>OU342961.1:14288500-15715500 GCA_910592155.1 Ypsolopha scabrella | reverse complement strand
TGACGGATACTTATAGGTGTCAGCCAGACTAGACAAACACACACAGAGAATATCACTTAACTTATATAATCATGCTTGTTAAATATGCTCATTTATTAAAATAATTTTAAATATTACAGGACTTAATATTAGTCGCATAAAACATTCTGAATCGTTATATTGTTTCAAAGACTTACAAATCGAAAAAGTGCGAAGTGCTGCTCTTGCGATGCCGTCGTAATAACAGATAATACATTTTTTTAAACCACACATACGGATCGTAAACGGACAAGTAGTTTTCTTTAAATAAATTTATTCTGTAGAACTTTCCCAAAGAAACACAATTCAGAAATTGAAAAAAACAAAAAAAGCCCCCCCCCCCCCTATACAAAATTCACAGTTTTTAAAATAAGTATAAGGAAACGTGAAATATTATTTTATTAATAGCTTAGGTATGTTTATTAGTAGCTTAATATTTTCAGTACATTCGGTAGTTTAATTAGCAGATGTCTGCCTATTTATGACGGTTTAGTAATATATATTTAAAACCTGTCAATGTCTGCGAATTTCTTCAGTCTACAACCTTGGCGTTATTACTGCCATCTCCCGCACTCGCGTAATGCTGAGCACAAAACATTTAAAGCGCGCTGTGTGGTACTGAGATAAGCTGTATTGGCTGTTTGTTCCGACCTTACGTCGCGCCGTGTGTAGCCGCCCTTTTGCCGCACATCTCTGCCGTTTATGAATACCCTAATATTACCTTTATAACGGTATTGCTTTGTATATTTGTGGGATATGAAAAGGCTGGAATGGTTATTACGTCGGTACCTGATAGTGTAGGCCCAATGAGCCTGCAAGCTGTAAAACCTTCTCGTTGAATGAAAATTTGAAATCATTAAAGTTAACGTCGAGTAGATAACGAAAATGCCGAAAGTGAAAATTGTTAAACAATAATTTACAAATGCTGACTGATACTCATGCAAATACCAAGCTTATTAAATAAAATAATATAATGAACTTTTGTTTGAACAAATGGCACCAAGTTTAGAAAATGATTCGTATGCTTTGCTAAACAATTCTGTGTCTGAAATTATTTGAGATCCATAATTAATACCTATAGGTACATATATATAAAAACTGACTGACTGATTTATCAATAACTCTAAGGCTGGACAAAGGAACCTGTTTGGACTGTACGTTTCTTGTATGACGTAGACATCAGATGAGAAGAGCTTTGAGACAATTCTCATAACATTGAGAGAAACACGAGACTGACTCATGAATGCCCAAGCCGCTGCCTCTCAAGAGTCGGCCTATACTCAAACCATAAAAACACAAAAAATCTTACTGGCATCTCCGTTCGCGAAGAATGATGATGATAACACCTATGCCAAACGGCTTATAGCCTATAGTTTCATGAAATTTACACGGTAGGTTTCTTTTAAAGAGTGTCAATTTTCAAAACTCAACTGCTAAGGAGGTGAAAAAGGGAAAAGTCTGTTTTTCTATGATACGTCAATCTCTTAGATCCAAATTTATTTTTTATTAATGTTTTATAGGGGAAAACCTCCATTATTGAATGCTGTTAAAAAACAGTTCAAGGAATATTTCAAGTTCAAGAACGTGCGCAAAAATTACGGATGATTTTAAAAGGGATTTTCTGCGGATATTATCGATTTTTTTGATTGAAATCTTACAGTGAGTTTTCCTTATGTCTATATAGTTTTTATTTGATGTGGTTTAGTCACTCTAATTTTCATCGCGTGGAATTTATCAAACTTTAAAGAAATATATAATGACTGATATCGCGAGTGAAAAATAATGCCGGAATAGCCGTCCAGCGGGCCTATTAAGTATCATTGAATCGGTTGCCAGCTATGGTTGCTATTCATCAAAAACAGATAAAAAATTAACTTCCAAAGAATATTAAACTATCTACGAATTGTGACGTCATTTTAAGTGCAAACGTGCGCAAAATTTACTAAGGCAGATTTCGTGTGATTTAAAAAGGGATTTCCTGTGGATATAATATTGATTTTTTGGATTAAAAACCTATAGGAAACGTCTCTTACATTCTACTGTTTTTATTTTATGAGATTTAGTCACTTCAATTTATATTGCATGGCATTTATCCTACCGTAAATAAAAGTCAAACGACTGAAATAACGAGTGAACAATAATGTCAGAATAGCCGTCCATTCATAGCCGTCCGTCATTAGCAGTGCAATCTTGTGGGTTTTGTTTGGGTAGTGCCCGCGAGATGGCCTCGCTGAGCGCCCATTTTTTCTTCTTTATTTTTTTAAATTAGGTTGTAGTAATTAGTTATCATAAGGTTTTATACATTTTTATGTCATACGTCATGTCATTTATTCAACTGATGCCAGCAACAAAGTGGGCCGAAATATATTTCGAATATATTATTTATTTTGTTTAATTAATTGCAAAACAAGATAAATAAAAGCTAAATATAGCAATATATGTAATATTCATTCAATCCCTTACAGGGTAAAAAGGCAACACCTGTTTCCCAAAACTACATTATATCTCCTTAGCCCAACAATATTTGAAAAAGTTTTAAACATCTATCAATCAGAGGTTAAAATATTACTTTTAGTAGCATTCAAAATTCAAGTAATAAAAATAACAACCATGTTCAAATAACATAACATAACACGTGATATAAAAAAGTGTCTGTCAAAAAGTGTTGAAATTAATTTAGAAGAAACTGTTTTTCTTTCGCCTGGTTACACCAAACAAATAAGTAGAAAATCTGTTAAATCAAGTTAACCGCGTTGTTATTTCATAAATATATTACCGAAATTATACTACTTGAACGTTTAAAGTCCAATAAAGTTCATTAAAGTTTCATTTTCATTTCAACACTTTTTTGACAGATAGCTCGTAAGATATCAATACTTTGAAATGGTTATTTGCCTAAAGCTAATGCATATGTCACCCAAAAAGTAATCTCACGATATTGTTCTTCTACCTAGGGGGAAAAATACACGTCATATCTCCTTAGCCTGACAGTATTTAAAAGTTATTTATTAGTCGAAAAAATTTATCAACTAAACACTTAAGACACATTTCAGGAACTCTCGAAATTCGGCCCCTTAGGAGGTGAAATGGGTACACCTCGCGTCACGTAAATAGAGCGGTGGATTAAAGCGGAGCGGATGTGTTTGTTTCAACTGGCTATCTATTACGGTAGCTATAAATGGATAGACAGATAGAGGAGGCTTAGTAATAGAGTCCTGTCTGACACCCTTTGGTTACAAAACCCTAAAAATATACGTGAGATTCCCGTATTCACATTATATTTAGGCAGTTTCAAGACAAGCAAGTTTGCAAGACTGATATCACTGTACGGCGGAGCAATATTTATACTTGTCCACAGTGACATAATTCGTGACTACCTACAAAACCAATATCACTACTAACAAAATATCGTTAATAACTCTGATCACTCTTCAAGCAAAATAGTAACTATACAAAAATATATAATAGCACTTAGATCAAAAACATATTTTATAAAATCTTACAATAGTATGATTGTGATTATTAAAGAACCTGCTGTACATGTTTATGGCCAAATTTAATAAAATTTCCATTTGCACTACTTTGAAAAAGTAGTTCAGGATGATTAGTAGAGTATGGAGTTTCATTTAAAAATAGTAGTCCGTTTACACCCGGCACTGAATATAATTTTTATTGGATTTCCGTAAAACAACTATCAAAACCATATCAAGGAACATGTGGTTTAGGTTTTGTAACATAGAAACACCTTGAGTGACTCGGACTAACTCACAAGCTACTTTCTCCCAACACTGAAAAAAAAAAGTAAATTTAACAAGATCTTTATAACCTTAACTCCATATGAGCGCAACAAGATGTTAGTTTCCTGTACTAACTAAACTTGTTCACTTGATCATAAAAACATTGTAAACAACCAAGAAGTTAGTTAATATAGCCAAAATTGACAAACAAGCCTATTGATAGGAACCTATTTGTTTTAGTGAGGTTAGGTAGTTCTTTAGGGACTACAGAACGGCTGCGGGTAAAAAACAAAACTGAAAACCAATCCACTAAAAGCTAACGATCATAGAATAAATCTTGTTCATGAATTGAGGAAGAGAGAGAGAGAGATACGCCCAAAGACTGGTGAGGTGGACCGAAGCAATCGTCAACATCTATTCGAAAGTATGTCAATTATCGCGAAATAATAAGCCTTCGATCACCAATCAAATTCTAGTAAGAACTTTGCAATGTAAAACGAAATAAAAATTTTCGATTTTCCTATAAACGAAGTGTTAACATTTATTAAAACAACAACATACCATGCTACATATACGTTTATGGCGTAAACTTAATAATATGCTTTGTTGGATTTACTAAATAACCCTAGCGCTAACATTTTACTGCAAACTGTGACCATTTTTCGCCTTTTTGCATGAAAACGACTCAGTTAACTAAATATTCAATATAGGGTAGGCTATATATTTCGCCTGCAGTAGAAGTCAAAGAGATTTGATTTTGTTGCGATTATCAGACTACGAGTTCCTAGCCTACTTCCCTATTTATAGAAATGTAACTTCTATTTATCGTAACACAGTAAAGGTTTGCTTTTCGATTTTGTTGCGGTTTGCCCGAGGGATAGTAGCGGGCATGTGTACAGACAAGTTAGGAAGGTTTGTTTGTCGTTTTATCTCAGATATTCATAAGAAAATGAATAAGAAAGTACCTGAACCTATGGAAGGGAATAGAACCTTATTTCAGTTAGACTAATAGTATATCACTAAGTTATTATAAGGTTAAATAATATTAGACAGTGAGACTTAAGTCTCCTTTGCTCTTTAAAATGATGCATTATCGGGGAGCTCAGAAACTTCGGTGTCACATTTTGTGAATTATGTGTAGTAAACAATCTTTGCTCTGCTGATGATATGGTCCTCCTGAATCCCTCAGTCAAGGTTCTGAGGCAGCTGATAAGCATCTGTCATATGCCGCAAATCACGAACTTTTTTACAACACTGATAAGTTCGTGGTGATGGTATTCTAACAACGTGGGATTCGTCACAGTGGTAAGTGGGGCTCCGTTCAGTAAAATAGGAAACGGATTTGCTGCTTTTCTACGTTGTGGAAAACACTGGCACAGGGTAACTTCAGACTACAAGATGAACTAGATTTGGATAGAGAGAGGCGTACCCTTTCAGTTCACGCATGATCAGTCGCAAGTTCTGGAAGTGTTCGCGTGACTCTAAGCAGGTTCTATTCAAATCCTATTGCATGGCTATGTACCTAGTCGGTGCTTAAATTCTGTCACAAACAAAATTGGCTATAAAATGAAAACTAGTCATGATATTCAAAAAAGTTTTTTTAAAAAAAAGGTAATTTAATTAGCTTACATTAAACACAAAATTTATTCAAAATGATTGCCACCATTTTTCACACAAGCCTTCAATCTTCGAGGCCAATCATCAATAGCAGCACGGACCATATTCATGTCGTTATCCGCCACTGCTTTAATCAATGATGACTTTAGGCTGCTCAAATTTTTGTGAGGTTTAGAACAGACCTTCTCCTCCAATTCCTGCCAAATTTTGTAATCCAGTGGATTGAGGTCAGGGCTAGTAGAGGGCCAATCTTGATGCCTTATTAGCTCGATATTCTGGCGCTCGAACCACTCCTGAGTTGTTTTGGCCTTAAGAGCAGGTGCAGAGTCCTGTTGAAACACAAATGGCCGTCCTCCAAAGAGTGTCTGGGGCAGATCTTTTACTATTAGATCTAAAACCGTGTCTTGGTACACTTTTGCACTGGTTTTGACACCTTTTTCACAAAAATGCACTTCAGTAGGGCCATAGTAGGACACTCCCAACCAAATCATGACTGATGATGGATGATGGCCGTGCTGCACTCTAGGAATGGCATTTCCAGCGGCCGCAGAGCTGGTAGCGTACACCCTGTCATTTTGTTTGTTGTACTTCTTTTCGATATTAAAAATTTTCTCGTCTGTAAACAGGATATCTCGGTGTCTGTTTCTTGCGTACCGCTTTAGCAAAACTTTGCATTTTTTGGCTCTCATAGCTATCAGACGCGTGTTCAGAAGATGTCCACTCTTTTTTCGGTAAGCTCGTAGTCCCGGGTCTTCATTGAGTACTTTTTTTACGGTACTTCTGGTTAAACCCATCTCCAAAGCCATCAGTTTCTGCTTGCGGACGGGATTTCTTGCAATACGCGCCTTGATTGCTTTGATGACCCCTGGAGTCCTAACGGAACGAGGTCTGCCAGTTCTTTTCTCGTCATCGACACTAGAGGTTTCATTGTACCTCTTGATGGTACGGTACACGAACCTCTTCGTGATTTTTAATTTTTGAAGCAAGTTGAATATCGTCTTCGGTGGATGGCCGCAACGATGCAATGCAATTACTGCTACTCGGTCCTCTTTGCGAGTCCACTCCATCGTAAAAAATGAACGAATGTAATTGTGATTTGGCAGATTATTAATCAAAAAATATGTGAAAATCGAACGCTATTTCATTTTTTTTTCTAGGTGTTCTATTTTCAAAATAAATGGCCAGTGACAGTATTTAAGAACCGACTAGGTATGTATACCCCACAACTATGGTTGTCATACACAGTTGAAAGCTTAAGAAGATATAAAGTTCAATACAACGATTCATTTTATTCCATCTACCACGTCAGAAATGTTGCCCCAGGCCATCTATGTGCTGCTGCAGTGATTAAGTGCCGTGTTGCTGGATTTAGGCAAGCGATTATGTGTTCTTCTAATTTAATTGTAAAAACTGTTATCAAATTTAAATAGTACAATAAGTACAAAAAGCATTCAATTTTTGTCTGATCTCCGGCAATCTGGCAAGGTGTAACGTCTCTTAGTGATACATGATGTTAGACCTAAGTTGAATTTTAAGTTGACATATTTTATTATTAATGCTAAATGTAATTTGTAATTTTATTTGGACCCCTGGTCTAAAATAAATAAAAAATATTATTAACGAAACACAAAACATACATTTACCCCTCCCTCTATTTGAACATTTTTACTATGGTGGGTAAGCGACATTAACATTTTTTTTCACTTTCTAGTATTCAAATTAGCTGACTCGTCGACTATGTATGTGAAGTCGAAAAACAAGTTGTGAATTTTATATAGCACTAATGAAAACGTTGTGCATATGTTAGGGTTCTACCTATGTTTTAACTTTTATATTTACCTTCGGTTAAACACTATTTCGCGAACAAGTTTGAACGCATTTTGCATGAGTGGTTGGCTTATCTGACAGCATTAAAATCGATCAGATAACAAATTGAATGGATGAGTGGGACTTAAACTTTTGAAGCCTCCACCTCACAGTTTATCTGATGACTAATAAGCTCGGGTTGGGTTTAGAAATAAGTACCTACCTAGAATTTGGGTATACTGAGAATGTGGGGGGATATATGGGGTGTACTGAAACGTCTTATAAAGATTTTTGTTGCCAGAAGCGCATAATTATTTTCGACGAAAAATTAGGTGCGACGACGAGCGAAGCGAGGAGGAGCGTGTTAGGTCGACATGTAAGAAAAACTAAGGAGCCAAGCGAAGCGGAGTGGAGCGAGGCGACGTCCCTTAGTTTTAATAGTAAAGTCGCCGTTTTCAATTAGATTGAGTAAGATAAGTAGACTGACTAAAAGGGACCATGTTTATTAGACCATGGCTAAAACCAAATACTCTTGAGAACAGGTGTCTAATTCATTTGGTTATTAATAGTTCAAAAACTCTATGGTTCCAGCAGGGGGTGAGGGTCAAGTTGCCCCCCCCCCCCTAACTAAGGAACTTATTTCTAAACTTTAACCATAAGCTCGCCCTTAAGGACATTGTGAAGGTTGAATTTTGCTCGAATTTTTACGAGACATAAACCAACACCTACGAATATGATACCGTTATATTCTCTTCGTTATTACTCACAGACGAAAAAGCATTACTGCATCGAGCACGTACAAAATTGGCACAGAAGACATTTTAGCACAAAAATCCCCTATTTTGCTAAAAGCAGAAAAGCTAGGTGAAAAGTAAATGTCACCATAACATAGTCAGAAGTAAATAAACAAAAATAAAAGCAATGTGCCAGGACCATTTCGTAGCACGCGTCGCACTGTTAAAACGTAAGTAAGCTTTTATTGACAAATAATTATTAGTATTTTATTTATTTATTTATAAGCCAAATTGTTTTAGTTTGAGGTTTTAACAAAATTTGACAGTAAACATGCTACTACTAATAAAATTAAAATCACCGAGTAGGTATAGCACAAGATAATTGAAACAAAGAGTTCATTATTATTAGTATACTTATTGTTAAAACTTATCAGATTATTTATGTTGTCATTTGTCGACCACAATAATAGTAAATACTCGGAATTATCTGGGGGCACGGCAGTGCAGTCGAGCTAAAAAGCGGCACCTTTTCTCGAAGTAGTTCAGGCCATTTTCGACCCCCTATAACTTCGTTGTGGATAAAACTAGAAGCCTGAATTTTCGGTAACTAAGCAGGCATTGTATAAACACGGTATATTTCAAATTTCATTCAATTTGAACCCGTTGTTTAAGAATTATAACTAGCCAAAGTTTCTCAATTTTGTCACTCACTCACTCACTCACTGACTGACTGACTGACCAATCATCAAAACTGTACTTACAGTACAGTACTTACGATTATTAAAACTACCATCTGTCTTAAGTTATTACATAATTAGCTAACCTAACAACATCTTATAGTGAACATATCAATATTAAACATCTTTTATGTTTTAAATAAATAGACTGAATTGGCAATCGCCCTAAATAATCTAATTTAATATAATATGTATTACCTTGTGAGATACATTGTGTTTTCATGCGATGGCCGAGTCAATCTTTTTATTTAAAACATACAAGATTTTTAATATTGATATGGTCACTATAAGATGTCGTTAGGTTAGCTCATTACGTAATAATAACTTAAGACAGATGGTCCCTTAGTTGGGACTGAATAAATTAATCGACTTGAACTAAGTTGCGAGACTTGTTTTTTTTTACAAGTTTTGTTTTTGATGGCATTTTTTTACCATTCCAACACGACAGTTCACCGAAAAACGTTGTTTTATTCACTGAGTGAAGATAACATAACTTTTTATTCATTTTTTATGGATAAAACAAAGGTATCTGTGACCATACAGCAATTTTTCTTTTTATAGGTACACGAAAAAACGGCCAAGTCTGATTTTCTGATTTATTCATCTTTATTTGCAATTTATTGTTTCTTTCTTCTTAAAATAACTCAAAATCCCACATCCACTTATGATACTTTGATCCAATAGTCAAATAAAAACACAATCACTATTTTAGTGTCCCTGTCCGAATAAAGTATTTTGAATTTGAAACATACGTGAATGAATATACGATAAAAACCGAACAAGTGCGAGTCGGACTCACCCACCGAAGGCTCTGTTAAAAAATATAGGTATTTTTTTATGATTTAATTACAAATTTATAGTTTTCAGATTTTTCTCTATACTTGTAGTTTAAGACAGTATTACTTGCCAATTTTTTTAGTTCTAGGTCAATAGAAAATACCCTACAAATTTTGATTTCCTTGAGGGTGTAGAAATATACGTTTTTTGCGGCATAAACGGCCGCATATTTTTTTCACGTTAACTTAGAAGTTTGATTTTTCCACAGCTTCAGGGGATTGTAAATTTGAGTATATGGTTTTGATTTCAACTTGATTCCTTTATGCGTTTCTGAGATAAAGGGTCTTGACAGACAGACGAATAGACGGACATCAAAGTGATCCTATAAGGGCACCGTTTTTTCCTCTTGAGGTACGGAACCCTAAAAAAGAAATAAAATGTGATCAAAATTGTCACTATACTAATATTTATCTTTACGTAGTCAAAGATAAAAGAAGAGCACTTATCAGTTAAAAAAAACATTTTGGCTCTCTTACCCTTCGCTCCAGTCAAATTCTACTCTAGAATCTTGAGCGTTCTTTGCTATTCTCGGGATCCAACTTTGTGCCTCGAAGGAAATTACTTTTACTGCATAAGTGAAAGAATCGTCACGACAAATTATATACCAGACGTTTTCCCTAGAGCAGCTAATACTCGTTCACCCCTTTATTCCGGGATGGCTTTTACCCCCCAACTTGATAGCCTTAGCCATTGACCTATGCCTTAGCGGTATTTCGGGTATCTACAAATACACGCTTTTCAGGGGATGAAGGTTACCCTATAGTGTTTTCTTTACCATCCAGCGAGTGGTAATATTCAATTTAGTGTATTAGGTATGGTGGAAAAATTCATCGGTGTAGGATGGGGACCTCAGTGGCTCAGTTGTTAGAGCTAAGCAAGAGGTAGCAGGTTTGAATCCTGACCCGTGGAATTTTTTCAAAATATTCGTCTTAGGTTATGTTTTTATAGCAAAACCATCACTTTAGAATACTCTAAATAAAAAGAGCAAGGCGTGAAATCACATAACGCCCTCGTGAGCGTTCAGCATAGATTATAGAGTATAGAATATAGCAGTATAGATCAAATAGTTCCAAAAAAAAAGTGGACAAGTAAGGTGGAAAAATTTAATGGTCTAGAGGAATGGCGAACCATTGGCACCCGTGCCATTGATGGCACGCGACACAATATTTCAGGCACGCTACCAATCGAAACTGTTTTTTTTTTTGGTAGTTTTTGTAGAGTTTTCAGTTGTTATTATTTAGTTTTATTATCTTCCCAATAATCACTAAGTCAAAGTTATTCGAAGGCACGTATATGGCCTCATTAAATAGTTCTTTAGAAAAAATGGCACGTCGATCCATAAAGGTTCGCCATCCCTGGGCCTAGTATAAGTACCTCGGTGGCGCAGTCGGTAGCGCACTTGTCTTGATAACCAGACGACGAGGATTTTTTTTTATTCTTGTATTTTACTTCTAATTGATCTTTTTAAGCTATTAATAATAATAACTTTAATAATAATACATTTGTCTTAATTTAGATTAGTTTTCTGTATTCTTGTATATTATTTAGTTCTTGTACGTAATTATACTATAATAATATTAAGAGTATCCAAAAGCGATGGATTTCACATTTCTTAAAATCTTACAATGCCCATAAATAACAAAAAAAAAATTATTGCGTGCTCGACCAGTAGGATTCAAACCCAGATTAAAAAAAATAGAGTCCGGTGTTCTACCGACTGAGCTATCACTGCCATATTTTAATGTAGGAAAATCTCTCGAAAATACACGGTACAAATAATTTAATTTTGTACGAAGTAAATTAATACTTCATGCAAGTTTTTTAACTCGGGGCTCTTACATGTCGTTACGTCATATATTGCGAAACTGGAAACGACCCGTCAAACTTTATTTTTGTTATCCTTCAATCTGATATCGGATCTGCATTATCGGCGTTGGTGCGATCAATTTGCTTATCCAGACGGTTGGCGACAAATTACTGCCATCGTGTCGGATGGATTATGTAAAACGAGCACCATTTGTATGTAAACTAATGGCGAGTGTCGAGCGTACGGGGAGCGCAACAAAACTAGTGACGAGACACGAGGGTATGTGTCATTTCGACTAAATAAATGTACAACTATCCATTAGTTGTGGTGACTGACAGTACCAATTAATAGGATACAATCAATGGTTGATTGTTTCCTCTTAATTATTAGTATTCTATCGGTTTAATATTGTGTCTTTGGAAGTGATGTTCATAATATTTGCTTAGACATAACTTAGAAAATTCTATTGCCTAGGTAGCTAAATCGTAACTTTGAGCCTCTATATTTGCAAAACGAGGTATAGTGAAACGCACCAAGAATAGAAGAGTAATTTGAATTGTATCACTATACTGATAAATGTGCAAGAAACAAAAGAGGTTTATCTGGTTAGCTACTTTACCTAATAGTTGTTTAACACATAATGAATAGGTATTTAATATTTAGATATGACAATAATTTACAAAAAATGACGATATACATAATTATGTATAATAAAATGTTATAATTATTAAATGATTACAAACCTTGTATTCCCTATTACAAATCCCTAAGAAGAATTGTTTGTGAACTAATTATCGCTGTAATTTATCAACAGATCTTGATAAAACTTACATCTTTAAGGTTACTTCATATCCTAGACGTGATAGAGATTCGAGCAGCTCCCCAAAGGTTAAAAAGAGAGTGAAGCCCCAGCCATAAATAACAAATTACAAAAACTAAATGTTAAAATCCAAATAATCCAAAAGCAAAAGTGATTGCTTTCCCAGTTTCATCAGATCACCCATAGTTTTGCAGAGCTGTAACTGGCAGTGCAGTAGTTATGATTTTGCACATCTACCTTCCTACTGCAACAAACAAAATTTAAGGATGACCACTAAAAGGACAGAAAGGAAACTTCATAGAACGGTTATAATATAAGCCAAATAATTTTGTGATACTTATTATAACTTAGCAATTATTTTTTTTGCATTACGTTTCTGCTATTGTCAAAATATCATTTGACTTTGGTCGGTTTAAGTAGTAAAACGCTTTTAAAAATACCTGTTTTTCGATTTTTAGTGTCATTAGAACATTTTTTTCACATAAACAGTGTGATCAGAGTGTTTTAAGTGACAGTTGCGTTCCAGTGATTGTTGCATTCCTTTTGTATTTGTACATGAAATGTATAATTAGATCTTGTGGCATATGGCAGATTTATGCCATTCTGAGTGGTAAAACGGTGGCAAAATGTGCAGCTATGAATCTCATTGTCATTAATAAAATCATGCAACCTAAAGTTGATTTTAAAAGTCTCAGTTAGTGTTATTTCCACTGCCAAGCAACGTAATACCGCTTTTCCTACCCATGTAACACTTATATTGACATTTAGGGTGTAAGATTAGCTGGCATTGTTGTGCTAGTTGGAGACGGATCTTTACTTTGTACTGTACTCGAATGTTCGGGTCCAAGACTGCAAGTGGTGATATTTCTGTACAAGCTGCCCGCGCCTGTTTGTGAAAACTTTATTCTGTTCAATTTCAAACTGTCTGTAAAATGAAGCTGAAATTTCAGCGAATGTATTCAGCAGAGACGCGGCAGTCATTTTTGAGGTATTTTATGAATGGAATTAGGTAGAGAACTTTGTATGCATATTAAAATATGCGTTTTTTGTATTTTATAAACATACTGGGTGTTAAGACGATATTGCGGAAGCCGAAAAGTGTGTATGTTTGTTACTCTTTCACGTTGAGACGGCTGGACGGATTTGGATGAAATTTGAATGAATATATCTTATACCCCAACATAACACATAGGCTACTTTTTATCCTGAAAAAATCCACACATGGGCGGAGCCGCGGGAAAAAGCTACTACAAACATAAAGAAAAAAGTTCCAGTTAAGGCGAGGGTTACTAAACGTCAGTTTACAATAAGTCTCATCATTATCCGATCAAAGACTAAATAAAAAAGTAAAATAATTAACTTTTATGTCCATTACGAACTTGGTAATGTTAATGAGTAAATAAGTTGTGGAAAAGCGGTGCCTCCCACTCCTAATACTTTATAGTCCGATAGAAATGTGTGTGCATGAGTTAACCTTGTAAAAGAGGACCTTAATGTTTTATAACAAATATTGATCGAGGGATACGTATTTTGCAAACGGTGCGAATAACTTTAAGAGGAAAATAAATTGTAAACGTTTATATGTTCAAAGACGATACCTATGTAGTAATGCAAATAATTTCAACAATGTAAATGTTATTCAGTTACAAAGATTTCGCTATTATTTTTGATAAAAATGTTTTAAATAGACTTACATTGTTGAAATTGTTATAAAATCATAAAGCATACTTTTCTACCGTCTTTGAACATAATAAACGCTTACAAAAGTGATTCGTCTTTTTTTACCTTCAAGTTATTCACATCAGTTACAAATACCCAGTCCTCGACCAATATCAGTTAGAAAAGTGTACACTTAGTAAATATCGATACAATAGATCCCATTTATAAAATAAAACTTGTCACGAAAATTAAATGATTGTTTTATTGATTCTATTAGTATTTCTGCTGGGCTTTTACTTAAATTTGGATGGAGACTCCAACCACAGTAAAGTTCTATATGATTTAGTTTGAGAAACTATTTTCTTATTTATTATTCACAGCACAATGACACTATTTATCCTAATTATTTAATAGCGAGTAAGTCTCTAAATGTAGTCTCTAGTAAAACTTTATCCTAGACAGTCTCTAGTGTAGTAGACTACTTTATGAAAGCATAACAACATGAATGTGGCTCACAATTCACCTAGCAAAAGACACTGTAGTCACGGCGGGTATGCATGAGTTTGTGTATCGCCACAGTAATGTTTCATAAAAGCAGCTAAAAAAATTGCAGAATACTAAATTATTCCCTGAAACTGCCCAAAACTTAAATAAGAAATTGCTAGAAATTGCATTTTTACTGCATAATAGCTTTTTCACAATATGGGAGTCGAGAACAACTTTGATTGATCCAGTAAAATTACTAGTTTCATGTTACTTTATTATGGTATTGTTAAAACTCAAAAGCTTCGAACTTATCCAGCATGTCCGGTTGTGTGTTGAATCATTAATACAATGGCATTAATTTGTTGAGCGCGTTGCGTGCGGTGCGGTGTTCGAGGTTGTGGACGCAAATTGCTAAACAGAAATTGGTTAGAAATTTGCATTCGGAATTGGGTGAAGAATGGACCCCAACCAACCTTTATAACGCACTATGAGAATACTATCGAAAAAAATTAACACGAAAACTTATGGACCTCAAGGTTTCTTTACAATGAAAACCTATTTTTGATTTTCACGTGTTTTAAATTTAATGAGTATTTCAATAAAAATCCAAGTAATTATAGACCATCATAGACATATTTTTGGTGAAAGTTGTGGAAAAACCAAGTTGTAAGGATTATATGTATTGACATAATATGCTCCACTGAAAAAAATGGTAACATTTGTTTGTTACATATCGTCACGACATGAATCCCCGAGGGCAGAGGTGTTCCCGGATGTGAACTGTGAAATGCAAGTCAAAGTCCTCACCTGGTGCACCCGCGTTTCACCGACGATTATTACGTCCCAACGTGATGGGATGGGTGGTGAGTATGCTTCGGGTACAATTACACGTTTTACACGCATGCAGGTTTCCTCACGATGTTTTCCTTCACACCGTTCAGCAAGTGGTAATAAGGTAAGAATACAAATACTATGCACTTAAGTTCCGAAAAACTCATTGGTGCATGCCCGACCGGGGATCGAACCTGGGTCTCAAGATTGAGAGGCCAGCGTTCTACCGCCTGAGCTACCGCCGCTTTTTTTTGTTTGTAAGCCGTCAAATAATGCATATTTATCCAAAATCTATAAGTATTTCTGTACTGATGACGGCTCCATACCGAGGGCCGAAATATATCGTGAAAAATATTTGGATGCGGTTTTTTTGTTATCATCATACCGACCCTGCATATAGGCTATAAGGGTTTTAATAAAATAACAGAGAGTGAATAAGTACAGCGCCATCTTTTGGCAACGTCAACAAACTGCAAGTCAAAGAAAGAATAGACAATGAATAACATTTTCGTTTGGAAGTTCATTCGACGACGGATCCGATTCGTAATTCGTTCCAAAATAATCGTTGTCTCCTGGTGGCTTGACATCTCGAATCGACAGATACAAAGAGCATAATGGCGTCGGCATGGCATATTGAGGCTTTTGAGGAGACTTAATTTCCAATATTCAAGAACTATGACTTTCAAAAGAATACTTTTGTGCACCATAAGCTCCATAATAATAATAACTTTATTGTAGAGTTAATGAAGAATCTTGTGGCACCTTCCTACTAGCATAAGTGTCATTATGACTAAAGCTAGTAATACGTGACTTTAATGTTAATATTTTTCATTTTATTTTTACCATTATTGTACCATATTTTTTATTATAAATGCATTATTAATATTATTATATAGAGTAACGAGCAAAATGAAAAAAATACGAAATATGAAATATATAATGATTAAAGTAGTAAGATAACATTAAAGAAAAATACCTCATTTGCAATTTTTGATGTTGTTAGAATAATATTTGCACAATAAGTTTCCGGAATGAATATGAAAAAATACTATTAAAGGTACAAAATTAATTTATTGTTTTTCAAAATAATCTCCCTTAGCGTCTATGCACTTTTTCATTCGATCAAACCAGTTTTGAAAACTTTTGTGCCACTCCCCTGTGGTGACCTCTGAAACGTGTTTTTCATGCTCCTCGACAGCCTCTTCTGGTGATGAAAATCGTTGACCGCGTAATTGGTTCTTAATTTTTGGGAACAGAAAAAAGTCACAAGGTGCCAGGTCGGGACTCTATGCAGGATGACTCATGAGTTCTACATTTTTCGTCTTCAAAAAGTCGTTTGTCTGTCTGGCCGTGTGAGAACTAGCATTGTCGTGGTGCAGGATGATACGGCGTTTACGGTTATTTTTACGGAGTTCGTCAATAACTTCCGGCAAACAAATGGTCGTGTACCAGTCACTATTCACGGTACGACGATTCTCTAAAGCAACAGTAGCCACGTGTCCAGTTTTATTAAAAAAAGAAGCAATCATCCGCTTAGATGCACTTTTCACGCGCGCCACTTTGGTTGGTTTCGGCTCATCTTGAAAGACCCATACGCTCGATTGCTGCTTTGTTTTGGGATCGTAGCAATAAATCCATGTTTCGTCACCTGTTACTATGTCCCACACCAAATTTGACGCACATTCGTTGAATCTGGTAAGCATGGCACTGCACCAAGTGACGCGGTCCGTTTTTTGAGCCTCGGTCAAGTTGTGTGGGATCCACCGCGAGCACAGCTTTCTCACACCCAAATGTTTGTGTAGGATTGATTGTATTTGACTCATGCCTATTTCTAAGGATGCGCGAATTTCATGGTAGGTCACATGCCTGTCTGTTTCAATCATACGGCGCACAGCATCGATGTTTTTGTTGGTCACAGCGGTGGACGGCCGACCATCGCGAGATTCGTCACTGAGATTGATACAACCACGCTTGAATTCTGCAAACCAGCTATAAACAGTCGTCTTGCATGGTGCTTCATTGCCAAAAGCTGTTTCAAGCCGAGCGATGCTCTGTTGAGCTGTCAAATTACACTTAAAATCGTAGAAAATCATACTACGAAAATTTTCCCGAGTTAAATCCATGTTGATGCAGACACACAATTTTTTAAATGGCGCCACAAGGTAAAAACAAAAGACAGTCAGATGAAACAAACTGCATTCTACAGCCAAAGAGTTCTATTTTCAAATGTTGCAATAAATTTTTAAATATTGTTTATGTAAGTGGCCAGTTCCGGAAACTTTTAGTGTTACCTATGTATAAAAGGTGACTTATATTTATACTGGAGGCTTGGTAAGTGATCAATCAGTAACACGGATCGATAACACTTTTTGCTAATTTCGCAAGTATAAAATCTTGATTTCTCGGGGCTGGGCTTGCGTTTGTAAGGAACACGAAAAGAATAATTTACGAATTTCACAAAAAGGGTCATCGAACATTGTTACTGAGCACATACCGAGTCTTCAGTAAGAAGTTGGCTGCATAAATTAAAGTCACCATAAATACAACGTGAAATTTAAGTCATTTTAAAACTGGTGATAGTACTCGTCTATATGAACAAATTTTACTATGAAGCCAACCTTGAAATCGTGAAAAAAATATCAGCTGTTCCATAGTTATGTTAAATACCTACTCGACCCAAATGTATGAAACAGCTGATTTTGTTTTTCACGATTTCAGGGTTGGCTTCATAGTAAAAGTTGTTCATATGGACGATAGTACTCGTCGTACCAGTTTTCTTTAACAAAATGACTTAAATTTCACGTTGTATACTACAGTGGGCAAAGGGGTGATTTTGCGTGCTTTAAGCTACAGTGAAAACTATAACCCCGCTGGCTTAAGCGAGAATTGCGTAACAGTGATTGTTGCATCTCTTTTGCCACTGTTACTACATTTAATGTATTAATAAGATCTTGTTTGCCATTTCTAGTGGTAAATTGCACAAATATGCCGCCGCGCCGTTGTGACAAAACGATGGCAAAATGGACAGCAATGAACCTCTGCGTGGCATTCATAAAAATTTAGTTGCAACCTTATGTTGATTTTAAAGGTTTCAGTTACATTTCCAACTACTATGCAACGTAATAAGCCAGTATCATAAAAACATAGGCTGTTAATTTTTTTCACATTTTACTGGTTCGATTTCCGGCTCAAACAGGTGATTTATCAAGAAGTATTTGGTATCTTGAATATATTTAGGATATTTTACTTTTTTACACACTGCAAGTATATTTCAAATATAAATAAAAGCAATATTTATATCTATTTAGAACTTTGCTCCACAAATTTAATAAATATTTAATGGTCTGTTTATTGTCTTCCAAAAAATACAACAACAGTTCGGAAATATCGCTTTTGTAAATATCAATACTCTATTTACAGCCTGTATTTGTTCTATTCTACACTTTAGGGATCTGTAGTTCTGAGAAACAAGAGAGAGTTATAATTTGTCCAACTAATCTGACAAGACAATTCACCTAATTCGGTATTGAAACCTCCGCTGCTCTATCTTCTCGACTCGGGACGTTAGTCGAATCAGTTGTTGAGGCTCTGTACTTAGAGATATCCATTTTAAAACTAAGTTAATCAAAAGTCATTGTATTCATAATTTAGAAGGTTTTTTTAAATATTTTATTTGGTAAAAATGATTTATGGATTTTCTTAAATGTAATATCCCTCAGTGTAGATTTTCCGTGTAGACTTTTTCGTGAAATTTTGCACTTTATACCTTTAATTTTAATAAAGCCATAAAGGGCTGGCTGTTGTAAAAATATGAAATATCTATGTCTCGCATATGAACTCTAATCCAGTGAGTGTAGACGCGAGCTTATAAGTGGATATAATAGTTTCATTCGATACATTTAGTAGCTCCTTCTTTTCAAATCATCGTGGCTTTGATTATGTAGTATAGTTTTTTTGCTTCCATCTCCAGCCTCATGAGAACGCGTCGTTGTTTAGTTTGATTTAGCTAACTGTGAAGTTAAATTACTATTTCCAAATGCAAATCCTGAGCGGCCACCACCTGCGCTGCTGACAGTTTGCGTAATAGTACGGAACCACCGAATTAATTTGCAAAACTTTGACCTGTCACAACCGAAACTGTTTTTGAAGCCGGTAGTTGTTCACGGTTATTTTGTTGGATAATGTATTCGGGAATAACTTGTATTTTAGAAGGACTGTGAAGGCAAACCGTTGTTGATCTACATTCAATCAATACTTTTGCAGTAATTGCAGTGAAACCATAACTTCTACTGGTCCATCCATCCATCCATCAGCCTGTTTCGTCCACTGCTGGACATAGGCCTTTCCAGGATTTCACCACTCTTGGCGGTCCCCCTGGAAGAAATGCCCATACTCACACACGCTGGGCAGGCGGGTTGGTGAGCGCGGTGCCGAAACCCTTGCACCAGTCACGCCGCTGCCCGTCACTAGTCTGTTTTAAGGCCTGGCAATTAGGGAGGATATACCGCCATTCATCGGTCCCAGGAAATGGTGAGCCGCCTGGTTTTGCCTGAGAGCTGTTCTCTTACTCTCCCCCGAATAACTTCGGGAGGATTTGCGAGTAAGATGGTGGTACTTCCACAGTCGAGCTCGGCATCAGCTCTACCACCTACATACTGAACACTGAACAATATTTAGACTATAGACTCCTGTTTCATATTTTTTCGACTCAAAAACAAAGCCCTATCAAAATGTTCTGTACACAACTAAAAAAAAATATGAAAAACAAAATTAATTTTAGCGTTGCAGGGTTGCCCTTTGAGTCGGACTTTTGACAGCCTGTGCCAGTGACATGGGGCTGGCTGGCCGGCGGTACACGTGTGCCTGATTGAACTCCAAATTACACTCTCGAAACGGCTTTACTTGTCATGGAGCGCACTGCACCCTAACTTAGTTGCTTATTGATTTACTAAAAGACTGCATATTTACTACGATGAGAAAAACGATGTCTGTAATGGAGACGTCAAAAAAGAGAATTATTCCAATAAAATTTCAGCGTCTGTTCGTTCATCTGTAGTCATAGGAACAGCAATTGCAGAATTACATTTTACAGGGTCACAATTTATAATGATGCATATCTGTGTGAAAAAATGCGTCTTATGAAGCTGTAAATGCTTGACATTGACTGAAATACATTTTTTTTACTAAGATGCTTTTCTGTGGAAATGGTTCTTTATTACCTAGACGAATCAGCCTCAGAGCAATTTTCTCCACCGAGAGCATAAAAGAGACGGCGCGATAACAAAACCGTATTCATTCCTGAAAGACTTGTCTTCCGCAGCCTAGGCATCTAATTAAAGGCGTATTTCAGCATCCCATTATCCTCTCAGGTGAAGCAGAGATAAACATCAACATGTTTAATAAGAACGATATCCAGCAGAGCCGCAAACAACTTTGAAACTGCCCGAGAAGCAGATGTGGATGACATGCCTTTGAAGATAAAGGCATAAGATAATTTTACAATTTTCGTGTTGAGAGGTGGGAGATATCTACCTTTTCATAAGTAGGTGAATGGATAGGTACTGCCTGTCATATTACTTTTGATGGAAACCACCAACTTTTAACGTTTGATCTTCCAACGCTCGTGGATTTAGAGATGGTTTCCAATTGACGAAAAGATAATTAGGTTTTATACTTTTTTTATTTATTGGGTTTAATACTTATTATCCTTTTATCGGCTTTAAATATGTAAAATGTAATAAGGATGCGAGCCAAATTTACAATTCATAAATGTTATGTTGTGAGTACTAAGTTCGTAGAATTTTCATTTTGTTAACGTGGCCAGTTATAACCTTTTATCGATGTCTTGAGATTTTGATTCAAGTCACACAAGAGTCTCAATATAGGGTAAACAAAAGCCAAGTTGTGAGATTTCTCGTAATAAATAAATTGTTGGAAATAAATATACGTTTTTATTCGTACGTTTTACTTTCATGTGAACACCTGTTAGTATCTCACGTATTTTATGAATGGGTACATTATTATGTTGAAAAGTGACCCTTCTGAAGAGGTACAACCAATCTTGTATCCTTTCAATTTTATTCACTGTTACCCATGTTTTATCCCTGCTATGCTTCACAAGTGCTTAGAAGCGCCCTATTATACAAAAGTGAGCACATCGGATGTGACAACCCTATATAGACAAATTTGTCACCACGATTATGTCAAACACAAAAATAATCTCGTCATCTATTTGCCTGACGGAGCACCCCTCGCAGAATGGTTAGAAATATGGGGAAAGTTTGCAAAGAGATGCTCGTGGAAGTAACTCAAAAAGGCGGGAATAGCAGATTATAGAGGGCAGAAGAGACGGCTCAGACGTCAGCAGCAAACCTGGAGATAGTTCAAAAATTATCTCACTGTTCACAAAAAAAAAATAGGATTATATCTAAATTTATTTGAGTGCGTTTCCTTTCTTTTAAAAAGATTAGACAGACATGACAGACTTGACAGTACTACAAGAAGAAGTATGTCACAAATACACCGTTTACAACGTACAGGTTCCATCAATATTTAACTAATAACTATGTATGTTATTACACTTTACCGTAACTGAATTCTCAATTAGACTTTATTTTAATTCTGTGCCTGCATGCCAAACAGCTCAAGCAAAGCAAAGAAATATCCCAGATGTAAATAAACCATTGAATGCAATCAAATTGTTACTCACACAAATGAATTCAATTTCACTTTTACATACGCATTTTAAATACCAGTTATTTTGTATTATTTTTGTTTATTTGTCATTTTAGAATTTAATTATTCTGTATTTTTTGAATAAAATAATGACAAAGTTATGAGTAAGAGATGTAACCTAATGGCGCGTTAAAACTTTGCACTCCATTTACTCAAAACTGTGCGGCGTACGTAGGTTAGATCTCTAAAAAGCGTCTTAATTATTTAATACACAGTCAATTAATACACAGTAATATTGTTTTGAGCAAAACGCCTTTTTTACTAATCTGGTTTAAATGTGACTATCTCTTTGACCTTCGTTTTTTTTTAAACTCCTGCAAGTATAGCGGGGTAGTCCGGTTGCCATGGTAAGTAATACTTTCCTAAAGATAAGTATCCCGGGTACATGGACGTCCAATTGCCTCTGTTGCGTTAACAACAGGTCGTCTAGCAGAGCTTTATTATTCTATTCATACTCGTGTTATGGGTTTTATTGTAACCTCTTCTACAGAACTTAGTATTTTCTATTACAGTACTTGCTTCAGGTTTCGTTCACAAAGGCACAACTTATGATAGTTTTTCTTATTTTTGAATAAAAAGTACCTAATAATGACAATAAAAAATATATTAAAAAATTTTAATGTCACTTTGAAAAATCATTATTTGTTTGTAGGACGACAGTGTAGGCACTGCCTACCCTAGAGTACATGATTACATACAAAAATGTTTTTTTTTTTCAGATTGAAAAACTTAACCCTCTCATTGCTTTTCCGGCAAAAAGTTCAATGCACGCCACTGCTTTTTATAGCTTAAATCTAACTTTGATTTCCAAAGTAGTTTGCTCAGTAGCATATTAAAGAATTATAATAGAATAAATAAAAAAGATTTATTATTACTCTAAGATTTAACCCTAGATTGTATAATAAGTAGTTGCAGCACAGTCATAAGTAGAATATTCGTGAGAACAGTAAGCATTGCTCGAACTGAAGGTATTTTACTAGTTTGAGCAATGCAAGAATTTCTAACTTTAAGATGAGCAGTAGATGAGTTGCCGATGTAAAAAAAACTTTGAAATTTAATTTAAGTTTGTGTTACAATATCTGTTTGATAAAAATAAAAACCATCTCAATTTAAAAAATTAAAAAACTGGCCAAGAGCATGTCGGGCCAAGTGCGTCTCGGGCCACGCACAGTGTAGTGGGTTCCATAGTTGCCCATTACATTTTATAAGTCGGTCTACTAATTCAGATCGTGCCAAACTTCTAATCCGCTTGGAAGTTGCTCCCCTGAAGAACGGCCCATACATTGTCGTATTTAGAGGGGGCTAAAAGTTTGGCGCGACCTGTACTCGTAAACCTGTAAAGCCTACTTAGCTGTGATAGTTTTCCTTTTAACTTTTAACCTTTATAACCTTCACATTGCTAGATTCCACTGAAGAGCTGGTTGATAAGCTGGAACGTCTTCAGAACTTGTGCATTCGATATATTTTCGGACTGCGCAGGTATGACTACGTCTCTGAGTATCGTCGCAGGCTAAAGTGGCTTCCCATTCGTTTTCTCAGGAATGTACACGTTCTTTCCCTCCTGTACAATGTTATTCATAATCCCCTCTACCCTAATTATTTGAAAATTAGATTTGTCTTACGCACTGAACGCAGCAACAGAGCGCTTCGGTCTTGTCATCATATCGATTTGGCGATACCTGCGCATACCACTGCTCGTTTCTCAAAATCATTTACGGTCAATGCAGTTCGACTTTGGAATGAACTTGCGCAAACCCTCAGAAAACTTCCTTCTGTGTCCTCTTTTAGATATAACCTGAAAAATTATTACCTTTCATCTCTCTGAATTACTCGACTGACTATGCTACTTTGTTTGTATGTATGTATTTATTTATATATGTATGTATTTGTATGTAGTGTATTATATTTAAGTAATAGGCTTGAAGAAAATTGTTTTCTTTTTGCACAAAAACAATTAAGTATCTAATGTGTAAAATTTTCATTTTCCTAATACCATCGGTTGACTGGAAGAAATTTCTTTAAGGAATAAGTCCGTCCTTGCCTTCTGTTTTTCTGTATTCGGTGTTTTAATTTTAATTTTCTGTGCAATAAAGTGTTTCTTCATTCATTCTTTATATATACTACTTCTATAAATTTTTCCACACATAAACAATCGTTTAGCCGGCATGGGGGGAACCATTGTCTATAACAAATATTTACTTTTTATTTCTATTTAAAGACTTTAAAGATTAAATATATCACCAACGGATCCCTACATCGAAATATGGTTTTTACACACCCATAATGTTTTTGAACGACCTATCCAACGATAAACCCCAAACTATGGGATAGACGAGAAAAAAAAATTCATCCCCAATTTACGTGTATAAAAATTTTTAGAGATTTTTTTTTTACTGTTTTGTCGATGTTATTAATACGTATACCCATACCAAATTACAACGTTCTAGTACGAATAGTCTCTTGAGCTAAGCCGCGGACAGACGGACGGACAGACGGACATGGCGAAACTATAAGGGTTCCTTGTCGGACTACGGTACTACGCACTAAGGCGACTTCGAATTACTTATCCAAATTCACACTGGAGACTCAGTAAGTGGTTAGGACCGAGGTTCAATGACCCTTTCTGTGAAAAACGCAAAATAAAATGTATGCTAACTCACCCTCTGTGGGGCTTACTATACTAATTCACTCGGAGTTGTTCGTAAATAAGGGGCAAAAATTTCGTTTTGCGTTTTTCACAAAAAGGGTCATTGAAACTTGGTCCTGACCACTGACCGAGTCTCCAGTATGCATTTGGCTATATAACACTGGTCAACAAAATTGTAGAAATTTTCTGTAACAGAAACGATTTATTGAAATTATTATAGAAATTTGTATGCTGAATCCAAATATGAACTCAGATTTTCTCTATCACGTCGTAATATTTGTCTAAGACAGACTAAATTTTGAAAAATCGCGTGTTTTTACTACTTCTGGTGGGGCTTTACGCTTAGCACAATTAGTTTTTCGGCTTTAATTTTCAATAATACTTCTTCTTAGTGGTTCTTTTTAATAATATGATAAAAAGATTCACGTAACCAAGTCTAGTTTTCGATTAAATGTCTCAAAACAATCACACCCAATGTTTCATAGTAAAAACTTGGTATGAAATGTATGGACCGAACAAGCTCTCACAAAATATTATTTATTTTGAAAAATAAGGTTCAATCGCGAATTATGTTATTTTCACCTTAATAAGTATTGATTAAGGACTTGTAATTATGAAAAATAAATATATAAAATACATTTGTAATAATTAAAAAAAATGTTCAGAAGCATTAAAGAAACGGTAAATTTCAATACTTGAAGTTGATTTCACAAAACTGAGCACTGATAGAAAAAATCTGAGTTCAGATTTGGATTCAGCACAAAGTTTTCTGCAAGAATTTCAAAATATCGTTTCTGTGCAGAAAACTTGTTGACCAGTGTAATTAGAAATCACCTTACATAATTAGAGTTTTCTTCAGAATTTCAGCGACTCAGTGTATAAATATTTCGAGTATTCGTACATATATTTTTACACAGACAAAGTTTTTCATTTATTCTATTCGTAGAATCTCTTGAAACAAACAAAATAGACCTCCAACCGAAACAGAAGCAGTTATCTATTTAGAACCTGCTCTAATTGGTTTAAATAAATAAACTATTAACGGCGTTGGAACTGGGAAGTTCCCGGGATTCTGGTTCAAATCCCCGCAAACATTTCGAAACTTTGAGCAGAACCGAAGTTATGGCGCCTTAAGTGGCTTCCTTTTAACGGGCTAACGAAATGGCAGCTTCCGACACAAATATTAATACGTTACGCAGCGCACTCTCAAGGTATTGTGGACAGAGTTTGGTGAAACTTTGCAATAATTATACAAAATAATAATTATTATTTGTTGTCGCGAGCAACAGATAGTCTAAAACCTTTTTCACTATAAACACAAAGAAATGACCTGCCTTTTGTATAAAAACCTCATCTCTGACCAAGCTAACCAGAGCAGCTGCTATTCCGCAAAAATTCTAATGCATGACTCAGCAAAAAACTAATTAAAGGGAGACGTCAGGCTACACAAACAATGTGAAACCTTTTCAGTGAAAGAGGGCGCTGGCCCGATTCGGATACATTTTTAATCATACGTTGACCACGCCTTGTCATGTCCGGCTATTCACGAGCTGTAAAGGACATCATGGCCGCTCACTTTGCGAGCGTATGTTAATGGTGTGTGTGGATGGCGTCTGATGTGCTCTGACATGTGTCGGCCCCGAAAATTAAGTCCGGAAATGTAGGGTGGCCATTTGCTTGGCGACGCCTCGTATATAATAACATGTGACGTGACGACGCCAGAACGAAAATCCGTTGCATTACGTAGTCATACAAAACGGAGCCTCATCTGTAGTCCCCTTAATTACAGAATATTTTTCAAATGGATTAATGAAAATAATTTCATAGTTCCCCCCACACATTGATTTGTGACTCAATCAATCTATAAAATTATTTGAATTTTATACGAGGAAGAAGCATAAAATCATTCGTATCCAACTTTTGTTAAAGTAAGTATATTAATGTGCGGCACTTCATTTGCGACAGAGGCAATTTTCTGATAGTGGCACATCATAACAGTCTATATGACATAATGTGAGCCCTGGTGTATGTCAGAGGGGATAGAATTAAGCCTGCACACAAAGAAAACCGGTTTTTTATACACATGAATAGCGTAATAAAAAATAACATCTCTTTATTACTGTATCCCTTGTCTATTACCCCAGTTATAAATTGGGCAATTTGTGTTTCGGGATGATAAAACGGGATAATTTGTTTATGTGCTAGAAAACATTTCTGTGACCTTCAGATAAATCCAGTCAAGATAGTCTGTCTAGCTCGATCAAGCTGACCTCGTGTTACACGAACGCCTTTTCAGTTTAATGACCAGTTGTAATTTATGCTGTTGCTGACAGTTTGGAAAAACAAAATTTATTAGTGAATCTTACATCTTTATTGGTTAACTTTCAAGGCCGGTTCTGAATGAGAAAAGCTTTTTCTTAACTAAATTATGAATACTGATCAGGAAATCTCATCTCTACCTTAGATCATGCTTCATTGCTCATAAGTAGTGCTCTTATTTTAGAATTTTCCGAAACAGCTTCTGCAACTTAGTGTATGTACAATGCTTGCAGTTTTGAAAATGGAAGGAATTCAAAATAAGAGTACCCACGTCTCGTTCGTAAAGATTTAAGCCACATTATACCTATAAAACTGAAGTTTTCTTAGATTATTTTAATGTTAGTGTAACTCACAGCCCAGTGAAGAGAAAGTGTTATTCGAATGAAAAAACCATGAAGACAAATTGGACGTTCAACGCTGCATATTTTCAGTAGGCAAGAGAAATTGGTTTCGAAATGTTCGTATAAAGAGAGGTAATAGCTCGTCTCGGTACTTTTACAGTTGGTTACTCAGATGTAGACGGATGAGGTCCCGGGCTTGGAAACTTTGGCAAGGGTATAAAAGACAATCGTCAGCTATCACTCAGTGTCACCGCTAATTGAAAATTCCTCTCAGCTTCATTTAATTCGGGATCGACAATAGAAGGGACATTGTCACTTTCAGTTGAATCAGATTTATTTGATTATTGGTCAACTTGTTAGAAGTGCGGAGCACAGTTCTGACATAAAGGCTAAAGTGATGTAATTTATTTGTTAAAATAATCTAAAATTAAATCAGATAAATTTTATAATTAGAACTTAATTTTCGAAAATAATTTAGGAACTCTCTTTCAAGTTCCGTTAACTCGGATGTAAATAATATTTAAAACCGGATAAATTACAGGTTTTCGGATTATTAAATCACACTAATATTATAAATGCAAAAGTTTGTGTGTGTATGTTTGTTACTCTTTCACGCTGAAACGGCTGAACGGATTTGGATTAAATTTAGAATGGAATATCTTATACGCTAACCTAACACAGGCTACTTTTTATCCCGGAAAAAACATGTTGTTAAACCGAATAACACGTGGGCGGAGCCGCGGGCAAAAACTAGTAATTATTATAAAGCATACCCTACGTAAATTTATAGTGCTAGAATAAGTT
Source organism: Ypsolopha scabrella (assembly GCA_910592155.1). Classification (NCBI taxonomy): domain Eukaryota; kingdom Metazoa; phylum Arthropoda; class Insecta; order Lepidoptera; family Ypsolophidae; genus Ypsolopha; species Ypsolopha scabrella. The sequence goes on along the minus strand of OU342961.1, from coordinate 15,687,565 downwards.
TGTATTCAAGTTAGTCACCGAGTCAGTAACTGATTGCCAAAATAGGGTATTTTATAAGGTCGTAAACATGAAAAAATACCCAAACTTTTGAGGGAAATACCCTAAGGTGAGCAAATGGAGCTTTGCGGTACGTGGCCTGCTCGCTTCTAATCCTCGCACCTCTGTAGCATGTAGCTGTAGCCCTGTAGGATATACTCGCACGAAATTGGAGATCTAGATATATTTTTTCAGATCCAGTTTTTCATAATTTTCTTCATACAGTAATCTTAAAAGTGTGTCCTTAAAACACGTGTATCTACTAAAGTGAGTCTTAATTAATAAAACAAGCAAGTTTATTTCTAGATTTCTTGGAAAATTTATTTACGTACACCAATGATTTTACTTCCCTGGATAATATTGCGTCATTTTACCGAAAATGAATTTTAAGCCTAAAATAAAGGGCAAACTCGTTATCCGTCTTTTGTTTTAAGCTTAAACTTAAAATCCTAATCCGTATAAATCCACGAAAACAACCCTTTGGTAAAGTTGAAATTTGCTCATTTTCATTTGATTCTACAATTTGTTTTTTACCTGTCCCCGTTGGCGTGACCAGGAAAAAAATATCAAGTGAGCGCAAACGTGCTGTATGATAGATCCGTGTAAGGGATTATTGTACTCAGGTCTACTGATAAAGTTTTTATGTAAGATGTATCTCTATATATAGAGCGAGGATAGTTCTTTTACAACCGACTCATAGGTATAAATCTATAGGTACTAATAATAAATTAGAAAAAAAGTCATGTCTGTACACAAAAATTTTCGCGAAATTTTAAACTAAATTGGTTATTAGTATTGTATTAAACCAAAACACAAATTTTTTAGAATTTTTGTCTGTCTGTCTGTTTGTTTTTATAGTATGTATTTTCCGTTTGAATTCGAAAACCACTCAACGGACTTGGATGCGGTTTTTTCAAGTTTTACAATATTGTCGATCAAAGGTGCAATTGGGTAAGACAATCGTATTCATTTGACAGCCAAAAACGTACGGTTTCAATTTTCAAACGCGCTAATTTGCATAGCCGAATAGCCTTTTAAGAAATCGTACGTTTTATTTTCTTTGCTTTACACAGTTGCACCTCAGATCATGAAATGGTCAATTCTACGATATGGTCACCACAAAAATATAACTTTAAATGTACAGTATTAAGTAACCACAAAATATATTTGAGCCCCAGGCCAGTAGAAAAATATACAGTCTTATTTGTATACATTTTGTTTAAAAAATAGACGAATAATTTAGAATATATTATTTGATGAAGACTATAGATAATAGAAGGGGAAAGATGTTGGGACAATTATGTCAAAAATATCACTGAAAGAAAAGTGTAGGTGAAAAGAAAGAGAGGAAGGCCCAGAAGAACATTCATGGATCAGGTTAAAGAAAAAGTAAATGTCGTGTTGTATCAAGACGTTAAAGAGAAGGCGGAGTGCAGAAGTGAATGGAGAAGACTCCACCGACAAGAGCACAGCTCTTAAGTAAAAACCTAGTTAACTAACAATAATATAAAGCTCATTTCTATCATTCTCATGAACCTGCAATAAGGCACCTTTTACAAGAGTACTTTCACTCGTAAAACACATACAAAGGTCTTTTTTGCCAAAATCAACATTAGTAGAAAACGGCGGGCGAGGACGATCCGTATTTAAAATATTATAAGCAGGCTATGAATATGCAGAGACACGGCCGCGCGGCGTCGTCGGCTAACGATTTGCACGTTTTTGGACCGCTCTCCGCTAATTGCAAGTGTGAACGTACCCTTATGGTAAATGTAATTGAGTTTGATACAAGATACTTCGAGCTGGTTAAACAGAAAAAAAAAAACACTTGGGAATGGAGAATTGTTATTTGCATTCTATTAATTGCGAATTAAAATGAACTCGTATTAATGAAATCTTCCGAAATACATAAAACTACACTCTAAAAGGTTTCCCTTTGTAAAACTCCCATTATTTTTATGTTAGAATAGAATAATATTCGTTAAAAAGTAGGTGTACGAGGACTTGTGTATTGATTATCACTCGAAACACGTCTAGCATTACCTATCGTGATTAAACACAAGAACAATTAAGTCACATCAACCTAAAGATAATTCCACTGATTCGCTCCCTTCATAATAGCTCATCCCAGCAGTCGGGGTGCCATAGAGACAGTTTCTATCGAGCGAGCGTGGTTATTCAAAGGGTGCACAATCGGACCAGCTCACAGATCGCAATTTCATCTCATTGTCTGGGTTCATATACGCGCGTCGCTCGATCGTCGCTACACCTGCCGAATGTCTGCCAACCATGACGAATAAAATTATATTTTCAGGGTCCCAGTAAGAAGTGGGAAACCCAGCTTTACTTCTTTTCGTTGTATCTGTAGAACTTACTGTTGGAAAGGTTCGACCTGAACGTTTTGCTACCTGTGATTGGCATTTATCACGGAAAGTATAATGTTATGAATAAGTTATGTACGATTTTGCATTTTTTGTTTATTATTATTTAAGGAAAGATTGTTTTTTTTTTCAAATTGTTTATATCAAGGTGTGTTCTGTCTAATAACATTATCATCACGAAATATAACTGGAGAGTTGTCAGAGGTTTTTTCGGTATGATCACTAAAGCAGTTAACACACGTAAAATCTTCTTTTGACCAACGGTTTTAACGTTCCAATGACGTCCAAGACGGCAATTCTGACATATGAGAACATTTTTGATTTTAAAATGGATTTTTTACGGATGTGTAATGATTTATTTGATTAAATTCCTGTAGGAAGCGTTCCTTATATTCGATAGTTTTATATCATTAGATTCAGTCACTCCATTTTACATCGCATGGCATATCAAACCTTAAACAAAAGCTGAACTTGCGAATATTTCGAATGAGAAATAATGCAACAATAACCGTTCTGGACGACGATTCTCGCACATGCGACAATTTGCGAAGGCTGAAAGCGGGATATTTTCACAAGCTCTTTATAAAGAAACGTATCAAACTTTAAAAATATTAACCAGTTGTCCGTATTGATAGCATGCTTTACGTGTCTTTTAAGAAGTTATAGTTTATAGAATTATCATCACATAGTATTTATGACGCGATAAACAGAGGCGTATGAAAATCTAAGCGTGTGAAAAATTTTGCGAGAATCGCCGTCCTAACGAGACACGTAAAGCATGCTATGAATACGGACAACAGGTTTATATTTTAAAAGTTTGATACGTTTCTTCATAAGGAGCTTATAAAAATCACCCGCTTTCGAGAATCGCCGTCATGGCGTCCTTTCGATTGGGCTACTGTTGCTTTCCAAATGAAGTTGAATACAAATAAAGGCATATACAAACATCATTATTCAAATAACGGTTTTGCATGCACGTATTATTACTGTTGACCAAGTATACGCCAACTGTTTCATCGATTCAATTTCGGCATTTTCAAGGCGTCGGCTTCGTTCATGAGACAATGACACTGCGTTCAGCGTATACGAGATAGTTTAATTTTGAATTTTGCACTCCTATTATTACAATATTCAATATTGGCTACGTAAAGGCACAGTATAGGTAACAACAGTAGTTTAACTAGGCGGTGTCCTTAAAATCAATACCTACGGCCGCTCGGTGCCTAAACACGAGCTAGGGCTGTGAAATGACTGTTTACGTATGAAATGAATTGAATGAAATGAATACTTTATTTCTGCAATATAGGTACATAAATACACTTATCGCACGTTAGGATTTATCAAATAGGTAATAAAAATAATTAAATTTAAAATTTGTATTTGATAGTGCTATATTTATTACTATAAAAGTTGTTTTTAAGCAACCATACAATGCATGCTCTGTAATTTCGTGCCATAATTTATGAAAATGCGTGGGAGCGTCACAGTGAAAACGTGGGTACGTAACTGCGGTACGACCGCGACTGTCGTAAACCGAGTTGAACTGAGTTTTGGGGGGCGGGGGTTCGTTTCGGCCCGTTTGTATGGAGAAAAAATACTATTTGTTATTTATACTATGGTAAAGGTTTGCGATCACTGTTCAAGAACTCGATGATTTTAAATTATGTTTTTGCAGAAATATACAATAATCCAGACCTACGAGTAGCTATGCTCCTGTAGAAAGTTCACGTGTATAATTTCTTGATTCCAAAACCTTAGGCGGTGTTTTAAAGTTTTTTTTGTAAATTATTTTGGCTCGGGTGGTTATTGGTTGCTTTGTAGGTTTTTTCGCAATAACAGCACAAACGGTTTATTGCTTCAGAAAACCAAATAAATAAATAAAAAAGCATTTACAAAAGCTTTGAGCTGCTGCAGTGACAAAATTGTTAAATTATTTTTCGTAAAACCTGCGCCAAATCACTCGACATATCCTTACAGTGCAATAAGCAATACGAAGATACATCTATGTATGTATCTCGTGTATGGAAACAACTTTTTTACTATTTTATTTAAGTATAGAAATACGTCATTTCATTGTATTTCACCACACAGTTAACGCCATAACAAAAACAAAAACTGAATTCAGAGAGGTAATTAATCTCCTTATATGCTAATAGCTTTTGCCCACGGCTCCGCCCGCGTGTTATTCAGTTAAACGACATGCTTTTTTCCGGGATAAAAAGTAGCCTATGTGTTAAGTTAGGGTATAAGCTATATCCATTCTAAACTTCATCCAAATCCGTCCAGCCGTTTCAGCGTGAAAGAGTAACAAACATATACACATACACACACACACACACACGCACAAACTTTCGCATTTATAATATTAGTGTGATAGTTTGTCCATTATTTATTTTCCTGTGGATTAATTAAAAAGTAATTGATATGAAAGTAGGTTTGTTAATTGTGGTAACATTTTATCTAGGTGCAAAATCCACATAAAATATTAATTTCCTTGTCTTATATTGTCTTGTGTTGCTTGTCGAGCATCATTGTTTCCATGCAAAAAATAATAACTGTAATTGCACATCGTTAGAGGTGGTCAAGCAACACAAGTACTTAGGGCTTATCATAGATGAACGTTTTAACTGGGGACCATATATTCAACATGTGTGCAATAAGTTGAGAGCACTGCTCAGTAAATTTGCCATACTAAAATATAAAGTACCATTTATATTAAGATTAATTTATATGGCCATGGCTGATTCCGTAATAGGATATGGCCTAAGTAGCTACGGCAAGACTTATAAAACCTACCTCGAAAACATTTAAAAACTACAAAGGAGTATTATAAAAGTAATTGTTCCTAATAAAATTGTATTAGAATATAAGGAAAACAAAAGTTATTTATTCCAGTACTGCAGAATTTTAGACGTTTATGACAAGATTAAATTAACTACACTCATCGAAGAAGACGGTAACAAAGTGTTTTTGCAAAATAATAAACGTCATTGTAGATTGCGTAAACTGAGTTATACGCCCTCATTTGTAATACCTGGATATAACAATGTATATGGTACTAGAACCTGGATGTACGTCTTGCCAATGACGGTCAATGAGTTTCCAAAGGACCTTCAGAATCTGTATATCAATAGTTCTAAGGATATTAATAAGATGAAAAACTTCCTTATTAAAAGTTCAACTACATAAAATTATATAATTATCATAGAAATTGTATGTATTAAACATAAATAAGCATATACGAGCGCCGCCACTACAGACAAACCTTCTGGTTTTCGTTAGTGGCTACATAATTAAGTTTGTAGTTTTGTGTATTTGGGATTAATAAAGAATTGAAAAAAAAAATAATAATAATAAAAAGTACGAAATAAAAGCACTTTATGTCAATTCACGCAAAATTTGAGTTTCAAAAGAAAATGGCATTTTACGCATTATATTTTAGTTACGCTAAGATGTCTACTCATTGTACTGAAAAACTGTAGTTCTATGACTTTTGCCCCATAAATGTTATTACTTCCTACACTACCCAGAATAATTATATAAAGCTCATAGGACAAAAAATATTCAGTAAAATAAGTAGAACATGTGGATCAAGTTATTTAAGACGCTACAATCTTCAGCAGTTCTATTTAGAGAACTACTATTGATTACGCCTATCTCAGTGTCTCAGCCCTCAGCCAGCAAGCCTAAAGCCTAACCAGATCTTAAAGCAGTCGCTCAGCTAACCTCAGAATTGATTGTTCATTAACTTAGTCTCAATATAAACAAATGTAATCTAGTACCCACTTGCATCTACTTCTAAAGTCATGTCTCTTGAAAAGCTACTAAACGAAACTAAACGATTTACGAATAGAGGTCACAAAAAACACCTGATAAAGGGTTTTGATAAGTGACTAAATGGTAAAACTACTGAAATCTTTTATAACCGGGCATGGGAAGTATCACGACTTCAGACACAGATAATATATATATCTATCTAAATCGAATATCGTGTAGGCTTTGTCTGTGTCAGTATGCACGTGTGGTCGCAGCCTAACCCGCTTCAAAGCATTTATTGGAAGGTTCTATTTACACACTTGATATTTGTTCAGCAAATATTCTACAATCTATATAATATACAATATGTGTGATAGCTTTTCATCGCATTAATTACTTTTGTCCATATTTCACCAACCTATAGGTTGGGGCTATATAGGTACAATATCTGGGTTGAAAAATGATAAATGATATGATGTATTGCTCAGTTAGGTAATAATAATAAAAATGTCATCACACTAATATTATAAATGTGAAAGTTTGTGTGTTTGTGTGTGTATGTTTGTTACTCTTTCACGCTGAAACTGCTAAAGAGATTTGGATGAAATTTAGAATGGATATAGTTTATACCCTAACTTAACACATAGGCTACTTTTTATCCCAGAAAAAAGCATGTTGCTAAACCGAATAACACGTGGGCGGAGCCGCGGGCAAAAGCTAGTCTGTAGATAAATATTTTCAACGCACACTGAGATTATGAGTCCAAAGCATTAAGGACTTCGAAAGTTCTACATTTGCTACGCCCCGCGTAGCAAATGCTGCTGTCGAAAATGGTGTTCAGCGTCGTAGAGTTCACCAAGATGCTACGAAACTTCGTAGTAGTGTTGTGTGCGTTATGATTAGGGAGTCTCATTATTTTTTATCCCAAATTCCCAGCGACGTAATTTCCAAGTTTCGTTATGGTTTCGTTCTTCTTCTTCTGAGTCAGTACATTCTTTCAATGCCGGATTAAGCCAGCGTGGGGCCCGTAGCAAAATTAAACAAGGAGCCCTTGGCATATAATTAATATTATTACCTACTACTTCCTTCTTTCTTCATCAAAGTGACTCTTGACAGTGTGGTTGTGGTCGTCAGGAAGTTTGTTGGTGAGTGACCGCCTTGTCATGCGCTACCACTCGTCTCTAACAGCCGCTCTCCTTGTACATTCGTACAAGGCATTGTTTATGGCAGCTTTCATTTGGTGCTCTACAGCGTGCTCTGGTGCCTTCAATCTTTCCCTAAACCACTTGGCGCTCAATGGATTCAGTACGCTGAATAACGTGACCAAAGAAGGTGGGAATACGTGCTTGGACTTCGAATGATAAACGCTGCTTAGTGCCGAGTTCTTCAAGTATAGACACGTGTTTGTGCGTAAATCGGTCTATGATACTTTAAGCTTCCATCTCCAGCATCACATTTCGAGAGCGTCTATTCTTTTCTTTTCGCTTTCACGCAGTGTCCATGTCTTTAAAAAGCACAGAAATATGGGACACACAAATGTTCTGACAAGCCAGATTTTAGTGGCTTTGGTAATGTACTTGTTTCTCCATATTTTTTTCATTTTGTCCATAGTAGACCTAATTATTGCAACGCGCCGCTTAATTCGATACGCATCCGCCGTTGTTGGAAATCAAAGATCCAATAAGATAATGTGTTCGTGGATTTTGTAGCGATGATAAAACTCCAAAGTTTACTTGTAAGACCTCTTTCAGCATATCATATCACAAATATAGCATTAAAAAAACTAAACTCAGCAGCATTAGAATTAATAAAACAAAATGGATAAATTATTTTTAGAAATTTTGTTCAATGTACGTTTCATAATATATTTGTCGCAGGCATTTGGTTAAATCAGGCAGAAGAGAGGCGGTAGCTTAGGTTAGAAGGTTAGGTATGACGAGTCGTGCCACGCAGTGGCGTGACCGCCATACGTAACCTTCGTGGTATTTTTTTTATGACCACCGCCATTTAAACCAAAAGCCTAGTCATTGAGTTGAGTCACTGAATTTAACCAGATGCCTTCTACATATTGATCTGATTGGAGCAGTGCACAGCACATACGACTCATAAGTGTTTCATTTTCTCATTTAGAAAACTAAAAATAAGCGCATTGTAAGAACATAACAAAATATTGGCCTAATTTATGACAGTGCAAAATTTGATAGATGGACATCAGTCGGACGCAAACGAAACCCACTGAATTATCGCACTCCCCGACCCATTGTACTCGTACCTTAGAACGTGCCTCGCATACGGATAGCAGAGCAAATACTATTATTCTCACAGGTTAATAAAGTTACCTATATCCTAATTGGTTTCTGCTGACGGTGCTGATCCCTTGATGAAGCTCCTGTCACTCTTGATGGATAATATCTCATGCCTGCTACTTGATTACCTAGATGTAACCGAAGGTATTGGCTGAAGGAGATTATGATGATGAATACGCAGAGTAGTTCTTCTTGTCGTGGTTCTAGTCTAAACGTACCTATAATTGTGTAGAAGCTTCAAACACGTACGCGCCTCTTGACGAATATATGCGTACAAATTACGAAGTAATGAGTCTACAAAGTGGAAAACCATAGCGACACTTTGGCAAAAAGAAACATGAACAAAATAGCAGACCTAGCGCACTCTGTACCTTTTTTGGTGCGAAACAACAAGTACATTGGCAGTGCGCCTTTGCTTGTTCAAAAAGCCTATGTTATGACAATTTGTAATTTTAGGGATTAAATTGTTAATAAGACTTTTTTTTTATTACTGTTTGTTTATTGGCAAGCTGGTTATTTTTCTTAGTATATAGGATTATAAGAATATAGTTTTCGTTGAAATATTTTCGTTACTTTAGAACTTCTCAGAAAAAAGTTCATAAAAATAACCGTCAAGACTGTATTTGTCTAGTCGTTGGAGGGTAAAATTAATAGATATTTTAATATTTTCGTTAGGTGCGTGCAAATCGAAGCCTTCATACCAAATTTCAGCTTTCTAGGGCTTTTGGAAGTTGGGATTTTTTTTAATAATACAGAACTGGACCCCCCTGGACTGGGGGGTTGAAGGGTGAAAGTTACAATTTTTTAATTTATTTGTTGTTTGTGTGCTTCTTTTAGGTGGTAGAGCTGATGCCGGGCTCGACTGTGGAGGTACCACCATCTTACTCGCAAATCCTCCCGAAGTTATTCGGGGGAGAGTAAGAGAACAGCTCTCAGGCAAAACCAGGCGGCCCACCATCGCCTGGGACCGATGGATGGCGGTATATCCATCCCCAATTGCCGGGCCTTATATAAAACAGACTGGTGACGGGCAGCGGCGTCACTGGTGCAAGGGTTTCGGCACCGCGCTCACCAACCCGCCTGCCCAGCGTGTGTGAGTAGGGGCATTTCTTCCAGGAGGACTGCCAAGAGTGGCGAAATCCTGGAAAGGCCTATGTCCAGCAGTGGATGAAACAGGCTGATGGATGGATGGATTGTGTGCTAATCGTAGCTAGCCTGCATACCAAATTACAGCTTTCTAGGACCTCCTTAGAGGTTTTGATAATCATCAGTGAGTGGTGTGTGAGTGACGAAATCGACGTATTTTAGATATTAATAAAATTCAAAATATAAAAGCTAGACAAATAAAGCTTATCGTGTTTAATAAGACTGCTTATACAACATCATATCTTGAGAATTTGGTATTGCTAGTATATCCAGACCGAAGATATGAGGTTTCGAAAATATGACGAAACGCTTCGGGAAAAGGTACGTAGTGCCCCACTACAAGCTGCGCTTGCGTAAAGTCGGCATTTTCCGCACTTTTGCTATAAAATATTATACGATACTCGTGCAAGCAACTTTTTCTCGACTCGTGTGATTGGAGCACTCACCTTCGGCTCGTGCCGCAAACTCACACTCGTCAGAAAACGTTTCATCGCTCTCGTATCGTAATGTACTATTATCTTACGCGCAAATAAAAGGTACATTGATTGAAAGACATTAGATTAAAAATGTATTCAAGAAAGCAATTTACAAGCTCATTACATTAAAATTTCATCATAATTTTTCTAGCAAAAGTTTTCAAAATTGGATATCCTTCACGCCAAACTTTGAATCTAAACTTTACGCGTTGGTACTAAGAACTAACGTGCCATACATACTGGTATAATCACAGAACAATAAATGATTTTGCTTATTAAGTTTATCGCGGGTAAGTGAGTTCTGCGTAGCCAGTGCAGTTTATTTACAATATAAAAAGTGAAATATAAAGAGCTCCTTTTGTATTTTTTATCATTGTAATGAGAGGAAAAATAAATCTTAACATCAAAGTTTTTTAAAGAAACGGGATCCCAAACTTAAAACAATATAATTGGAATTGAAATTCAATAAAAGGCTATATAATTAAATACGCTCCAATTAGTAAGCACTTGAGCTGAAATCCTATGAAGCGACTGCTTCAATGGAATCCGACGAGCTCTATCAAGAATCAAGAAACTAAGTTACGAGCCCACCTGCACGGCTCTACAAATAGAGGCAATTCACAAAGTTGCAATGTAGAGCTCCTGAAGTCAGCCTTCGGCTTTAATTGAATAGATACGTCCGTTCGCAGCCTCGGTTCCAACCTTAATCACTCTTGAAAAGGCTCCATCAAGCTCTGGAGATGGCCGACGTGGTACAGGATACGGCACTTCGCTGAGCTGCGTTTTGTTTGCTTTAACGTTAGAAACGTTAACCCGAGGGCCACGGTTAACGACGCTCCAAGCGAATTCGCTCTGCGCTGCAAGCGTCGGCGTCAAGCTCATACAATTTTCATGAGCTTGACGCCGACACTTGCTGCGCAGAGCGAATTTGCTTGAAGCGTCGTCGTTGCCCGTGGCCCTCGCTTATGGTGGTTACGACGGGAGTCGTTTCCAAACGCACAACCTAAGATGTTTTTTTAAGGTTTTGTGTAAAACGTTTTAAATTAATTTGATTTAGGGCATTACTCGACAAAAGTTTAATGTCAATTAGGCTTTTCTAGTTAGTCTTAAAATCAAAACATTAATTTTAATACTTAGTGCAGGATCATTCAGCAAAAATAACAGAAGATTGCCAAAAAGGCCTTAAAGACTTTAAACTATGGTCATGTAGTGTCATTAATAATTTTTATTTAATCTTAATAAACTTATACTGAACTTTACAGCTTTGTTTTTATATTTGTATAATACAAATAAGACAAAATACTGCAAATAAATTTTACGAAATATATCTGTCGTGTCTTATCTGTGTATATTATAAAAAAAGGAGTAGCTTTGTATAAATAATTATTATTTCAACAGATGCCGGGCCGAGTAGAGCCCGAAATTTGTGTCTTCCATATTTAATACTTTTTATTCAAAAACTAGCTTTTGCCCGTGGCTCCGCCTGCATCGAATGGATTTTCGTGGAAATAAGGAAAACAAAAAAATATGATTTTTTTAACGACAACATGCAACGGTCACCATGTTTTTACCAAAGTGCTAATAAATACCAATCAAATAAGCCCAGTCCGTTGAGGAGATCCCGTACCCACCTTCCAGTCCCATCAGCAGACCCTGGTCACCATGTTTTACCAAAGTGATTATAAATACCAATCAAATAAGCCCAAACTCGAAGGGTCTGCTGTATCCGTTGAGGAGATCCCGTACCATATAACTTCTAATTACTACCAGTAGTAAAGTAAATTCCAAAATCTTTAAATGACGATAACTTTTTTTCCCGTGATTCTATTTTGATGAAATAAAGTCTATAATCTAATCCAAATTAAGTTCTGTACAGCTGTTGAAACAACATGAAAATCCATTCAGTAGTTTTAGAAATGTACGTGAACAAACGGACAGACAGACAGACAGAAAAGAATTCTAAAAATGGTTGATTTGTGTTCTATTACTCTTCTCTATTACCCTTTCTATTTCTATTACTTTTCTGCAATGTACAGACACAGCGGTTTCTATTGTTTTATTATATGTATTGATTGATGTATTGATAAAAATAAAATCATAAGTTGTGCATTTAGGAACAAGACCCGTCGCAACCACCTTAAGCTGAAAACTGTGTGTTAGTAATGAATGCTTCAATGATAGGAAACGTGGCACTGCAAATATAGGCCCAATGGGCCTGTTTTGGTGTAGCTTGTCTCGCTTGCGCCACTGTCGAAGCTCATCGCTCCATATCTGTCATTCGGTAGCGCTTGTTTAAAAAAGAGGTCCATTTTTCAGTTGACGATATAAGAAAGTACCGTATTTACCTTTTGTTATATCAATGCATTCTCCAACCTCTGTCGATAAAAAATTTGACCTTGAATGTCAATGGCAGAAGACCATCTTACATGGCATTCGTTCCAGTGGATGTAGAAGAAGGCATCAATATAAATATTACGAAGGGGACAATTTTTTTGTTTTTTATAAATTAACGGGCGGACATGGAGTGTCTTATGAAAAAGAATACATTTTATTGTATCTTTTTATCTTTTTATTGTAATTTTGGAGCCTGGGTTTCACCCTCCTCCCCTGGCTCGAAGACTGGATTAACCCTTAAATGACGTTACAACTAAGTGGAAGTGCCCAACATAAAAGCATTTTAAAAGAGTTTTAAATATTGATGTACATTAAACACGAAGGCAATTTCAGTAAATGGTAACCGCTTAGCGGGCCATTCTGCCATTTTAATGCATTTCCGCTACGAAATGATTATCATTTGTCGAAAGAGGGACAGACGGTACAAATCATTACTCTGCTGAGATACGTCCTCTCAAATATTATCACACCAATTTCGTATTTCGCATTTCTACATTTCAGATAGTCGCAGAAGAAAAAACAGCCGTTAAATAAGCATAAATTTACTCGAAATTGTAAAAACAACAACAGACAATATTTTTACGCACAGTTTTCCTACATCGTTTTAAAGGAATTCCCTTGGTTCCATAAAAAAACTGCTGAAAAGCATAACTTATGCTGAGAACGCCTATAAATTTGACCATAAAAGTAAAGCCCCAATCAAATCGCGAACACGAGGAAATGTAAGGTTGTTTGTTCCTATATCGCGCAGCATACATGAGAATGAAACTATTTCGGGGAGGGATAAAGGTATTCAGACTATGAATAAATATAAATATGTTGTATTTATGTTGGTGTCCTATTGTCGTTGTGTAAAAAATTCCTTACAGAGGGAGGGAGAAAAGAAAAAACTAAATGCTTCTTCTGGGTAGAATATTAACGCCAAAATAGATTGAGTTATAAAAAGAGTACAAAACGCATGTGCCCAGTTCTCTTTCAGAATACCAAAAGGATCACATGTTACACCGCCGTTCCTAGCTGAAAAAGGCATCCTTAGGATGAAAGAGCGTAGATGACCAATCTCGTCCACAAATTCGTACACACAGTATCCCGTCATACATGAAATTTGTATGGACTAAGCCATGGATTAAAAACAAAGTGCTAATCACACCTAGCACGTAACACTCGCAGGAGGCATTTAAATCTAATGATTACTCCGAAACATAAAAAAGCCGGCTTTAGAGGCAGCTGTTACAAAAATTTGGTACGATCTGCCGCTATTCCTACGTGAGAATTGTACGTCTTTCACTTTTAAGACGCATATGAAGAGAAATCTTTTAGAAAAACAAATACGTAATATAACAACTTCCATCGCCCTTACAGTTCGATACCTATGATTAAAGGTATACATAAAAAAAATGGTATTGGTATGTATTCTAAATATTATTATTAGAGTGCATTACAAACTAGAAAAGGTAAATTAGGAACAAATATAAATAATTTATACTTGCGATTGTCAGCACTTGGTGAAACTTGGAAAACATCATAATTAAATTCATTAATTAAGTTATTAATTCATTTAAATTTAATTTCCTGAATTTCTGAATCCCTTGAGAATGGTGTACTAACCGAAATCGGTCGGGATTAACGTGTAAACCTTAAAATTAAAACCAGTGAAACAAGTACAAGTGAATTTAATTATGAACAAATGTAAAGACAAGAATTTGAAAAAATCCTTGGTCCAGGATTCGAACCAGCGACGGTAGCGCGCTTGTCTCGGTAACAAGAGGTCGCAGGTTTGAATCCTGGCCCGAGGAATTTTTCTGATTCTTGTCTTTACATTTGTTTCTAATTTATCTTTTCTAGTTTTTAATGCACTATAATAATAATATTTAGAGTATTCCAAAGCGATGGATTTCGCAATAAAAACATAATTTTGGTATGTATTAGTCATGTTGTTAAATTAAAATTAAGTAATTATTTCTTACTGTAATAGTTAATGAATTAATGTCCCATTTATTATTTTCAATCTGCTGATTATTACATATTAGTATTTTTTATGTAATTATGAATTAGTATTTTTAAATAAAATGTATATTTTAATTTATTTTTCTCTTCATCTTCTACCCACATGTGTGTACGAAATTCTACGAGAAGACGGACAAGCTGAAAATCAGTTTCACTCACAGTAAAAAGCTCAACTTGATTCCTTTTTGTCGTATATTTTTTATGATAAATCGCTGTTTCTATTACTTATTATATTTTCAGGACAAATAAATAATTTCAATTTCAATTTCAATGCCCAAATTTAAAGTTTTAATGGAAAACGCCCGTAATGAAAGGAATAACAGTCACCTTATAAATAGGTACAATACCAGTGATGATTTAAGGGTCCATAAAAGGCTAGATGGACAACATTAAATGAGCGTATCACATATTGTTACTTAGTTAATCGGTAAGGTAAAAAAATATATAGACAGTTGATTGTAGGGCTGATAGATTCATTTTAGAAAAAAACGCAAAACCTTTAAGTTCACTCGATAGAAGAAATTACGCAGTTACCCCTAAATTTTCACGTTTTTTGAGCGTTAAAGGGCCTTCCTTAAATCATACAGCCTTGAAATTTGATTTAAAAATAAGTTAACAAATGAGATTGTTAGCACCTCTTAAAATATTTAAAAAAATGAATCTGGAAGCAGAGTTATTAAATAAAAACGTAGATTTTTGTAGGCACGAGTTTCTTGGTGGTCGTGCGTAACAGCCACGACTGAGATCCGTCGTAGAGTTCAGTTCTGATTCATGCAAAATGGGGTGCTCAATCTAACCTTATATGCAGCCTTAAGAACTATCCCATCCCACCATCCCACCAATATTATAAATGCGAAAGTTTGGATGTATGGATGGACGAATGGATGTTTGTTACTCTTTCACGCCGTAACTACTGAACCTATTAGGCTGAAATTTTGCATGAATGTAGTTCTAGACCTGGAATAGGACATAGGCTACTTTTATCCCATAAATCAGTTCCCATGGTATGAAAATGAGGTTTCAAGTTTCTATAGAAAAGTGATGTGTCACCCTTTCACGCCGTACCTTTTGAACCGATTGGGCTGAAACTTTGCACAAATAAAGTTCTAGATCTAGAATATGATCCCATAAATTAGTTTCCATTGAGAAGCTATAAAATTCAAAATGGGAAACACAGTAGGCGCAAAAGACACACATTTCAGCAGCTATGTTTACTGTATGTTACAGTCCGAAAAATATTGACAGATTTTATAGGAGTACATAAAACCTAATTCAACGTGGGCGAAGCCGCGGGCAAAAGCTAGTTTGATATAATAACCGGACAAGTGTAAGTCGGACTCGCTCACCGAGCGTTCCGTTAAAGACTATATTTTTTATGATTTAATTACAATTTATTGTTTAGTTTTCGGATTTTTCCCTATATTTTGTAGTATAAGACGGTATTACTTGCCAAATTTCATAGTTCTAGGTCAACGAAAAAACCCTATAAATTTTGATTCCCTTGAGAGTGTCGAAATATACGTTTTTTACCAAACTTGTTTATATTATAGTACCATCGTATTTTTGTTAAAACTTAAGACGGGCGAGTTCAGAGAGAGCGTCGTCCGTTAAACAGCTTCAGGTTTCACGGACGACGCTCTCTCTAAATTCGCCTGTATGTCGGTGAATTAGGGTTCACGCATTTTTGTTTGAAACTCAATTATTTCCTAAGCTAAGGGTGTCTGTGGGTATGATTCTTGGGAAAAGTGGTTCAGTAGAGTCGGTAGAATATGTGGTTTCATTTAATGGTAGCAGTCTATTTACACCCGGTATAAATTTAACTGATGATCGATAAACCCACGTTTAATAAAGATCTCCTGTAAAATAAAGGTCGATTGTGGGTTACAATGTTATATATCCAAATTCACATACAAAAATATCTATACAGCCCTATGAACCTACACTAGACAATGCACCACGTTGTCGTCGGTAGGAAAATTGCATAGCACAAGACTCCGAAAATGAATACGCCAAAGCATTATGAGGCGCGTTCCGGGGTCGAAGTCATGGAGCTGCGGAAACACAAGGGAAGCGGGAAGCGGGAGGAAAATGCATTCCTACTTCAAACAAATTCAATCTTTATTTTAAACATCTCCAATCAGTAGGGAACCAGTCAAATCAATGTAATGACCGACACACGGGTGTTATTCGTGGGTATATCGTTTAACTGCGCATATCATAGAGTATTATCAAGTCGAAAGTCTTTTAACAAAAGTTAAAAATAGATGCGACGCCGAGCGGAGCGAGGAGGAGCTTCTTACGTTTATATGTAAATTTTGGGGTACAGAGCGAAGTGGAGCAGAGCGAAGCTAAGCGGAGCGTAGCATTCCCCCTAATCTTAACAGAATTTACAAGTTATGATATGCCTAAGCAGATCATACATGCCCAATTCTAGAATGTGCCGACAACATACCTATGTAGTTTTTAGTAGCACGTTTTAAGATGAAAAATATTTTTGAACTGTATTTTGTCAGTAAAACCTTTATGAAAGGCATTAATTAAATAACTATGAAACCCACAAGCTAAACATTTTAATTAAACATTAAAAAACTTAACTTTTGAGCCAAATATTACTAATTAGTCATCATTACATTAGAAAGTATCTACAGACTAGTAAATTAATCACACTAATATTATAAATGCGAAAGTTTGTGTGTGTGTGTGGGTACGTTTGTTACTCTTTCACGCTGAAACGGCTGGACGGATTTAGATGAAATTTAAAATGAATATAGCTTATACCCTAACTGAACACATAGGCTACTTTTTATCCCGGAAAAAAGCATGTCGTTAAACCAAATAACACGCGGGCGGAGCCGCGGGCAAAAGCTAGTGTACTATAACATAAAGTCGTCTGTATTTCAAAATAGCATGAATAAATGTACGTTTTCTCCATTTATGAACAGGTAATGAGAACTTTTGTGTATGTTAACATGTGGGTGTCCATACAAAAGAGTCTCTTTCTTTTTACATGAGTTCTTGCTAATTCAACCTGACAAAAAAAATATACATAAAGATGAGTACCTATATTTTTTGTATATAATATCATAACAAAGCAAAATAAATATTAATTAGTAATTATTAATAGTTGGTCATGTATACACTTTACTATTTTTTATGTTTTTAAATGTGTAAAGATGGATGCAATTTTTACATTAAGCTACACTAAACTGGTTGGACGAATTATTTGTTCAGTTAATTCGTATTTTTACAAAACTACTAGGAATGCGTTTTTAGGTAAAAACATTGTTTCCATTTTTTACAGGTTTAAATTTCGTTTTTTTTGTACGAAGTGATGGTTAAGCATTTTTTTATTGCCTGTCAGTAGATGTGAATAGTTCTGAAGAAAGTCAAGCGTTAATTAACCTATTATTATGTTTTCTCTCGAATGGTTTCCATCTACAATTTACATTAATGCAAGGTAAATACCACCACTCTATCTGAAATTTACTCTATGATTCTTGATGAAGCAATCTGGTTGCTCGGCCACGCCCAAAGAAGTGTTCACCGGATTTATTACCTACAATTTCAATTTGTTTGTTCAGATGTTCAAATCCAATTACTTGGCACTGTTTCTGTACTTAATTAAAGGGACGGTTGATTACTCGCCCGCTCAGGGCTTTGTATAATTGCTATTGTTTAGCAAATGAAGACAAATGAAACTTTAATTCAATGACACTGTCTCGTTGAGGCGTGCCGAAGAAGTGCTGTCGCCGAAAACAACCTCGTTATAAGTTTGAATTGGGTAAGCTGTCGTCAGTTACAAGTATCAAGTACATAGGGTACTATAGCTACGGGTGTCTTAGCTATATGATCTCTTCCGTTATTATTGTTGTTCAAACAATAGTTAACTCTTTTAATTCTCAGTTTATTTAAAACAATATCGCTGACCAGATCGTGGCTCGGTTCCATATGACAGATTGAAAAATACCAGATAAGATCGTGGCCTGAATCTCTTTTGAGTAATTTCCCATAGTCAACAAGGAACCCCTATAGTTTTGCCATGTCCGTCCGTCTGTCTGTCTGTCTGTCTGTCCGCGTCTTAGCTCAGAGACTCTTAGTACTAGAAAGCTGTAATTTGGCATGGGTATAAATATTAATCACGCCGACAAAATTGTAAAATAAAACACGGAATGTCCGTCCCTGCATGTAAAGTAGAGATTTTTTGTTTGGGGTGCCGTTGGACAGGTCTTTCAAAAAAAATTAAAATTTTGTGCGTTTATAAAAACCATTTTTCGATTGAGAGAACCGTTTGCAAAACATTAAGCATTAACTTTATATATTTCACTATATGATTTGATTTGTTTTGAACTGCTATTTGTTGTTAGAGTCAAGTGTATCCCCCCCTATCAGAAAAACGGTTGTTTTTAGACATCTGAAAAAATTCAAGGAAGTAGTACATATAACGAAGTTAAAAAGAAAACTATCACAGCTAAGTAAGCCAACTTTATTTTGCAGTTTTGCAGTCCCAATCGTTAATTATGTCAAAGGCTAAATACTTTATTTATGTACGACCATCTTTAAGATAACAATTGCAATAAAATAAGAAAAAGAAAGCGCGGTTTTTTTGGTGTAAGTTACGGAATGAACATTTAGAAGTTATTATGTGTCAGTTCAGTAATCGAGGCTGCATGGTAGAAATACTTTGCCCAGTATAGATAAAAAGAAATATATATTTTGGTTACCTAAACGGTTAAACAATGAATTGGGCCAATTAGAGCGCAGAAAAAAGGTATTGCTCGTTGATACATAGTTTTTTGCGATAATAACAAATAACGTAGGTATTACCTGTAAAACATTTTTTATATTGTAATTAGCTTATTGTAGTGAAGGAGAATATACAAATTAAAATAGACGAGATATAATGTGTTATGGCGACGGACGTCTGCTTAAACAGCAACAGCTACGTTGTTTTGTTCCACACTGCTTTCACAAATGAACAAATTCAGGTTTTTAACAGTTGGTAGAGCTAGTGCCGGGCTCGACTGTGAAGGTACTTCCATCTTACTCGCGAACCCCCCATGAATTTATTCGGGAGAGAGTAAGACCTTGTCCACATGTCACGTTTTACACGCGCGAGATCTCGTGTCTCGAAGTCTAGTCGAAATACTAGGCTCCAATACATTGCCTCCACATGATACGCACGAACCTGCTGCGTTTGTAACTCGCGCGTATGTGGACGCAGTGTATTGGAGCCTAGTACTTCGACTACGCGCGGCGAGTGCTTACGCGCGAGTGGTATCTTGACTAGGCCTTAGAGTATAGTTCTCAAACAGGCACGACCAGGTAGCCCACCATTGCCTGAGACCAATTAGGCCTTATAAAAAATAGACTGGTGACGGGCGTCACTGCAGCACTGCGCTCACCGACCCGCCTGCCCAGCGTGTGTGAGTATGGTCATTTTTTCCAGGAGGACAGTCCAAGGTGGCAAAATCTTGTAATGGTCCAAGTCCAGCAATGGACGAAACAGTCTGATGGAAGGATGGATGGAGGTTCTTGCCTGAGTCCAGCCAAGAGAGAACTACAGAAATATTATACTTATCTAAAATTCAATATCAAGGACGTTTTTAGCAATCAATTTTTTTGACCGGCTGATGAACATCGGAGAACCAAAGCAGAGAATAAATATAGTATTACTCCGTGACGAAAGTATGTTTCAACTATGTTTATGGATATTATTAACACATTTAATAACTTAATCCTAAATATTGAATTTACCGTAGGTATTAGAATTGCTTCCATATCCTAAGTACGCGTATGATTAATCCAATATGAGTTTCCTGGTTTAGCTTTAGTACGGAAAGCATGACGTATTTCGAGAAACTATATTTGGTCGTGTTACGAGGTTTGTCACAACGTTGAAGGAGCATGAATTTGAGTACGGCGGGCGGTAGGCTAAATCAGCTAATACGGGTAAGTGGGTGGATGTATGACTATTTAACTGTTCTGTTTAAACTCACAACACCTCTGTACTAGCCAGTGACTGCGTAAAATATTTATATTAGGAATTAATATTTTCTACATTAAATTTAGACTTAAAAATCATGTTCAGGCACTGATTATAATAGAAGACGGTAGTGGCCTTGCCAAGTCGGCCAAATGGCTGCCATCGGGTCAGAACACTTCTATCTGTTACAAATGCAAGCAAAGTTTATAAATTTGCGTTAGAATTGTAGTTAATATAATTAATAATCTTTTAAGTAACTATTTTATATTTATAGTTTTCATAAAAAATATCTGCCATTTTATTTCATCAAAGATTCTAACAGATGTATAAACTTAAAATTTGGGATTTAGTTAGCATTTAGGAAGAAAAAGAAAGAAAAAGGGCTAAATAATTAAGATTTTTTCTTGGTGGTGAAATAATCAAAAAGTTATTTATTCGCAGTAGATAAACTAAGTATCCATACAAAACTCTAGAACAAATTAGGAATCTCATGATACAAATAAGATAAAGTAAAATTAAATAAGTAGAAGGCAATAAGTAATATTTAAGGTTATTTGCACGTTACTAAAAACCAAAAACATAGGGGCTGAACTCATTTTGACGGGGTTTTCATTGGTAAGTAGAGTAAAAACTATATTTATTTTTTAAACTTAAAATGATTGTCTTTAGAGTTTAGTATGGATACTTAGAATACCAACTCAGATTTTAGACTTTTTTATTCCTAAACACTAAGTATAAGTATACCAAATTTCATGTTTGTAGGTCTGCTAGAAGTACCTCACATTTTTGATGATCGTTGAGTTAGTGTGTGACAAAATAGATGATAGCACGCTTGTCGTGAAAGGAAGAGGTCACAGGTTCGAATCCTAAAACGAGGAATTAAATTTAAATCGTTTCACTTAAAATTTGTTTCTTATATGCAGCCTAATAAAAATAAGAGTACCCTATTTCGCTATAAAATTCGCTTCTACTCAGTTTATCAAAACTTTTTACGATGAAAGTGTGACCAAAATTGGGATAATTTTTTACAGAAAAGTTTTTGGTGGGGTTCTTTATTCTATAACCCCATGCAATAATTTATCTGATTTAAGTCACAAGCTATTGAAAAGTATAAAAAAATGAAAGTTTAATACATAAAGGCTCAAAAACTTGAACATCAGGTTTATCTTCTGACTGCGTAAGTTTGATCATGCGGCTCATTACACAGATGAGCTGAAATGGCTTCCTATTCGACGACGAAATTTTCACGTTCTGTGCTGCCTGTTTAACAACTTCAAGTGCCTGAATTTTGAACGATATTTTGTAAAGAAAACACCTTTATAATCTACCTATATATTCATCAATATTTAATCTATATTTATACCATAAACTAAATTACATCAATACCAAATCAATTAAAACAGCTAATGAAGAAGTTGATCCACAGAAAGCTGATCCAAAATTGTGAAAGTTCGTACAAAGTAACATCACAATATTAAGTTTAGCTGAGCGACGAGATACCTCGGGTGACATGATGAAATTATGTAAATCTTGACAATTTTGCAGCGATATAGCGCAGCTTTGCGCACTGTTTTATGTTGGTTCATTGCACTGCTGAAAGTGTATATTTTGCTGTACCTTGCATTTCTACATAACAAATTTTCTTGAATTTCCAAGCAAATAGCCAAGCGCAATTGTCTTAAAGACCAAAAGGTACAAATCCTTAAGATTGCATTTAAACTTTCATTTACTGGAACCAGAAAACCTCAAAAGCAATAACATTATCGAAGCAACACGGAGGTAAAGTTTCAATGTTACGCGATACCACAATCGAATTCAACTCCTTGAAAACAACAATTTGCGCTGAAGTAAATGAAAATAGTTTGCGAAAACCGCTTTAATTATCTCCGGAATAGTTTCTTATTTGCTAGGCCGGTGCCGTATTCCCGCCGGACCGGTACGGAACGGTAACTTGATTCGACCCCCGTCGCTACGGTTGCCGTTAGGCGAGAAGCATACTTTTAATTGGCTGTAACTGCGTTTTCCTGCAAGCGTTATTGAATTTCTACTGTATACGAGAAGCGCGCCATGGAGGTAAGAAAAACTAGGTTAAAAACAATTACTATTTGCATCATGGACGCAGCGTTTTAGTTTGCACTCATAACAATTAATTCTGATGCCTCCCATTCGCTAGACGTCTCCAACGTAGCAGATGTGATTTTCGATAGGGAAATTGTGCCTCACTGTACGATTGTGAGGAAGGGTTTGTGCAAGGGCCAAACCTGTCTTGGTCTCCATACCTCAATGAAGTAAATCGTAAAGTCTTCGGCTCATATCCCGGCTACACAGACACGATTTGGATTGCTTAGCGTTTCAGTTCTGATTTCAGTAAATGTTGGTTGTTTGAGCATCACAACAAACCTACATCCGTGTAGAATTTCGGATGGCTCTCGGAGTGGTCAGTTATCGACCATCGGTCACTCATTGTGTTAGAGATCCGCTCAGCCGGTATCTCTGTAATTACATCAGGGAATACGGCTTCACAAGGCTCCGCTGACCGCTCTAACCTGTTTTTTCCCCTAATACGGAACCCTGGTAAATATTCTAGGAAAGAAAATCTCATACTAATGAAAATGTATTTTGAACTATTTATATTAATGTGGCGAAAATAATGTCTAATGGGTTGAAAAGTGAAAAACAGAGCTATTTATTAAGACGGAAATGAGTAGGGCAGTACAGTTTCCGGATTCCGACATCAACACATAATTCAGAGCAAAATGAAATGCCTCTCGGACCCCCTACAGGAAGGCCAGTGCTCCATTAGACAGCCGAGGGTCTGTAAAATTAGACCTCTCTTAGGGTGTGGCCACTGTAAACAAGTTCTTTATTAAAACCAGGTTTTATGTATGTCCGTGGACCGCTGTTTTGTTAATCAAAGTTTGGAAAGGTCTTTTATTCCGTATACTACCTTTTAATTATTATTTTTTATAGTAGTACTTTTCACTTTTTTAACTAACAAAAGGGAATGTACATTTTTTCTTATGATATCTATTAGGTATAACAAAGAGAGATTTAATGCCCAACAGAGAAAATTAAGCGACAAAGTACAGGCGCTTAATGTTGTCATCCGGATATTATTGCATCTATTCATAATAAGAACCTAAAAATGTATATCATCCGTTACAAATATAAAGGGTCGTTGTAGCGTTGCTATGGCGCTGGAATTCATTTGATGGGGTGGGCAGCATCTGCCATCATTTGGACGCCTTCACACTAAATGCGGACAATAGGTAGTTCGGATTTGCAACACACCTATCTAGACTGAAAACGTCCCCTCGCAAACGCACGTATGTACATATCTAGCTATTATACTTGTGTTCATTCACAGATTCTGTTTTAATTAAGCTGTGTTTCAATACAACGGAGCTTCACATTGTGTTGATCGTTCAATCGGAAATAGTGCATGACACAGTTAATTTCAGCATATCTACATATTCGGCAAGTATAGATGATAAACGTAGCTATATGACGTTTAATTAAGTGTACTTGCATATTGCTTGTTTCATTTTCCGTCATAAGAGGGGTATTGGCTGGTTGCAAGTTAAATAGCAGCAGTGCGATGGATATCAAAGTTTGCTCATCGAAGTTTGGATAAAAGCGGTTGTGATTATATGTTCCTGGAGGACGGACGTCAAGTTATTAGCCTGCACAAACTTAAACAATACCCGGAGATTGTGAGGTGTCCCTTAAATTACATATTTAACTGAGAACGATTTTCAATTTATTGTTAAAACGTTAGAATAGTAGAGCCACAGTGAAGCTGTATAAAGTGCGAGAACTCTTTTCCACAGAACGAAAGTTTGAAAAGCCATACAACTGTACTTCTTAGCGTCCTTATTTTATTTAAAAAAAAATGCAAAATCTAAATATTATCATGACAAGTATTTTCAAAGGGGTGTGAGGGGTATTTTCCAACTAAAATGGGATTCAAATACGGGTCTCGAAATCGACAGTCCAGCGTCCTACTTACTGAGCTAGCGTTACTTTATTATAATTCTAATGGGTATGAAGTAAAATCGGCAATTTAATCATAAATATGTATGTATCGAGTATGTTATATCAAAACAATATACGAAAATTTAATATTATCGGCTTTCTACTTGAGATGCTCCTTGCTGAAGTGTAAGTTATACGAGATAACTACAGACGGCTTATTGTTTCCACTTTTTACTTTCTTTCATCGAGTCGAGTCAACAGCAGTTTTTCTCGACGCTTTCTATTGATTTATTGAGCTAATTTGTATTCAAGCTGCGTTCGTAATATTTTAGGGTTGAGAAGTAATTGGATGCACAACGAATGCATCCTAAGACTTGGCGCATGGCCACGGCTTTGCATAATTTAATGTCCGAACAGTATTGTAATTTCTTTGAGACTCAGTTTAGGATTTTAATTTAATTCAGACCACACCTTTACTCGTAAAATTTTATTGTGTTTGAATAAAAGGTAATTCGCGCATTCCTGATAACGGTGTATTAGATATTGAAGTGATTAGCTCTCAATTGAAGGTAGATTTGGAAACAAAATAAACAAATAAACGTTAAAAAGGCTATCTAGGTTGTTCTTCACAAGGAGCAAGTTCTCAATGTCCGAGTCAGGAGGTTGCAGCCTAAACCTGAACAAGAGAACCGGGCCGAAACAAGTTCAGGGACAAAACCGCACAACGTTCAAATCTTAGGCATCATCATCTTGCTATCAGTATTTTTTTACTTTGATCATTAATATTACAATTATTTTTTACCTTTCTCTTTACTTAAAGTTGTAGTTTTCTTTTATATTTGAAGAAACGATGTTATTTAAAAAAAATATGCAATCGGCGACCGAAAAAAAAACCGAGTAGTCTGATTAGAGCTAAAAAATTGCAATGAGCTAATGTTGAACACAGTTTAGTATGGCGACTGCTCCAATATCTTTTACTGTCTTTACGAGTCAGCCAATCACGGCAGGCCCTGTGTTGCATGACACACAGTACGAACCAATTATAAGTCTTTTGCCCTTTTAAGTGTCTCGCACCATTTTCGAATGACAATTTGTTATAAACGTCTCTTCAATGTTTTTTTCATTCGTCGTATGCAATAAATGAAAGTTTTAAAAATGTGTTTCTAAATGATTAAACAAATATGAAGGATAGACATTTACAAATAATATTCAAACCCCCTATCTTGACACAAATTACGCTGCGTCAGACAATTATGTCCAGGACTCTCAGGCAAGGTTCTTTTTGGTTTAAGAAGCTTCTCTTCGAGGCTATATGTGCCATCAAAGAAATCACCGCACCGCAGGCCCACTTTTGTATACAGACCCGTATGTAGTGGTACTAAGAGTATCGAGTGGATCAGAAGACGGTACCTGTAGTTTTCATTCGTGGTTGTTAATTCTGAGTAAATAGAAGTATTATTGCAATGTATTGGCAGCGTTACATCATTGGATCACCAAACTAATCTTTTGGCTGAGGTAGTGCTCCAGCCCTTAAATCACCAAGGCTTATTCAGGGCTTTTGGAAAAAGACCTATGACCCCAGAGTCTCATTTTTAACGGATCAAATAATATGTATCCCTCATTGAGGGCGCTTTACTTACGCCATTCCTCAACAGCCACGTTAGCCCTGCCCATGTTGTTTCTCACACTAGCGGCCATCCAAGTTTCCATTTACGGGCTATCACCAATGGTTCTAGTTCGGCTGGTACATAAGCACTGGTAAGAGCCCGACGGATGACGTCATTAAGGTTGCCGTGGTGAGCCAAACGTCCAGCGCTTAGTTGGCATGATAGGCCATGGTGTTCAAGCTAGTCTGCTGTTCTTCACATCGGCAACGGTGTAATTGATGGATTTTGGAGCATACTTGGAGACCACAGATCAGACACAAGGTGTTCTGGTCTAATGGTGTGCCAATGTTACTAAATATGATATAATAATTTACATTGATGAAATTGATAAAATGATTAAATTGTTTAGTAAATTTATGTTGGGACATGTAATTGCGCCACCGAGGTACTTACCTAAGCTTCTCTGTTTCTTAAGGACAAGATGTGAAATCACATAACGCGCCCGTGAGCGTTCAGTGTGTGCATTACAAGCTGGTTAGATCAAATAGTTACAAAATATTCGGTGGACAAGTATGCTGGAAAAATTCAACGATCTAGGAAAGTACCTCGGCGGCGCAATTGGTAGCTCGCTTTTATTGATAACAAGAGGTAACAGGATCAAATCCAGACACGAGGATTTTTTTCAAATTTTTGTCTTAAATGTGATATTATATTTGATCGAAGGCAATTAAGAATACAATTAGTACAGAGAAGTTGTTGTTATTCTTGCATTGCTCAGTGACGCTCTCGCGACAGACGCTTGTGGAATTGGGTGCGAAAATCGACATAAAATCAAGCGCAGGCAAGGTGAGGTGTGTATGCCCATCTATTTATTTTCTCGCCCTCGGTCTTTCTCAGTAAAAATGTTCATAATATATATACCGACATCAACACCATAAAATACAAATAAAGGAAAGCACTACATTTATGCGATATTATTTACTTATCTCGTGAATGTTGATGATATTTGTATTTTTACCTGGAACAAAAAATATACGTATAGTTCAAATAGTTTTCCAAAAACTACAAGCACTAAGAACAGTAACTTAAAGTACATACATTTGACTGAAGACGGCCTCATGAACGTTGCCAAAATATATCGAAAAAAGAGTTTTCATCTGTTGTTGTTGTATAATATATGTTACAGTTATAACCCGAAATCAAATAGAAGTAGTTTTAACTAGTTAGTGCCATACAAAACTTCGGGGGTTGCCTCGCTCTGCTCCGCTTCGCTCGGCTCCTAAACGTATTAACATGTCAACCTATCCGCTCCTCCTCGCTTCGCTCGTCGTCGCAACCTGATTTGACATTTTTAGGGTCCTGTACTCAAAGGGTAACCAACGGGACCCTATTACTAAGACTCCGCTGTCCGTCTGTACGTCTGTCACCAGGCAGTATCTCATAAACCGTGATAATTAGACAGTTGAAATTTACACTGATGATGTATTTCTGTTGCCGCTATAACAACAACAAATACTAAAACCGGGCAAGTGCGAGTCGGACCCGTGCACTCCCATACAACAGACATGATTTTTTTGCCGCTTTTATAGTAACTGCATGAACCGTGGTAGTTAGACAGTTGAAATTTTCACAGATGATGTATTTCTGTTGCTGCTATAACAAAAAATTCTAAAACCGGATAAGTGCGAGTCGGACCCGCGCACTCCCATACAACAGCCATGATTTTCTTGCCGTTTTTATAGATAATGGTACGGAACCCTTCGTGCGCGAGTCCAACTCGCACTTGGCCGGTTTTTTATTATTTATATAGCAAGCGGGTTCTGACTGATTTCGGGTTTTTACGGTGACATATATATCGTTGTCAATATTACTAATTAAAATACATTAGATATTACATCATACTATCACATCACATCACACTAATATTATAAATGCGAAAGTTTGTGTGTGTGTGTGGATGAAATTAAGAATGGATAAAGCTTATACTCTAACTTAACATAAAGGCTACTTTTTATCCCGGAAAAAACACGTCGTTAAACCGAATAACACGCGGGTGGAGCCGCGGGCAAAAGTTAGTGAAATCATAATAATATACGGTATTTGTCTGTGTATGCGGGTATGATTTTCAGCTTAACACTCCCTAATTGAAATTCGTTGGTTCGTCAAAATTAATATTGTTGATTGCTTATGTTAATTCCCCAATCTGCTTTACGAATTGTGAAATCTTAAGGCAGAGAGTAGTTATGGGCATTTAAAATACATAATTCGGCCAAAAAATAAATGGCATATCTATAGCAAAGTCTTCTCTCTTAAAAACGCAAGTTCAAAAAAGGAAAGCAATTTCTTATAATCACATTTTGTTCCGATGACTTCTTATAATGCAAAAGTAACAGACAAATTGAATTGATTCCAATATTCCCGGTACACTTTTCCCTGGTATATTTTTCGTTCCTGTTCTTCATTTTACATAAACTAATTTCCTTGGCAATATTGGTCTTGCGACAGTTTCGTAAGCACGGCCGCCTCCCTCGGAAAGAAACTCGGGGAGTCGAGCCTTTACAGACCAAATCAAATCATTCGACCTTATCGATCTTCGAGGGAAAACTTGCAAGTAAATTTACCTATCAAACTACGCAGCCGCTTGGAAAACTAAGTAAATGTCACTAATGTACTTCCAACTAGTACAACTAGGCTGAAATAAAAATATCGGCTTTTTCAACTTGAAGTGGGGGTTATTGATGGTGCCTTACTAACTTTTATAGACTGAAGGTAGTAGTATCTGCCTTTTCTTCAAGTTGAATTATGAAATGTGAATTGCAAAGAACATGAAATACCACAGGTTAAGATCGAGACTTTTGTATAAATTGCTGTGGCTGGTTTGTTCACAAACCGAAAATAATAATTTTTCAAGGTTTTCGAATCGCTTGTTGGTGGCAGATTTGAAAACAACTATTATCATCAACCTGGTAACGACCTAAACCAAGTCAGAGGCCGCAAGGCGATTTAAAAACTCTGACACGAGGGCTTGTTGGGCCGATAGGTTTTGCAGCCCACACGATAAGAAGAAGAAGATCATCAACCTTTTGTTTACTGAAGCATATATGATTTAATGCATTCTCAAGTTTTAATAATTACAATTTACTAATTTTTCATACTGTGAACAAAAGTCCAACGACTGACATTGCGGGTAAAAAATAATGCATTCTCAAGTTTTAATAATTACAATTTACTAATTTTTCATATTGTGAACAAAAGTCCAACGACTGACATTGCGGGTAAAAAATAATGCCAGAAAAGCCGTCCAGATCGTGACTCGGATCTATCTTACAGATTAAAACAGCGGTAGCCCAGTCGGTAGGACGCCAGACTCTCTATCTTGAGACTCAGGTTCGAATCCTGTCTCAAGCATGAACCAATGAATATTGTGTGAACTACCACTTTCCTTTACTGAGAGGCAAATCTGCATGCCATAAAAAGCGTGTATGTAAGAACGGCGGTGAGAAGATGGGACTTTAAATCGTCGTCGGTGAAAAGAAGGTGTTATGATTTTGTCCTTTTTATATTTCTTGCACAGTAATATCTACGGTGAAATTTGGTCTTTTATTAATATGGAATGGCAAAGGTAAACTATTAATGCTGAAGCTGATCAAAGATCAATAAGAATGGCGTGGCAAAGAATAGCTCAATACCAACAGTATGGTATAAGTAAGCAGTCAATTCAGCACTATCCTGTAAAATTCTCCACTATGCAGAATACTAATGTAGTTAAAATTGTAATTAGCGAAAACAGCACAAATATTTTAGAACGCTGGTAGTCCTCTATCAAACAAAGTGATTTTAACTTGATTAAAACATAGCTGTTCTAGTATACTAGTATGCCTATTAAAGAAACCCTTTTCTTAATTTGGTCACTTTTACATTAATTTATGCAGCCAAATTCATACTGCGAGCTCGGTAAGAATTCGGTATCAAGATTTGATGACCCTTCTTCGGAAATTAATAAATATTGTTCCTTTTTTCTACAAATGCAAGCCCAGCCCCGAGTCAAAAATACGGAAAGTCAAAATTTTATTTTTCAAATTTTACAAGAAAGTTTATGGATTTATCATACTAATTACTAACTAAACCTCCAGTATGAATTCAGTTGCATAGATTAACGTCACCTAACTTTTATATCATATAGATTTTAATAAGATACTCAAATGATTTTATAGAACAAGAGTTTTTATAATTACTCTGAGAAGCCGCTTCAAAAATAGTCTTTACTTATTTTAATACACGTACCTAATGACGATATATGACGATATCTCTTCTTTTTTCTTGTACAAATGACAACAAAGTTTTTGGCACTGTCTCAGTATAACGACCTATGGATCTACGGTTTGATGGGAGTTTCAACCAATGGAGCTGGTGATTTAACGCAATTGCCGAGGTTCCATCCCCATCAGGGTCACGGCGCCCTACACTGGAGGGGAAACATTAATATGTGGATATGAGAATTTACTGCTTAATCCAGCTGCAGGCCAATTTGTTAATATTCCCGTTCAATCCACTTAAAAGCCTGTTTGATATGCATATTTGTTCAGCGAAAATCTAAATTGTGATAATAATAACAGCACAGCTTTTCTGAAAGTGAATATAGATATCATGATAAAAAGGTATGCAAATATAATTAAAAGCTATAGAGGTCGTCTGGTGCTATGCAAGGGTCAACTTCAGAATTTCGTGTACAAGCAACGGTTGATGTGGTGTTTCGCTCGGGCTGCCACTCTCCCTTTATCAATTACGACTAAACAAGAAAAATTACCGTCCGTAAGGCTAATTAAAGCAAGTAGGTAAATTCCGGGACAAGGCGTGCCCCACCCTCGGTTCATCCCCCGGAACAGGTGGCTAAACTTTTGGCTAATTTCATTAACTGCGGCGTATATTTTGATCAACACGTTAAATTTCCTCTTTTTATAAGCCGAGTTATAAATTTCAATTTAGTTGATTATACGGACAGTGAAATAACTCATGAGCCGAAACCACCAGGGTGGCTTTTCGTGACAGATTTTTGGTACCTGACATTGTATTGGAATATAAATAAACGGAATGGAGAACGTACCCATAATTTTCACTACTCTCACAAAAAGTTGCGGGGCAAGGCATTCTCAAGAACTAAATCAACTACAAAAAACCGGACAAGTGCAAGAATTGTCCCTATACTCGTAGTATAAGACAGTATCATGCACTTGCCAAATTTCATAGTTCTAGGTCAACGGAAAATATCCTATAAATTTTGATTTCCTTGAGAGTGTCGAAATATGCGTTTTTTGTGGCATAAACGACCATATCTTTTTTAGAAGTTTGATTTTCTCACAGATTTACGGGACTGTAGACTTGAATAGGTATTGGTCTTAATTTCAACTCGATACCTTCACGCGGTCCCAAGTTCCCGAGATAAAGGGTCTTGACAGACATACGGACGGACGGACGGACAGACGGACAGACGGTTTTTCCTCTTTAGGTACGGAACCCCAAAAACGCGCTAAACTCACCCATCAGAAAAGTAAAACCGTTTCGATAATGGACAGAACTGTAAATAAACACCAGTAGCGAGTCCACTAGAAAACATCGATGAATCATTCACGGTAGATTAAATAGTAGTTGACCTCTCCCTAGTGGGGAAGCGTCATTAGATCGTTGGAGGCGAGAGGGTGTACAAGAAAAATTTTCTCAATCCACGGAGACGATAAATTTTATAGGTTTGCGTGTATATTTGGAAACTGACAGGTTGGAGACCACGCTTTTTTATTTTACAAGCAAGGTATTTGTTTGCTGTTGAGGTACGGTAAAGTCTGTTTTAAAGACAAGCGGAAAAACGTCAGTATTATGTTAGCGACAAAAGATAACGATACGTATCGCTCTCCATACCGGTGGCGAAGGGTGTAAAAGGGTAGCCGGACAAAAAAATCGCTTAACTCAGAAAAGCAACCAAGGAAAATATTTAAAAAATTGTACTTTGCAACTCCTTGTCAGCCAAGTGTATTTGTCATTTTGAAATTTATGGAAATGTTTGACAAAGCGAAAGGCACGGAATGAAGAAATGTAGAATGGATGCCATTTCCTAAACAAGCCGATAGGAATCGTGTTATATGGACCCGTTGCCACTGCTACATACACTTCTATATTGTGATGTTTGATGACAGAATCTAAGTTGAGGGGTACAAAAGAGTCCCTTGACGAAATCATGGACAAAATTATTAAATTATTATTATATATTAATTATTATTGTTCATCCATGATACAATTTAAATATTTCACAATTTGTTTTAGTGTGAGCTTTTTTAAGTGAACGCCTTATAGCGCTCACTCTCAAAAATAACAAAGTGAACGTAGAAACAATAAAAGTCTATTCAAATATTTTGTAACAATAAACTGTGATGCACGATGCACCTGCATTCTCGAGTGATGGGAAACCCTTTAAAAGCCCGCAATATAATCTCTGGAAGCGAACCACTCTCTCTCGGCTTCGAAACTTTCTCACAATAGATTTACTCGTAGCAGGAGAACTGTTACTCGTGTATTTATCGTAAGGTCTGGTAACTTACACGTAGGGTTACCCGAGCCATATAACTCCAATGGCAGTTAATCGCTGTTATAATGTTTAAATTCTTTACTAGGACATGGGCTATAGCTTGTTTCCTGGAGACGGAGCCATTAATTACATTCGCGTAGGTAATCTCTGGAACTACTAAACCGATTTTTTTTTTTTTTACTTTAATGGTTTAACTCTTCACTTGGACAAAGGCCATATAAGGTGACATTTATTTATACAGCCAAATTCACACCGGAAGCTTGGTAAGCTATCAGTATCACGGATCAATGTTATTTTCGCGTAATTTTAAAAAGAAAATTTGGGCTTTACAACCTATCGACTCAGGTATGTATTTGTCAATAACTTGCATGTATGACGTAACTTTAAAACATTTAAACTTTAGCTGTGAAAATTTGCTAAATTATACATATCATAACATAACATACCATAACAAACTTTGTTTTAAAATAAGTGAAGAACGTTGTACATTATTGCAGTAATGACTGAAGGAACCTCCAAAAACCTCTGCACCCGATTTAATCTTGATTATTTTTGGCCTGCCTGCACTGCATATGTACTGAACTCAGCCCCTTTTTCATGTGTTTTTGGTGGGATTTATAGTTTACACAGAACATAGCAGCTACCCAAAATAAACACAAGTATCATATAATCCAATGCACGATTGACGAAATGTGTAGTGGCAACATAAAGGCTTTGGTCTCACTATAATGCTACAGTTCTTCCCGTAGCACCGAAATTCTGCCTAAGCCTATTATTATTTCATGAAACTAATTAATAATTACGGTCTCACACTCTAAAAACGTCTTACAAAGAAACCGACGCAGCATTCGTAAAAACAAATACCTCTACGTCATACATTTTTACATAAACATATAGATAAATAAGTTCTGGATCAGAATTCATGTTGATAATAAATATAGGTATAGTATATGGTGTACGAATATGTCGTCGATAAATACCTATATACTGTTAATAAATTGAACAAATCTTAAATGTAACGTACTTAGGTACATAATGATTGCTGTTCTTTGAGGTAATTTTAAGTATAGTAGTGAAGATTTAAGACGAGATGCAACCACGCATATCGACATGAGAACGAATTTCATGTGCGAGGGCGTTTGTGATAATAATGCTTTAAAATGACATTATCTGGCAGGTAGTTGGTGCTTGTATGGATAACTTAGACATAGTAGTTTAAAGAAAGTGGCCGATTTTGCATTCAATTTAGCTGTAGTTTCCAAAAAATTAACGGTAATCTCACACTTGACATCAAACATTTCCAATCCTAGCCTAATTGGGGTAGCACCACGCCTTAATTTGCGATCATAAAGGTAAAATATAAGTAGAGATTTAATCGCAGTGCAAGCGACTTTGTTTACATATGAGTATGTATTCTTAGCCCTTACACAATTTCTCAGCCAAGCGTATTTTCTTGTATGATGTTCTCATACCAGCACAAGGTCAAATCTCAATTTCAGTAGGTACACCCCCGCTATCTAGTTCATCGTATTATACGATATACTCGTACGATGTTTACACATTCATGTAATATACGAATATATCTGAATTCGTTGCTTTTATTTACGATTTGTTATTGGAAAAAATCCTTATTCAAATATTGTGATTGCTGATATCTACCAAATACATACGTATTATCATCGGCGTGGTATTTTGTTGGCAATCGTGTAGTCTAAAATTGATTGAGCAAATTTCTGTCTGCTTCAGAGATAGATTCATAGCTTCATCGAGGAGCCTACGTAGTACGGGATAAGAGAGGCGTAGGTAGGCTTTGTACGTTGCGGCAAAGTGTCAGCACCCACAGCGCACCGTCAGCTGTTTTGCATCATAATCGAGTTTCCACAAAGTAAAACAAAATCTCGGCTTCACATTAATATTCAGTGATATAGGGATCAACGTGGCGCCGCCAGATTGGCGTTTATTTAACATGCAAATTGCAATCTGAAAATCTAGCAAAATTGTAAACGACTAAATATTTTAAACATTATTCAGGACCAATTTGCTCAAACCTTACAACTGAATGTAATTTATATGCTAAACTATTCTGTGTTACCAGCACTTGATTAGCATTGGGAACTTTGGCAGGTGTGTGAATTTCATTTCACAATAACTCTCCTTGTTTAACTTTCCTCTACGAAAATTAGTTATAACATAAATGACATTGCACTGTCTCTCCTGTCTAATTACTTACTTTCCACAAGAGCAGTGCTAGAAAAAAATTGGTCACATTACCTATATCTACGTATACATTGAGGATGTCGAACTAACATTACAATCAGGAGGCCATTATGGTGTCCTATTGCGGTTATTACCGTCCGAACCCGTAAAGGCTGAAAGATAACAAAGTGACTAACTGGCCATTCGGAGAGTGCAAAACTATTAGAGTATGAGGGGAGGAGCGGCATTGGAACCTCAGCTGAGTAGGATCCGTGATGGATTCTGCGAATAAATCAGGTCGCGGCGCGTCCGCGGCTTGCCAGATGCGGCCTGACCCCCCACGCTCCTCTGAAAGTTATGTATTACCGAGATCATTCGGTTCTTTTAACTTTACCTCCAAGGTATGAAAACTCCCCTCAAAATGGGAGAATATCTATCCTACTGATATAAATATATCCCTTAATGTTTCAAAAATTACCACATACATAATTTCCAAACTCTTGTAAAACGAGTCAGCGACAGCTCATTTGATAGGACAATCGGCTCTTAACCAGAAAGTCTAGGTTAGATTTAGATTTTTGCTTGCACTTAACAGTGAAGGAAAAAAGGGGATAACCCGTATGCCCAAAAACAGGGGTGTCCAACATAATTGTATGGTGGGCCAGATTTGATATTTTTAACATTGTGACGGGCCAAAATAGATATTTTGTCATTAAGAAATGCAGGAGAGCAGATGTAAATAAATTAAATTATAGGTTGCTTTTGCATACAATTAGTCAAATAAATACTAATGGAATAACTCTCATTTTTTTGTTTGCAGAGTGTGTCTATATCGGGTGAGATTTTAGATGTTGCAATGCGGAGAATACCGTGTAGGTGGTCGTCCGTCAATGACGGAAAGATGACAAGAAGATCTGCTCACAAGTACCTATATACATATGTGCTTCCAAAAAGAGACACCTGTTTTAGTGCAAGCTTGAACAGGTTAGGATACTGTTCAAGTTCTATGTATTTTGTATAAAATTATAATAGTCCATTCTGCAGGCAATTTTTGTACGCCGTTTTTAAAAGACTGTTGCTTTGTAGCTTGATCAACTCCATTTGAACATCTAGTTCAGCATCTCTGATTTTAATTATTTATATGTATACAGTTAAGAGTGTATGAAAACAACTGCGTTTGCGGGCCGGATTGAGGGTGTCTGCGGGCCACACTGTGGCTCGGGGGCCGTATGTTAGACGGGCCTGCCCTACAATATAGTGATAAGGCTCACTATTCATTACGGTAAAATTAAATAAGAACACAACCTAATCTGGGATACATTATTTCTATTTTCAAATGGTTTTGGTAGATTATATAGGTATATGATATTTTTTCATTACACATGTCACAACAAAATCTAAAATGCCACTCAACTTACAAAATCTTCACGGCTGATCTGCCTAAACGATTTTATATTTCTAGACAGTACGTAAACGTTATCATCAAAGCATAATTTTAACCCAAGTCGTACAATTACGTCTGTCGCAGCCAATAAACAAGTTTATCAACAAAATAATTTATACCATAATTACTGTTCACAATTAGCGCGTGTGTTTTATTAATACCATTAATCTACACGTCGTTGTCCTGAGGTAGGAAGAACCCTTTCGGTGAACCCTAAAGTTAATTTAGTTGGAGAAAATAGAGACGTTCCCACTCAGTGAATAATAAGACATCTCCCTTGTGACGAAATCATATAACGCCCTTCGTTGCCTTTGCATACGGTACCCTTTCTATAAGTACCCACGAATACACCTACATATTATAACGAGATACATTGATGTGTTTTATGGCGAAATTTAAATATTATTAAATTTAACATTACAAACTAGAAAATATCAATTAGGAACAAATTTCAAGGCAGACACGAATTTTTTAATTTTCTCGGGTTAGGTTTCAAACCTGCGATCTCTTGCTATCACGACAGGGTCAACTGGTTCGAATAAAGGAGCGAAGATTTTTTTCAAATTCATGTCTCTGATCAAAGCGATGGATTCCGCTATAGTAATGTACCTATTTATAATATACCTTTACACAAATTAATACAAAAAAACAATCAAATATGGTACGTGTAATGAAAGATTGTTATATTTTAAAAAATTGTCTTTTTTATCAGTATATATATTTAAATATGCATAGAAACACGGTATTGATGGCAATAATTATTTAGTCGGCATCAGTGGAATAATTAAAAATAAAATAAAATAATTTAGTTATTTTGTGGCATTAAATTATTCTACAACTTTATGTCACATTATTATTATTTTTTTTACTATTAATTATTTCACTGATGCCGACAAAAAAAATGGTCAAGATATATCTGTATATTTATATATTTCAATATTGTTTCTAGGCATCTCCAAATATATATATTAATTTATATATTATATACTTACTAAATACAATAAATTACTAGTATATAATGAAGCCAAGTAAAGGATTTCTGGCTTAATGTACCTATTCTAAGATTTTTGTACCTACTTCTGTTTCCAACGAAGGGTAATTAAATATTAAGAAAAATAAATACAAACATCAATGGCACAAACTCATACGAGCACAAAGAGTAAAACGGTGAAAATGTCCAAGTAAAAAATAAATGTATACAGTGCGTTGCGTTATTACTTCATTAAAATTTTATAAATTTCCTTTGTGATTGAGTTAAGAGTCGCAATTAATATAAAATATTTCAATTCACAAAATAATTAATATGAAAATGTTACCCGGAATTATAAGCGCAGAGTTTTCTTTAAAGCCTGATGTTTTTGACCAAATAAATATTTCAATTGCAAAACCAATTTGAGTTTCAACGTTACCATACAAATATGAATCAGAAATTATTCATTTTCCGATTCGACGTATGCTCGAATGGAAAAGTCGGGTGCGAATGACGTGTTTTTAATTAACTATAACCGCACTAGCCTTCTGGACGTTTTGTATTGAGTTCCATATACAAACATAGTCTTTCCATATAATAAGATAAGGTATTCTTATTTCATATTATCAGATCAGATGCAGCGTGTGAATGGCTCATTTGTTACTTCAGTATTACTTAACGAGATTTACTTAAATCTGAAACTAAATTTGGAAAGAATACCTCAGAAAAATTTTGATATAGTATCAATCATAAATGACTCTCCCCAAAACAAATCACAGATTAATAGCAAACAGCAATATTTGGGGGAGATAGCGTAAGAAGAAACACCTACCGAAAGGTATACTTGCTATGATCGATGTGACAGCTAATAAGAACCGCAAGTATTCCAATTTGTTAGCCTTTATTGCTTTAATACAAGTTACCCTCAAAAAATTAGTTTTCGTCTCATATTTCCTGCAAATCAACAATAGCCGACCTTTAGTTGGCGAAAGAGTCCCTAAGGACCTAATTTGGTTGCCGCAGCTACTCACTTGAATCGGGATCGAAAATATACAGTGATCCATCAACCTGCTCTTAACAATCGAAATATATAATAAAAGGTAACAAAACTCCATATTACCTATATTATAATCAAATCTTTGACCATATAACACGGGACTAGGCAAGCACACTTTTTCCCCTCTGCCGAAGTACATGAACAATTTGTTCATGTAAGTTTGCTTGTGTGCGAGTTTTGTGTTTGTGTTGCAGCTTTTGATTTAGTGTGACATATCAATTTTAGCAGGAGTGTGCGTGAATGAGTAAATGTGTTCTGTGCGTGTTTACCTCCCCTCCCGTGGAAAACGGCACAATAATTTCAGTACTAAGAGTCGCGCTTTGCCAGGTCCCGTGTTGAATGGTCTAAGAATCAAATACAGCAAAAAATATTTTAGTTTATTAAATATTTTTATTATTTGCCGCTTTATTAGTAAGGCACTGATGGCCAGTCACGAGTACACCTACTAACTAATAGGATATTGTATAGTCAGGCCTGGCGCACTCCTCCAATGCTACAAGTGCATAGGCCGGGTCGGTCTTCTTAGCATGGAATGGCGGATGCCTAGGCATTTTATTGATTTAAGGATTATTTAGTTGATTCATCAAGTTATTTGTTCATTGCATTATGTAAATATAATATTTTTATTTCTATATTTTATACAGGTATATAATTTTATGGCGTCCTTAGCCCAACCTAAATATTTTTAATTTTTATGTATATTTCCCGTATTATATATTTTTTTCTTATTCTGTTTTTTTGCAAAGATTGACCTGTAAAACGTCTACTTTATGTATCTATTTTACAAAATAAACAATTCAATTTGAATTTGAAGTCGGCACTGAATGGGAAGAAATGGAGTTACGCTATGGAAAGAGAGGCAAAGAGAGGCTCGCCTTTCAGTAAGTGAATAAAATTTTAAGCACGCAAAGCTGTGCGAGCTGAAATGCACTAGGTATATTATAAGGTGACATTTTGACATTTATGCAGTCAGGTTGATACTGGAGGCTTAGTAAGTGATCAGTATAATGGATCGATAACACTTTTATCGTAATGACTCGAGGCTGTGGTTGCGTTTGTCAAAAAATAATTAACATAATTCACAAAAAGAGTCTCAATCCTGGATACTGATTTAATTGATTAATTTATTGCTGCGAGACAAGGGAAGTAGCTTTTTATTTAAGTGTCTTTGAAAAGTGGATCTTCTGTACGTAGTGCTATTATTTCTTCTGTGGTTATATCCCACTAATGTTATAAATGCGAAAGTTTGGATGTATGGATGGATGGATGGATGTTTGTTACTCTTTCACGCCGTAACTACTGATTCGATTGGGCTGAAATTTTGCATGAATGCAGTTCTAGACCTGGAACAGGACAAACGCTACTTTTTATCCCATAAATCAGTTCCCATGGGATGAAAATGAGTTTTCAAATTTCTATAGAAAAGTGATGTGTCACCCTTTCACGCCATCCTTACGAAACCGATTAGGCTGAAATTTTGCAATAAAGACTTTGAATGGGACAAAAACTATATTTTCCTTTGTTCCTATGGCAAAATTATTAAAGAAACACACAAAATGGGAAACAAGAGGCGCATAACAACACATTTCACCAGCTGTATTTACTGTAGGTAACAGTCCGAATAATATTGAATGATTTTATAGGAGTACACAAAACTAATTCAACGCGGGCGAAACCACGGGCAAAAACTAGTCATAAATAAAGGTTGCCAAATATAAATTTGCACTACCTAAGAAGAAATGAAAATGAGTTGGCATCCATCGTTAAGTTGTCGGTTACGAGATATCTTTATGGAAGCTTTCATTTAATGATAAACAGATTCATCGCGTAAGAAAACAAATTCATCCGTATTATTATTTTTAATAATATTCTTTTGTTTTATAAAGATTAATTTTTGATCTGTAGAAAGTACACTTTATGCATATATTTTAGAAATAAACGTTTTGAATTTTCAAATATTGGAAAAAATTGTTTTTTTACTGCACTATAGCGTTTAAAAAACTTTGACAAAAAACGTTCTGAACTGAGAGGTCCCGGGTTCAAGCTCCTCACGTCCAGATTTACTTTTCTGATTCTATATACCGCAATGATATAAAGAAAATGAAAAAATAATTACATCATTATGTGTAGTTTTTGTATTATAAAGTAATACATGAATAGACAAATCGAGGTTCCAATATGAGGGCTCACCAGTCCTCAC
Organism: Ypsolopha scabrella; assembly: GCA_910592155.1. Classification (NCBI taxonomy): domain Eukaryota; kingdom Metazoa; phylum Arthropoda; class Insecta; order Lepidoptera; family Ypsolophidae; genus Ypsolopha; species Ypsolopha scabrella. The sequence continues at coordinate 15,647,054 of OU342961.1, read as the reverse complement.
ATTTGCGACGTAATTATCGTGAAAAGTGAGTGTCCTTGCATTTAATTTTCCCCTGGTGACGATATATAGTATTATTTTGGTACTACACAAAAATCTACTATTCTACAATAAAATCTCCTACAGGACTCAGCTAAGTAAATATAAAACTAGATCTATAAGGAACTTGCCGCCGGACGAAATAAATAAATCACCCTCTTGCGGGGAAGCTCAAATGAAGTGTGCGGAGGTGTCAATTACGCCCTTGTCTGCTATAAAAATACGGGCATACTGGAGCCAGGAGGCAATAGCAATACCGTAGACTAGACAGGAATAGACGGGGAGGTGCCACCGTCAACCGCTTCACCGCAAATATCTAGGGGGAAAATAATATTGCTTTTCTTCTTTTACTTGACGTGCACGTACAAAATTTTATTTTGAGATATTGGTTTTAAATGGTCTCATCAAAGAATTTGGATTTTTAACGATTCTCAAAACAAAATATGTCAGATTTTCCGATCACGTGACTCTATTAATTAACGAAAAAACGGCCAAAAAAAATGTACGTATTTTTTCAAAATCCTACAGTAATTTTGCACTCCAACCATCAGCCTGTTTCGTCCACTGCAGTACATAGACCTTTCCAGGATTTCACCACTCTTGGCGGTCCTCCTGGAAGAAATGCCCATACTCACACACGCTGGGCAGGCGGGTTGGTGAGCGCGGTGCTGAAACCCTTGCACCAGTGACGCCGCTGCCCGTCACCAGTTTGGTTTATATAAGGCTCGGCAATTGGGGATGGATAAACCGCCATCCATCGGTCCCAGGCAATGGTTGGCCGACTGGTTTTGCCAGAGAGCTGTTCTCTTACTCTCCTCCGAATAACTTCGGATTTGCGAGTAAGATGGTGGTACCTCCACAGTCGAGCCCGGCATCAGCTCTACCACCTAGACTACAAAAACAATATCTAAAACCGTAACTGACAGTGATTTTTGGTACCGTCAGCATCAAAATGTCCACAAACTATGTACAGTACATCGCATAAAATGAAGCCAAGTATATGACTGTGGTGCAGTCAATTATCTCGACGACTTTTTTATAATTTGATTTAAACACAGTGGGCTTACGTTTAGCGATTACTGCGCCTGATGAAAAGCGTCGATAAAGCGTCGGCATAAAAGTAAATGTGCCACTGTCTTCCTATTATACCCCACAAGTGTGCTCGCCCAGAAAGCAGGCGTTAGTCAGTCTGCCAGGGACTGTGAGAAAGTTGATACCGGACCGTATGGGTGATACTACGCGACTCTCCGTGTGCCAATCCACCGGTACGGGTTCTCAGGACATCATACGGGAACTCAGCGAGTCGCTTGGCGGAATGATTGGGTCACAGTATAATTAAACTTTTTTTTTCCTTGTTTTCATCTGCCATCAGTTGCCAGACTAAGTATAATCAGATGTTTTGAGGATGATGTCATGGCGTTTGAGAGAACTGACCACTGCCAGAATACTCCCTTATGAGTCGAGCACATGTGCTCGTTTCTATCGCTTTATGGAACTGGACGTATCCAGCAAGTTTGACGCTAGTGCGTAGGGTGATTGGCTAACCGCATCTTATGTTTGTTTTTGTGGGTAGATATTTCTTCTTGTATTAGTACAGTAGTGGAGATTATTAGTGCAGAGTGGTACTCCCAAGTATTCATGTACTTCAGTTGTTTTGATAAACCACGGATCATTTGAGATTGCCCTGAGAACATTGTTTTGAAATCTTTGGAGACACATGATGTTCGATTTAGCAGCCGTCCCCCATAGTTGAATACCATATGTCCACACTGGTTTATATAATTAAACTTAGCAGTAATTTCTCCTTGAAATAATTACCTACGGCCGCTCGGTACGTAAACACGCATTAGGGCTGCCCACTGACTGTATTTTTTGGGTTGTTTCTGATTCCGTTATAGATGAATTTAAACATCCTTACCCTCAACTATATAATCGATTACTTCATGCTATAATTTACGTAAATAAATGCACGTGAGCTTCTCACACTATCCGCATCTGTACGTAACTGCGGCGCACTTGCGTACCGAAGTTCACCGAGATTTGAAAGCACGTCGTTTCAACCGTTTCTATGAAGACATAATACTGCTTAATTTAATTATACTGCGGTTGGATCATTATTATGGTGGTAAGAAGCCCCGGCCGAAGCCTATAGCAGTTGAAGTGTATTTAACTAATATTGCTCTAACAGTTCAGAGTGCGCCAGGCGTATTTGGAGCAATCAGTGGATTTATAGCGAAATCCATTTGAATGCTCTAATCATCATTTAGAATAATTACAAAAAAGCGCAGCGGTAGCGTACCTGCCGGGTGGCAGTTTCAAATCTTGGCCCGAGGTATTTATTCGAAATACTTTTCTTGTTTGAAATTTGTTTTAATCAGCAATGGTTCTTTCTCAGTTTACACCACTCGGGGAGATTGTACATCCACCTTGATAACAGTTTTGAACGTCACCTATTCCTGGCGAAATTCAAAAAATTAAGCAGTAACTAGTGCTATAAATAACCCTTGTTACAGTAAAAATTCGGTTTTATTTAATTTGTAGTAGTACGAGTACTACATACTTCAGTTTGCATTTATTCCATTTCCTCGGAAGTATGTAACAGAGTCGTTTTAACGTTTGGTCGATAAGTCCTGTCTGTCAGGCCATGTCTCTGCGGATCGCACGTGTCCGTCATAAACCTGCTTTCAGCAGGACGCTGACCTTTTAGACGACCCATGTAGGGTGATGACTTTGCTGTCAAATAGACCTCGTATACTGAAAGTTACAGCCACTAAATTTTTCCATTTGTTTTCATTGGAAGTTATTTCAACTTATTTAGAAATGTCGCAGTAAAGCTATATTACGCAAGCAATTCCTGAGTCTTCACAATGTAGTTGCTTTTTTTATTTTTATTTCCTGGCATGCGATAACACACCAGACATAGTGCCTCATAAGATAACACTGGTATACCAAGAATTTTCATTGTCGTCGTCTTGCAGCCCTTCTTAGCAATATAACCGTGACATTCATAAAACGTGAAGGAGAGAGACGCACTGCTTTACTCTTATGCTCCACCCTACAAGTAGGAAAGAAACAACTAAAACTTTAACAGGCGTCTTAAAATGAAAAGGTTTTATTACATTCTCCGCAAGCTCAGACACTTAAACTTTATTGCTGTGGGATTAAAGTAATATTTGCCGCGGCTAAATGATGTCGGGGCAATTTGGTGATATTAAAAGTTGCCTATGTAAGGATCGGGTCAATAGTTAGGTGTTTTCCGTCGGTGTTTGCTCGGCTTAATCGAGTGGGGAACTTTCTATCGTCGACATTCTTGCTTGGCTCCGAGTACATGCGATAACACGACGTTCCGAGTCAACTATTCGCCGTTACTGCATAGTTCGGTGCCTTTGAGGTGTATCTAAGCACAGTATATTCCATTATCTTTAATGCCAAACACCTATAATAACATAAGCCAGAAAGTGCACGATTTGACCACTAATGGAGGCTTGTGGGCTTGAAAGTATCTATTATGCGACAAACGCTGCAAGCGCTTGTATTGGTCGCAATAACCATATCGGGTTCACTTTATTGCAGTTTTATCTGATAGTTTTCTTTTCCATCGGTCTGTCTTTCTCTACAAAACGGTATCATCGAGCACTCTACAGGAGTTCACAGTTGAGTGATTCTGCAAAACCTATTGAGGCAGTCGGCAAAGCCGTTTGGGAGGACGCGGGTTCAAACCTGCCTAAAAGGACGCCCGTGAGAGGTGCACTTACGGCTACCCTCTGTCCATAGGCAGCTCCTTTTGCACGGTGTTGTTTTCAACTGTTTGAAAGGTTCTTTACGTAAGTTGTCTCTACGAAGTTGACTCTTTTTGGGCACTTTAATGTTAGCGGAAACAAAATAGAAATTCAAATTAATGTGCCTACTTTATATTAGTTATATGTGAAAATGATCGTAGAAAACCATACCCACAATAACATTTCCCATAATCTTTTGTTTTATAGCATGTTTCGTAAGGGAGAATTGTTGCAATTGCAAGACTATTTTACTCTTATTACGGTTCCGTAGTATCTGAAGAACCTTTATGGTGAGACTCCGTTGTCCGTCTGTCCGTCCGTATGTTACAGCCTAATAACTTTAGCACCGTTAAAGATAGACTTGAAATTTGGTACAAAAATAGCACTTGCCTACACAGTATGTGAGAAAAATAAAAAAAATATCCTAAAAATACAATATGGGTATCAAATTGTAGATATTAAAGAGCTGATCATAAAAATATATACTTTTACTATATTTACTGGCACCAATCTTCAGAAATCTTTGAAAAACCACAAAAAATGCATCCCCCCCTCTTAATTCCGGAACTGGTGGACCGAAGTAAATGATAAAATTACGATTATAAGCCATTAGGCATTTTAATCTACGAGTTTTATTTCGAGTACGGTATAAAAATATTTGAGTCTCTCTTTTGTGCTGTCTCCCAAAACTGTCGAATTACGGAACCCTAGGTATGCGAGTCTGAATCGCCCATGACCGGTTTTTTTATTACTGTTTCTCCCAAAATAGTGTTGCGGTATTCATAAGAAAACCTACTTTCCAAATAAAAAAATATAGTATACAAGTGTGTACTTTCTGAATAATATCTGATTAATCGTATGGTACGTAGAAGAACATAAGGCCACGAGAGGGTTTCATCCATCGATCTGTCAGCACCCCCAGATATGATTAGCACCTAATTGAATCTCGGGGTGAGACCCGCACAGTTTAGTTTTCCAATTTATGGACTTTCCTCTGCTCGAGAGAGTAAAAGGGTTGAATCTAATTATTCTCACGTTGCCTGCGACCTTTTCCAGAATTCCGACTAGACTCTCGAACACGGAGTTATTTTTTCAAATTTCGTTACTGTTCTTGGAAATTTGTTGAAAATTTCGAGAGTTTTTGTTTTAAATTGTATCTTTACTTCCAAAATGATAAAAAGACGCTTTCTTTACCACTTTTGAAACATGTCTTATGAAACACTTGCTATTTAAAATCGATATTTGATATTAACTACTGAAGTACACGAATTATATTCTGTCCTGAAAAATTATGCGTTTTTTTCGCAGTGGGTGCTAAACTAGTATTAAAGGATTCTAAAGTTTAAAAAACATTTACCTATATTTACGTAGACGTACAGACCGATGATTTCCAAAGTGGTTATTATCAACCCCTAGGGGTCGACTTAGACCAACAAGGGGTCAATAAAAGTGAAAAAAAAAATGTGAATGAGTGAGATGTAAATGGGACTTTACGAGAGTGGATCTTATTTAGCTAGGTCATCACCAAAATGTTGGCGTTCCATAAAATGTTATATAGGTATAAGGTCCTACAATAATGAGTGAAAATAATTCTAGGGTAGATCATGTATCGTTAACTGGTCTAATTCGAAAAGAAGAAAAATTTTTTTGCTCTAATAATTATTTCACTTCCCAATACAAAGTGATTCAATCAGCTAACTAGATTTCTATAGAAAGGTAAAAAAGAAGTACGCGCAAAAAAAAATTCTCTGTGGAAAATTTATCAAAACGATTTTTGAAATAATTCATAATTTTTTTAATGAATAATGAATACAAATCTAACATGTATTCATTTTACTTTTCATTGCTTTGTAGATGGAAATTCAGATATAATTCAGGTTTAATTTCGATCCTTTCTACGGATATCTTTAGTCTACAGAGACGAACCACCCATAGTTTTATTGCTTTGTTAATCGGGTACTTTTTTGCATGGAATCCTCTGATAATCGCTTCTAACTTTAACTTTATATTCTGGCATCGCCCTCATACCCCTGTTTCGTGAATTTGATAATGAAAGGGGCCAACTTGTGTGTTGCAGAGATAATGTAAATAAGTATGCAAATTTTACTGCGAGTTCCATTCAAATGAACCTTTGTGGGTGTTTAAAGTTTTACTCGAAGCTTCAGCTCAAGTTACAACTGTAGTGCTGTGATGCCTTCTGCCTCGCTCCCTGGAAGTCTGCTTGAAGGCTCCCCGTGTAGATTCGTGCCTACACGAGAAACTTTGGCTCATTACGCGTCTGCTGCGAAGTTAAAAGGATGTCTGCAAAACATGGCTCCTGTGACTTTTAAAAGGTTAGTATTTCTGTCTAGCCATAGGTTTGGTATATCAAGACGTATTGGTAGGTGAATATTTGAAATTAAGTGTTATATTTTTTAACTTTCTAAATAAGTATTTCTGTCTAGATTTGGTATATCATATAATATGGTGAGCATTTGAATTAAGTGTTATATTTTGTAACCTTCTAAATAAGTATATTTTCAGGGCTTGTAGGTTTTCATAATTTAAACGTGTGGCTTTGTAGCAGTGGGGGTCCTGGCAGCCCTTCTGATTAAAACTTTATCGTTTTACCGATTAAGCTAAACTGCACTTTTTCAGCAGAAATAAAGATTTTTGAGATTCGTTATCAGTCGGCTTGGGACGCCATTTCTCTTTTGTGATTGTGTTCTGTGCTTATCTGTGATCTAAATATGCCAAGGAATTTGTGAAGTATTTAGTGAGCATTTCAATAAAAAAAGTCATGTAGTCTACGCGTAAACTAATTGTGATTATGTGTGTAAAAAGAAATTCAGAAATTAGTGTATATGAAGTGTAGTGACGAAAAATGTGACGACAAATGGCGGAAAAAAGTGAAAAATGAAACTATATCAAGGGATATCTCTGCTTCGGATTATTACATAGGTATGTAAATTAGATGCGAACATGCCAAATTTAATGTAGATTCTTAGGTTATGTAACATATTGGGTAATAATTATAGCAACCGGACCGAATCCGTCCATTTTTAACCTCAAGTCGCTCGGAATTTCGTTTTGTACAATGTATGGCGACATTTCAGGGTCATGTAATTCGCTAGTAGGCGGACTTTGGACGGGCTAGTAATTAGGGCCTAAAATGTGATGTGCTTAAAAAGGTCCAAATCCAAAGTCTTCAATGTACAAATATGTAAAAATATATAAATATAAAATGTACACCAGACACGCTGTTCCATAACCAAATTATGCTCACGCAGAGGAACTTTTGTCTCGCTCGATGTCACTTGTAGTAGATTTGTTTGTCTCGCTCGCTCGCATAGGATTTGTGGCCCATAGACCACAACTCAGTGCGCAATTTTTCAGTGCGGTACACCACGTCTATACATAGAAGTCTTTGCCCAAAACTGTATATTACGTACTTTAGTCGTTAGATCGAGACGTATCCGTAAAGTGAAAGTCGCGGCTCATAGCGCAGGCTGTCGCTCTACGCCACATCAATCATTTATCCACCACTCGCTTCCACAGAAACCGAGGAAAGCTTTAAACCAACGCCATTTTCGATAATGTATCACTTTTAAAACCTACAAAAAGGAGGCAAGCATCCCCCGCTTTTATTGTTAGTCAAAAGGAAGCGCGCAAACAAAATAGATTGATACTGGATCTTGATAAGCGCATATTGAATTTTATTTTTACAAATTTATCGCCGAGGCATCTTAATAACGTCTTTTTGGTGCGTCGTTTTCTGGTAAAAAAATCTGTTTATTTTTTTAAGGAAGCTTGTTGAATATTATGCGATTCGAAAGAGGGTACTTTTCCATCAACATTTATTTGAGTAAAATTATTCGGTAAGACGTTTTGTAAACGTTATTAATCATTGATTTGTTCTACGAATACTCCGAGTTTGATGTTTAGTTTACAAGCTATAAGCATTTGATAACTTTTTATTTCCCTTCCATCCATCCATCAACCTGTCATCGTTTACTGCTGGACATAGGCCTTCCCTGTATTTCGCCACTCTTGGCGATCCTCCGTTATCCTCATCCAGCCGCCACCCGCGTCATCCTTCTGATCGACACGGGCACGAGGTCGGCCTACGCTACGCTTTGATGTAAATGGTCTCCATTCTAACACATTTCGGCCCCAACGGTCATCACGTCGGCGACAGATATGAACTGCCCACTACGACTTCAACTGACTGATTTGGCAGGCCATGTTGGTTACTTTCGGTCTTCAACGGATCTGTTCGTTTCGGATTTTATTCAGAAATATCCCAAGCATAGCCCGTTCCATGGCTCGTCGAGCGACTTTTAAAAGGTAGATCAAGCCCTTTGTAAGAGTCCACATCTCAGTGCCGTACGTCATCATAGGAAGATTGCCTTGAAGATGCGGTATTGACGGTGTAAATATATATGACGCAACTTCCCGAATGCTGCCTACCCTAAGCATATTTTTCTGTCAAATTTATTTGCTTTAATTCTAGTATTTTCATGTTGGATAAAAATAATAAGAGCCTGGTCAGGTATTTCTTTACAGAATGCACCAAAGAAGGTCCGTAGAAGTTATATACTGTCGTAGACAATAACTTGTTTTTTGCTGACAGGAGCCAAGTGTTTTGACTGTATATTACATGTAGACAAACAATGTACGCAATTCACCTACTATACTAGATGGCAGCGGGTATTAGGTTGTGTAAAGACATAGTAAACTCTCTTCACCTAAATGTACCGAGCGCGGCCAATATGTGTGCGTGCCAGAATGTACGTACCACAGCACATACACAACGGCAACATTTATGCCTGTTTTGACGGTACAAGTTAGGGCTGCCCTCCTCAGCCGCACCGCAGTTGCATTTTTGCTACCAATTCAAAATTATTCATATTCATATTCATATTCATATTCTTTATTGCACACAGTTATTAATATTTACAATTAGTCTTAAATTAAATGTGCTATAGGCGAGCTTATCTCTGAAAGAGATTTCTAACAGCAAAACCTAGGTGCTATGGACATGTTGGTAAAAAAGTGCATAGTCCTATGTGGACACATAAAGAAAAATACCCACATAAATGATTTAAAAAAAAAGGAAAACAAATTTGGAAACAATATCGACTTAAAACTAGCCTTAACATACTCGCTAAATAAATAAGTATAATATTTATTACATAATAATAAAAGTAATATATACAAATCTTTAATACACATACTTAAATAACGTGTATATAAATGGACATATACCTACATAAACGTACTTACATAATACATATTATGTTTTAAATAAGAACATAAACATATTTACATAAAAATATTCATAAATAGTGCTCTTTGTGTTTCTTCTTAAATAAGCTGATCGTTTGACAATCGCGAATCGTGTGCGGTAGCGAGTTCCAGAGTTTGATGGATGTCACCGTAAACGAATTCCCAAAAGCACCCGTGTTGTGACATGGAGTTTTTAAAGGGGATACTGTGTGTGGTCTGTTCTGTTTGTCTTTGGAAAAAAGGGAGTCAAAGCATTCACGCAAATATGGAGGGGTAGAAGGACTCCAAAGGATGTTAAAGAGTCTGCACAGAATGTGGAAATTTCGTCGCTGACGAATAGAAAGCCATTTCAGCTTTTCCCTGTAATGAGACACGTGATCAAACTTACGCAATCCGTAGATAAACCGGATGCCCAGGTTTTGGAGACGTTCTAGTTTGTTAAGCAACTCTTCATTGGCATCTAGGAAACACACATCCGCATAATCAATTATTGGCAATAGAAGGGTTTGTGCAAGAGTGACCTTAGTCCTAAAGGGCAGAAATCGCTGGAGACGCTTGAGGGAGTAAAACGTAGCAAAAACTCTTCTACTAACTTCATTGACGTGAGCAGTCCAGGATAAGTTGGAGTCAAAAATAACACCAAGGTTTTTCACAGTTTCAGCGTATACAATAGAAGTATTGTCATAGGAAACTTGCATAATGGTAGGTTTGTTCAGGAGGTTAGTCATATGTCTGCTGCCGATTATAATTGCCTGAGATTTTGTAGGGTTCACTAAGAGCCCATAAGATTCGGCCCATCTCTGTACATGACCCATATCCTCATTTATTAGAGAAATTGCATAAATTAATAAATAATTGAAAACCAAGAGTAACGGGTAACCCTGCAACCAGTGGCGGCTGTACCTTAAATGCGCCGCACTAGCATTTAAATTAAACTGACACAATAATGTCCTATACCTATCATTACCCATCCATCCATACTGCCCTATACGGAAATTAAATATCTGATTATAGTACATATATTACATATTTTGTTATTACGATGTAAATAAAAATGTATAGAATTCTACTGCAAAGGAATTAAATCTTATTTTTGCTTGAACAAAATCGGCCCCGTGCGCTCGGGAAAGCGCACGCAGCGAGCTCATACAACTTCTATGAAACACGGTGTAAACAGCCCGGCGCGTGGGACAGAAGATGCGTAGTACAAAATGTATGGCAGTTTTAGGATAGATTCGTGCGCTGCACGCGACCGGAAATTGCCGAAAGAATACGAAACGAAACGAGTAGTTCACTCGCGTTACCCCGAGGCCTTGACCTACGCACGATGCACTTGTTGTCATGTCAGTTTGTCACTTTTTGCGCGCGCTTGCGGAGGAGTAATTGCTTATTTAATTACTATAATTATCTAAAAAATTAAACTAAAGATTAGAAAGAGTGACAATAATGAGTGTAAATTACATTATTGACTTTATTAAAACCAACAGGACTTATGAAAACCCGGCCTATTCATAATATAAAACAGGAATGCAAAACAAAAAATAAATAGTTCACGAGAACGTTCAAAAGTGAAATGTATGTTAAAAAGAAATGGTTATGTGAATGTGAGAGACTAAATGCACTTTTTTGCTTTCCCTGTGTTACTTTCGGCGGAGAAGCGATTTGAACGGAATTTAAATAAAATTAGTTTCCTTAAATTGCAGCATTTTATTTGATATTTTTAATAAAACCATGCAGTGCACCACCGGTTCTCTGAGGCACCAGCCGCCACTGCCTGCAACAGCAGGTATTGAAGTCTCGCGAGGCGCGCGAGTTATCCAACTAATCTGTTTTTACTATGGTAGAAAGCAAGGGATCACGCGCAATCGAAGCTACCTCGCCCCCACCAACATCTGTCACCCCGCGGGACGGTTGCGTACGATCTTTACAATTCATAATTTTATGTTACAGATATTTTATCTCAATAATCCATTTTATCCGTTTGTTGGGTGTTTTGTTGCGCTCACGAGGTTACGCCTACGAAAGAAGTGCATGCATACGTACATAGCCAAACGGACTTAGTGAGAGAGAATATCTGTGAACTAGTTTTCGGCCGGGCTGCGAGTAGTTAATTATACTTGTATCCTAAATAGATTTCTTTTTTTGACGATTTTAAATTGTCAAAGAAGTATCGTTATCGTCCCAGAAGTACAAGTAGGTACAGAGGGTATACAATATACCTATACATACAGCCCTCGTCCTACGGTTTTCTTTCACAATCTCGGCTGCGAGCGGAGACTGCGCTCCTAATGGACCAATATATCAAATAGGATTAAGTACAAATGAGAGGAGCAACCGCTTGATACTTTGTTGTGCGATATGACTCGAATAGATACCGGGGAATTGTCTTTTAATCACTTTTACAACATTTTTTTTTGCATAATAATAATAAATAATAATGGTGTACTTATTTGATTTTAAAAGTAACGCTGTTCTATAATTTGAGCTTGAAATAAAATATGCTTATGCAAAGCATCAAAATTATTAGTCACTCTCTGGAAAAATATTTTTTCACTAATTTATTTGAAAAATGTATGCACCCCCGTGGTCATACGTAAATTACGTAACGTAATAGTCTACCACTTACTGACGCCAAATAATGAAGTCCTATATCGATTTACTATATATTCATTTGAGATCTATTCCAAAAAGAGAATTCGAAATTGTAGAAACTTTCCCAGTCCTTAAGATATCGTAGGCGGTACTAAGTTACGAACTCTTGCTTGAATACACAAACGTTTTCAGAGAAGTTATTCCACGCGAGTGAACCCGGGCGCGTCGCACTCTATCAAAGCAAACGATTTGTCCACAACCGCCTTGTTCCATTTACGAAGGCGACTATAAAAAACTTGACATGGTAAACAACCCTTTATCGAGGCGAGCAAAATTCAAATATGAACAAGAGATTACGAGCTGGCGAATAAAGGTTTTTATCCTGCATTGAAACAAGCGGCATATACAAGTAGATACATAATATTTGTGTAGGAGAAGGAAACCTTTCTTTTGTCTTCCTTAGACTGCATCTAGCCAAATAAAACAAAATAGATACCTAACTAGCAGCTAAATCCTACTAATTGTTATATTATTAATGCAAAAGTTTGGATGGATGATGTATGTTTGTTACTTCTTCACGCTGTAACTACTGAAACGGTGAGTTGAAACTTTTCAAAATGTAGTTCTATATCTGGAACAGGACATAGGCTACTTTCGATCCCATAAATCAGTTCCTATGGGCTAGTAATGTATGGATGTCATGTTTCTATAGAAAATATATGTATAACCTTCATGCCGTAACTAGGTACTGAACCGATTGGGCTAAAACTTAGCATTAATGTTGTAGTATCTATACTTTTCAATCTTACAGGTGAACCAAACGAATACCCCCTGGAGGGAAAGTACTTTAAATGTAAGAGATAGCTAATTTTACTTAAAGGAATCGTTACTTTATTCTTAAAGTTAAGGAAAACTGAATTCAAAGAATTTAAAAAAATCACCTCTGTAAGCCGGGAATCGAACCGGACAAATGTGAAAAAACAAACATCCTGTATTTTTATAATACCAAACGAAAGGGTCATACAAATGAATCAAATTCTTGTGAGTAACATAGTATCGTAAATTAAAGGAAAACCATGAAATTTTACATTTTAATAACAGAACTTTTAAAGATATTCCAAAATTCAATTGTCAGAAGTAAAAAAAAAAATGTATTCTTTGAATGCAGTTTATCTTAACTTTAAAAATAAAATAAAGGTTCCTTTAAGTAAAGTTTGCTATCTTTAATATTTATGGTACTTTCCCTCCAGGGGGCATTCGTTTGGTTCAGCCTGTATCTCAGTTCCCAAAAGATGGCAATGTGGTGTCAATGTGCAGAAAAGTCATTGTGTATTTTAGTATCTACTCACACCATAGGTAGGTAGCTAACTATTATAGTATTTGCTTGTTTTTCAACCATGTTAGTAAAAGGTAGGTAAGTAGGTGGGTACCTCATCTAAAAACTATTATGGAGAGCGAACTAGGAAGTACCTAACTCGCAAGTTGTGTAATATATAGGTAATAACTATCCTCTCCCACTAGAAGAAAATAAGTTGAAAATTGGCACCCTAAAACATAAATCAAAGATCTTCTTGTTATCGTTGAAACTTTACATACCTTACATATTTTTTCCTACTATATATTTCAAAACTCCATAAGTATTAGATTTTAAGTAAGTAATAGGTACTTAGATAAACAAACTTTGATATATAAACATGATGAACAAAATACTTGTACTCGTTTCACAATACTGTAATATGTTAATCCCAACCGGTTTCGGTATTACAGCATTATCAAGGGTTTTAATAACTAACTAATAACAAATTTTAATTGTACATTGGTTCGACGTGCAAACAATGAAAAATTAAATAGTATTACTGGTGTAAAATATGATAATCAATCAATAAATTTACTTAATTTATTCATAGAATACTAAATGGAGTAAAAGTACATAAAAAAACATAAAACCAGGTAGGCAGATGTGAATTACTACAATAACATATGAAGTTTATTGAAGATACAAGGGAGCGAGCCAGCTGAATGGTTGCTTTTAGATGTGTGATAAAAATTACTGCAGGAGCACACCGGGTGAAAATAGAGTGCTACCATTAAATGAAACCACATACTCTACGGATCATACTGAACCACTTTTCCCAAGTGACATACCCGCGCTATCTATTAGTTTAGGAAATATTTGAGTTTTCAACAAAAATGCGTGAACCCTAAGGCACCGACATAAGGGCGTTATTTAAAACAGCGTCTTCCGTAAAACAGCTATAATATTTAAGTTAGAGTTGAATATCCTCTTCTCTGAAGGTTTGCGTGGGTATTATTCTTCAGAAAGTTGTTCAGTATGGTCACTTGAGTACGTGGTTTTATTTAAAGGTTGCACTCTATTTACACCCGGTATGTAAGTAATAAGGAAGTTGAAATAAAAAAAATTACAGCTAAGTAGAGTTAACAAGTTAAAGAGTATTAGTCGATCAACAAATTTGCATTTTTGTTTCATACATTTTCATACATTTCATAAGTTCGTAATTTTTATTCAAATTATATTAAAGTCTACTACAAACTTATTTGAATGGTATGGAAGCCACAGGCGCAAGTTCTACTCGCACTTGACCGGTTTTATACAGAAGTGTATGCGTTGCCGCTAGCAGTGCAGCGCCCTAAAAAGATCGGATGCAGCGCCGTAAGAGGTCACGTGACAATCACGTGAAAAACTTGAATATGTTCGCTGGATTGGTTGTTTCAAATATTGAATCGTTGGTGCAGTGAGTAACAGCATAAGATACTAGTAAAGAGGTTCGGGTGTCGAAACTGTCAGAAGTTTATGATTTTTTGTTTTTTTTTATCGGTATTAGGTTGACGAACGTTGTTTAGCTAAAAGACAAAAATGGGTGCTACGACGAGAGGAGCGAGGAGGAGCGTGTTATGTTTACATATAAATAAATTTGGGAGCTAACCGAAGCGACCATCAACCATCGAATACACAAAAATCATTTCTTTTTTTATTTTCACGGCACTGCATTCGGACTCACTACAGCTTCGCTAGTCGCAACGTATCGTCTTCTTTAGGAAACATACGTACACGTCGTTGTCGCTATGGACGGTACCGCATCTGATCTTAATAGGGTGCTGCTAGCGGCAACGCATACACTATTTTTTTAGACTTATTGTATTTTCCCCACATAATAGGTTTATGATATCTCCGCTAGTTGAACCTGTCTCCTGGATGAAGCAATAATGTTTCATGCGTGCCACGTTTTAATGTCCTTCGTGAATCTTTATTTTTATAATAAAATCAGCAAAATTTAGTGGTAATGAGCTTTTTGTCGGACATTAAGCACACGAGTGATGCCGACCGAGCAGAATGCAGCGCCTTCCACGACAAGACGACGCGGCACGACTTCTTCCTTGATTAAAACTCAGAATAATAAACGGCGAAACAATTTTGCTTCGTCGCCGCCGTCTCCCCCAGCGGCGAGAACTAATATTGAAATGTTCCCGTTATGAAATTCCTTGAGGACGATTTTCAGCTTGCAATCATAGGAGAAACATTTACACGCCCTTGTGTACAAACTAAGCAGCTGAGGAACGAAAATTGGGTTTAATAATTCAGTAGTAACGAAACAGCAGTTTTTCGGCCCCACTCTAGCACGTCATTAGTGAACGCTCTGCATGCAATTTGAAGATTATAATCGCATCCGATTTAAATTCTGCAGACATCCGTAATGCCACAACCCTTTCCTCTGTAACGAGGGGGATGACGTTAACACTTTAAACAAGGAGACGCAGTTCGTAGCTCCAAAATATAACAATAATGTTCGAGGTAATAATTTGCTCTTTTTAAAGAACCTATCAAGTTAAATTACAAATCTTTCATTTCCTGAAATATTATGATGTATAAAACGTTGAATTAGAATTAGTAGGATCTTTAACTTAAGTATAAAACGAAGCCATACATAATTAAGGTTTCACAACTCGAAGTTTGTGTGATTTAAGTTCTAAAAGTTCTGTTTGGGAAGGATTACCAATTTCCAACAACGCAATTATATAGTGAGATCGGCGTTTTATCTGTACGAAAAATGTACATACTTACTATTTTAGCAAATTTTGTGCCTAAAGAACGCTTAGTAGAATCTCCCAAAACACGTTTTGGAAACTTGGTAAAACCCCTAAGCTGAAAACAGCCTTTGCACAAAGATTCCGTTCTTTTCTTGCACCATAATTTCAAACAAAACTGGTAAAAGAATCATCTTCCCCCTCGAACGATGTGAAACGGAAGGAAACTGTAAAAATATGGCTTCAGGACAAGGACTACAAGCAGGTTGAAAATCTTCTAAAAATAACATCTTAAAATCACCTCACTTTCAATACTGCTTTTGCTATTTATATAAAATACACATTTTACACCCCCCACACACAATACAGACACCCTCACACATCCTATCTCACATTGTACACAAAAGACATCACCACACACACACATCATCAAACAGAATTGTATAATATGATTATTATTATTTTACTAGTATAGGTTATTAATGCATGCTATAAACATTTATAATTATTACTGTTTCATCTATCCTAATTGTATTTATCCCAAATGCCATGTGGATCGATCGCATAAATGTCCTATCACTCTGCAGGACGGTCTTGCAGGCCAGCGCAGGTGATAGTGATCACGATAATTTGTTAGTGCTAATAGGATATTTTATTATAATATTTTTTTGTTCTTGCTACTATTTTAAATTTACCTATTTGGTGCAAATGTATTTTAAACCGAATAAATATTTTGTATTTTGTATTAAATACAAAATATTTATTCGGTTTAAAATTTTGTATTTATATTGTACAAGTAATACGACAACCGCAATATAATCGGCCAGGGAAAAACACGCCACTCAGACTCACAAATCATAGAAATATATAGAGGTATAAAATAAATGAAATTTCTTTTTCATGTTTAAGACTGCATAATTACATTTGTGTTCAATAAATTATACACAAATTCTTGTACTTTTTATTCCGCATATATTTATTTTTATTCTTCTTAGGCTACCGGTTTCGTATTACACATCATCGGGCCAACAAATTATTAATTTAATAACTATGTATTTAAAACGTTTATTAACGTTTTTTTTATATTTGCTTGCTAAAAATGTTTTTTTTATGTAGTTTTAAATAGTTATTAAATTTATAATTTGTTGGCCCGATAATGTGTAATACGAAACCGGTAGCATAAGGAATAAAAATAAATACAAAAAGTACAAGGATTTGTGTATAATTTATTGAAGATGATATTCCACCAAGAATCATCAATGGAATCAATCCAATATTTACATTAAGTATTCGACTGATGCCGGCCCCATAGTGGGCCGAAATATATTTCGAAAATTAATAAATTTTTATTATTATTACAAGTACCTACCTAAGGATATTTACATTTGTGGTTTTAGTATTGTATCAAGAAAAAAAAATCTTTATGTATCGGCGTACTGAGTAAATTGTTGCTATGTTATTTTAATTTGACCTTTCAGTTATCAAATGTAAGAAATTATCGTATTAATACACATTTAAATTGATATCATTATTCTTGGGATATTTTTACAAGTATTTCACAGTAAACCGGGCATTTTTTTCCCATCTTTTTTCCTTCCTATATACTCGCTATGTAGTGCAAATGGCGCGGCGCGGCGGTGACGCAGGACTGATCGATGCTATACTCACATAAATTTACGCTAATGCCCAACTGAGTACATAAATGGTGGCGTCAACGTTTAAGCGACAATATGTACAATTACGATTCGATGATCTACAAATTGAAGAACAATAAAATTTACAAAATACCAAATCCAGACATTTTTCAGCATGTAAAACAGCGGAGAAGCAGAAATTCGCTCGGTATCTCTTAAATTTTCTCCAGCGCTGAGTAAATATCTGCTGTCATTGATATTCAACTCAAACATGATTGTCATGAGTCGATATTTTTTCCCGGGGGAAAGTTCCAAATAATCCTGATCCATCCTTACATAAAACTTGTAAGTTGTTCGCGTCTCAACGGATAATCGAGTTTATACTTGGAGGGTAGCCATCAATCATTTATGCCAGTTCTGTGGAGGAGGAGGCGCGGGGAAAAACTTTAAAGTGCTTCAAGTTACTGTGATGTATTGGTCGCAGTACTCTTACCCTGACCTACTTGAATTATTTATTTTAGTCATAAGGAAACAATGACTAATTGTTCAATTCAAGCTTACTGTTTAAATAATTAAAATCTTCTTGAATGTATATTTAAACGGGCAGGGTATTGGGTGATGTGTTCCTAAGAAAAACGTATAAGTGACATGTAATGAAATAAGTACTATGACAATTTCAATAAATAAAACAATTTTTGACAGTTTTGTGGTTATTACGCCCACCCAAAGCATATAGAAACACACTCACTATGGCATTCAAAACATTTCTTCAGAAATCCCGTTTTATAGTAGGTAGGCAGGAAAAATTAAACAATTTATGGTTCTAGGTTCTTACGAGTACATCTGTACGTAATTTCTAGATCGAAAATTTATAATTTCTAAACCACCGGTCATACTTACCTATATAAATGTATCTATACGATCAATGTCTCTTAATATAAAACAGAATGGAAAAATGCGGTTACAGACAATCTCGTAACTCTGTAAGTGTTTTATGAGCACTCAAGTGTCTTCCGACCGGAGTTGCCGAGGAGATGTTTAAAACTCGTATAGCATCGGAATTGCGTCAAGGGCCACTCGAAACATCACAATGGCGGTTTTAGGGCTCGTTTGGATCTCAAAACTGGAATACCACTGAAAAACGTCTATTGTATTGATATGACGATTGTTGAACATTAGTTGCTTTATATATCGTCACGACATGAATCCCCGAAGGGGTTTCAGAGGGGTTACGGGTGTGAACTGTGAAATGCAAGTCACACTACACACTCGGCACACCCGCGTTTCACCGACGATTATTATGTCCCAACGTGTTGGGTGGTGAGCCCTATCGCCGTTCTTAGGGCAAAATACGATTTTTAGGGCATGCCGATTTACTCAAGGTATTTTTCTTCACCTTTCAGCAAGTGGTATGTATTAAATACTCTGCACATCAATTCCGAAAAACTCATTGGTGCATGCCCCGGCTGGGGATCGAACCTGGATCTCAAATATTGAGAGGCCAGCGTTCTAGCCCTGAGCTACCGCCACTTTTTAGTTGCTTTAGTTTATTTAAATATCGTCACGATATGAATCTCCAAAGGGGTGTCAGAGGTGTTTCCGTGTAATCATTGTGAAATGCAAGTCACAGTCAAAGACATTGTATAGAGAACAAGACTGTGCGCTACGATACGAAAAACGAGCCGAGCGAGATGGATGTTGGCACTCGTAGGTCCCTTTCTAACACGTTAGAAACTCAACAACACTATATAAGTATATTGTATATATTATATACATTGGCAACTTGCTAGACAAGGATACACGAGTAGCGACAGTTTTTCGCTTGCAAATGGTATCATAATAATTACAACCTTATTTCTAATGAAATAAAATCTAGTTTAGGTGAGCAAAAATTGGGCAGTGCACAGTCTTGTTATTATACAATGTCTTTGGTCACAGTTCACACTCGTACACCCGTGTTCCACTGACGACGACGATTATTACGTTGCCACGTGATGGGTGGTGAGCCCTACTGCCGCCGTACAATATGAATCCTGCCCCCTGACTCTGTATCTAAAAATTAGTTGCCAAACCACGTGTCTATCGTCGAAAACATACATTATCCGCTTATCTAAGGATACGTTCGCACTTGAAATGACGTCACCATTTGTAAATAGTTCTATACCCATTAAAGGTTAATCTGGAAGTTAATTTTTCATCTGTTTTTGGTGAATAGCAACCGTACACGCCGCGTATTGTAAAAAGAATCCATCTGAATTATCGATCTCATTGGCTCATCTTATCTCCGGCTAACTTCAGACGGATTTTTTTGACAATACGCGGCGTGTACCTAGCAACCGACACTGAGTTACATAATAGCCCCGCATGACACACAATATAACGTGCGTTCCGAAGCAAGCAGACCGCACACAAATACTCGCAACTTCGGGTCTCTGAATTACTAGACCACAGGATGGTCAACACTTTTTTATTTTAATAATAATTTTATGGATATAAAAATTTTAGCTCTATACAAAATGCAATAAGTTAAATGTTTTTTACTCGTATTAGTACTATCCGGATTTCTAAATAGTTTTAATGTAAAAAACAATTTGATGGCGTTTCTAAGAAAACCTGTCTTAAAGAAATTCTGTCCTATTTACATTGTCATGTTCATGTGCTGCACAAGAAAGAACCTTTTATTTGTGGTATTTTCTTTTATCCTTCTTTTTATTGATCCCCAAAACTACTCAGACAGACCATGAAGCTTTCGGATTTAAAGAAAGTTTTATGGCTGGTTATGAGCTTTTGAGTACGTTTATTATGCCTTGTGGGTAGTCGTTTATGTCACTTATCCACACAGATCCAGATATGTACGGTATACAGGTTTAGTTCTTGAAGTGGGCATATATGGTGAAAGACATATGAAATAGATAAAAACGCTCAAGAGTCTCGGGCCCGATTTTGATGAAAACTAAAACTGCATCATTAGATTTTTGAAAAACTGAGTTTCCTAGCCAGAATTCAACCAGCGGGCCTATTATGTAACTCAGTGTCGGTTGCCATCTATGGTTGCTATTCACCAAAAAAGATAAGAAATGAAAATAACCTTCAATGGTTATTGAACTATTTAAGAATTGTGACGTCATTTCAAGTGCGAAGGTATCCTTAGATAAGCGGTTATGTATGTTTTCGACGATGGGCACTCGGTTTGGCAACTGATTTTACGATACAGAATCAGGGGGTAGGCGGATATATATTGTAATAGCTTTTGCCCGCGGCTCCGCCCGCGTCGAAGAGATTTTCGTGGAAATAATGAAAACAAAAGAACGTGATTTTTCGAACGACAATATGCAATGGTCATCATGTTTTACCAAAGTGCTAATAAAAACCAATCAAATAAGCCCAAACTCTGCTGTTGTCCGTTGAGGAGATCCCGTACCCACCTTCCAGTCCCGTCATTAGACCCTGGTCACAATGTTCCACAAAGATACTCGTCAAGACCGATCAAATAATCTTAAACTTAAAAGGTCTTCTAAAAACGTTTACCAGTGGATGATATGAAACCCGACGATCGGACTACATGCGACTACGCAAGGCGTACATACCTACCACATGATTAACTAAAACTCTAATTGTGTGCTTCCCTTAGTCATATCGTGATGACATATACACTGTAACCTTGAAGAAAAAAAATACTCTACTTTACAATGAAAACTGCATCAAAACCCATTGAGTAGTTCCCAAGCTATAAGTGACCGCACAGACAGACAGACAGACAGGCGTTGCGTTTTATATGTACATATATTAGAGGTATATTATGATTTATGTAAGATGTCATGTATGTATTTATGTAGTTTAGTGTATTTATTTATTATGATTTTTACTAATCAAAGGGGTTCGCTGGAAGAAATCTCTGCTTGGAGATAAGCTCGCCTATATACATCTTATTTCTAAGTGAAAGTGTAATCATATTTTTCTGTGCAATAAAGTATATAGTACTTAAACCTAGCTGTAACCACTTTTCAAGCTTTATATTAGCAAGAGGTGTGTCAGGATCGTTGCAGATGGACATTTCTAGTTAAACTGATACAGTTTTCTTGAAAAACGACAGTTTTTTTTTTACCTGCACACATAGTTATTATAACTAAGCATTTGGTCAATGCATGCCGATGCCGATAAACCACCCAAGCAGCACTTTTTCTTCCCATTTGATTCACAAAGTTTGTAAAGTCATTAGTTATTGCATTTTCGAACTGAAAACTTATTTTTATTAAATAAAAAAAAATATGTTACTCGGCGAAAGTGTATCTTTTAATTATCGAAAGAATTTTTATAATCGGTTCAGTAGTTCCAGAGATTACCCTTTTAATTATTATATACAAACAAAGCAATCTTACTTCTTCAAACAATAAAATAAAATAATAGTGTAGACAAACTTCAACGTGAATTGAACCTGACTGCATTAAAGCATCCGATATTTCGAGACATGCAGCGCCATCTAGTATATTACAATAGAAACCATTTCAACGCCAGCGCACTGAGCCGTTATCCAGGATAGCTTTCACAGAGATGGCGTTGTCTAGGAACTTGTGAAAATGTAAATATTTTTGTTATTGATCTTTGCTTAATCAATACACGGAAAAGCTTAAAAAAGCAATATATATTATATAAGGTGGCTTTAATTTATGCAGCCAAATTCTTCCTGAAGACTCGATAAGTGCTCAGTACCAAGGTTCGATGACACTTTTTGTGAAATTCGTAAATTATTCTTTTCGTGTTCCTTACAAACGCAAGCCCCGCCCCGAGTCAATTACTAAGTGGAGTCAACATTTTATTTTGCGAAATTAGCCAAAAGTGTTATCGATCCGTGTGACTGATCACTTGCCAAGACTCCAGCATAAGTTTGGTCTTATATTTATTTCATATTCTTACAGTACAAAGCTTACTAAAATCATAATGTACCTACAATCAGTGGAAACTCTCCTAGCTGAGCTGTTTTCAGCGCCAGGGTAAAAGGATAAATATAATGTCAGTTTAATGTTTTTTTACCAAATAAAATATTTTTTCTGATCTAAAATAAAAATATAAAAAATAAAAAGCGAAAATAGATTTTACCAATGGGGTCTGAACCCGCGACGATCGCTGCGCTACGGCGGTGAACCTTCCACATGTTTCACTAAAATTCTCATTGCGCTGCTCCCTTTTGTCATAGCGTGATGATATATACTCTTAAACCTTCCCGAAAAAATGCTTTATCTTTCAGTGAAAACTGCATCAAAATCCATTGAGTGGTTCTCAAGTTATAAGCGAACAAACAGACAGACAGACTGACGTTGTATTTTATATGTATAGAGATATACCGGGTGTAAATAGTGTGCGACCATTAAATGAAACCACATATTCTACCGACCCTACTGAACTACTTTTCCCAAGAATCATACCCGCGGACACCCTTAGTTTAGGAAATAATTGAGTTCCAAACAAAAATGCGTGAACCCTAACGCACCCACATACGGGCGAGTTTAGAGAGAGCGTCGTCTGTGAAACCTCCAGCTGTTTGAGGTCAACGCTCTCTGTAACCTCGCCCGTATGTCGGTGCGTTAGGGTTCACGTGTTTTTGCTTGGAACTCAATTAATTTCTAAACTAAGGGATTCCGCGGGTATGACTCTTGGGAAAAGTGGTTCAGTAGGGTCGGTAGAATATGTGGTTTCATTTAATGGTAGCAGTCTATTTACACCCGGTAATCTTCAGCATCCAATAGTGTCGCTTATGGATCAAATTCTGGGAAGTAATGACATAAATGACATACGGAAAATTAAAGGAACATGAAAATTTTTAAGAAAATACGATTCAATTTTTCAGGAAAATATAGCGTATTTTACTGAGTATTGCTTTAATTTTTTTAATAAATAATAAAAACAAGAAGCCAATGACTGGCTTGAAAGAAAATATATTTATTATCTTATTAAATTTTCAGGGTTCCAAACGGTCCACAGCTTAAACTGTAATAGGTAGAAAGTTGAAATTTTCACAGAATACGTGTTGATATAGCCCTTACTACGAAATTATAAAACATAAAAAATAAAAATTAAGCGGGGTCTCTTGGCCAAATTTATATTACATAAGCTTTTGCCCGCGGCTCCGCCCGCGTGTTATTCGGTTTAACGACATGCTTTTTTCCGGGATAAAAAGAAACCTATGTGTAAATTTAGGTTATAAGCTATATTCATTCTTAATTTCATTCAAATCCATCTAGCAGTTTCAGCGTGAAAAATTAACAAACACACACACACACACACACACACACACACACACACACACACACACACACACACACACACAAACTTTCTCATTTATAATATTAGTGTGATTAAACATATAGTCACGACATAAATCCCTGAGGGGGTGTTAGAGGTGTTCCCGGTGTGAACTGTGAAATGCAAGTCACAGTCCACACGTGGTGCACCCGCGTTTCACCGACGATTATTACTTCTCAACGTAAAAAGCGGCGGTAGCTCAGGCGGTAGAACGCTGGCTTCTCAATCTTGAGACCCAGGTTCGATCCCCGGTAGGGCATGCACCAATGAGTTTTTCGGAATTTATGTGCATAGTATTTGTTGGACGATGAAGGGAAACATCGTGCCCGAAGTACCCATCACTTAACTTACTTAACTAATTACTTGTTCGATATTATGCCCATACTTCAATACATTACAATTACAAAGAATGACTTCTCAAAAACTTAAAGGTATGTTTTAGTTTTCTAAATCATCAAAATTATGAGAACACTGAACTTTTACTAAGGATTGCTTCTTAAGTGCTAATAAAATTAAATCTTCTATCTCTGATTAACAAAAATTGTAGTTAATATTGTAATTAAAAACAATCTCGTAGTATCATTAACATGGGGCGAACCTACATAACAGTTTATACTAGCGTAGGGTCCAGGGCTCATATATTTTAAGCTACATTTGTACTTTTTTTCATGTGTTGGATTATTGTTTGTTCACTTTGTGTATATTGTGTACCTATATTGTGTTAGTCCCATAGATGTAAGAAAATTTTTTGTAACATAGGCTAAGCTTTTCTTCAATGAAAAAAAAATACAAAGCCAGATTCAGCGTCTCAAGGATTGGTACAGTATTCAACATCACAAGATTATGGATTCCGATACCATTAACCTCTCATAAAGCAACAAGACACACAGTCTCTAAGAAAAGTTCCGAAGTGTCCGAACGTGCGACGCGCATGGTAACAAAAACCTTCAACCAAATTAAGACGTTATATCGTTAACATAAGATGCAATGTCAGTTGTACGAAATCGTCATTCGAGTTTGTCACCCCATAGTGGTGACAAAATTCATCGCGGACACTTTTTGAGCGAGACTCCGATACTTATTGTTAAAATCGACGAGTGTTCAAAATGTATGCAAATTTCCAATTAAGAATATGTTTGTCAAAAATGAGCACTTTTCTTTAGCTTGCCGTATGTATCTTCTCAGCATTTGATGGTTCAGTAATAAGTGTGTGTTTTTTAAAATAAGTACGGATTGGATTTCCGGGTGGAGGAATTATTTTTTCAAAAATTTAATTTTGTCATCAAAGTCGGCCCGTTGAGAATTTTTCGCTGTTCCCTATAGTTTCTGATTTGTACATCAACGTCCACTTGAAAAACTAAGCTTGTAAAAGTAAACACAATTTTTTTTTTTGTCGTTTTTTTGGCGAGCGTATTTGATTAATAATACATAATTATATTGAATAAATCTGTCAGACTGACTTATCATCATTATTAGCATTACCATCACCATCACCGTCACCGTCAAAGTCACCGTCACCATCACCGCCTACGTTACCGTCACCGTCAACACCATCGTCACCGTCAACGTCACTGTCATCGTCACCGTCATCGTCATCGGTATCGTCATCATCATCATCATCATTTTTATAGTTAGACTTCTATATAATGTAAGTACAAAGAACGGCACTTTTGACACAAAAAGCTGCTTCGTGTAATAGGTACAGCTTTATATGACTACTCCAAAAAGAATAGTAAATATTTTCCTGCGGAATGAGAAATCCTTAAAGTCGTTTAGAGTAAACAGAAGACTACTACAAAGAGAACTCTCAAGTTATATCAATTTTACTGCAATGTTAAACGAAGTAATAACATTTTTATTTCGCCATCAAGCGCAGAGAATGTACACACAGAGCAGTGATCTTGTGAATAGAGATGAGATTCCGAAGTTTAGATGCACAGAGCGCAGTACTCTATTTATCAAGTTATTTTCCTTTTCAACACAGTTCGTAGATTCATTGCGTTTATCAGGAAAGATGCGGAAAAGGTTCTGTTTACGATGCTTTTTTATCTTTCACTTCATCATAAGTGCACATGTAAAATGTATTTTTTCTATTATTTGTTTAACTAGTAGTCAAATAAGTAGGTAACCAATAAAATAACTATCAATAATATAATAATAGTAATGATACTGGTATAAAAAGAGGTTATTAAAATACTTGTGTAAGATTACTGTAAGATATTTGTCGCCGACATGATGGCCGTTGGCACTCGCGGCATCTATTTGGATCTATATCTGTGTTTAGAATGGTGACCACGTACAACAAAGCGTAGTGTAGGCCGACGACCTGAAGGACGTTGTGGATGGCGGCTGGATGGGGAGGACGGAGGACCGACATGAGTGGCAAAATTTGGGAAAGGCCTATGCCCAGCAGTGGACGAACACGGGCTGATGGATGGATGGATGGATGGAAGGTTAAATAAAAACCAGCCAAGTGCGTGTCGGGCCACACGCAGTGTAGGGTGCCCAGGACATTTTATTAGTTGGTTCACTAATACAGATCACGCCAAACTTCTAGTCCGCTCGGAAGTTGCTCTCCCGAAGAACAGCCCATACATTGTCGTGTTTAGAGGGGACTAAAAGTTTGGCGCGACCTGTACCTGTACTCGCGCTGCAATAGACGAAACAATGTATGGCCGAACAAAAGTTTAATTGTTAACCCCTTTAGTCAGGCCGCAATGTATTATTTTGTAATAAAGTAGTAAAAAAAGTCGTGTCTGTACATTGAATATTTTTACGAAATTTTAAACTATATGTACTTAGCCCAAAACGTTTTTTTTTTTCGAGTTTTTGTCTGTCTGTTTATCTGTCTGAATGTAATTGAATCCATCCATCCATCAGCCTGTTTCGTCCACTGCTGGACATAGGCCTTTCCAGGATTTCGCCACTCTTGGCGGTCCTCCTGGAAGAAATGCCCATACTCACACACGCTGGGCAGGCGGGTTGGTGAGCGCGGTGCCAAAACCCTTGCACTAGTGACGCCGCTGCCCGTCACCAGTCTGTTTTATATAAGGCCCGGCAAATGGGGATGGATATACCGCCATCCATTGGTCCCAGGCAATGGTGGGCCGCCTGGTTTTGCCTGAGAGCTGTTGTCTCACTCTCCCCCGAATCACTTCGGGAGGATTTGTGAGTAAGATGGTGGTACCTCCACAGTCGAGCCCGGCATTAGCTCTACCACCTTTAATTAAAAATGTAATTGAATGTTCCGTTATAACTCGAGAACTCTCACTACTGAGAACTCTCACTAATAATAAAGAAAACTGCATCTAAATCTACATTTTATTTTCTTACAAACTATGAAATTGTTAGCGCAGGTTTGTTTCTTGGAAAAAGTGGTTCAGTATTACATTTACAACCAGTATAGGCTATAGGATGTTGATAAAATAACGCCCAAGCCGAAATCGGGGCAGAGGTTTAATAAACGCGGGCGGAGCCGCGGGCAAAGGCTAGTACTTCATATTTTTATACATTTTCGCGACGTTCCCAGTTTTCATTAATCTTCACATGAACACAAATGGATTTGGATGTGTTTTTCTCAACGATGTTGAATATCGTTGGTTTTTCTTTATAATCATCGTAGTAGAACAGGTGATTAAAGCCTCTTTCACGCGAAATAATATTTAAAAACTAAGATTGCATTTATTTAAGCAGCGAAATTCATATTGAAGACTCAGTAAGTAGTCGATATCAAGGTTAAATAACCCATTTTAGAAAATTTGAAAATATATTTCTTTCCCTTTCCCTACAAACGTAAGCTCAGCCCCGAGTCAATACAATGGAAATTCAACATTTTATTTTTCAAATTACGCAAAAAATGGTATTTGTCCTTGGTACTGATCACCTAAAAAGTCTACAGCATAAATTTGGTTGCATAAATAAATACATCCATCAGCCTGCTTCGTCCACAGCTGGACATAGACCTTTTCAAGATTTCGCCACGCTTGGCGTTCCTCCTGGAAGAAATACCCAATACAATGTATAAATAAATACATGTATAAATAAATGTCACCTGTATATGTTCACCATTTTTAACGTTATTTGTTTCAGCTTTGTCTTAAACACGGTAATATCAACAATTTCCAAATTTAGTTAGATTGTAGTACATTTACCTAAGAGTAAAACAACAAAACTTAAAAAGCTTTGTTTTGTTAGGCGCTATTATTTTAGCGCCTTGTTTTTTGATGTTGCTGGGGCATCTACATACATATACTATTTTTATTGAACATATTTTTAGGGTTCCATGATCGTATTGTGTGGTACAGAACTCTTAGTGTCCGAGGTCGAAGCGCACTTGGCCAATCCTCCGCGTGTATCTTATTTGTTATATTACTTCCATTGTTTGTTGTTTGTAAATAAAGCAGATACTAGTTTTTATAATAAGGAAAGGAACAGGAAAAACTTATAATAATAATAATAATGGCGAGAGATGTTTGAGTTTCAACTGCAATAAACAGCGTCCGAAGCATTAACAATACGGCGTCATAAAAATGAAATTACGTTGAATCTCCGGGAGGTTTTAATTCTGAACGCAGGAGAGGCAGCCTCGAGGAAAGCGGAGCCTGCAGGACTAGCATGAAACTGAAGAAATCCTTCCATACTGAAATTTCTGGCAATATTGGGACTATGTTTTTTAGGGTAAATAGCACAAGATTTAAATGCAATAAATTCTGTGGAAAGGAGTGCCTAGTTTTCCCGTAAAATAATATATAAGTAATTCATTCAAACACTTGAAGACTCGTTTCTGTGAAATTAAGAGCGAGATGCGAAAAAAAACTTTTCATCTTTAGTTTTTGTATTATTGCACTGAAGTTATACAGGTTGACTTTCAAACGAACCCCGAGGTTGTGAGGAAACGTTAGTAGAACACATTTTAAATGTAAAAACAATTAAAATTAAAAGTGAAAATATTATTAAAAAATGTTACTTGGAAATAAAATGTATGGTTATCCTAGCCATTACCATACGGAAAAAGTTGAAAATGATCCAAAATAGTGGACTCAATAATAATAATAACTTCGCGCGATCTAATTATCTTATCTCTTCGGGTGACCATGATTTCTTTGGATTTTACGAAAATCTTCAAAGGGCTCCAACTTTAAAAACTAATTATGAACATGATTTTGAATGGTTTTAATAAAACCAGATTGTATTCTTCTACGAAATAACAAATTATTGGGGTTGGGTTAAAATCAGCCTGTATATCGAGCTATTTGACTTCGATGTATGGTCAGCCAGTTCACTATTCAAAATTTCCAATCCCCAATTATTTTGATTTCTTATGAAACAGTCTCTCATTGTGCTAATATACCGACAAATTTATTGCCTTGGAACAAAAAAAAATTATACTATATAATAAACCTCCTGCTTTATTGAAATCTATTAATCAGAACCAACAAACAGCAAACAAAACACAGAACAGCAAACAAAAAAAACTTCCTTTTTATTTGTTTCCGACGTCCTACGCCCGCAACATGTGACTTGATAATAGACCGTACATACACTCGGCGGTAAACAATACACATAGGCTATATACACAAAGGTTTCGTCGTCGAAAAGAGAAAAGAGCGTCGTCTCTGTCACCGGAGTATTAGTGCTTCTTTAGACGGTCGATAACTTTATTTTTATTTTGAATCATGATAAAAGTAACAAAACATACATTTTTATTTCAAAAATAGAACAGTTTCCCTTTGATATAGCTAGGGGTTTAATTTTAAACCTGTATTTTAAGGTCCTACAATAGTGACTGAAATTAATTCTAGGGTGAATTATGAATTATATGAATCATTAACTGATCGATAACATTCAAGAAGGAAATAATTTTTTAATCAAATATTTTTTCCACTTTCCAGTACAAAGTGATTCAACCAGCTTACTAAATTTCTATAGAAAGGTGAAAGAAAGAGAGGGCAATTTTTTTTCATGTAGTGTTTAGTCTAGTAGGGATTCTCTGTGATCTTTTAATTTTTTTTCACTTTGAATTGTAGAACCTTACTTAATAAGTACTAATTGGATAATATATATTTATAAAAAAATAAAATAAATGCGGCTGATAAATAGATATGACTGTAATAAAATTTCTGTTCTTATTCAATTCGGTTTTAAACAAGTAAATATAACAATGACTACCTTGCTTCATGCTAGTCCTGCTTGAATCCTGTTGCAAAAATATTTTACCTCAAACGCAAGACGGGCGGCTCTGCGCCTTGAAATTATTATTGAAACCTTGAAGAAGCAAAGCAAAGGCAAAAAACACTCATCTATCTTGTCTGTTATACAAAAGTCGAGCCTAATTATGCAGTCAACTTCAAACTAAGTTTGAAAGCATTTCTGTTGTCGTTTTTGATCAAAATTCGTAGCGAATAAAAAAGTTTTTATAAAACTACACCGACTTTAGAGTAGATCTAAAGAGAACAATAACTCTTTGTTCTCTCTTTATTACATCGCATGATTTCAAGAAGTCAGGTCTTTTTATACAAGACTAGCTTTATCCCACGGCTTGCGGCTTCGCTCGCGTGGAATAGTGTTTGATCTATCTTTTAAAAGTTTTGTCGACAGTTTCTGGCTTGGTGGTTATTTTATCAAAATATCTTATAGCCTTTTTGTTGACCAAGGTTACTACGATGATAACAAAGGAAAACGCATCCAAATCCGTTAAGTGGTTCTGGAGTTAAAACAGAACAGACTGACTAACAAAAATTATAAAAATTGTTGCTTTAGCCTCAGTAGAATACCTACTAAAATACCATTTTATTAAAATTTCACAAAAATATTCAATGTACAGACACAACTTTTTACAACTTTATTATTAGTTTGGATAAAAATCAATTTTATCAACCTAATAACGCCAAGTTCTTAAAATTTTGCTTGGAACTGAGAACTTCCATTTTGAAGTCGGTTAAAAAAACCAAAAACAGCATGTAATTTAAAGGAAAACGCTACGAGTATTCGAACTGTTAATTTGAAACTTGGTGAAAAACAGCGGCAACAACGTGCCAGGAGGGCAAATTAGAGGGAATGGAACATAGTTTACTTTAAGTTAAACTTATTACGGTCCTCTCGGAACAGGCTCTCGAAGGCCGCCGCCGCTCGCGGGTCAAGTGCCCAATTTGTCACCCGGGGCAAACTTTACACGACCAGAGCCCGGCCCTGTTCGATTCCATTAAACTTTCAAGACCTTCTCAAGTTATTTTCTAGTTTGCTTCAAGATTTGCTTAATTCATTTCCATAGTTCAATTATTTCGGCCTATTTCGAGTTTGTGATTCCGCTGAGATTGGTTTGCTTTGCATATTTCATTATTGATTTCATTTTCCAGATGCAAGGCTTTGAATATTTCTGTTAATGCACGGAACGTGGTTTTTGTTCTGCAACTGGGATTTAAAGAGGGCAAATAAAAATAACTTGAAGGTTTCTGTAATGTCAATGGAATCTTTTTGCGCTGCGTTAATTGAATTGTCTAGACTATTAAAACTTTTATTTTTATTTTTTATTGACTGAGGGCAAAGTGCTCTCTAAGTGAAAGGGCAAATCAAAATAAAACTCTCAGTGGGACACTTACAATGCGCTATCATAAAAATTAAATTACGGTATTTCACCGACGCGACCGTATACCTACACCGTCCAGGCGAAGAAGCCACCCAATCATACGAAATTCAACTCTCGTTCGAGAACATAAGAATGTTTTAACAATAAAAAAAATCATGGTATTTGAGTAAGTGCGCGGGGTTGAGGCATGAAGGGGGCGGGACGCGAAAGCTCCACTTCAAAGCGCTTCATCCTGTGTCGGGGCTGTCGTTCAAATCAAATTTACCAGCTTTCTTTTATCTTTATGACCCCAAAATGTTGGAAAGTGTCTCAGAGTACGTAGACTTGCACACCTGAATTTATTTTAACATTTAATTATTTTTTACTTGGGCTTCTAGGGGAGTAAAAGGGCAAGGAAAAGTTTCGAAATCACGATGTTCTGTTAGATGTGCAGCCAAATTCTAAACCTCCGCCAAAAAATTCAATTCAATTCAATTATTACATTATTTTTTATTTCGAACATCTTTGCTAAACGTTTCCTTTATGTATTTGCCAAGATAATGCGTAGATATTTTTTGATAGTGCAATTTTGCGTTCTGTTGTAGGAAAAGATTGTACACGTTGCCGGCCAAACCCGATTTTAGGACAAACTAGTTTTTGCCTAGGCCACAGATAATATAATACTAGTACAAAAATTTGGAGTTCAGAGGAGAGCCGGTAGGTCAGTGGCGCGACCAACATGCATAACCTTTGCGGTTATTTTTTATGATAGCCCAGGTCCACTTTGACCTACGCCAAACTAGTTTGTCTTAAAATCGGGTTGTTTCTGTTGCATTCATGTAAAAATTAATTTTTAGGCACAAAATCAGCATTTAACCATTTTTGTTCCGAATTGCAATGACAAAGCAAAAAGTGGACCAAAATCTTCGGTACAAATAAATATTCAAATGTTTTATGATAAATGATAAATATTAAAACACAAATGTATCACTTATAATAATTTACATGCACCCTACGACGAAATCTATAGCTCGTTGGTAGCACCGCACGGAAAGTTGAATCTGCCAAAGCAATGTTTTTCAGGAGGAAAGTTAAATCCTTTCAATATTAACTTTAACCACATTTTTGTAGAGCTCTTATCTACTAACTTAGATTGAAGGAAACTTTCTTTGCCAAGTTCGTTAACTAACCAAATCCAAACAAGTTTAATTTACATAGATAATGCGTTTTTCAGTTTACGATAGCTGCTTTCTAGCTAACAGATTGAAGCACGACTTTTTAATTACTATTCTGTCGATGCAGTCTTAAGTTTATTCAAGTTTTATCCATAAATTTGTAAAAGCATAATTAAAAAATTATTCATCTTAAGACATGTAAACAATTATTTATTCATCTTATGACAGCACCGCAGAATAAAAAGAGTCAACTTTTTTGTTATTGTTTTAAACAGTATCTGACATACGAGTAGGTGCGTTTACCCGATTAAGATAAAATTTGTTCCTGGAAAAACTCAATGGAAGAACATGTGTATACAAATCGTACGATCATGGATTCGTCCAATTAGCTGAGAGAATACAATAGATATTGTATGCAGAATAGCAGAGCCTGCTCTCCCTTTGTTTTCACGCAAACATTAAACAACATTTGATATTTGTCCTATTGAGCTCACAGAACGATATAAACAGACATTAATATATTGAAGAACTAGTTTATCGATCCTTGAATATTCGATAGGTATGTAACAATATTAGCATCACTTTTATATGAATTTAATAGACAGTCTGTCGGTTTATCTGATGATAATATAGGTATGTAACCATCCTATAATCAATAAATTCAAGTATGAAACATTTTAATTGTCTCACAAAGTATAATTAAAATAGTTAATTTTTTCTATGTCCTAATTAATACATGTGAGAACACTTGAGTACTTATGTTATATTTATTTTATACTTACAGGCAATTAAAATATTTACATATAATCATTACCTAATTAAGTGATAATTTCATTTTAAAATCTTTATTTCTCCTTATTTTATTTAAGTACCGTTTTGAAGTGGATGTGTTATCATTATCACACTAATATTATAAATGCGAAAGTTTGTGTGTGTAGTTATGTTTGTTACTCTTTAACACTGAAACGGCTAAACGGATTTGGATGAAATTTAGAATAAATATAGCTTATACCCTAACTTAACCCATAGGTTACTTTTTATCACGGAAAAAATCATGTCGTTTAACCGAATAACACGCTGAAGGAGCCAAACCTTATTTTATTTTATTATTCTTTAAAGGTGGGTCCTATACAGTTTATTTGTGGCATTAGATTTATCATTGTCAATTCTCGTTGAGTAAAGTACAAATAAATATTTTTTGTAATTTTTTATCTTCAATAATAAAGAAATGGGAGGCTGTCAAAATTTAAGACCACTTTTTTCAGGGGTATATTAAAAAACTAAACCAGTTATAGGAATTCTTGTATATTATGAACGAAGTAGGTAATGTATTTAAATAACAATACTAAAAATTTTATAAAATTGAATTAGGGAAAGAGTAATTAGGACGAACTTGATTTTGCAGTTTTGTTTCATTCTATTGTATAGATAAACTAGCTTGTGCCCGCGGCTTCATCCTCGTGGCCTGCAGGAAATAAATGTAATTATTTTCTCAGAAACAACCGTTATAAGCTCGCTCACCACCCCTCAATTGAACATAGGTATACAAACTGACAGTATCCCAAGCAAAACAATAAGAACGAAGTTCTCCGTAAAACTAAAGTAATCACTCTGGGATGCGAGTAGTATGGTATTAACAGAACTCAAAGCGTGTGTGAAAAGATCTAGTTAGGAGACAACCAGAAGTGAATAATCAATAATTTTATTTATATTGTTTGCAACAAATACTATAACCTACTCGAACTGTATAGTGCTACTACTGCCAGACGCTCCTATTGTATTTAATTTTATATAACAAACGCGTTTTTGTACATGTAATTACTTACTTATAACTTGCATATATTCGTTCAAGTAATATCAGGTACATATTACAGATACACCTCTTCCTCAGAAAAATCCTACCCACTTGCTAGTAGGTAAATATTCTCGCGCCGCGCTCCCCCGCACGCCCTGCGCCACCCTGCGCGCCATACGCCCGTCTACTATGCCGTGTAGGACTTTCGGAGCCCTACCATTAAATTTAATTGAAGAGTGTGTGTACCAATAGTCTAGTCAATCGGCCCAGAGAATAAAAAGTTTCACAAAAATTTCAACCCCCCATTTTACCGTCTTAGGGGTGGAATTTCGAAAATCCCTTACTTAGTGGATACCTTCCCATACTCCAAATTTCATGTCTGTAGAATCAGTGGTTTAGGTTGTGCGTTGATATATCAGTCAGCAAAACTGCAAAATTAAGTTTGTAACTTCCATAAAAATGGGACTTAGCCCAGGCCTATTATTATGTTTACCTACTCGCATACTACAATAAATAGGTTTACAACATCAAATACGGTTTTATAAGTACCTATACATTGTTAGTCCAATGTTATAAAATATATTAGTAGCTTTTTTTGCGGCTTTGTTTGCGTGGTAGTGTCTTTAAAATTCTAGAGTTGTATCGACAGTTTTCGGTTTGGCGGTTGTTATTTCAACACCCTTTAAAGCCTGTATGTTGACTAGGGTCACTCCAATGGTAATAAAGAAAACCCCTTCCATATCTTTTGAGTGATCCTCGAGTTAACACGGAACATACATAATTACATACATACAGACAAACAAAAATTATTAGTATTACATATCCCATTAATTTAAAATTTCGCAAAAATATAATACACGACCTTTACTTCTTTCGCAGTTGAACAAAACACAATTTTGATAGCATACTCGTAAATGAATAAAAATATTTCAATTCCATTTTATTTAATAAACATGGCACACAAAACAAATAAAATTTAAGAAATATACAGACACCTGTCTTAGAAAGTAACCCAAGATGTATAGTCATGGTCTTAAAACTACTCGTGTTTGCTAGTATTATTAAAACTATCAATTTATTTTTATTTTTTTAGGGTACATGTACCTGAAAGGTAAAAGGAGGTACATATATTTTATGGTGAGACTCCGATGTCCATCCGTCCGTCCGTATGTCACAGCCTCATAACTTTAGCACAGTTAAAGATAAAGACTTGAAATTTGCCACAAAAATAGCATTCACCTGTCTACATAATACGGTATAAAAAAAAATTGTTTAAAATAAGTCCAAAAGGGAGATAAATAAAAAAAAATAAAGATACCATATGGGTATCAAATTGTAGATATTGAATAGCTGATTTTAAAAATATATAGGTACTTTTACTATATATAGTGGCACCCGTTTCGAGAAATCTTTGGAAAACCACAAAAAAAGCATGCCCCCCTTATTTCCGAAACTGATGGAACGAAAAAAAATTTAAAAAATGACGATTAGAAGTCATAACTAACCAATTACAGGAAAACTATAGCGACTAAAAATAAGTCGATAACAAATGAGAATTAAAGAGCTGATAGAAAATCTATAGGTATATTTACTGGCACCGATTTCGAGAAATCTTTGAAAAACCACGAAAAATTCCCTTAGGGGTCCCTTTATTTCCGAAACTAATGAGCCGAAAAATATGAAAAAAATCATGGTAATTTGGGATTACGTAAAGATTACAGGAAAAATATAGCGGGTGAGAAATTCACGTTATCAAAATGACTAAATTAAATTTTCATCCACGAGTTTTATTTCGAGTACGGTATGAAAATATTTGAGTCTCTCTTTTGTGGTACAATCAATTCTTTTTTTAGTAATCATAAACAGTTATGGGCAAGATTTTAAATACCTTATTCCTGACTGTTCTCAAAACTGTCGAATTATGGAACCCTAGGTATGCGAGTCTGACTTACACTTGACCGGTTTTTCCTACATTATTTGTGCTATATAAAAAATAATGGTATTACTGTAAAATATTTTGATACTCTAAGACTAAAAAAAAATAACTTCTGTTTCTACCAGAGAACAAACCAAGTAGCGTAAAAAAATACCCAAGGTAAAGCGTTTTGATTGATAGATTCGTTAGTAACGTGATAACGTATCGAAACGAGATAACGCCGATATTAATAGCAATATATGACGTTATTTCCATGTGAATTTGTCCCAAGATACGTTTTATATAATTCTCTTTCAAGGACTTTTAGGAAGGTAACCTTAAAATAGGTACTTACATGCTGATTTACAGTTGCTTACAATTCAAGCTACCGACTTGACCCATAAAAAACAAAAAAATGACAGTTTAACGAGAGACCCGACGATACATTCTCGTACAACCCAACTCACTCATGGTCTTACACATCATCATACCATAAAATAACTTCAATATCTTATGTAAATGGGCGCATGACATGGGACTGTGTTAAACGCGAATAAAACAAAACCAATGCATATTCATTCCTCTCATAGCAAAATATCTCACCAGCCATCTATTGTCGCACATGATCATCACTACCTTCATCAAAATATGTTTCAATGCAGATGTACGAAAATAGAATTTGTTGAAGAACACATGTATGTTGACTTGGTCATTGATAAATAAATTTAAGTGGCGTCCGTATATTAACTATGTTAGTAAAAAAACTTAGAGCTATTTTATGCAAGCTATCTATTCTCAAATATAAAGTACCGTACAAAATATTAAGATTATTATATTTAGCACTTGCTGATTCCATTACTAGTTATGGACTAAGTAGTTACGGTAGAACACATAAAACTCATTTAGAAAATATATTTAAACTACAAATTAGACTTCTCAAAACAATTGTACCTAAATATATAAAAGAAAAACATTGTCAAGTTTGAAAAGAAAAACACGATTTAATAAATTAAGGCAACTATTCGATACTAAAACCTTTGATTTACCTAAATGTAATAATGTATTCGGAACTAGGCATTGGGAATTTATGCTACCAAAAATCATCAATAGCCTTCCAAAAGGGTTGCAAAAATGGTATTTTATAACACGCTTCCTCCGTAGATATAATTATTAACAATGTAGTATTCCTTCCACTTTACAGGCAACGCGTATTCAGAGTAATCAATTAAAAAAAACAAATTTACCGGTTGTCTATGCTCTTGCGCATGAGGACATCCCTGTCCATGAAATGTCACTTTTTTTTCACGCGCGGGCAACGCACGTTTTGCCTTTTCTCGAAACGACCTAAAAATCAAGAAAAGTGCAACGAACCTTGACCAAGAGCCACAAAATGCCTCGGGATGACTCCATGGACCGCAAGAGAAGGAAATATAACCGCAAACTAAGAAGATTAGAGGAAACACGATCGCGTCGTAGCCGTAGCCCACGCCGCCGACGACGCCATTACCGCCGCCGATCAAGACAATCAAGTTCTGGACACAGCCGCAGCCCCTTTCAAGGACGCCTCCGCACTTCTGATCATAGCCAGTCTCGTAGCCCAAATCGGAGTCGCAGCCCTTTGTCAAATCGGAACGCAAGCGGTAGTCGATCGCGCTCGCCACCGCACAGCGTCCCGCGTGGGCGCAGTGTTCTGCCAAGCCTTCTTCGAAGCCCCGTACAAAATCCAAGCCCTGTTCAAGAGAATATAGAAGGTTAGTACAATGCTACGTTCATGTTTTTGAAAATCATGAAATATGTATGCCGTGTAGTAGTACGCGATACGAAACACGAAGACCAAACTAGATACGCGATATCTTTTTTGGGTACTTACCTTAAATGGTGCGTGACACTAATTTATGGCTTTCGATGTGAAACTTCGAATACTGCAACAATAAGTGCGTGACACTCTGGACAGTATATCTGAAGTTAACTGCATAAAACACTTCAGATATTTCAACATTCCCTCTCCATTTTAGGATTGGAACTCATTGCAGCCTTGGGGAAGGAAGAGGAAAGCCCTCAAATATTTGCTGACAATATCCTCAATGATGCCATAGCAGCTCGTTGGAACAAACCACTACAAGAAGGGCTCGAACAGAAAATCAAGGAAGATATTTTGAGCAAGTACAAATTGCCAAGTAACTGCAAATTACTGAAACCACCCTCCTTAAACCCAGAGGTGATTGCAGCCATCTCTGAAGGGGCTAAATTAAAGGATAAAACTATGTGCATTGCTCAAAACCAGCTAGGTATGGCATTGTCTCTAATAGGACAAACTATGTCCAAAATTTTGAAGGGAGAGTCCACGGAACCAATTAGTATGCTAGAATTCTTGGCTGATGCTGGCCGACTATTAGCTGATTTACACTATCAAAAAACTGTGACAAGAAAAGCACTGGTGTCACCAATGCTTGACAAAAATTTTTTGAAGATGACAGAAGATTTAAAGAGAGATGAGTACATCTTTGGTCAAGATCTCACGGAAAAAATCAACAACAACAAGAACATTGTGAAGTCGGGAAACACAATCAAGAAAATTATGCAAGTGCCGAACCGACCATCAACCACCAAACGACAGACGGGAAACTGGCGTGGTCCCCCCCGCTATCCCAAAGCAGTGGCCCGAGGGGGACCGAAGACATATCAAGCAGCTCCAACAGCAAAGAAGGCCCAAATGTCTCGTCCAGCTCCGAGTCATCCACAGCAGAGCCGTCCCGTGAGGAATTACAACCGTGCTCGCTACAACAACAACCGATAAAACAGGTACATGCTGGTCATCTTTCTCACTTTGTTAATTGTTGGATGAAGATAACTAAAGATCCGGTTATACTCAAATGGGTGAAAGGGTATGAATTACCCTTTCACACCATACCTTTGCAGTCTGTCTGCCCTATAACCCATTCACTTTCAAGTACAGAACAATCACAAATGCTTGAGTCCTTGAAAAATTTGTTAGACCTTGGTGCTATCCAGGTTTGTCAGCCTGTTGAGGGCCAATTTTTGTCAAAAATATTTCTGACACCAAAGAAGAATGGGAAATATCGCTTCATTTTAAACTTGAAATCACTAAATAAATATCTAGTTACTACCCATTTTAAAATGGAAGATATCCGAACATCAATGAAACTAATTGATACAAATTATTACATGACCACAATTGATTTGAAGGAGTCGTATTTATTAGTAAATATTGCTCAACATCAAAGAAAGTTTTTAAGGTTTCAATATGAGAAATTATATGAATTTACTGCCTTACCTTACGGTCTGACCACAGCACCAAGTATCTTCACTAAAATTCTTAAACCTGTTATGTCTTACCTACGAAGCTTGGGCTGCTTAACAGTGGCATATCTAGATGACATTCAATGCATGGCCCGATCTTATGAAGAGTGTTTAAATAACACTAGACTTATAATTAGTACTTTAGAGTGCTTAGGGTATATCCCAAATTACGAAAAAAGTAATTTGATTCCCAGGACTCGCTGTAAGTTCCTAGGATTTATTATTGACTCAAAAACCCTTACACTTGAGCTACCTGTAGAAAAACGATGTAAAATAAAGGACTTAATTAATAGATACCTCAATAAAAATATTTGTAAGATAAGAGACTTTGCCAACCTCTTAGGTAACCTAACTGCTGTATGCCCTGCTGTACCTTATGGTTGGTTGTACACCAAATTATTATAAAGAGAAAGATATCTAGCCTTATTGAAATCTAACAACAATTATGATTCAGACATGGAAATTCCTGAATCCATTACCCCAGATCTACTATGGTGGTACTCTAACATTTTGACAACAGTAAAATTCTTTGGCTACCAAAAGATTCACCGGGAGATCTTCACAGACTCTTCATTAAGAGGCTGGGGAGCACATTGCTTAGGCGAGTCTATTGGAGGTTTCTGGAATGAAGATGAACAAACTAAGCACATTAACGAACTTGAGTTAATAGCTGCCCGTTTTGGCCTTATGTCCTTTGCCAAAGACTTGACAAACTGCTATATTTTGTTACGGGTTGATAACACCACCGCATTATCTTGTATTAATAAGATGGGTAGTACCCAATTTGTTCACCTTAACCAGATTACAAGACAGATTTGGCAATGGTGTGAAGCCAAAAACATCTGGCTTTCTGCATCTTATATAAAATCTACAGAAAATAAAGAAGCAGATAAAGAGTCTAGGAATAATAATATTGATACTGAATGGCAGTTAGCAGACTTTGCCTTTCAAGATATTATATCTAAATTCGGTAAACCTAACATTGATCTGTTTGCCACAAGGATAAATGCCAAATGCCCCAAATATGTGTCTTGGAAGAGGGACCCACTTGCATTTGAGATCGATGCGTTTACATTAGACTGGACTAGTTTTTTCTTTTATGCCTTTCCTCCTTTCTCTTTGGTCGCACGGTGTTTACAAAAATAAGAGCAGATAGAGCTACAGGGATACTGGTCTTTCCACAGTGGCCTTCCCAGCCGTGGTACCCGTTGATAAAACAAATGGCTTTATCAGACATCATATATTTTCAGCCTAATAGCAAACTCCTATTATCTCCCTTCAGCTCACACCACCGCCTGAGTCATCAGCTTACCCTGGCTGCGGGCATCTTCTCCGGACAGCACTACAATTAAGACCACTACCTCCGTCTTCCGAAGATGTGATACTGACATCTCTGGCGCCAGGTACGCTGAAAGAATATAACTGTTCTTATAAGAAATGGTGGGAATATTGTCAGACCAGGAATATAGATACATATAGAGCATCAAATTCACAAGTCATAGGATTCCTTGCTGAGAGTTTCAGTTATTCAACTCTCAATAATCACCGATCAGCTCTGTCTCTATTAATACGCTCTGAAATAGGGAGGGATGAGAATGTTAAACGGGTCCTCAAAGGAGCATACAGACAGAGACCTCCCTTACCAAAGTACAATGAAACCTGGGACCCTGCTATTGTACTAGAATTTCTTGGCAAGAAACCTACTATTGACCTGAACTTTAAGGAGCTATCAAAGAAATTAGTCACCTTGTTGGCTCTCACAACAGCTCAAAGAGTACAAACTTTGGCAGCAATTAAGATTTCAGATATACACTTTTCTACTAATTGTATTACAATTCTGGTATCAGACATTCTTAAGACTTCAGCATCAACCAGAAAGAAAACTGTATTAACCATTCCATATTTCGAAAGCGAGAACATCTGTCCTGCTGCCACCTTGAAAACATATTTACAAAAATCTCAAGATTTGCGAGGAGACGAACCTTACTTAATTGTGACTCATGCCAAACCATTTAAGAAGGCTACGTCCCAAACTATAAGCCGATGGATAAAGCAGGTTCTCAAGGAAAGTGGCGTAAATACAGAAGTATTTTCTTCACATAGCACAAGACATGCCACCACATCCAAAGCAAAATCCAACGGCATATCTATAGATATCATTAAAAGAACTGCCGGCTGGTCGGAGAGGTCTGCAGTGTTTGCAAAACATTATAATTTACCAATACAAAATTTAGCTGACACTTCTTTTGCGGTTTCTATCTTAAAGTAAATATATACTATATATATATAATATACCTAGGTGTATCTATATTTTTTCTCATTAACTGCATCAGCAGTTAGATTGTTGATAATTAAAAAACAGTTTTAATTATAAGAACCCTACGTGACATTATGCCATGCTGGTTTAATCACCATCTCATTTGTATGACTAAGCTTACTTATAGTTCCTATAAATAAGAATCATAGCCTAACTAAATGGATAAGCATGTTTTACTCATAATAAATGTTGATTACTACATAATTCTACTTTTAATTGTTTAATTGATAAAACTAATTAAATCCCCTTAGCAATACAGCCTCTATTGCCTTTAGCTCTGAACATCTACATTGTTAATAATTATATCTACGGAGGAAGCGTGTTATAAAATTTAAAAATCAGACGAACTTACCTTAAGTGAAGTCTGATGTTAATTTTATTAACGCTTCCTCCGTAGATATAATTACCCACCACTTACCCGCCCTTTTATTTTAACAACGGCAATATTAGGGCAGAAGCTAACATTAGGACTGAAACAATAAACTATTGTCTCCACTCATTATTTATACAGAAAGATGGAACGTGGCCTTATTATGTGTTTAAGTTTTAGATAAATCCCTATGCCAGCATTCCATCTTAATATTATAACATACTATAAACTCTAAAAAAGTGACATTTCATGGACAGGGATGTCCTCATGCGCAAGAGCATAGACAACCGGTAAATTTGTTTTTTTTAATTGATTACTCTGAATACGCGTTGCCTGTAAAGTGGAAGGAATACTACATTGTTAATAATTATATCTACGGAGGAAGCGTTAATAAAATTAACATCAGACTTCACTTAAGGTAAGTTCGTCTGATTTTTAAATTTTAATCATGAAAATAATTATATGACAAAACTTAAAAAGTACATGGTAGAATGTAGTGACCTCAACTACATTTTGTAAATAAAATAAGCTAAATTAACCTATTGTAAGTGTAATGTAGAACATCTCAGATAAACGGATAAACCTTCGTGGCTTACGTCAGATAGTTCTGTAATAATTTTTTTATGTATTGTGTATAATTTGTTTAATAAACTAAATAAAAAAAACGTATTTAACCTTCAACGAGGCTCCGTCGTTTTGGTAAAGTTACTGTACTAAGTACACTAAATTGAAAAAATGTTACTGTTTCATCGTTAAAATCGTATAAATTTAGTAATTTCAGTTTTCTGAAAATGTATGTGGAAATAGTATAACCATGTTAACCATTGCCATTGCCTGACTAGATTTTTGACCATCTACGTTTAATTAACTTCATACAAATTGAGTCAATTTGCATGAAGTATTTGCATATATTCTTCTGGGTACTAACAAGCAAATGTCCGATACCTTAGCTCAGAATCCAAGAATTATGATTAAAGGAAAAGATATTGAAAGAGTCAGTAAAGTTAGAAATTTGGGAATGATAATGGACGGTTCTCTAAATTTCGAGGACCACATAGTTAATATAGTTAAAAACTGTTTCTTTAGATTATCGTTGCTTTACAAAATAAGAAAATTTATTAGTGTAGATGTTAGGGTTCAAATGTGTGAAGCTTTGGTCCTTTCCAAATTAAACTATGGAGATGTAGTGTATGGAAACTGTTTGTTGGCTAGATCTAACCGTCTTATACAGCGTGTACAAAATGCGTGTACACGCTTCTGTTATAATGTTCCACCTCGTGCACACGTTACGCCTTACATAAATGAATGTAAGCAATTAAAGATGGCTGCACG
The DNA here is from genome assembly GCA_910592155.1 of Ypsolopha scabrella. Classification (NCBI taxonomy): domain Eukaryota; kingdom Metazoa; phylum Arthropoda; class Insecta; order Lepidoptera; family Ypsolophidae; genus Ypsolopha; species Ypsolopha scabrella. The sequence continues at coordinate 15,603,612 of OU342961.1, read as the reverse complement.
TCGGGATTTACATTTTGCTGTTCTGTTGTTTGGTGTTGTTAAACATAAACACCCAAAATATCTATTTGATAAACTACATTGGTCTTCTGATGTTAATATATATTCTACTAGGGCATCTGCATATCTTTTAATTGTTCCTAAACACCAAACAGCTGGATTTAGGGGAAGTTTCAGTTATAGGGCTTCAAAAGTATGGAACGACCTGCCTCCACCTATACGAGAATGCATGACGAAAGCTAATTTTCGTATTAAACTCAAGAGCCATCTAATTGAAAAACAAATAACGATGCCTTGATGTTCAGTAAGATTAATGCGTAAACTTATATAGTATTTTTATAAATTATGCATCTTGTTTAGTATAACACTATTATTTGTATATTTATTTCATATTACTATTTATTTTTCATTATTTGTATGTATTTTACAGTATACGTTTTATTAAATTTATATTTAATTTAATTTAGATTTTAGTTATATTTAGATTAATTATTAGTTTTATTTATGTAGGATCCAGCAGAAAACCAGCGCTATGGCTTTGGCTGTGGCATTAAGCTGAGCCGGACTCCCTTTTCTTAACCACAGAATATGCCTAATTTGTTAATATTACTTATTATTTGTGATAACTACTGTGGTTTTATGAAATAAAGCTCTTTTCTTTCTTTCTTCTTTCTTTCTAAATAGAAAACACAATGACAGAATTTAAAAGAATAACTCAATAAGTTTTCAAACTATGAAATCGATAAAAGTATAATAAATTGCAAAAATGCCAACAAAATCTTTATATGCTGCGATAAAAAATGCGTAACGATACATACCTACATAGATTTGACTTACCTTTGTATTTGGTTCTTATCCTAACTGAAGTTTATTTTTTTTTGGGAGTATCTCATGCAAGTTAAAAATACAAAAATTATCTGTGGGAAGTATATTACCTTCACCAGATTAGTGGTAAAAAAATTATCTGTATTTAATGGTAGGATAGCATGCGTACAAAACACAATAGGTAAGTTCGTGGTTTTTGATGAGTTAGCTAATTAAATTTTCTGTTAGGTGGAGTTTCAAATTCGGTTTGTTCTAAATTGATCTATCATAATACTTATACTTCCTTTTGAACATTTATGCAAATAAATAAGTTTTCCGTTTAAAAATCACGGATGTGTATATTTTCTTTCATAATTGATAATATGAGAATATAAATATAAATCCCTGATATTCTGACTGTAAAAGGTTATAGTCAACATAGGATAGGAGGATAAAGAGATACTCAATATTATAAGTGAACTCTTGGCCTGATCACACCAATTCTTTCTTGTCCTATACTTTTTAATACTTGGCTAAACTGTAATTTTATAAAAAATTGTAATCGGACTAATTTGTAATAAATACTAACCGAAGTGGTGGACATAGGCATATATTTTTTGGGTCGACTAGAAGTAAAGTGAGTCAACGCTGAAAAATAGGGACATGGAGAAAACGAGTTTTGAAACAAATTCGTGTTTCTTAAAAACAGAAATGGAAATATCAATGTGAAAATTTTACTTTAACTTAAGATCTAACCGATCCATTATCATAAGGTATAAAATTTATCAATGGATAATTTAATATTCAGTTCATTTTCAAAAACTATCTACCTCACCACTGCACACAATTTTATATAGAAATGTTTCAGGTCAGGTATATGTATATTTTTTATTTTTTTGTTATATTGTCTTCTTATAGATTAAAATTGACGCGCAATAAGTGCAATGTAAAACCCAATGTAAGCTAATTACCTATTTACTCTTGTAATGTAAGGTTCCAGTGCTATCGTTCGTATGCTTCCCGCAATTTTTTCAACCCATTGTGGTTAGAGACTCAAATTGAAAGATCTTTGGTTGATGCAACCTCTCGTCATGGCCTTTGTCAAAGTTGCCAAGTCACTGAGAGCTGACGACCTAAATTGTCAAGTAAATTATCGTATATATACAAACCTTGAGCATCTTTTTACAAAACCAAGGATCTGATAGGCCACACCTGGTGGGTTCAGGTGATATCATCATCATCATTGGGTCCCATCTTCGTAATGAAGTTTGGAGGTCAGGAGATATGGAGTGGGGAAAAAAGGCTAAAACTTTGTATCCAGAATTGCGAATTTGGGGGAATAAATGCGGGTGGTAGGATGAAAGGGAAGGGAAAGAGAATCTTTAGACCGAAATTTTAGACCCCTGATCTCACCAATATTGTTACTAGCCATAGTGCGTAATGGAGCTGGTTCTGTTTCAGAAACCCTTTAGCGAGAAGCGAGCCGGTAGGTTAGGTTATTTATACGGAATTTTGATATAATTCTAAGAAAGACCCTTTTGCGAAAATTAATTAATTTTGAATCCCCAAAAATAATCATTTTTATTGAAAAAGGTACGCAACTTCTTTTAGTCATCTTCGGCCAGTTTTTGCCAAAGCCAAATTTTTGCCGCAGGAAGTCCACGCCGAACATACAGTGGGCTACTTATATCCCTTCACCATTTATCAAATGATACACAAATTCATAAAAAATCATTACAGAACACTTCGGCGGCTGGTTTTAAAGAACTGTCCAGGGTCAGCTAATCTTGGTTGTCAGTAATTGATTCATTTTATAATTAAAGTATATAAGAAAAAATTACTGCTGTGTTCTTCGTTTACTTTACGTACCATAAAGTTCAAATAAATATTAAGCAATGCAATACTTTTCATTTAACCGGAAAGTCAGCAGAAAATTTTCTAATTGACCTTGAAATTTAAAAGGAACTGATAAAATCCTGGGTTTATTTATGGCGAGATATTTTTATCTCGGAAACAACAAGTCACGAAGGTCTAAAGGGCACAACCCATGTCTAAGGGAGTTGCGTTAAGTAGGGCCCGGCTTGTGTACTTCGGTAAAAGTTTAATCGAATCGCAGAGAGGCCGCAAGTCTACAAGAGCCAAACTTGGCAGGATCGCACCGACTTGGCTCGAGTGACAAATTAGCCACTTGGCTCTGCTATGCCCAAGGCGCGTGTACGTAAAGATCTTTGACTTTAATTCCTTTGCTTCTTCTCTTTGATTTCTTTTTGTTGTTTTCTTTAGACTCAATTATATGTCTGAGGTGGTCGGGGAGACGTTTTATAAGCACGGCGAGAAGTTTATTTTGGTTAATTTGGCTCGATCTCTTCATTTTATTTTCTATGATTGAAATTAATTTATATTATTCCGTCAATTGGCGTTTTTCCACTGAAAGTGGGTATAAATTCAGGAATTATATTGGATATAAACACGCAGAAGATAATTAAATTGACGACATTGAATAAATTTTTTAAATTTCAGTTCTGCGCTGTGTTTCTTTATATTTCGATGACATTTTATTTTTGTTTACTTAAGTACATATGTCATATGTCTGAATTTATACCTACCTTCCCCTGAAAGAGCCATTAATCTGTAAAATAGATCCGAGCCACTATCTGGACTGCATTGAGAACTCTGAAAATCAACCTTAGACCCGGGTGGAAACCGACCCAGTTGTTAAACCTACCTTCAGATAGGTATAGCCGGTCAGCGTCAGTGGGCGGAGCTTCAACAGCCAGGTTTGGACGGTGACGCAGGGCTACGTGAAGCGATGGTCCCCGCGGGGGCACCTCTGGCGGTGCGGGCTCAGGAGGGGAGTCACAGTCTCGCTCGCTGGGAGCTGACGCTGGAGTGCCTGTATAGAAGAACTCTGGTAAGTTTGGAATGGCAAAACTAGCGATCAGTCTTACCGCTGGGCTACAAGTCTCCCAGAATTCGCTCTGGTGGCTATAAGTGTTGGAAACTCATATCATATCTTGGTGGCCAATGGATTGGTCCAGCATACAGTAAAATCATTTTAAGGGGTTCCGTAGTCCGACAAGAAACCCTTATAGTTCCGCCTGTCTTTCCCCTTTTCTGGGAAAAACTCTTTTCGCAATTAGTATGTATGAACGTATAATAAAATCTCTTTGGCTATACCATTTGTATCTGACTGGTTTTGGTATTATTAAAAAGTTTAAATTTTAAAAAAGATAATTCCAAATTCAAATTAGGTAAATTGTGTGATTTTCATTTGTTTTTCTTACTGTTAAGATGAGTGAATCTAATGAAGAAATTCGATACATTTTAAAATTTTACTACAAAAAAGGTAAAAATGCAACGCAAGCCACAAAAAAAATTGTGATGTTTATGGACATAGTGTCTGTGAGAGTAGCACAAATTTGGTTTAAGCGTTTTCAATCCGGCAATTTTGATGTCAAAGATGCACCTCGCTCTGGGCGCCCTGTCACGGATAAAATGGATGCCATTTTTGAAAAAGTGGAGCAAGATCGGCATATCAGTAGTTACGATGTAGCTGAATAACTGGGGATTGACAACAAAACAGTTTTGGCGCATTTGAATACAGCTGGGTACACAAAAAAGCTCGATATTTGGGTGCCTGATGAGCTCACTGAAAGAAACTTAATGAACCGTGTACTCATTTGTGATTCTTTATTACGACGTAATGAAACCGAACCATTTTTGAAAAACCTGATATCTGGTGATGAAAAATGGATCACGTACGACAAGAACGTGCGAAAAGGGTCGTGGTCAAAGGTTGGTCAGGCTTCACAGACTCTGGCGAAACCCGGGTTATCTCGCAACAAGATAATGCTGTGTGTATGGTGGAATTGGAAGGGCATTATTAATTATGAGCTGTTACCGCCAGGCAGGACCATCGATTCTGAACTCTACTGCGAACAACTGATCAAGAAGTTTAGAGAAAGCGGCCGGAATTAGTCAACAGAAGGGGTGTGGTTTTTCATCATGATAGCGCTAGACCTCACACATCTTTACCCACTCAGCAAAAATTAAGAGAGTTTGGCTGTGACGTATTAATGCATCTGCCGTATAGTTCTGACCTTGCACCTTCAGATTTCCACATGTTTCGGTCTCTTCAGAATTCTTTAGGCAGTGTCAGGTTAACATCACGAGAGGATTGCCAAAAGCACTTGTCGCGGTTTTTTGATCAGAAGCCCCAGAATTTCTATAGCAACGGTATCATGTCCCTACCTACAAGATGGCAGAAAGTTATCTAACAAAATGGCACCTACATACTTTAGTTAAATGTAAATAAACTTCATTAAAAATGTTTTGAATTTTCATATAAAATGCGAAGAAACTCGAAAATTTTTAATGGGTTGCAAATAATGGTAATATTTTTACTGTTGTACGAGTATTGTTAGATACTTTTTTGTTATTTGTATATATTCTAATGTACATACTCGTAGTTCTAATGTAATAAATGAATTTTGACATTTTAAATTTCTAATTATAAAATTAAATGTCATTTCAATTTTTAATACTGTTGGTGTTCAGTTTGCAACAAGAAATAATAAAAAATTTCCGACAAAGTATTTTATTACATTAGCCTTTGTGGCTTCATTTTATTTCAGTAAGAACTTATTTCCTATCCAATATCAGCATTTATTAACTTGATACTTTTTAAATCAAAGTATATAAACATCTTACAATAAAATCATAATTATAATCTGAAATGTAACTAAATAATGTAATGTTTAATGGATGAATGAAATTTTTAATGGATATGTAATGCATACAAATCTGCGAAAAAGCCGTAAAGGGGGAGGAATTATAATTTATATCAAAAACAATCACAAATTTAAACCAATAACGATGACAACTTTACACTTTGAATGCATCTTGCTTAAAATAACTACACAAAATACTTATAACGCAAATTTGTGTGCACTATATCGACCACCGGAGCGTAGTAGGCATTTGTTCATTGAGGAACTTCAATCTTTATTGAGTAACACTATTAAAAATGAAGACTTTTTGTTGCTGGGCGATGTAAACATAGACTTAAAATGCGAAAATGGGCTTAAACACAAATATCTTTCCATGACTTCTGGTTTTGGGCTTGAGTGCGGGATCTCTGATTATACGAGAATAGAAGTAAGAAACAACGTCACTACAAAGAGCTGTATAGATCACATATTTATTAGATCACGCACCCAAGACCCTTACACGGCAGCGCTAGGAACTGTACTGGCTGACCACCGAGTTACGATTTGTTCTCTGATCGGGTCAATGCAGCAGATACAGGCTGCTCCAAAATATAAAACTGTTATTAACACAAATGAACTGAATAAACATTTATGTGAGGTCAATTGGGACTCAACTAATAAAATGACATGTCCCCATACTATTTACAACTTTATAAAACAAAACTTTGATAGTTGTTATCAAAAATCTAGTGACAAAGTCAAAGCTCGGGAACGCAAAGGTAAAACTGCCAATTGGGTTAACAATAACGTAACTAAAATAAGTAAAAAAAGAGATGAGTTATTTATAGACTGGAAGAAAGATAATACGAACATGATACTGAGACTACAATATAACAAAGTTAGAAATCAGGCGAATAAAGCAATTGAAAACGCCAAAAATTTGTATTATAAACAAGAAATCCGAAGATGCAAAAATGATCCTAAGAAGATGTGGGACATCATTAATAGAATTTCAGGCAAAATTAAAAAATCCATTGATGAAACAATAACGAAAGCCTTCAAAAATAAAAGTAATTATGAAACTGCCAATAACTTTGCTAAAAGCTTTGATAAAATTGTTAAAGACACAGTACCAAATTGTAATAAAACACTGTTAAATAAAAAAACTTACACCAATATTAGTAACGTTACAATGAATTTTACTAAAGCGACACCTAACTCAACTAAAAAGTTGATAAATAAACTTAAAAGTACAAAAGCACCAGGGATTGATGGCATAAGGGCTAAAGATCTAAAAAACATATGCGATAATATTAAAGGTACCATCTGTAATCTAATTAACAGTAGTGTAATCAACGGAAAGTACCCTAACGAGCTTAAAACTGGTATTGTACGGCCAATACATAAAAAAGGTAGCCATTGCGAGTATGACAACTATAGACAAATCACTATTCTGCCTTCCATAGATAAGTTAGCCGAAAAGTTTATAGCTGATCAGATGCATGAGTTCTTTGAAAATAATGAAATATTGAATCATAACCAATACGGTTTCCAAGCAAATAAAAGCACAACCCTCTTACTCTCTCGATTCACTGATACAGTAAATATGCATCTTAACAATAAAAAGCATGTCTTAATCGTACTGATCGACTACAGTAAAGCTTTTGATACCCTACGTCACGACCTTCTTCTACAAACTCTAGATGACAGTGGTATAAGAGGGCCACTTTTGCAGTGGTGTAAGGATTACCTCTGTAATCGATCCTACTATGTGAAGGTAAATGACTCACTCAGTGATGAAATGCCAGTCACAATAGGCACGGCACAAGGCTCTGTAGTGGGTCCTCTGCATTACCTCATCTATGGTAATTCGATGACGAATGCACTGACCGACTGCGATATCTTGCAGTTTGCTGATGATACCTGTTTAATTTCAGCGGACCAGGACGTTAATAAAGCAATGTGCAAGATTCAAAAAGACTTCAATACCATTTGTAAGTGGTCTCATGATGTCGGCTTAGCTCTGAACGCTCATAAAACGAAAATAATCCACGTACGATCCAGCTATAATCTAGGGGTATCAGATGAAGTCAAGCTAGTGGCTCACAGTCATGACTGTATGCACAATAACAACTCACCAGATTGTTACTGTCCTGCAATTAAGCAGGAGCGCCAGCAAATGTACTTAGGGCTACTTATAGACGACAGATTCAAATGGAGCTGTCACATAGATCGTGTATGCACCAAGTTGCGTGCGGTCATGGCTAAATTATACTTAATAAAAAATAAAGTACCCTTCGCCATTTTATTGGATATTTACAAGTCTTTAGCTGACTCCATCATTTCATACGGACTTAGTAGTTACGGACGGACATTTAAGACATATCTAGACAAAATATATTCACTTCAACTTCGTATCCTTAAGCTAATTGTTCCGGTGAAAATAAAAGAAAAATTTCGTGACAATCCAATGGGTCTGTTTAAATTTTGTAGGTCACTGCCTGTTCATCTGAAGGTGGAACTGGCAATTTTAAAAGAGCAGTTTCACCGTCAAGATATTCAACTCCCTATCCATCATAAGGTCTTAACTCGAAATATAACTAAAAATAAACTACTTGTTCCTACAACGACAAATGTATACGGCAAAAGAACCTCTGAATTTATGCTGCCTAAATTAATTAACAGTCTACCAAACACCCTCAGAGATTCGATTAACGCACGAAACGTTAAACATAAATTAAAGAGGTATTTTTTAACTGTTATCTAAACAACAATTCTTTATTATAATTGCTATTATTTATCAATCTGTAACGTTTTAGATTGAAGTGTCATTGTTTTATTAGGTTAGAAAGTACATTCTTGTAAACTTCTAACAATAAATCTGTTATTATTTATTTTTCATATGTAAAAGTGATTTTATCAAAATAAGAATGATATCATTATAATATATCCTCCTGTATAGCAGCTAACAGTGTAAATCCTTATATTCCATCTAACAATTCAAACTGATTGTAATACGCTGTTAGTAAGCTCAAATAGTCCTTATGATAATAGTATTAAGAATGTATCCAATTAATATCTACACACGTAATTTTATTTGTTATTCTGCATTCTTAACAGGCACAATGTGCGACTGTGTTCTTTAATGTGTGTAGTTCTACCCTCAGACATAATATGTTTTTTATAAAATAACTACCTACTTCTACTATGTTACTCGAAAAGCTAGGAGAATAGTTGAATAATGTTTTCAGACGAGACTTGGAACTGGGTGTACATAAAAACCCCAAAAGGTTTCTGATACACCTTCGTGTAAAATTGCATGTCATGTTATGTTTGATTAAAAATAAATAAATAAATAAATAAATAAATCTAAAAGCTATGGATAAAAAACTGGGTCCAGGTCGCTGCCCCTCCCCTAGTAGCATTTTCCGTTGGCCTTCATTCTCCAACGATCGGCAAACCGTTGGGTTATAGTTAGTTAGTAAGCCATCATAGAGCCAACATTGGCCCAATGATACTAATATTAGCAATATAGTCACCCGATAACTAACAATAGGCCAACCGCAATTTCTGCTACCGTTGGGTGAACAATGTTGGTATAAAGCATTGTTAACGACGTAGGCGCAATGTCATAAACCGTATGATTTTATTTGTATTAACACGACCATTTTATTAACTGTACGTATGAAATATTGACCAATTTAAATAGAAATAGGGACACATTTTTAAAGCACTTGTATCGTTTTGTTTCGATGTATAATTTTATTCACTTCCTCAGTTCAAGATGAACAAAATGGCTGGCAACACTATGTAGGCCCTACGGTCAAAGAATGAACAATATTTTGCGGGACAAAAGCGAGGGTAGAGGGGATAGGCAGCACGCGTGCGGGTGCTCAAGCAATCGTCACAGCGTCACAGCGTCAAGTTCTTTCTGTTACATTAATTAGGTACCCATTTATTGAGTCATTCGGTGCTATTCCAACCTTGGGTTAGTTCTAAGTAATTACAATGAATTCTATGGTATTTATATAATTAGTAATAAACAATCATACATATTATGTGATTACATACAAATACAATTTTTTTGTATCTAGTCAAGTAGTCATATATGTTGTTCATGTAAAAGTTTCAAAAACCCACAACTAGATGGCGCTTTGTCACTGTCTAACTATGGGATGTCGAAGTCAGATAGTCACGGTAATATACCTATAGATCCTGCTCTACACACATACAGTTTCAGTTCTAACCTACCTACTTGCGACCAAGGTTGAAGAACGCTATACAGTACACGTTAAATCATTGACATGTCACTTTTTTATGTATTAAAATTACAATGTATGTTATTATTACCTGAGAGCTTGGAATAACTCCGAGTGACCTATCACGTAAACCATATATGAGGCATTGAGAACAAGAAAGGCCAACATTTCCAGACACAATTAAAAATCAATTGAACCCATTGTTGGGTAACTGTAGGCAAATATACGTAGGCCCAACTAAAAAACAGTGGCCAAACCTAACTGTTGGCCAACTAACGATAGCTATGTGGGCCAACCGTGCGCCAACAATAAATGCTACTAGGGTCGGTAGGGTGCCCAGAATGCTGGCTTCATTACCTCTCTGGATGGTCAGACTAATTCTCTGGCCGAAGTAAGCACCACCCCTCTTATTTAAGGCGAGGCATTGATAAACTTTTAATTTCAAATCGACGCCTTAGGGAAGTGGAGTGAGGAACGAACTAGCTTATGCCGGAAGGTCGTATGCGGCAAAACAGTAGTTTTCATTTAAAATGACAACTATAAGTAATTTAATAAATCCAATCGGCCATATTTCGGTTTTCTATATATTTTTTTCTCTGCTATGAAAGTTAATCAATCAACTAAATCTTCGGGCAAAATGATGTCAATGAAATGCTTAATCTAGTATATAAATTGGTAATTACATATGTTTTTTTATTGCTGAGAAAAATGGAGATCCAGGTCGCCAAAATTTCGTGGCGTCGCCTTAATGTATTGACTTTGAATTGAACCCCTTATAGGTGCTAATAAAATAACCACGAAGCCGAACACCGTGCATAATAGTTTTTATAGAAAGACACTTCTACGCGAGCGAAACCGCGTGAAAAAGCTTGTTAAGAATAAGTTTTTATAAATAAATTTGATGACTCGACACCTTGCAGGACCATTTATTTGTTTTTAGAGTAAAAACTTGAACCGGGAAACGGAAGCCTATTTACTATAAATTTCCGCTGTCTGTTTGTCTGTCTCTCTGTATGTCCGTCTGTCACAGGGGTCATAGAGTCATATCATAGAGTTCAACCTTTATGCCAATTTTTTTGTCAGGCGCTACCATTTAAGCTGGTTTTTTTTGTAGCCTTGATATTGGTTTGGCATGTATGTTGTTGTTATTTTTAAGGTTCCGCACTCGTATTGTGGCTGTACGGAACCATTTGTGCGCGAGTCTGACTCGCACTTAGTCAAATTATTTTTTTCATTTTCTATTACCTATTAGTATGTCAATTTATTATATAATTTGTTAAACGGTTCAGTTTAGACGCCACATAATTAGCTTAAATATGTCGCGTGCAAATTACAGGGTTATTCTGTGAATAACAGACCTCCTTCAGCTTTCAAAACTTAAGTAATTAAAATCATTAGGTTTAAGCACGATTTAATACAAAGACTCGCGGTGAGTATTTTAGTGGATGTATAGTTACGTGCGTCATTCACAGAGTAACTGAGAAACTATGCGAAGCATTCTCATCAAAGCATGCATTCACCTTAGCATATCATAGTGTATATAGAATTCTACTCATTCTGTTCAACGCATAGAATGTCAGTCTGCAATAATTTAACAGGAATTCAATGATGCCGAATATGTATATAATGTCTTAATTCAGACCCTATTTTAGGACGCAGGTACTAATAATGTCTGATAGGAATGCAATACAGTGAATTAGCAGACGTATCTATTGGCTCAGTAGCTTCTGCATGTAGGTATTTAGTATATATAGGTAAGTTATTAGTTAACTGAATTTACTGAAGTGATTTTGGATGACCAGATTAGGCTAAAGTACCGAAAAGTTGTGGTCACTCGTAACCTAATACCAAAAAACCGGCCAAGTGCGAGTCGGACTCGCGCACGAATTGTTCCGTTCCATTATCTATGAAAACGGCAAAAAAATCATGGCTGTTGTATGGGAGTGCGCGGGTCCGACTCGCTTTTGGCCGGTTTTAGTATTTTTTGTTATAGCAGCAATAGAAATACATCATCTGTGAAAATTTCAACTGTGTAACTATCACGGTTCACGAGATACAGCCTGGTGACAGACGGACAGCGGAGTCTTAGTAATAGGGTCCCGTTAGTTACCCTTTGGGTACGGAATCCTAAAAATAAAGAGATGCAACTTAAGAACTTATTTATAATTACTATGCGCTTTACTTAAACGAAGTTAATATAATTGTAATGTTAGTTCAACTCGCAGTAATAAAAAAATCAAACATAACAAAAAATAATTTGGCCAAGGTTGAGTCGGACTCGCGCACAAGGGGTTCCGTAAGACCACACAATACATCCAGGGAACCCTAAAACATACATATCAACAATAAAGTGCTATAGCAACATCAGAGTGAAAAAAAACAATGCGCCAAAATGGTAGCGCCTAACAAACAATTCAGCACCTATGGGTACGGAACCCAAATTTCATTTTTTGTTTACCTTAAAGTATGTACAACAATGTGACCGAATTTCAAATTTGTATATATAATAACGTACTTTGTTAAAAATGCTTGTACCCCATGTTTTTTTGTATTTGTCGTGGTAGAAGCCACAATAACACGTATTCTGTGAAACTGTCCACCTATTACGGTTGAAGGTGTAGACTCCTGTGAAAGACAGACAGACAAATAGATAGACAGACAGCGGATGCTTGGTAATAGGGTCCCGTTTAGCACCCCTCGGGTACGGAAACCTAAAAAACTAAATTATTTCTCGCTTGCTACGCCAAAAGCTACAAAATGCTACGGCGCGGCGTAGCACACGTTTCATAGCGAGAAGTTTACGTAAGAGTAATACAAATTTATATGAGTATTTACCATTATTTAGATGATGACGCCCGTTCCTTGCGTTGGTGTCATGCGAGAACTCTTCCCCCCGCCGACCACGTCTAGCAAGAGTGCCTCCACCTTCTCCATTGAATATCTCTTCACCTAGGAAATAAAAATTAACGATTAACCGTCAGTAACAACAAAGCTCTGTTTCCTTTTCGGGATTTTATTTCTGTGTAGTTTGTAGGAAACGCAAGTTTCGTGGGTTCTCCGGCCTTTAGCACAATGCTTTATTTCAGTGAAATCGGTTCGGTAGACATTAAGAGTACAGGATTCACTGTGTTTACTTTTTGTGTTCGTATTTGGGATCGAAGTTCTATTTTTTTCGAATTTCTTATTGTAATAATAGTAGATGTTAGAGCTGATGCCGGGCTCGACTATGGAGGTACCACCATCTTACCCGTAAATCCTCCCGAAGTTCGGGGGAGAGTAAGAGAACAGCTCTCAGGCAAAACCAGGCGGCCCACCATTGCCTGGGCCCGACGGATGGCGGTATATCCATCCCCAATTGCCGAGCCTTATATAAAACAGACTAGTGACGGGCAGCGGCGTCACTAGTGCAAAGGTTTCGGCACCGCGCTCACCAACCCGCCTGCCCAGCGTGTGTGAGTATGGGCAGTTCTTATAGGAGAACCGCCAAGAGTGGCGAAATCCTGGAAAGGCCTATGTCCAGCAGTGGACGAAACAGGCTGATGGATGGATGGAATAATAGTAGAATTACTTGCAAGAGATCAATAACGATCCAAATAAAATAAAATAAGGAATATTGGACTTCATTTTCCTGGTATTTTATTTAAAGTTTTATCATTATCATTCGCAATACATCTTCCGCAATATCAGTGGCCGCATTGAGGGCCGACTTTGCTTGGAGATAACGCCTCTATTGGCTGAAAGACCTACAACCTTTCAGTCCTTCAAACTACTACTACAGTGTTCCGACGCTACAGGGAGGCGTCGCAGAAACGAAAAATCCCTGACAATTAGGCTTTTTTTTATGCATTAGTTAAGGCATTTATATTATAATATGGGTCCAAGGGCCTGAAATAAAGAATTTATTATTATTATTATTTACAAAATGTAACAAAAAAAAAACAAATACTAAACACCTTATTTCACTAAAAACACAAAAGAAAGCCAAAAAATAAGTTACAATAGTAAGTATGTGACGAAGTTAATAGAGTAACAGTGAGTAGCTTTAACATTGATATAACATTTTAATCTTTTTCTTGTTTTTTTGTGTTTTTGTTGGTTAAAGTTTTAGGTAAGCTAATTCTCAGAATTTCTCTTTTGAGGCATTTTATTTCGTAAAACCTTGGAACACAACAAAATTTGATGACCTTATTTTTGGTAAATTGCTAATACAAAGCCAAAAACAAACAAGAAATTAAGAAGATAATAATGCTTTTTCTTCATTGGTTTTGTAAAAGTTTGAAAATGCGCGGGCAGAAGATGCAGTTCAATACGTGTTTTTTTTTATTTGCGCTATTTATAGATTGCTTCGAAGTAATTCCACTATAACAACATGAAATTTAAAAAAGTGGAACTTCGAGACACCCTAATAGGCATACCATACCTTTCGAGTTCCTGTTTCTCCTATAGTACCGTCGGCTTATACTTTCTAGAGGGAAGGGGGAAGCTTGGCGCCCAGGACTTGTGACGTAGCGAGGAGGTTCTTCGCCCCCTTCTGACCCGTAGATGCGACGTTGTTCATCTGCACAAGGAAATACAAAGACGTTACTTGTGAAGTGTACGACGTATAGAGTACATGTGTCACCGCCAGATGGTTAAATCAGCGTCGTAATTGAACGCCTAGGTCATTAATGAAATGGCGGCATCCAATTGTATGGCTAGGCTGTTGGTTGTATAAGTTAAGATATCTCAACGTTTAGAATGTTGACTGCCCGAAAGCTGGCTCCTTGGTAATGACAAAATAAAAGGCCAGTTTTCTGCCACTTCAGCGCTACTTAGTCCTATATAAGAAATATGGCGTCAAAAATAACATCTTTGGTGATTTTTGTTAGAAAATCGCGTATATTTTAGTTTAGCTACAACTTAAAATAAATTAATGAGAATAATTAACTTGTGCTTTCATCGCTTCAATTTTAAAATGTACATTTTTCTCTTATGAAGGGTAGTTTCAATGTATTTTATTTTTAATTTTTCTCTTATCACCGACTTTTCTACTCAGTTTTAGCACCTACACTTTTCTTGTATCAGTGTTCTCATATAAAGTTTCCCCTACCTTACAAATAGTCTCTCGGCCAAGCTAACAATATATCATAATACTATTTACCAGTGGCGAAGGGTCCATATTACACGATTCCCATCGGCTTGTTTAGGAAATGGCATGCATACTACGTTTCTTTATTTCGTGCTCTTTGCTTTGTCAAACATTTCCATAAATCTCATTACGACAAATAGACAGGCTGACAGACAATTGGCTAACAGAGAGTTGCAAAGTATATTGTTTTTAATATTTTCTAATATCTTTCAGGCCTCTGGTTAAAAGTTGCGTTCAACTATTTGGCTGAGCATCTTCTAGCCGTTTGATTGAATGCCGCCATTTAATTAGCAACCTAGCAGTCCTATTAGGCAGCTGATTTAACTACAGTGTGGCTACATATACAGAGTACATACGACAGGTATTTTCTAGTTTTACTGGGTCATATACAAATAAAATATTATTTACCTTTTTATAGGCGTACCTGATGTTCCGTGGCAGCTTCCATGTTACATGGTCGCTATACTTAATATTATATTCGTGTAAGACCGAGTAAAAACTAGTAAATGTGTATAACAAATGCAATAGTTTAAAATTACAATATGAAAGATTTTGTTATTTAGTTGTACCTATTTGTAACAGCATGATAAATATCCATTAAGGTATAGATATGAAAATCGATCAGGAAACAGAGTCCCCGAAAACGATATGGTTAGGTGGGATTTCAAAGAATCTTTCTTCACATATAGCGGGTGGCCACATGTGTATAATCACTAGTACCAAGCCTTTTAAAAAAATATATAGTATTTTTATTTTCTGAAATCTTAACCTAGGTACATAATATGCACAATCAACAAAAACCCGTAGGGTTTATCAGTGATTGTGGAGGTCGCTCCCAGTGATGCGGCGTTTGTCTTAGCGATAAAGAAGCAAGTGGTGGAAAAGGCATACTACTTAGTTGACGAATTCTTTGAATGACCATTGTCATCGCTGCATGATAAGTTAGACTATATGAATCATGGACTTATATATTGCTCGAAACTCTTGTTAGAATTAGTAATGTATCAATTATCTAATCAGTGATGTAATCAATCTAATCTAATCTAATCAATCAATTATATCTTGACTTTAATGTCTCTTCAAAATGTATCTTCAAAATGTTTGACTATGTTTACAAATAAATAAATGAAACTGCAAGTTATATAAATATCTGTACCAATAGGCCATTCTCGTGCAAAGGTCGCTACCTTGATTTACAAATCCGAAATGAATATACGCTTGGAGGTGTATTTGGGTGTTTATTTTCACTCTGTAATATTAAGAGTACTAAAGCAATGAATTTCGATGAAACACTCATTTATCTCAACATGATAACTTGGAGCTGTTCATGAAATGTATTGTATGCAGGGTACGGCCATCAGCAAGACGAAGGCTGCCTACTGCCAACTCTTGTTGTAAATCGAGAACTTCAACTGCAAGCGACTGTACACTAAAAAGCCTAAATAAACTGTATTCCTGCATCATCTAGCAGTCAGCTAGCATCATTATGAACCCTAAAAACCAGATCTTACTTTTCTTGTATTGGTTGACTGGGGTGACATAAGATTCGGGTCTTGATTGACCGAGGATAAAGTGAGGACGTTTTTAAATCATGGTAACAAGTAGACTGCGTATTGTCTTTTATAATGTGTTACAATATTTCATGATCATAAACCCATCATCAGTTTAAACTTGTTATAACTTTGCTGTAAAATTGCAAAGTTAAATCTGCTACACACACAGGAATGTGAGAGCACATGCCAGCGCATAATTTCGAAACATTAAGCCTGAATCAAACAGAGGCAAGAGTTGAAAAGTTAATAATTTATGTGGGGTTTTGTTTGCGTAATTCTAAATAATAACAAACAAATGTAAGCGGGTCGCAGCACCTCGCTTGGCTCGGAGTCAGGTTATGTGCTCAGCGAACTTGTGAGCCCGCGAGCGTTTGCCGACCTCGGTGGGTCCCGACTCTAGTCTCAAACAAACTGGCTGGCTATACGCTTTGTATTGCAGCGGATATGTTGGTAAAAATAACCGTTTGTTTAGCGAGGGCTCTAGAAGACTGTGCATAGCGATATTTAGAAGCTATTACTAAAATAAGCTGTGCTAGCATTACATAATAGTTTTATTTCACAAATGCAGAATATCAAACAGTGAAGCGGTTTTCTTTATGAATTTAGGCCTTCGCAACAGTATAGGTAACAGCAGTAGTTTAACGAGGCGGTGTCCTTGAAATCAATACCTACGGCTGCTAGGTGGATAAACACGCGCTAGGGCTGCCAAATGACTGTTTACGTATTTGATAATGCTATATTATTACTGTAAAAGTTGTATTTAAGCAACCATACAATGCACAACATACTTTGTAATTTTGTGCCATAATTTACGAAAATGCGCGGGAGCGTCAAAGTGACAACGTGCGTACGTAACTGCGGCGCGACCGCGACGACTGTCGTAAATCGAGTTGAATTAAGTTTTGGGGGGGGGGGGGGGGGTTCGTTTCAGCCCGTTTGTATGGAGATAGAATACTATTTGTTATTTATACTATGCCTTCGCCTTTGGTGGGTGGGCTCTTATTATGTACGACCCAAACGTACGCTACGAATACAGATTAACGAAGAATGGTATTTTGTGCCAGGAAGTTCAGTTGTGTTACTTCTACACCGTGAACGAATCTGTGGGAAAAAGGCTGGTATAGCTCACAAAATTGTAGTTACCAACAGACATATATTCCGCGTGTGGTTTCCTTATTTTGTTTAAATATACATGTAAGTTTCGAATTAATCAGGAAACTAAAGTATTTTTTAGCGAAAAATGGCATATATAAATTAATTAGGAATCACTTTCATTAGGTTTTTTAAAATTCTATCTAACTTTTTAAGCATTGAAATAACGTAGTTCAATAAGGACTTAAATTCATTCGACCAAAATAAAAGTTTTCTTATACTTGAAGTGAATAAATTTAGAACGTGGAAAGGAAAGACCAAACTTATAAGATAGCTACGCATGCCTCGCTGCAGCGAAACATTTAAATAACTTTGTTGTCCAAAAAGAAAAAGTTTCGTAAAGTAAAAGCAGCGTTATGAAATATTCATGTTAGAAAGGAAAATCTTTATTGTTGGTTAGTAATATTTCAAATTAAATAGCAGTGGTGACTCAGTAAGTTCTAGGACTCCCCCAATCTTAAGATTGGTGCTGGTTGAGCCATTGAATTGATTTGCACAGTATTTGTGTGCTGGCGGTGAAGAAAAACACTCAGAAAAATGCATGCAAAAAATAATAATGAGATATTAACTTAAAACTAACGATACAGTGAATACAAGAGCCCGTCTTAATTAAAAGACATTTGCAACTTAAATTCACATATGACACTGATAACTTATAAAACAAGAAAATAAGAAATTCCATCCATCCATCCATCAGCCTGTTTCGTCCACTGCTGGACATTTTCGTCCAGGATTTCGCCACTCTTGGCGGTCCTCCTGGAAGAAATGCCCATACTCAAACACGCTGGGCAGGCGGGTTGGTGAGCGCGGTGCCGAAACCCTTGCACCAGCGCCGCTGCCCGTCACCAGTCTGATTTATATAAGGCCCAGCAATTGGGGATGGATATACCGCCATCCATCGGTCTCAGGCAATGGGGGGCCGCCTGGTTTTTTGCCTGAGAGCTGTCCTCTTACTCTCCCCCGAATAACTTCGGGAGGATTTCCGAGTAAGATGGTGGTACCTCCACAGTCGAGCCCGGCATTAACTCTACCACCTTAAATATTAAGGTTGGGCTGCTAAAATGTAATTATTATGTAGGTATTAAATAAAACATAATTTCTTATTTTCTTGTTTTATAATTTATCAGTGTCATGTGTGAATTTAAGTTGCAAATGTCTTTTAAATAAGACGGGCTCTTGTATTCACTGCAAGTCAAAATAATTAATAAAATGTCAATTAAAAAATTCATTTCAATTGTAAAATGGTCGTTCTAATAAAAAGTTTCTTAGAAAATACATTTAAATTATCACAGTTTTTAATATCCTTATTAAGTGAATTATATATCTTGGTTCAGTATAATTGAAATTTTTGTGGAACAATCCATAGTTCGGAGTAGGCAAAGCCAGTTTCTTATAATTTCTTAGAAGATGTGTCTGAATGTCTTATGTGAGCTTTATCACGCTGATTAAAAGAGGATCTCGGTGCAGAATGCACATCGTAACATTGGTTTCTTTACTTTTGAATAAAAAATATGCAATTGATGCGTTTAATGTGTATTTGCGAATTTTGCTTATTAGTAATTATGTTTTCTCAAGAAAACTGTGTCTTTTTATGCATTACATTTCGATTGCATTGCATTAAAACTATAAGCACGCATTAAACATTATAATTATTATTACAAAGTATCTTTCGCGAATACACATAAAACCTATATTGCATACTATTTATTCAAAAGTAAGGAAAACAATATTAAGATATGCATTTCGCACCGAGATCCTCGGTCACCCTCTTAACAGATACGAATAAATGCTTGACGTTTCGAAGCCTCTGTTCTGTAGGCTCAAGTGGTGACAAGCTAACTGGTAAGGGTAGCAGTAAAATGTCCTTAGCAATCCGGGCCGGTAGTAAAACCATTTTTAGTAACCAACGGGACCCTATTACTAGACTCCGCTGTCCGCCCGTCCGTCTGTCACCAGGCTATATCTCATGAACCTTGATAGTTGAACAGTTCATTGTCGCTATAACAACAAATACTAAAACAGGCCAAGTGCGAGTCGGACCCGCGCACTCCCATACAACAGACATGATTTTTTTGCTATTTTTATAGATAATGGTACGGAACCCTTCGTGCGCGAGTCCGAATCACACTTGGCTAGTTTTTTTTTCTACACGCACCTTGTCTTTTGATAATAATTGTTAATATTATCGTCACACATGACATGACACACAACACTAGTATTGAGGTAAATTCTTGAAGATAAATCGCGAGGTTTGAATTTCTGTATGACCACACTTTTTTTTTCCATGACCTTCTCGGTGATGTTTCATTGAATGTGATGGTTCGCTTGGTTTGGTCAATATTTTCACTCCACAGCTATACTGTATTTTTAAGACAACACCGAGTCATGTATAGTATAGCACTGGTATAGCATCATTTGATGAACGAATATGATTCGTTATTTTGGAAAACGGCGTATATACAGCCTTGATGGAGTATTTATTTAGTGATGTTCCGAATTTGTCCGTTATTACCTATACTTTCACATGCATATGGCTTGAACGCTCTCTGTCCGCTGACCTTAAGACGTTTTTCCTTCCTCAGTTTTTGTACTTGCCTTCCCACCTTGTATCAATTTCTTATTAGTACCTATTATTATGTCTTTATTCAACGTGATTAAGACCCGAGTATAATGTATGAAAATCGCGAAAGCTCAAAGTTTACTGCCAGGTATACGTGAATACCCTAAAAAGAGTGTTTCTGTGCCAGTTTTACGATAATAAGGATCACCCAAGGTTCAACTACGTTGAAATGCTTAAATCTTCAGTGAAAAGCGATTGTTAAGGGTGTTTACTGTTCTAGTTACAGCGAGCACTTCTAAACAGCTTCAACACCCCCTCGAAGATAAATGTCGTAAAGATAAGTTTTTTTATGTTATAAACAATATTTCGCTTTCTTAGACAAAAGCTGTGCGCCACAGGGTAGTATCTTAGGTCCCTTCTTGTTTCTCCTGTACAAAAATGATATTCCTAAGGCAATCCCAGATTAATGCCTACTATTAGCTAGCATACTATTACCTTAATAAGAAAATGTAAACAAAAAGAAACGTACGAAAAAAATGACGATACGGCACCGGCTTGCTTAATTATCTTTAAAATAATAATGAAAAAATATATGCAAGTAAAACTACGCTCATACAGTTATGGACATAATAATATCAATAACTATAGGTATAATAATAACTTAAATTCAATATGTTTATATCATAATATATTTTTAATTATACATAAAGAAGTTAAAAATAGTTTATATATATATATATATGATTTAAAATATATATTATACTAGCTGTTGCCCGCGGCTCCGCCCGCGTGTTATTCGGTTTAACGACATGCTTTTTTCCGGGATAAAAAGTAGCCTTTGTGTTAAGTTAGGGTATAAGCTATATCCATTTTAAATTTCATCCGAATCCGTCCAGCCGTTTCAGCGTGAAAGATTGATTAGAATTTTGAATTTTACTAAGAACTCTAACCAAATAAATACCAAAATCTAAAATACTAAGATCCGATTTATTTGTATGCAAAGAAATAACTTGAAACTATGTCAAAATAAAAATGTTATCACGAAAAATGAGTTCCCTTGATTATTTTTGAAGAATTTATAGTTATGGTTATGGCAATTAATAATTTAGGTATCTGGAAACCACTTTTTTTCATAGGATCATTCTACCCTTGCATATGGAAATCCGCTTGTTTTTTGCCCAATATATAAGGTAGATTAGGTAGGTGGTAGAGCTGATGCCGGGCTCGACTGTGGAGGTACCACCATCTTACTCGCAAACCCTCCCGAAGTTATTCGGGGGAGAGTAAGAGGACAGCTCTCAGGCAAAACCAGGCGGCCCACCATTGCCTGGGACCGATGGATGGCGGTATATCCATCCCCAATTGCCGGGCCTTATTAAACAGACTAGTGACGGGCAGCGGCGTCACTGGTGCAAGGGTTTCGGCACCGCGCTCACCAACCCGCCTGCCCAGCGTGTGTGAGTATGGGTATTTCTTCCAAGAGGACCGCCAAGAGTGGCGAAATCCCGGAAAGGCCTATGTCCAGCAGTGGACGAAACAGGCTGATGGATGGATGGATATAGATTATTTTCTAAAAAACGCAGATACATACGAAAAACAAACTTTAAATTTTTGTAAAATGGAACTAAACATCCGGATACTAAGCAAATGTTTTTATAACCTAAAAGAGTATTTAGATCGTAACATGGATGATATGACATATTCCTTGCAATATTATAAATCACAATTAAGAATATTTTAATTTAATTATACGTTGTGCTATTTTAATTTTTCTTCAAATAACAATAATGTATAGGTACATGAGTAATGTTAATCAATTTAACTGCATGTACATTTTAATATTTGCAAAATGTATACATAGTATAGTAAAGTATGAAGAGGCCAAGTTTAGATGTAGTCTAAGATTGGTATCTGTACTCATATTAAAGCAAGTAATCTTTTCATTTACATTTCATTTCATTTTCAAAACATTGTTTTAAGCCAACTTTACATTGGCTACTAAAATAATACAAAAAGGGTTTCATTTTAAGGTAACATTAATAAAACGCAGATTGTTTTACCATGACGGTGATTCACGGGTAAGCAAGTTGGCAGGTGTGTGCTGTTTGTCTACATACGGTTATCTATCTCCAAAATAACTGAACTTATGTAAGTGGGACTGTCTGGAGGTAGAACACAGTCTATTCCGCTTACTCACGTAGCTTTGTCTTATTCCTCGTAACCTTACAGCAAAGATTAGTGCATTATCGTCACTAACGATTTCCTGAGGTGCTACAGTCTACACTGATCTAGCACTGAAATCGTGTTAAGTATAGAGATTTTCCTAAAAATTTTGGTGTAACAATCAGGCACTTTTTGAAGCATAACTGGAACTTCCAGTTAGTTAGTCCGTGAATCAACAGCGTTATGTTATGTAGCCTGCGGGGCGGTACAAAGTAAGTCCGCGGTGTTTCAGTAATTCTCTAACTCAATTTGCATTAACTCAGAAAGGCACCTTCGCGAAAATCTGAAATAGTACAAAGTTACACTGTACACGGGATGTGGACAGCGCTAAAAGCTTGTTAACTACATTAATTATGAGCAAAATGTTGTTGTTTTAGGGTCAAATTGAATTGCTAAGGAAATATTTTTGTTTTATACCGTTATCGCTTGGCATCGTTTTTGGAGTTCCGTACTCAAAGGGTAACCAACGGGACCCTATTACTAAGACTCCGCTGTCCGTCTGTCTGTCTGTCCGTCTGTCCGTCTGTCCGTCTGTCACCTGGATATTAGAGGAGACAACCCGACGCTAGAGGTGTTGTCCGGGTCACCCGTCCGCGTAGGAGTTATCGAAGCCGCAAGGTCAAGATAGCGTTTGGAACAAGGGTTTGGCGTAATTATGTTTCGTGCATTTTTATTCCGCGAGGTGAGCGTGCGTGCAGCTCCGAGTACCTCCTTGGATAATGAGGGAGCCAGCTTCTCTGGCGGGTCCAAGAACACTTAGTTGAGTCAATCATGTCATATATTGTTTGACGGCGGAGGAGCAGCGCTTGGTACTGCTCGGGGCTATCCTGTCTTGACCCTTTTAAGGCGTTATTGTTGCATACACAGGTAGGCAGAGTGCGGATGAGGTGGGTGCGATGTCGGGTGACCTGTGCCTGTTGCGGTAAAACGTGACGATCACAGGTACTGTTGTTAGTTGACAGTAGTCAATAACATCAGCGGTGCGATCCGCTGCCCTTAAGTGGGAAAGTGATTACTTGAACTCATTCTTGAGTCAAGTTTGAGTTGAAGTTACAGTGGACCTCCTTTTATAACGTAAGGTTGATATCGGCGGTCCACTATAACCTAAACTAAGTAGAAACGTAGCGTCGGGATTGTCCGTCTGTCACCAGGCTGTATATCATTAGCCGTGACAGTTAGATAGTTAAAATTTTTACAGATGGTGTATTTCTGTTGCCGCTATAACAACAAATACTAAAACCGCCCAAGTACGAGTCGGACATACGCACTCCCATACAACAGACATGATTTTTTTGCCGTTTTTATAGATAATGCATGAACCGTGGTAGATAGTTAAAATTTTCACAGATGATGTATTTCTATTGCCGCTATAACAACAAGTACTAAAACTAGCCAAGTACGAGTCGGACCTGCGCACTCCCATACAACAGACATGATTTTTTTGCCGTTTTTATAGATAATACATGAACCGTGGTAGTTAGACAGTTGAAATTTTCACAGATGATGTATTTCTGTTGCCGCTATAACAAAAAATAGTAAAACCATGCAAGTGCGAGTCGGACCTGCGCACTCCCATACAACAGACATGATTTTTTTGCCGTTTTTGTAGATAATGGTACGGAAACCCTTCGTGCGCGAGTCCGACTCGCACTTGGCCGGTTTTTTTTATAAACAAAGATGACGCAGCTAGAAAACTACGAGTATATAATTGAATATTAATTATTTTATATTCTAAACATATCATCCCTAATTCATAATTGCTACATAAGTAAGGTCCTATCATAATAAGTGAAAATAATTCTGGGGTTTATTTGTGTATCGTAAGATTTTTTGCTGAAATATTTCTTTTTCTACTACAAAAATGTTCAATAGGCAGATTAAATTTCTATGGAAAATAGAAAAAGAAATTTCACGCAAATAAAAATTATTTTCAATGGAAAGTGATCTATTAGCGATACTCGGTTACCTCTTGTTTTTTTTTCACATTGAATTGTAGCACCTTATGCGAGTATAATGCTTGCTACTTAACCTATGCTATGCTAGCTAACTTGTTATGCTATGTCGATAACTATTGTTTGATGCCCGATTAGTGTAAGATGTCTAATGTAATGTACTGCCGCCAAATAAGCACAGCTTTAGTTCGAACCCGAGCCTGTTTTTGATCGAAATATGGTTTTTAATAAAAAAATATCCATAGCAAAGGTCTACATAGCAAAACCTACGTAATCTATTTAATTTTCTAGTGCAGCCTTCGATTGAAATATGACAAAAAAATAAGACAGTAAAGCTAAACAAACCCAGAAACAACAAATCGTACCCTCCTTGTACAACAAACTTCATAAATACTTAGACACGTCCACTCTATCCCCGCACATCCTTCTACAGTAGTCATACAATTAACCACTCCGGAATTATGAATGTTTATAGTGAGTACGGCGAGACGTTCCACGGAACCCATTTGTAAGGGGCGGTTTGTGCAGGTACAGACCCCGGCCCGAGGTAGGGGGGGTGGACAATAAATATTGGTAAATGAAGAGCTGGAAGCAGCCGTTATTTAGTTAGATATGCTAGTGGTTTATAGGTGCTTCCTGCCACTTTACATGAGTAATTGTTTCACTTGTAACACGAATCGTAGAAATGCGCCATTATGAAAGCGGATCTATTGAGCTGGAGTGATTCTGCCATTTTTAGGGTTCCGTAGTACCTGAAAGTCGTTGTCCGTCCGTCCGTCCGTATGTCACAGCCTCATAACTTTTGCACCGTTAAAGATAAAGACTTCAAGTCATTTACCAAAAAAATAGCATACACTTGCATACACAACACAAAAAAAAAATTTGAAATTGTTCAAAATATTTCCAATACAAAAGAGAGAAAAATGAAAAATAAATTCAAAAAATAAATTTAATTTAAAAAAATAAATAAATTCCTAAAAATACAATATGGGTACTGTATATAAAAATATATAATTTTACCATATTTACTGGCACCGATTTCGAGAAATCTTTGAAAAACCACAAAAGAATGCATGTCCGCCCCATATTTCCGAAACTGCTGGATTGAAAAAAAATGAAAAAATGACGATTATAGGCAGATGGGCAGGAAAACTATAGCGATTAAAAAAACTCGATAAGAAATAAGATATATAAAAATAAAAGCAAATAAAAAAAATGGAAATCAAATTATAGACATTAGAGAGCTGATTATGAAAATATATACTTTTTAGTATATTCACTGGCACCGATTTCGAGAAATCTATGAAAAACCACAAAAAATGCATGTTCCCCCCCCCCTTATTTCCGAAACTAATGAACCGAAAAATATAAAAATATCATGGTAATTAGACATTACATAAAAATTACAGGAAAAATATAGCGGGTGAGATATTCAAGATAACAAAATGACAAAATTAAATTTTTCATCCACGAGTTTTAACGGTATAAAAATATTTGAGTCTCTCTTTTGTGGTACAATCGATTCTTTTCTTAGTTATGGGCAAGATTTTAAATACGTTGTTTCTGACTGTTCCCACAACTGTCGAATTACGGAACCCTAAGTATGCGAGTCTGACTCGCACTTGACCGGTTTTTTTTTTCACGAAATGCGAGATATTAGAATCACACTTTTTGATTTTGGACGAAAGGAAACTCACAGTTTTCCCAAATTTTTTAATTTTTTCATGTTTTGTTAAATATCTCTATGTTACTCGCTGTTTACTGCTTGTGTAGTTTTATGCATAAAATCGAATTCTGTGCGTTCTGTACGTTATTGCCCTTACGCACTTATATCATACTACGTTTTTCAATGCATAGTAATTAAAGAAACAAACGAAAAATAAATACTCCAAATGAACTAAAGGCGGGCATTCTTTTTCGTTGCACGCAAGTTGCCAACTTGACGGAAATAAGCTGCTTTCAGTTTGATGCGTTCGAAGGCTGCTTTCAGTCATACATAACATAAATTCGGCTCCACTAGCTTATCCGAATAATGTTAACAACAAGAATGTTGTTAACAAGGAAGACCGATCGATTTCATTGCATTTTTTTAAATAATGTACAGATAATGCAAGTGGCCAGTATCATTTTGTGAACTCGCACATTAAAACTTGTTGTCTTATGGCATTATGATATAAATAAATGAGGTTACCTACCAAGAAGTTTATTTTAACCAGATTCCAGTAACCTTCTTGTTACCTACTACACATAATAAAAAAAAAAGTAAAACTCAGGCGCAAATTGGTTGATTATGTTTCATCAGAATTTTCAATAATTTGTAAAGTTACTACCTACTCAAAATGTCGTCTGAACAATTTTCATTTCATTTCATCAAACTAAACGCAGCCTACGAACGCATCAAACGGAAACCAGCTCATTTTGTCAAGTCTATATACACAAGATAAGACTGGCAACTTTTTTCGATAAATAAAAAAAATGAAACATATCTCAGACATGGCTGTATGGGCTAAGTTCCATTTGCCTTCATGTGAGTGTAAAACCAAATGCCACCAAAAACAAAACTTGTAAAATAACCAAGTCTCGCAACTTAGTTCTTCTACCGTAAAAAGTTGTGAGACCCATGTAAATCCAAGTCAGTTATATTATTCAGTCCCTATTTAAAGCACCTTCTGTCTTAAGTTATTACATAATTAGCTAACCTAACAACATCTTGTAATGACCATATCAATATTAAATATCTTTTATGATTTAAATAAATAGATTGACTTGGCAAACGCACTAAATAATCTAATTTAATATAATATGTATTACATGTGAGATAAATCGTGTTTTCATGCGATGGCCAAGTCAATATATTTATTTAAAACATAAAAGATTTTTAATGTCGATATTAGGTAGGTGGTAGAGCTGATGCCGGGCTCGACTGTGGAGGTACCACCATCTTACTCGTAAACCGCCCTGAAGTTATTCGGGGGAGAGTAAGAGGACAGCTCGCAGACAGGCACAAATCCAGGTAGCTCACCAATCCTGGGACCGTGTGATGGCGGTATATCCATCCCGAATTGCCGGACCTTAAATAAACAGACTAGTGACGGGCAGCGGCGTCACTAGTGCGAGAGGTTCTGGCACCGCGCTCACCAACCCGCCTGCCCAGCGTGTGTGAGTATGGGCATCTCTTCCCAATACATGATGTACACCAAAAAGAAACGGCCCCCAGTCCCTGGCAGCCCCACTATTCCCGACTACGGTGGCGGTCGCGGTAACGACCAGGGGGTGCTAAGAATCTCCGGTTGAATGGCCATCAACACCGACGACTCTTTTTGGCGGCGTATAATACACGGACGTTACGGGAAGACAGACACTTCGCTGAGCTTGAGTCAGAGTTAGGTAGAATCAACTGGCATATTCTGGGGCTATCGGAAGTCCGACGAGCAGGTGAGGATACCATAACCCTAGAGTCAGGACACCTGCTCTACTATCGAGAGGGCGATAAATTATCTGTCAGTGGAGTTGGCATGCTGGTCAACAAAGACCTCACTAGCAACGTGTTAGAAATGAGTAGTGTCTCTACTCGGGTGGCATATCTTGTTATTAGACTCAACAAGAGGTATTCACTTAAAGTCATTCAAGTGTATGCCCCCACGTCGAGCGACTCTAATGGTGTAGTCGAGGCCGTCTATGATGACATATTAAAGGCCAGACATAACACCACCAAGACACATTTTACCGTTGTTATGGGGGACTTCAACGCCAAAGTGGGAGTACAAGAGTGTGGTGAATCGGTAATCGGACCACACGGTTAAGGCTGCAGAAATCCTCGGGGCCAGATGCTGGTTAGCTTCCTTGAGGGCCAAGGTCTCTATTTGATGAACTCATTCTTCAAAAAGAAGCCTCAAAGGAAATGGACCTGGCGAAGCCCTGATGGTAAGACTAAAAATGAGATAGACTTCATCATGACGGATCAAAAGCACATAATCCAAGATGTATCTGTGATCAACAGGTTTTGTACCGGTAGCGATCACCGACTTGTGCGATGCATCTTGAATATCGGCTTACAGCTTGAGAGAAATCGTCTGATGAAGCCTACGCTCCGCCCTTCTCTGCGCCAAACCGCTGCGGGATCAGAAAAGTTCCAAATGGAACTTCAGAACCGATTTGCCCTGTTGAAAACCACTGAGGATGTTGACCAGCTTGCTAACAATTTCACGAATGTCGTGTGCGAGATAGGGAGGGCTTATTTTAAGCCGGAGCGAAGGACTAAGGAGTCCAAAATCTCGAGTAGAACTCTGGACCTGATGAGGCAGAGACGGGAAATGTCTTCAGATTCTGCAGATTTTTTCCTTCTTAACAAGCGTGTTAAAAGGCAAATTCGTTTTGACCTGCGCCAACATAATACTCGCGTCATTGAAGACGCGATCCAGTGAAATAAAGGCTCAAATGTTTTTGCCCAGCAGTTAGGAAGGACCAATCTGACGAAGCTGAAGACATCTGACAATAGAACTGTTACTTCTAGGCCAGAAATCCTCGCTGAAATCGAGAAATTTTATGGGCTCCTATATTTTTCACACGCTCCCAAGCCAACTGCTCGCGATGAAGACGACAAACGTGGTCCGCCACTACACCGATGAACTCCCGGACGTCGAAATGGGTGATATTAGGATAGCTCTTGAACAGCTGAAAAACAACAAGGCGCCGGGCGAGGACAGCATCACAACTGAACTCCTGAAAGCTGGAGGTTACCCTATACTCGGACAGCTACAGGACCTCTTTAATGCCGTCATTCGCACAGGTACTACGCCAAAGGAGTGGAGCAGGAGCCTGGTAATTTTGTTCTTCAAAAAAGGGGACAAAATCCTACTTAAGAACTATAGACCAATTGCGTTCATGAGCCACACCTACAAGCTCTACGAGGCATAAACGATTCGACGACTTCCAACCTCCAGAGCAGGCTGGGTTTCGAAAAGGCTACAGCACTGTAGACCACGTTCACACGCTAAGGCAGGTTATACGGAAAACTCAAGAGTATAATCCGCCCTTATGTCTAGCGTTTGTGGACTACGAGAAAGCCTTCGACTCCATCGAAACTTGGTCTGTTCTGCAGTCCTTGCAGCGTTGCCAAGTTGACTGGCGTTACGTGGAGTTGTTGAAGTGTCTGTATGACTCCACTACGATGTCCGTCCAAGTACAGGGTGTACAAACAAGACCGATACATCTTCAGCGCGGTGTGAGACAGGGAGATGTTATTTCTCCAAAACTGTTTACCGCCGCGCTGGAGGACGTCTTTAAAATACTAGACTGGAATGGCCGAGGCATAAACGTAAACGGAGAGTACATTTCACATCTTCGCTTTGCCGATGACATCGTCATAATGGCGGAATCACTGCAGGAACTAAAGGAAATGATGCGCGGCCTTGGCGATTCTTCGAGACGAGTGGGCCTGTGGATGAATTTGGATAAGACTAAGGTCATGTCCAACTGTCACGTCATCTAAGGGCCAATAACCGTCGACAATGTCAGCATCGAAGTTGTTCAAAAATATGTTTATCTGGATCAAGTCATACAGCTGGATAAAAACAACTTCAACGCCGAGGCTGACAGAAGAATATGCTTGGGTTGGGCAGCATTCGGAAAGTTGCGTCACATATTTACGTCGTCAATACCGCAGTGCTTAAAGGCTAAGGTGTTAAACCAGTGCGTCCTTCCTGTGATGACGTATGGCGCTGAGACGTGGTCTCTTACAAAGGGTCTGATCCACCGGTTTAAGGTCGCTCAGCGAGCTATGGAGCGGGCTATGCTTGGGGTATCTCTGATGGATAGAATCCGAAATGAGGAGATCCGTCGGAGATCTAAAGTAACCAACATAGCCTGCAGAATCAGTAAGTTGAAGTGGCAGTGGGCAGGCCATATTTGTCGCCGACATGATGGCCGTTGGGGCCGAAAGGCTTTAGAATGGAGACCACGTACAGCAAAGCGTAGTGTAGGACGACCTCTTGCCCACTGGACCGACGACCTGAAGGACGTTGCGGGGGGCGGCTGGATGAGGAGGACGGAGGACCGACATGAGTGGCGAAATTTGGGAAAGGCCTATGTCCAGCAGTGGACAAACACGGGCTGATGGATGGATGAATGTCGATATAGTCGTAACAAGATGTTGTTAGGTTAGCTAATTATGTAATAACTTAAGAAAGAAGGTCCCTTAAAAAAAAACAAAATCATTTATTTTCCTAGAAATAAATGATTTTGTTTTTTTTAAGGGATATTCTGTCGTAAGTTAAGTAGGGACTGAATAAATTAACCGACTTGGATTTAAATGGATCTCACAACTTTTTACGGTAGAAGAACTTTACGATAGAAGAGCTTAGTTGCAAGTTTTGTTTTTGATTGCATCTCATTTCTTTTTGTAGATAGTCCTACTTTTTTTCCTTTTCGGTACCTTCTACTTCCAACTACAAATGTAACTTTGTAACCACATATGTTCATATAGAGTTACAAAGTTATTTATGCAGTTGGTTTATCTAGAAAACTGGACCTAAATTGCAAAGTATTTTAGTTTTTCCTTGATTAATACACTAAACACTAATTGTATTCCAAATATGAAGCTTCTATGTCTGCTAGAAGTGCCTTAGAGTTTTGATGATCGGTCATTCAGTCAGTCAGTAAGTGAGTGAGTGACAAAATTGAGAAACTTTGTCTTGTTATAATTCCTAAACTACCGGTTTGAATTGAATGAAATTTGAGATATACCGTGTTTATACAATGCCTGCTTAGTTACTAAAAATTCAGGCTTCTAGTTTTATCCACAACGAAGTTATAGGGGTCGAAAATGGCCTGAACTGCTTCGAGAAAAAGGATATAATGCCGTGCCCCCAGAAAAAAATAAAAATTCAAAATTAAACACTAGTGTGGCACAGTTCACTTTGACAACAGTTTGGACGCTTAGAAAATAGAACTTTACGAGCACTTGAAAAAAACTATTGTTGTAGCAACAAAATTACCGATATTAAATTTAGGAAGAGATACTTAATTAGACAATTGGATACATGGAATTTAGTAGATCGCAAGTGTCAAGTTGGTACTTGTAACTGCTGGTGGAATAGGTTTGTTTTAAACGGTATGTACGGAACCCTTGGGCACGAGTCTTACTCTCACTTCACCAGTTTTTTTTTATTCGTAGCCGTATAGTTTGTATACTAGAGTCCACGCCACCGCTGAAGTCCTGCGAGAAAGTCCTATAGCCTTTGGAATATAAACAGAAGTGTCTTAATCCATCGGACTTTGGTGGCGTAGCGTACAGACATTCAATAGGTACTTTTATTGAATGTATCATATTGTCTATGAGCTCAAAATAAAACGTTGGTCAAAACGGCACCAATAAATTTACTGCAGAAAACAAAACAGACGAAATTAAGTTTTTGCACAACATCTGGGTTTCGTTTCGTCTATCATAGGTCACGTTCATTTTTCTTAACGTACACCGATGAGATATTTCTTTCTTCGGCCGTCTGCGTTATGAGATAAGGTTAAAATTGCAACAACAGTTGTGGACAGCCAGGACGATAGCTCTCAGAGGTAAACAACTCAAGATTGAATATGAAATTTTAATCGAGTAATTTAATCGGAGGGATACCGTGCTTCCTCTTTTGGATAAGTTCACGGATCAGCCTACATGCATTCGTTTGGTAAACATAATCAATTCGTACTGAATGCTTTACAAACAATAGTTTGCCAAAATTTTGTAGATATATCCAATAGGAGAACTTAATCTACTTATAGTAATTTGATTATTTTTATAGTACTAAGTTCATAAGACTTTTTCTTAATTTTGATGCAACTTATTTGATTTTTAAACAAATTCAAAAAGGAGGAGGTTCTCAATTCGACTGTATTTTTTTGGTATGTTACTCCATATCTCTGGCAAATCTTAAATAATTTTAAAATAGTTTTTGTTTGATATAATTTGCTTTCAGGTAAGTCCCATTGTAGTTTGGTCGTGATCTGATGATGGTCTTCAGAGATAGGGAGTGAAACTCTTCAAAGGATGACAGAATAATCACTTAATAATGTGGCAAACGCTTTGTGCTAGGATTTTTATTGCGGGGTATTACTTGAAAATTTACATAAACCCACCTGACCTTCGATCCTGGCCTCATCGCCATAGAACTCCTAAGCGGATGACAGTAAATAACTCGAGATTTCGGGAATCACTTTGTAGTAGTTTTTTAATTGCAGGATATAACTTGAAAATTGTCATAAAGCTACCTGACCTTCGCTCCTGGCCTCATCACCATAGAACTCCTCAGCGGATGACAGCACATAACACGAGATTTTGGCAATTACTTTGTGGGAGTGTGCGGTTCCAGGGTATTACTTGAAAATTTACAGTTACCCCACTTGACCTTCGATCCTGGCCTCAAGACCATAGAACTCCTCAACGGATGACAGCACGTAACTTTGCGGCAATCGCTTTGTGCTAGTGTGCTAATTGCATTTCATTACTTGAAAATTGTCATTTTAGCCTACCCATATTTCACAATTTAACCCGTCAACACTTAAAAGCGTGAAATAAAAAAAACTTTTAACAAAAAATTATAACCAACTTCAAATATTATATTTATAAAAAGTTTAAAATAAATAAATACTGACCGATGATGGTACCAAAATAGCACTTTTGCCGACTTCTTTCTTCCCGAAAGATATGTTATCTAGAAGTCGGCGTACTCTCTCCGTGGTATAGAACAAAAAAAACAATATGCGCGTGGGTCGGTGGTCTTGACAAGTCTACTCTATTCAGAATATTTAAATATTATATACGAAAGTCACCTTATATTATTGTCGTAGCAACAATATAATTTAGGTTGAGGATAATCAGTCTTATGATTTTAAAAATATCAAATAACTTAGTTTAACTTAGTTTATTTGATATTTTTAAAATCATAAGACTGATTATCCTCAAAGTTGACACTATCTTCTGTTTTTTTTATAATAGATTTTTAGTATAGTATTTTTTGTCGTGGTTGTTGTTGTGTAAATGTTATGTTACGAGTATGTAATGTTGGATTGCTCCTTGGTTTTTGAAAATTTGATTTTTGATTAAGTCAGTACATTGCGTACCATTGAAGATGTATGACATTAAAAAAAAAGGTTCATTCAAACAATTAGTAGTTCGTTTTATTACTCTACCCAATAAGTAAAGGCCCAGAACATATAAATATCGATAAATAACTCTTTCCGTGAAACTTTCCAACTAAGAGAAATCTATTAGAAAGAGGGAAATATGTTTTATAAAAAATAAACGTAAACTAAATCGGACTAGCCCCAGCATTCATTTGCAAAGCGAGAAAGTTTGACAAGTTAGGTTGCATTTTTATCCTGAGAGGCGGCCGGGGTGCATTGCCCTCGGAAATAATTTGCAGTTTTTAAAGCTTTCCATGTTTTAAAGCATAGTATGATGTGAATAGCTGTCTCAACACTGTTTGCAGAGCCTGTTTTTCTACTGATCACACTAATATTATAAATGCGAAAGTTTGTGTGTGTGTGTGTATGTTTGTTACTATTTCACGCTGAAACGGCTTAATGGATTTGGATGAAATTTAGAATGAACATAGCTTATACCCTAACTTAACACAAGCTGCTTTTTATCTCGGAAAACATAAACGAATAACACGCGGGCGGAGCCGCGGGCAAAAGCTAGTAACATAATATTATTTTCTGAATAACTTTAAAGTTCTCTGCTAGGTAGAGTAGATAGTTTCAAAAGAGAAAGTATAAGATTTAAGATACTTTATTTATTTAACTGAGGACTAAAATTATTAAAAAAATATACAAAACAATTAATAATTCAGAATTGATCAGAAAGTGCTAATTCAATTAATTCCTTATAAATATTTAATTAATAGATAAATATTTATGGTAGGTATAAGTATAACTATATTATATTTGTAGCTTGTGATAATTCAGTGAGTGTGGCAATGTTTTTTATCACCCTCTTCGTGCAAATATTTATAAGCGCTTTTGAGCGTTGTTACTAGGCAGCCTAATCAAAGCAGCTTATTTTGTTAATGTAGGGTTCAGACGTTATTTGTGATTCATACGCTATCACATCAAGTGATTAAAAAGCTCTAATATACTAGATTAGAAAATGAGAATTATTATAAATAAGAGAATAATATTCTAATTTTCTATACTATTATATTGGAGCTTTCTAATCACATTGATTTGATAACGTATGCATAAAAAACAACGTCTAAACCCTACATTAACAAAGCTGCTTTGATTTGACTGCCTAGTAACAACGCTCAAAAGCGTTTATAAATATTTGCACGAAGAGGGTGATAAAAAACATTATTAATGATAACTTCCTTTCGGAAAATATCAGATTCCTTTCCTCTCGCGATGAAAATGATCTGAATTAAATTTTCATATTCAATCGTCGGCTGTTTACCCCGGAGAGTGATCGTCGTCCCCACGCGTCCCTCGCCTCGCCCTTCACCCCTCCGGACCAACTGTGGCTCAACGAAGTTTTTGTTAATTTTCTTTGGACGACAGTATTTCTTTAATGTTTGATATACGATCACATTACATGTCATGAATCTTAAAATATTGGTTCTAAATGTAATTTAATATAAATATAAACACAGTGAAATGAAATAAACAAATAAAATAAAAATAAATAAAATAAAACAATAAAATGTTCTCAAGATATATTGGGCCCGGCATCAGTTGAGATTAAAAATATTGACATTGACAAATAAAATATATATACATTTGGCATAGACAAAGTAAGGAACCTTAATGATTATTAAATTTAATTTCTTGTATGTCTGTCTGTCTGTAAGTTCTCTTAAAGCTAAATATGTACAAAAAACTATTATATTATGTCTTTTTTCGTCTGTCTGTTAGTTTAAATATATTTAACTATTTACATTTTAGGTTTGTCCGTATGTGTGTAGGTTAACTTATATCTTAAATAACAATTAACTTAAGAGCTTTTACAACATTTTTTTTATTCTTTATTCTTTGTTCTTTATTCTTTATTGTACACTAAAAACTTATTTTTAAATAAAACTAAACAAATAAACATGTACAAAAGCAAACTTATCTCTAAGAAGAGATTTCTTCCAGTTTACCTCTGGGGATTAGAGAAAAGATAGTAAATAGGTAGACATACATAAGTGTACATTTATTAATAATTGAATAATATATAATACATAATCTAATACATATATACTTATTAATATATAAATAAGAATACTAATACATACATATATACTAATGATACTCTATTAAAATGCTAAAAGATACTCATGAGAGTGATATATAGTGCTCTTTGAGTCGCCTTTTAAATATATTCATAGAGGGATAATCACGAATATTTGCTGGAAGCGAGCTCCAGAGTCTGACAGCCTCAACGTTAAAAGACTTGCTAAACGACGCAGAACTATGTAATGGGGTTTTAAGGAGAGAAACAGTGTGTGATCGGGGAATTTTGTTCGTTGAAAACAGGGTCTCAAAACGAACACGGAGATAATCAGGGGAAAGGGGGTTATTGATTATACTATAGAGTTGAGTTAGAATATGAAAGTGACGACGAAGTCGAATGGGGAGCCATTGAAGCTCACGACGAAAATGAGATACATTATCATATTTACGAAAACCATAGATGAATCTAATACCAATATTTTGAAGACGTTCAAGCTTATTGACCAGCTCCACATTGGCATCAAGAAAACAGACATCTGCGTAGTCAATAAGCGGTAGGAGAAGAGACTGAGCAAGAGAGACTTTAGTTTTGTAAGGGAGGAAGTTCTGGAATCGCTTCAGGGGATGAAAAGCTCCATGGACTTTTCTGCTTACTTCGTTGATCTGTGTGACCCAAGAAAGTGTGCTGTCAAAAATAACGCCCAGATTCTTAGCAGTGTTGGAAAATGGAATAACAGTACCATCGAAGTTTACAGAAGATGTTCCAGTGCCCTTAAGTAAATTTAACATTATACCTACTGCCAAGCAGCATAGCCTGTGATTTATTAGGGTTGACAAGCAGTCCATGTGCATCTGCCCATACTTTAATTTTTTGCAGGTCGGTGTTTAACTGAGTAATAGCTAACTCAGCTTGATCGGTAGGAAAATGACAATAAAGCTGTAGATCATCTGCATAGAGATGGTAGTGAGAAGTTAAAGTTTCAGTAATAGAGTTTATAAAAACAGAAAAAAAGAGAGGTGAGAGAACGCCACCTTGCGGTACACCAGCAGTGAGCTCACACCACTCAGAGGAGTTATCATCAGAGCGTATGCACTGCTGGCGACAGCGAAGATAGGACAAAACCATTCAGTTACTAGAGGAGATACGTTAAGAGAACCCAGGACCCCTAAAAGTATATCAAAATCAACACAATTGAAAGCACTACTAAAATCTAGCAGTGCTAAAACAGTGATCTGCTGTTTGTCAATTGCTGAGCAAATGTCATCTGTTACCTTCAGTAGTGCAGTGACAGTGCTGTGCCCAGGACGAAAACCAGATTGGTATCATTGGATGACAGATATGATGCAAGTTGATTATGGACAATGGATTCAAGGACCTTGGAGAGGATAGGCAATATTGAGATAGGACGATATTGAGAGAATAAAGTATGATTAGAGGTTTTAGGTAACGGGATGACATGTGCTCTTTTCCAAGCACTCGGGAAGGAACTCGTTATCAAAGAATAATTTAGAATGTGTGTGATGGTGGGTAGTAGAGCATCAAGGATAAGGAGAAGCATTTGGGAACAGATTTCATCATCACCTACAGCTTTTGACGGTATGGAGAGAATGGCTTTCTTAACGTCACTCGTAGTAACAGTATTAAAAGAAAAGGAAGTGCAATTGGGTTTCGACTTGTTGATTAAGTTACGAAGAGTTGTACGTTTAGTGTAGTCATTTAGAGAGACTGGAATAGCAGAAAAGTGCTGATTGAGAGCATTGAAGTCTATGTTATTTACATTTTGAGCAGGTGACTTGCCGATCCCCAATGTCTTAAGAAATTTCCAAACCTGAGCTGGCTTATAATTATCTATGGACTCGTGGATATGGCGTCTCTTGGCATCCCTACACATCCTATTACAGTGATTCCGCAGCTTTTTGTAACGATCAAAGTTTTCATCTGTTGAACTTTTTTTTAATTTACGCTTTGCAGTGTCACGCTTGGCCATACAGTTGCGAATCCCTGAGTCAGCCACGGCGCAGGAAGGTGTCTAACTTTAACTTTTTTGATAGGGGCGTGTTTGTCAAATAAACTCAAAAGCAGTCTGCTAAAGTTGGTAACCTTGTCATCAATATTAGCACAGTCAATAACAGGAGACCAGTCAACAGCAGTAGCATCAGCCCTGAGCTCCTCCAGGTTCACACCCTTAAAACTACGAAGAAGGAGGTATTTGGACTTATATTTAGGAGGACGCACTTTGTACGAAAGAAAAATAAGATCATGATAGGAGAAAGGGGCATTATGTTGACCATGCGAAGCAACTTTATCAAGCCTAGAAACAATAATTATTATTAATTTTTAAAGAAATATTCTAAAATGTTTTCTAATAAGTTTATCGTACATTCTTATGTAATATCACCGAAAAAATATAATTTAATTTTCAAATTAAGAGCTGCAATATCTGAAACAATTATTTCAAAGGCACAAAAAACATCAAGAAAACACTAAAAATATTTAAACAATCCTAAAAATGCAGTCATTAGTAGAACAAAACAGATAACTAAGTTAACCATTTAAAGCTATTTCCTTCGGATTGCGTGATGGCAACACTTAATTTACAAGGCCCATTTAATTTGAACTATTTTGAGGTTCAGCGTGATTTAAATAAGGAAGATAACAAGTGCACGCGATGATGAAGCGCAGTTGAAAAGCTACGTTTAGGAAAGTTTCTCACGTTACCTTCGTAAATTCTTGTCGTAGAATATAATAATAGGTACTGTTGCTAAACCTTGCCCGAGCTATGACCAAATTCACAAAAATTCTCGGACGAGAATTCACGAGTCCCAAAATAAGAAATAAGAAACCATAAATAACTCGTACAAATTATATTATGTACGCACACATTTGATGAAAAAATTACGTTTGTGCCCTCAAAGAAAGTCACAATTAAGGCAGATCAAATTATTTATTTTAAAAAATGGCTAGCGAGCTTTTGTGTATAATTACAATAATAAAAAACAACATTCAAACAAAATATGAAATTGAACCGCATCAAAGATTTTAAGTTGAGAGTTAAGTGGCTGTTGTAGGCTCTTAACGACTCGCAAAGGGTTAAAATACTGTACAGGTACACTGTTTTTTTTTACCATAATTTAAGACCTCAAGCTTTGGGGCCACTTTTTCCCTTTTAAGTTTGTAGTCTCTATAGTTGTGGAGATATCGTGATGAGTCGGTGTGTATTTTGCATCATTGTTAGTTTTAAAATTACATTTTCTCAAAAATATACAATGTATAGTAATATTACTATTACATACTGTAAAGACCCTTTGGTAAAGACCTATCACAAAATACTTCATCCTGGCGAGCTACTTAAAAGTGTCCAGGAAATCCGAATAACTGTCCAGGAAATTCGTATGAAAATCAATTATATACCAAATTATGTTTTCTTTTTAAAACTATCCACGTTTTTATTTTTAAGAGACTAAGGAGTTTGGCGATCATAAGGATTTAAGCGGCCAATTTGTAAAGAAAAATAAATGAATTACAATTCAATGTTTAGAATATAGAAATGTTTGCCATATTTTATAATTGCAATAAAATAACAAAAATATATGATTTTTATTGATTTTATAGGTATATTTATAACCATTGAATACTTAAAATTTAACCTCTATGAGCGTTTGTCTCGTTGTTTTTTTTTTAGTTCTTAGCATACTTCTGGATGGCGTTGTCCATAAAGTTGTCCAGCTGGCAATAAGAAAAAAAAGTTGCGTAAAAGCGGGAATTTATATTGCTTTATTTATTATTTATTATATTGCTTTTAGTTGAAAGTGTTTTGTGCAAATAAATTACAATATAAGTTCAGAAGAAGGCTCTGATATAGATTGTACTCCACTAATGCTTTGCTGGAGAAATCAATAACAATAAATATGACTAATTGCTCAAATATGAATGAGTAACTTTTAGTATTACCTCGTAAGTTTATTTTATTTGATATAACTCATTATCATGAAAAACATGAAAACGTCTCATTTTATTTTTGAGAAAAGCAGTACTATACCTACTTGCTTCGACCATTTATTAGCAATCCTGGCCTTATCAGTAATGTGCTATTAAAAAAAGGATATTTTATTAGAGCTTGCGCTTAAAATCCAGCGGCGCGGTCTTTATTTACCAATTGAATAAAATCAGTAGGCCCACTTTTCACCCGTACTGCAATTAGTCCCAGTCATGTCCCAGTATACTTCTATAAACATATGAAACGAAACGTTTACATAAGAGAGGTATGTTTGTTTGCTTGAGATCTACTGAATGGATTTCTATGCGGAATTTCCATTTATATGATTTATATTTCTATTCTATAATACCTCCTTGCACACAATGCACTTACGTTTGACCACTACCAAGCCTAATGGAAACCGTCGGCGAGACAGAGGATATAAGCCGCTCGCCTGAAACTGGGAAAGTGAAAGCAAACGAGGCGTTTATCAGTCTATCCAGGGACTTTCGCAAAATCTACGTAAGTCGATAAAAGACGTATATTTGATGGTACGCAACTGGGACCCTTGGGGCGGTGTTATAATATAATAACCACTATCATAGACTAAATTTAGTCTATGCCACTATCCAGTTAATTTTTTTTTTATAAGTTTAATGTAACTTATGCTTATGTACATGCTAGTTTACATTTTAGCTAGTTCAATATTTTGCTGGTTATAAATACTTGGGTGGTTTTTTATAAAATAGGTTCTTATTACTTGAAATAAATATATATAATTTAGCTATATAAAGCCTTTAGTTTCCTTTAACTTGTATTAATAATAAAAAAAATATCAATTTTCGAAATATATTTCGGCCCACTATGGGGCCGGCATCAGTCGAATCAATCGTTCTTATTACTTAGTATGAAAGATGGTCTAAATTATTGTAACAAGCCATTGTTTTTGTTTTTTGTCTGACGTATATTTCTAATATATTTATATCATATTTCTAATATACATTCTATCTTAGTAGAGATTTTAATGTTATGCCGAAACATAACGTGTAGGATGGTAGACGGTGACAAGCCACGTTTGAAGCCTACCACCAATTGAAGTGAAAAGATTTGTCAGGTAGTTGGGTATTGGTTTAACAGAGCAGGATGTGATTGGCGTTTGAAGTAATCAGTGGTTGTATATGTCGTAGAATATTCAGAAAAATACTTTCTCTGTTCTGCTCTGTTAACGCGAAAATCCTAAATAGGGTGACTGCAAGGGTTTGGATAGTAAAAAAAGTCAAAACTGGGTGCGACGACGAGCGAAGCAAAGCGAAGTGAAGAGGAGCGTGTTAAGTTTAC
This sequence comes from Ypsolopha scabrella, assembly GCA_910592155.1. Classification (NCBI taxonomy): domain Eukaryota; kingdom Metazoa; phylum Arthropoda; class Insecta; order Lepidoptera; family Ypsolophidae; genus Ypsolopha; species Ypsolopha scabrella. The sequence continues at coordinate 15,562,761 of OU342961.1, read as the reverse complement.
ATGTAAATAAATTCGGAAGCCGAGCGAATTGTATTTGCTTTAATATTTTAAGGCGGTATTTGTTGTCACATAGCATTGATATAACAAAAGCTAGATACGGTACGTTCTTTTATCGTCAACTGAAAAATGGAACTCTTTTTTAAACAAGCGCCACCGGTCGACAGAGATAGAGCGACAAGCTTCAGCAGTGGTGTGAGCGAGAAAAGCTACACAAAACAGGCCCATTGGGCCTGTATTTGCGGGGCCGCGCGCGAATGACTTATGACCTTAAGGATGCATAAGAAGTTGAAAATAAAGCGGTCCAGAATAGAAATTCCATTCACACGGGCGGACCACGAGCAAAAAACTAGTCATATACTATCCAAATTTTTGCAGAGAATTTGTAGGGGTCCCTATGAGCTCACAGAGCAAAGTGCAGAGATTAGACACGGGCCCCATCAATTACAGATAAGCCGGTACACGTGCGCCGCGCGCTCCTCGCAACGCACGGGGATTATTCCAGTTTCCTCTGTGAACGCTTTGTGTCTGTGCCTACGGATAAAGTACATATCTAGACCTTTGTTGATTTGAAATTATAATTTTTGAGAGTGAAAATATAATAATAGTCGGTCTTTTTAGGGTTTCGTAGCCGAAGGGTGCCAAACGGGACCCTATTACTAAGCCTCCGCTGTCTATCTGTCCATTCGTCTGTCAAAGCGGTCTACAGCTTCAACCGTAATAGGTAGCCAATTGAAATTTTCACAAAATACTTCATATTTACTATCAGGACACATAATAATAAAAAAAATAAAGCCGAGGGAGTCCCAAACAATAAACATCGTGTTAACCATAGCGCCATCTGAGATAAATTGTTTGACAGCTTGTCAATAGATGGCGCCAAGTGTAATTAGTCAACATTTTTGTACAGAGGTTCTTTGGTTAGCTGTGATAGATGGCGCTTAAAGTAACTTGTCAACCTGTTTGTTCCATAATGTTAAAAACATTGTGGGTTCCGTACCCGTAACATGTGGTGGTACGGAACCCTCTGTGCGCGAGTCCGACTCGCACTTGGGCAAATTAATAATTGATATTGTTGTGTATAACCAAGAAATAGAACGAAAAGATACTTCAACTATTCAACGAAATACATTGCAAATTAAAACAAATTAATGATTTGCCTTTATTCTTGAAACTCATTTGTTTATGCCGTTAATTATGAATGGCATTAAAGTAGGGTACCTTATTTTATCAAAAACCGTTAGTTATACTTAATAACAGGTCTGTGAAAATTAAATTTGCATCAATCCTCAAGCCTAGCGCCTACGAGGAAATCCGGTAAATTATTAAGTGGGTCTACCGGTAGAGGAACTCATAAAGATAAATAATATTGTTGAATATCTTTCTAAATTCATCATTCTGGAGACGAAACGCGCTCACACAGAAAGTGGAAGAGTGACATACGAGGCTTTAATTAAGCCTATCCAGGGACTTTCGCAAAATCTACTGGTGAATAATTTCTTTTGGTGGTACGGCTTAACATGACGTAAAATGGAACATGACGAGTCACTTGGTGAAGTGGTTTCTTCATGGTAGTGACAGGCAAGCTATACGGCCGAAGCCTACCACTGTCAGATATATGTGTGTACAGAGAAGAAAAGAAAGAGAAAAATATACCTACGTATTGGCGTTACTTTCAATATGGAGTTTCTCCATATTATTACTCACGTCATAAGTCAGATTGCGGGTGATTTTAAAAGGGATTTTGTACGGATATGTGTTGATTTTTTTGATTGATAACTTATAGTGAGCATTCCTTATATCCTATAGCTTCTATTTGATGTGTTTTAGTGACTCTTATTTCCATCGCATGGCATTTATCAAACTTTAAACAAATATCCAATTTGTTTTAAATGCGCAATAATGCCGGAATAGCCGCCCTGTGCTCTAAATTAGGTACTTTTAGATTGAACTTTGCATTTTAGGCAGTCGTATGTGCTTATTTCAACGTAAATTTCAGTACTGTTTAAATGTGTATGTTCTGGGTAAAACCAAGACACACTCAAGTAAATGAATTGCCCACGCATTATCTAAATTAAAACAATTAATTACAAGCAAGCACAAAGCAAACTTTGATAGAGAAACCCATGAATTAGTTATAATGGACCAAGTAGGTAAATGAAACGTTATGTTAATGACCCGGTAAGGTACCTGAAGCACATTTGTGGCTTTGCAAAGTCAAGTGAAAGTGGTTCTGATGAAGAGGGTGCCTTGGAAACTTAACTGTGGCGCCCTCTCGTGGCCTTACAGAGAACTAAACAGCGAAACGACTGCGCAGCTTTGAAACCTAGTAAGCAGCATGTATAATTTAGTAAAATATGTCGTCACGGCTTGAACCCCATATTCCATACATATATTTATCTAATTTAAAATCTTTAATTAAATTATCTTTATCTTTTAATTTATTATGATTCCGAGGTGGTGTCAGAGGTGTTTCCGAATAATATACACCCACACATTAGTAAACCCACTTTACACCGACGATTATTACATCCCAAGTATGGAAAAATAAACTGAACCCGTGACCTTCGGAAAGTTCTGTAAAAAGGAGTTTTATCTGTATGTCCGTGATCAATTTTACAAGTGCGTGAGTTTTGACACTCGTTAGATGGTTTTTATTATTTTTCATTTGCCGGCATTCGCAAAGCCACAGTTGAAGCCGAAATGTATAATTTGTCCTGGTCCTGAATGATAAATGTCAAAATTTCATTTGTTTTGGCTCCCGCTGCAATTGTTTCGGTGTTGACGCAGTAGTTATAAATAATCAGCCAACGTCTCTGTAAAAATTTTTTTTTCATTTAAGCGTTCATGGTTTGACTACTTTTTTTACAGAGGTAAAATTCTGTTAGCCGTCCATTTTCTTAGTGAACGGAGGCCAAAACACGAGAACATAATACAATTACTGGTAATAAGTACCAGTATGTAGGTTGTTTTATTGTATGGTTCTTACGAAAAACAAATACAGTTCTATATTTGAGTGTTTCAGTTACGTTACGGCTTTATATTATATATTTTACACTTTGAAAGTGTTCAAGGTCAAATTCCTTATGTGAAGAAACTTTTAAGAAATGTATAATTTAAACTTACCAGACCACTATATATCTCGTCCAAAAAATTTATTCACATTTATATTATTAAAATACAATTTACTATAAAAAGGTAAAAAGTTCTAAAATGCTCGCTCATTACTGTGTTTTTGTACTCAGCAGTAGTCAAAATACCCACAGAGTGTGACCCCGAGGGCAGCGTAGCTTTTTCCACCCCTTTGTTATCTTACTGACTCTCGGAAACTGCAGCCGTTCTATATACTTTAATTCTACATAGCCATATTTTATACGGACATTTTGACCCAATCCAATCTGCACCCTTGCAAAATTACCGAACATGGGAAGTAATACAAACGTTTCAAATTTTCGAGCTAATTTCCTATAGGATTGTTCATAAAGCGCTATATGTACTTACAATAACATAGCATAGAAGTGCCCTGTTTGTCCGCTAAATCTATGTACCACACTATCACATCACACTAATATTATAAATGCGAAAGTTTGTGCGTGTGTGTGTGTGTATGTTTGTTACTCTTTCACACTGAAACGACTGAACGGATTTGGATGAAATTTAGAATGGATATAGCTTATACCCTAACTTAACGCATAGGCTACTTTTTATTCCGGAAAAAAGCATGTCGTTAAACCGAATAACACGCGGGCGGAGCCGCGGGCAAAAGCTAGTATTAAATAAGGCGAATACTCTCTACTGTGGCAAGATGTTTAATATTCTAAGATTTACTTTGAGTTATCTAAGCATTGTGCAAACTATTTAAAAAGTCTCTCACAATATTTTCACGGTATTTTCAATTAAAATTGAAAGAATTTGACGTAGATTTTTCCAACTCTTTGAACATCCGGTTGTTCCTTGAGGCGGGGCGGGGAGCGGGGCGGTCGGCGGTGACGCACACCGCAGGAATTTCTAAATCTTCATAAGATAATGGATCGCTCGGCGAAAGAAAAGGACCTCTTGGGCTCGGAACTTTGTAGAATTCCTGACTCGTAATTAATAAAATTACTTTTTGGAAGCTTTCCTCGACTTCAAAGAATTCTCGCATAAAAGAAAAAAGTTAAGTAGATGAATTATTTTTGAAGGATAAAGGGAATAATTTCAAATGTTTATGCTTGGGAACTGGCTTGTTACGTTAGAAATTTGCTTTGTCTCTTAAAGTACAGCGCTCGTTGTGTTCATGAATAACTTGTTACAGGTTTTCGACGGACTTTGAAATTACGATTTCCGTTATTTAGCTTTATCGAAATAAACTTTAGTTAATTCTACTCATCCTATTACGAATCAAATTCAATCGTTTTGACGTAGATTCGATGAACGTCTTCCTTGTCGTGCCGGCGGGCATTTCACAAAAATTGCGACATAAAATTTTATAAATGTCATTTTGAAAGTTTTATACTCCTAAAACTTAAAAGTTACTAAAATGATAGTTATATCGTTGTGAACATCCATTCGGCGACAACATATAAACATACGTTTGGCCCGCCCTCCACCCACTGCAATGACGTCATAGACCGCGGGAATAAACACTAAAACTAAATGTAATCCTGCAAACCGTTACAGTTGATGACGTATAATTTTCAGGTATAGTCTGTATCAAATTTTAACAGTGCATCGAAAGAGATCCCCTAATAAACGTCCTTGAAAAAAATCAAATTTACGAAATAAACAAGCGGCAGTTTTTTTAACTTCAATGTGCTATTATTGTCTGCTTTTTGAATAAATATACTAATACTCGTACACGAATTAAATTTACAGTAATATTTTTTTTCATGCTTTCAATTCGATAGTATTTTAGTATTTATAAGAAGTGACGTCATTGCATCAGGATAGATGGTCCAATTCTTTTCAGACTTTAGTATGCGTTCAAAAAAAATAATACACAATGGAAATTTGTGGTGATGACGCCACTGAAAGTGAAATGAAAGACATCGCTTTTATTCATCTAATAAAGGATATTCACGCCTGTTTACTAAAATCAGCAAAACTATTCATCGAAACCGTTTTCGAATCGTAAATATTAGCGAAAACAGAAGAGGCCAATTATTGAAGCAGATTCGAGCCAAGTCCAAAACCAAGAAAAAGTAAACAATACGAGTAAGTCAAAAAATAAATGTAGGCCTCAAAATTTTAATTTTTTAGGGTTCCGTACCCGAAGGGTAACCAACGGGACCCTATTACTAAGACTCCGCTGTCCGTCTGTCTGTCTGTCTGTTCGTCTGTCACCAGGCTGTATCTCATGAACCGTGATAGATAGACAGTTGAAATTTACACAGATGATGTATTTCTGTTGCCGCTATAACAACAAATACTAAATCCAGCCAAGTGCGACGCGGACCTGCGCACTCCCATACAACAGACATGATTTTTTGTCGTTTTTATAGATAATGCATTAACCGTCATCATAGTTAGACAGTTGAAATTTTCACAGATTTTCTGTTGCCACTATAACAATAAATACTAAAACCGGCCAAGTGCGAGTCAGACCTGCGCACTCCCATACAACAGAAATGATTTTTTTTTCGTTTTTATAGATAATGGTACGGAACCCTTCGTGCGCGAGTCCGACTCGCACTTGGCCGGTTTTTATATCTTGTTTAGAAAACTGATTAAATCCCCATATAAGTACGGGTTACAAAATTACCACATTCGAATCAATGCGTATGTTTAATTGAATAACTCAATAAAGTATATCGTCAAGACATGAATCCCCGAGGAGGTATCAGAGGTGTTCCGAGTGTGAACTGTGAAATGCAAGTCACAGCTAGTCCACACTCGGCACACCCGCGTTTCACCGACGATTTTATATATGGGTGTTGAGCCCTATCGCCTTTCTTCGGGTAGAAATACACGCTTTTTAGGGCATGCAGGTTTTTTCTTCATGATGTTTTCCTTCACCGTTCAGCAAGTAGTAAGTATTAAATACTATGCACATAAATTTCGAAAAATTCATCGGAGCATGCCCGGCCGGGGATCAAACCTGGATCTCAAGGTTGAGAGGCCAGCGTTCTACCCCTGAGCTACCGCCGCTTAAACTTAATAAAGTACTGATTTATTGATTTATTTACATTATCTAGAACATTAAGAGTACTTATTCATGTAATTGCAGACCATTCAAAGTGTCTGCATGAGACAGTACACACTCGTAAACTTTAGGGTTGTACGACCTGACTGGGCAGTTTATACCCATTGGTGTGTTCGATCAGATAGTGATTGCTCGCCCTAACAAAACATATGTGGAAAGTGAAACCAACGCGCAAAGGGGCAAAGCCCCAAGTTGAAAGTTCAAACTCTTTACTGTCGACAGTAAAATGCATTTAACGCGAACTATCAGGGAAATGTTTACCCAGCGATCGTGCTTGAGGAGATTTATAGTAGTTTTCTTAGTTCTATTTTCGAGAATACATTCTTCAATATATATATTTGTACTTGAATCTAGATGGGATATTAATACAACAAAAAAAATCACTGATTTCAGATTTTTGTAGTTAGTTTGGTTTCTTTTTGTACGTTTTTGTTCAACGTTCAGACAATAATATTATTATAAGTGTAAATTAAGGGACCTTACGTATTATAATAAAAAATAACACTTTGAATTACTGATCTGATGTTGACGATTCATTCACCATCACCATGGTTGAGAGAGAACTAGAATTTATCAAAATCTCTTGTGTGGTTCCAAAGACTTGTCTGGGTCTGGAAATACACAAGTTCTATCTGAAAAAGATCTCTGGATTTACTTTTCAAGCTTAATGTCCATCAGAGCAAAATGTGATTCTGTACAAGTACAATTGTTTCCGATAAACCTATGTCTATACCTATTATTATATCAATATTTTAGAATTATGCGACAATCGAAATTAAGTTAGGGAATCAAGATGAAAAATTAAAACTTTTTATAAGCCATTAGAAAATATTTTTTCTTGATCCTTAAAATAAGACATAACATTCAAAATGAGTCAGAAAATCTTGCTATTAAACCAGCACTTAGGCATAAGAAAAGGTAACCTACATAAATACAGTTAGGATAAATCCAAGTAATCGCTACAGACGGTATAAAGCAAAGCCCAGTAGGCCATTAAAATGTCCACATCAAAGCCTGGGATTAATCTCGGGATCGGTCCGACGATTGTTTTACTTGCATGTCCGCGCGTTATCTGCAGCTACATGATAAGAACCTGAAGGCTTTTCCTGACAACTCTCATTATCGTTTGACTCTAATGCCTTCCGGAAAATGTTAAACATGTTGCTGTCACAATTTATGTCACGGGTCTGAAACAGAAAAAAAATTGTGGGGACAGTAGCCACTGTTATTTCAGTAAAGTTTGGTTTACGAACTAACACGATGGAAGTGAGTCTAGTCGTACGAAAGGTTGTTTCATTTTATCGGTTGATAAAGTAAACTGAGACCATAATCAACATTGTTCCGTCATTATTTTTACTTTTAGCGATGGCAGCTATTCAAGACTCCAGTTTTTGACAATATTAAGTACAATCTACATATTAAAACGCTGTTTATTAATCATATTTTTATGTTATCTGATATGATAAATTTTGCCAAGGTAGAGATGATTTCTATCGTATACGTATGTACGTAAGCATATTTATAAGTGTTCATTTTCCCAAGAAAATAGTAAGTATTGAATATTATTGTAACATGAGAACAGCCCGCGCCCGCATGTCCCGTCGTCCGATGTCGACTGCACCGTATCACACAACTAAGGTAGTGGTCTGATTGTGCTACTGAACCCCACTTTGATGAGGGTCCTGTGATTAGATATGAATGCAAAGCTAACAATGGTTACTGGCGTACCAAGTCTATGTGCTGCCACGTTAATAGCTGTTTCTGATTGCTTCTGATGCTTTAGTTGTTTTTCTGCAGTTTACTTCACTTATCCACGAAGATAAGAATTACAAAAAACCCGTATTATAAATAAGAAATTTTTTTGGATTATTGCAATTAAATTACGGCTTCTTGGGTCCAATGATTTATGAAGGCTGTGACGCAAAGCTGGACAGATACTGCAATGGTTCCATACTAATACATACATATGATTCTGAACTAGAAGGAACAATAGAAAACATTTTCATTATTATCGTACAATAGAGAACTTCGACTTTGTGGATTTGGGGTACTCGTATAATCAGGCCCGGATTTCTACCTAGGCCAACAAGGCACCGGCCTAGGGGCCCATAGCCACCGATAGAAAGCAAAAAAATTACGCCTTATTGGCGTCCTGTCACCCAATCTGGCAACAATGCACCAGTGGCATAGAATAACTACGTACCAGTGGCGATAACGCCGCCATCTGGTTAAATCAGCTTTCTGATTGGATGCCTAGGATGCTAACTAAATGGCGGCATCCAAGTAAAGACCTAGTCTTCGCGTTATCCTAGTTAAGATACCTCAATGTTTAACGAGATGGCTTGTCGAAAGTTAGCTCTTTGGATACGGCTGAATCAAAAGCCGCCGCGTCATTTAAATTTAATTCATGTTTTTGACACTATAGCGCTAGTAGTCCTATAACAAATATGGCGTCAATAGCTGTAAAGTGTTTGGGGATTTTGGTTAGAGCACCTTGTTTGATTTTTTCAGCATATCTCGAATTCTGTTAATACTACGGGAATCGCCTTGCTCCGCTCCGTTTCGCTCGGCTTCTAATTATGTACTTACATGGCAACCTAACCGCTTCTCCTCTCTTTGTACGTCGTCGCGGCCTATCCCTAGCCAAAAGGCTAAACGTCATTCAGCCCTCTCGTTAAACGTTGCGTTGAACCATTTGGCTGAGCAATCTTTAGGAATTTAGTTGAATGCCGCCATTAAGTTAGTATCCTAAGCATCCAATCAGAAAGCTGATTTAACGAGATGGCACCCACAGCGATACCAACTGAATTATGTCAATATAGTCTCTATGGGCCCGGGTCTGGATATAAATAGCCTGTTGTACCATTGTACCCGTTGGGAACGCATTTTCGATGCAAACGTCACCACATTATTACTTAATTTTTAAAACAAATGACTCTTGCTTTCTTTTTCACTCATCAAATTTCATTCTTTTCGAGTGTCGTTCTATCTCTGTTACTCATGAAGGGTAAAGAATTTTGAGATTTTTCAGCGTGGCCTTGTAAGTATGATATTGAGCTTCTTGGTTCATAGCCTAGTTGTGTACTTATTTTCGAACACAGTTTTAGATATGGCTGAATATTGCGTCCGCAAAGTGAAGATGGTATTATTAAATCTATGTCGCCTTAACAAAGGTGTTCGTAGAAATTAAAGTGCGACTGGCTACGAAAAAATTTAAGAAAATTACCTTCGACATCAGTTCCTTGTACGCCTGTAAGACCGATCCTCGTCAAGTCATAATAGATTTTCAAATGTTTTCATTCAGAATATTTTTTTTAAACCGCTAAAACCTATACAAATAGCACTACTATAACATAATTGTACAGTCACCTGCAGTTCATGCTCTCTCTTTGTAAACGATTTTGACGGCAATGGCACCGTAATAAGAACTGCCAATTTCATGCTGGAAAACGTACTGGAAAACTTTTCATTTCTTAAAAAATGTTGCAGCTGCAATTTCAAAAATAATTTCCGTTTTAAGATTCGACACGACAGAAGAGAAGCCAAAAATAAGCTTTTAAAATAATCAATCAGTTCCGAGCCATGTTTATGATTAACTTCCGGAGACAGCGTGGCTCAATAATGTGTCAATAAATGTTGGTAAAAATGTGTGCTTTTAAGCAGGTTAGTTGCAAATCTTCATACTTAGTTTCGCACGAGTACCATTTGTATGTTTGCAATGGAATATTTACGTCTTTTTCATAGATATTGATTAAACACCCAAAATTAAATAACTAGTACGAGCGATAAACGTCTAAAGAAAAAATATGCCCTCGAAATTTTCTTCCTCTTTCCCTTTCTGTCAATTTGCAATAAAATCCCACCGCTTTATACACAATAAGAAAATTTTACTTCGGTATACGCACAGTAAATATACCATGATGTCTATACACTTGAGTTTGTTAAATTAACACTTATTAATTAAATTTTCTAGTTCAGGGCGGCTTAAATTTTTTTAAAGTGTATAATCTAATAAACCGTTCCCCTCTATAATGGCATTGTCACATGAATAAACAAACAACTGTAGTATAATTTTTCCCAGTGGTTGATCATCGCGGAAGAATCTAGTTCTAAGCCAAACTACGTGTATCCCAGTTATTTAAAAGAAATAGTTGTCCTTTGCATTGACCGTAGCAACAGACCGCTACGCTCTTGTTACCACCTCGATCTGGCTGTGCTAGCGCACCCCACTGATCTTTTCTCCAAATTCTCTTCCCTCCTTTTGTGTCCATTTTTTAATAAAGGTAACTTGAAAAATTATTACCTCTTCTCTCTCTGAATGACTGACTGACTCAGCTACTTGTTCGTTTGTATGTGTGTATCTATATAGGTATTAAGTAAGTAGTATATTTTTGCGTAGTTTAAAATAACTTTTTTTATTTTGTATGCTATCATTCCACATCCTTAGATGAAAATGTATATAAATACTGAGGCTTTTTCCAAAGTTGTGGCCTTCTGTCTGTTTTCCATTTGTGTAAATGTCTTCTTTTTTGTGCAATAAAATAATGACAATTCATTTAATTCATTTAAATTAAATTCGTTTAAATTAAATCCAAATTTGGAAGTGTTGAAGTTGTTAGGTTATGCTTTAATAAACAGATGAATACTCGAAAAGCTTCAGATTTAGGCGGAATTCTAGAAGCTGTGTCTAAATGTGGTAAGTCGAAACGCTACACACCCGTAACGCGCCCGCTGAGCCGACAGCAAATTCACCTGTCACCGAGCATACATTTATCATTTGCTGACTTCTATTTGAATAGAACGCAAATGGAAACCATTTCCCTATCCGCTAATAGGAAATTCTTTCATAGACTATTTAATGGAGAATTTAATGGGCAATTGCTTTCTAATTGTATTGTTTTGATATGAAGATAATTTGTTGTGTTTTTTGAACTTGTGTAAGCTACTATTTTGTATGTTAAATATTTGAAATGGTATCGGCATATCGGTGAAGGCATGTGGTTGAAAACAATAAAACGTGAGTGTACCCGAAGGATGCCAAACTAGACCCAATTACTAAGCCTCCGCTCTCTATGCTATCCGTCCGTCGGTCACAGCTTCAGCCGTAGTAGATAGCCAATTGAATTTTTTACAGAATTCCTGTGAAAATGGCCTCATAAAATGGCATATCATAAAAAATATTGAACCCATGGTATACAAAATACCTCGAAAATAATTGTATTTTTTTTTTTCAGCGTGTCCTAAAAGCTGACATTTTTATGGAAAAGTGAAAAAAAAAGAGCTCGAAAAAACGTTTTCTTCTTTGGAAAGTTGTCTATTATAATATATAATACTTTCATTTATTTTATTTTTGAATTGTAGGACGTCATATATTGATTAACATGATGTGCTCCTTGCAATGACAAGTAAATTTTTTTTTTCCATTCAACCTTCAGACATCAAACTCTATTGCAAGTATTAATTCCAAGTAGTTCGATTGCTCAAAAACACAAATTAGGCTTATTGAATGAAATTATGTATCAACAAAATACAGTAGTCCATGTTGACATAAGCTAGCAAATAAAAACCCAATAAACTCCGTAAGCCAAAAAGAAATAAATCAATCAACAACAATCAAACAACTCAACCCCGAAGGTACGCCGTAAAAAACGTAAAAGAGGATGAAATTTTGTATCAAAGTTCTGTATTTTTTCGGTTAAAAACCAAAGAAAGTGGTATTCTTGGTTTAAAATTAGAAATGTTCTTTAACAACGTTTTTGGAAAATAATTCATAAAAAGTTAAAATAGGAATTTAAAGTTATAATAAGAAGTTCGTTGTTTTTTAAATTAAAACAATGAAAATTGATATACTAAATACTTCTAGTTGGAAGTAAAAACACGGTGCTTGAGTGTTTTTGTAAAATCATCCCTTTAGGTGGTAAATAAGAAGGTGAACTTTTTATAGACAATCCGGAATATTCGTAATTAAATAAATGAATTAAGAATCCGTGTTTTAAAAGGGTAAAAAAGGGATGTATGATATAAGGAAAATTTGTTATTGTTGTAGTTAAAATAATGAAAATTAATATAAAACCTTTTAGAAAATCACCTGTAGAGGGGTGAAATAGAGGATGAAAGTTTGTATCAGAGTTCCGCAAATCTAAGGTAAAATCGGTGATTGAATTTTCAAACAATTAGTTAAAGACGAAAGGTAACTTAAAAAGAAGCACCTGCTTAGTTTTAACTATAACGGAAATTATTTGCATTGATGTTGATATTTTCTTTGGAGGAAATCGTATATATTTGAAATCCACGCATACGGGGTCGCAGGCAACAGCATCTTGTCCAGGAAACTATCTTTTTGATAGGAATTGGCATTCAAAGAATAAGATCTATGATACTTAGTCAAGTTTAAAGACATTCTGCTAGATGATTTAGTGAGTACATAATACTCTGAATATCGGTTTTGTTTGTTAAGCCTGCAAATAAATAACATGCTGTTAATAATGAATTTTCTCCACATAACCACTATAAAAATCCTTATCGGACATTTAAAAGGGATTAGATAAATTATTGGACCCTTACAAGCTAAAATTAAATCTCGAATGTCGAAATTCACCTGCTGTGGATTTTTCATTTTTTTTAATTTGGAAATTACTTACCGAGAGCATTTTATTTTATTTTGTTATTTTCATTGTATTTATTGTTAACTTGATTGATATTGAACTTTAATTTATAATAATAAACACCACATAAAACCTTTCAGGTTTGTGGGTGGCGCACAAGAATCTACCTTACTACTTAACGCTTAAAAGTGCTTATTATGCATTCTATAATATTTAAATCTAAATGCTTGGCTTAAAAACAATTATAAACAATGACAAATTAAAGCTTATTCTAGTCACGATGATGTTTGTTGATCGACAAAGGTTACTTTTCATTTCAATGGTCTTAAGGGTAATTTTGTTTGTCTATACAATCAATGGAAAGAACTGATAAGGAAACGGCATTATAAGTTGCTTCTAATTTGCGGCTTTAAAAACTATTTAGAAAATTTAATTTAATTTATCCCTTATATTGATCGAGATTAATTTATTACGCGCGTTGTAGTGCATTGGCGGTAGTAGTAATTGTTGGTTACTTGTAGGTGATTAGTTATTGACAATTTCCCGTGGTGTGTTAAGTATAAATGCGAGACGAGATTTTGAATTTCAAGATTTTTCATCAATTGTAAAATTTACAGCGCCTAATTCACCATCACAAGAGAGATTTTAATAAGATTCAATACATTTTAAACAAAAACCACTTTTGTATTGAATGATAATGTACCACATTTCTAAATACCACTTTATTAATACTAATAACTTTATTAATATTATATTATGATATAATATAATATTTATGACATAAATTATAAATAAAACTTAACTAAATTAAAAGGGTAAAACTAACCTAAAATCCTTGTCAGATCTCTAATAAAAGTAAAAATAAAAATCCTTTCTAAATCGCTACCGTCATGTGGAAGGGTACCTAGAAAGCTGGCAGCGTTTCCCTGATTCTCTGGCCAAGATATGCGCCAGCCTTTGGGTCCCCACAAACGTAGTTCAGCCGTGCAGATATTTCTTTAAAAAGGAGTTTTGCATCTGGACCCCACGGCCCGAGGGTCTCGACCCCGAAAGGCACAAATATGCAATCCGAGCTAAGGGCTGCATACTTGCGCCTCTTGTTTCCCTCGGCCGCTGCCGCAGCCGCACCAGCTCTAACGGCAGTAACACCGGTGCGGGACGGTGCTAGTGTGTCAACACATGTTGCATCCCACACCATGGCTCTGCCGCAGCCGCACCAGCTCTAACGGCAGTAACACCGGTGCGGGACGGTGCTAGTGTGTCAACACATGTTGCATCCCACACCATGGCTCTGCCGCAGCCGCACCAGCTCTAACGGCAGTAACACCGGTGCGGGACGGTGCTAGTGTGTCAACACATGTTGCATCCCACACCATGGCTCTGCCGCAGCCGCACCAGCTCTAACGGCAGTAACACCGGTGCGGGACGGTGCTAGTGTGTCAACACATGTTGCATCCCACACCATGGCTCTGCCGCAGCCGCACCAGCTCTAACGGCAGTAGCACCGGTGCGGGACGGTGCTAGTGTGTCAACACATGTTGCATCCCACACCATGGCTCTGCCGCAGCCGCACCAGCTCTAACGGCAGTAACACCGGTGCGGGACGGTGCTAGTGTGTCAACACATGTTGCATCCCACACCATGGCTCTGCCGCAGCCGCACCAGCTCTAACGGCAGTAGCACCGGTGCGGGACGGTGCTAGTGTGTCAACACATGTTGCATCCCACACCATGGCTCTGCCGCAGCCGCACCAGCTCTAACGGCAGTAACACCGGTGCGGGACGGTGCTAGTGTGTCAACACATGTTGCATCCCACACCATGGCTCTGCCGCAGCCGCACCAGCTCTAACGGCAGTAACACCGGTGCGGGACGGTGCTAGTGTGTCAACACATGTTGCATCCCACACCATGGCTCTGCCGCAGCCGCACCAGCTCTAACGGCAGTAGCACCGGTGCGGGACGGTGCTAGTGTGTCAACACATGTTGCATCCCACACCATGGCTCTGCCGCAGCCGCACCAGCTCTAACGGCAGTAGCACCGGTGCGGGACGGTGCTAGTGTGTCAACACATGTTGCATCCCACACCATGGCTCTGCCGCAGCCGCACCAGCTCTAACGGCAGTAACACCTTTGCGGGACGGTGCTAGTGTGTCAACACATGTTGCATCCCACACCATGGCTCTGCCGCAGCCGCACCAGCTCTAACGGCAGTAACACCGGTGCGGGACGGTGCTAGTGTGTCAACAACACATGTTGCATCCCACACCATGGCTCTGCCGCAGCCGCACCAGCTCTAACGGCAGTAACACCGGTGCGGGACGGTGCTAGTGTGTCAACACATGTTGCATCCCACACCATGGCTCTGCCGCAGCCGCACCAGCTCTAACGGCAGTAACACCGGTGCGGGACGGTGCTAGTGTGTCAACACATGTTGCATCCCACACCATGGCTCTGCCGCAGCCGCACCAGCTCTAACGGCAGTAACACCGGTGCGGGACGGTGCTAGTGTGTCAACACATGTTGCATCCCACACCATGGCTCTGCCGCAGCCGCACCAGCTCTAACAGCAGTAACACCGGTGTGGGACGGTGCTAGTGTGTCAACACATGTTGCATCCCACACCATGGCTCTGCCGCAGCCGCACCAGCTCTAACGGCAGTAACACCGGTGCGGGACGGTGCTAGTGTGTCAACACATGTTGCATCCCACACCATGGCTCTGCCGCAGCCGCACCAGCTCTAACAGCAGTAACACCGGTGTGGGACGGTGCTAGTGTGTCAACACATGTTGCATCCCACACCATGGCTCTGCCGCAGCCGCACCAGCTCTAACGGCAGTAACACCGGTGCGGGACGGTGCTAGTGTGTCAACACATGTTGCATCTCACACCATGGCTCTGCCGCAGCCGCACCAGCTCTAACGGCAGTAACACCGGTGCGGGACGGTGCTAGTGTGTCAACACATGTTGCATCCCACACCATGGCTCTGCCGCAGCCGCACCAGCTCTAACGGCAGTAACACCGGTGCGGGACGGTGCTAGTGTGTCAACACATGTTGCATCCCACACCAATGTTCTGCCGTTCTTCCATGGGATTAATGTCATCCCATCGGGCCTCTTGCCATCGTCACGCGTTATGTCCTTCGGCTCTAGAATAGCCGGCACGTTGACGGTGGCAAGATCCCGCCGGATGGCATCATTTATACTGGCGTGGCGCGGCAGGCGGCCAGTACTACGCTGACAAGAAAGGCCTTGGTGTCCGAGCTGATCGACGTTTGTGCCACACCGGCAGCGATGTGGCTCGTTCGTCTTCACACCGAGTCTGAGGCTGACGGCTAGGGAGAAAGATACCCTGTCCAGCTGCGTGGCGATGTTAATAGACGGTACAGCGTGCAGCCAGAACCTGGACTCCCTTTCACCGGATGCCAGGAGGCGGACTCGATCTGCAGGATCGGTCGCAGTGTCAAGTAAAGAACTTTGAACTTGTCTGCAGAACGGTTCGTCCCACTGTTTTCGTTTAGTCAAGTCAGTGGGCAGATTCTCACTAGGACAGGCTAGCACCCATGCATCCCTGGCATCCGTCAAGCATGATGCCTCAACGTCACCGAGTGACGGGAAAATTATAGTACCATAGAGGACATGCGTGCTATGAACGGATGACAGGAAGGCTGGGAGTGTACACTGGAAATTTTGTGAATTCCCAGGCCATCGAACTAGACTGGAAGGGTGGCTTGCGCCCAGCACCGGTCGGTAAGTGAACAATTTATGATGGTAACAATGGATTGCTGTATTTTTTTTGTGCTGATTAATCTGCCACACCCTTTTTTCAGAAAAATAATCACATTGTCAACTTTAAAGAGCCAAATCATTCATTGAAGTTCAATAACTTTGCAGAAAAAAATTGCCAATAATCGGTCATTTTTTTGAAACATAATATTTTTTTTTTTTCAAAATTTTATTTTACCCTTTTGTCGGCGTGATTAATATTTATATCCATGCCAAATTACAGCCTACTAGTACTAATAGTCTCTGCGTTAAGCCGCGGACAGACAGACATGGCGAAACTATAAGGGTTCCTTGTCGGACTACGGAACCCTAAAAATCAGCAATAACTTACTATTTTTAGGCAGATATGATTTCTGTTTTACGCTCAACTTAATTTTTGAACGATGTTACTTTTTTTAACGAAATGTAGCATGGGAACATCTTGATTGAAATGCACTTGTACTTGTCCACTGTATTTATTTTATTTACCTAACCGGCTTCACTATTATAGCATTTTCAAAGGTTTATTTGGTTGTTTACGTACAATATATGAACCTTTGAAAAAGGTAGGTAAATAAAATAAATACAGTGCACAAGTACCTACAAGTGCATTTCAATCAAAATGTATCGAAAGTTCCACCAAGTGCCAACAATCACAATAAGTATCAAATTCATAGCATGGAAACTTTCCCGAAATAGTTTAATTTTGTAGGCCTAAGAATAGTCACATTTTTGTCTCGTATTTCGCTCCCTGCATCATTTTATTCATTCGTAATGTAATTCATAAAAAGGTTTTATTATTATGTTTGTAATGTGGTATTTTTATATTTATAAAGTGGTATTTTCAAGTTTCAAAAGTTATATTTTTATTAGTATGTTTGTCTATCAAAGTTGGTATTTTTCATATTTTCTCGATCCAACTCTGATATTATTGTAATATAGACCAACAATCCACCTGATTTCTGTCCAGAATATGGAGTGTAAATATGCAGTAAATTTGAATGAAGCCATAACGATCGCCGAGTGCACACTAAACACGGTTTCAGACTAGTTTGGACAATTATCAGAATTGGCTACTCACCTCGTTCGACTGTTTCGCCGAGGGTTGGGAGCACACTGATAGATATCGGCACGGCAAGGGTGCGTTATCCGATGAATTGCCATAATCAACATTTTTCTTTCTCGTACATACTTCATAGCTTCTGATGACACAACTTAAAAAACTGATTTGAACATGCACACGTCGGTCGCCTGTAGCACATACATAAACAAACAGTAGACTTTCAACAGTATGTCGTTTTATAAGCTTAGAAAGCGAAAAACATGGGGTCATAAGCAATTACATAAACATAAATAATTTTTTTCACATTATAGAAACGCTTGTCACTACTTCACCCGGTAAAAAGCGACGAGACGTAGGATGAAGGGCGCTGGCCCAGAAAGTACCTAAAAAAATACCTGAAAAAAGCACTTTCAACTTAAAAAAATCAAATACCTACTGCAAATTTCGTTACTTTTAATTTATTGTGACAAAGCT
The DNA here is from genome assembly GCA_910592155.1 of Ypsolopha scabrella. Taxonomy (NCBI): domain Eukaryota; kingdom Metazoa; phylum Arthropoda; class Insecta; order Lepidoptera; family Ypsolophidae; genus Ypsolopha; species Ypsolopha scabrella. The sequence continues at coordinate 15,544,678 of OU342961.1, read as the reverse complement.
ATCGTTAGTTTATCGCTAAATGTGTTGAGAGATGTGTTCTGAAGTATCGACGAGGAATAGATAATCTATATAGGAGGATCTTTTGGTCTATAAATCATCGATAAAACAGATTTAGTACATCTCTATTTACAGTATTCATGCGTTCAGTAGAGTAGACTATGTACACTAGATCATGTTAACTGCTGTACGTACACGCTTGTTCGTTTCGTTTTGCCAAGTGTGGAGTGCTTGTTCTAGGTATAACTCCATTTAATAACAACCGACATGTCCCGCAAATGGTAATGTGTTTACGTGGTTCAGACCGAAATTTTTAAGTGTGTTGTTAGAAATAGATGAAAATTTAAGGGTATAAATATTCTTATGTCCTTAATTTTTTAAAGAGTATATATTATCGCACATTAAAAAATAATAACTGCAAATAAAATGTCTCCATCATTTCAGCGAGCCGTTAGGTTATAAGTATGGCGAGATGCGGAACGCAGTAGAGCATCTATATAGATATAGAAAGTCAGTAAGTATCTCTCTACTGTTAAGAATCATCTGAGGGGCCTGTCCTGTGTTAGTCGTTTTTCCGTCAGTTCGCGTTAAAATTTTTAAAGTATGAAAAATTACACACAAAGGTACTGCTTCCAATGTTGTTCCCTTTAGCAACGCACTACACAAGTAACTGTAATTTAATTCATAATATCCTAACACTATTGTTAATCCAAACACAGATTTTTTTTTTTTTTCAATAAATCAAAGTTCTTCGCCTTTTTTAATATTTTTCTTACTTTTTCAAGGAAAATGCTTTTTTAAAACGGCTGTTCTAAAATTAGAGTAAGGGCTGCATGGACTCGGTTCCTGGTGTAAGGAATAAACTCAGGCGAGAAAAGGTACAAACTCTCAAAAAAGTCTTACTAACTCGCGAAGGTTTGTCTCTTTCATCTGGAACGGAACTGGGCATGAGAAAACCGAGTATTACCTTGTTTTGACTCGGTATCCCTGTCATGTAAAGTACATAATACGAGTTTGTAGTCATAGTATCATAATGTATTGAATTAGTCTGGGCCTTCGACCTGTGGAGGGTTGTAGGGCAACATAATTAAGTGAATTAGTTGCCTTTGATTTCACCCGCGGGTAGCCAGTAATTCGATTAAGGTGTGAAGGAACGCTGCCTCTTAATGCACCGCCAAAACAGCGTTGAATGTTTTGCATGATCGATGCGTCTGGGTTTCATTTCAGCGCATAGAATTAACCCTGACTGTAATTGAATTTTATTGATTTATATGCTTTACACTTGTTTAGGTGTCAAGTAAGACAAAAAGTATACAATTGGAACTATAATACTCATTTACTGATTGATCATAAGACAGTTTTTTATTTAATTTAATACAGTTTTGTAAAAGATATTCTCTTCTTTAGATATTTGTTGGCAAATCAACAGCAAAACAGAACAAGACGTAAGTAGTTGTTGTTTGTCTTGTACTAGTTCCACTAGTTTAAATGTTATTTGTTTTATATTTCTGCGATTAATTTCATGAATCGAAAAAAATACATATCTTCACGACCTGAATCCCCGAGGGGGTGTCAGAGGTGCTCCCAAGTGTAGACTGTGAAATACAAGTCACAGTCCAAACTTTGTTTACCTGTTTTTCACTCACGATTATCAGGGTTTGTGATGGCAAGTATATTCTTGAAGAATTTACAGTCAAATAAAAAACAATAAAAGGGATGAATAAAGGTAATTATTTCATTTTACGTGTACACTGTGAAGTTATAGCCGAATATTTTACCACTGGTATTGATGATTTTTTCAAAGTCCTTATATAATACAATTGGGGTATCAAAGACTCGCCAAAGTGTGACTGTGGAGCCCCAGCGCAAACGCAAGCCGTAGTGCATATCGTGGAGGAGTGTCCAGTATACCAAGGGGGCGATTCCGGAGAAACAGTCAAAGCGAGATTTTTAATACCCAAGTTAAAATGTGTGAAGTTCGACAGATAAAATGGGTTTTCACGGTCGAGAAGGCTAATTCGACAGAGTAAGAATAACCCTCTAGTTCTGTGGCAGTTTGGCAAAATTAAACCAACTTACACCGGAGGCCAAAAACTGAATCCTGAATTTAAAATTAAATTTATGGCACATACATATAAATATATACCGCAGGAAACTATAAAGCTACATAAGGCTAATGATTATTATTATTATTGAATATTATTTTTAAATTAGTATTGTATTAATTTCTTGCTTAACAAAATGATTATTTATTTATTTTAAGATGTCTAACCCACTAACAGTCGCTAAACTAAATCGTTAGTGAATTAACACTTATTAACCTTACATACAATAAATAAAAAATATTAAATGCCTATATACTTATTTGTTAATAATAATTTAAGAACTTGTAGGTAAAAATAAACAAAATATTGTTTTCCAGTAGCTAAAAGTTAATTAAATTAGTAACTAGAGACGTTGGAAGGTATTCCAAACAAATGGCAACTAGCAAGAACAAGTTGGCATCCAGTGTGCATGCCCGAAACTTCCTTAAGTCAAATATGAATATAAGAGATGGTTTGCACAACATGTTAGCTCAGTCCCCGTTGCACAAAGTTCTACTGCGACTAGGGTTGCCAGGTGTTCAGCTTTAGCCGGACATGTTTGGCTTTTTACGGTCGTGTCCGGTCAAATATTCACGTGTACGACCTGTCTGGATTTTTTCAGGCTTTTTGTCAGTGTAACACAGTTGTCAGGTTGAAGCTATCTATTGAGACTGAACGTCTTTCACTTTGTCAATACCAAAATTACCAAATTATTGATTGGTTTTATCTGCTTCCTTCATTTTGTAACAAAAGAGTGATTCATAGCTTAAGCAATAAAAATACTTTATTATTGAGTTTTTTAATTATAAAAGTAATGTTTGGCTTTAAAAAGTATGTTTAGCTATTAAAAAACATTATGTCCGGCTTTTAGGCCAAAATTTATTTTATTATTTTTTTATTTTATTTATTATGTAAGCATAATGCAGAGTCCGGCTTTTGTATTTTAGGGCCTGGCAACCCTAACTGCGACTCGCTATACTTACGAAGGAACATAAATATTAACATTGCCCGATTTCAAGGTAATTCTTCGTGTAAGGAAATACCCAGGTGGAGTAAAACCAAAATACATGCAAAAGTTTATTGGCTTTCAAAGTGAAAATATTGAATTAATCAGCAGTTTCCAAAGGACGTCACTGAAGTGTTAATCTACACGGGCTTAGCAACGGAAAATGTTGAGCTAAGAGTGAATTAGGAATGTGAGCTAGGAAAAATTATTGACTTATACATTTTTATCACTCGTATTTATTATAAAAAATGCAGTTTCCTCTCAAATTATAGTTTGCCATAAAAATGGCTGGCATAAACTTCAGAGAAAACTGTTTCTCTCACAGTCAGTTTTATGTTACATGTGTTATGGGTGATCTCCGCCCATTAAAGGGAAAATCACCAACATAGTTTACAAAAAAGCTAAAAGAAGATAGTTTTATCGGTGAAAAAGTATAAGTGTTACAAGATGTTTATGATATTTTATCAATTGCAAATCGCAAGTATTAATCATGTAAACATGAAGTTTTGAAAATTACTTACATTCGAACTTCACGCATACGAAATGTGGGCAACAGCTAGTCAACAAATTGTCAGTGATTATTGATTTAAGTTTTTTAGGAAAATGCTGTGCTAACCCATACATCCGGTGCACCTTTATTTCACCGACGATTATTACGTCCCAACGTGATGGGTGGTGAGCCCTATCGCCATACTTCGGGCACAATTACCCTCTTCTTAGGGCATGCAGATTTCCTCACGATCTTTTCCTTCATCGTTCAGCAAGTTGTAAGCATAAGGTAATAACAAAAGTACTATACACGTAAATTCCGAAAAACGCATTGGTGTAGCCTGACCGAGAATCGAGCCTAGGTCTGAAGATTGAGAGGACAGTGTTTTACCGCCTGAACTACCGCCGCTGCTGTAAAAATACATACAACTATGGCGAAACTACCATTACATTTTTTCAAAATCACATCCTTTCCCTCATATCACCACAAAAAAATCACTGACTCAATTCCAAATACGGTGTGCTTTTATTTTTCCTAAAGAAATGCGAATAAAGCGTGTAAAGGGATGATTGCATTATGCATACCGAGATTGGAAAGCATAAGGCCGTAGTTTCCTTCCCGTTTTATATTTTCCTTACAATAACGATATCAAGGTTATTAATAGAAGAAAGCCCGGTAAATGTGCAATATCTACCTGCAGCCGCTTTCCGCAGGAGTCCTTGTAAAAACCATAGCTGCGTTATTGCATGGAAAGACTTGAGCGTGCTAGTCTATTCAAAGGCTCGCTTTTGTATAAAGCTTTCTTCGCAATGCTCAATGGTTATTGTTTTTCAAAAGCGCCCGACGCACCTTAAATTGGTTTACAGGGAATCTTAAGTAGATCTTTGTTTAAATTAACATTACATCATTGCGGTATCAAAAAGCATAAGAAAAGCAAATCATGATGTGAGGAGCTCTGAACTGGAATTCGAACCCGGAAACTCTCGCGAACCGGGCGATTGATCTACCAACTAAGCTATTTAGTTTTCAACAAAACCTGCGAATTTACCCACGTGTTTTCCTTTATGTGTAAATGCGATTGAGAAATCGCACAGTGTTTAAGAAATAAAAATTCATTTCTATCATAGATCTTTATTTATTTATTACATCATGTATATGGTGGCCATGGGCGTCGGAAGACAAAAGTCTAGGGTGGGGCAACCTTTCAAATATCAACGGGATTTATAGTTAAAAAATTAATAAAACGTACTTTTGTGCAAACAAAACCAGCTGATTGGTCTTGTCTCTCATATGTCCGCTGTATGATGTGTACTTTAGTCGTGCTACGAAATCCTGTTTTTTACTGTCCCATTCCGTTTTCAGGGGGGCGGTTGCCCCCCTGCCCCCTCCCCCTTCCGATGCCCATGATGGTGGCTTTTTCAGTTATAAGCAATGCTTATTAAGCATGAAAAACTGGCCAAGTGCGTGTCGGGCCGTAGTTGCCCGGTACATTTTATAAGTTGGTCTACTAATACAGACCGCGCCAAACTTCTAGTCCCATACATTAGAGAGAACCAAAAATTTGGCGCGACCTGTACTCGTAAACCTGTAAAGCCTACTTAGCTGTGATAGTTTTCCTTTTAAATTCATTATATATACTACTTTTGTGATTTTTTTTACATTTCTATAAACAACCGTTTAGCCGGCAGGGGAGGGGGGGGGGAGCTCCTCTCACAAAAAATTTCACATTAAACCTTAATATTTCGCCAACGGTTCCTTCAATTGAAAAATGAGTTTGAGTTTAAATATTTGTTTTATTCTAAATCATTTTAATCTGCGGATCTAGAGGCACAACCGTTCGAGGCTCGTTCGTCTCTCGTTTTCGTCAACGAGACGAGTGAGCCCCGAACGTCTTTACTTCTAGAGCCGCTGCTGTTTAATTTACGCGTGTTTTTCCTACTGCAGTAGGGGTTATTAAATTTATCTTGTTTAACATACTTTCGATAAGAGTAATGTGTATTCTTCACTACCCGATGTTGTAAAGGGGATGGTAGAACTTAATAATATTAGACTCGTCTTAAATACACTAGCGTCCTTTAGACACCCAGTGGCTCACTATCACTATTAAGGGAGTATCTATACATATCGTTGTATTAAGGGAAAGCATATGGGTAAATTCGTAGGTTGTATCGAGAACTGGATAGCTCAGTTAATAGAGCAATCGCCCGGCTAGCGATAGGTCCAGAACTCCTTACATCCTTTACGTTTCTTCTGCTTTTCTATACCACAATTATATAATTTTAATTTGTTCAACATTTATTACTACGACGAAATGTTTTGTTTTAATTGGTTACACGTAAAAAAACATTTAAAAAAAACTTGAAAATATATGTTTTAATTTTACTTCGGATCTTATGCGAAACAGTTATTTTATTAGACTATGTGCAACAAGTGTTATTTACTCATGCGTACCATCAAATATATCGTTCTAAAAACAAATAATTCCACATAAATCCAATTTGTCATTAATAAATTTAAGAATTGTAAATTCGTATCTATCCATCCGTTATAAATTGTTTTTTTCACCGTAGCGGGAATTTAATAAAATCTTTTATTCAATGACGGATGCTTAAGGCGCGCTTTGAGTACTGTTTAGTGAATATTAAGTCGTTGGAATTCATAAGGAGTTTCATTTCGACGAATTTCGAGTCTTTTATTTTATTGAGTGAGTCTGATATTAATCCCATGGTGTTCTCGCAACGAATTAAGTCAATAGAGAAATAATAAAGTAAGAACTAAGTGATTTAATCACTCATCCAGTACTTATTGAAACCTGAAACTTTCAAGACTTTTACACATTTAGGACGTTATTACAAAGTAATATGCGATATGTGGAAGACTATCGTAAGTTGACAACTAATTCGGGAAACTTAACCTTTTTACTTTATTCTATTATTCTATACAAGATTGTGAAGATGCTTTTATTTATTTGTTTCAAGATTTATTTAAACAACTTCTACTTTCCTATTTCTAAAGAAATATTCTGCCTAAACAGACCTTAGATTTTAAATGTTTTAAATAAACCTCGATATATGGTAGAAAAAATTTCAAATAGCAAGACGTGCAAAATATCAACTGGTACATAAAAGGGCGGTTCGGTTCTTTTTTACACACGATTGTTTAAATACCTAGCTATGTGTAGTTTCACACACTATATCTAACTAAACTGACGCAATAATAAGAGACCAAAGTAAAAACACAACAAAATTATATAGAAACAGCATGTCCAATCATGAGGCACCTTGCTCGCATAGAGATAGGATTTAGTACTAAAGCTACAAATTCATACACAGTCAGCGATACCAAGTTTCTCACAAACTCAGGTTCATGTTGTAAATAACGTAGAACTTTTTTTGTATCTTGTGAATATGTAAAAGGCAAACCTGACTGACCCATTTATCAACGCACAGCCAAAACTACCGAACGGATTTCGCTGAAATTTAGCATACAGATAGTTGTAATGAATTTTAAAATAATGATAAATCATAGTCTCTTTGAATTATCATAATTACTTGTAGTACCTCAAAATTCATAAAAATACTGTTTTTGTTGGTTCTACAGGCTAATTGGATTGTGAGCTCTAACACTTAACGTAAAAGGGCTTTTATCAAAACGGAGTTCAAAATATCCTTGTTATATACTTATTTTGAAATGTGAAAAATTAATTTCTTCCCAGTTTAACCCTTCAATGCCAGAAAACCCGATATAAAAAGATATTGTGGTTATTGCAATATAACGTAAAGGATAGGATGCATACGACCACGATGTAGCCGCGTAACGTATAATATCGGAGCCAATAACCAACCGTATGATAATGTTACCTCGTCATACTATGTAAATTCACTGCTCTATGCCGCGAAATTGAGGACGCCTTTCTTGTATCAGGGCGCAACCATGTGAATATTGAGAAAAATATAGGGTTTGTATAATATTCACATGTTTATGGATTAAAAAATGAATATGGTTTATTTTATCATGAGTAAAATACATATTTAAATAATTAATACTTAAATTGTGCTGCAAACATTTTGTCAGTTTGTTTACAAAATTACTGTTCTTATCTGTCAAAAAAATATTAAAAATAATACACGTACGCATCCAGATATGGTATATAGAATATAGTAAGAAAGTGGTTTGTATCAAAATGAAAATATTCATTTGAAAATTTAAATGGCTGACCAAGATCAAACTGAAAATATTTTTCCGTCCCAATAAAAATAAAAACGTGTGAGTAAGAGAGCAATATGCAAGATTATCCCAAAAAAAAAATCAAAATACCTTTCAAGAAGAGCATTGGTGTATAATAAAAGGTATTGTTTTCATACATCTCGCTATAAGATCCTTTGAATCTCCCAATCGAAATTTAGTAGCAACAAAACCTCTGGCTTTTAGTCCCGACGTTCGTTCTCATCGTTCGGGATACACAACGACACACGAATTTTCGTCATAAGCCCGAGCTCAGATAGTATATGCTGATTCCTTTTTACCTGAAAGCAACCTTAATAAAACTGCAATAAGAAGTACTCTTGCCTGTTTTGAATGTTAAGGTTTCGATCCATAACTATTTGGATCACATTGAGAATTGTTAAGCTTATTTGAATGTCTATTTTACCACCCATTTTGATCTAGGTACGTGCGTCTGGAGAGTTAAAGGTTTTTGAACTCTATAGTGATACCATGCTAAGAAATATTTTATTGTAATACGTTACGTGAAATTAAAAAACGTTTATACTTACTGTTTATACTTTTTCAAACATTCTGGTCCTACATATTTAATCTGAACTGAATAAGACGAATTTTTATTTTAATACACTACTCGAATTAAATGGATGGGAAATAAATAAACTTTTAATAAAAAAATAATAACCGACTTCAAATGATATGGCAGACATTCATTAATATGAATGAACCCTATATCTATTGTTTATGCAAAGATTCATGTATGTAATAGAATGTAGTTATGCTGTGTATGTATATGTAGGGATATATATATATATATATATATATGTATTAAAATTTTAATTTAATAGTGTGATGCGTAGTTTTGTGTACACGTATGTCTACTTATTAATTTATTATGATTTTTTTTATTTATCACAGGGGTTTGCTGGAAGAAATCTCTACTTAGAGATAAGCTCGGCTGTGTACATCCTATTTCTAACCTCAATTGTAATTATATTTATGTGTACAATAAAGTATAAAGTATAAAGTATAAAAAGTTTAAAATAATTACATACTGACCGATGGTGCCAAAATAACACTTTTGCTGACATCATTCTTCCTGAAACATTATGTTCTCTAGCAGTCGGCGCTCCCACATTGGTTTTTGTGTTCTATACTCCAAGGAATGCACCGACTTCTAGATAACATAATGTTTCAGGAAGAAAGAAGTCAGTAAAAGTGTTATTTTGGTATCATCGGTCAGTATGTAATTTTTTTTTTGTGAATGTCTGCCATATAATTTGAAGTCGGTTATTATTTTTTTGTTAAAAGTTTATTTATTTCACACTTTTTACTGTTGACGGGATAAATTGTGAAAAATGGGTACCCTACAGTGAGCACTCTGATTGCTGCCCCGTGGCATAATGACAATTTTAAAGTTATATCCTACAATGATACTACTAACACAAAGCGATTGCCGCCATTGAGAGTTATGTGATGTCATCCGTTAAGGAGTTCTATGGTGATGAAGGTCACTGGGCATATTGTCAATTTTTAAGTAATACCTTAGAATCAGCACACTCACACAAAGTGAATGCCGAAAAATCATGTTATGTGCTGTCATATGTTGAAGAGTTCTATGGTGATGAGGCCAGGATCGAAGATCACGTAGCATAATGACAATTTTTAAGGAACACTTTGCAATCGGCATCCTGGTACAAAGCGATTGCCGCAATATCGAGTGATAAGCTGTCATCCATTGAGGAGTTTCACTGCTTATCTCTGAATCAGATCACAACCAAACTAAAATAAGACCTACCTGAAAGCAAACTCTTCCAAGCAATAAAAAAAAAATCGTTAATGCCGGAGATATTTGCCTCAATATCGAGTGAATGCTGTCATCCGTTGAAGAGTTCTGTGACCTATCTCTGAAGATCATCATCTGACCTCGACCAAACTAAAATGGGATCTACCTGAAAGCACACCCTACCAAACAAAACAAAAAACTTTTCAAATCGGTTAAGATTTGCAAGAGTTATGGAGTAACATATCCAAAAAAATAAAATAGAGTCGAATTGAGAACCTCCTCCTTTTTTGAAGTCGGTTAAAATTCGTCTTAAAAGGTGTAAGTACTTTCTTCATTCTTTGATAACAGTTCCGTGCATAACAACAAGCTACCAAAAAATAGTTATTTTATTTATTTATTTATTTAAGAAACAAACAGCCACATATACAAATTATTACAAGTGAAAATATTCAAATTAAGCCTAAAGTCTCCTTAATTTACAAAAATGTATATTTCTAATAAGAAGTGAAGTTAACTAAACATAAGTAAGTAATACACTAGTTACAAAATATAGGCAACAAATAATGTTAGTTTAAAATATCTATCTACAAGAAATTTTTTTCATGGCAGATTTTTTAAAGGTGGAAAAAGATACACAAAGCATGTCGACATTTGATAAATGGTCATAATATAATCGGCAAACACGCCTAACGAAACTATTTCTTGCATAGCACGTTTTACAAGAAGCAATACTAAACAAATTCTTTGTATGACATGCACGTTCACATTTGCGAGGTATTCTAAAGTTGATTTTTTGTAATAAATCCGGGGTATCTATCAAATTATTATTATTTATTTTGTAAAACATACAAGCGTCAGTGTAGTCTCGCCTGTGGGATAGAAGTTGAACTTTGTGTCTATCAGCTGAGGTATAATAGTCAAGATAAGCATAACCTGTTCTGTAGTCGAGGGCCTTCACAAACTTTTTCTGTAATTTCTCAAGTCTATCGATATGAGTCATATAAAATGGATGCCAAACTGAACAGGCAAACTCCAGTCTACTACGAACAAAACTATTGTACAGAATTTTATATGTTAACGGGTTTTTGAACGGCTTTCCAACTCTCAAAATAAAACCCAACTGTTTGTAAGATTTGCTGAGTATGGTATCAATCACACCGAGATCACGAATTTCTGTTACCCGTTTAAGATTAGTGTTACATAGTTTGTAATCGTAAAGAATCGTTTGCTTTTTCCTACTAAAACTAATTACACTACATTTGTCTGGATTTAAAAATAGGTTGTTTTGAACACAAAATCTTTCAAAATTAAGTAGATCAAGTTGTAATTCATTACAATCACTAGGATTACGGATAATTTTAAATAATTTTGTGTCGTCCGCATAAAGCAAGGAGTTCGAATGTTGTATATTATTTGTTATATCATTTATATACAGTGTAAATAACAGGGGTCCCAAATGGGAGCCCTGAGGAACCCCTGAGCTAATTCATTTGTAATTAGAACAAAAACCACCAAGTATTTGATTACGGTTTATAACATAAGATTGTATCCAACGCAAGAGGTCACCATGTATACCGAGCCAACAGAGCTTAAGTAATAATATATTATGAGATATTTTGTCAAATGCTTTGGCAAAATCGGTATACACGGCGTCCACCTGACATTTATTATCTAAGGCATCAAGAATAAATTCCCTAAAATTAAGGAGATTACTCTCCACACTACGACCCCTATAAAAACCATGCTGACTGGGAGTAATACAGCGACGCACAGCAGAAGATAACTGATCAGTCACTATTTTTTCAAGGGTCTTTCCTAAGTGACACAGTTTAGAAATAGGTCTGTACTTTTCAATATCGCTGCTGACCTTGCCCTTGGGGATTGGTGTGATCCATGCTCGTTTCCAAATGTTAGGAACGTGACCATCTCTCATTGACTTTAAGTATAAAATAGTGATGGGCAAGGTTAACGATAGTGCACACTTACTGATAAAAATAAGATGAATCCCATCTGGACCTGCCAGTCCCCTTACTAATATTTATTGATTTTAAATACTTTTGAACAATATTTTGAGTAATCTCAATATGAGACATACTTAATACGGCAACAGAGGAAGCTTATAAGCTATCTAAATCTAAGGAGCTTTGATTGGATTTTTCAAAAACAGAGTTGAAGTACTCGTTAAATTGATTACAGATACGGTCACCACCCGTAACTTGAATACCCTTGTAAGTCATTGTATCCGGAAAAGAATTACGTGGAAATATTGATTTAATATAACTCCAGAAAAATTTTAGATGGCTTTTTATTTTTTGTTCAGAGAATTTTATGTAATTATTGAAACATTCCTGTACAAGTTTCCGAGCCCTCTTTCTTAAAATTTTAAAACTTTCATAATCTAACGGATTTTTAGATATTTTCCAAAGCTTATGGTATTTTTGTTTTTCTTTTAAAACTTTTCGCAAAGGTAAACTATGCCAAATAGGATACGAGGGGTAGATTTTCGTATACGGGAGGGGACAAACTTTGAGATCAAATTATTTAATATACTATAAAAAAATTCAATGCAATCTTCCATACACAAGTTCGAAAACAAAGTATACCAGTCTATTTTTGACAGTTCATTGTTTATTTCATCATAATTACCTAACTCAAATTTGTAGCTGTAAGTGTCCATAGACTTAAAACGTTCAAAATTACTTATACCAATATCGATTAAAAGAGATTTATGATATGGATATTCTCGCACGAGTGGACTATCACAACTAAGGTATATAACATTCAGAGCTTGACAATATTAAGTTAAGATATTACCAGATTTATTGTCAAGGTAGTTGTATTGTTTAAAGTCAGAAAATGATAAAAATTCACTAAGAGATTGAACAGCAAAATTACTACTACATGTTAAAAGCAAATCACGAGCATCACTACTGGTAGTCCACTTAGCGTCAAATACATTAAATTCGCCAGTAATTAAGAATAAATCATTCAGCAAATTGTTTATTAATTTCTCTGCTATATCAAAAAATGATAAAAGGGCTTCTATTTCAAATGTTTTAAATAAACCTCGATATAGGGTAGAAAAAAATTCAAATAGCATGACGTGCAAAATATCAACTGGTACATAAAAGGGCGGTTCGGTTCTTTTTTACACACGATTGTTTAAATACCTAGCTATGTGTAGTTTCACACATTCACTCAACTTTGTGTTTATGCTTATGACACCTGTCGACACATTCTGAATCTCTGATTTAACGGCATAAGTACTTGCAGCATATTAGAGTCTGAAGAACTGGAAGTCCCTCTGCAGGTCATGCAGCGCCAGGCAGCCTTTTTTTCAGCACCCATCTTACGATAGGTAGATTCGGCGACTCCAGCGCAAAGGAAATGAAAACACCCATCGCAATTTCCACACTGTACGAATTCGGTTACAGGTTCGTCGCACTTAATGCAAAGCATGTTTAGTTCGTAGAGTAAACAAAATTAGTATATAAGAAATATACGCGCGTAAGAAAAAAGGGCGGTAGGTAGGAGGTTTAAATCGCACGGGTATTATCGCACTATCACAGAACCGATCGCTACCGCGCGCCGACGCTTACTTAGTTATTTAAGATACACGTGCGTAAAGTAAGGTTTTTCATTAGCACGCATTCGGATAAAAACCTTTTACGCTCAAGTATCTTACAACATTTTTCAATGCATTTTGCGAGGAAATACAACAAAAAAATAAGTATAATAAAGAAAATTTATTATAAATAACAAATTAATTGTTGAAATTGAAAGTAATGTTTGAACAATTGTTAAAATTGAATGTGTAGGTCTTGTCCGCTAATTTAATGGTTTGGCTTAGGTTACTGTTATTGTTACATACTTCCTGATTTTTTCTTGTAGACGAGAGTGATTCACTCGTTAAAGTATGGCCAGTTGAAGTAGAGGGTTGTGGTTCTGTCCAGTCAGTAAGAAATGAGGCAGAATGGCGCTGCAATTTATTCGGGATCATATTTTCATCTGAAGTAGACGGTCTGTGTTCAGTTAAATTCACTGATTGAGTTATTTTGCTACATATGAGTTTTTATTCTCGAAAGAATCTTAAATGTAATCTTCAGCTACCGTATTCGACTTCCACCCTCCATGCCGTTTTAGTGGTTATATCTGCCCCCGAATCAGCAAGTAAGGTAGCGGATGTCCTTCTGAAACTGTGACCTGTGTATGATTCCGGCTCTGGTAATCGAAGATATGTAGCGATTTCTTTCGGCATTCCACCAAATTTATTTACGCCTATGCATTGAGCAATACATTTTCCATTTTGAAAGATTTGAAAGAATCTTTGTCTTTTTGATTTTGATGAACGCAAAGACTCGTATTTTTTAACAATTTTGTAAAATTGCCCATGAATTGTGAAAGATCTGGATATTTTGGTCTTTGTATTTGGAATTTTCACTAGTAACGTTTCGCCGTGATTTTCAATATCATCCACATTTATGTTCGCAAGTTCCTCTCGTCTACATGCTCCAGTTATTCCAAAAATTAAAGCAACCTACAGGTTAAATTAATTTAGAATTAACTTGTAAGCTAATGAATAAGTAGTATGAATACTGACCGTCGTTGTTAGTAAAAAATATACCTACCTTTGTTACTAAGTACTTGCTATCTGGCGCTTCATTTAGGAATTTTTCTATATCGCTTGCAGAAAACACTTTTAACTTTTTAGATTTAAATCCATCATTTTATCGTTTCAAGAAGGCAATTAGTTTGTAGTAATTTTGTAGGTTTATGTCATTTTTACAGCTGATGGTTTAGAATTGAATTGAATTGTTAGTATTTTATTTCATTTGACTTGAATTGAATTTAATTTTGACATTTTAAATGAACATTCCACCGTTTATTAATGACCACTAAATATTAATTACTAAATCAAAACGCAACATTCATGAAAAACTCATTTGCCCTCAATTATTTTTATTGTTATATCTACCTACCTTCATAATTACTGTTAATGGTTATCAATTTTGACCGTTCATATTGTATCAAGCCAGAAGATGTCTAAGAGACGAAACTAGTCGCTAATTAATAAAAACATAGTGGAACACGTACACGGAGACTTTTATTAGTGTTGAAATGAAGTTCCATCAAGGAGTCACACCTTACAGTATAAATTAAGTGAATATTTAGACCACAATGAAGATGGTTTATATCTTGAGGCTAGTTCATTGAAGTATGCTAAAAGAACGTTCTCAGAAAACGAGGTACAGTTTTTGTCCATTTTCCACTGTAGAAATCTTTGGTTTTCTTCTAAGTATTTATCTCTTGATTTTTGCGGCAAAGAATTTTCATTTGCTATTTGGGCTTCTTCGACGATATTTGTAGGAGTTAAATCTATATCTTCTTCATTAGAACTCATTTGACGAGATTACTAGAGGTTTAACCACAAAATTAAAGTAATTTTATTTCACCAAAGCCTATTTACAACAAAATGGCGTGCTTTCTTTGCAGAGCGCGCGTTTCATACAGTTTTTTTCTTGAGGCTAAGGTACGGTATACATACAGCCAATAATGTGAAAAATATTTTTGTTTGCGGAAACAAAACACGTATTTTTAAATGAGGTAATCAAGAATCTTATGTGTTATGGTGTTTATCATCATTTAATTATTACTAGAGCCCGCATACTTATAAATAATTGTTTTTTTTCGGACAGCAAAACCTCCTTGCATCTTTGTAATTTTTTAAATTTTATGACTTGGACCATGCACCAAAGAGTCAAAAAATTTAAAAAAATACTTTATTTTACATGTGAAATAAAGGATTTCAGTACTGTTTTATTTCACGCGTGAAATAAAGAGTCGGTTTCCGCATAATTTTGTTACACAAAAAAGAAAACTTTACGAACAACTGCATTGAAAACAAAATACCGTAACTCCTCAGCGTCTAAACACGTCGTCGTAATTATCTATTGCTATATTATACAAGATAACTAATTAAGTAATACTACGCATTTAATAGAAAGACAAAAGCAAAACGAACAGTGTTCGTAGGTATACAAATAGATGCATATACCACTATGTCCTGTTTTGTTATTTATTATTATAACAATATCCGAGAAAATTTGATCAACGATGACACATGTTTTACTTTTGACAATGTCCAAAATGAAACCCAGTAAACGTAAGCACACCAAGGATCAACTCTATGTTTTCTTCTCTTAAACTACTTTAATATAACTTAGGTACAAACAGCGGCTCGTTTACAAATCAATTTGCATTTAACAAGGTGGTAACCGGATTCAGTTCTCGAGCAAGCCTGGTTGACGTTTAATATCAGCTCGTTACAAGTCGGAGTGGAACAAATTGGAGAAAACCCTGGTTTTATAGGTATTTACGGTACTGAGGTTGTTGTGCAATTTGTTGCCAATATAATTTTTAATTTGATTTACAATATATTTTGAATTGTTTTTCAAGATTCCGTCTGGAATTGGATGTCTTTTTCTGATTCTTAGATAATATGAACACTTTTTTTAAACATTTTTAACACAATTAAAATGCAACATCGATCTGTCTGTCCGTTCGTTTGCTTACGAGTCGAGAGTCGATCTGAATTTGATACGGCACTTACTAAAAAATTGAAAACGGTTTAGATATTTATAATTACAGTATGGCTAATAATAGCCAAATGTTTATTTTTTAATGATATAATTTTGTACAAAATGCAATCTTCAGAATATGTAAAATCTACTACAACGCGGTAGGAGGATATTGTTTGGCATCGTTTCAATGAAAATTCTTATCTACATTTACGAGTATGCTAACATTTTAACTTGGTACTGTAATATACCTACCATATTGATTTACAACTTCAATCTTGCCACGTCAATTTTAACTATCAATACCAACCCGACCATTATCCCAAGTCTACGGAACTACGACAATCAATCAAAATAAATTTGAAGGGACGTGAAATACGTTCCATCAGGTCAACTTCTTAGTTACAATTAGATGGCGACCGAAGGCGAAGGTTGCGTAGGTTTACGTGTAAAGTTTTCCTCATAAGCTCATCGTGGGGCGCTCCCCTATCAATTGCCTTGCCAACCTCTCCCCGCGTCTGCCCTCAGCCCGCTACCCTCCACTAATGATCCCACTTGTTGGGGCTCAGCACGGACCTTCGACCGTGTCATTTGGTGAATAACAAATTTTTAACTTATTCCAGCTACGGCGTAGCTTCTTGTAGCCACAGTTACGCGCCGTACCCGCTTGTAGCCGCGGCTGGGTAGATTACAGCATTCGCTATGCAACACGGGTCTAATGTTGGATTTTGTTTATTCATATAAATGCAAGAATAATAAATGAAAAAGCATAATACCTATTTGTTTTTCTTGCCATCATGTTAATGATATTGCGATATTTTAGTACCTATGTGACTATAAACACGTCACGTGGAGCAACGCTATTTGATAGCTGTTGCATAAACTGCACCGTTAGTGCTCCCTCGAGTACGAAAACATACGAGTGCATCCAGGAAAGTGTGTCAATAACGGCCCATTTATGTAGTAGGTACACTCTAGTATTACACGGTGGGTGTGTAAATTGTTTACCTACTTTCCGCCTCGGTGAGCGCGCCTTGTTTTGTCAAGTAGCGTTATTGTTTAGTACCGAACTCAAATAATCGTTACATTAAAAAAGTGCGACGCAAATTTTCATCAAGTTAAAAACTTTCTTTCACTTAATTTTTATCAAAACGCTAGTTTATTAAGCTCTAACTTAGGTTTAAGGCTTAGGCCCACTTGTACCAAGCAACTTAACCCAATATGAGATTTAAGGTCACTGTAAAAATGATTAGAAGTGACTTTTTTCGTAATTCCGTACTGCTAATATTGCTAATAAAGCTACAATAATAAGTGAAAATAATTCAAGGGTAGATCATGTATCGTTAACTGCACATTAAAAAAAAAAGAAAATTTTGGTTAAATGAGCTGACTAAATTTCTATGGAAAAGCGAAAAAAAAAGTTCGCGAAGTTTTTTTTTCTGCAGGAAGTGTTCTGTAAGTGATACTCTACACTACACCTCTTAAATTTTTTCACTTTGTATTGTAAGAACCTAATATTAATACCTAACGTTAGTTACACTACATTTTGTTGTTTAGTGCAAATGGGTCTGAGTATTTTTATTATTTGCATTTGTTAGGATAACCTTCAAAGCCTTTTATGAATCTATAAGAAAATGGGAAAGTTTAAAGCGAAGCTTCAGTGTCTGTTTATGCGTTTGTCTGTCGTTTCCCGACATATGAAAAGAACGGCTCAGCTACTTTAACTAAAACTTGATAAGTAGATAGAAAATATCTACAACCCCAGGAAAAATACGGAACGTTTTCAATGACGTCATATTTTTCAAATAATTTGGCAACCTTATTATTAGGCGTACTTTTATACAGATCTTATTATAATATTAACATTAACGAATCCTGTAGATAAAACACGACGGCTACTTTACAGATTAATTAAAATCTTCAGCCATGGTCGACTTACCATCAAACTGCTGAGTAGCCTGAGCGAGAAGCGAAGCGAACACCCTGTCAGCGAGCGGCGGCGGCTGCGGCGGCCGGTCATCATCCGAGCTGCTGTACCTATCGCCGGTCCACTCCAGCGACCGCTGCCGCCGCACGCCGCCGCCGCCACCGCTCGACACCGACAGCCCGCTGAGCGAGCCCGCCTTTACCCGCCGCCCCGCTCGCTCCATCTTCGATATATTCATTCCATCTTATCGACACATCTGCAAACAAACAAAAAAATATTATGACTATTTTTAATACCGAAAGATTCGTAGGTTTTGTTTCTTTATGATGTTTTGTTTCAGTCTCTGTGCAAAACGCACAACTTATGATTGTTTTTCTTATTTTTTATAAAAATACCTATATATATAAATTAAAATAAATACATTTTAGGTTTGTTATTTCACGACTATTGTTTAATAAAAGCAAGGCTTTTTAACACAATTGCCTTCTTATAAGGATTATAGTTCGCATAAATCTCCATACCAACTTGAAAGCGTGTTAAATGTTGTTGTGGGTATTACTTCTCCACGTAATGCATAAAAATAATACAACGTTTCTGAAAAATCCTAATTGAAATAAAATTATGGTCGCGAAATGCCATAAATTACGTTATATATTATTTTTATTCAGAAATGTGAAAAGCAATAATAAGTTGTGAAACCTATCCCCTCAAATGTAAACGATTTGCCCCAGAAGAGGCTATACTTCTTAAGCGAAAGAAGCCAGGTGATATTTGACTAAATTCAATACCGTGAGTAGCTTTTTCCGTTTGATTATTAAATATGACTCTGTTTGGTCGAGCTTAATTAGAAAAGTACACGAATAAAGTTATAAGAAAGTTTGAGCGCTTACATTCCCATGAGGACATAAAGAACTTTTTCCCTGTAAAGGTATGAGCAAAGTTCGATTTGCGATCGTGATTTTCCTGTGAAACAAAAACAAACAACTGCGTACAGCCTCCGATACGGTTTCAGGAAACGACAAATCATTTTTAGAGTTTGCATTTCCGTAGTCTTAACTTAATAGCGTCCCGGCTTGCGAAGGCCGTTAGTTAAACAAGAAATCGAAACGAAACTGTATTTTATCAGTAACGAGCTCGTGAACGGAAAAGAACAACTGTAATAAAGGGCCTACAAGTTGTTTGGTTAGTGGCCCAACATATTTTACTGATATAACTAGACAACCAGAATTACTTCTAGTGCTAAAAGAGAAAGGTTTATTTTTCTTGGCACAGAGATCAACTTATTATGGGTGTTTGGGCGTGTTTTGCGCCTAATCCAGAGGATTGCGTTGGGCGTCGTAGTTCAGATCGCAGACTGTCGCGGCCTGCACCAAATACGAATGTTCGTTATTTCTTCCTCTCTAAGTAATATTATTACGCTATTTCATCTGTAGGAATCTTTGCCAAGTATCACAAGGCACGTTTATTGACAATTGTTATCTTTGGCGTGGATTCATATTTAGAAACATAATAAATTAAAACCGCAAAAAGAAAATATTTACAAAGATATAAAACACACAACTTTTTTTTTGTACGTTTTAGGTAATTTTAAGATTTTAGATTGTGTAGTTAAGTTTAATTTTATTGTAAATCAAATCAAATCAAATCAAAATATTTATTTTTGCAAAATAGATACATTAAGTATACTTTCTACAAGTCAAAGTTAATTTACACAATATAATATGTCTTTAGAATATAAAAAAAATATATATTTCGGCCCACTATGACTGATGCCGGCCCCATAGTGGGCCGAAATATATTTCGAAAATTAATATTTTTTTATTATTAATACAAGTTAAAGGAAACTAAAGGCTTTATATAGCTAAATTATATATATTTATTTCAAAAAAATATATATAATAATACGGGAAATAAAATATACACCTGCATTAATAAATGATAGTCGTAAGTTTTTAAATAAATAAATAAATAAAAAATAAATAAAATAGGGGAATCTAGGAATAAAAATATTATATATACATAATACAATGAAGAAATAATAAAAACGGGAAATACATACAAAAAATATTAAGGGTGGGCTACTAAAATGTAATAAAGTTATACACTTGCATAAAATATAGAAATATAGGAATAAAAATATTGTATATACATAATGCCTAACCATCTGCACCATTCGATTAGTATTGCTAAGAAGAAGGGCAAGAAACTTAGCAAACATTCCTTTTTTCAAAATAAAACATATGATACAAAATCATATACATACCTACTCAAGTAAAGGCATAAAAAAATATAAGACTGCGGGAATTAGTCACGAGAAAAAAAATATATCTTAGTCAACCCGTCTCATATTGTCTATTACCTTTAACAAAGTAAGTTTACATATTAATTAATTTTAAGCCTTTAGAGGAATCGTACAGTATTAAAATATGCTAATTATTAATTACAATATTGAATAAGATTATTATTATTTATTATACCATGCTTCATTATCATCCAAATAATCATTGATTTTATAATAAGCTTTCTTAAGTAGTCCCTGCTTAATATATAGTTTAAACTTATTTTCAGGAAGGAAGAAATTTTCTGGAAGCTTATTGTAAAATCTTATACCATGTCCTACAAAAGAGGTACCTACTTTGGCAAGTCTTAATTTTGGAAAAGCTAGTTTATGTTTGTTTCTGGTTTCAACAGAGTGGTGCACACCAAGCCTCGGGAAATTATCAATTTTTTTTTCTGACATATCTAATAACTTGATAAATAAATTCACATGGGACCGTAGATATATTAATTTCTTTGAACTTTTCTCTTAATGAATCTCGGTACTTCATGTTATAAATAGACCGAATTGCTCTCTTTTGCAAGACAAAGACTGCTTCTATATCCGCGGCTCTACCCCACAACATTATGCCATATGACATAATGCTGTGAAAATAACTGAAATATACTAATCTAGCAGTATCTTCATCAGTAATCTGCCTTATGCGTCTAACAGCGTATGCGGCTGAACTAAGTCTACCACAGAGAGCTTCTATGTGGGGACCCCACTGAAGACGAGAGTCTATAGTAATACCTAAAAACTTAGTTTCGTTAACTAACTCCAGCTTGGACCCCTGCAAAAATAAACTGACATCTACTTGAATTACATTTGGTAAAGTAAACTTTATACATTTCGTCTTTTTTGCATTTAGAACTAAATTATTTGCAGTGAACCAATCAAGAATCAGAGAGAGGGTTGAATTCGCGTCATCAAGTATATCGTTATGTCGATTCACTTTAAAAATAAGTGACGTGTCATCTGCGAATAGAACTATCTCAGATAAGTCTCTAACTAAGTAAGGAAGGTCATTTATGTATATTAAAAACAATAGGGGCCCCAATATGGAGCCCTGCGGAACACCCATTTTGACTAATGCTCCAGATGACTTTACTCCATTAATGTCTACCTTTTGAAATCGGTCACTAAGGTATGACTTAAATAACGCCAAAGATTTACCCTTAACTCCATAGTGATCTAATTTACATAAAAGTGTTTCATGATTAACGCAATCAAAAGCTTTTGAGAGGTCACAAAATACACCGAACGCATCTTGCTTTGCTTCCCAAGCGTCAAATATGTGCTTGACTAAAGCAACCCCTGCATCAGTGGTTGACCTCCCTTTAGTGAATCCATATTGTTCACTGTGAAACAACTTATTTAAGTTAAAATGAGATAACAATTGATTAAAAACAATTTTTTCGAAAATCTTACTAAATACTGGTAAAACTGAGACCGGTCTATAGTTGGAAGGGTCTTCATTTTCGCCTGATTTAAAAAGAGGGATCAATTTACTCAACTTCATTAAATCAGGAAAGACACCATCATCTACACATTTATTAAAGATTAAAGCTAAATATGGAGCTATTAAATCATTGATACAGCTTACAACTTTAACAGATAGGCCCCATAAGTCCTCGGTTTTTTTAAAGTTAAGAGATTTAAATGCTTTAATGACAGTTTGTGAATTAATATGCTTTAACGCAAATACAGAATGGCACTGAGGCACGTGATCACTCAAAAGATCCTGTGCAAGTCTTGGACTTGAATTTAAGCCTTTAGTTGTCAAGGAAGGAATATTTTCAAATTCTTTGGAAACTATGTTAAACAGGTCTGCAAAGAGAGCATTTGGATCATCTTGGAGAAGATTAAAATGTGGTAATTTAAGTTCTAAGTTTGCTTGAAAACATTCTAGTCTGTGAGTTGTAACAGGCCTGTAAAATGCTTTTTTGGGCAATTGTTTCACACTTTGTATGAAAGTTACAGTTTGGCCACTGTGATCAGACTGCAAGCGGTTAATAACTTTATTGTCTGAGTAGTCACAATCACAGAATATATTATCAAGACAAGTTGCTGTATTTTGGGTAATTCTAGTTGGTTCTAAGAACACATTAGACAAATTAAATGATTTGAATAACTGAATTAATTTCGTGGTCATAACCGACTTTTCTAGTATATCTACGTTAAAATCTCCACAGACGATAATTTTTTTCTTCGTATCAAATAATAACTTTAGCACTTCTTCCATTGTTTTTTCAAAAATATTGTAATCTTGTCCCGAGGGTCGGTAGACACAAAGAATTATATATTTACTCATTTCTATACAAGCCAATTCTACTTGGTGTTCAACAGAAAGTTTTACAATGTCTTTTCTTTCTTTTGACTTTATATTATTCTTGACTAGAATCATAGAACCACCTTTTTCTATAGTTAATCTGTTATAGCAGCTAAGGACACTAAAATTATTAACATTAAATTGCATATTATGTTCCGGTAAATGGTGCTCAGTTAAACACAAAATATCTGTTTTTGATTCCTCTAGGAACAACTCTATTGAAAGTATTTTGCCGAGGAAGCCGCCTTGTATGTTTTGATGTACTAGTTTATATACAGAAGGCTTTCCCGTTGTCGTTAAATCTAAAAAGGATTTGGTACAATTTTGTTAGTACTTGTACTAACTTTGTCAATAGGGACAAAACTATGAAAAGAATTATTATTACAAATACCATCAATTATGACTGGTATTGAAAAAATTCCTGTTACACACATTGTAACAGATTCATTACGTGGTAAAATGCTAGCTAACTTAGTAGCCATTTGTTTTTTATAAAAATTTGGAAGGTATAGAGTACCATTTGTCAAAACAAAATCTCGAATGTACGAATTCGTGTCAAAATATTCTATTTTGTCACTGTGACTAACTGAAAATTTGTGCATGCAAATATTTAAATTATATAAATTATTTTTTTGTGACCCCGTTAGTGATTCTGAGTAAGGGAATTCACAGAGTATGATTTTATGAACACTAAGTTTTAACATAAATTCAAAGTATTTTAATAGGTTCCTTTGTGTTACATCAATACTATCTCCTAATAATAGAATAATTGTAGTATTTACATTGCTGTTGAATTTCATTTTCATAATATGTTCCAAAATTTGAATGAATGATGCACCTGGCATGCAAATATTAATGACATTTTGCATCATATTGTTTCCTAACAAAAGTCCTAAGTTTTTGCCAATTTTATCAGAAAAAACAATGGTGCGGTGTTCCTTGGACTCCGAGGACTCATGCGCATCGACTGAAAGTTGCGTAGGGGACCGAGGAGAAGAGTTCGGCATTTTTGGCGCGTCAGACGTAGATGAAGGTGCTGACATGGGCTCTGCTGCAGGAGTGGATGAGGGTTCAGCTTCTTGTTTTGATTCTCTACGAAGGCGAGCAGAGCGGTGACGTTGCCGTCGACGGGCAGCTTTACTCTTGGGTTGAGGTGTGGAGTCCAGTGGTGGTCTGGGGCTCTGAGATGGTGAGGAGCTTATAGAGATCCGAGGATCCCGAGAGGCCTGTACAGGCTGAGTGTCCGGGCAAGCAGGAGTTGCCGGTGGCCCGCACATCAGGCAGCCAGTGTGAATGCAGCTGGCTTCTTTGTTGGACAGGGATGTAAATCTCTCCAAATTGTCATTACTCATGGCTATCAGCTGATCCATGGCAGCGCTGTGCTCAATAATAGTGTTATTGGCTATATTGTATTTTTCAGTCATTTCCTTCAGTGAGTATTCAATATTTTTAATCTTGGCGTTTAATTGGGACATTTGCTTTTCATATTTAATTTTCTGTTGCATTAACTCTTTTCTTGTTCTTCTAATTCGTTTTGTAATGTTATTTTTTGTTTTCTTAAAGGCAATTTGTTAAAACTTTGGCGGTTTTTATGAACTAATCTTTGAGTTTTTTGTATGTACTTATTTATTTTAACATACTTTTTAATTTTATTTGAGCCATTTATACTTTTTCTAGCTGAGCATTTATTCTCAGTTGTAAGGTCAATGGTCTCAACAGGGTCTGAATCTTTATTCGTCATCATTTCTTCAAACATGGTCAATGTTTTCTCGGTTTCTTAACATTGCTTTTCTTCACTTATTTTTCTGAGTTGGCAATGTGCATCAGCCAGTTGCTCTTCAAGGAACTTAATCCGTTCAAGGTTTATGTCAAATGTGTCTCGGTCTTGGTCAAATGAGGTCAGAATTATCTTATATTGGTCTCGTTCAGCTCGTAATGTTTTTTTATTTTTTCTGTTTTTACCAATAAATTTACAAACACACAAAAAAGTGTGTATATTTTTCCAAGAAAAATTTTCCAGTCTACCTTCAGAATGACATGAATATTTAAATTTTTATGTACGAAATTAGCATGCAAAGTTATTTTATACCTACAATTTATTATGGATACCATGGACAATGTAGTCATAAGCATAGAACCAGAAATGGTGTGGAAACCACCGCCACCTGGTCATCAGTTCTTTACCACGAATAACTTCTGCCTTAGAGTAAATATTGTAAGTTTTCTGTTGTACGGCACATAATAACGGTTTTATTTTTAAGTATAATTAAAACCATTAAATTGCTGTCTCTTCAGGAAAGTGAAGACTTGTACGTAATCAGCTGAAGAAGAGATAAAAATAACACTATTATAATATTATGTGTGGTTAATCTATCATATCATATCTTTCATATCGATCAGATCAGCTAAGAGAGTCGCACTTCCGGCCTTTTTATCTTCAGTCCACAGCACGGAGATCTTGTATAAGAACATTATTCACCCATCTTTGGATGATATTGAGGTCTCGTGCTGTGGGGAAGCCAAAGAGGCATGGACGCATGCTTGCCCGAGTAAATATCCACCCCAAAAATTAACAGCTCAACGGCAATGGGACGAGCCGCTCTTCAAAATTAAACAAAAACAACTATTAGAAACCTGCATTAGCGACACAGAACGGGTGCGTCTCCTTGCCGTTTCATAACGTGAGTCTGGATACTGGCTACGGGCTCTCCCTTCGCCTAACATGGGTACACTAATGTACGACCAATCGTTCAGTACCGCCATCGGCCTGCGGCTAGGTACCAATAGATTAGTGGTGTGTATTAACAAAATACGCACTCCATATCAGATATCCATTGTATGTATAATCCTTTTGACAAATTTTTCAACTGACGCCGGGCCCAGTAGGGCCCGAAATATATCTTGAATTTATTTTTTCTGTGTTTTATATATATATCTATTGGTATACAACTTCAATTAATAAAAAACAATAAATGGCTTCAAAGAGCCAAATATTTATTTATTAAAAACTTTAATTAAATAAAGTTATATAAAATTTATAATTAAGTACAATAATAAATTATAAGTACCCAAATAAAATTGAAATATACGTGTCTTTAAAGTATACTACCTATATAAGGGGTGATCGTTAGCGGCGTCACTGGTGTGCGAGTTTCAGCACCACGGTCACCAACCCGCCTGCCGATCAGCGTGTGTATGGGCATTTCTTCCAGGAGGACCGCCAAGAGTGGCAAAATCTTAAAAAGGCCTATGTGCATCAGTGGAGGAACCAGATTCGTAAATGGATGGATTTACGATTTATTTTATTTAATTAATTAATAAAACACTAGTTAGAGTTTAAAAGAGTAGCCGTAGGCATAGTATCACACGAGTGTTTTAATGACTAGTAGTTATATGCAGTATCAAACACTACTTTATCTGAACTCATGCAATGCAAAAGGTAGTAGGTTGAATATTAAAATCTTGGTAACATTAGCCGTAAGCTTTTTTTTTTTCATTTTGCTCGTAAATCTTTGCCGAAAATAAGTCTCCTTAACAATAAAAACACAGTAAATATTAAATTAAAATCAAACCTAAATTATGTCACCCAAAGCAGTTCACTGTGAGACAAAAGGTCCGGTCACAAGTTCGACCATCTTTTGAACCATTTCCTATTAAAACCTCAGACATGGTTTAGTTTGCGTATTTTTACCAAGTGAGATTTGTGTATTTTACGCACCATATATAAATAAATGTTTTTCAGTCATGTTACTAAGAAGTAGGGAAGTATGTAACTTTGCAGTTCAAGACCTGGAATAAGACATAGGCAACTTTTTATTCCATAAATCATTACATTACATAAATCATTAAATTGGGATGGCAATGGGGTGTCAACTTTCCATAGAAAAGTTATGTTTGTTAATCCTACACGCCGTAACTAACTGTTAACTATTACACCCACATTTCACCAGCTATGTTTATTGAAGGTAATAGAGGACACGCCTACTCGTATTGCCATATAAACACTTACTGGAGGCACGATATAATTAGTCAGACAGTGGTACACTCACTTTTTACGGACGATAATTACGTCCCTCTACGTGTCGCAAAAGAACACGAATGACCAACTACAAAAGATCGGAAAATGAAAGAATATACCTAATATATAGGTACATATTTTTTTGTTAATTGGCAACAAAAAATTTGTTTTTAAGTCTTGGTAGGAAAGATCGAAGTGAGATCAGCGGGTGATGATCAAGAAAAGAGCTCACCGGAGGGCGGAGCCTGGATCACAGGAGCCTGCACCGTATTTCCACGTGCGTCCCTTGGTGGATATGAGATACTCAAGGTACAGTACTGTGGAAACGTGAAAACGTAGTCTTCGAGGTATGTGTTTTATATTCACCAACCTCCGAAATGTATAAATATCTATACCGGGTGTTAATAGAGTGCTACCATTAAATGAAACCACATATTTTACGGATCGTACTGAACCACTTTTCCCAAGAAACATACCCGCGCTAACTACTAGTTTAGGAAATATTTGAGTTACAAGGAAAAATGCGTGAACTCTAACGCACCGACATAAGGGCGTTTTTTGAAACAGCGTCATACGTAAAACAGCTGTTACGGTGCAGCGTTCTAAAATAGACCTTCCTCCTACGAGATAAAGTCTTTGAGTTACAGTTAAATATCTTTGTCTTAGAAGATTTGCGCGGGTTTTTTTCTTCAGAGAGTTGTTCAGTATGGTCAGAAGAGAATGTGGTTTTATTTAATGGTCGCATTCTATTTACAGCCTCTATATGTATAATTTGTATTCAAGTATCTATTGGCGTGGTATGATCCGAGGTTAGAGGGGTGAAGGGAGGTCTTGTATCCTTCGGGTTGCCCTAAGATGTTGGGACAATGTCTAGATTGATACAGCAAAGCAGAATATAATCATGACATGTGTATGTGTGTTTGGAATTTTTTGGCACGTCACTCTCCAAGGTCTCCAATCGTCATAGATTCTGTACGTTCCGACAATACGTTCACATACGAGTAAATTATATAAATTATGTAAATTATATAATTTGATTTAATATTTATGCTTCATATGCTTAACAATTGTTAAGGTTTGTTTGGTGCATTCATTTCTCATTTTGTATCGGCAGAGTAAACAGAGGCGGTTTCATTAGAGATCCCTCAGCACGACTATAGAGTCACGACTAGCTGAGAAGTAATTAAGTTTTCAATGAAAATGAAGTCTCTGCAAAACTTTAAAAAACATGATTAATGAATAGTGTCTGAAGCTTTGTTTCAACTAAATAACCGTTTTTTGTTATCTTTGAAGCGGCATATTCTTACAAACACGCAGACAGTAAAAAAATGCTTAAGTTTAATTAATTCATTTAAATTAATTTCCCAAGAGGAGCTAGACACTCAGTGGCATCTTCTCTGTCATCCTGCATTAGAAAGGTAATAGAGAACAACGATAGAAATAGTTGGGAGTTGTTTCTTACATTTTCCTATCGAACACTTCATGTTCAAAGAGGCAGAGACAAAGGTGGCTCCCTCACCCAAAAAATAAAAGATAATTGTAAAAACCCAATAGACTTAAGTCAAAATAACTTGAGTGATAAAAGAAATCAAGCATATAACATCTGTAAAAAAATTGAATCAAAAGTTAACGACGGGGACATCAAGGGAGCCGCTCAGCTACTGTTTTCCGATGACGCTGTCGCACCTGACACACCAGAGACTTTAGCCTCCCTGCAGTCAAAACATCCGCCTCCAGCAGCGACTACCCAACTGCCTGATGCGCCTGATGCCAATGCACGAACTCCTGAAGCTACAGCAGAAGAGGTACAAGTTGCGATTTCTTCCTTCAGAAATGGTTCGGCTGGCGGTCTCGATGGATTAACCCCCCAACATTATAAAGACCTCATCTGCGGTACAACTGGAGAAGCCGGCCGGACACTGCTGGAGCAAGTAACGCACCTTGTCAACCTGATGCTCTCCGGCAAAGTGTCAGAAGATATAATTGATATTCTTTACGGTGCCAGTTTATGTGCCCTTAAAAAGAAAGACGGCGGCATCAGGCCAATTGCTGTTGGGAACACTATCCGCCGTGTAGTCTCAAAAATATGTTGCAGACACATCTTACCCGACCTATCCAATAAATTTGAACCGATCCAACTTGGTTTTGGGACCAAGGGAGGATGTGAAGCCGCTATGCATGCGGCTCGCACCTTCCTGACACACGGCGGAGGTGAGGTGCTGCTGAAGGTAGATGTTAGTAATGCGTTTAACTCAGTCGACAGGGGTGCCTTGCTGTCACAGATCAAAGAAAACATCCCAACAATATACAACTATCTATGGCAGTGCTACAGTCACCCATCGAAACTGATTTACAAGAACCATTTAATACACTCCTCGGTTGGTTGCCAGCAAGGCGACCCTCTCGGACCGGCGATTTTTAGTTTGGCTATACATCCACACATCGCAGACCTAAATTCAAAATTTAATGTCTGGTACTTGGACGACGGAACACTCGGAGGTGATGCAAGCTCAGTACTTTTAGACCTCGAAAACATTATAAATAAGTTTAAAACTATTGGCTTAGAACTAAATTTCTCAAAGTGTGAGCTTTATTTGAGCGGAATTCTGCCACCCCAAGAACATAATAATGTGTTGGCAAAATTCAATGATCTAGCTCCAAATATAAAAATAATCGACAACGATTCACTTCGCCTTCTGGGTGCTCCGGTTCTAGATGATTCAATTTCTGGTTTCATTGAAGAACAAATATCTAAATTTGAAGAATCATCTAGACGTCTAAAACAAATAAATCCCCATATGGCCTATTTCATAATTAGATATTGCCTCTTTGTTCCAAAATTTACATATGTTCTACGCTGCACAACCATTTGGAAACATCAAAATTTACTCACACTTTTAGATGACGTAATTCAGTCGACTTTAACAGAAATCTTAAATTGCTCGTTTGAAGAAAGGAATTGGACCCAGGCAACACTTCCTATCAGATGTGGAGGTCTGGGTATTCGAAAAATAAGCAGCGTAGCACTACCAGCCTTCCTGTCCTCAGCCTATAGCACGATCGACCTCTTCAATCGAATAATAAACCCATCACTTGGTGGTGTTGAGGTCGCGTGCTTGACGGAGGCCAGGGACGTTTGGTGTACAATCGCCGGTCCCGACGAAAGTGTCCCGATTAACCTGGCTTCGCAAAAGCTTTGGGACGGGCCGCTCTGCAGTCAGGTTCAAACGAACCTACTGGAAACTTCAATAAACCCTGCGGAGCGAGCCCGTCTTCTAGCAACTAGCGAGCCAGAATCGGGATATTGGTTAAATGCATTACCATCTGCCAACATCGGGACACTACTGGAGAGGACTACTTTCAGCCTGGCAGTCGGTCTGAGAATAGGAGCTAAAATAAATGAGCCACATCGCTGCCGTTGTGGACACAGTGTCGACCAATTGGGCCACCACGGCCTATCTTGTCAGTATAGTGCTGGACGTCTGCCGCGCCATGCAGCCTTGAATGACGTCATTCGTCGGGCCCTTGCCAGTGCGAGTGTGCCGGCTATATTAGAGCCAAAAGGCATAGCACGTGACGACGGCAGGCGGCCCGACGGAATGACGCTCATTCCTTGGAAAAACGGGCGTTCACTGATATGGGACGCAACATGCGTTGACACATTGGCACAGTCCCATGTCCAAGTGACCGCAACAAAGGCAGGCGCGGCAGCCGAAAAAGCAGAAGGTGTAAAAAGGCGCATGTATGGAGCCCTTGGCGAGGGCTTCATATTTATGCCTTTTGCTGTTGAAACTCTTGGGCCGTGGGGTCAAGAAGCGCGACAACTTTATAAAGAAATTTCATCGCGTTTGGTCGACGCTTCAGGTGACCGAAGGGCTGGAAGCTACTTTGCCCAAAAAATAAGTTTGGCCATTCAACGTGGTAACGCTGCCAGCCTTTTGGGCACCCTTCCCAACGATGGTAGCGATCTGGCCAGCATTTTTTATTTGTTATAAATATTTAAATTTTTAGGTTGTATTTGTTAGGTTCTTTACTTAAGATTATTTTTAGTTAAGTTTTGTAATGTTATTTAAGGTCTTAACACATTAATAAAAATTATTTGAACAGTTAAATAATTATTTCGGAGGCTTTGCTCTACTAGACCTGAAACCTTCTGAAATGAATGTTCTACACCAAACAAATGTGTGCATTGTTTCTCATTAAAATTTTATATCTACGCAAGATGCGAGGACGTCTGATGTCTGGCGTTATGGTAGTATGGAGTATTCAGTATCAGGCGTCGTTACCATCACGAATATTGAGAACTTAGGTTTAGCAAAGAATTTTATCACGATACTGACGTAAAATGTACGTAATAGCGAAATAGTTTTTGATGTTGTTTTTAGTGGAGTACTTACAAAGAATGTTGTTTTTAGTGTAGTTACTTACCTACTAATCTACTACACCTATATTTTTACTACCTATTAAGGGTGTTGGTAATAGTAGATTATTATACTGACTCGAAAGGCCTGTATTCCCTCAAGCGTTATTTTAAATCGCGACGGAAATGACAAACCACTTGTGTCTTGTTGCTTGAAAAGCAGTTTCCAGTAATGTGTTAAGACTGTAAAGATGCATAATTTAACTTTCTATCTACCTTGTATGTTTTTGCAAGCCATTTATTAATCTATGTATAACGAGTTCACTTAGCCCCACGCTATGATAGACGTATAATATTAAATAGGTACCTTTTTATACAATTATCATCATATTTACATGGGTTACGTAGGGGTAAATAACAAACAACTACCATGGTATCCCGTGACGTGTTGAAGACTGTTTGTTCATATTTGTATACTATATGGGGAATTAAATTTAAAAGCCAGTTCTATCACATTCAGAGGCTATATTCGCCGGCTAATAGCGCCGCTGATGGTCTGTACAGTTTAATATAAAGTAGATTCAGTGTTTACTCGTCTGTGTCGCTCTCTGTTAATAAATATTCCGTTTCCTTTATACCGAGAGCAGACTGTTTGCGTTATATTTGCAACGTAGGAATTCACTTGTATATTTATCAATCTCTTTGTTTTGCTTAAGTTTTATTAAAACAGTTCTTTTATCGGTTTGAAATTAATCTCCTTACTTTGTTTAAATGTACTAAAACTCAAGCTGCTGCTATGCACTACGACGCATCGTAGCAGTATACACGTTGCAGAGAAATGAAAAAAAAAACGGGAATTTGATCAAATCCCCTGAGATTTGATCAATTCCCGGAAGATGTTGAAATGGCAACTCGCCTTTATCATTTCTCTAAACAAACCTAGTGATTTGATCAAATACTAAACAATTAGCACATAATCAATTTTGGTTCAACCAAAATCCTAGGATAAAAGTAAAAAATTGGTTCGACGACAAGCGAAGACAGGAGCAGAGCGAGACGATCTTTATAGTTCTTAAATTTTTAACATTGCTGTGGGCTGTGCAAGAACTGAAATTTTTATTTTATCATTTCACTATAACCAGTTTTGGTATTTGATCAAATCAGTTGATTAGTTTTGAGATTTGATCATATTAGTAGATTTCCATAGACAAATGATAAAATTTAATTGCAATTTTAACATCTCTCGCCATCTGATAAAATATCTTAGATATTGTCTCGCTTCTTTGTTTGTATAACAATCTACTATAACATTTATGTTATCTCAGTTCACTTATAAAAGTGTTTATGTTTATCGTAAGATTTATTATTTCATTATCTTTGATAGAAACTATGCCTAATGTTGAGACCTGCCTAATTCACCCATACAAGTGGGTATAAAAGTATAAATAAGTAAAACGAATCCTTGAAACTGCAAACATTCCAACTTTATATTTTTCACCTCCACTGCACGCGAGAGATTTCAACTAAAAGGAAATTGAAAATATTCATATTGATACGCAAGTTTCCGGATATCCATGGAATATCCCGAGAACGCGCAGCAACACTTATGGTCCGTGCGGCGACTGCAAGCAACCCTACCTCATAGTATAATTGAACTAATTTACTTTGTAGGGATGGCCGACGTTTGGTAGCTTCAAAAACATCTGGTCGGCTTCGTCACAACTTGGAAAATTTTTCGTAATAACAATTCAAACTTAATTTCATACTAAATGGATGGGAATTTTATTTTGCGTTTTCTGGGAGTTTTTATCCTCTGACCTCGGTTGAATTATGTTCCTTATCGGTAAAAAAAACGAGTAGGATAGATAAGAAAACCTAATATTTTATGTTATTTTTTCATCCTCTTGTTAAGGAACATAAGTGTCTATGGGGTCAACCAAGATCAAGGTATAAACACTCCCAGAAAACGCAAAATAAAAATCCCATACATTTAGTATGGAATAAAAATGTAATTGTCATTATGTAAAACGTGCCATTTTGCGCCGCGGCTGCGACTAAGTGTTTTTAATGCTACTAAAGGTCGGCCGTCCCTACTAAGTAGATTGGTTAAATTATGTTGTGACGTAGAGTTGCTTGCAGACACCGCTAGGCTACGACCATTAGTTAACTTGCTTTTTACCAAATTCTAAGGTCAGAAGGTTTGTAATAGCATGCAGGCGGCTGATTAATGTTCTAAGTAAGTATTTCTAGTGCAGAATACGTCACTATAGAGCACATATTTTATGCTGCTGTCTAGTTCTCACCATGCGGCTTAAATACGTAGTGGTCACGTAGACCACCAAGTGTATATCTTTTCAATGGAAATCTATATCTAGTACTTTTATAAGTGAATAAAACTCTAATAAAGGTTTGTATATCTAAAATAACGAAAATTGACAATTAACGATGAACTTTTCAGTTTATCTCTTAATCCCAAGAATGTTTGCTCGTTTATGTGTGAAAACTCATGAATTGTTGATTTAGCCAAGCCAAATGAAATGAACTGATGCACCGACAAACTCTAAATAGCAAACTTGGCGTTTTGAAACAAGTTGCTGAGTTTGCATTAGCATACGACAAACTTTCCTCAGTAAAAGAACACTTTCACTAAAATAAAAAGGTACATTTGATGATCAATAGTAGTAGCTGCTTCAAACTTTTTTACAGATAACATGAAATAGAAGAGGAAAATAAATGTTTTTTTTTCTTTCCCCGGAATGTGGGGTGCCATTGTCTAGAACTCGTTAAGTAATTTACCTCCCTAAATAAAGAAATAGGGTGCTACAGAAGTAGTCTATTTTAGACCATTATTGTAACGGGGTATATCTCAAAAACTAAACTATGTAGTTAGGATTTTGGAATTTTCTCAATATTTTGTGCCTTAAACTCTATATTTAAAAAACAAATACTGAAAACACCGATTTTTAATATAGACTTAAGGTTACCTACCCGACGTTACGTAACCTTGACCAACTTAACTTCGCCGTTTTGTTTCATACATTTTCTAAGTACTGATAAGTTTGTAATTTTTATTTAAATCACTTAAGTCTATTAACTTGTTTAAGGCGAGGTTATACAGAGAAGTCTGTACTGCTCCAACGCTTTCAACTTTTCCTGCTCAGTGGAAGCGGACCAATCAGAAAACTCGCGGTTTTGAAGTGTTTCTATTTATTATTTTATAATTAGAGGGATGGGTTTTTAATATGACGGCCGTTTTATATCACATTTTTACGACGTTTATTTTATTACAACTTTTATTTTCCAAAACTTAATATAGCTCAAATGAAATGATATTTATATCATAGTTTAGACCTATATTTGCGATTTAATTGGATCCAGGAAAATGTAAGTAATCGTGTATCGAACGGCCGAAATTTGAATATCAAAGAGTGAAATATGACATAGGTACATAAATTTTTTACAAAATTTAATCATCGTTGTTTATTGGTTTAAAATACATTTGAAAAGAGACAAAATGGGATAACCCCCCATTAAATGGTGCGGAAACCTCAGGACACGAGTCCTGCTCGCACTTGACCGGTTTTTGCAGGTTCGCCTCACAATGTTCTCGTTTATCGTCAGCAAGTGGTGATAATACAAATACAATGACACAAATGTCTAAAATTCTACTGGCGCTCACCCGACTGACAGGGTTTGAACCCTGGTCTTTAGATTATGGGTCCGGCATCCTACCAACTTAGCTCCCACTACTTTCACATCATTAATTATTTACCATTTTAATTTGGCCATTAGTACAATTGATATTAATAAATATCAATATGAATTTTGATCCTTTCCAATAAATTAAAAGCCGCCAGCACTGCTATATGGACATTGCTAAATCTATCAAACACAGAGGAAGACCGACGCATCAGTATCCGTAATTAATTAATTTACGGCCGCTATAATTGGATGGCCAATAATTCGGTTTAGCATAAGTTAGGGCGAGCTATTGAGCGTGCCAAGTGGAAACCGAATCAATAGCTTAATTATAAGCCCAAATAAATTTTACTGCCACATAATAAATTCCACTGATATTTTGGTTTGTTTCAACAGTTACTCTCCTTATCCGGTTATTCCTTATCTAATTAGAAACAGGTTGTTCCATAATACATACATGCAAACAATTTAGTATGAAAACTTGCCAAGTTCTACATATTCAGTAGAAAGAACCCTGACAAAGTTTCTTTTAAAACAAGTGAAGAACGTTGTACATTATTGCAGTTATGACTGAAGGAACCTCCATAAACCTCGGCACCCAATTTGACCACATTTTTTTTTTCAAACCCGATAGTCTTGCGTTTCCTTTGTACTGAACTCGTCATTGAAACATAGTCCTCTTTTTTAAACGAGCGCCACCGAACGATAGAGATAGAGCGACGAGCTTCGACAGTGGCGCGAGCGAGACAAGCTGCACATACCAGGCCCATTGGGCCTATATATTTTGCAATGCCGCGCGCGATAAGGCGAGGTACCGCATCTACGTATTGTTTTATCTAAGGAACTCGGCCCCTAGCTTTTTCACATTTCTGTTTATGGTGGAATATTATTGTAATTGATTAACGACATATTCTTTGGTTGCACGTCGAATTAATTGTTATATCCTGAAAATGTGTTATTTATTTAGATAATCCATTATCAAGGTATAAAACTGAAACTAGTTAGTATAAATATACTCACAGTGAAACAAGTAAAAGTGTAGTTAATCATCATGGTCACTACTTTCATCTTGAAGCTACCAAGTTTTTTAGTAGGTCATTGTTTTCAGTACTTGTGTAAACTAGAAAAAAATCTTTAGAATTGGGCCTACTGTAGCTTAGAATAATTTATGGGGTGGGAATTTTGAACCCCTTTTAAAAACTTGTCCATTTAATTTAAATTCTAACAAAATTTAAGAAAAATGTTACACAAGAAATAAGATAATTTAAACAAATTCTATTGGACAATACAAAATAAAATAATTTAGACAATTTTCTTATAGCAAATGCTTGAATTGGCGTCCGCTTATGCGATGCGCAATCGGCACCTTTAGAAAAAACTTTTTAATAGGCGCAGACGGAGTGCCAACATAATATCTTCTGTGACTTGAGTCTTTTCTCTATGCTTGTGTCACTCGTTTGCGTAGTTCTCAGCCATGGTTAATGGAATGGATTTTGTACACGCTCAGTCTTTTTAACAGGTCGATTGGGTTAAGGTCTCGTTTTTCGTCAGTCTTTTTTGTGTTGTTTAATTTTTGTTACGGAATAATATTTGAATTTCGAGTTTTAAATCTACCAGGTTCCTGTCATAGATAACAGAGCGATTAGATATTCTTCCATCACCAAACTAGCCTAACGATGCCAACTAGCTTAACGTAATATGTCCGACAGCCTTTCCTCCTGGTAATTGCATTTTGGACTTTAACCCTTCTCTTTATGACTGAGAATGGAAACTATTCACGGTTGGTTCCCAAGATTAACGCAATCCAATGAGTGTCACACACGAGCGCGGCGCGGCGTACCTCTATTGTATAATCTGTACTGAATTTTTAAACTGGTTAGCATGGTAGCGCGATAGACTCATCTAGCAATTGAATTATTTAATTTATGACGGGGCACGCACTGTGAAGGGTTCCGTAGTTGACGTCGGAATATGTGGACACAGTAAATAAAACCAGCCAAGTGCCCTTAGTCGGACTATAAAAACGGCAAAAAAATCATCTCTGCATCAATCATCATCCCCCTTTTATATTTATTTTTTTCTGTTTTTTAGTGTTTGTTGTTATAGCGGCAACAAAAATACATCATCTGTAAAAATTTCAACTGTCTAATTATCACGGTTCATGAGATGCAGCCCGGTGACAGACGGACAGTGAAGTCTTAGTGCTATGGTCCTGTTGGTTACCCTTTGGGTACGGAATCCTAAAAATGAATACCGTTAAATTATAATTACTCAATGCAGTAAACCGCGCATGTGAGAGAAAGGGTTAGGTCTCGAGTTCGACTATCGTTTGGACCATTTCTTATAGAACCTTAGACATAATATATGGTGACTTTGGTTTTTACAGCCAAAGATTCAAAGATTCAAAAGATTCAAAATGTTTATTTGTAAAATAGATACATAAAGTATACGTTTTACATGTCAAATCTAATCTGTATAAAAATAATATTTTATAATGAAACAAATATGACACTACGTAATAATATACAATATACAATATACTTATATAATATACTTACGGGAAATATATATAAAAAAACTATATTTAAGTTGGGCCACTAAAGTTATACACATGCATAAAATAAAGACTTATTGGAATAATAATATTATCATACATAATGCAATTAATAAATAAGTTGATAAATAAACTGAATAGACCATAAATAAATATAATGCCTAACCAAATATATACTAACTTAAGTAAAAAATTAAAATATTGTATATACCTACATAATGCAATGAATAAATAAGTTAATAGATAAATAAACTACAAATAGATTTAATGCCTAAATCCGCCCATTCGATTAATCTTGCTAAGAAGAAGGGCAAGAAAACTAGCAAGATCATGTCTTTTTTTATCAGTATTTTTTGTTTCAATATGGCTTAATACTATAACAGTCTTTTTAACTTACATAAAATTATACAAAACAATGTATTCAACTTTAATAACTAAAGGATAAAAATATAAAAGACGGAAGTAAATTGTGTCATGAGGGAAAAAAAATACATCTTAGTCTACCTGTCTAATGAGGTAGTAAGTTAAAATACTAATCATCTACCTGTCTCATATAGTTTATCTTTTTTTTATAGTCAGATTATCAACTAATAAATGCTAAGTTTAAGTTATAAAATGTTCATGTCAATATGTAAAAGGAAATGTCAAAATAAAAAAATAAAATAAAAATATTTGTCCACATAAAAACAAACGATTTGAAAAACACAAATCAGTTAGAAAATTAACGAACAGTAGTATTATGGCTAGGATCAATATTCTCATGACACCAAGCATCATTATCGTCCAAATAGTCATTGATTTTATAATATGCTTTTCTCAAGAGTCCCTGCTTAATATATAATTTAAACTTATTTTCTGAAAAACAAAGGACCTCCTTTGGAAGTTTATTGTAAAATCTTATACCATGTCCTACAAAAGAGATGCCTACTTTTGCAAGTCGTTTTTTTGGTTAAGCCAGTTTATGTTTCTTCCTAGTGTCTATAGAGTGATGCTCACCGAGCCTTGGGAAAGCATCGATATTTTTTCTGATATATTTAATAACTTGGTAAATAAATTCACAAGGAAGTGTTAAAATATTAATTTCTTTGAATTTTTCTCTTAATGAATCCCGGTGCTTCATATTGTAAATAGCTCGAATTGCTCTCTTCTGCAAAACTAAGACTGCGTTTATATCCGCAGCTCTACCCCACAGCAACATACCATATGACATAATGCTGTGAAAATAACTAAAGTACACGAATCTAGCAGTATCCTCATCAGTAATTTGCCCCATCCGTCTAACAGCGTATGTGGCTGAACTTAGTCTACCACAAAGGCCTTCTATGTGGGGACCCCACTGAAGACGAGAGTCTATAGTAATGCCTAAAAACTTCGTTTTGTTGACTAACTCTAGCTTGGACCCCTGCAAAAGTAGATCAGCATCTACTTGAATTACATTTGGTAATGTGAATTTTATACATTTTGTCTTTTTCCCATTTAAAACTAAATTATTCGCAGTAAACCAATCAAGAATCATAGATAGAGTTACATTCGCATCATCAAGGATATCTTTATGTCTATTAACTTTAAAAATAAGTGACGTGTCGTCAGCGAATAGCACTATCTCAGATAAGTCTTTAACTAAATAAGGAAGGTCATTTATGTATATTAAGAACAATTCATCTGCAGTATGAATATTCGGTAAGTGGTCAGAACCAAGGTTCAATTACCCTTTCTGTAAAATACGCAAATCTAAACTTACACTCCTATACTAATTGAGTCGAGGTTGTGCTTGAAGAAGTATTAGAGGCACAAAATAAATATTTTTAGTATTTTGCAAACAGGGTAATTGAACCTTGGTCCTGACGGCTTACCAAGTCTCTAGTATAAATATTTGATTACTTTTTCCTATTACAGATGTTCTTAAATAAAATACGTAATAATTCACTGTTTTTGAATTCATAATCAGGATTTTACGATAAAAGTGTAGATAAATAAAATCTTGCAAATCAAAAGCCCTTCGATTTTTTCGTTTTCCGCTTCCTATAACAGAAAACAGTGGCGTGCATTGAACTTATTGCTGGAAATGCAATGAGAAGTTTGACTATAAAAACCAGTCAAGTGCGAGTCAGACTCGCATACCTAGGGTTCCGTAATTCGACAGTTTTAGGGATGTATGTTTTGTAGTAGGTAAATATCTAATTAATTGTACTCTTGCATTCTGTGATGGATGATTAAATAGATTACCTTATTTTCTTTCTGCGTAATCATAAAATTTTGTAGCAACAAAAGAGGGACACAAATATTTATATACCGTACTCGAAATAAACTAAAGATGAAAAAATAAAAATAAATTAAAGATGAAAAATTTAATTTTGTCAATTTATGTCAATTTATCGTGAATTTCTCAACCGCTATATTTTTCCTGTAATCTTTATGCAATCTTAAATTACCATGATTTTTTAAATTTTTTTCGGTCCACCAAATTCGGAAATAAGGTGGAGATATGCATTTTTCTGTGGTTTTCCAAATATTTCTCGAATTTGGTGCCAGTAAATAGAGTAAAAGTGTATATTTTACTAATCAACTCTTTAATATCTACAATTTAATACCCATATTGTATTCTTCAAAAACAACTTCGACGCCGAGGCTGACAGAAGAATATGCTTGGGTAGAGCA
This sequence comes from Ypsolopha scabrella, assembly GCA_910592155.1. Lineage (NCBI taxonomy): Eukaryota > Metazoa > Arthropoda > Insecta > Lepidoptera > Ypsolophidae > Ypsolopha > Ypsolopha scabrella. The sequence continues at coordinate 15,504,651 of OU342961.1, read as the reverse complement.
GCATTCGGAAAGTTGCGTCACATATTTACCTCGTCAATACCGCAGTGCTTAAAGGCTAAGATGTTCAACCAGTGCGTCCTTCCTGTGATGACGTATGGCGCTGAGACGTGGTCTCTTACAAAGGGCCTGATCCACCAATTTAAGGTCGCTCAGCGAGCTATGGAGCGGGCTATGCTTGGGGTATCTCTGATGGATAGAATCCGAAACGAGGAGATCCGTCGGAGATCGAAAGTAACCGACATAGCCTGCAGAATCAGTAAGTTGAAGTGGCAGTGGGCAGGCCATATTTGTCACCGAGATGATGGCCGTTGGGGCCGAAAGGCTCTAGAATGGAGACCACGTATAGCAAAGCGTAGTGTAGGCCAACCTCGTGCCCGCTGGACCGACGACCTGAAGGACGTTGCGGGGGGCGGCTGGATGAGAAGGACGGAGGACCGACATGAGTGGCGAAATTTGGGAAAGGCCTATGTCCAGCAGTGGACGAACACGGGCTGATGGATGGATGGATTGTATTCTTAGGATTTTGTTTTTTTTCTTCCTTTTGTATATTTTTTTTAGACCTTATATTATTTAAGCAAGTGAATGCTATTTTGTGGCAAATTTCAAGTCTTTATCTATAACGGTGATAAAGTTAGTCACATACGGACGGACAACGGAGTCTCACCATAAAGGTTCCTTTTACCTTTCAGGTTCTACGGAACCCTAAAAAGATGAAAAAATTTAAATCTCACTTTGAAAAATATTATTTGTATGACGCCAGAGTAGGCACTACCTACCCTAGAGTAGGTACATGATTTCATACAATATATATTTACTAGTTTTTAATTGTTTTCGTGTTATATTTATCGTCAAACTTGACCGTCTCATTGCTTTTCCAGCAAAAAGTTCTATGAACGCCACTGAAAGAAGATGTTTAGTTTAATAAAAATAATTGCAAATATTGTTCTAAAGATGAATCATGAATCATGGCGTAGAGGCCGACCATCATCAGCGCACCTATTTTTACACTTTCTTGAAAAATTTAACTGTTTTTAAATATTTCGTCATACCTCTAAACTAATCTTGATTTTTCGTGACAATGAAAGATTTTATCTGCTTTTCCTCGTACTGCTATGTAATCAAAACAAAGGTTGGTCAGCGGCAGTTTTTCTTTTGCTTTTTCAATACGCATCTCCTTGTATGTAGTTTTATATTTTTAATTTACTGTTTTTTTTTTCTTTTAGCATCACTGTTATATTGCTTACCAAATTGGTTTTACGGATCAATCTAACGGAATGACATATCATTATCTGCGGTTATATTGGCCTAATCTGCATTATTATGGAATATCATCCAATTATAATTGGATTTAGTGAGATATAAACCAGACAAGCAGAAGCAGTGGCTGGCCAGTGACGGACATTGGAGGAGATGGCCTACAGGTAATTTCAATTAAGGGATGATAATTTTAAAGATAAAGCTTCGAAGATATATTAATTTCAGGATAAAAAGGAATACTTAGAGTTATGAAGTGGATATGTCACAATGTTATTCGTTTATGAAAGACTAAAAAGGAAAGAATCTGCTAAGTCACATTCGCAAAACTTTACAGTATACTGGCTGACTTGAAAATATTGCTCGTACAAGAGCAATTGATTTTAAAATGAAGTGTTGTATTTCATATATTTACCGAAATGCTTTCTGTAAAAAAATTGCCCGGTAATAATAACAACTGAAATTTCATGTTATATTATGTCAATTGAAATACATAATATATTGGTACCCTTATATTTTGCTACAGTGTAATAAACTCTATATTTAAAGCTATCAAAATAGTTAATAAATAAATGAAAACGTAACATTTCGGTACCGAAATATAATGTTACCCATATATTTCTTCATGACGTCATACCTGAAATTTTTTACCGTTTTCTTTTTAAATTTAAGAGTTAATTTTTTAAAGAAGACCCATCAATAAAAAGATGACTTATTGTTTATGCGTTACCCTCGTATCGTCTGACATTTACGTTGATACATGGTACAGGCAATATTGTCTAAAACAGCACATCTCTACCAGTGGGTAATGTAATCCAGTGGAGAGGCTAATCTGATATTGAGTCCAGGCAAGCACGAACGGACCCGCCGTTAATTGGGTTCCGTTTAATCCCCACGATGCAACTTTAGACTCATTTTCGTTGTCCAATAACGTTCTGACGCTTTATTTTATCTAGAGCTTAGTCAGTCTAGCCTGAATTTTAGCAAACATTAACATTTTCCAAATCATATGAAAGTTTACTCACAAAAACACTAAGTTACGACCCTATTCACGGAGCACCTAATCACAAGTATATTTATCTGCGCAAAACTGCTCAAGAATCCTAAAATTTTATTACCAATTACGAAAGTCTACGCAAAAGGTCTTGACTTAAATCCAATAAAGTTTCTTTTTTTCTTTTTTTCAATTTCACATTCCGTAAATACAATAATCTATAGGGCAAAGTAGATATAGATGATTCAATTCCCGCGCAAATACACGGCCCGTTACCGAATTTCCTTTGAGATATGGAGCGCGCGCCGCGAGCCGGCACGTCTATCCGAACTTCGGAATTCCAATTTTGAAAAGTTTCCCAACAAGATCCAGTATTGACAGACAGTGCCAAAGGCCCATCGCTAAGTAGAGAGTCACATTGCCGCCTCGAAATGTTTCTAAGGCAATAAAAGGAACGCGCTCTATCACATTTCCGCTAAATTCTTTTCCCGCTTTCTTTCACAAAAATAAACGCCCTTACAAATCATTAATTTGCTGCTGACGTCATCTCAATGGGTTTAGCATATTTATGTTAATGATATGGCCGAAAAAATGTCCCCTAAATAAAATGGGCTGAGCGGATACTCAAGACTTCCTAACAGCTGACAAACATTTCCTTTCAACCGTCCTTTCACACTTAAAGTGGATAAACGGCTTTTCGCCGAAAAAACAGAGACAAAAGGGCGGGAAAAAGTGTCTAGTAATGAAGAAGGAGGCAGCGTGATTGTGTGCCAAGTGCGGGATAACTTCGTCCATGATTCATTATACAAAGCAACAAAACGAAAGGAAAACTGACGTCCCGGTATTAGCTTTTTTAAATTAAGAATGTCCCAAGATAATTCTTGAATGAAATTGGGTAAATAAACGTAAAATTACTTTCTTTTGTTTAAGGACGTAAAGTCAACAACAACAAAAAATAAGATTGGGCAAACAAGGTATTGAACGAAATATTGCGACAAACAATCGAATAAAAACCAAGAATTGAACAGAGAATTTCTTGGTAAAACATAAAAGTAAACATGCTTCTGTACAAATCTTTAGGCTATTTGTGTAATAAAAACAATTTGTTTAAAAAAAAACGAAACCTCTATATCAAGATATAGAATTCATACTTAAAACTGTGCACATAAATAATGGGATTCGAAGTGACAAGTGCAAGTGAAACGAATGCAGGAATTATTACTATAATTAGGTCAAGTGCGAGTCGGAATCACGTACGAAGGATTTTGTACCACCACACAATACGAGTATGGAACCCTAAAAACATGGTAAATAACAACAATATACATGTTGTAGCAACATCAAGGTGATACAAAATGGTAGCGCCTGACAAACGATTCGGCTCCCACTGAGAACGGAATCATATTTTTCTTCATTTGTTGTTCTACTTAATAATATAAATATGTACAACAAGATAACAAGATAACAAAATAAGAAAATTGTGTGTATTACCGTCCTTAAGATAGAGCTGAAACAAATGAAGTTTAAAAAATGCTACCTTTTAATACACCTGCTCTAATTATGATAGATTACGTGCTTGTTTAGCGTGCGTAAAATTACATATTTCGCACTGGTGTTTTTTTTTTACTACTAATGCCATCTAGGGGAAACCGGTGACAACATTTAGTAAGCAGTATTAAACCTTGTTTTACTTGTCGTTTTGTTGGTATTTCTGGAAATAACCGGCTACACTAAAAACTTCAAGGAACTTTTCCTATTAGTTTAGGAAATAATTGAGTTCCAAACAAAAATGCATGAACCTTAACGCACCGACATACGGGCGAGTTTAGAGAGAGCGTGGTCCGTGAAACCTCCAGCTGTTTGAGGTCAACGCTCTCTCTAACCTCGCCCGTATGTCGGTGCATTAGGGTCCACGCGTTTTGTTTGGAACTCTATTATTTCCTAAACTAAGGCTGTCCGCGGGTATGACTCTTGGAAAAAGTGGTTCAGTAGGGTCGGTATACTACGTGGTTTCATTTATGGTCGCACTCTATTTACACCCGGTATATGTTAATTTGTAAAAGATGTTTTAAAAATTCAAAACGATTTTAGATGTCATAATTGATATTCTATTGTGTCTATCTTATTACTTAACTTATTATTGAAAAAATTTTAGAAAGAGACTGGTCTTTGTAGTAAACATTGGTGCCAACTAGACACTGCGCTTTCTTTAGTCAAATTTGATAGATATCAAACAGAAAAAATCAACAAAAACTGTAACAAACGTCAAAACAAATAGCACGTAAAGCAACCGCAACGAAAACACAAACCGCATACAAGATGTACTCATACTGACGCGATCCTATATGATGGCCGTACCGATTCATCGATATATTTTCGATTACGTAGTGTCCGTACCTATGGGTTAGCGTTCCGATCCACGCATCACGTAGCAAAAAGACATAATTATTTACTGAATCTTTTCTTCGTTAAACTTAACGAATACCCTGAGATTTTTGTTCCGATTTATAGAGGCATTATTTATTGTGTTTTTGCAATAATTATTTACATTATTTCTAAAACCTATTATTTTCTTTTGTGCCCGGGTGTATGTAGTATGGTGTTAGTAGTATAGGTGAAACGGAAAATTACGAACTGTCACCCATATCATGATATGATGATAATGACATAATATGTTCGGACAGCCTATAGTAGGTAGCACAAATCGAACTGGAAAAACTGAAAAGATATTTTGACAGCAAGCTAGCTACTAACAGCCGTCGAAAATTCTAAGATTATAAGATGGCAGCCAATCGTACGTTCAAAACCGTTAATGAGATTAATTTTTCCGAAAAACTTACTTATTCCCCGGACATCAAAAAATCATGCAATTTTTTACAAGATACAAACTTTTGCGCTTTGTATATTACACATACTTTGATTTCTTTCTGCCATTATCCTTTACGAAAAACACAGATAGTTTCTCTTAAGTCCTTTTGTTTGGTTCTCTCTAGACCACAGCAATATACAAAAGAGCCAAGGTTGAGAGATTTCCTAAAAAGACTGCCACTCACAGTCGCCATATCAAAGCTTTTGCTCTTATCGTAGCGCCATCTATGAGCTGAATATTAAACTACATCCTATAATACAAGGCAACAGACGTTAAACAGCGCCATCTTATGGCACAACTGTACATTTCTGAGTCATCGAGTGTTGAAACTAACAAATGCTTTCCATTTTAGCCGTCCTCGGATAGGGGTGGCGCCAGCAACCATTCAAAGGTTTACTACCTACAAAGTTTTCATTTACGTACCAAAAACATTTCCTAAATCAGCTTAAGCATATCATGAAGGTAAGTGAAATATCGCATGTTAACAGGAAATTGAAGATTCAATCAAATTAGTGGTGTACTCGTATTCTTTATCAGTCTTCAGTATTTCCATTAAAATACCGTGAAAATGTGATGCCCCTGAAACTCTTGTAAAAATTATATTACGCTTAACTTTCGCTTTTAAAATAAGTTTCGTTGTGAATCACAACCATTTTTGTACATGGAGCTTATTTTTACGTGTGTAGCTTATTTTATCAACATTTACCTCAGTTTAGTCGCACTTTTTCTAAAAACACAATTTTTCAAACATCACAACCATTTTTGTACATGGAGCTTATTTTTACGTGTGTAGCTTATTTTATCTATATTTACCTCAGTTTTGTCGCACTTTTTCTAACAAGGTTCGAAAGTACAAAAAATTTCACAGTCGAGAGCCACATGCAAAAGGCTATTAGCTTTTTAAGTGTTTTATAGTACGTCAGCAAAGTATCTAATGGTAAGTATACGTATTTAGAAAAAACAAATTTAGCAAAATAATGTTTACCGCAAAATATATTTTATTTACAAAATTCGGAAGGTAGTTATGCAAAACACTGTACGCATGCCGCATGCAGCATCCATAGCACTTATGCATTATTTATGCAGCATAAATAAGTAACCTACCTCTTACTGAAAATTAAAACTATATTTTCTTTTGAGTTATTTTAATAAAAGAGTTGAATTGCGATAAAAAAATTGAAGAGCCAGTAAGACTCGGGCCTTGAGAGTTTCATGTCGTAATAACAAATAAGTTATTCAATGCAACAAAAATAAAAATAAAAATGTGTTCATAAGTAGAAACTTTATAAAATCCTTGGTGTGCTTTAAAACTTTTTCCTTCAAGTAAAGGTGGCATGGAGCTATATATAGGTAAATTGGAATTACGCGTACATTTCGGGCCAATACAGAAGACGTGTGTGAAGCTGCTATTTACGCTCTATCCCCTGGCCAACCCCCCTGCCTCTTTAAAGCAACTGTCACGTCAGCTGTGACTAGCTTCTCGGACATGAATGTGCGTCCAAACTAAGACCTTAGTTTAAAATTCATACAATTGTCCAAAGAAAGCGCTAAGATAGAGCAATAGTGCGGGGCCTGTGGGACGAGGTGCGGGAGGTGAGCCACGGGGCTACAAACAGTTCGGGGTCTCACTCCGCAATCTCCTTAGAACCTCTCTATCTGAACGCCTTCGTTGGACAACTGTATGGATTTTTTTAATGTGCTAGGACGCAGCGGGTCTGCAAAACAAGAAGATAAGCAGTCGTAGCGCTGGCTACGCCTTTTGCTACGGCGTAGCTAGCTCTACGACTGACATATTTAATGCGTTCGTGTCCTCTTTTACTATGGTGGCGTAACAAATGCTACGATCCCATCGCATGTTTTTCCGCTTTGTGGACCCGCTACGTCGTAGCAGTCGTAGCCCGAACAAAAACACGCGTATGGGATATCGTCTGTGTTAAATTAAATCCTGAGTATCATAGCTTGTTACAAAACAATAATTTCTCATTGAATAGCCATGACATATTTGGCGTTAGCTTACATAAAATATAATATAAACGGGAATAAATTACTTGAAACCTTTAGGGATCAAATGACGACCGTGGAACTAAACTGGTCTATTCAACAAAAATATAATCTACAAGAATGGAAGTGACTAAAGGTTCGCTAGCGGCCCTTTTAAAATTATTGGACTGTGAGTCATCATTTAGCTGTTGGAATATCTTCCTTAGCACGAACTAATACAGTTCAATTTGCAATGTAGAGTCCGGAAAGGGAAGCGGTCCTTTAATTTAATGAATTATTGAACCGTAAGTCATGGGAAAATGCTCGGGAAATGATGTTTTCTGCATGTCGTGAATTCTTTTAAAACTACGGGGGTCGCCTCGCTCCGCTTCGCTTCGCTCGGCTCCTTAATTCGCTCGTCCTCGCACGCGCGCAACCTATCCTTAGCGGTCGAATATTATTAAAACTAAGGGAGCCGCTAACGGCTATTTAGTCACTTCTAACAAAAATTACATCGGATTATTGATGCTGTCCTGCCATTTCCAAAACTCTCATTTTTACATGCCTTCTAAAGATAAAAGACTCTATAAATAAGTCGTTTATCAGGAAGAGGTTTCGTTCATTCAAAAAATCGATTTTTCTTTCGATTCATCGACAAACAGTTCTGTGAACGCAATAAAGTAGATACAGACTGTATCGGCATCTCTATCTCGTTTTTTCCCAAGTTAGCTGAGTGGAAACAATGATGGTTTACGATAGAAGTTTAGAAAAAGATGACAGTCGATACAATATTAACTGTGCTAGCTATGCTGGTCACCATGTTTTACCAAAGTGCAAATAAAGACCAATCAAATAAGCCCAAACTCGAAGGGTCTGCTGTTGTCCGTTGAGGAGATCCCGTACCCATCTTACAGTCCCATCATCAGACCCTGGTCTTCATGTTTTACCAAAGTGCTCATAAAGACCAATCAAATAAGCCCAAACTCGAAGGGTCTGCTGTTGTCCGTTGAGGAGATCCTGTACCCATCTACCAGTCCCATCATCAGACCCTGGTCACCATATTTTACCAAAGTGCCAAGAAATGTGTCAGGATCGTTGTCGATGTTAATCTGTAGTCAGATTAAACTCATACAGTGTTCTCGTATGGGAAAAAATCAATACATAAACCTGGCTGTAATCACTTTTTCAAGCTAAATATTAGCAAGAGGTGTGTCCGGATCGTTGTAGATGTAAATCTGTAGTCAAATGAAACTGATATAGTTTTCCCGTATGGGAACAAATCATTACTTAAACCATAGTATTTCATGTATCTATGATTAAACCTGACTGTAGTTACTTTTTCAAGCTTAATATTAGCAAGAGGTGTATCAGGATCGTTGTAGATGGAGATCTTTAATCAGATAAAACTGATACAGTTTCTTCGTATGGAAAAACAACCGATTTCATCACGTATAACTAACCATTTGGTCAAGGAACGCCGATAAAGCAGCTAAGCAGCGTTTTTTCTCCCGACATGGTTCACAAATATTGAATTTTCAAACTGAAAACTTATTTTTATTAAAATAAAATATAACTTATGTTACTCAACAATAGTATAGCCTTTTATAAAAGAAAGAATTTTTAGAATCGGTTCAGTAGTTCCAAAGTTTACCTTAAACATACAAACAAACAAACAAACAAATCTTTCCTCTTTATATATAGGTAATAGTGTAGAAGTGTAGATGTAGATTACCCCAAATATACAAACAAATAAACAAACAAACAAATCTTTCTTCTTTATATAATATAGTGTAGATGTAGATGTAGACGTGAAATGAACCAGTATAAATATGTACTAACCTTTTATTTCCATTTTTTTCAAGTGATATGTAATGTTCTTTGCTAGTAAACTTTTGTTTAGGCACATAGACCGGTTTGACATGAAAGTTGAACATTTTTAGAGACCAAAATGCAAATAGTTGGATTTGCCAAGAAAATGTCATTTAAAAATGATGTGTGACGTTTTTGAAAGTAACGATAGACGTTGAAGTTAGATAATAAGACGTTGATACTATTGATTGTTGGCACTTGGTGGAACTTGGAAAACATGATGAACAAAAAATCACTTGTACTATTCCACAATTCATTAAATATTAATTTCCTGGCCGGTTTCGCCTTTACGCCATTTTCAAAGGAATTATATAAATCCTTTTTTACATATTTATATAGTTCCTTTGAAAATGCCGTGAAGGCGAAATATTTAATCAATTGTGGAATCGTACAAGTGATTTTTTGTTCATCATGTTAGATAATAAGACGTCTGGTTGGCGTATAGTTTTATAGTTTTTTTTAATGATCTCTTTGTTACGATGCACAATTGATTTAGATCTAGAGCATTACCAAAACGTACCCTTCAACCTTAATCCATTTGCAGCGTATTTTCCAAGAAGCTTGATAAGTTGAAAAACAGACCACATGTTCCTTGATTAATTAAGATAGAGTTCGCGAAGCTTGAAGAGTCCACCACGCCCTTTCGGCCGTTTACCAGCATTTTCCTCACGACTTATTATTGAGTAGGTTTATATCTTCTTTTTCAAATAGTTTTCTTCGTAGGAAAATGTTATTCTTATAAACTGTGCTGTCTTACACAGTTTATAAAAATAGTAAGAAGTACATAACAAATTTAGATGTGGTTTTCTTTAGTGTTATGCAGTGACTCTGGTTAATTATAGGCTACTAGCTTTTGCCTGCGGCTCCGCCCGCGTCGAAGAGATTTTCGTGTAAATAAGGAAAACAAAATAATATCATTTTTTGAACGACTATATGCAACGGACACCATGTTTAAGCAAAGCGCTGATAAAGACCAATCAAATAAGCCTAAACTCGAAGGGTCTGCTGTTGTCCGTTGAGGAGATCCTGTACCCATCTTACAGTCCCATCATCAGACCCTGGTCTTCATGTTTTACCAAAGTGCTCATAAAGACCAATCAAATGAGCCCAAACTCGAAGGGTCTGCTGTTGTCCGTTGAGAAGATCCTGTACCCATCTTCCAGTCCCATCATCAGACCCTGGTCACCATGTTTTACCAAAGTGCCAAGAAGTGTGTCAGGATCGTTGTAGATGGAAATCTGTAGTCAGATTAGACTCATACAGTTTTCTCGTATGGGAAAAAATCAATACATTAACCTGGCTGTAATCACTTTTTCAAGCTAAATATTAGCAAGAGGTGTATCCGGATCGTTGTAGATTTAAATCTGTAGTCAAATAAAACTGATATAGTTTTCCCGTATGGGAACAAATCATTACTTAAACCATAGTATTTAATGTATCTATGCTTAAACCTGGCTGTAGTTACTTTTCAAGCTTAATATTAGCAAGAGGTGTGTCAGGATCGTTATAGATGGAAATCTTTAGTCAGATTAAACTGATACAGTTTCCTTGTATGGAAAAACAACCGGTTTCATCACGTATAATTAACCATTTGGTCAAGGAACGCCGATAAAGCAGCTAAGCAGCGTTTTTTCTCCCGACATGGTTCACAAATATTGAATTTTCAAACTGAAAACTTACTTTTATTAAAATAAAATATAGCCTATACCTATATTACTCAACAATAGTATAGCTATTTGGGTCATACACAAGAAGAAGAAACAAGGATTTTGAAAAAAAAAAATAACAGCTTATGAATACAAAACTCAGTATTTGTTTTAATGAACACTTTATTACCTAATAAAAATATCTACGGAGATCAATAACTCGTTTTTTTGAAAATATAGCTTTGTTTGTAATTTCTTTGTCCTCAGAAAAGATCAGTTTGCCTACAGAAGAGTACAAAACAAAGATTCAAAATGTTCAATATTGATTTAGGGTTCAAGCTTATAACTTATATATTATCACGTAATTTTCTTTCCTTAGTAATGAACAAAAATAATCATAAATCCTTTTTAATAAAAAACAAAAAATTGTTTTTAAATTGTACACAGCAGGGACAAACCCTTCTGTGGACTTATAAGAAAATATATTAATAATTTAATAAAAGATGTTTTCGTCGTCGGAACTCGGCTGTGTTAATCTTAATGGCCGCTTTTTTTCAATTGGCTCTTCCGATGAAGAGTCAGAGTCGTCGAAGAAAAGACGGCGTCTCTTTGTTGGTCTGCAATTTTGAGCACATGATTCAGTTAGAACATGAGGTGTATTTGGCTCAGTTGGAGCGTCAGGTGTTGCTGGATTCCCAGGAGAATCAGGCACGGGTGAATCCTGGTGTAGCGCTAACTGGGGAGAATCGATTTCTGGCGGTGTAACTGGGGTTTCCGGTCGTCTTGGGGAGTCAGTCAATGTCCTAAGTGAATCCAAATTTCGAAATTGAATGTTTATTTGACCCATTCCGTAATGAGGACAATTAACATGAGCCGCACATACTAAGCAACTCAGACGTCGAGCAGGAACAATATTTGGTTTATTAACACTCCATGTTATTTGATGAACCTTTAATGTTCCTTTAAAAGGCGGTGTCATGCTATCGTCTAAAATTTTTTGAATATCAGGGATAATAGACTCATCAATTTGAAGGACTTCAATGCCTTTGCAGTTTTTCTTCAAACATGACATAACTCCATTTAAATCGGAAACATCGTCACCCCTTGCTACAGAATTATCACAGAGTCTTTTGATGCACCCACCTACTCCATCGGGAGCACCTTTGCCGTGTCCTGCTTCGCTGAAATGCCAGGTGATAGTGTCAACCTCGAACTCTTTGCTTAAGTACGTTGCTACTAGATGAAACATTGATTTGTTCCTGTACTGCGTGGAGGGTCCGTCACTTAGTAGATGCAGATGTTTTAGGTTTGGAGACAAGTGTTTGATTTTTTTAATCAGAGGCTGTAAATGGGTGCAAATCAAAACAGATCTTAGATTTTCTGAGATTGTGCAAATTGATGAGGCTTTCACATAGTTTTCTGGAGGTTCTGATTCAACACTGTAATAAACAACAGTGTGAAGGGATAGCTGAGGCTTAGAACCACCGAAGTGAGCGGATTGTACTTCCTCACCATATTTGCAGTTATAATTCTCAGAGAAATCAACATGCAACAGGCCCTCCGAGGGTGTCATCTGTTGTTTAATCGTTTGAATTACCTGAAGCTGATGTATATTATTTGCAACATGTTGCATAAAAGTTGGTAAAATAGTGTTCAAACTTTCTACCAGACTTTTTTTTGTGGTATGCACTCTCTCTTTAACGGTCTTTTTGCATACTTTTGCTTTTCCTTTGATAACGACCGCCATACTCTTAGCATGCCATTTCTCATATGATATGGTATCGTTATCTTCGTAGTTTTGACACTCAATCCTCTTTTCCTTGCAACTGGAGCATCGTAATTCCAAGCAATCAACATTAAGTGAATTGTTGCAACACAAAGACCTTATCAGGTGAGTGGCGGATCTATAGGGTATTATTTTTGCATTTCGTAGCGCTTGAACCATATAATTGACATTGGTATGTATGGAACATAAACATGTGTTCCTGTAGTCCACTTTTGGAGTTAACACCCAAAATGGGCGATGTCTACGGAATGTCTCATAAGAGATATTATCACCAGTTTTATTTACGTAAGCTTTATGCAAGTTTAGTAGAGTATCATTTAAAAACCGTACTTGTTTTTTGACTTTTTTTCTTGTAATTGTTTCCTTTTTCCCTGATGTTAGCCTGCTATTCTCATCTAATAATAAAAAGTCATATATGGCCTGTCTTCTTACTTCAACTTTCTTATTATCTTGTACATGCTTAGTTTTATTTTTCTCAAATTTTTTTAACAACCTGTTAAGTCGCATTCGATATTTTGCTAACGTTGTTTCCAGAAGCAATATTTTATTCATGAAATAAATGTTTTCAATTTTAATTCTGCGTCTATTGCGAGCTGCGACTGCTCTGCCAACATTTACACGAGAATATGATGAACAGCTTGACGGTGGAGTGTTCCCATTTAGCAATGCTGCTGCATTTTTCTTAATTTTTTCTTTTTCTCTTTTCTTAATCGCTTTTTCTCTCCAAATTTTTCGTATTTGTCTTTGTTGTCTAGGGGTAAAATCATTTATGGTTTTTATTAGTCCACTTTCTTTCTTTTTATTGTATCTTTCTCTGTCTTTTCTTCTTCTTTCTTCAATAGCTTTTTCGCTCATTTTAGCACGAGCACGACGTATACTTTGTTTCTTTTGTTCTCGACGACGCTTCTTTTTTTCTTCGTCAGATAGTTGGAGTCTAGATCTAGTTGCTCGTGGCATCGTAACCTTCAAGGAAAACCAACACGCCATGATTTACAAGCAATTAAGCAGTGAAAAAGATCACTTACATCATATATCGTCATTTCTGTGGAACATGGTCCCTTCTGTAGACAAAATGTCTACAGAAAAGATGTCTACAGGAGGGATATTTTGTTAATAAATGCAAGCTGGATTGCTAGATTTTGAGGTTAGAATTGAAACAAAATATGTTTTTGAAATCGCTCCCTATCTTGAACGACAGCCTTATATCGAAATATAATAATGTATGATACTTACTATTATACACTCTGAACAGGAAAGATCCCTTGATCTCTGACAAAAAGGAACAAAATCAAAAATTTGTAAGATCAATCAAAGACACACGGTTATTTAGAAACATCATGCGACCAAAAGAAAGACTAATATTTTAGTGTTGCCAAGAGAAAAAAAAAAGTGGATGCGTTCACTTTATTGCGCGTTTTTTGTTTGTTTTTTACGTCCACAGAAGGGACAACAAAAGTCTTAACACCATGTTTATTGTGTTTCTTTCACTAGAATATATCATGAAAATATTGATAATCTACTGTTGTGTCTTCGATTGTATTTAAAATAGTAAGGGAAGTAATTATAAACATTACAACGTATTATATATTTTTGACTGTCACTTAAACTGGTAATCTCGCTTTTGAACAGTCTACAGAAGGGGACGCACGTACTCTTTCAAAAAAATAAATATTATGAAGACGTAATGAAATATATGAATTCATGTGCCAAATTGGTAGCTAATAAAGAGATCTAAAGGGAAAAAAATAATATTACCTAATGAACTTAATTTACAGAGGTTTATGAAATCTGAACACTTATTTGGTTATTTTTGTGTATGACCCATTTACAAAAGAAATAATTTTTAGAATCGGTTCAGTAGTTCCAAAGTTTACCTCAAACATACAAACAAACAAACAAATCTTTCCTCTTTATATAATAGTGTAGAAGATGTAGATAAGAAGTAATAATAGAATAACCTCCAAGTTGAAAACCGTCAAATAAAGTATACATTGATCGAAAGACACTTCTACGCTTAATGAAACCATATACTCAAATGATAGACAGGCTATAAGTCATCAACATTCGGGCTCTATAGAAGCTGCTGTATCTGGTGAGTGGTCGTCTGGATTCACCGGGTATCGACGAAATGTTTATGTTTATGTTTATTTTGGTCTTCAGCACCACAGTCACAGAGAGTGGAGTTCTTCCAACCCCACTTGTGCTGGAAATAGTAACATCGCGGCCATAACTGGTTCGCAGGTGGCTTAAACGGCACCACAGCTTTCTTGGAGAACCTGCGTTTGGCTGTAGTGTGAATTATTTCTGACAGGGTTCCGGTTAAATTAATAAAATAAAAATAAAATATATATCGTCACGACACGAATCCCCAAGGGGGTTTCAGAGATGTTCCGAGTATGAACTGTGAAATGTAAGTCATAATTAATAACTTTCAGAATTATTCCTTCACTTGTGACAGAAGACCTACTTGTGGTTGGAATTTCAAGTTTCTTATTCAAGTGAAAGTACCCTATAGGTTTTCATGTTGAGCCAATATGTTTGAAATTGTGTAGTTAAAGGGCAATAAATTTTTTCCCATTGAATTAGAAGCTGTGTAGAAGCCTAATTTTTGAACAGCAATATGAGGCTGTAGAATATCAATTTCAACTTGATACCTCTGACGGAGCCCGAGAAAAAGGGTTTTGACAGACGGACAGACTGACTCGACAAAGTAGTCCTTTATATAGTAGATTTTTAGTTTTGAGCTACGTAACCCTAAAGATCGTTCGTTCTTTTCATATAACTTCTGTATTTTTTGTATGGCAAAATTTTTGTCATGTTAGTGTATTTTTTGTTGGGAAATTTTTTCAGTGTGTTCAGTAGAATAGGTTATTTAATTAAAAGGTTACAAGGTGTACCACAAAAATAAGTTACATCGGCATTCTTCGTTGCCGCAAAAGGGTGACCACAAATGTCGATTAAAATCGATTGTAAGCACCAACTTAGTAAAGACCCTGTTACACTACGTAAAATTTAACAGCAGCAGGTGAAATCATGCTATCTCTGGCCTATGAAATCTGTACACTGCGTGGAAATAAAAAAGATATTCAACAGAAGTCATCAAATCATCGCAAATGAAATTAAATGCCATTAATTATTGAAATTATTGAATAAAAACACTTATAATTGAAGATAAAAAGATATTTAAAAAAATTGGCGCCTTTCAAAAATGTGCATACTGCGTAGGTAGGTACATCATTTTTATAGTACTACTTGTACAGTCATGATGAAATTACAGAAATACCAACATGATGGTAAAATTGTTTCTAGGACTGTAGCAGTAGTAGTTGTAGTAGTTGAATAACAGTTTTCTTTGGGGAGAAAAAAAAATACTTTTCAAAAGTAAATAATAAATGAGGAAATATCAGTTTTTCTTAAATGATGTTCCATTGGATGGATAAATACCGAGAAAAAGATTCAAGGATCACAATAATTATCTAGCTAATTAGTTCGCGTGGTGTCCAAATTAACCTACCTAATTAACCACACGAAAAAAAACTTAATTAAAGATACACCAGATTATCAAACAACAACATTAACTGACCAGGGTCAGGTAATCTCGGTATTTACCCTCTAATCCTTGATTTAATCACACTTGGACGATAAAAGTCGTAACAAAAGGCGCGCGCATTCCGAATTTTCTACGAAAAAAGGTGTCGTTAAACATGACGGCGAAAACAAAACCGTTTAGGAGTCGCGTGAAAAGGATTTAGTAGAAAGAAGCTTATTTTTAGAGGACTGACAAGGCGATAGTGTGTGGCCCATTACAGGCAAATTATGGCGGCCATTATTGTTCGTGTGTCCCGTTTGCCGCGCGGGGCGTGAGTTACCGCGCAGTTCGGACCGAGGTCACTGGGTTTGGAGGGAAATCTGCACGTTGCAAACAAAGTCAATGTGTTTATGGTGTTCTGGTCATAAATACGAATGGTGAATCCGAAGTTCAAGGGTTAATTGCGTATTATATAATATAACACTTGTCAGCAATGGTTGACATTTTTCTTTGTGGAATCAACTGCACTATATTTTCGAACAAGGATCAAATTCGTAAAAAATGCACATTGCCTGTGACACATTAATTACTGATCAAAACTACAAAGTTCTTTGCAGTTGGCCTTTTTGCCTTGTGGCGAAAATAACTTAAGTGCATCCCATGATACGGAGGACTCTAGTTTGGGAACCGATATAATTCCACCTATATTGTGTTTATTGTTAGTTTTAACAAGTGTTAAAATTGTTACAATAAATTATCGTTCTTTACTGTATTGTACTAACCTTAGGTTAAGTTTTTTTCCACTTAAATGAAATAAATTGTATTGAATCTTCTTATTTTTGTAGGCATATTTTGTAGCTCCGTAAAACCCGTTTGGTAATATTGTACAGAGTTAACAATCTTTTTTTTTCACATCAGAAAAGAAACTCTTGCTCTTCGCCATTTATCACCAAAGTAGCTTTGACGGTTAGATAGACATTGATTCTACAATAATAACAAAATTGAATTTTGTATCTTTCTCCGAAAAGAAGTATTCAAAAAGCCTCAATTAACAATAATTCCTGTACAGAACCTGAATTTTGTGGCACGTTTGCCTACAAAACTTCTATCCGCATTAAAATTCGCACTTCAAGTTTCCAAATCAATGAAAGAGTTGAAGCTGGTTCAGCCGTTCTAGAGATACTAACAACGGAGTGTACAAATATACGTATACTTAATAGAAAATACACCAGCAAACATTCGTGTACTAGCCAGACTTAAGCAAACAAACAACCTCTCATCCATAAACATACGTCTGCTCTGTTCGGTAGTGGTTAAAAACTGGATTAAAACCTATGTAGAGCCCATGCGATTAGCTTTTGATCATTCAATGTTCGTAAACAGGTAGTATTATAAAATTTTCAAAATAGGAGCATTACTAGCACTATAAAAAAGAAAACATAAAACCCATTATATAATTTCTACTGTTAGTTTAGTAAAAATCCATTCTCTTTTAATAAAACCTAACGTCGATATTTTGATTTTATCTATTTAATTCTGTGGACGAAGGATTTCAAATTTGTACACCAATTCAACAAAAACTTTATAGCTCAGCTAAAGTTTTAAATGTACATGCACGAGTATGTATGTAGGCGGAAATAAACTGGCTTCCTAGAAAACTTTGTGAGTTGCAATATTCTACAAAAAATATAAAAATGTTTCTTTTATTACACGGCGAGGCGTAGATTTGCGATGAATTTCTTATTCTGTATGCACTAGATTTGACAAATAGATTATAATTAAACATTTCTCACAATTATCTCACAGCCTTAACTTATCTCTTAGCGGCAACGTCTACCACAGATAACTTAATTACATTAATTAGACTAAGTAAAATAAACACGTGACGAGATAGCTACATGAAAGCACATACAGTGTTTATAGTTAATTTCCAGGTTTCTGCACGCAATCAAGCATGTTGGACATTGGAGACTGTCGCCATTCTAGCTAAACCACGTAGTTTGAGCTTTTGCATGAAAACAAAATGCAGTTCTAGTAATAGAAGTTGTTTTCAGGGTTTTGTTAAAATTTAAACGTCTCCAACAACGCTTGATTTCTATTGGCTCTAGATCTCACCGATCTGTGTGGCTGTCCCTCAACGACGTAACTCAAGAATGATTGGATAAATTCAGCTAATTGCATACAAACTACAACACTGGGGCTCCTTGAACAAAACGTTTTTTTATTGTGTCCATAAAAAACGTATTTTCGCGACATAGATGCCGAGGGGTTGAAACCCGCTTTTTAGGACATCCAGGTTTAACTTAGAGTGTTTTGCTTCACTGTTCACTAAGTGGTAAATTATATATATTTAACAAAACTATTTACATGACATGCTTGACTGATACAATAGGAACCCAGATCTCCAAATTAAAATCCTACGACAGAGCTAATGATATTAAAAAAATTAAAGTTTCAAGGAGGGTGTTAATATTAAACGAACAGTATTGATCATATTGAAGCAGAAAAAAATCTACATTATGTCTATTTCCAAGACCAAATTACTTTCAATAAATCAACCAAATCCGCATAGAGGAGGATATCAAAAAAAAAACATCAACGAAATCTGGCTTTACTCTACAAATCATTTACAACCAGCATGCTAGGTCATGTAGTCATCCTTCTTCCAACATAATCGCACTAACGATTTTATAAAAGCCATTCTCGGTACACGTCATTAGGAGGTGTACTGTACAAGTGTACAATGCAATCAAAGTTACACTAGAAATTTCATTCCAAAACAAAATGATAACACAATTATACAACTGACACGAAGCTCCAAATGCGACTTCAGTAACACAATTTGAAACTTCAGCTAGTAGCTAAATACGCCGAGGAAGCATGGCAATTCTAATCACGTGGACAATACATTGTACGTACCTAAAATAAAATCTAGGTCACATAAAAAGGGGTCGAACCAGTGAACTACCTATATATTGTAATGTAGATAGTTCCCTTAACATGTCACGGTGGATGTTAATAGTACAGATCTGCTGATAAATATGTGGTTGGGTTTTTTCATGTCCGAGAGAGTTAAGACATATTTTGACCAGCGAAATGTAGCCTTACACGCATTATAATACATTATGATACAAGTGAGCTGCGTTTGACAGTCGAGGCGGGATTGCAGCCCGAGCCGAAGGCGTTTCATAAGACGTTTTTCAACAGACTTGCGAGGAAAAATAATAAAATTTAACTGCTTTTTTTCTCACATAATCGAAATCACAGCTATTTTCTTTGAAAAATGGCGGCGGAGATTTTGTTGTGGAAATACAGGGACTGACGCATCCGCTAAACAGCCAAATATTTAATATTAACAAACTGAATATTTATGTATTTATAGCAAAAATTTAAGTTAATTAAAAAAAAAATGATAAAATGAAATTATTATTTACTAGATATATTTAAACTGAGACAGTTTATTTATTCGCAAACACTTTACTGTTTCTCAAGACATCAAAACTCTTTGCTAAGATTAAAAAAAAAACTGTAATGTAAAAAACACTAGTATGATAATGTAAAATAAAAAGCATGCGTGTTTAATATCCTGCATTATGACCCTTAAAAACGCTGCAATGAGGGCCACTTTATAAGCAAGTGTGTTGAAAATTAATTTATCATAGAAATTATCTAGACAATTACTTCAAAGAGGAAATAGAGAACATTCACGGAAGCTAAAGAAGTTGGAAAAATACATAATAATACAATTATACAAAAACTCAAAAGTGCTGGATAGAATTTCGTTTTTACTGAACTTACAGAATAAACTTTATCCCATTCTGCAGTTGAATAATTTTTATTTTCGTTTCCACTCTCATTTTGTGAGATTCAGGGCCATATTTCAGGGAAAATTCAGACAATCTTACAGAAATGAAATAAACTTCTTACTCTGCATTTTATATGAACATGAATTTAAGTTGAGCGAAGAACGTACGAGTGCGATCTGCGGTATAAAGGATGTATGAGGCCGTAGCGCCTAATAGCTCATATTCTAAACGGTTTCCTCTGCGACCGGGGTTGGACTTGACAAAGTTAACCCATTAACAAGGTCATTAAATCATTCGCGTCACTCCAAGTTTACTTGTCCCGGCCAATAATTTTAATTAATGTCCAAGTTTGTCCCGGATTCTGGCTTAAAGTCAACATGTAGAATTAATGTTCTCTCTCGCTGTGGTGTTTAACCACGGCTGAAGTAAACCAGACGAGACGGGCGTACATACTCGTATACACTCACTGTAGATGAAAACGAGTAGAACACGTGCCCTGATGGTTCCGTACATGCCGATAATAACACAAATTTATTCCACAAGCTGTTATATATGGCCAAACTAACGTGACACTTAAGATCTATTAAACTCCGTGTATCCAAAGGGTCTAATTATATTGGTAATTTAATTTCTTCATAATAATAAAATATCTGTAATTTTCAGTTCTTTTCCTAGTTGTGTGCTAAAGACCTAGTTTTGTACAGAGTTTCAAGTTTCTAAGTCGACTGAAAGTATCCTATAGGTTAACATGGGAAGCCAATTTGTATGAAGTTCATTTTTCTTTCGCGTTGAGATAGAAGCCAGATTTTGTAACAGCAGTATGGGGCCGTAAATTTCAGTAGCAGTTTCAACTTGACATCTCTAACGGGGCCCGAAAAGGGGCCTTGACAGAAGGATAACAAAGTAATCGTATAAGGATTCCATTTTGCATTTTGTGGTGCAGAACCCTAAAATATCTGAAATAAAATCAAAGCAAACTGGACAATAGAAGCCCAGGACCGGGCACGCGCATTGAATGTTCTATAAGCGATTTATGAAAAGATAACCCGCTTTGTAGTTATTGGAAGTCTGTAATAGCAATTAATTAGTTATATGTGCATTTCCACCTTTACTGTAGCCGTATGAGTGACGGCTACAGTATGAACGAAGGCTGTAAATTAAAAACAAGTTATTTCTTTAAAAGTATTTTCAATAACGTTCAGGGGTTTTCGATTGTACCTATATATTTAAAACAACATTCTGAATGTCAAAAAGCAACGCAAAACCTGTAAAATAATAAAAAAAACAAAAATCCGCTCATTATAAATAAATTAATAATAGGACTGTCCTTATTCCCAAAATAATTGAAAGCAGTCAAGATCGTGGCTCGAGTCTGTTTTACGCATTAAGGTAGACGCAACGGGTCACATTTCCACTTTTTTTTTCTTATTTTTCCATAAAAAACTTTAAAATATGTTTACAGTTGTTGTGCAAGATCATATAACATTCAAATAATGCCTTATAAACATATATATATAAATATATATATAAATGAATTAAATATCTCTTGTTGAATACTTTTTACTCAAAGATTAGGAAAACAACTATAAGTTGTGCGTTTGGGAACAAAACCCGTTGCATCCACCTCACGGTGGTAACGGAGGATCTCGGTACAAAATACACATCATGACATTGTTTTCCTTACTTTTGAATAAAAAGTATGCAATAAATACGTTTAAAGTGTATTCGCAAATATTGCTTGTTAATAATGATATTTTAACAAGAAAATAATGTAAATTTACGCGTTTTATTTTGATTGCATTACATTACAACTATAAAAATGCTTTAAAGTTTGTAAATGTAATGCAATCAAAACTCTATGCATAAGATGACATTATTTTCTTGTAAAATATTATTATTATAAAGCAATTTTCGCGAATACCTACACAAAAAACGCATCTATTGTATATTTTTTATTCAAAAGTAAGGAAAACAATATTAAGATGTGCATTTTGTACCGAGATCCTCTGTTACCCTCTTAATAAGCTATAAGATTCTAATAATGTACCATGCATTATCCTCCTATCGAATGCCGCACTATCACTTAATTTAAGAAAAAGCTGAAAGATCCATTCCTATTGCTTTCTGAATAAGGAATTACTATAAATATTTATATTTTTATGTACTTTATTTTTTAACATGTGTTATAAATTGTATTCTATGGATAAAATAGTAAATACTGATATATTATTATTTTATACTTAGGTTTGTTTTTGTATATTAAGCAACTTTTATTATTTTTACACATGTATGATACAATCAATGACGATTATAATTATTTTCTACTCTTTCTAAATTGTGCTGTAAATAATCTCTTATTGGAGATAAGCTCAGCCATATGTACATATCTTTTACTGTAGTTGTTTGCGTTTGTGTTTCTGTGTACAATGAAGATAGAATATAAATTCTTCCTATGTCTAATAGTTGAGAAACCTAAAACTAGGCAGATCGACAAACGAGGTGACACCTAAGTACCCCATAAGTGTTTCTTACTGTTTAGTAGCGCGGGGCACTTAAAAGATAAATTGGACTTACGAGCTATTAGTGTAACGACAAAACAGGGGTAATTATCCACGTTGATTTAGATAGTTGTCCACTGATGCGCAAAATAGGTAGCAAGCTTAAAACTAGCATTGCTCGGGTCCCAAGGCGCACGAAGCGCCGTGAGGCCGATTACGGTCAAATTATTGCTATCATTATTGTCCCGGAGTCCGTACGTTGCTCGGATAATCACCGACTCGACCGTTGCTCCAATGCAAACCTTTTCCTATTTCAGAACGTAGCCATGCCTAGGGTTACCAGATAGGGATTTTTTACGGGAATGTCCTCTTCTCAGGAATCCGGGCGGAATTTTAATTTGCTTTAAATTCCAGAGATTTATACGTCCAACGTTATTGAGTCTAATCCAAAATCTATACTAAAATTATAAGAGGAGACGTTTGTGAGTTTGGATGTAGGGGTGATCTTAGAAACTACTAATCCGATTCTAAAAGTTCTTTCACTTATAGAAAGCTACGTCATTTCTGAGTGTTCGAAGATATAGGTGTGGGAATAATTCCATAGAGACATGACCATTAATTAAATTCGCGCGGGTAATCTCTGAAACTAGTGAACCGATAATGAAAATTCTTCCACTGTTGTCAGACTCATTTACTTGGATATAGGCTATAGTTTGTTCCTTGGACATAAGCAGTTCCCTAGGAACGAAGGGACTATAAATTAAATTCAAGCGGATAATCTCTGGAACTACTAAGTTAATTTTAACATTCTTTCACTGTTGTATTAGTTAGACTCTTCAGTTGAATAAAGGCTTTAGTATTTTTTCTGAGGACGAGCAATTTCCTTAGTACATGGTCCTTACTAATTACGGAATCTATTTGAAATATTATTTCACTATTGTAACGGTTAGATCTCTACTTGGAAAAAGGCTATCGTTTATTCCCTGGATACGGGGAGATCCCTAAATGTATATACAGCTTGAACCAAACGAATGCCCCTTGGAGGGAAAGTACCATAAATATTCAAGATAGCAAATTTAAAGGAATCTTTATTTTATTTTTAAAGATAAGGAAAACCGCATTCAAAGAATTCAAAAAAAAAATTGTTTTACTGCTTACAATATTGAATTGAATTAACAATGTTAAAAGTTTTGTTATTAAAATGTAAAATTTCATGGATTTCCTTAAGTTTACGATAATAATGTTACTTCTAAGAATTTAGTTCATATGTTTGACCCTTTCGATCGGTATCATAAAAATACAGGATGTTTTTTTTCTCAAATCAAAAAATCAAAATCAAAATATTTATTTTGTTAAATAGATACATAAAGTATACTTTCTACAAGTCAAAGTTAATCTTTATAATAAATATCTTTAGAATAAAAAAAAAATATATATACTAATAAGGGAAATACATACAAAAAATATTTAGGTTGGGCTACAAAAATTTAATTATTAAAATTTTATCATTTGTCCGATTTGATTCCCGGCTTATGAAGGTGATTTTTTTTTAATTCTCAGAATGCAGCTTTCCTTAACTTTGAACATAAAATAAAGGATCCTTTAAGTAAAATTTGCTATCTCTAATATTTAAGGTACTTTTCTTCCGGGGGCACTCGTTTCGTTCAGCCTGTATATTAATTTAATTCGCGCGGGTAATCTCTGGAACTAATGAACTGATTTTGTAAATTTGTTTAATTATTAAAGTTGTTAGACTCTTCAATTTGACATAAGCTTTAAGTAGTTTTTTTCCTGGGGACGGGCAGTTCCCTTGGGACATATTCATTAATAACAACGGAACTGACTTTGATAATTATTTTACTGTTGTAATGGCTAAATCTCTACTTGGATAAAGACTAAATAATAGTTTGTTCCCTGGGTACTGGCAGTTTCCTAGAGACATAGCTGTTAATTATAGGTACATTTGAGTGGGTAAGGAACTGATTTTGTGATTTCTTTTACTGTTGTTTACTTTAATACATTCATTCGACTGATGCCGGCCCCAAAGTGGGCCGAAATATATTTCAAAAACCTGAATCTTTTATTAATGTTTTATTTTATTTACTTTAACAATTTATATAAATGAAAAGCTCACTGCAGCAATATATGTATATTTCAAGTTTAATACACAACAAAATTCCTAAGTATATCCGAGACTTAGATGTAAATTAATTTAATAATAAAATTAAAACAATACTGCTGGATAAATGTTAATAGACCATTGAATAATTTCTTGGAGACATACTTATTTGATATTGTATGCTGAAAGTATATTTATAAGTTTTATTCATTTTATTTATTTATTACACTTTTGTACATTTACACACATATTTAACAACACATTTTAACAAACAGAACAGACATTGTGTACAAAGGCGGCACTTATTGCTTTTAGCAATATCTCCCAGGCAACCTTTGGGTGAAAAGAAAAGA
The DNA here is from genome assembly GCA_910592155.1 of Ypsolopha scabrella. Taxonomy (NCBI): domain Eukaryota; kingdom Metazoa; phylum Arthropoda; class Insecta; order Lepidoptera; family Ypsolophidae; genus Ypsolopha; species Ypsolopha scabrella. Next base: position 15,479,948 of record OU342961.1, on the reverse strand, counting down.
CGTTAACTAAATTAAACTTTAAAAATTTTATACATAACATAACTTCATTGATATTATATTTTACACTTGACTTTAGAATTTATATACATATTTCTTATACTTGACATTTTTTTGAATAAAAAAATTGATAAATTGATTGATTATTGAGTGTTTTAATTTTAATAGTCCAACAAATGTCTGCCAGGGGCACATGCCACCAGTCTGATATTTGTATGTCGTTGTTAGGTTAAAACGTGATAGATATTACCTCTTTATTCAACATCTTTTGTATTTAACTCATGTTTTTACAAAAAAAAAATTGTCGTAGTCTTTGTAATGGTTAGACTCTTTACTTGGACAAAGTTTTAGGGAGTGCAATCTCGGTATTCCGAGATCGCGAAATACCGAGATCTTGCACGAATTTTGCAAGACCAATCTTGCACCCCAAATCGTGCGCGATCTCGCAAGATTTGCAAGATTGCACAGCAACACATTCTATGACCATGTGAGAGCGCGGACGCGCGCAGACTGAATTCCCTCCCGGTTCTTCTCGGCGCTGGAGTGAAAGGGGGTGTGCCTGCGCGGGGTGAAGTAGTGTCGCGTGCGGCAGTGGTCTATTTTTTCGCCATTTGCAATTGTTTTCATGACTGTGACATGTTAATTTATTTACTCAAAGTGTGCCGATTATTTGTATTTGTAAAAAAGACAGTTTAGTGTCAAATATTGGTTTTATAGTGCCATCATGTCATCAAATGTAATTTATAAGGAGTTTAATAGTCCGCTGGAAGTATGGAGGTACTTTTTAAAGGCAGAGGATGGCTGTACTGCTAAGTAAAGTAAGAAAAACTGTAAAGCTTTTCCGAAAATCGCCAACAAAGAACGACATTCTTCAGAAGTATGTAAATGACGAGTTCGGCAAAAACATGCACCTAGCGCTCGACTGTAAAACAAGATGGTCGAGTCTTGCAGACATGATCTCCAGATTCAACAAAGTGAAGACGTGTGTAAGCAAAGCTTTGATCGATTGCAGCCTTGGGACAAATCCGGACTATGCTTTCTCAGAACAAGAATATGCCGCTTTGTCTGACTTAGACCACGTGTTTCAGCCGGTTAAATTTGCCGTTGAAGTATTATGTCGAAGAGATTCAGATCTCATCACTGCTGAAACCACTTTGCGGTTCATGGTAAGAAAGTTAGAAAACCTAACAACACCTATAGCACAGAAGCTGGCAGATGCTATGAGGACTCGAATCCGTGAGCGCCGAACAATTATGACTGCAGCGTTGTTCTATTTGAGAGATCCTGCCCAATACGATGAAGATTTTGATTCGCTGATTAACGATAACACCTTTAATTTGCCACCAAAAACTTCGGTCAAAAGAGAAATAAAAAAGCTGATCGAACGACTATACGTACTTGCTTCTTCCTCTACATCTTCAGATGAAATTGTTACAGAAGAACCAGTAGACGATGATGATGATAACTCGCCGTTATCTTAAGTAGCCGGCGTATCCGAAAAAATACCTCTGTCTCTTGATGAAGAATTACAAATGATTTTGAAATCCCGTCCACAAGAACGCCCTTCACGTGCAACTGGTTCATTATTCGATAAATTTTTTAGACAAGAAATTAGTCTGTTTGAATCAGGCGGGGCAAAAGGGCAGCACCTGCAGTCAGCGTATCAATGCCTATCATCAGTAGTGCCAACAAGCGTAGAGTCAGAACGGGCCTTTTCTGCTGCTGGGTATTTAGCACGAAACATCCGAAGCCAGTTAGCAGACGACACACTAGATATGTTGTGTTTTCTAAGGAGTTTTTTTCAGAATAATCCGTAATTTTTTTAAATAAATGATTCGTTGTTTTTGTATAATGTATTATTATTTCATTATATCGCCCATAGAGCAATAACTTTACCAAGTTTCAATTGAATATTTATAATTATTAAGAATAATTCGTAGGTATGCAAGATCTTGCAAAATACCGAGATCTTGCAAGATTAGACCTCTTAAATCTTGCAAATACCGAGATTAAAGATTTTGCTGCAAGATTGCACTCCCTACAAAGTTTCTGGAGATGGGCAGTTCCAAAAGGACACAACCATTAATTTAATTCATTCAGGTAAGGTCTGGAACTCCTGAACCGATTTTGTATTGTTTATAATCTGCTGTCGGATATAGGCTTTATTTTTTTCTTGAAGACGAGCAGTTCCCTAGGGACATAGAGATGGGGTCAATCATATAAAATTATTTTCTTAAGAACCAAAAGTTAAGTTGAAATACGTATTATAAAACTATTGGTCTGAAAAATACTGAAAGATTCAATCTGTGGGCAAAAGCTAGTAAGTTAAATGTTTTGTAAAAATTCATTTTGAATTTAATATTGAAACACATCAATTCACTATAAATTTCTTTGAAAACTGTCTGTTCTATACGGAAAAATATCTGCACCTTAATGTCAGAAATTATTTGGAATTAATTGCGGTTCAGGAAACGAAAATTTTGGATCTGGTAACCATATAAATGGCTGAAGATTGTGCAAATTCATGCGCTATCTAAATTGGAACGTTGTAAATATTACTCTGATTCGCTGACTGCAACTTAACGAGCTGTTTTGTGTATTTCACCTATACTTTAACGGGACATCTTGTACAACAGAGCGTGTATGTAGAAATGTTCAAGTTACATCAAGGTTACTTAATCTATTGACTTCTAATTAACACTAAAACAATAGATAGCCAGTAAGGGCATAGCTCGAATGCATTTTGATTCGTTTTGGTCATAAAACAGCTCAACGAAAATCTTTCCCATTGTGACTTTGATACTAAAAATTTAATGAAAAATATTAGTATAAAAAATAGATACGTCGATAGATAAACATTTGATGTATTACCACGTCCACAACACAACACGGCGTATTTTAAGGACAGTAAAATAAGGTCAAGTAACAATCTTAAAACTAAACATACAAAATAGTTCCTAAAATAAACACCAGTAACGTTCAATTCATGAGTGACGTCATTGTCGTGGTAACAAACAGGCTGTGAACTCAGCATAATGCCACGGTTTTACCCATTTCCCTATATTATATATACGAGTAGTTACATATAACACGCATGAACGAACCCAAAAACAGTGTTTAGCCAAAATAAAAATATCGGTAGTTAATTTTAAACCAAGATAATATGATTTATAGCGAAATCCATATCTTTGTAAACACCCAATATTTTAAAATCAAATATAAAAAAATACAAGTAAAAACAAATTCTACGAAAATAGTTATTATTCGGACGGGGCTTTCGCTCTACCCTCCAATCATTTTATAATTTTAAACTATTTCTAAATAATAAAAAACAGTTTTTATATTCGGAGCACTACTCGTATGTCTTAAACCCTTTAGTTTTATTAGTTTAAAAGGACTTATTAGGTCTTTATTATTTTCCGGTTACTAAAACTGATACCAAAACGGTTATCACAAACGTGCTAGTATTACAAAAAAACCAACTCATTAGAGAGTAACAACTGATTTTCTCTAAAACAAACGGGAACTTTTTCCCGAAGTTTGTTCATTGGACGTTCGTTTCCTGATCGATGCGGGATCTCAAGGAAACGTCGTCAGCCCGTCTCCTTGATCGAGCTCCTTTCATAAAGGGCAAAAACTGATCAGGAGTGATCAGTTTAATCAAGAGCGAGCGTCAATCAGAGCTGAGGCGGCTCGTTACTGGAATGGCCAGTAATTTTCCGGAGCTGACCGAAAACGTTTTACTACGTCTTAGTACGCCGCTGCCTCTGCTGCTACTAAATTTTGCGTAACTAAGTTTTAAGGTTCATATTTTTATTCTTTGTATTTTTTTTGTTAAATTATTGATCTGCAGTTGGACAATTACCCAGATTTACATTTATATTTTTGCCTTGGATTTTAATGTTATTTACAACCTCTGATTATATTTTTATGAATAATAAAAAAAGACAATTGGATTGGGATCTACCAGTTTTCTTTTTTTTAATAAAAAATTTTTCTAGCAAACAACCTGCAATAAAAAATTGGTTAATCTTAAAATCAAAAATAAACGCAATTCTTCCTACGAAGAATAAAAATGTTTTTGAATTATTTAACAAACTCAGTTATTTTGCAGTTATAGAATCGAACTAATAGTAACAAACACAGTAGCTAATAAACTAATCGCAATCGGAATGTGGAGATGAAACAAATGGGTTCTGTATCGAGATTGCTTACAATGGAATTAATTTTGCAAAGCGATTACGTGATGGCGACATAAATACATACATTAATTACTACAAGGATTTCAAGTTTACCTTCGTGTTCATTGTAACGGATGATATTGATCGTTAGATAGAACATTTCAAATAAGCTGTGCAATGATAATGAACATTTTTATGTCCGAATTTCATATAGAGGAGTAATTATGATTAAACGCATAAAACGGAAAATATTGACATCAAAGCGTGCCTATATTGTTTTCGTATAAAGCCGACGAAATAAAAAAATATAATTTGCAAAAATATTATAATTTTCAAGATAACTAGCTGTTTTAAGAAATAATGTATATACATATTTGAAATGTGTAATTTTGTCAAACAGCATCCAAACTTATTTACAAAAAAAAGTGACGCGGATGGTTATAGATTGAGACAACCAGAAAATCTAGTGATTCCTAGACAGCGAAGCGCTCTTTTCTCTAAAAATTGTTATTCAATGGCTGTAAAAATGTATAATTTATTGCCAGAATATATGAAGACATTGCAGGAACCATTGTTTAGGAGAAAACTGTTTAGCTGGCTCATTGACAGAGGTTTTTACACTGTCAAAGAATTTATGAATTATAATAATTATAAGCATTAGGATAAAACTTAAATTGAAAAATGTATATAATAATACTATCCTGACATTAGTTCAATGAAATTGTTATGACATGCATGCCGAGATTATTAATTATTGTAAAGACATTGTAATTTAATTGTATTAAAGTATTTGTATACCTCCTGCAGGTGAAACATGCTGAACTGTTATTATATTTAACATCTTTTGTAAACCATGTTTGGAACAAATAAATATTTCTATTTCTATTTCTATTTCTATAAAAGTTTGTTTTATTTACATTTATATAAAATAAGCTGTGTGTAATGCACAGAAAGTAGGTACATTGAGGTTTTTCGTATATTAGTGTCTACCAGTAAAACGTACATGACTAACCTAATAAACTATAAACAACTATAAAATGACAATATGGAACATTTACGCTTTTTAACATTTACTTCAGCCATAATTTACAGTGTTACATACTTAAAAATACCATATCTCCTTTATTTAAAGCTTAAATTTACAAAAACAGTTTATTTATTTATTTCCCATAAAAGATTTATGGACTTTTTCTAACCTAAGTACAACTAAAGAAATAGCCGGACAAATACTCCATAACCACAATAACAAGATGGCGCTTTCTGAAAGATTGAACTTGTGATACAAACACAATAGTCAACACGGGCCCCGATCGATACTTTTAACGTAATTGGATCTGTCAGAAGCAAACTGGCAAGCAGGTAATTGGGGAGGAGGATTACATGAATCCAGGAACTACCGACACCGATACAGGATGGGGGAAGAACGCAAATTAATAGCTTTTTAGCGGATTCTGCGAAGTTATAATATATGTAAAATCTAGATTAACTTTGATATCGAATTCCATGTTAGCCTAGCATTGTTTTACTTAAATACCTACAGAAAGTGTTGTATGCAATGAAACACGTAAATAAAATACCAGTTATGTTATGTATCGAACTTTTAACAGGTAAATTTGGATACAAGAAGCATGAGCACGATCTCTACCATTTTTCTGTACCATTTTTGTTTGTTTTGTTTATATAGGTAATATTTAATTAATTATTGTGTATCAAAATTTCCATCCATCCATCAGCCCGTTTCGTCCACTGCTGGACATAGGCCTTTCCAGGATTTTGCCACTCTTGGTGGTCGTCCTGGAAGAAATACCCATACTCACACACGCTGGGCAGGCGGGTTGGTGAGCGCGGTGCCGAAACCCTTGTACCAATGACGCCGCTGCCCGTCACCATTCTATTTTTTATAAGGCCCGGCAATTGGGGATGGATATACCGCCATCCATCGGGCCCAGGCAATGGTGTGCCGCCTGGTTTTGCCTGAGAGCTGTCTCTTACTCTTCCCCGAATAACTTCGGGAGGATTTGAGAGTGAGATGGTGGTACCTCCACAGTCGAGCCTGGCATCAGCTCTACCACATAAAATTTATCAAAATTTATTTTTTATTAATTATGTTTAAAATTTCATAAACAATAATTGTATAAATTATTCTTTTATAAGAAATTATGGTTTGTATACATATTGTCAGCAACAACATTAAGCCTACCTGTAGTGTAATTAAGTAAGTGTTAAATGTGGCTACATCTGAAAACCAGCAAATGCTGAGATGGTTCCTTTTTGTCATAAGTAAGATTTTTTTTTATATGCATTTAGTTTGTATTTTTTTGTGTGACAAATAAAACATTTTCTTTCTCTAAAAATATTCTTAAGGGCCCGCACCGAGAATTTGCACCTTGACTTATGGACAACTGTCATTGACTTTTTTAGGTACGAGCCATATAATTAAGACGATTCTAATGTTGCAAGCTATGCCACTATCTCACAGCGGGTTTATTTTTATGAAGATTAAAAATATTTAAAGATTTAAAACGTATATAAGATGACTTTAGTTTATACAGCCAAACTCAAACTCAGGACCAAGGTTCAATGACCCTGTTGGTGAAATACGAAAAATATTTTTTGTGCCCCTATAGATGTTCAAGAACAACCTCGAACCAATCAGTACAGGAAGTCAAATTTTTAATTTGCATATTTCACATAAAGGGTTATTGAACCTTAGTCCTGGCCACATACCGAGTCTCCAGTGTGAATTTGGCTACATAAACGAAAGTCATCTTTTATCATAATGTTCATCTTTATATAAAATTGCATTTTTGGAGGTCGTAGAGTTTCTGTACAATTGCATCCAAAGAACCAGAAGAGGTTGTTGTGATTAAAACACTTGTACTTTTCCACAGATAATATTTAATACTAGGTACACTAGTATTTTCCGGAAGCTGGTTGGGTAGTGTACCTAGTATTAAGTATTATCTGTGGAAAAGTACAAGTGTTTTAATCACAACAATATTTGATAAATTCCAACAAGTGCCGACAATCACAACATTCCACAGATAATACTTAATCCTAGGTACACTACCCAACCGGTTTCCGGAAAATACTAGTGTACCTAGTATTAAATATTATCTGTGGAAAAGTACAAGTGTTTTAATCACAACAATATTTGATAAATTCCAACAAGTGCCGACAATCACAACATTCAACTTCCAACCAGAAAAGGGGTCAATAAATATAATGTCGTTGACAATATGATAGGTTATTATATTTATTAGGTATTTCGAAACTTATTTTTACAGTTAAGATACCAAAAGTAAAGGAGTTATCATAAAAAAAATTAAAACTGTATAATTTCTAAGAAAAATTAGCCTCGGTTTTGAAAACAAAGTTAGATTGGATAATATGTACGCTGTCAATGAAAGCATAAATTGCCATGCAATTATATTTTTAAGATGAGATTTATAATATCGACATATTTTTCAAAGCATTGAAAACTCTTCTTTTTACTACTTTCAAACAATGGAAACTAGTAAAGGAAATAATCGTGAGAAAAAACTAAATCAAGATTTTGTTGAAAATAGACTCACCAGCACCAGACTTAAGATTCAGTCTAAAGCTAAAGTTCAGTCCTGCTCTAACACTTTTGTTTTTAATTATCTATCCTGCCCCTTATTGTCTAACTTAAATGTCTATCGCTAGAGCCAATAGAGGTGTCGTGATTGGCTAAAAATTATATGTGATGTAATTTCTAGCCAATCACGGTGCGTTTGAAGGCATTTGCGATGGATGTCGAAGTTAGACGATAAGGCCCCTGCTTTTATTAACTGCCACGTACGTTTAAACTTAAGTTATTTTGGATTTTCAGCCGAATTAGGATATGTAATAAAAAATCCTTCTCTTCATGTCACAATATTCAAAATTTATAGTTCCAAAGGTGAAATGTAATAGCTGAGCAAGTACGTACATGTCATTAACGCCATTTTAAGATCTATTTAGAGCTGACAGCGCGATTTTTTTTTATCAAGCGAAAATAATGAAATAACTTTGTCAAATCAGTAATTTTCTAAATTATGTCCTCTATTGTAACCTTTAACCATTTAACACGGGACCTGGCAAAGCGTGACTCTTAGTACTGAAATTATTCTGCCGTTTTCCACGGGAGGAGAGGTAAACACGCACACACTCCTGCGAAAATTGTATATGTCACACTAAATCTAAAGCTGCAACACAAACACAAAACGCGCACACAAGCAAACTTACATGAACAAATTGTTCATCTACTTCGACAGAGGGGAATAAATGCGCTTGCCTAGTCCCGTGTTATGTGGTCTAAGATTGTAACATATATCTTTTTAAATATGATATCTAGTGACAATATTATTATTTGAAACTAATGTTCAAATAGCTTTGGAGCCTTAAGGAGTAACGCCATTGTAATTGTAATAGCATAGAAAAAGAGTAATTTTCGGATCTAGAATAATAATATTATAGGACGTTATTGAGCTTGTACCTTTATTCACAAAATATATTATCGTTAATATTCCAAAATAAAACCGGCCATGTACGAGTCGGGCCTCGCTCGCTGTATTAAGGTTCCTTAGCATCTCAACAACTCGTAAAAAACTCCTGAAACACAAAACAGTAAAGGTTGTAAGTCTCATCCGCAGCTCTCACCACAGTAAACCGATTACACTGAGATTAGTTATATAAAAGCTTTTTTATATAATATTTATATTGAGGACATCTGTCATACAAAAATCATTTGGTCATGTAAGTCGCCCTCGCGCACAAAGGGTTCCGTACCACATCTTACGGGCACGGAAACCTAAAAATATAATAGTACAAAAAAGTTGACAAGCTACTATTAGCGTCATCCTAATCCAAACCGGATTCCAGGAAAACTTTAGCGCAGAAGAAAGTAGGTTAGACTATAACGTTGGCGCGACCACCATAAGTACCCTTTGTGGGTTTTTTTTTTCTGACAACCCAGAATCACTTTTGCCTAGGCCAAACTAGTTTGTTTTATTTTAAAATCGGGTTTGGCCGGTGACATATATAACCATGTGCGGTGTTATGATGAACAAAGAACAACTGTGCTATACCATGATTGCTTAGGCAGTGGAGTGGAAAAATTATTAAAACTATGTCAATATTTCGTCGACAAACTGTGCTACTGTCACTACTTTAATTAAAACCCAGAAGTAATACAAAATTCTATCTTCCTTACAACAAGTTGGACGTTGATACAACATGAATAGAAAATAAAAACAGAACGCCCCGTCTCGAAAGTTTGGAATCACAAGTAGGCATAACTTATGCATGTAGCTTTTTGTACGCCTTGGACAGAGGTCAAGAAAATTAAATTTGGGGAACGAAACTAAAAGTCTGTCGAGTATATACCTCCCGTCATTTAAAAAGGCAGCTGGTGAGGCTCTAGTGGTGTCTTCCTCGCGAGCTTGTAACCCATGCGGAGACACATCTCCTCTCACTCTCGCCCAGCGGCCTTTATACCTGACGGGAGGTACACGAGTACGTCGTACACAAATAATAAAAAATACGCCACCAATCATCTTCAAAAATTACATACCGCCAAAAATATTCCTTATTTTCAGATGGACAGATGAACCTACTACTAAAAGTAGTAATGTAATCAGTACATATAGTGCATCATATTTTATAACCGTCTGAAGCAGTTCAAAGGTCTAAAAAAATTTGGCCAAACACTTTCAGTGTGAGCCGAACTAGCAATGTCTAAAATTTTTAATTTCTCTCGAAACCTTTAAAAATCTCAACCTGTACCATACTTGAATATAACATTACATCAAATCAAATCGTTTATTTGTCAACATAGGTAAGTTAGATGATATTACATAGATAAATGTAATTATTGAATAATACTAAAAAAAATAACAAACTAAAGATAATACTTGCGATTGTCGGCACTTGGTGAAACATCATCATGGTTCAAGAAAACAAACTAATTACCTAAAAATGAATAAAATACTATTAAAAATAAATGTACCTACCTACAAATAAACAATAATCTAAAATCTAAATCTAAAGGCTATAAATAAAAATCTGGGTCCAGGTCACTGCCCCTCGGTAGAGTGCCCAGAATTCTGGCTACATTACCTCTCTGGATGGCCAGACTTATTCTCTGACCGAGGTAAGTGCCGGTCCTCTGATCACCCGAGACGTCGACCAGGCGCGATGAAAGTTCCCTATAGAGTTTTCGCGCCTCCCAACCCCACGGCCCCAAAGTCTTGACGCCAAACGGCACAAATATGTACAAGTTATCTAATGTGGCATATTTGCGCCGCTTGTTTCTTTCGGCCGAATCCGCCACCGCACGAGCGACTTTACAGCTTTCCCGTGTCAGCGTGTCTACGCATGTAGCGTCCCATACTAGCGGCCGCTCATGTTTCCAGGGAATTTGTGACATACCATCGGGCCTCTTGCCATCATCTCGTGTAATCCCCGGGCTGTTGACTGTAACAAAGGCCCTCCAAATGATTTAAACTGGCGTGGCGGGAGAGACGGCCAGCACTGCGTTGACATGAGACTCCGTGGAGGCCGTATTGGTCAACGTCGGTTCCGCAGGGGCAGCGATGTCGATGGCGGTACTGAATGACTGGTCGTCCATAAGGGTACCTATGTTAGGCGAAGGGAGAGCCCGTAGCCAGTATCCAGACTTGAAACGGCAAGGAGACGCGCCCGTTCTGTGTCGCTAATGCAGGTTTCTAATAGTTGTTTTTGTTTAATTTTGCAGAACGGCTCGTCCCATTGCCGTTGAACTGCTAATTTTTGGGGTGGATCTTTACTTGGGCAAGCTTGTGACCATGCTTTCTTGGCTTCCCCACAGCAGAAGACTTCAATATCACCCAAAGATGGGTGAATAATTTTCTTATACAAGATCGGAGAGCTGTGGAAGGAAGACAAAAAGGCCGGAAGTGCGACGCTCTTAGCTGATCTCATCCCCACGCCTCCAAATCGGATCGGTAAGGAGGCCTGGAGCCAGGACCTATCTGTAATTGGGCAATTTAGAATTTTGGTTAATGCCAATTGAATCATCTTGTGAACCTCTGTAAGTAGTGATTCACATTTAAATATTGATAAACATCTTATCACGTTAGTGAATTTAGGGACAAATAGACAAGGCTGGATAATTTGATACGCCATATGGAGTAATAATCATTGATTACATACATTACGTTATATTCTAATAGGTGAATATGAGTTTGGTATATCTAAAAATACTTGTGCAGTCACCAGCAATTTAGGCTACAAGGATCTTTGGATGGCAGTGACAGTTGTAAGACAATGGATAGATAAGAATCGTTGAGTGGTTCTCGAGTTAGGCATTGTTTCGTGGCTTTCAGTCTAGACTCACCTCAGACCGATGGCCGATGTTCTACGCATCATGCCGTTCCTTCCTTTTTTTCAGTTCAGGGCCCTGGTAAACTCTTGCTTAATATAGAAATAAGTTCGAGGAAGAGCCTTTATTTAGCCAACCTTTTTATTAGTTGTCCGATCTAAATTACAAATTTAATGTCCCTCCCCCCAAAAAACCCCGTAGCCAAATTCTGACGTTCAAAAAACTACTCTTTGCGAATTTACTTTTTTAAACTATGGGTAAATTTCCCCAAGTTTCAGCAGCTTCACTTAACGTGACCAATTTTTATGTATTTCAGAATCTTAATTATATATTAATTGTACTAAAAAGGAAAAGTTGTTCTGAAGCACAAATTTGTTAACAGCGCATTTGAATGGTTTCTTTATTTGTAGGAACTTTTTTGTTTAGAAATAACATTGATTATCAAAGTTTAAGAATTCTCGTATAATGTAGTCACCTGCACGTTAAACTACCCAACTTCTTATCTATATTGATAATAAAGTAGTGAGAAAGTCGTCTCTGTATACTTATTAAAATTGTAGTGAGGTCAAAACAATTTTTTTAAGACGATGATTTTATAATGATGACTATGATGATGATGAAAGCGTTTTCTTATAAATATGATTAAAATATTTATTTTTTATAAAAACCGGGGCTTAATAGATAATACACCTATTCTCTAGAACACTCTGAACAACTTTTCCAAAGAAACATTCCCGTGCAAATCATTACGTTGGAAAAACTGAAACAAGATACAGGCCTGTTTTGAAGCAGCATCGTCAATGACGTGAGACAGCTGTTCACGCGCAGCGTAAAGTTGTTAATTATAGTCAGTTAAGTATGTGGTAACTTATATGGATCGCTGTTTATTTACACCCAGTATATAGCTGTTTTATTTTATGACTTCAAAAATATTTGAAAAGTAATGTAGATAGTGATACAAGTATTTCAAAAAACACATTTATTGATTCTCTTATGTGGAAATTTTGGAAATGTTTGGCAACCCAGAGTGTACAGCAATAGACTAACAATTCCGAAAGTTTTAAAATTAATTTCATGCTAAGCGACCGTTTATTCAACGAAATTTCGTCCCCAACTTATTCAACCTTGCCCGGTAGCTCATAAAGTGTATAATCGCATAAAACTTGTGCGTTGGAGGTAATCCGTTTAACGACACCGGTATGATTAAGAATATCCGCAGAACTAGCGCTTTTCGGTTCGAAGAAGTGTTCAGCTACAAACAATGAACTAAAGCGAAAGTAGCAGCGATTAAAAAATTGAATCTTATATAGTTAATATTAAATAAAACTAGGGAAAGCGGTGTGTAAATAACCTAAGAATTTGTGTATTATTTAGTTTCCAATTATTAAATAAATGTGTTTCATGCATTACCAGCAAACTTATGTTTACTTTATGCATTAATGAATGAATGATTTAGCATATCAAATTTAAAGCGTGTGTAAAGTGTGCGTTAAAAAGTAATTTCTATTTATAGCAGCTAACTCTTCTCTTTGGGGTTTCGGCTTCATTTTAATTCTGCTTTATTATGTTCCATTTATGCTCGACTAAAGAATTAAGTTCCCTAAAATCTAAAAATTAAATCGAACTTATCATTTACTCCAAAAATGTGCTTTTTTTCAGCATTTACCATAACTCTATGGTAGAACCTAAGAATAACCAGGTGACTGACGGTAAAAATCCGAAATTAACAATTATCGAAGAACAATTCAGACTTTTACCATCACCTATTGGTAACCGGAAAATCCGGTAATTATTTGGGCTTTTGCAGTAACATTATTTTTAATAACATTTTAATTTTGGCTCTTTTATTCATGAAATAAACAGAATTATGCCAGTTACACACGAACGGACGGATGGACAAACGCACAGCAATAACATCAAATATCCGTCTTTCCCTTTGGGTGCGGTACCCTAAAACTCTATGAAAATGGGTGAATTAATAGATCAAAGGCGTTAATTAATAAAAACCGGCCAAGTGCGTGTCGGGCCACGCGCAATGTAGGGTTCCATAGTTGACCGATACGTATAAGTTGGTCTACTAATACAGCCGCGCCAAACTTCTGGTCCCATACATTCTAGGGCACCAAAAGTTTGGCGCGTCATGTACTCGTAAACCTATAAAGCCTACTGAGCTGTGATAGTTTTTCTTTTAAATTGATTATATATACTACTTCTCTGAATTTTTATCACATTTCTATAAACAACCGTTTAGCCGGCAGGGGGGGACGGACGCTCCACACTAACTAAAATTTTCACTTTAAAGCTTAATATTTCGCCAACGGATCCCTAAATCGAAAAATGGTTCTCACTTACCCACAATGTTTTTGAACAGCCTATCCAACGATACCCCACACTATGGGATAGACGATAAAAATAAATCATCCCCAGTTTACGTGTATGAGAGGTACACTTAAAAAATGTTTTTTTCAAGGTTTTATATTACGATTTTGTCGGCGGGAGTAATATTTATATCCATGCCAAATTACAGCTTTCTAGTACTAATAGTCTCTGCGCTAAGCATCGGACAGACGGACATGGCGAAACTATAAGGGTTCCTTGTCGGACTCCGGAACCCTAAAAAAGCCTATGGTGCTACAGGGACAGTAATTTCACGCTAAATCTCTGAACTATGTTTGTTTCCAACAAAGTTTACAATCGATACTGGTAACACTGTTACGAAGCTAAGTCTTTTAATACCGTTTTTGCTGAAATAAGTCAATAATAAAGCCGCTCAAATTGGGATTATGCAAACACATTTGTGTAATTTGAAACCTGTTGCGTCTTTTGTTGGCACACACATAAGTAAGATATAGAGAAAAAATAATGCTTCATATTTTGTGAAAGTGTGCTCTTTTGTAAGGTGATTTTCCTTCGTTAGGATAACGGAAATTGCCTACAAAATATGAGCTGCTTAAAAATAACAAGCATGATTGTCTGAATTTCCAAAATAAAATGCACCAAATGTTTTCAGAAAGCCGTTTGTTAAGTTTATTAGTAATGAAAAGCAAAAATAATTATTCAGAAGTAATATTGACTGCGATTTAGTGTCCAGACTTCGGAATTTGGGCAAGTGGGTCCCGGATTATGGAAGAAGGAGGAGTAAGAAAACACCCTTCGAAACAACCTCCTCCCAGCCAGTAGTGCGTTACATTTTAAGGGTTTCGTACCCAAAGGGTAACCAACGGAACCCTATTACTAAGACTCCGCTTTCAGTCTGTCCGTCTATCTGTCACCAGGCTGTATCTCATGAACCGTTAGACAGTTGAAATTTTCACAGATGATGTATGTTGCCGCTATAGCAACAAATACTAAAACCAGCCAAGTGCGAGTTGGACCTGCGCACTCCCATACAACAGACATGATATTTTTGCCGTTTTTATAGATAATGTTACGGAATCCTTCGTGCGCGAGTCCGACTCGCACTTGGCTGGTTTTTTTCAATGGTTTTAAATAACAAAACGTCGATCTGATTTTATAAACAAAAGTTTCTAGCCATGGTAATAATTAAGCTGGATCTATTTCTGGGCTGAGCTAGTGGAGCACAAAAATCAGTTGATAGGTTATGTTTGAAGGTTAAGAATGGCGAGTCGCGGAACTTATTGAGCGCAGAACTGAGCCTATAAGATTAAGTAAGGAAACACAACCAGCTTAATTAGACTGTGGCGAGGAACAATATTAGTGAGATTGGAGATCTAATTATTTTACGCAGTTGTAAGATGAAAATTACGCACTTTCGGTCATCGGAAGTGATACAGAAGGGTCTTTTTTACCTCCTCCACCCCCCGCACCCACTCGTCCAAATTCAGTAATCTGTATACTACATATTTACCGTAATATTCACCTAGCCGTAACTCATTATCATCAGACTGAATCTACTTTAAATTTATTATCATGAAATGTGAAATTTTCAGCCCCGTGGTAGCTGCGTTTTACAATCTAGCCTTTAAGTATGTTTGAGAACTAGAATTAATCGTTTATCAAGAATCAGCCTAGCTTTTGCTTAAAAAGCATTAGTAGCCGCTACGTGTATACATACTTATATAATTATATGTTTCTCTAGGTGTATGTGTATGTACATATTTGTAAGTTAAGCCGCTTAAAATGCATATCATCATGACATGAATCCCCGAGGGGGTGTCAGGGGTGTTCCCAAGTGTCAACTGTAAAATGCAACTAACAGTCCATATTTGGTACACCCGCATTTTACCGACGATTATTACGACCCAAATATGTGATGGGTAGTGAGCCCTATCGCCGCGCCGTACTTCAGGCACAAATGGACAAACAGCTCAATTTGCCTTTCCAAGCACGCAGACCGAATACAAATTGTACATTGTGATTGCGGAGATAGAACCCACGACCGGTGGGTTAGCAGGCGGCGCTTTACTACTCGGCTAACTGTTTTGTGTAGCAGTTTATGAAACTTATAAAATGGAACTTCCTCTATTCACTGGTAAAAGATTAATGGACATTGTACATGAAAAAAGTTGAACTTTATGTTGCCAGCTCACATTAATTATTTATTCACCACCCAAAAGGTTGGCTGAAAGAAATTGCCTCTAGTAATAAGCCCGCCTTTGTATAATACTATGTATTCTTTACTTTTCATTATTCTTTATTTTTATTTCGTGTGTGAACAATAAAGTGTTTTACCCCATGCTCAGTATTTTTCTTTCTTATCTGTATCGGAATTTAATTTTAATTTATTTTCGTGCTTTTTCTTATTAAAATGGTGTTTAAATGCCATTAGTTTTAAAATAGCAATCAAATTTTCTTGACTTAAAGTTGAAAACAGAATAAAAGCTGGTACCTCCTAGTAAATATGCAACTATATATCTATTCATGCTAATAAACACTACCTATATATAATTCGTGGCCCATGTCCTTCATGCAAAACGATATAAATCTACCAACAAACAAACTGTTTACCATAAAATCACATACGCGCCCCTAAATCATAGTACAATAAAATTTATAGCCCAAGGAAGGTCCGGCTTGAGCGCTGATAAATAAAATACATTTTCTTCGTGTGACTCGAACGGAAAATCTGTCGACAAATATGGCGGACTGACGACAATGCCTCTAGAATGTTTGTTGAAAATATCACCACGACAACTGTTATTTAGTATTCGTCGAGTAAGGAATGATAAACAGGAGAATCCGTGTTGGAAAGCTAAAATTTCATGCAGCCGCTCTTTCTTTTACCGTCATTTTTAAATTTTAAATGTTTTTCTTCGTATATAATAGAGTTTCTTGATATTCAAAAGAAACTCATCGATTTAAACGAAATTCAGAAATAATTATGATCCAGCACATTCGCTTCCTCTTTTTGCTATGGTGTAGCGAGTAAAACGTCACCATAATTTTCCCGTAGACCTGCCACGTCGTATATAGTCTCAACGCTTATCCACATATGGGTGACTGGTAATTAGGTGCAATCCTTTGAAGGGGTTGTAGAAGAGAGTAATTGAAGTTGATTTGACAATACTTTTGCCTTAGGCAAAAGTGAACCATTTCTGAGATATTTTGAATTTAAGTGTTTTTTCTAAAGTAAATTTAAAAAAATTATATTAAAAAAAAGCCATTTTTTTTTTATTTGTTTCGCTTTGATAACATTTCAACCAATAAACAATAGCCCTAAAATACACATTATTAAAGTAAACCTTGACACTGTGCTCCAAAATAATTGAAAACTCTTAAAAATTGCAAAAGATTTACACAAAAAAGCTACATTGACACAAAAAGTCTCTTTGAAATTTTCTGTGCGTATTACTTTGAAAACATCTGCATTTTATTAACATTTGAATAAGGTACAAAAATCTCAAATTGACAGGGATATGATAAAAATATGGCCAAAACAATAGAAGCAGGTAGAGAAACAAATCTTATTAGAAACAAATCTTATGCATACAAAATGTAAGTTTATAATCCATTGTTTTCCAATTTAAACGTTAATGATTTTTTTTATTTAGAAAAAAAAACATTTGCGGTTAAATATTGGAAACAAATCTTATGCATACAAAATGTAAGCTTATAATCCATTGTTTCCTAATTTAACTGTTAATGATTTTTTCTAAATTCTCCTATTGTTTTAGCCATATTTTTATCAATCCTGTGTCGATTTGAGATTTTTCGACTTCATTCAAAAGCTAGTAAAATGCAAATGTTTTCAAGCTAATACACACAGAAAATTGCATAGAGACTTTTTGTTTTAACCTACCTTTTTTGTGTAAATCTTTTGCAATTTTTAAGAGTTTTCAATTGTTTTGGAGCACAGTGTCAAGGCTTACGTCAAGAATGTGTATTTAGGGCTATTATTTATTTATTGAAATGTTGTCAAAGCGAAACAAATGAAAAAATTGTAAAATAATAGCTGGTTTTTTTAATATGATTTTTTTAAGTTTACTTTAGAAAAAACACTTAAATTCAAAATATCTCAGAAATGGTTCACTTTTGCATAAGGCATTATATGATCGAATCGATTGCAATTGCTCTCTTCTACAACCCCTTCAAAGGATTGCATCTAATTACCAGTCATCCTGTATAAGGTGACTTTCGTTTATATGGCCTAATTCATACTGGAGACTCGGTAAGTGGTCAATGATCCTTTCTGTGAAATACACAAAATGAAATTTCGACTTCCCCTTATGTTCAGTCTTATTCTTGAATAATTATACTAGAGGCACAAAAAATATTTTTTTGGTTTTCGCAAACAGGGTCATCGAACCTTGGTCTTGACCACTTACCGAGTCTCCAGTATGAATTTGGCTACATAAACGAAAGTCACCTTATAACAGTTGCAGTTACGCGTTTAGACTTGAAGACGTAGGTACACTACAATGCGAAAAAGACGGTCAAGTGCGAGTAGGACTCGCGCCCTTTGTAATTCGTACCATTTAAATGATTTGAATAAAAATTTAATGTATCAAATGAAACTGTAAAATTAAGTAGGTCAAGTATTCGGGTATGTAACCCTACATCTGTATTAAAATCGGCATTTTCAGTATTTGTTGTTTAAATACAGTATATATGGCACATAATATACAGAAAATTACAAGTTTTAGTTTTTGAGATAGCAAAAATGGTATAAAACTGGCAACTTTGAAGGCCCTATTTCTTTATTTTTGGAGATAAAAAATATAATACATATTTTATCATTCTACTCTTCTTAAGTTCTAGACAGTGATATTCTTTTTCATGTATGGAACCCCCCCTAAAAATAATGAATTAAACTTAATTTTTAACCCATTGTTCGGTTTCGGGGCAATAACTTGAGCTAAAATGGTTTTAGGACTGCCACTTTGAGGCGTTTATTGGTGCTTTTAGTAAAAGAAGATTATTTTAAAGAAATTTTGGAAAAGCATAGATACACTTCCTACCCTTCTATAACTCTTCCTTCAATGATATCTTGATGATAAGCTGTTCAAACATATTATAATTTTACTTTCGTTCGATCTATCAGGCTCGTTTTTGGAGAAATAAATCTCAGACTTATAACATTCTAAGAAATAAATAAACGAAAGAAAGAAAGAAGCTTATATTTGTACCTAATAAAGATATCTTCTATGACGAGTATTAATATTATTGTTGTCAAGTTTTCTATTTATAAGAAGATGTTTTTTATGGCGAAGTTACAATACAAAGCTTGTCAAACATGAAATAGTATATTTTAATGTAAGTGCGAAAAGGTTGATATTTCTAGTCACGAGTAATCACGACGGACTTTTTTTGCCGGGACGCAGTCGAGGCGAAACAAAAAAAAAACATTTTGTTTTTCTTCTCCATTGTGATCGTTGTTGTAATTTGTAGCTGGGGGGGCAGCCCTGGCTCTAACTCATGAAGTCATCAACAAGTATCTGTTGTTGAATAGTGATCGTAATAATATAAATAGAGAATACATATTCAATATAGAAAATATTTAAAATTTGAATTTTTTAGTAATACCAAAACCAACCAGATACAAATGGTATAGCCAAAGAGATTTATTATAAGTTCATACATACTATTTTCGAAAAGAGTTTTTCCCCAACCTATTATGTATATTTAATAAAAATATAAAAGTTGGAAAATACTCATCTTAAACAGTTTTTAGTGTATCCAGATCTGGCTACTTTCAGAACGTACCATAAAAACGACAATTAGAAAATATAATGTTTGCGTTGCCTATCAACGCTTTAGATGCGTAGGGTTGATAAACATTAACCACACAAACACACTTAAAATTGACACTTATTTAGTTAAGTCTTATTTTGTTATTTGGTTTATCCGTTGTTATGTGATTATTTGATACAGAGAATAAGAGCAAAAATTGTCACAAATATTGAAATCCTATATGATGGTGAATTTTCGTGGTTTTAGACTAGATTTAATAAAAACATTATAGCTTTATACTAATTACATATTCATTAGTTTCGAACTTTATCTACTTACCTATTTCCTACAGTAAGTTGTTATAGTTTCCGAAATAATCACTCAAGTACATTTTCTGCAGGAAAATATCGGAAGCAACACTAACAATATTTCATCAAATGGGCAGGGTACAAAAACCATTGGAAATGCAATTATATTCATATATTTTTAATTTTGCCGATTGATATAAGACATGTTAACCATCCATGAAAAGATTACATCTTAAATTTACAATTGTGTTCCGTTTCGTGAACCGGTTTTTAAGCTTAGATCAACATTTTCTGATTTTAATTTTTTATTTTATTTGGTGCCGCGTGGACCTGTATCATATAAACCTGTCGTACAAAATGGATTCTTTACTAATTACATTTAATACTACCGATATTTTATTTCTTGAAAAGACCAAAAAGAGCATTTAAAAATGGGGAATACAGAGGGTGACCGAGAAACCGAGGTACTTCTTCTGATCTTCTGATCTGACTAGCTTGTAAGGCACACACTGAACGCTTACGAGGGCGTTATGTGATTTCACGCCTTTTTCTTAAGAAGCAGATGGCGCTGCCGTCGCTAAAATATATGTTGCTTTAGACAGTTCAAAGTTCTCATTAACGAAGATTATGTTTTAATAATACATATCGGCACGACATAAATCCCGAGGAGGTATCAGAGGTGTTCCCAACCAACTCAAGTTATTCAAAACAACATTAACCCACTTAATTAGACCCTTTAGATAAATAGAGTTTAATAGATCGTAAGTGTAATAGATAAGTTGGTCATAACTGCAGATGAAATAAGTTTATATTTTAAGCGATATGTACGCAATCCTCAGCGCAAGAGCCCTATGCGCACTTGACTGTTATATATTTACGAAAATGATATTACTTATTTGGTAAGTACAATAAATTAACAAAAAAATCAGTGAGGTATATGTATTTGAAATGTCATAATATATCGGTATCTTATACTAGTTTCCAAACCAAAGACATCCTTCCTATATCAAAAACAATATAACTACTACGAAAAAAACTGTACAAAAATGTAAACAAGTATTAAACAATGTGATTAGACGAAGAAGCTATTAGACTCAATTCTTTTGTTTCTGTATTATTCTGTTATTTAATTTTGTCTCTGGAATTCCCGTCGGGAACATTACGGAACGCTTTAGTCGAACCTCCCCAGCATATTAATAACACAATCTTTCTCCATCGTTGATACAATAGGGAAAGTAATGAGTAATTTCTTAAGATAAGTAGGTAGTTAATTTGTTTTGCCAACATCTGAATTATTCATGGTTGATTTTGCCACTCAGGAATTTGTCTCCAAAAAATTAGTTATTTATAGATATGTTCTCATTTTTACATGTTACAACTAAAACAGTGTTATGGAATAAACTAAGAAACAAAAATACTTGAAGTTTCTTTACCTATTCCGTTTTTCGGTTAGAAGTATAACTAATTGCTGGGCCGATTAAACAAAAAATCAAACCTGATTTAAAGTGAATCCCAGAAAATTGGCTCCTCATTTTTGGAGGAAATAGTCTTTAGCATATAAACAATATGAAAAACATATACTTTCTACACTTCATATAAAGTGGGTTACATATAATAGTTCCACTTCACCTTACCCTTGCATTAACAGTTATCCAATAAGGCTAGTTAAGCGAGCCCTTATTAATGGCCTAAAGCGCACGGTACAATTCTTACACTTTGCCCGGAGAGGTCAAAACCTGATTTTCAAATCCAAAACTAATCTATTCATTTCAACTAGTGTTATGATTAGACCGTAGTTTTCGACCCTCATGAGATACCATGCCGCCAAGTGACAGGTCGCATTCCCACATGACGTCATGAGAAAAAGAACCGGAATAGTGTTTTGTTTACTATAATTTTTTAGGGAAGCGCACTTCATCCGAAATCCCATCGACGCTTACCTTTAGGCTTGGTAGTGGCAAAACAAAAGCCTATTTTGGATTTAAAAAGTCTTTGTAGTAGAAAATAGTATTTTATGCAACTGTGACTTCATAGCTTATTTACGAAACGAGGCGAATCTGAGTCTTATGAGGCTGCACGGGTTGTCCGAATGGCTAATTATATCACAGCAGAACACAATACCATAAATGATTATCTGTGGTTCAAATAACAATTTCAAGAAAATTAAGAGTTAAAAGTGCATGAATATTTTTATTTTTGGTTCTTTCATCTTAGGCTACGATCTTAGCTGTTTACCCTTATTGTCAGTAACTTACGGATTAACCCCTTTTTAATGTGTTCTGTCGTCACATTCGAGGCTGCATTGCAGAGATACTCTTTACCTAGTCCAAAGCAAAAGAAGAAATATTAGTCGCTGATTGGTTATCTCAACGGTGTTACAATAAATTGGGCCAATAAAGCGCCAAAAAGCGGGGATACTATTATGTACCATGTGGAAAGACATAATTTTACTTAATACTTATTAAAATAAAATACTTGACACACTGCTTCTTATTATTATTTATTTATCTTATATATTAATTACCTAATTAGAGTATCGGTATAAATATTAGTAGTTTATTAAACTGGTAGATAAAAAGGTTGTTAAATCACTAGTGTGAGTTTAAAAAACGAGACGTAGAATCGCATTTCAAGTGCATTCACTCAACTTCAATGCTTATCTGGCCACACCCAACATTCACTACCAAACATAAGCGTACGAGCTAACACTCCATTGTAAACCGCCAATTTTGCCTTTGCAGTCACACTCAGGCTGCCCATAAAGGAGAGCAGGGCTACGTTTACTTTATTTTACGTATTCTCTTTTTTTTAATGTCACTGTCACATGTTTCATCGCGCGTAAATAGACAACCAAATTCTTTTAGCTGTTTTACTTCCTCGTCTTCAATCTTAACCTTACATTCAGTTACCGCTTCATCTCTCTCTAGGACCATTAGGACCACGTTGTTCCTTCATTAATTTTTGCTCCTTTCCTTATAAAGGCATCGTCCATTATTGTTACCATCTCATGAAGCAGGGAAAACTTGGTGACCGACGTATCGATCTAATTCAAGTTACATCTAATTCCACAAATTAGTACGTGATTAACTCAATTTAAACCATTGTGTACCGCCAAAAAATTTACTTAAACCATTTGGTAAGTAACTCTCTCAACTTGAGTCCACATTCACGCTCTTTTATATAATTTAAGTCACTGTCTATAAATAGATTGAACAGCCACGGTGACGCTACACATCCTTGTCTAACTCCTCTTGAGATGTTAAACCATTCAGTGTATGCCCCGTTAATCCTGATACAAGGACTGCAATTTTCGTAGAGAGAATTCAAGGCCTGCACCCAGTCACACCATACATGGACAGTGCTGTCCGTAAGTCATCCCCCACTACTCTATCGTAAGCCTTTTCTAAATCCATGAACGCACAAAACATCTTCTGGTGTTTTCCTAGACATTTTTCAGATATGCTTCTTAAAGAAAATATTAGATCCACGCAACCCACAATTTTTTTCTTATGTTGCATCCTTGCATCCATCACCCTCGTAATCAGAACCTTTACATGCAATTTGCCAACAATACTAAGACTTCTGCCACGGTAGCTTTTGCAGTCTTGCTGTGAACTTTTTCTTTTATATAGCGGGATGAGGACAGCCTTGTACGAGTCAATTGGAATACGACCGCTCGTCCAGCACATATTAAAAAGCCGGTACAGCGGGCTAGTCATAACGCCATCTTCTTCTCTTAGCATCTCTATTGACACTATCATACCCAGCCGCTTTCCCAGCTTTCATACCTTTAATTACTTGTACAATTTCTTTCAAACTTTTCACGCTTTCTTCATAGTTGCTTATTTCGCGAGTCATCTCTAATTCCTCGCATTCAAACAAAATTTAAAATAATTCTTCCATCGTTCCAATACTTTTCTTTTATAATTCAACAGTTCAACACACATCCATCTTTATCTCTAATAACACTTAGTCTCTGATTTTTTGTGGGACAAAATTATCAGAAAATCTTCTATCACACTCGTGTAGATAAATAATAATTATACAAATATACCTGTCTGAAAACTTCTACAACAAAGAGACTGTTGGAACTCGGTTAAAAAGCACTTTAGCATAATAAATTCCGGCTGTAAACTCCGCCATAAAAAACTTAGCCCCGAAATAATAAAGAAAATTAACAGTACTGTACACAGTAACACCAGCGGAGGAGCCAGCAAAATAAATAATTTATTAAGGACAAGTTAACAAGGGTCTCATAAAGAAGGCAAAAGGTCCGCTATTTGTTTTGTTTTGTGAGGATGGTTTGCCCCACTCCGTTATTTAGAGTTTCCGAAAATTGCACAGAGTATCCGAGACCTATTGGGGAAATAATGTTAGATTCTACGTTTGCACTAAAATATTTTGCTCTTTATCGTTTATATTTTAAGTGTTCTTAAAACTATTTTTATAAAAGCTCTTTATTTTATATTCACAATAGTTATAAAAAAAAAGAATTCTGATTATACAGGTTCGGTATGTTTGTAAACTTTATATTTCTAACACACATACAAACATGAGTACCCACGCTTAACTCCCGCAGGTTTAGTAGGTAGAGACCATAATATGTGCTACGATATAAAATTTGTAAATCAGACGAACAAGACAGTTGTGCGTAACATTAAGTTATAACTTATATGTTACTGAGATATAGTAACCAAAAGGTCCGAAAATTAAAAGCATCTTATGACAATACCGGTAAATATGCATTATTTGCATCATGGAGTTATAGGAACCAAAATAAAAATAAATGATAGGTGGAAAATCTTTCAGGAATACTGCATTATTCAGCTTGTCTCTTTTTCTACTCGAGATTTATTTTGATCGTCCGTCAAAATTGTATTTAACAGTTTTCAGTTTTATTATAATGCTTTCAAGACCCTTTTTCTCGGGCCCCATGAGAAATATCAAGTTGACACTGATATCAACTGTTGAAGCTCATGGTGATATTAAAAAATCAAGCACCAACCAAACGCAAAAAAAATATTGCACTTTATGTAATTATTTTCATACAAACTGGTTCACCATGAAAACCTATAGAGCAGTTCCAGTTGACTTAGAATACAGAAATTCCGTTTATCACCAGTTTTTATAACACACGTATAGGAAAAATATTAAAATTACCTATATTGAATGAATGAAGATGAAATTAATGACCAACTTAATGACCCTTCGTATTCATAAAGTTTAATGGATCGTTAGTATCAAGTTACATTGGTTTTTATTACTGCAAGCAGAATAAGTTTGTGTTTAAACGGTTGTATGAAACCCTCAGGGCACGATTCCTATTCGTACTTGACCGGTTTTTTTAACTTACATTTGTCACCATGATGATCTTATTTTATTACTATTTCAAATACACAATGATAGAATATAAATTATAATTAAAACTTACCTAAATTAAAAAGGGAAAAACTAACCAAAAATCCTTGTTATACCTATAATAAAAATAAACTAAACTAAATAGAAAATCCTATCTAAATCGCCACCGTCATGAAGGAAGTGTACCTAGAAGGCTGGCAGCGTTTCCACTTTGAATGGCCAGGCTAATTCTCTGGCCAAGATACTTACATTAGTGTTGTAGAAAATTACCACAATAAATTCTAGTAAGATGACTACATAATACCCAAAATACACAGAACATTTATCTCCATGTTAACCTTGGTTCTTTACAACATCCTACGGGTATAAAGAAAGAGGAGCTTATTTCGTGAATTGTCTCAGTCAAAAGCTTTATATAACTATTATGTAACTTCAAGGACTTCAAAAACTATAATTTAAGTTTTAAATACTGGTGAAAAATTTACCTACAATTTTAACCTGTGAGTTTCTACAATTAAGAAATTTAATTAACGTTCTTGCTTTATAACTGATGAAAAATGCAAGGAATGTTAGATTTTTAACTGAGTTGTAGCGGCAACTTAGTTCTTTACCAAACCGGTTCAACTCTTTTCAGTGTTGTCAGGGGCCGTATTTTAAATATTTTTGTTGCTGCAAGTTGCTAACTGCATTATTTGAAACATTAAATTGGCTTTTAATCCGATTATAGATTAAGCATTGATTTAATGTCGCCAGCATACTGAGCACCTTGGAATGGAGCGGCGATTTCGATGAGATTTTTCATTTGTAGGTATTTTTATTTATTTCTATAGGTATGTATTTTGTTTTCTTTTAAATTTGTATTACTGATATATTTTTATTTCTTATTTCCATTTTTACAATTATACTTTATTATAATTATTCTGTTATTAAAAATAAACTGTAATATATTAAAGCACCTTTAATCATATAGCCTTTTATATACGAAGCTAGCTCGAATCACCAACCTGTATAGAAGGTTTCTTAAATACTCAGATAGTTCCTTAGTTTGAGACTAAAGTTTATTGGAAGATTTTCTACTTAACCTTAAGTATTTTACAAAATTACAGAAATATTTATTTCATGACTTAAATCTTAGCACAAAACAAGGATGAGGCCTCCTATTAAGTATAAAAATACCTGTACCAGGAGGTCTCGCTCTCCATAACAAAAATGTTCATTTGACATAAAAAAACAACAAAATGAGACAACTTTTGACAATTATCCTATTATTAATCCTAATATTTATTAGGATTGTTAAGTTTTTTTTAAATACAATTAATATGAAAACTTGTTTAAATGTAATAAAAATATTAAATTTATTTGTTAGAAAGTTTAAATACATATTGGAAAAGGATGAGAATGCATAAAATATACATGACACAAGCAGGAACAAGAGACCGTAGTGTGGGGAGGTAGTAGAGCCTTTCGACTATGATATCTGTGCTGACATCGCAATGTAAAATAGCTTTTATTTCACTTTTACTAAGATTGAGTGCAGCTTAAACTAAGTAGTTGTGAAAATAGCTCGGTGGTCTAGTGCGGTAGGATGTCATAGTATCTGAGTTATAGCTCGACGGAGTAACTTCCGCTGAAACTGTGATACGAACGAGCACCTTTGTAAAATTGAATCCTTTTATAGGAAATGTGTGTAGGTTTATGGTTGGAACTGGGCCACAAATAGTTTTTATTTGACCACGCCGATAGTAAAAGCTAATAAATGTTTGCGTTAGAAGCACTTTATTATTTCCTTTTCAAAGCGAAGTACGTTTCCGCATTAAATACGCATTTTGTGTGTTTATTTTAAAACTATACTTACCTACCACAATAGAACTAAACAGACTGGTTTCGTTTCTCTAACGAAATTTTTTGTAGGTATACTGAACAAAATTTAAATTTTTTAAACAGTAAAAACATAATGAACATCGTTTTCCAATAGCAATTAACTCGATGAAACAACATACTCGTCATCTGTTGTTTCACTAAACGACGCGTGTAATAACACTTTGTCAATTTTGTTTTTCCGAAAACAATTCGAACTTGAATTCACACTCGTGTACTATTTATTGGTCATTTTGTACAAATAAATACAAAAACTGAAAAGTAAATGACAAATAAATTATCATTTTGACTCTAGCAGTGTATCTTTCACAGTTTTTGTGCTTCTTGCCTATTTCTCATAAACAAGGCAGCAAAGCAGATTTGGAAAATAAATGACCATCTCTGCATAAGCCGGCTCGGGCGTATGCAAGAAATATCCCACTGGAGCCCATTTTACTTACAAATCTGTTGAAGATCGCCGTTTTTTGCATCTCATTATATTTACAAGGACGCCAGACCTCGGCGGCTTGACTCTGAATACTCGAGTCCTCGTTTGCGTAATGCTATTGTAGCAACACACCTTTGAAGATAAAGGCTTTTTACTCCACCCGCCCAACGTTGCCTTTTCGCAGTAAAATCCTCACAAAAAAGACGTCATGTACACACACGTAGTCGGTATGCATTCTCCTTATTACTTATAGTTATGTAAAGAACTGCTGTGGGATTAATTAATAAGCGTCAGAGCTTTGTCTAATTATTTTAGGTATAAGGATAATGTTTTAGCTAAGAAACATTGTAAGTAAGACGTTTTGTTGGAAAGGATTATATCGTACCTTTAATGTAATATCTTCGTAAATAGGTCAGCCACTTGAAAGCACAAGGATGCCGTAATATCTTTCAGAGTTTATTGGGGAGTAAAGGAGCCTAATTTTGTCAGGTGCGTTTCGAGTTCCGACCCTCGACGAAGAGGAGTCGTCACAAACGTCATTGGAGCGTCGGTTTCGTCACGAACGCTAAATAATTCAGCACGTTTCACCGACAGGCCTCGCCTGATGCTTTTGAAAAGGGTACAAAAAGGTGACCCATAACGTAATGACCGAGACTTTATAAGGACCTACCTTTACGGAATACGATAGCTGATGTTTATCCGTGTGGAAACGATCTAAACTTGTTGTTTTACCTTTTGACTCGAATACCTACATGTTTAGTTATCGCTTGAACCAAATAAAAGCACCGACACTTTCATGTTTACAACTTACAAATTAAGTATACACGCAATGTTGCAATAACTAAGAAACCCCCGTAAATCCATCAGAAATGTCAAGCATTTCATTCTGTTCCTAGAGGAAATAAATTACACAGATGGAAGCGTTGCGAATATAGTCATGACGTATTTATTGCTCGTACAAGGCCTACGGGCTGCGTTTCCACTCGTATGTTCTCTGAGGTGTCCTTAATTTACTTATAATTAAATTAGCGTCACCCAATCCCCTTGACGCAAAATAAATTAGGGCAGAGCCATTAACCCACCAGGAATTCATTCCAAATCTATTATTTTAGTACCTTTCGTTCGTATTATAGACCACTCCAACCTTTACAAAGCCGACCGGGATACGTGTGCTCAGTGGATATATTTGCATAATTCCTCATTTATAGTGAATCCCTGATTTAATTATGTCAACACTGAAGAAAAGCTTTAATTACTGATCACTATCGATTTGCTGATCCGATAGATACTACTAATTTCTGTATGAACCTAATAAAATAGCTCACTTTTTATATTCTTAGGGTTTTGTTCCCAAAGGGTTACGGACCATTATGGCGAGTGGCCATTGTCCTACCGTCCGTCCTTAAGTAACCATAAGTAAGCCTCACAGTCACAACCTTTGATCCTCTTAACTTTATTTATTTCGTAAATTGTATTTATTTCTCCTATATGGTAAAATACATTATCGGTATGAAGTTGTAGGTTTAGTGGAACTTACAATTATCAAAAAGCCGTATATTTCTTGGTATACATCTCGAAAAATTTTTGTAACGGAAAAAAATAACCAATAGCTTCAAAACGTTAGCTACTATCAAAATAGATAACCATGGTAAAGAATAATAACAAGAATACAGACTTCGTTCTGTCAGTACCTAATATATAGGAAAGTTCATACTTAAATACACATACCAACTCCTAAGGGTTTTCGTGAAATTATGTAGATATTAGTTTTAACAAACTAGATAAAACTATGAAAGAAAGGGGCAACCTTCATATTTTTCAAAACAAATTAAAAACGTATCTTCTTCGGACACAATTCAATGATTTAAATGAATTTTTCACTGATGTCAATCAATAGTATTCTTTTAATATATTGACACTTCAAATTTTAATTTGTCTGGATATTATTGTATAATAAATAATGGTTTATTTTTAAGATAGATGGTTATTTTCTAAACATTTGATTCTTTAGTTCATTTTCTTGTTTGAGCGTAGTTTTCCTCTTTCATTGTTAAAGTTAATTTCCTAATTTAATGTTTGTTATGTTGTGATATATGTGATGATATTTGTTGTGACATGTTAATTTAATTTTAGGATTTTTCTGTGATTTAGGATATTAACTTTGCCAATTTTATTCTATTTTGTACTTTTGTAAGAATTTGTTTTTGTAATGATTTGTGTACCATACTGGTTTAATTCAGATTCTGATTAATATTATACATATAAGGTGACTTTAATTTATGCAGCCAAATTCTTACTGAAGACTCGGTAAGTGCTCAGTAACAAGTATGCTTGACCCTTTCGATCGAAATCATAAAAATACAGAATATTTTTTACAGATTTGTCTGGTTCGATACCCGGTTAGACAGGTGATTTTTTTAAATTATTTGTATGCAGTTTTCCTTAACTTTAAAAATTAAATAAGGGTTACTTTAAGTAAAATTTGCTATCCTTATTATTTAAGGTAATTTCTCTCCAGGGGGCATATTCGTTTGGTTCAGCCTGTATACGAGGGGTGGCTGATATAAAATCTCCTTTGTTAAAGAAAGTTTAAAAAATGTTACTGGCCACTATATTCTCGTATTATTTGTTTATTCCTTTTTAAAAAATTATGACACTTATTTGTTTCTACGAGTTCAAATTTTTTTGTCGCGTCTTCGTTTTCATCAAGTTGCAATAAAATTAAAAATGGATAAAATTGAGTATCGCGCTGTAATTAAATTCCTCGGTAAAGAAGGGAATACGCCGACGCAGATCCGAGAGCGCATGTTTAAGGTGTTCGGAGATTCATGTCCTTCCGAATTTGTAATAATGTTTTGGTCAAAGCTGTTTAAACAAGGCCGTGTGAGCTTAGAAGACGATCCCCGTAGGGGAAGGCCCATTTCTGCAGTTACCGCAGATAATGTGGAAAAAGTGAAGAAACTGATCCTTGCCGATCGGCGAATTAAGCAGTGGGAAATAGCTAGAGATGTTGGCATTAGCAAGGAACGAGTTCATGAAATAATTCATGAACATTTGGGAATGTCCAAGGTGAGCGCACGTTGGGTGCCTAAAATGTTGACCCCGTTTGATAAGCAAAGGCGTGTGGAATGTTGTCAGTCATTTTTAGACTTGGTAAAGGATAAAGAGGAAGAAACTATCTTGCGAATAGTGACCTGTGATGAAACTTGGATTCGTCAGTGGGATCCCGAAAGCAAACAAGAATCGATGCAATGGAAATTTAAAGGGGAAAAACCACCAAGGAAGTTTAAGGTCCGGCTGTCAGCGGGCAAACTAATGGCAACCATTTTTTGGGATATTGAGGGGATTCTTATGATAGATTACCTGCCAAAAAACACCACGATGAATGCTGAATACTATGCAAACTTACTTGACCAGCTACGCAAAAAAATAAAAGAAGACAGGAGGGGCAAACTTAGCAAAGGCGTTTTGATTTTGCATGATAATGCACCCGCGCGTACGGCCTTTAAGGCGCGGTCATCTCTGACAAAAAACGGCTTTACAGAGATCAACCACCCACCCTATAGTCCAGACCTGGCTCAGTCTGACTACTTCTTATTTAAAAATTTAAAGAAAAATTTCAGAGGGCGCAGATTTTCAACAGACGAAGAGATGAAGGACGCTGTGAATGACTATTGTGACGATCAAAATAATAATTATCATTTTAATTGTATGCTGTCACTTATTGACAAATGTCGTAAGTGCATTTCAGTTGCAGGGGACTATATTGAAAAATAAAACAAAAATTATTAATCTATGTATTTTCTTTCATAGTCAGGTAGATTACTTTTCAGCCACCCCTCGTATATAGATATTATAAACGGGGCGGTAGCTCAGGGGTAGAACGCTGGCCTCTCAATCTTTGAGATGCAGGTTCGATCCCCGGCCGGGCATGCGACTTTTTCGGAATTGATCTGCAGAGTAATTAATACATACCACTTGCTGAACGGTGAAGGAAAACATCGTGAGGAAACCTGCATGCCCTTAAAAGCGTGTATTTGTGCCCGAAGAACAGGGACATCACGTTGGGACATAATAATCTTCGGTGAAACGCGGGTGTGCCGAGTGTAGACTGTGACTTACATTTCAAAGTTCACACCCGTAACACCTCTGACAACCCCTCGGGGATTCATGTCGTGACGATATATATATATAAATATATATATGATAGGGAATTTCATTGAGTCACTTTGTGAGATGAATAAATTACAAAAAGAAAACGTTCGCCTCTGTAAGGTATTTTCCATCAAACCTGTATTGTCGCGGAAGAAAATCGTAAAAGGCATCAAAACGAAGAAAATGTTTTGCTAGCTTATACTAGTATTCGGTTGTTATTGTCGAAGAAGCCATCCACTCGACTAGAAACAACTTACAAATAGCAAATACTTTAAAACTTCAGAGAACTTCGTCCATTCACATTCAACTCAATTGTCTGAAAGTGACTTTATTTCAAGTTACGAAGACTAACTTTATTCTCTTATTATTAACATGGTTGGTATGAATGAACAATTTATTCTTCATAAATAACATTATTCAGAAAGTTGTCCTGAATCGTTAATGTATCAAATATTAGATCAATAAAAGTTAATTTTTTAACGTTTTTCTGAAAATGGACGCAAAAGCTAAGCATTTCCTTGGTCTAAAAGGCGTTGTTCAATGTGGAAATTTTCATAATCTTCATTTTGAAAGTTAAAAAATACATTTCATTTATAATCCAAGATTTCGAAACAAAGAACGACGAGGTGTTTCTTGTTCATACATAATTATTAAACTAAAATTTCTTCATTATAGTTATACGATTTACTTGACATAATAAATCACTAAAAAAATTAATGAAACATATGCTTGAAAAAGAGTTCTAAGAAATACGCATATATGAACGATGGTGGATAATAATAACGATATAAAAAAGCGAAAATATTTCATATTTATTAAGATTACAGTTACTGACGTCGCTCGGCGAATGTTCATTTACTGCGTACGCTTGACCAGACCTTAAAATGATATGTATTAAGTATTTAACGGTAATTTAACTTAAGAGTACAGATTCACCATCTTATTTATAGTTGGTGAAGGGAGCATTGTCATTGTACGCTGTCAATTTAGGCCAATCACAAAGCTGAAAAAGGTTAGTTCCGCCATTTGCAACTGAACAAATGAGGTGGTCGGTCGGTAGTGTAGGTCGGTACGTCTCGATAAAACGGGTAGTTGAAGCAATTTTTTATACGATATTATTATTACTTATGACCAGAATCAACCATGTACTCTTGTGATATTTTACAACAAACTGATTTTATCCGTGGAGTCAATAAGCAGTTTATATGATTAAAAGGAATTTTATTTTTATTTAAGTACACTGATTTCACACGGGCACTGGTTGAGCTTTCGATGAATTTATGACTATTCATCATCAGGTCTCTTCGGGAGTAAAGCGCGCGAAACCTCGACTTGAGCTTTATTGCACAGTTTACAAGTGATTCTTATATGAACAAAATTCGTATATTCATAACAAAATATCTATGATGTTAATTCAGTCTAATTTTAATGAAATCATCACGTTATAATCCATATTTTAACTAAATGATAAAAAACATGTTACTTAAATACAATTTTTTATTCCATTTCGCAAGATTTTTTTACCTCTATAAGGAGGTTTTCGTTTATGTGATTTCATGTAGAAATAGCTTTTGCCCGCGGCTTCGCTCACGTGGAATTGGTTTTTGGCTTTGGTTATTTTATTTTCTATCGAAGCTGTTAATATTTTTTTTACCAATAATAGTACGTATTCGACTTGAACTTTTGGTTCTCATGGAAATAATTTTATATATCTGACCCTATACCTATGTATGTCCCTTGGGAACTGCCAATCCCAGGGAACAAAATATAGCCTATGTCTAAGTGAATAATCTCACCTAGTCCAATGATTACCGCCTGAATTTAATTAATGGATATGTCCCTAGAAAACTGCTTGTTCCCGGGGCTTATTCCCAAGTGAAGAATCGAACAATAAGAATAGTAGAAACATTTTAAAAATCGGTTTAGTTGTTCCAGAGATTATGTAGAGATAATGTCGCTTCGTATTAGTGAAAGAAATTTTTGAATCGGATCGGTAGTACCGCAGATCACCTCCTACATCTAAGCTCACAAAACTTACAAACTCACAAACACCTCTTTAACATTTTTGTGGATATATCGATATGTAGATAGTGTACCAAATAAAAAAAGGATCGGGGTTCCAATTCAACTCGAATAAAAGTTATTGCCCTTTATGTGATCAATTTCATATAAATTGGCTCACCTTCGTTTGACTACTAAACTTGAAATGACTTTCTTATGTAGGTCTTAGTAGCAAACGTATAGTAAAATATCAAAAAACTACCTATAGGTTACTCGTATTACTCATTGAAGAAGAAATTATTCCAGAAGAAATAAAATGCCAACTTAATTAGACTCTTCGGATACATGGAATTCAATGGATCGTAATTTTCAATATAATCAAAATAACTGCACGTGGAATAAATCTCTATACATATAAAACACAACGTCTGTCTGTCTGTCTGTTCGATCGCTTATAACTTGAGAACCAATCAATGTATTTTGATGCAGTTTTCACTGAAAGATAAAGCATTTCTTCGGGAAGGTTTAAGGCTACAAATCATCACGCTATGACAAAAGGGAGCAGCGCAGTGAGAATTTTAGTGAGACATATGGAAGGTTCGCCGCCGTAGCATAGTCGATCGTCGCGGGTTCAAACCCCGACTGGTAAAATTTGTTTTCACTTTTTATTTTTTATTATTTTATTTTATTATCAGAAAAAATATTTCCTTTTGTAAAAAAAATATTAAAGCTGAAATTATATTTCTTGACTGCGCAAAGACCAATAACTAAAATATTTTTATTTTCAAGTGCTTACAAAACGCCATCTCTGAGATAGTACGATCGTATTTTTGTTAAAACTAGACAAATTTATTTACATGTAAACTAAACACACTTCAAGTCATCGCACATATATTTAGGGTTCCGTACCAAAAGGTTAACCAACAACGGGACCCTATTACTAAGACTCCGCTGTCCGTCCGTCCGTCCCCGTCCGTCTGTCACCAGGCTCTATCTCATTAACCGTGATAGTTAGACAGTTGAAATGTTCACAGATGATGTATTTTTGTTGCTGCTATAACAACAAATACTAAAACCAGCCATGCGCGAGTCGGACCCACGCACTGCCATACAACAGAAATGATTTTTTTGCCGTTTTTATAGATAATGGCACGGAACCCTTGGTGCGGAAGTCCGATTCGCACTTGGCCGGTTTTTTACTTTTGGTGAAAGATATTCAATTTCATACTTTACGCTTAAACTCGGAAAATCATGATACTCGTACCTATGCCGAATTCTACGATTTGCCGATGTCATAGATAAGATACCTATTGTAAATTGGTGTCAAAACGTAATTTGGTAAGAAGCTATTAATTGAAATGAGAGTGAAACATGCAGAAAAAAATTAGAGAAGGACACCGGTAATTCCTTGATTGTGACACTGATATTTTCCCCGAAACTCGTAGCTACACTTGACAGACGAGGACTGTAATAGTGCTTCGTTAAATATTTTACGCTGACTTGGATCATCATAAACTCCAACTTCGAACAGATAAGCTGGTTTTTAATTAACAGTTTCTGAAAAATCCTTATCCATCGAATTTATTGTTATTCTCGCTTACTCAATCTTTTGATGAGAAAATTTGTTAACGGCCTATGAGGCGAAAGCTTTTATATGGAAAATCGTTCTTTTTTTTGGCAACGGCTGGTACGATGTCATAACTCGTAAATATGCACCAGCTGTGACTCAACTTTATGCTTGTAATCATACAGTGCACATATACGTATTTTCATGCCGTATCAATGATTTTCACCCATAAAGTTAATAATCACGTTCGCAACTGTACTGCTCAATATTGGCAGTTTCGCATCAATAATTCAAAACCCCGGCGGCTTCTAAATTAATATTAATTGTAGTTCAGTCACTCACCAAGGACTATTAGCGATAAGTTTATGAACAGAACTTCAGCACAAACAGCGTAAGTTAGCGCTGAATTGAACGATTGTCACTCGTTTAAAAGTTAAATCACTTCGGTCACTTTTCTCGGGCGGTTTCTGAATAAAACATGAGACTTTTTAGCTGTCCTAATGAGGTCGCTGTCTTTGTTTTTCTGTGAATGCATAAGTTGTGAATGAAAGTGGGATCAGCAGAGTTGGTGGTGGTGGCGGATCAAATCGCACTCCATTTGTCCGCGTCAGTGGCCCGCCTTCTTGTGATGGATGACAACGGACGGTCGTGAGCGCTCGCCTCGCGCCCAGCCTGCTCGAGCTCGCCTCGCCACCACTGTCTGCTTTAATTGTTATTTGTCATTTTTTAGGCTTGTATTTAACAAAATACCTTATCTGTTTGGAAAGGAGGGTGACCCAAAAATACGAAGTTTGCCTTCAAATTACTATCATATCAATGCAAAATTACAATCAGATTTCAATTATTCTTTCATTAAAACCATGCTCACAAATAAAATTCTTCGAATTTTTCGAAAAAACACGTTTTTCTTTTGTGTTTATCACACTTGTACTACTGTTTCATAGTATCAATTTTAGCTAACGAAACCAACTAAAACATTAACGTTGGATTTTTGAGAGTTAATAGAATTTATGATATAACCTAAATGTGGCGTTGAGAGCCTTGAGCAAACTATTTGGCTCTCATCGTCTCAAATTATTCAGAACAGTCGTTTTTGCTACATATATTCGATTTTCATAGGTGTTACCGTTTGACCTCTTACCAAAATATTTAATCGTAATAATTTCTAGAAATCAACTTATTATTGGTACCATTTTTGTGTCAGTTAACCGCTCAGATAGCCAATAGACATTTTTATAATGTTCGTGCGTTTCTGAAATTTGATATGTGTGTGGTGGTACATTTTTCATTGGCAAATATGTACGCGATTGAATTTTTTTTAACTAATGGCACGAACATATTTTGGACCATCTGTATCTTTACATTTCGACTGGAAATAATAAACCTTTCAGGAATATCTATCGAAGCCGCAGTAGGGTAGGTACATATGCGATTTAACAGATTGATACCATTTTTCGAACATTGTAACAATTTTATAGTATGCTTTCTACGAACGAGTTTATTTATTCGTTTGGGCTATAAATAGAATGCAGGCTACCCTCTAAAATAGTACAGTTTGATGTAAGTGCGAAAAAGTTGATATTTCGAGTTTTGCCGAGACGCAGTCAACATATCAACACTTTCGCACGTGTATTAAACGACGTTCTTTAAT
Organism: Ypsolopha scabrella; assembly: GCA_910592155.1. NCBI lineage: Eukaryota > Metazoa > Arthropoda > Insecta > Lepidoptera > Ypsolophidae > Ypsolopha > Ypsolopha scabrella. Next base: position 15,442,932 of record OU342961.1, on the reverse strand, counting down.
AAACCTGCGAAAAATTACATTAAACAATAAAATGAAATCAATCTAGTTATATCTTTTCTTCAATTTCCGGTTTTAATTATCTTGTTGCAAATGAAAACATAATACAAAAAAAATGAAACGCAGTCTGATTGGTGCTGATCTACACTACAAAGATCAATGTCTGTTTCTTAAGTATTATTAATCATAAGTTCTAAGATAGTTACAATAGAATATAAATAATAAATGACTTTAAAATCGTTTTAAATTTTTAAAACATCTTTTATAATATTATATACATATATAATATGTATATTTAATAATAATATAAAAGTTTGAAAATACTCATCTTAAGGGGTAACGTTTCGAGCTCAGTGCAAAGAGCATAACATAAGTTTGTTTACCTTTTTTATAATTAAATGTATGAAATAAAATTTTGCGACTATTGTAGAATAATTATAAGGGTTTTTTAGCAGAATTGCGTCATTTTATGCATTACGTTGTAAATGAATGGGTATACAAACATAAAAGCGTATTTTTAGTTTGTATGCCCATTGATTTACAACGTAATACATAAAATTACAAAATGTTCGTATATCACATTTATTTAGTACTTTTTATGCAATAGTCAGAAAAACAATCATAAGTTGTGCATTTTGCACCGAGCTCGAAATGTTCCCCCGAACGTTTCGGATCGAATTTAATATTTTATAAAATGGGCATAGAACAAAAACCATTGGAAATGCTATTATATTTACGTATTTTAATTTTGTTGATTGATATAAACCGTCTATGAAAAGATTATATCCAAAATTTTTCGCAATTGCGTTACGTTTCGCGAACTGGTTTTTAAGCATAAATCATTTTTTTTCGTTATTTTTTTTATTTAGTGCTGCGTGGACCTGTATTATATAAATCTGTCGTAAAAAATGGATTCTTAAATGCGATTTAATACTACCGATATTTTATTTCATGAAAAGAACAAAAAGAGCATTAAGAAATTGGGAATACAGAAATGTTTTTTTAACAGCATACTGAATAGAGTTGTAGGACAGACCCTGAAGCTTCGCTATTAGGTTTTTTGTTAATGGAACCCTTAAGGTAGTCAAAATTATAAGGAAATAAATAAATCAGATTAAATAAGATATCTGATGAGAAATGTCTTGAATTAAAGGTTTAGAAGCACTTACAGTTCAAACTGCTTACTAAATGATGTCGCCAGTTTCCCTTAGATGGCGTTAGTGGTAAAAACTAAAACACTAGTATGAAATATGTAACTTTACGCACGCTAAACAGGCACGTAATCTACCAGATTTTGATCGGTTGTTTTAAAAAGGGATTTTCCGAAATAAAAATTATATACAGTTGTGATTCAGGAATGTTCAAGTTCGGGATCCATACTTCGAAAAAAAAACACTGTTGCTTTTAAAAGCGTGCATAACGCATATTTATTTCGCAATAATATCAGTTTTCAAAAAACATGCAGTTGTTTTTTAAACAAAATGAAACTACATTCGGCTGCAGCGGAATTGAGTAAAAAGCGTGATGCAACTTTGAACTGACGTGGCCGTCACTTTGACGCCCGTAGCTCGGACCGCTGAAAAATTATAAATATCATCCTTCACAGAATAATACCCACATGCAAATATCTTTCCATCATACATTGTTACAAATACGGACATTCAAAATTGATCAATGAATATGCATAGTGGTTTTAGCGAGTGCATGATTGCGAGCGGTTTCAAAGTGATGGGATACTGTAATATAAACATTGAATATATTCGTAGCAGTCCCCTGTTTGAGCCGTAATTAGTTCGTGTAATCATCGGTTCAGTGTTTCTATTGATTACATCGCGTTGAATACCTGAAAGGTATTATACTTTGTGTAATACTATTCGTAAGTAAAGTGCGTGGATTGATCCAAAGATACAATTTACCAGTACACTAACATCATTAATATAATATTTAGATAAATTTTCATTTTCACACCACTTACAAAAAAATATTTTACGGTGTCATCATGACTAGAAGAGTAGATATAATAACATCCTCTTTGCACTAATCATTTAAGGCGAGGTTATCCAGAGAAATCTGTCCTCCTCCAACGCTTTCATTTGTCACATGTTTATCCTGCTCAGCGAAAGCGGCCCACTCAGAAAAGTCGCGGTTGTGATGTGTTTTTATTTTGTAATGAGAGGAATGGGTTCTTAATATGATGGCCGTTTCATGTCACATTTTTCAAGACGTTTATTTTAGTAAGTATAAGTTTTATTGTCCCAAACTTAATATAGCTCAAATGAAAATATATTTAGATCGTAGTTTAGACCCATTGGATCGAGGAAAGTGTAAGCAATCGTGTATCGAACAGCCGAAATATTAAGATCAAAGAGTGAAATATGACATGTATTTTTTGCAAAATTTTATCGTCGCTTTTTATTGGTTTAAAATTAATTGACCTTGACCACGCAAGTCATTTTTTCTCTATCGCACTTAGTAATTTTGTGCGCTAGTGAGCACATGCGCTAGTCCTCCGCCACTTTTTCCGAACGCTCATAACTCGTTGCGCGACTTGTACCTCACAGATTGAGCTACGGCTCCTACTTATTTTAATACCAGCCTTTTCCCGCGTTTATTGAATATTTGCCCCGTTTTTGGATCGAGCGTTATTTTATGAATACTCCTTATAGTTTATGTGTTAACCAAGGTCACTACGATGATAAAAAACCGCATCCAAATCAGTTGAGTGGTTCTCGAGTTAAAAGCGTTTAATCAATCTTTGCGGCGTTTTGGTTTTGGCGTTACTTTATGAACTTCCTTTATAGCCTATGTGTTGACTAGGGTCATTACTAAAATGATCAAAAAACGCGTACAAATCCGTTGAGAGCACAGACATATATGTCTGTGGTTGAGAGGTTCTCGGGTTAAAACGGAACATACATACATACAGATAGACAAAAATTCTAAAAATTATTGTTTGTTCCTCAGTACCCATTTTATTTAAAATTTCGCGAATATATTCAACGTACAGACAAGACTTTACTTCTTTATAATTAGTGTAGATATATAGATATTTGAAATATTGTTTTGTTTTTCGTGGTTTAAAATATTTTCATTAAGCATATTTTTGTGGCGTGTCGCAACAAAAATAATAGCTTATGCTATAAGTGCAGTAGGAAGGCAATAAAACTACATTATAAATCGGCATTTTCCGTATTTTTTGCTTAAATACGATGTATGACACATAATGAACAAAAAAATCCAAATACCTAACTAGTCTAGTTTTTGAGATAGACAAACAAAAATGGTCTAAAAGTGATAATAACTTTGATGGCCCCTTTTATTTTGAAGACAAAAAGAAAACATACTGAGCTCTAGACAATGACATCCCATATGTTAGGGTATTTTTTTTCTTTTCTGGCACCCTTTTCATGCACAGGACCCTACCTGAATAATTATTGAAACTTATTTTGAATGAAATATTCGGTTTTGAGTCAACATTTTACAGAAAATATCTAAATTTATTAAATCTACCTAGGTATAACTCATTCGGTCTACGACCTAGAGACCATCGACATACGGACGGACAGAGAAACCGACAGATTGCCATTAATAGGCGTCTGTTTTGACCTTTGGGCACGGACACCTGAAAAACCTACTTGCGTAAATTTTGAGTTAATTACCTACATTTACATTATGTAGCTATAAATTTGAAGATGAAATTCTGGCTTATTCAAAACTAGTTGATCCAGATCAGGTTTGATAAGCATAATCTTTATTTAAATTATTGATGCATTATAACGGAATATTACTCGTATATTAAAAATAGATTGCATGAAAATTAAACAACTAAATTTTTTAAAGGCTATCATCATTGTAATAAAAGCATTGTTAAATCCAACACAAAAGAAATGAAAAAGCTCATTATCTGTACAAACAATAGCTGTAAATATAGTTGTTCATATTACCAAATGCACCTTAGTCGACCCACATAACCCGTTGGAGAAAAAGCAAAACGAACAATTCGCAATGGAAGCCACTCGAAACGCTTCGAATTTCGTAGCAAAACCGTAGCACGTAGCAGGAAATGGAGTTACTCACACAAGCAAACGTGAAAACTCTGCCAAACCGACTAAATGATAATGAGCACCATTTGTTATTCACCTCAAATTTAGATTTACGCTTACGTTTTCACTTAAATAAATTGTAATTTGATTCTGTACTTAATGAATTAATGTCTGGTGTCAAAATTAATTATGCTTGTGTTAATTAGCGGTGTATTGGTCAGTTTGTATAAGGTTTCCAGGAGTTGTAGTGAATATATTTTAATATAAGACTTTTTATTTAATTTTTTTTAAGCAAAAGTTGCCTATATTAGTTCAAGTTTTAATTTTTCAAAAATAAGATTTGTTTATTTGTGTCTAGCTTATTGAAAGAGATAAAACAAATGCTAAATTCTTAATACAATTCGTGTGAATCTCAGGAGACATTCCTATTTCTCTTCTACTGGAAGTATCACCTGCAAACTTGGCACACATACAAACACCGTCTCACAGCACACATATACAACACACTCGTATTCAATTTCTTTTTCAGCTTCCATTGAATCGCAACTGAAACGTAAAGATCACATCTCAAAGCATTCCACGTCCCGCGCCGATACGCTGGCGTTACGCCGATGGTCGTGATTTTACTTGAATTTAAATTTATTAAGGGTCTCTTGGGTGATGTTAGTGTTATTTGCAATAATTAATAATAAAACCTAAAGCCTTAGTATAAATAAGTAATAGTATTCTATTTACATAAAAACGGGCCAAAATGAACCCCTCCCAAAACTCGGTTAAATTCGGTTTACCGCACCTCAGTTACGTACGCACGTTGTCACTGTGACGCTCCCGCGCATTTTCGTAAAATATGGCATGAAATTACAGAGTATGTTGAAAATTGTATGGTTGCTTAAATACAACTTTTATAATAATAAATTATCAAATACTTAAAAGCTCAGTTGGCAGCCCTAGCGCGTGTTTAGGCACTAAGCGGCCGTAGATATTGATTTCAAGGACACCGCCCGGTTAAACTACTGTTGTTATTTATACTGTGCTAAAGCTTAGAGATACGAGAGACCAATTAAGGAAATCATCGTCGTTCTATGTTAATAAAAATGTATTTCCCGGATAAATTCAAAAGAACCGGCATACATAGGTACAACGTGAAATTTAAGTCATTTTGTTAACGAAAACTGGTGATAGTACTCGTCCATATGAACAACTTTTACTATGAAGCCAACCCTGAAATCGTGAAAAAAAAATGCTGTTTCATACATTTTTGTCGAGTAGGTATTTAACTTTTCTATGAAGCAGCTGATATTTTTTTCACGATTTCAGGGTTGGCTCCATAGTAAAAGTTGTTCATATGGACGATTTCACGTTGTATAAACGAAATTCAGCTACCATAATTTTAAATGTATGTACTTACTCCGTCTTTGACATTAAAATATAAAGTAGGGAGAGTGATTACGTAGTTGCATAGTAGATGAACTACATTACGGTGGATTTGGTGGAAGTTCTGAACAAATTTATTAACGCCTCACCCACTTTTTCTTCCATTTTCTGGGTAAGTGCTCTTCTTCCTAGTAGATCTCATCGACGCTTTCCCTCAGACGCAGGAGTGGCCAAGCGTAAATTTAATTATACCTTTTATAAATACATATGCCTGTCGATATTTACAGGCTCAAGTATGAGCGAAGCAGGATTAGTTAGACATTCCTTAATTTATCAGGTTTCTTCCATAAGAAAAAGAGAGAAAGATATTGGGTTGGGTTCATATCGTGCGGTAGTAATTTGATTGTGATAAAAACTAATGATGTTCTTTTTTTGCGCACAGGCGTATTTATTTAATTATATGGAGCCAAAATAGTTAGACACCTGAGCAGCCCAATAATCCTAGCCATGGTACTAATTTGGCTGGTTCTGGACACGAAACGAAACGTAATACGTTTGGTGGCGGACATACATAAAAAGTTAAAAATAGGTGCGACGACGAGTGAAGCAAGGTGAAGCGTGTTAGGTTGCAACGTATAATAAATTTTGGAGCCAAACGAAGCGGATCTGAGCGAAGCAACTTCTGTGATTTTTAACGGAAGTAAATAAACAATAATAATCCTCATATTTCTTATCCTCCCTTGAGCATAAAGCTCCCCTGCCTCTTCTATTTCCCCCAACCTTTAAATCGATGGTAAATAAGTTATTGTGTATGGCAACCCAGAAATCTAGCTCCGCTCAGAAAAATAACCAACTTAATGGGAAAAGAATGGGTACAGTATGTGTGAGATCAGGAATCTAATCATTTTGGAGTAATTAAATTTCAAATAGACATTTCCACAGAAAAAGGAATATTTCATGGGGGATTTAACCCCCTCCTTCCCCGGGGATTTGCCAGTACATCTGCTTAAAAGCGACTTTATGCAGCCGTAAATTGCAAATAAGATATGTGATGTCCTTTTTAGGGTTCCGTACTCAAAGGGTAACCAACGGGACCCTATTACTAAGACTCCACTGCCCGTCTGTCTGTCCGTCTATCACCAGGCTTTATCTCATGAACCGTGATAGTTAGACAGTTGAAATTTTCACAGATGATGTATTTCTGTTGCCGCTATAGCAACAAATACTAAAAACAGAATAATATAAATATTAGAGGAGGCTCCCATACAACAGACATGATTTTTTACCGTTTTAATAAATAATGGTACTGAACCCTTCGTGCGCGAGTCCAACTCACACTTGGCTGGTTTTATTTTAGTTTACATCGACAACCTGATTAAAATTAAGATGATTTTGATTCATCCCGGCAGAAGTATTGAAAACCAACCTTAATTTGGTGATAAGGTCGAAGAATCTCATAATGAAAGATGAAATCGTGTTCTCTTTGAATGTCTCCCTCTACCTGCTCTATAAAAAAACAAGCCATGTAGCCATCCATGACATCTCAGTACAGAGAGAACGAAATTTTTCATCCCGAGCAAAACGACATTCATTGATGATATGATAAGTTTCACCAAGTTCCATCGAAAGGAAGCTATTCATTGTAATGGTGTATGATACACCAAGGCTCGGTTGATCAATACGAAAAGGGAGCGAAACAATAATATAACAATAATTATATATTATTATTGTTCCCAACGAGCTGTATAGGTCCTATATAGGTTGTTTATTGTTCCGCTTCAATAAATGAAATATAAATATAAAATTCCAAAATTATCCTGTTTACGAGACTCGATGAATATTTCCTAAAGAAAGGGCAAACTGATCCCCATTAGAAATGTCACTCTGCTATCTGTCCGTCCGTATGTCACGGGTCTCTAGCTCATAGACGGAATGAGTAACAGATCTAAAATTGGGATATTTTGTGTAGAATGTTGACCTGACACCGAATATTAAATACATGAAAAAGGAGCCGACAATATTTTTCTTTATTGTATCCTTGCATGTGGGAAGTTATTGTCTAAAGCTCATTATGGAGAGCACAAATATTGTTTTGTTGCATTTTATATTTAAATATACTGTATTTAATGAACAAATACTGTACTGACAACGGCGATTTATAATGTTGTTTTAGGGTTACGTACCCGAATACTTAACCATTAAAATTCTGCAGTTTTGTTTAATGAATTTTGTAGGTATCGATAAGTTTGTAATTTAATTTGTAAGTCTATTAACTATTATTATTATTTTTAATTTAATTTGTAAGTCTATTAACTTATTTAAATGGTACGGAACCCTATGGGCGTGAGTCTGACTCACACTGGGACTGGTTTTTTTAAACTTCGGGAGAAATTAATGTTCTTTCTGCGGACTAACATGGCGTGAAGAAATACTAAGAAATAGCCCGAAAAAACAATATATATTTCTTTATTTTGACAAATGACAAGTTGATGGCAGCGTTATTCTTCTGGAATAGATTCTAATTCCCAAAATTTTCGAAGAAACGAATCTACGTTTTGTTCGTTTGAGACTGAGACCACCACTCGTTCTTCTGACGGCAGCCAGTAAAAATTGTATACACCTTTCCAAGAAGAATCCAACCGAATTTGCTGGGTATTGCTAAAGGAGTACCAGGTGGACCACGCATTGAATCTCCGACTAATTATCATCAAACATCATCATCATCTCATCTCACCGATGAAAGGATCGGTAGGTGAAGGTATGTGGAATTTTGGACCATTTGAGACCAAATTATCAATATATGACTGACCATACAATCAAAAGAAGGCTCAGGAGAACTTATCTGCAGAATAATTATCGCAAGGAGAAGAAAATCAACAATGATACAATGGCTTGATTTAATGCAAATATTTATGAAACCCTTGAACTTAGTTTAAACTTGCGATGAACCCGATCGTTGAATCAGCGAGGATATTTTCTTACGGATCAGTCCCAACTGTGAAACTAAGCCTTTAGTAATAAACAATGCAGGATCAATTAATGTTTCAGCGTTACAAAATTAAGCAGAAATATCATGGCTGTCGACAAACTGAAGGACAGCTGCTACAGTCTCATCAGATTAACTCGAGCAACATGACTGTGTGACATTGACTAAGTTAGAAGAGGTTTCATCCTCAGATTGAGGTTGCTTCACCTCGAAGCGAGCATTTGAACCAGTCCCCGAGATATTCCCCGCATAATGCAACCAAGTGTTATGATGGTGTGCTGCCTGAGTCTCATCAGATTAACTCGAGCAACGTGACTGAATGACATTGACTAAGTTAGAAGAGGTTTTATTCTCAGATTGAGGTTGCTTCACCTCGAAGCGAGCATCTGAACCAGCCCCCAAGATATCCCCCGCATAATGCAAGCAAGTGTTATTTATGATGGTGTGCTGCCTGAGTCTCATCAGATTAATTCGAGCAACGTGACTGAGTGACATTTACTGAGTTAGAAGAGGTTTAATTCTCAGTATGAGGCTGCTTTACCTCGGCGCGAGGAATGCAATCAAGTATTAAGTATGGTATGCTGCCTGAGATTCTACACAACGAATTTGAATTGCTCCCAGAATAAACAGCAATCATAGGGAGTTATCTTTTTAAAATAACACATAATTTGTAATAATATTAGCAATAACACAAAAAATGGAATGACTTGCAAGGGTATAGCAGACAAGCCTTAAATCTAGAATTTGACAAGGTGGCAATTATTGCAGAACGCGGACTTTAGAGTAGTTGAGACATGATCGTTATAATGGTTAATACTTTGTGTTGTCTATTGTACTACTCTTAAAGTTCACAACACACTGTATCGTAGACGCAAAAAACATACTTGTATAGACTTATCTTTTATTCGCTCTGATCTAGTAAGTTAAAGAAAAAGTTTCTTCAAACGAAGCACAGAAGTTAACTAAGGAAGTTAAAATGGAAAAGTTGGTCTATTTAGTGAAATGTGTAAAATATTGTAGATATAATATATTTACCAAAATAAAAAGATTTTTTTTTAATCTTTGGTATATAAATAATTACTTGGAAAGATAAGGCTATCCACGTGCTACGGTCAAGAACTATAACGAAGTTAATAATTTCGGGGTAGTTATATTTAATCACACACCAGCATAGCTAGAATAGATGACACGAATAGATATGTTACCGCCATCTGGTTAAATCAGCTTTCTAATTGGATGCCTAGGATACTAACTAAATGGCGTCATCCAACTATATGTTATGTTTAACGAGATGGCTAGTCGAATTTGGATACGGCTGAATCAAACGCCACCGCGTCATTTAAATTTAGTTCATGTTTTTGACACTATAGCGCTAGTAGTCCCATAACAAATATAGCGTCAACAGATGATAAAGTGTTTGGGGATTTTGGTTTAGAGCGCCTGGTTTGTTTTTTTTCTGAATATCGTGATTCTGCTAGAACTACTAGTCTAAGATCTAGCGACCAAATCAGTCATGTGGCTTCAGCTGTATTGAAACTCCGTTAGCTACTTCCCTGAACAACCTTTTCCCATAATCTCCGTGCTGGCAGGCCGCGGGCGGTGGGTGCGGGTGTAGTGGGGTGGGGAAAAAAATGAAAAAAAATGTGGGCTCAGCGGCTTTAATTTTTTTTTCAAACAGTTGGTCTGTACTCCCTGTGCACCCAAAAAAAATTTTAAATCGGTCGGGTGGTGGTAAGGGGTTGCCAGCGTTAATTAAAAGTGCCAAAATAATAATAATTTTCATGTGGGCTCAGCTGTATTGGCTTTTTTTTTGACGCGAGATTAATTAATATGTGAGCCCCAAAAAAATAGCCATGCAAAAATATCGGTGGGAAGGTATAGAAAAAAATTGTTGAAATCGTTAGATTTCATTCAAAAATGAGCTGAGGAGAAGGCAAAAGCGGACGTGGACTTCCCAGTCGGCGAACGCGTCAGCGCCCTCACGGCGCGTCGATTTTGTTCGGCTAACAGAGAGTAGCCGCTGTCCTTCTTGCACCCGTTGAACGGGAAAACCCGAACGTTTCCGAACGAGCAGCTGCTTCAGCTGTGCGTCTACGCATTTTCATAGAAATTTAACTTATTTTTATTCGTGCAAAAAAATATTCCCTGCTTCTATGCCTTTTTTTGTCCATTATTATTTACGAAAAATATTCTATTTATTTATATTTCTTTATTTCTTCATTTTTATTTGTGAAAAAATTTAAATCAAATTTTTTTTTCTCGTAATTATTCATTCAAAAAATTTAATTCAATTTAATTTCTTTTTTTCTCGATATTATTTATGCGAACAATTGTATTCATTTTTATTCCTCTTTTTATTAATTATTATTTATGCAAAATATTCTATGCCTTACATTTATATTCTTATATTTCTTTACTTACCTATTCATTTTTAGTAACGCAAAAAATTTAATTCATTTCTTTTTTTCTTTTTATTTATTATTATTTATGCAAAACATTCTATTGATTTATATTCCTTTATTTATTCATTTTTATTTATGCCAAAAATTTTATTCTATTTTATTTCTTTTTTTTCTCATTTTTATTCATGCGAACGATTGTATTCATTTTTATTACTCTTTTTATTCATTATTATTATGCAAAATAATTATGCAAAAATTTTATTCAATTGTACTTCTTTTTTTTCTCGTTGTTATTTACGCAAAAAATGTTGTTTTTTTTCTCATCATTATTTATGGAAAAAAATGTTCAATTTTATTTCTTTTTTTTCTCATTTTTATTCATGCGCAAAATTTTATTAATTTTTACTCCTCTTTTTTATTCCTTATTATTATTCAAGATATTCTATTTATTTGTATTCCTTTATTATAAAAAAATTCAAAATATTCCTTTTTTCATTCATTTTTATTCGTGAAAAATATGAATTTATTTTTATTTCTTTTCTTATTCATTTTTATTCATATGCGAAAAAATTGTTTGCACGTAGAAAATTCATTGTGATTGCTTTTTTTATTCATTTTGATTTATGCAAAGAAATTGTATTGATGTAAAATTCATTTATATTCTTAATCTTATTCATTTTTATATTTATACAAAACAAATTGTAAAGTATGATTTAATTAACGTCCAATATTTGATTGATTGTTAGCTGTTCCTTCTATTCGTACTCATCGGTATCGCTGTCACTTCCGGAGTCGCTCTCACATTGATGGTCCTCTGAAACATATTAATTATATGTTTATATATATTATTGAATAACAATTTTAGCAGTGTTCATTTTATTCGGACTTTCAATTACTGTTTGTTTTTTAATTACTTTTTGGAATTGAATTTTATTTTATTGGGATCGTGATTGTGTTAATTTCATATGAATTGTCAACGTTGTTTTTTTTATCATTTTTTTGTAGGTACGTATTTCATTCAAATGATTGTTAGTTTAATATTGCACTCATACCTGATTCTATTTCGTCGTCTTCATCGATTTCATCAGGTTGAATTATGACATCTGTTGTAAACTTTGGTAATTGGTCACCTTCGAACCAAACGAAGTTGTACGTTGACTCTTCTTCAATCCACCCATTTCCTTCAGGTTTCAACGGTGAAGGAATGTCCAGATGAGCATTGTTCCAGAAACTAGTTATATATACACTTCGCTTTTGCCTTCTCCTCAGCTCATTTTCGAACGAAATTCAACCATTTTTTTCGATACCTTCCCACCGATATTTTTGCATGGCTATTTTTTTGGGGCTCACATATTAATTAATCTCGCGTCAAAAAAAAAGCCAATACAGCTGAGCCCACATGAAAATTATTATTATTTTGGCACTTTTAATTAACGCTGGCAACCCCTTACCACCACCCGACCGATTTAAAATTTTTTTTGGGTGCACAGGGAGAACAGAGCAACTGTTTGAAAAAAAAATTAAAGCCGCTGAGCCCACATTTTTTTTCATTTTTTTCCCCACCCCACTACACCCGAACCCACCGCCCGCGGCCTGCCAGCACGGAGATTATGGGAAAAGGTTGTTCAGGGAAGTAGCTAACGGAGTTTCAATACAGCTGAAGCTACATGACCGATTTGGTCACTAGCTCTCCGTCCATACGGGAGTCGCCTCGCTTCGCTCGGCTCCTAATTATGCACTTACATGTCAACCTAACCTTTCCTCCTCGCTTCGCTAACCAAAAGGCTCAACGTTGTTCAAGTTCAGCCCTCTCGTTGAACCATTTAGCTGAGCAACCTTTAGGAATTTAGTTGAATGCCGCCATTTAGTTAGTATTCTAGGTATCCAATCAGTAAGCTGATTTAACGAGATGGTGCCCAGAGAGACATTTTTTCTCAGGAAGAAACGTTTGACCAGTCAACACGCAGGACGAGTCGTTTTATCGAGGCGATGATCACATAATAAAGCTTACCTGCGTGTCCATTGGTCAAACGATTTTTAGAGACAAAATGTATCTATTCGTGTCACCGATGCTAGCATGCAGAAAATTTCAGAAATGCTAACACATCTTTGGTACGCCATGTTTTGGGCACACAATTTTGTAGAATTTCTGGATGAAAAAAAAACACGAAGCTTTTGTTCCACGACCAGTGTTGGATTCACACGGACAATAAATTATTGAACGTAACAGTCAAAAAGAAGGTATTAAAAAAAATCGTACGACTTGGCTTCAACAAGTAGAACACAGGAAAGAAAGAAACATAGAATAGGCGATAAACTTACCAAATGTTGCTTGAATCACAAACGAATTCAAAAAAATCAATTCATGATAAGTAATAGTAAAAAGAAAACATAGATGACACAATTTCTTCGTCAACATCTTACACTGGATTGCATCCATGTTGATCCTACTAAATATGATTTCATAATCTGTGTTTGCATGTGAAAAATCGAGGCAATCCATTGCGAATTGGGCAATAACAAAGGTAATTAATGAAAATTGCTTGTCGACATAGAAATTATTGTATTTTTGCGTACGATCCTTATATCATCATAGTATATTCTTCTTATCTACATCTACACTTCTACGTCTATCTACCTACATTTCTATAGGTACATCTACATCTATACTATTATAAGATTTGGTTGTTTCTTTGTATGTTAGAGGTAAACTTTGGAACGACTGAACCGATTCTAAAAATTCTTTCTTTTGTAAGAAGCTACACTGTTGCTGAGTAATATTTAATTCTAATAAAAATGAATTTTTAGTTTGAAAAATTCAATATTTGTGAACAAGTTGGGAGAAAAAGCGCTGCTTAGCTGCTTTATCGGCGTACCTTGATCAAATGGTTAGTTATACGTAATAAAACCGGTCGTCTTTCCATACGGGTAAACTGTAACAGTTTATTCTGACCAAAGTTTTCAATCTACAACGATCCTGACACATCACTTGCTAATATTAAGTTTGAAAAAGTGACTACAGCCAGGTTTAAGTATAGACACATTAAATACTATGGGCTCATACGAGAAAACTACAAGGTCCTAAAAATCAAAGTGAGAAAATTTAAGAAATGATAGGGTATCAGATCTGCCATATTGCAGAATATTACTCGAAAGTTGTCATAATGCCACCTGAACTTCAATTCTGTCCTCATCACCATGGAACTCCTTGATGGTAGACAGCACATAACTCGATATTTCGGCAATCAATTTGTGTTAGTGTGCCCATTACAGGATATTACTTAAAAAATTTCCTTATGCACTTGAACTTCAATCCTGGCTTCACCACCATAGAACTTCTCGATGACACCACATAATTCAAGTTTGTGGCAATCACTATTTGTAAGTGTGCTGATTGCTGAATAACTTGAAAATTGAAATTACGCCACCTGACCTTCGATCCTGGCCTCATCACCATAGAACTACCAACAGATGACAGCACAAAACTTGAGATTGCGGCAATAACTTTGTGTTCGCGTGCTCATTGCAGAATATTACTCGAAAGTTGTCATAATGCCACCTGAACTTCAGTCCTGTCCTCATCACCATGGAACTCCTTGATGGTAGACAGCACATTACTCGATATTGCGGCAATCAATTTGTGTTAGTGTGCCCATTACAGGATATTACTTAAAAAATTTCCTTATGCACTTGAACTTCAATCCTGGCCTCACCACCATAGAACTTCTCTACGGATGACACCACATAATTCAAGTTTGTGGCAATCACTATTTGTAAGTGTGCTGATTGCTAAATAACTTGAAAATTGAAATTACGCCACCTGACCTTCGAATCTGAAACTCTTCAATGGATGACAGCACACCATTCGCGATGGCAAGAATTGCTTTGTATCAGGGTGCTGATTGTAGTATACTACAATTGTCATAATATCACCTTGACACCACACTTGTGCGCTTACAATAACGACGGATACGACATGAATCCCAGACGGGGTGTCAGAGGTGTTTCCACATTTTTATTATGTGTAAAATAAATAAAAACCTACATCCGTGGTCTAGTGGTGAGAGCTTTGGGCTCTCAACCCGGTGGTCGTGGGTTCAATTCCCGTGGGAAACACACATAGTGGAATGTCACTTTCTAAATTGTTCTCAGTTTGGTTAGGACATTGCAGGCTTGAATCACCTGATTGTCCGATAAGTAAGATGATTCCGTGCTTCGGAAGGCACGTTAAGCCGTTGGTCCCGGCCACTTTCTAGTAGAGTGGTCGTTACATAAACCACGTCAGAGGCCGTAAGGCGGTTTAAAAACTCTGATACCAGGGCTTGTTGGGCCGATAGGTCTTGCAGCCCACACGATAAGAAGAAGAAGAATAAAAACCTGCTGCTAACCCAAGATGCACTAAATTAACACATTCTTCGGGCTATATAGCAGTGGTTTGATAGATTAAGAAGCCTGTAGTCGGCGGCTTGAAGTCAGTCGCGCACAGGGTCGCTATGCTTGCTATTTCATTCTACATTCAACTTCGGATTATAGAGCACTGACTGACTGTTATTGGTTGGCCCGAACAGTGATTTTCCGAGCTCGTACGGAACTAACCGAACACGGTGTGAGAGGCAAGATAAAGCGAGACAACATTCATGTTTTGAAAAAATCTCGAGAATGGTTTTGGTGGTTCCTATGATTTCAGGAGAAATATCCCTAATATCGAAATGAAACAAAAATATTTTTGAATAGTATAAAATATACTATGCTTGGAAACTAAAATTGTTTGATTTGTTGCATCGCTTCTGGGATATTACGGTACATAAACATTCATCAAAATATGTGTAAAATCCAGGACTTTTATACGCTTGTAACTTTTGTATGTATTTGATTTTGATAAATGTTTTAGTTTCACTTCATGGATATTGTATGGGATATGTTGAAAAAGAAATAAAATAAAGCAAGTACCAATAAATAAGGATATGATCAGCAAACTGCGCTAGTATGGGAGTTCAGGCGAATAGAGTCGCCTTAAAACATGTGGTATACCGTGATAATTAATCCATATTTATACCAATAATAATGGAGTAAAAAGGGCGTATCTTGTCTGGACATTGACTATTTTTGACAAAATTTTAAATGAAATGTGCTAAATTAATATTGTAGGTACTTAAGATAAAACCACAATTTAAAAAATAATTGTCTGTGTATGTTTGTATGTTCGGTTCTAACTCGAGAACTATGATAATAGCGACCTTGGTCAACTTGGCTATAAGAGGGCATGGGAGGGGGTCAAACCGATTCTCACCTAATCTCACGTGGGGGAGAGGGGGGTCCTGGCAAGTATCACATATTTTTTCCCGCAAAAAATAGTGTGAAATTGCGAGAAAACTGGGTTGAATTGAGCAAAACGTGTTTTTCTATTAAAATATGATTAAATTTTACACAATAATATTTATCCACAAAGTAGTCTTAAATATAAATAAACAATTCTTTTATAAATCCAACACAGTGAAGTATAGACTAACGTATTTAAAATGAAAATACGCATTTTGAACAATCTCACGTGAGATTAGAGGGAGGGGGGGGTCGAGCCAAATCTCACGATATCTCACTAAGTGAGGAGAGGGGGTCCAAAAATCTCCAAAAAAACCTCACGTAATTAATGGACGATCTAGGGGACCTTAGGAGGTATGTTCATAAAATAACGCTCAACCCGAAAGGGGGGCAGAAATTGAATAAACGCGGGCGGTGCCGCAGGCAAAGGCTAGTAGACAAATAATTGTATAAATACGATAATTATATTATTAATATGGACGAAATCCAACACTGTCCATACTTAACGACCTGACCAACGACGGACTCGCTTCTGCGATCAACAGATTTCCGAATTTAAACATTTTATGTTATATTGCTATAAAAAAATACTAACTGCATATCAAAATTGGTTCTGCGTGTTTTGGAGGCACAATTGTAGGACTTCTGGGTTGTCAAAAACAAAATGCAAAGTTATGTATAGTGGTCGTTTGCTCGCCATACCATAAAGGTCATAATATAAAAATGAACTTTTACGTTCATAAAAATTTACGTCAGTCATTATTTCTAAGAATAATTTTGTTTTTTTTTCCCATCGTGCAAATTAAAGGTCACGGCAGTATTAATAAACAGCAGAGCTTAAATCAGGGAGGGTTTTTAAGCAAAATTTGTAAGAAATCTTGTGCCATAAAAATATGACGGACACGAATCAGATTACGGTCAATAGTTTATGAAAAAATTTAACAAACGTGAATTATATAGTAGGTATAAAAAATAGTATAATACGTACGGAGTAACATAGACAGCGTAAGGGCTTACGACCACGAACTATTGCATTTAGAAAACTCACCGCATCCTTACCGTCAAACCTCCTTTAAAAGCTAGATATTATTTCAAATGGAATTCCTAAGAAAATACAGGCTAAAAGGATTTGTGACTGAGGAAAGTAAAACCTTTGCCAAAGACTATCACTTAACGGCTTCCGGGTTTAGTTTTTAAACAATTAATTTGATTTTTATTTTAAGATTTCTCAACTTTAATATTTTTCAGAAACAGTATCGTTATCATTATCGTGCTGTTCGTTCCGTGAGTTCAAACTTAATGATTCATTGTCGATAAATAGCTTTTCGATAAGAATTTATTGTTTTTCGATCACATTTTTCATTTTAATGGCGTAAAATACTACATTATAGACGGGGAGAAAGTATAAACTTTATTTCAATTTAGTAGATTTAAGTTCCGAAAAAGGTCATCTATATTACTTCCGTAATCTATAGAAATAATACATAACTGAGGGTTCCATAACATTCTACTACTAATAATAATAAAAATTTTTATTGCACAAAAATATAATATTTGTACAGGCAATCAATTTATTCATAACAATTTATGGTTTTCCGCCAGCCTACCATTGGCAATGGGGAAATTGTCGAGGGTAGTGCAAAAATATTTAAAAATTTCTATTAAGTAAACGATGAAATAATACTTTAAAAGTTAAAATAACTAAACGACATCCTAATAAACATTTAAAATAAAGCTACAGTTTATAATCAAATATCTAAACTACATAAAATTTATATTTAAATAATATGTGTAGATAATATCTACTAAGTGAACATGATTTTTTTTATAAAATTTACAACCTTGATATTTAAATTCGATAATTTTCTTACCCACAAAATGAATTAATTAATCTTTCGATAATACAATTTCATTAGATTTTAGTATTAGTTGTTTAAAAACAGAACATTATATACAGATATTCCGAATTCCTATTTTAGTTTTTCATTTAGTATTAAGATATCATTGGTTAGACCTCTATTTCTTTATTTTTTAAGATGAATAAGAACAAGAAATATATTTGTACTCTCTCAATGAGTTCTAGACAATGACACGCCACAGGTCAGAGTGAGAAAAACAATCTACTCTTTTTTCATATATCCCATATATTTAAATAATTGAATTTTTAATTTCGGATAAACACCCTACTTAGACAAAATATCCTAATTTCAGGTCTGTAACTCAATCCGTGTACGAGCTAGAGATATATAGTAACAGATGGACAGACGAACAGCAGCGTAACAGGTTTTGCGCTTTGGGTACAGAACCCTAAAAATGTAGGTTCTGTAATAATGTTACGCAACTACAATTTATATAAATATTTCTTACAATTTTTCACTTGATGTTTTAATTCCATTCCAATAGGTTTTATAACACCCTTTTGTAACTATTTTGTTTTCAACATTGTAGTAAACAACGTTGTAATGTTTAGAAACACAACAACTGTGTAATTTGTTAATTAATTATTTATTTTCACAGGGTTATAATTATTTTATGAAATGAACTTATGTTATTACAAACTGATAGTTAGTTTTATTAAAACAAATCAGATTCTCGTGTCGGAAAAATTTTCCGCCTATTTGAAATTAGGTCAGCATTTCAAATATCTCCTTGAACATCGTAAAGTAATAATATGCGTGAACATGTTATGTTATTTTGGTCACGTATGTCTCCCCGGGTTTTATTTGAAAGTAGGTGGGAGAGCCGCTCAACATTTCAACAAGATTTTTTGATATTCCTCAGTTACTGTGATAGAAATGAAACCACAAAATACTTGTGTTGTAACACAAAATCCTTGTGTTGAAACACGAAATCTTTGTGTTGAAACTGAAACACAAGTGCTTTGTGAAAACATTATTTCTAACAGGCCGGTTATAATATACCATATTTTATAATTATCAAAGCCGGCCTGTTAGAAATAATGTTTTCACAAAATACTTGTGTTTCAACACAAAGATTTCGTGTTTCTACACAAGGATTTTGTATTACACTCACAACACAAGTATTTTGTGGTTTTATTTCTGTAAAATAGGTTACAAATTTAAATGATTAAAAACGGTGGTCATTTGGCAAAACCTTCGTTTTACGATTATTACACTGAGCGGAAAGTCATCCCACCGTTGAGTAACACAGGGAAATGACAAATCACGTTACTCAGAATAAATTATAAACTAGTTTAGCTTATACGATAAACCCTAAACAAAAATCATCTAAAACTGACAGCTGTGGCGGCCCCCGATTTCTTAATTTTAAAGATAATAAAGAATAAAAATTATATTTGCACTCTACTTAATGAGCTTTAAACAATGACACACTACATGCACAGGAGAACATTTTTGGCGCCTATTTCATTCTTTCAATTTTTACCTACCGCCCCTAATAGTCGTTTATGGTACAAGTGCGTAAAGGAGGCAATAACTTACGAGGAACGATTTGAAACACGAGCGATAACCAAGTGTATCAAGCGTTACGAGTAAGTTATTGCCCTTACGCACGTGTATCATACTACGTTTTTCAATGCATAGTATGAGTAAATAAATAAAACGTAATGAAAGAAACAAACAAACAACAAATACTCCAATAAACACTGTTTTTCTTTTTATTTGCACGCATGTTGCCAACTTGACTGAAATAAGCTGCTTTCAGTTTGATGCGTTCGATGGCTGCTTTCAGTCCTCAGATAAAGAATTCTTCATCTGAGTTTCAGTCACACACATATATAACATAAATTCGACTCCATAATAATGTAAACAACAGTGGCTACCCGATATTGTCTTTTCTTACGATACAAAGAATGCTGTCATATTAACAAGGAAGACCGATCGATAACATTGTATTTTTTTCCTTTCTTCCCGTTCAGGGACAGGCAAAGGTATCTAAGTTTTTTTTTAAATAATGTACAGAGAATGCAAGTGGCCAGTATTATTTTGCGATTTCGCACATTAAAACTTTTTGTCTTTTGGCATTATAATCAAAAATTTCTTATACATAAGAAGTTTATTTTAACCAGATTCCAGTATCCTTCTTGTTACCTATATATTATCATAATAAATTAAAAAGTAAAAATCAGGCACGAATTGGTTCATTAAGTTTTATCAAAATTTTAAATTTATAAAGTCTACCTACTCAAAATGACGTCTATTCAGTTTTCATTACATTTCATCAAATGGAACGCACCCTACGAACGCATCAAACTGAAACCAGCTCATTTCTGTCAAGTCCATCTATGATACACAAGATAAGACTGGCACCTGTCTTCGAGAAATTAAAAAATTAAACATACCTCAGACATGGATGTATGAGCTATTCCATTTGCCTTCCTACTATGTAGGGGAACAATAGGGGAACAAAACTAAAACAATAAATGAAAAAAATAAAACACTAGTGCGGTAAAGTTGACTTTGTCAACAGATTAGACGCATATAAAACATAAAACAAAACTTTACGAGCACTTGCATTGAAGAAATTATTTAATTGAATTTACAATTCAATATTCAGTTTTGGATCAAAAATTTTCACAAGATATCTCATTCTGTCTGCAAGCTAGAGACTCGTGACCGAAGGACGGAAAAACGAACAGACATACAGACAGCAGAGTGAGATTAATTAGGGCTCGTTTCGCCCTTTTGGTACCGAACTCAAAAAAGGTAAAGCAAAGCGGTAAATAATGAATTCGCATACTTTATTTCCCAAGGTAATTAATGTGACGTTTTGTACATACTATTTTGGTTTTAAATTATTACAGTTATCTGGCAGTTATAAGAAAAAACACTCTTTTCTCTAAAGGAAGTCAACACAGCTATTAACACAAACCAACCGCAGGCACTCCTTAAAACTAATTTATCTTTGTCATTTCTCTAAAATATCTAGCTTAAATAAGCCACATTTCCACACACTAACAAAATGGACCACAGCGTAAGTGCAAGCTCAGGTCGACTTGTAAGGCCTTACCTAAATGCGTTAAGGACTAATTTTGATTACACCCGCTCTTCAGATAGCTTTTCAGGTTTACAAGGCGCCGGAACTCCGTCTTCCGGGATCCCGGCTCCACAAACATCCAATGAGCTGTGTCCGAGAATTCCACTTGCTATTGCAGCATGAATGAGACCAACCAGAATGTGGTATTACATCAAATGGTTTAGAAATGTATCCTTAAAAGGCAAATTCCAAAAATCAAGCGTCATCACCATTTACATTTGTACCGAAAATATTGATCGGAATTATCAATCCCTTCTGATATTTTTAACCTTAAATAGGGGTTTTAAAAATAACGTTGATCGAGCGACCGCCAAATCAAAAGTTTTCAACTTTTTCAAATTTCGCATCAACTAGGTAGTTTAACGTTTTTTTTTGTCCTAAATGAAGCCTCTTTAAACTTGAAGTAATTTGTCATTTAAGACTGTTTTATATTGATACTCGTACTGATTACATGTGCCCGTTGTGTATGCGGCAGGCCGGGCGGTGTTAGAGTCTGCATTTTGAATAGCACGGTCGGATTATTTTGCAGAATATTGCATATATCCATACATTAATAAATCCACATACAGACTTAGTTTTTCAATTGGGCGTAGATGGTCAATTCAGAAACTATAAGGAAAAGCGAAAAATGCTCAAAGAAGTCTCGGGCCGATTTTGATGTAAACCAAAACTTTATAGTTAGATTTTTGAAAAAATTAATATAAATAATACATATCAAAAATAATTGTTCCTACTACGGAAGTTAAACAGCCAATTTTCAAAAAAAAAACGCACTTTATAACCGATTTAATTGTACAGTGGAGACCGCATCAAGTTAGACACTTCGGACTTTGTACCTATCTTATATTCTTCTCTGTAGGGGCTAATGTCGTACTGCAAGTGTATAGCTTGATGTGGTCTCCACTGTACAACTGTCAGTAAGTTATGAATCTGAAAATAAATAAATGAATCCTTAAGTTGTACTTAATCTTTATTCATATCATAAGGAAACAATACCAAGTTTTCAGAAATAACACCAAATTATCAACGTTCACAATTTGGGAAGCTCTTCTGGCTGAGACTCACTCTTGACCCGCAAGTGTCAAGTACCTGTACTAACGACCGCCCCTTTAGCTAAATCGAAATATAATTTAATCTTTGTTGCCTTGTCCTTATGAAAAATAATACCCAAGCTTTTTTCAACTGCTAAAATAAAGAATAAGTTCAGCGTCTTGAACAAACGTTTCAAATTAGATTTAGACAACCATAAGTGTCGACTCCCATTTTTTGGGATCACGGCCCAATCTTGAATCATCCCTGAATACCCGAGCTCTCATTTGCGTAATGTGATTACAAAAGCACATCTTTTGAGATAAAAGCGTCGGCTATATACGTAAGTAATGACTTTTTGCAAGGGTCTTTGTGGTCCATAATTGTAAAGCCTAAAACAAAACCACTGTTCATGTTAACTCATTACAGAGATTAGATATTGTACTTAAGAGGATAGGTTCCGAAAAACCATAATTTATTCTTTCTTGTTTGAAGAATCTACCAATGCTAGATATTTGAAAAAAAAATTGACTTCTGTCAAGAATATAATGCACACTCTTATCGAAACATAATCTTCAGACGTCATTCCAACATTGAATCATAAAAAATCAAAGATGCCAAAAAAAGTTTTCATGTCGACTTTTAACATTATTCGAGCAAAATCATATTATTAATATTATTTATGAATTAAAATTCTGTATAAACTTTATTCAACCCAGAAATTAACAGATATTTGATATATATAACCTTTAGTTTTTTTAAGTTGGACTACTAAAGTTATATTTATTAACTTTCTCGATACAATTTATTCTAAAATAATAATACATAAAAAAAACTTAACTAAATTATATAAATTAGAAAAATATAATTGATTTATATAAAAAATATTTATTAAATATAAAAGAAAACATATGAATAAATTTAAAATAAGAAAGATTAAGAAAAATATAATTCATAAATTTTCACAAAAGACTTTATTTCAGTCGTCGCTGTCACTGGGCAGAGTACCCAAGACACTGGCCGCATTACCTCGCTGGATAGTAAGGCTGATGCGTTGCCCGAGATAAGCTCCAGCCCTTGGATCCCCTGAAGCATCCACCAGACGCGATGCTATTTGTTTATATAGCAGTCGAGCGTCAGGCCCCCACGGCCCAAACGTCTCGACTCCAAACGCCACAAAAATGTAGCCTTCTCCTAAAGCTGCATATTTGCACCGCTTGTTGCGCTCTGCCGTTGCAGCAGCCACGCCAGCCGTGACAGCGGTCGACTGAATATGGGACGCAGCGAGAGTATCCACGCACGTCGCGTCCCACACCAGAGAGCGACCATTCTGCCATGGAATGAGCGTCATTCCGTCGGGCCTCTTGCCGTCGTCACGTGCGATACCGTTCGGCTCTAAAACAGCCAGCACGTTAATGGTTACAAGGGCCCTCAAATGACGTCATTCAGGCTGCCGTGATGGGACCAGCGGCCAGCGCTGCGCCGACAAGAGAGGCCGTGATGGCCCAACTGGTCGACGCTTGCACCACACTGACAGCGATGACTTTCATTTGTCTTTGTACCGAGGCGCAGACAGATGGCGAGGGTAAAAGTTGTTTTGTCCAGAAGAGTGCCTATGTTAGCAGAAGGAATAGCATGCAGCCAGAAACCAGATTCACGCTCACCAGTAGCAAGAAGACGAGCACGGTATGCGAGGTTGGAAGCAGTGGCCAAAAGATTCTTCTGGGTCTGTTCGCAAAGAGGCTCGTCCCATGATTTTTGTGATTCCAAAACGATGGGCAGATCCCGACCAGGACAGGCAAGCGTCCAAGCGTTTCTGGCCTCCGTCAAGCACGACGCCTCCACGTCACCAAGTGACGGGCTTATAATATTACCGAAGAGGACGTGCGTGCTGTAAACAGAGGGCAGAAAATCCGGGAGGGCAATGCTTGAGATCTTTCGTACACCCAGTCCGCCGAAACGGACTGGAAGTGTGGCCTGGCTCCAGCTTCTGTCGTCAAATGAGCAGTTCAAAACTGTGGTTAGAGATTGACGCAAAACGATATCTAGTGTATCAACTAAATTCGGGAACTTCCAAATTGGTGAACAACGCAGTGTGTAAGTGAGTTGAGGAACAAACAAACAATGCCGTATGATGCAGAGGGCCATGTGCGGATTTGTTTTGTTCATTCGTTCGGATGAATGTGTGAACTTGGCAACTTGATCACTTACAAACCTGGGCACTGCGTCATCCAGGATTGGGGCCCCCAAGAGGCGAAGCGATTCCTTATCCACAATCCTAATATCAGGAGCCAAAATGTAAAATTTTGAAATTTTTGAATTTTTATCTTCATGTGACAGGAGTTCCGAAACAAAGAGCTCGCATTTAGAAAAATTTAGTTCCAGGCCGAGTTCACTAAATATATTTATGATTATTTCCAGATCGTTAAAAACTGAGGTCGCTTCGCCTCCTACGGTCCCGTCATCCAAGTACCAGATGTTGAGTTTGGACGTTAAGGACGTTATAACTGGGTGGATAGCCAGGCTAAAGATCGTTGGTCCCAGTGGGTCACCCTGTTGACATCCGACTGCCAAGTTGATAAAAGTATTTTGGTATAGTAATTTTGAAGATTGATTATAACACTGAGAAACGTAGTTGTAAATTGGTGAGACATGTTCTTTAACTTGAGTCAACAGGGCTTTTCTGTCCAGGGAATTGAAGGCATTCCAAACATCCACCATCAGAAGGACTTCACCCGCGTTGTTATTCAGAAAAGTGCGAGTTGCGTGAACGGCCGCCTCGCAGCCCCCTGTCGTACCAAACCCAAGCTGAACCGGTTGAAATTTGGAAGCAAGGTCAGGCAGGATATGTTGACAACAGATCTTGGATACCACACGGCGGATCGTATTACCTACGGCGATTGGCCTTATGCCGCCGTCTTTTTTTTTAAGTGCAAAGAGATTTGCTCCTTATAAGATGTCCAAGATCTGTTCACACACCCTGCCCGACAGCATCAGATTCACTAGCCGCGTAATGGCGTCAAGGAGAATACGGCCGGTTTCCCCCACGGTACCACACACCAGGTCCTTATAATGCTGTGGTGTGAGACCATCGAGGCCCCCGGCCAAACCGTTTCGGAAAGACATGATCGCGGCCAGTGTCTCCTCTGCCGTTGCCTCGGGTGTTTGATCTGAAGGTCCGGGTGGATCCGGCAGCTGGGTTGGTATCATTTGAGGTGGATGTTTGGACATCAAGGCCGAGAAGGTGTCTGGTGTATCGGGAGCGATCGCATCGTCGGAGAAAAGTAGCCGAGCGGCTCCTCGAATGTCCCCGTCGTTAACCTTGGCTTCGATTTTTTTATAATATCGTATGAGTTGTTTTGGAAATCGATGCTTACAGTTATTTTTAATTTTTTGCGTTAAAGAGCCTTTTACGTCTTTGTTCCTCCTGACGTACAGAGTCCGGTACGAAAAAGTGAGGAAGTGCTTCCAACTGTCCTCACTATTGTCATTTACGACGCTGTTAATGCATTGGGACAGAGAGGCCGCTACTGTAGTGCGAGCACCACGGGGTATCCTTTTCACTCGGGGTAAATTACCTTTGAGATCCCCTAGAAATTGCCAAAAAGGTTTATCATGGGGAATGCCCGTGTCTCCCTAGGCAGCTGGGCTAGAATTGGTTACTTGTGGATTTAGATGCACTTTCGACCTGTGAATATTTAGGCCTCTCTGTCCCTTATATGATTTCTTACAATCCGGACACTGCACGTCATTCAACGATGACTGGCTTCCGGCTGCAGTGGACGGACTAGCTGTCTGCGACATAGATAATATGTTTTTAATATTGAGGTAAAAAATATTATACACCTTTAAATTAATTTAAAAAATAAAATTTAACACAATTAATAATAATAAGAATTCAAAATAACACTAAGAAACGAAGTATAGGAGTAAAAGGTCCAGTTAACATGGCATAATTAGGGTTACATTCTTACTTTAGTTAATATATTATTTCGCAATTTGAAGGGCACTTTTTAATATTGCTTCATTGTTTTATGGGTACTGGCGTTGTGTTTCTTGAAATTTTCTTGTTGGATCATTGTTTGGATGTCGTGGAAATTTTAAATCTTGTCGACGTCTGGAAAGCCTTTCCCTTATATATGTCAGATAATGATTATTTATATTTTCTTTACTGTTTTAGCTTCTATTACGTGGTTCGGTGGTATTTCGTTGGGTCTTTTACATTAAAATTATATTTTGTGAAAAAATTATGACTGCTTTGTTTTTTTTAATAGTAAAATTCGTGATAAAAGTCGTAATTTTGATATTTTTCCAGAATTCGGCCCTCTCGCACTGCGAGTCTTTTCGCATGGAGTAACGGCGATAAATGCAATCGGAACCTATTCTCCTTAAGTGATTTGTAATTTGATAAAAATATTTTGTAAAAGGAAGTAACTATAATCAGCGTTTTATCAGTTAAAATTTACGCTCCCCAGACCGCAAGGCGCGGGTCGATGCTTCTTTCCACAAATTTATTCACACTCCATTAATAATTGTCGACGGACAGTCGGCCGTGATAGATTACTGAGCACACTTACGCGGCACAAATGAATCTCGAAAAATTCCGCCGGGAACTTCAACGATTTCTGACGGAATTTTTTGCGCCGGTTTTGAGAACAAAGCATTTGCGTTTTTGTTACAAGTGATGTGATTTTCAGCGTCGCATTTGAACTGAAAACGCTTCTTTTAAAGTTTTCATGTAGAAATTACAGTATTTCTGTGTTATTTATCGCAGTACATGCAGCAATTAGAACTTTAAATTACTTAACATGCGTAACAAGGTAAGAGGACAACTCTTCGATATACAGGTTGAAAATAGCTTTATTGAAAGCTATTTTCAACCTGTATATCAATATAATCAGAATCACTAATAAAACACAAAACAGTAAAAAAAAAAGATTTTTCTTTTTTTTGGTATTTAAATTTAGAATAAATGCCAACTTACCTGACGCAACATGTGACTGACAATAGACAGAACATGTTCCCGGCGGTAAATAATGCAAATAGGTTTTGTAGAGCGTCGTCTCTGTCACTGGAGTATTAGTGCTTCTTTGGCGGTCAATATCTTTTTTAGGGTTCCGTAGTCCGACAAGGATTATAGTTTCGCCATGACCGTCTATCCGTCAGTCTGTCTACGGCTAAGCTCAGAGACCATTAGTACTAGAAAGCTGTAATTTGGTATGAGTACCTAGGCTGTTTGATAAGTACCCGTTTTCTAAATGCATTAATATCACTGGGCGAAAATATGTATACCACCATTTTAAGCCATTTTTCAGAGGCGGGAAAATAAAAAGTAACAGCATTCTTTTGTTTTTTTCTCATTTGACAGCGATTCAGTGAAAGCATGAACTAAAAATTGTTAAAATGGAGAAGCAACAGTATCGGTCTGTATATTATAATAAGATTCTTGTTTTTGGAAGGAATAACATGGGATGAAATAAAAGTAAGAGTGCAAGCGGTTTACCTTGAATGTGCTCCTTCTATGACAACCGTTAGATACTAGTATAAGACAACCGTCTTTGATGAGGATCGCCCAGGCCGCCCAATTGAGGTGACTACAGACGATATGGTTAAGAAAATTGAAAATACCGTTTTGTCCGACCGCCGAATTAAACTTCGAGAAATCCTTGATGCTGTAAACGTTTGTCGCGTTGTACGCGAGTCGCTATCCGACCAATTGGTACAAAGTGTCAAGTATCATGACATAATTTTTGACTGGCTACTCTGGCTTCCGCTTGTCATAACCATTGTGCTGGTACCTTTCTTGAAAATAATCAAGATGGCGCGAAAGACGAGGCGGCGCAAAAGAAGTGCGGGGTTTTGTGCTCTGTTGTGAGAAGCAGCAAAGGCCAGGACATGGTTGCCAGCTTCTACGGGTGAGTGCTCATACTAATATGTATCTAATTAGTTAGACCGTTGCTTTACAATCCATGAGGTGTGAAGGGATGAGTGGACAAGTTACAAAATGGCGTATCATTACGTCTGGTATTGGGCAGTAGAACATTCAGATGACAACTGGTGGTTAGCCCGTGAGCGTAGACCCACCAGGCTTGTCGGGATGTTCACCCAAGAGCGCGACGCGAGCTGAGCGCACTAACGGTCGACTATGATGATGGAGCAACCGAGGCAGGACTATGGGGAAGGTGGAGGTCCTCGTGGAGGGAAACCTTCTTCACGTCCGGGATGGGACAGGCAATAGGTAACTCATGCGGAGTTCCCAAGAGGTCCCTAGGCAGCTAAAGTGAGATGATAGCCCAGCTGCTGTGCACGAGAGGGGGAGGTAGCGCGATGCAGAGACCCTCAGCAACCCCTGCACAGTGTAGGGCTATGACAGTCCACTAGCGAGCCTACAAACCGGAGCAGGGATCTGTCGTACAGATCCATAATAAGAATAAGATAAAGACAAAATAGACATTTAGCCACGCACGGTCGACTCATCCTTTCTGTCGTATAATATTTATACTTTGTTGCCCATGTTCATTCTGTAGTAAACCCAAGGCATTTTGATCATGCTACAGAAGGCGCGACAACGTTTCAATCGAGCAGGTACAAAACATAGTAGAACAAAAATTGGGTATGAAGAAAGGGCGAGGTGGGTGCCGCGTTTACTCATGGAGGAGCAAAAACGGAACCGACTGACTACTTCGGAGCAGTGTTTGGCCGTGTTCAAACGTAACCCGGAGGAGTTTCTGCGTCGTTTCGTGACCGTAGACGAAACGTGGGTTCACCACTACACCCCAGAAATGAAAGAGAAGTCAAAGCAGTGGATTCTACCAGGTTAACCTGCTCCAAAGAAAGCAAAAACTGTTAAAAAAGGTTATGGGTACGTTTTTGGGGATTCGCAGGATATTATACATATTGACTACTTAGAAAAGGGGGAAAACGATAATAGGGCAGTACTATGGCAATTTATTGGATGAATTGTACACTGTGTTGAAGAACAAACGATCCCATTTGAAAAATAAAAAAGTACTGTTTCATTATGACAACGCCCCAGCTCATTTGTCCAGAGTTATGATGGCTAAATTAACACAGTTACGCTACGAACTCTTGCCTCACACGAAACGAATTACGAACTATTCTTCAGATTTGGCCGCATGCGATTTCTTTTTGTTTCCCAACCTAAAAAAATGGCTCGGTGCTAAGCGATTTGGATCAAATGACGAAGTCATTGCCGCCACAGAGGCCTATTTTAATGACTTTCCGAAATCATACTTTTTGAATGATTTATTGAAGCTTGAATATAGTTGAAACAAATGTATAAAGTTAAAAGGTGACTATGTAGAAAAATAAATGCATATATACAAAAACAACTGTTTTTTTTTTTCATAAACGGGTACTTATCGAACAGCCTCGTATACATAATAATATTAATCACGCCGATAAAACGGTAAAAAAAATTTGCAAATACACATAAATTGGGGATGACTTTTTTTTCTCGTCTATCTCATAGTGTGGGGTATTGTTGGATAGGTCATTCAAAAACATTATGGGGTGTGAAAACCATTTTTCGATTTAAGGATCCGTTGGTGAAATATCAATTTGTTTGAGTCAAGTGACCTCCCTCCCCCTGCCGGCTAAACGGTTGTTTATGGATATGTGAAAAAATTCACAGGATCAGTATATATATTGAATTTAAAAAACTATCACAGCTAAGTAGGCCTTACAGGTTTAGGAGTACAGGTCACGCCAAACTTTTAATCCCCTCTAAACACCACAATGTATTTGCCGTGCTCCTAAATGTATGGGACTAGAAGTTTAGCACGATCTGTATTAGTAGACCTACTTATAAAATGTACTGGGCAACTACGGAACCATGGCTAAAGTAACATGTGTTTTTTATTTTGAACATAGAACAGTTTCCTTTATTATAGCTAGTTTAATTTAATCTAATTTTAGACTTACAACAATGACACCTATTCTCGTGTAGCAAATATTAAATTTAGAGCTGCCATAACCTAAAACTTTTCATTGCAAAATAGGCTTTAACGCGGATGGATAAAAGTTAAATGAGCTTGTATTATTTTAGGTTTTTCAACTCTAAATTTAAGGTTTGCTGCACGAGAATAGGTCACATTGTCACTATCAACATTGTTACTTCAAGAAAATATAAAAACATACGTGGTCAATTTTGTTTTCCTAATAATTTTTACTATTTGTTTGATTTAACAAATTTGTTTTTTGACGCATGTACAAAATAAATAAATAAATATTTATATAAAAAATATATATTTTTGTTATTGCAGTTACAAAATATAGCAAACATTTCTATATTCAAAACATGAAATTGTAATTCATTTTATTTTTCTTTGTAAATGGCCGCTTAAAACCGTATGATCGCCAAACTCCTTAGTCTCTTAAAAACATAGACACGGAAAGTATTAAAAAGAAAACATATGAAATGTACTCTGTGAACATATGGTATGTAATGGATTTTCATACGAATTTCCTGAACAGTTATTCAGATTTCCTGGACACTTTTAAATAGCTCGCCAGGATGAAGTACTTTCTAGTAGGTCTTTACAGTATGTAGTGGTAAAATTACAATGTATTTTTGAGATAAATCATTTACCTAAAGATAAATTTAAAAGCAAAAAAAAGTTATTTGAGAATTCATTTACTATTGCGTGGCGTTCGTAATATTTTTTTAAATATGCTTATCAGTCTCTTCAGCATCGTGACTCTATCATAAACACAATGCAAAGCGGGACATATCTTAATTTCACCTTCTAAGGAATAATCCTTCAGGTCTTATCCCTTTTATTACACCAGTAAATAGATCTTTATACGTATATCACAATAATCCGTTGCTACGATGAAGATCAAAAGCAAAACCACATAACAATGAAGATCAACATTTTTTTCTTGTCTTATAGCCTTTTAAACCGGGTGGCTATAAAGGTACAATGAGGTAGATATTTATGTATGTACATTATTCGGTAGCAACATAGATCTTTAAATATTCATTTGCTACAATGAAGAACGCGAAGCAATATAGGGCTATAATATTCGGTTTTTATTTAGCTCGACACCTACAGCTTTTACCCGCGGCTTCGTAAGTGTGATAATCGTTTTTGTGTTGTACCTAGGAAACTGTCTGTTTCTCATGTTAATTGGTAAACCCTACCGGAAATCAGGAAAAGCCTTTTTAATCTACACCCGTACAAATTTAAGCCCGTATTTATACAATACTTTTGTGACAAGTTTCAGCGAAAAATTTAAAACTCATACGTGTATACAGGGTGTAATCATTAAGTGTGACCAGGCGATTATTCCGTAACTATTACAGATATCAAAAAAAATTAAACTGATATCAAAAATACGTTACCTAATCAGTAAAATTATGTCAATAACTTTTTGAAAATCCAACGAAAAGTATTCAAAATGTTGACATTAAACACTCCCATACATTTAGTATGAGATTAGTAGAAAGGTTTTAGTTTCCTAATTTTAAAAGGTTATTTTAGCTTAGTACTGATATTAAAGGAAACTGTTTATTAACCAAACAAAGTAACTAAACTATTTTTTAATTGAATAATAGTATATTAATTTCTTAGTAAGTGCAAAATTTTGTATTCAAAGCAGATGTTCGAAGTGACGTCCCTGTTAATCTCATAGTAAATTAAATGTATGGGAGTGTTTAAAGTCATAATTTTTAAATACTTCTCGTTTGATTTTCAAAAAGCTATTGATATCATTTTACTGATTAAATAACGTACTTTCGATATCAGTTTCTTTTTTTTATATCTGTAATAGTTACTGAATTATCGGCTGGTCACACTTAACGATTACACCCGGTATACAGAGAGAAAGTCTTTCGTAATTAATTTCAGGTAAAATAATCATAACAACTACAGCAAGAGGAATAAGTAAAAATATCTTAATTGGAACTTTGTCTCCAAAAGCATTTTAGTATCACAAAAAATAGGTATAGCATTTATCAAATTCTCTTGCTGAAAACTCATGTTTCATGTACATAATGTTCAGCTGATTGATATGGCGTTACCTATATTGACAACAATTCAAACTTTAGGTACGTAATCTTTGAAGCTACCCGTGTAAAAATTCAAGTCAGAACTGTACTTATTTGTTATGATATCGTGACGTAGCCCAGATACGTGTTTGTCATTATTATACTTTGTGATCTGTTTCAGAATATTTTTAAAACAAAATGATACAAAAAGGCTCTCTGAACCTGGGTATTCATTATTAATGATCTTCAACTGTCACCTGAAACATTTAAATTCACTTTATGCCATCGTTCCAACTGCGCGTTACGTCCCAATAAATTCGCTCTCTTATTTTTTTAAAGAAAAATTGAGATAGAGCCCAATTAGGGAAACCCACGTTTCATGTGAATTTAAAGTTCGTTATTCATACGAGTTAGTGTAAGAAATGTTAGAAATAGAAAAATAATATTTGAAACGAGCTTTTGCTCGTAGCTTCACTCGTACTGTTGTTGTTGTTTTTGTTATGAATTCGGTAAACAGTGAAACATTTTTTCTGACCGAAATAATTTTCGGCTTTAAGCCCAGATGCAGTTCTTACGAAGTTTTTATTTGGAAACCTAGTTTACAGTACCTCCGCAAAATCAGGTAACGTTTCCGATCCAAAAAGTAATCTGAGCCCTTTTATTTCATCTTACAGTAAAGTGTCTATGAAAAGGCCGAATTTTAAGCCACGTTTCTGACGTAAATACTATTCTGAACCTTTTCTTTCGAAGTAATAATATTCTGAGGCTTTTATTTTATCTTGCTGCATAAACAATGTATACAGATGTAGAGACAGAGTGTTTCCAATGAGACCAATATGGTATCCTGTGCCCTTTATTTTGAGTTTTCAGTAACTAGTGTCTTCGGTGAAGCGCAATTCTGATCGAATTAGCATTTGGAAGATTTGATTTTATCCACCAGTCTGTAAACAGTGTCTTCAAATTGTTTAACAGAAGATCCGTGTTTTGACTGTAACTCTATATATTATACATCTAGTCAACACATTTGAAATAATATTCTGAGCTCTGATAAAAAAAATAGTAAACGGTTTTTCCTGCGAGGCTAGAGGCGAAGTCACTTTCCATTTTTCAGTCAACGGTGCTTTCGGCACAATTATCTGTTTAATACCCCAGTATTTTGATTGGAATACGCAAAATAATGTGTTCAACTTCAACGCTTCCTATCGTTACATTAACAATTCCCAGATTTATTTTATTACAAATATCTTTAACTCTTTTCATTTCTTCAATCTCGTTATTGCTATAACAATAGTAAAACAATAAAATTCAATCTAGATTGTGATTAGACGATTACTGAAATAACTTGCAAATTATTGGGCAGAATTATTGAATTAACTTACAAATGAATGGGCAGAATTACTGAAATTACTTTTTAAACTTCTTATAATGTTTAAGTTGCAATGTATGTTTAAATAGGTACTATACCTGAATTACATATGATTACTTTTGATTGTAGTCTAAGTACTGATAGTATTTCGTGAAACAACCACTAAATCCAAACGGAATAAGAAAAACTTTCTTACGATATAGTACGAGAGAAGGCTGAAAAGTTTTGAGCCCAGGGTATTTTTAGGGTTTTATGTAATTTTCCTGCACTTCTTACATTCAAAAAATATTCGTCATCTTTGCCTTCGAAATTCTCGTCTACAGCCGCCTTAATTTCTTTGTCACTCAAAAATCTTCGTGCTTAGGGATCTTTTTTCAAATGAAAAAACCAGACAAGTGCGAGTCAGAGTTGCCCACCGAGGGTCCCGTACATATTAGTAAAAGTTTTAAAAATCTACAAAAAGATTTGGTCAATCGTGTGATTGGGCATACCGTTGCTTAACGATTTAATTACAAATGTATAGTTTTAAGATTTTTTCCTATACTTGTAGTATCAGACGGTATTACTTGCTAAATGTCATAGTTCTAGGTCAACGGGAAATACCCTATAAATTTTGATTCCCTTGAGAGTGTCGAAATATACGTTTTTTGCGGCATAAACGGGTGTATCTTTATTTTTACGTTAAATTAAAAAGTAGATTTTTTCACAGTTTCAAAGGACTTCAGTATATGGTATTAATTTCAACTCGGTACCTTCACGCATCTTTGAGATAAAGGGTCTTGACAGACAGACGGACAACAAAGTGATACTATAAGGGTTCCATTTTTCCCTTTTGAGGTATGAAACCCTAAAAACAGGAAATAATCGCTGGGGGCTAGGTCTGGACTATATGGAAGGTGGTTGATTTTTTCAAACCCTGTCTCGACCAGGGCACGCCTTGCAACTCGCGTGGTGTGCATGGGCGCATTGTCCTGCAAAAACAGGACTTCTTTCACAGTTTGTCTCTCTTTTTCTCGACAACTACTTGACAAACTTTCATCAATAACGCGGTGTGATATACACTATTCATTTAATTTTTTTTGGAAAAGTAGTCAATGATCAGAATCCCTCCAAAATCCTTAAAACAGTGGCCACGAGCTTGGATGACGATCTTTCCACTTTAAATTTCCATGGCGGCTTTCATCTATTTCTATCCACTGCAATGACTTCTGGTTTGATTCATACCGCTGGATCCTAGTTTCATTAACAGTGAGAATTTTAGAAAACCCGTCGCCAGGATTATTGCCACAAGGGTTCAAAAACTTCTGCGAAGTTGTGATCCGGCGTTGTTTGTCCAGCGGAGTGCTCATTTTTGACACCCCTCGTCTTTAATGTGCAAATGATTATGCAAAATGCTATAGGTCGTTGGCAAAATGTCACCAATAAAATTTTTTGCTAATGCCTACGGGTGCAGTTATCTGCCACAACTTGATTTGTCGATCTTCTAGATTTTTTTTTACTTTTCCAATATTTTCTTCGGTAACGGCAGTGTTTGTACGCCCCAACCTGGGATCATCTTCCAGTGACTCCCTGCCATGCTTGAATTTTCGGCTCCAACGTTTTATGGTGGCAAATGAAGGTCCAGACTCCCCATAAACTGTAGACATCTCTTTTTGTTTTTTGTTGTGAGGAATTTTATGACAAATCTGCACTACAATTTCGGGAAATGCGCATATGACTCAGACATGGCGATGTTTGCCGTTCAATTACTAAAAGGGTAATGATGCTAATGACATGAAACTCTGTATTTATACTATTGAGGGTATTTGCAATTGGTAACATGTGAGACATTTGTCACACTTAAAGGTACTAGGGCTTAAAACTTTTCAGCCTCTTTAGTAAATCGTCATTTACTACAGTCGTTCTTATTACCAACGCCTAAAATTTTAACCCAAAAAACACATTGGGGTTTGTCAATAGGCCCTTAATTTTTATTTTATTTTTTATTTATCTCAATCTGACATAATCTGCGAAAATAAATTATTTTATGAAATACATATAAATTATTTAACTTTTTAACATACTTGGGTTTATTTATTTCTTACAAACATATATAGGTATACTAATTATAAAGTAGTAACAAAGTTGTGTCTGTACATTTAACATTTTTGAAAATGATTAAATGAATTGGCTTATTAATATTGATTGTGCTGAAGCCAAAAGAATTTTTATCTGTGTGTATGTATGTACGTTCCAGTTCAACTCGAGAACTACTCAACGGATTTGGATGCAGTATTTTTTATTATCACCGTAGCGACCCTGATCAACACATGGGCTTTTGGGGTTGTTCATATAATAACACACAAGTGGTAAACGGGCCAAAGATTGAATAGTTGCGGGCGGGATCGCGGGCGAAGGCTAATATCAGAATAATATTACTTTGGTAGGTGTTTTTTTGGTGTATTAAAATTAATATACCTTTCGATAAGTAAATTAAATATTATATTGAAATCGGTTTACTAATTTGGGCTACAAAGCTACGGGCGGAAATACAGACATATATCATTTACTTTTATTGGACCTAAAATATTATCATTAAAATTTCGGTTTCGTTCTTTTTTTCACGATTACAGAGCCGTCGCTCGAAAGTAAAAAATTGGGCGTTACTCGCGACGGGCTGGCAGTGTCATTTTGCCTCGCCAATATACACACTTTATTATCGTTGTAAACTTTGTTTTTTATTGCCGCTTCCGACAAATTACAAAGGAAAAACAGCTGCGAGTTGTAAAAAGTTCACACAATGTCTAAAACAACGTTCCATTGTCTGGAATAATACTGTAAATAAAGATAATATCCTAATTGGAACCACAATTGTGTAAGTAAATAATGCAGTGGCCTAATAATTGGTAAACCGACAGCCATCAAAAATTTCCGTATGCATAATCCAGTTTAAAGTTGAATAAATGCAAACAGTTATCACGAATTATTTAGCTCCAACGTTCGGCACGAGGCCAGCGGTCTGTTCTGTGAATTACACTGAACTATTCAGGTCGGGAAAACCGCAGTAGCTCAGTTCTGCCTGCGCGACGATTAAAAACTTAAACTGGGAGAAAAACTTTAC
The DNA here is from genome assembly GCA_910592155.1 of Ypsolopha scabrella. Classification (NCBI taxonomy): domain Eukaryota; kingdom Metazoa; phylum Arthropoda; class Insecta; order Lepidoptera; family Ypsolophidae; genus Ypsolopha; species Ypsolopha scabrella. Next base: position 15,406,288 of record OU342961.1, on the reverse strand, counting down.
ACTGAGCCGTTTTGCCACGAGAACGCTTAGCACTCTGTCTACTACATCATTTACAAACATATATAAAAAAAACTATTTTATTCAGTTTTTATTTTCGATTCTAAAACGAAGTTTTAAATGTATTCCTTCCATAGTTGTAGAAAAATCTCAAAAATTGTTAAATAAAGTGTAACCCACCTTACTTTGAACGAATATTTCCGTAGAACTGCTCGATACGCTCTCACAATACCCGTACGTTATAACACGTCCCTATTTCTGAGCACGAACCTATTGGGCAGCTTTTGTGCAGAGTAAAAGACGTGTTTCTATAGCACCTTAAGAAAACATACGAATAGAAAGGTCAGTCAACTCGCCACAGATTTATTAAAACATGTAATCGGTAGAATCGACACGCGCTCCTCCTTGACTTTACAGCCTCTGCCCTCTCTGAGCATAATTCATTTTTAAACTCATTGCTCACGTTTCAGCTCACGTAAGGCTGCTGACATAAAAGTTCACCGCTTCGAAATTGGAAACTGTTCATGTCGCTTTACTAGCGTAGAAAATGTGTAATGGCCAGCGATGCTTATCTTGAACGTAGCACTTTATTCGATATACTTTTTTTGTATTTTATTTATTCAATCCCTTGAGCACGTTTATGTATACGTATTTTCTTGTTATATATAACTCTATCCCTAGTGAGTTAGCTTTTTCAACAAATGATATATACTTACCATACCTGACCAGTAGTGGCCCGTAGTTTCCCCTCTGCCCAACATGGCTTTAAGCGAAACTGATCTACAGCTTCTAACTTGGTGGAGTGTGTCGACAGGGTTGCAGGTTTCATGGATAGGGTCACCAGGTGGATGCCGTGTACACGGTGACCTCCTTCACTGGTTTGCCTCCTATATGAATCGTAGTGAGTCTGATATACTCGGTTGCTTACATTTTAGGTTTGCAACAATTCCATCTGCGTTTCTTAGGGTGTAACGTTGTTGTTTTTCAACGTGTGTTTGTATGACATTTTCGACTGTTTTTTAATGCTAGCTTTCTCATGTATGCTGATGTCATGATGATGTTCATGCCCATTGTTGATTACCAGGACTGTCGTAAGCTATAAGAAAACCTAGAAAGGCGTCCAGCCTATTTTCAAAATTGGCTAGATCTCAACAGTAATAAATGTCAGGTTTCAGTTAATATTTTGAAAATTTACGTTGTCTCCATACTTTACGATCAGTTTATTTTAAGTGTGTCTGAAGTAAGAGATCTAGGAGTTTTATTAGATAATAAATTAACATTTATTGCACATTTTCATTAAATAATTTCCAAGGCCATAAAGGCGTTCGGTTTTGTATATCGTGCTTCGAAGCTATTTCGCACAGTAACACCGTTCTAACGGCACTATTATTCGTATGTAAAAGCATCCTAGAGTATGCTTGAACTGCTTGGTCTTCTCAGTACGCTACTCACTAAAAGTGCCTAGAATCGGTGCAAAGATGGAGGGTCTGATAGCTGAAATATCTAGCTAAAGCCATTCTACAGGAGGAAAGCCTTTAAACAAATAGTATGCTGCAAATTGTCTACTTGTTTTGAAATGATTTTCTACTAAAACGCTCTGGGAAAGATACACCACAGCGGATTTAAAATTTTTGCCCGACATCATCAGTGTCAGTATGGACAGCATCGAACTAAGAAGCCGCGTACTGCTGCGTGAATCTGGTATTCGCTCGAGACCTCAGCACCCACGGCTACTTATCCACGTCTACGCACGCATGAATTACTCATCCATCTCATCTATTGCATTGCCACCCACGAGGAGAATTTATCTGATTCCGATGTTTTCTCTCTAAAGCGCGATCAATACTTCCCGAGTACAAAAAAATTATGCCCATTATTATTCCTATGTACATATTTTCCATTTTTTTCGTTTCTTTCATATTGATGTTCACAAATTTCACATACACACCTTCGTACATACACAATCTCTCACACTTCCCTCACACAAATACACCCTTGCATAATTTAATATGTACTCAGTCATAGAATTCTCACAGTAATTAATTTAATTTTGACTTCTATTAGCTTATTTCATATTTTCATTAGTATTCTTGTTTCTTTGTGTCGTCTCACCTTTGTCTTTTATTGTTGGCATTTTCTATTATTGTACCATTATTACTCAAAACTTATTTATTTTTCCTCTAAATTTTATTTCAAAATTTGTAAACCTGACTATATTTAAATTATGCTAAAATTTTCTTCGTTTAAATTCGATAGTGGCATATTGAAAATTGTATCTGTGTGTCCATTGTATTTTGTTCTGAATACAATAAACGTTTGCAATGAAATGAAATGTATGTACACTACATGTAGTATATAAGGTGACTTTAATTTATACAGCCAAACTCATACTGGGGCTTGGTAAGTGATCAGTAACACGGATCAATGACCCTTTTTGTGAAATTCGTAAATTATTATTTTCGTGTTCCTTACAAACGGATTCCCAGCTCCGAGTCAATTACTATGGGACGTCAAGGTTTTATTTTGCAAAATTGGCAAAAAGTGTTATCGATCCGTGTTAGTGATCACTTACCAAGCCTTCAGTATGAGTTTGGCTGCATAAATTAAAGTCACCTTATATATAAGCAATGTTTATTTTTAACACAGATTCTTCGCTAAAAACAGAATATTTGTCATTCTATGGAGACAAAAACAAAATATTTACTTCAACTCAGCACAGAAACCCGTAAACAAGGCAAGGGAGCGATGGAAAACAAGATAATTATGATAATGATTAACTATCCTAAAAACAAACAGAGCTATCGCATAACCGTTAGATAAAACAATCTTTTCTTACTTTCCGAAGACCCTATACCTTTATTTATTAGAAATTGTCTTTGTTTACAGGTAACTTTAGAAGAAGCAAATGGTTCGTCTTGTAGCCAGTTTGCCCTCGGCGAATTACTTTAGGAAAGTTGGCATTGAGTTATAGATTCCCGACTGCCTTCGAAATACTTTTTGTTTTGTTCACTTTGATCGTAAACAGAGATATCCGTTGTGTTCTGACGTGTTTGTAACTTTAACAAAATAAGTATATGGCTATATATCATGGAGGAGGCACTGTGACGGCTCAATGTTTTGGAAGGGTTCAAGTTAGAGATAAGATATTATGGTCTCTCGAGGAGTCGAAAGGCTGATACATGACGATATGACTATCAGTACTCGTTTTTTGTATCTATATTGCAGTGGCCGAAAAACCGTGGCCATGTGTTAATTATTGTGTATAAAATTACTTACTTCACTTTACCTGTGCAATTGATAAAAAAACATTTACTTTGCCCGATATATAAAAAGGAAATGTCAAAAAGTGTATCCGAAGGTTTTGAAAAATCCCGCAGAGGCACTTTCGTGTTCAGTCTACGAGCTTCATAACGCATGTTATTTATGCATTTTGATGCTCCCATCATCTATCACGATGGGATGTAATAATTGTCGGTGTAACATGGGTGTACGAGTGTGGACTCTGGCTTGCACTTCACATTCCATAACTAAGCTAAGAAAAGCACATTTATTTATACAACCAAATTCATACTGAAGACTTGGTAAGTATGTGGTCGGTATCAAAATTCAATAACCCTTTTTGGAAAATTTTAAAATTACAATTTTCTTATTCCCTATTTCTTGTTACGCAAACCAGCTCCAAGACAGTACTATTCTACTACTAAGTACTATTCTCGTACTAAGTAGTATTACAATGAAAAGACGAAATTTTCTTTTTCGAATTACAAATATTTATTTAAATAAATTATTTTATTACAACTAAAATTATAATACATTCTAAAAAACTCAACGAAATAATATAAAGATAAAAGTTAAATTAAATAAAAGACTTTATTTAAGTCGTCGCTGTCACTGGGCAGGGTACCCAAGACACTGGCCGCATTACCTCGCTGGGTAGCAAGGCTGATGCGTTGCCCGAGATAAGCTCCAGCTCTTGGGTCCAAAAATTTATTGATCTGTGATACTGATAAGTTGATCAAATAAGGTAAGTACCAAGCCTCCAGTAGGAGTTTGGCATATAAATAAAGTTCATCTTGTATTTGATTGAAATTGTAATTGAAAGTGAAAAATTATATCAATGGATTTGATTTATATTTAGTTCTTAGTGGAATAAGGAATCATCTTCAATATCATAAAATAAATATTTGTGGAATAAAAATACAAAAAATTGTATATCATTTGTTGGAAAAAGATACTGCTGTTTATGTAGGTACATTCTCACTTATATTTTATTCCAGACTGAAACTACAAAGGCTCTCACCGCTTACCATTGTTCAAAAATACAAGTCACATTTAAAGATTAAAATTTTTATTCAGGATCAAAAACCGGTGCTCCCTTGTGATGACAGAGCACCTTTTCGCATTAAAACCTACATTTTCGGCGAAATGTGGAAAACATAAAAAGACGATCGTAATTATAAACTATAAGTATCTCCTTCCTAGCATACGAATAATACGAGTAAGTTAAATGATAGATATCCATAGTACAAATTCGAAACTCTCAAATTTTGACCTTGCGTTTGCTGGCGATACCAGGTGGTAGAGCTGATGCCGGGCTCGACTGTGGAGGTACCACCATCTTACTCGCAAATCCTCCCGAAGTTATTCGGGGGAGAGTAAGAGAACAGCTCTCAGGCAAAACCAGGCGGCCCACCATTGCCTGGGACCGATGGATGGCGGTATATCCATCCCCAATTGCCGGGCCTTATATAAAACAGACTGGTGACGGGCAGCGGCGTCACTGGTGCAAGGGCTTCGGCACCGCGCTCACCAACCCGCCTGCCCAGCGTGTGTGAGTATGGGCATTTCTTCCAGGAGGACCGCCAAGAGTGGTGAAATCCTGGAAAGGCCTATGTTCAGCAGTGGACGAAGCAGGCTGATGGATGGATGGATGGTTTGCTGGCTTAGCGAGAGGGGTGAACGCAAAATCTATCTGTAATTTTTATATTCAGAAAAATCATGAAAGCTTGGATATCAAATCAGATTTGAATCAAAAACCTCTTGAAATCTTAGATTTTTATAAAATTAAACATTTAGAGTACCTACTAATTTTCCAAATATATTTTGACCCACTTTCGCCTGTGGGCTGAAATATATTAAAAAAATTAGTACATACTCTTTTATAAATTACTTATTTTATCTAAAAAATATACGTAAATGAAAAGCTCACTGTAGCAATTACATATTTAAAGTTTTTTTGTTTTTGGGTACCTTTAATGCGTTTTGTTTTTAGCTTATAGGTTCTGTTTTTTTATGACTGTCATGCAGTTTTATTTCAATCCAAGTAGTTTAATAGAAACACAACAAAGTCAACTTACTCGTACATACGTACCCATAATTTTAATCATTTATCGTAACGTCAAAATCCCCATAAGCTCGTTTCGTAAGCGACATTGTCAAGCGCACGTACTATCTAATTGACAGTCGTAACTTTGGAGTGTGGGTACTGTATTTTATGACCTCAAGCAGTAAGTAGGTCAAGTTTTTGTTCACCCTCCTCCCCGGTGTACGCGTGATACACTATCTAAGGTCTCGAGCCAGATGAAAGGCCTGATAGCGTCCTGCCATAAAAAAGGCCGTATCTGGGACAGCCCGTCCCAAGTACTCACGTCCCATCACCTTTCCGTCCCACTTTATAGACGTGTGTCCCAACACACCGCAATTTACGGGCGCCCGCATTCACTCTACTCTTAAATTAATTACAGCCTAGATTAAAGTTTATTTGATTTGTCTCGTTTAATTTTGTTTTAACTAAACGCTTAGCTACGGTATCTACCTACAAAGTTTACATAGAAACCTTTGTATTTAAATTTCGTTGAAGTTTAATTCTCAGTGTAATCTTTTATAGTTTCATTACGCTTTATCTTATAAAAGAGTTTAATAAAGAAAGGATATTTTTTAATTAAATCGTTTGTTTTACTTTGTTTGCGAAATATATTTTAACATTCCGTTTGTGCTTTAAAGTTTAAAGAGATTACAATGGTTTTCAAAGGTGTAAACGGACCCCTAAACATTAAACCAGCACTAACCTGAAACAAACAACTTCGCAGGTCCCATATTTGGTCTTAATGATAGTTTCATGACTTCATTAAGTCCCCTTCGCATAAAGACTTCCGTTCAAAGTACTTGGTTAACTTTAGAAGTAGAAGGTAAGTTGCCTTGTAAAAATATACGACACCTGTGGGGATTTGGACCAAAAATTTCATCGCTATATTTGTGCATTTACTCGTACCTTGGTATAGGAAAGCTTTGGCCCGCATTTTTTCTTGGGTGATTGGTTGGATTTTTTGCAAGTCACCTTTTTAGGGTTCCTTACCCGAAGTACAACACGGAGCCCTAATAATATCGCTCTGCTGTCTGTCCGTCTGTCCGTCCGGGTATGTCACGGGTCTCTAGCATGCAGACGGAATGAGTTACAGACCTGAAATTTGGATATAATATGTAAAATGTTGACTTAAAATCGAATATTGAATTATAAATTAAATTTCATTACTTTAACAAATATGAAAAAGGAGCCAAAAAAATGTATGGGATGTCATTGTCTAGAACTCATTAAATTGTATTTTTTTTATCTCCGAAAATAAAGAAATGGGCCATCAAAGTTGTCAGTTTTAGACATATGGTCCACGTCAAAAACTAAACTAATTAGGATTAGGGAATTTTTTTGTTCATTATGTGCCATATTGAATTTAAACAACAAATATTGAAAACGCCAATTTTTAATACAGATTTAGAGTTACGTACCCGAATACTCAACTAACCTAATTTTGCAGTTTTTTTTTCATACAATTTCTAGGTACTGATAATTTGTAATGTTTATTCTAATCATTTAGATTTTACCATTTCAGGGCGCGTGTTCTACTCGCACTTGACCGGGTTTTTTACGGTAAGGTAGGCTGGGCTAATGGAGGAACCATTGCTTGTGTCATGTCTGTCATTCATCAATTTATTAGTCATCTCATCACACATTTAAGGCTTGTTTGAACGAGTTTAGTAGCGAGTTAACTGGCATACCTAGCGTGTTTAGCTACTGGCCCCACTGCGCGAATAGAATAGTTTTCAATTTTTTTGACAGTTAAGTATGGAGAACCTACTTCCGCGCACCTCCCGCAACCCCGGCAGCTTTACTCACACAGTCTTGCCCATAGATAAGAGTATAAATGGTCTTGCCGTGTATCAAACAAACATACGAGTTATGCTTTAGTACCGTTCATTTGTGGTCAAAGCAAAGACGCGCGCATTGTATTTGAGGATTTATGGTTACCTTTAGTGGATATTTAACTGAAATAATAGTGTTAAAAGAGTAGTATGGTTGCCTTCCTACAAACAAGGATAATACAATAAATATTTTTAACTACACTCATAACGTAAAATTCTGATTGTGAACTGAAAAATATGACATTATTTATTAACTAACGCTCATCTCTAAAAAGGAAAAAAATAGTTAATTTATGTTACAGACTTTCAATATTTCGAAAGTCTAGAAGTTTTCTAAAACAAATGCTTTAGTAGTAACTTATGAGACTGGTATTAAATGCGAAACTACATGCATGCATACAGGCATCAGGTATGACAATGTCCTATCCTAATAGCATCTGAAGCAAATAAGTGATTTTCAATACCATCACACGAGTTTTTTAAATAATGCACATACATATATTACTTTATTTAAACTCATCTAATAGGTGCAATAGCCTACTTATTTTCATAATGTTGGTAGAATTTGCTATGGCCCAATATCCCCTTTCAAGGTCAAACCAAGAAGCTTCCTCACAAAAGTGGCAAATCTGTGTCCCACACACTCACCAACTAAATCCCTGCAACAACCTGTGTCACAGTCCAATCTGATCCCAACACTAAGCAACGCGGCACGTATGTCTCTACAATATTATCTATCCCGGGAGAGTGCTTCGGGCGCAAAGGATAAATAAAACGAAAACTACTTATATCTCATGTATACCTGGTCCTGGTACCCATTAGTGTTATATCGTGAGCTAGACTTTAGTTCGCGACAGGCAACGCTGGGTCACTTGCTTTATTCTTCCCTGGGGAAACATGATATTGGTACCCTAGAAAAGTGTTAGTACACAATGGTGATACCCTAACGTTATATTGCATCATATTTTGTTTCGCTAGTCAAATGGATGACATCTTATACCAAACAAGCTTTTGCCCGCGACTTCATCCGCGTGGGTTTTGGATATAAATTCCAACCACATTTTTTCTATATAACTTCTAAAAAAGTGTGTACAATATTAATGGGTTGATTTCGTTTTTTTTTCTTCGTGGACCCTTGATTTTAAAATTCATGTTTAATTATTTATTTTAAAGAGCCTTTTTCCAAGTTTTAGGTTAATACACATAAAGGGTATACGATTTTCCTTATACACTTTGGTTTTGATGATTTTTGAAAATACCGTAATACGTGTCTTATTATTTTTTATTTATAGTATTTGTGCCAAGTTTCAAATTGATACACGCAGGGAATACGATTTTTGATACATTTCACCCCATTTCACCCCGTTAGAGGTTGATTTTCGGAAAATAATTTCCTCATGCACCCCTGCTTTTTAGAGTTCCGTAGTCAACAAAGAACCCTTATAGTTTCGTCATGTCCGTCCTTCTGTCTGTCTACAAGTTCACGAGAAATAGCCTACCAACTTACTTTTGCAGTTACGTTTCATACATTTTCACATATTTCATAAGGTTCTAATTTTATACGAATCGTTTAAGTCTATTTACTTATTTACTTATTTTTATACTCTTATTACTATTTACTTATTTGAATGCTACGGAACTCTCAGGCGCGAGTCTTCCTCGTATTTGAACGATTTTTTCTAAAAACGTACGAGTAAGTTTCAAATTTAATTTTTCTATCTTCTGCGGTTTTGGCTGTGCTTTGTCTTTCAGTAGGTCACGAAACAGTTTTATATAAATAATACCGACCTACCTATTATTCAACACAGCTCACTGAGGAGTTCCATGATTGGCACCTCATCATCAGACTCTGGTTATTACGGACTGATTGAAAACGTTTTTAAAAAGGTGAATAGAAAGAGTTTAAACATTCTACTGATATACATTAAACCGTTTCTACTCCATATCATATCACATATCGCAAAACGCCACGTACAACCTAAGCACGATCACCTTATTGTCTGTTACCCGTTGAAAAAATAAATAAATTTCTCAGGACTTTATCATCAAACCCTAGTAGTTATTATCTAAATCACATCACACTAATATTTTAAATGCGAAAGTTTGTGTTTGTGTGTGTGTATGTTTGTTACTCTTTCACGCTGAAACGGCTGGACGGATTTGAATGAAATTTAGAATGGGTATAGCTTATACCCTAACTTAACACATAGGCTACTTTTTATCCCGGAAAAAGCATCTAGTTAAGCCGAATAACACGCTGGCGGAGCCGCGGGCAAAAGCTAGTAATATATGTGGAATAAAAGTACAAGAATTTGTGTATAATTTATTCTAGTAATACATAATTTCCATATTTCTGATGAAAACTGACCCATCGAGCAACTAAACTGAAACTGAACCGGTTTGAAAACCTTGAAACATGTGTAAGTTTTTTTATGTAGAATCCCTACATTTAAAATTTCGACAGCCTAGCGTGAACGGTGTCGGCAAAATGGAGGTTTTTTTATTAAAACTTTTACCCTCTTTTTGAACCCTTTCAGCTACAATTTTCCAAAATCCTTTATAAGTGTGCGTTTTCACTCCTCTAAAATAGACCTTCAAAATACCTGCAACGTCCTGCAGTTTGGGCTATATGTTGTCTGTCAGTCAGTCAGCCTTTTATTTATATTTATGGATTGATTGATGTGTGAAAAAAGTCAAAGGTTTCACATCACACTACCAACATTATTATAGTCACCGTTTTGTGACTGTAGGTAAGTGAAAATGCTAAAAGTCCTAAAAACGATGCCCGCATTTTGTCGAGGTGCAAACTGCACATTAATCTATGCAATTTTTGTAAAGGCTTGCGAATCTGTTTATTATAATGTTATATAATGGTGTGGTACCGGGTGTTTACCTTCAAATTGCGCTGTTTGGTTTTAATGGCGTAATTATTTTTTGTTCGGACATTTTGCTGAAACTGTATGGGTTACCAAATGAAAGGGCATCATGAGTTGATCGTAAAAATACACTACATCATATCATAACATTTCTGAAAATAGCAAATAAAACACCAAGTTTGGGCCCCTTTAATTAAAACACGACTGAAGGAATTGGTATAAGAAGTATTAACTTTTATAAAAAAAAACATACGTCAACTCGTAATATCCTAACGACAAAAAGTTTTTTTAACTTAATACTTTCTTAGTTCCTTTCATGCCGTTATACTCGGACAATATACATACAGATTTAAAGACGTTATACAATAAACATATGGAGTACAGATTCTTCTCAACTTTACTTTTATGAAAGGAAATTTGTAAATATTACCATGTTTTTTTTCTTTCCTCACGTAAGACGTGACGATATTGCGAGTAAGTTGACGTATGTTTCACAAACAATTTTAACGTTTCCACGTTGTCACATTTCCAACCTAGGTGTGTTTTGAGAAATATTTTTTTATCTTTAGAAAACATGTGTGTGTAACTAGTATATTTTTAAAATTGGTTTATTTAGTCGTTTTATTTACTATCCACAGATAGCTTAAAAATAACCGTCAATGAATCGATGAATAATAATAAATATTAATAAACCAAACAGCGCAATTTGAAGGTAAGCACTCGGTACTATACTACTATGTAGCATACAATAAAGAGATTACAAATAGTCCAGTGAGTATGGGCATTTCTTCCAGGGGGACCGCCAAGAGTGGTGAAATCCTGGAAAGGCCTATGTCCAGCAGTGGACGAAACAGGTTGATGGATGGATGGAAATAGTCTCTTCCGTTCACAGAAACCCTATAGAATAATATGGTTTATTGCTCCTCGACTATTTACATTATTACATACAAGAAATAATTATTTTACTTACATTCCTACAAATATCAAGCTCATAAGCTAGGTATGTTGTATTATAATCACAGAGAAAGCTAAGAAATATTAGAAAAATATACAATAAATATTAGCTAGATCCAAAAAAATACCAAAAATAAATGATGATGTTTCACCAAGTGCGAGACTACGAGAAGGATTTAAAATTTTCTTGATATTACATATACAAGGTGACTTTAATTTATGCAACCAAATTCTTACTGAAGACTCGGTAAGTTCTCAGTAACAAGGGCCGTTGACCATTTTGTGAAATTCATGAATTATTCTTTTCGTGTTCCTTACAAACGCAAGCCCAGCCCCGAGTCAATTACTATGGGACGTAAAGATTTTATTTTGCGAAATTAGCAAAAAGTGTTGTCGATCCGTGTTACTGATCACTTACCAAGCCTCCAGTATGAGTTTGGCTGCATAAATAAAAGTCACCTTATATTTATAACAACACACCTAGAAATTAGGAATACTAATCCTACATGAAGAAAAATAAATAAGTAAAGCAACCTGTCTCCATTTCCTAAGTTGTGGTCATAACCCGATATGACTATGAAACGACTGCGCACAAAAACTTTATTTACTTTGAGAACTTATAGCCCGGGCAGTAGCGTTGCATTTTAGGTAGTGATTTTACGCCGACAGATTGCCATCTTTTTCAATAGATCTGGAATGACTAATAAGAGAACCAAGCGTCAGCTGATGCACCCGCGGTGGGTGTGGGTGTGGGAAGTTCCGAAAGTGGCAAAAAAAATAGTAATAGTACGCCGCCGGCTGAAACTTTTCTCACAGATAGTTGACATCATACTGAGCTGAAAAAAAATCGTCAGCTGTATCGTGGAGGGGGGATGATGCATCAGCTACTCGCATGAACTTGTAAAAAAACACGTGAAATAAAGTGGTAGTACGCCGCATGAAATTTTACTAGGTGACTCTATAAATAATTAAAAGTACGAAAACAACAATCAACTCCGCGGGTAGCGGTGGAAAGGCCGTCAGCTGACGCAGTAAAATGAAAAAATATTGCAGATGCAGCTGACGATTTTTTTTCAACTCAGTATGATGTCAACTATCTGTGATAAAAGTTTCAGCCGGCGTACTATTATTATTTTTTTACCAAAACCTCTCACCCCACCCACCGCCATTTGAGCAGCTGACGGTTGATTCACATATCAGTGATGTCAGATCTACGATCGATGTCAACATCAGTCGGCTTACTATGACTTTTGTATTTTCAACGGTACCTCCCGGACTATTACCCATAACAAGATAATAATACTGAGGCGGACAAAATATTTGTGGTCTTTGTTACGAATGAGTGTAAGTAAAGGAATAAGGTTTTATTATGAAGTTATAGCTGAATATTCATTGATTTTACATAAATTAACGGGCAATAATATTATTCATCAGAGACACAGAAGGTAATTTTAGACCGAATTATCAAAAGCTAGCACTGACTAACTCCAACATCGGATTTGGTCATGTGTGTAGATTATTTGCGCTGATATGTTGTGCATTTCGATCTATTTCAGTTGTGTTCGTTGGCAATACTTGAATTTCAGTTGAATAACGTATATCATTTCTATAAATTGCAGCAAACAATGTCACAATATCTACATTTATACTAATCCTACTTCCTAATAATATTATAAATGCGACAGTATGTGCGTGTGTGTGTGTGTGTGTGTGTGTGTGTCTTACACTTTCACGCTGAAACGGCTGAACGGATTTGGATGAAATTTAGAATGTATATAGCTTATACTCTAACTTAACACATAGGCTACTTTTTATCCCGTAAAAATGCATGGTTCCTGTAGGATAGATCAATATCGTTGAAAAATCAGGTGTCTAATTAGCGCGGTCATTAATCGTTGGTGGTGCCATAAGACAAGGCTTTGTTATTTCGTACATCAGGTGTCTAATTAGCGCGGTCCGTATTCGTTAGTGGTAAAATAAGACAAGGCTGTTTTATTTCATACATATTAATAGTAAACCAAAATATAAATCCTAGATAGATGAAAAAACCGGCCAAGTGCGAGTCGGACTCGCGCACGAAGGGTTCCGTACTATATATCACACTAATATTATAAATGCGTGTGTAAGGTTTGTGTGTGTGTGGGTGTTTGTATGTTTGTTACTTTTTCACGCTGAAACGGCTGGATGGATTTGGATGAAATTTAGAATGGATATAGCTTGTACCCTACCCCTAACTTAACGTTAAACTTAATAAGACGCGGGCGGAGCCGCGGGCAAAAGCTAGTATTTATTATAAATTATTTAAAAGTCGTATCAATACCCTGAATATTTTGCGTAATTTTAAATGAAATAGTTTATTAGTATTGTACAGCCAAAACATTTTTTTTTTAATTTATCTTCCGTTTGTTTACCTACCTGTTCCATTTTAACTCGAGAACCGCTCAATGGATTTGTATGCGGTTTTGTTAATTATCATCGTAGTGTCCCTGGTCAACACACAGATATTGATAAAGCCGAAAACTGTCAAAGATACTTCCACGCGAGTGAAGCTACGGGCAAAAGTTAGTCATATATATATATGTCAAAGTTAAAACTCGCTTTTCGTTAGAAATAGTTTTCCCTGGTTAAAACTAGTTTTTACTAAATGCCTTCGTTAAAACTATAAATACCTAGTTAAAACTAGAATAGGTTGCGACGACGAGCGAAGCGATGTTAATACGTTATAAGGGCCTAGCAAAGCGGAGCGGAACGAGGCGACCCCCGAAGTTTTGTATGGCACAAACTAGTTAAAATGGGTTCTATTAGTAAGAACTAGTTTTAACTGATATTAAATGTTGAGCATAAGTTAATTCTAGTTGTAATAAAGGCATTTAGTAAAAACTAGTTTTAACTAGGGAAAACTAGTTCTAACGAAAAACGGGTTTTAACTGTAACATATACCTATAATAATTAGCTTAACCCCATAAATCCGAGCAATGATCTGGACTGCGATCTATAATTAAATAATAATAATTAAATCTTTGAAAATAATCATTCCCATGAGTACGAATTAAAGAAACTAAAATTGATAAACCAGCGTCAATGAAATTCCAACAGATTGCATATTTCTCCACCTTTCTGCGTTAATTCTATAAACAATTTAATATTGCTAAACAAACTCCTTTTCAAAAGTTTCCTCGAAATAATATTTGGTAACAATAAGAAGGAGTTATCCAATATTGGATTCGCAACAGGACCTAACAGTTTGTAAATTAAGTCTAACAACTGGAGTTGGTTCTGAACACATGTTTTAGTTCGGATTGTTGTAAAACCGCGCATTTGTAAGTGAGCCTTGTTTCTACCATAACTCGGACTGGCCTCAGAGCCCGCGATATTAAAACTATAAAGTGCGGTGAGTTGGTGAACGAACGATTCTATGCGACTAGGGTGTTACTGAATTTTCAGTTGGTTTTGATTTTCTGAAAAAATATTTGTACGTTGTTTAATGTAAATAAATAGGTATCTACTACTATATATTTTATTTGTAGCAGTAAATGGCGTGCAGGAAAAGGAGTTATTCTCCCAAAAGGATGAAAAAAAAACATTTTAATATTTATTTTAATAAATTTATGATCTATTCAAGTTTTGGAAGTTGGTTAGATAGATTTAAATAGAATTCTAGTAATAAAATTCAAAAACATCACATAAATTCCGACCTTTGGTCCAATATCACTTGTTAAGGAATTGAGACAAATAAATTCATAAATAACATGTATTTTATTTTATTAATGCTGCAAATGGCTCTTTTAGTTGTGTGTGCCATCTAATGAATGTGCAAATGGGTTAACAAATCTCTCACAATATAATTTAAGTAGGTAAAAACACAACTTTATTGTGTTGGAGTGGAAGTACATAATTTTAAATTGTCACGAAATACACTGTCGGCAGCATTTTCATTGTTGGTTACCTGTGTACTCTTACTTTGCCGACATCCAGCATTGCTTGGTCGATATCACACACCTTCACCTTGCTCTGCTTCTAGTACCTGGTCTCGACAAACCCAAAAAATGCGTTTTTTTTCTAATACTGTAGACTCTGTACGTTTGTTTCCCTTACATTCACTAGAAGTTGCAATTTGTATTAGACTTTCATTGCAATATTACTCACACTAAGATAGGCCATAACCATAATACTCTTTATGTGGTTGTTTGTGTGAAGAAATTCAGCTATCTGTAGCCTTTAATGTTTACGTTAGATTCCTCGGAATCTCTTGCGAATTACATTCAATTTAACCACGAAAACGAGCATCGCTATGTTGTTATTCTTCATTGTGCTCTGTACCATTGTCTCAAGTCCCATTGGGACGCGTTACATCGTGGGGCGCTTAAATCTTACTTATTCGTGAATAGCATTCACACGTAAAGGAATTTAATAACAAAAGTAGATAAGTGTGATACGTATTCAAAGCGGTGGATGGAAAACATTGTGCGTGTTTATGATTCTCCATATAGGGATGTGCGATGCCTATTTCAAGACTGAACCGACTTCAGTGTGTTTTTTTAATAAAACTGGTACTGCCATAGCTTTTTTACCACAGAGTAATTGTTTTTTTTTCAACTATATTAAAGACGTTTTCAAACCTTTCTTCTCGGTAAACGCAATTTAGAAAATGTTTTTACGGTTACAAATTACAATATAACTTAAGACCCACTAAACTAATATTGTTGTGACCTTCACGCAACCTAAGTTTGATTAAATGAATTATTCGCTTTGTGCGTCAAGAGCAAGGCAAATAACCAAATAAAAAGAAAAACGATAAAGAAGTATCAACCTCCAAACTAACGGAGCTGCTGGTATAATATTTAAGTTTTTACGATAGATCAACAGTTATTCCACATAAAACACTGACCTAAGATTTTTTAATGATTTTTGCAGACAAATTGAAAACAGGATTTGTTTGCAGGTAATTACAGGTAAAGGTAAATCGTTTAAGAGATTAATTAAGTTTTATGCGACACTCCAACCAACATTTTGGCGCTAACTTTCACCACTCTTATCGTTTGCATTGGTTTAACGGGTATATAAAAGTGTGTAGTAAAACTTTTCTTGGTTTAATGGTCATGAATATAACTAAATAACTCATCAAGACGAGTAACAGTAACAAGAAGAGTTAATAAGACTTAAGAAATTATAAAAGAGTTAAGCGGAACCACAGTAACGCTAGGTATTGTAACTTTAAGTAACAATAAGTACCTTGAGTAATAATAAGGTTTCTAGTAAGTCTTACTATTTCCAAGTGTTCTTTAAGAGTGCTAAGTAGATGTTTTATGCCACTTAAGTTGGCTTGAAACGTAATATTACTTAAGGAGGTATAAAGGTTATAGTCGCAACCATCGTAACACCTACTCTTATATAAATTCAAGTAACGCGAAGCACTTAAAGTAATATTATAGTTTCTAATAACTCTTTCTAACAACAAAAGCTCTTGAAAATAGTTAACAAATTATTTTTATCACCTAAATTGCAACAAAAGAAGTAATTGGAACTTATTTACAGCAATTTAATTTAGTAATCAGAAACCACTTTATATGATAGTAGTTGGTATTATGGAGTTATTTTAGAGCCCTGATCGTTACAACGGTATTTGAATTTACTCTTATTGAACCGGGTTCTGTACAGCGAGAGATTAATTTTACAGAAGAGGGTTCTGTGCATAGAGAATTTAATATTACAGAAGAAGGTTCTGTAGAACAAGAATTTAATTTTACAGAAGAGGGTTGTGTAGAGCGAGACTTTAATTTTATAGAAGAGAGTTTGGTACAGCGTGAATTTAATTTTACAGAAGATTCAGATAGATAAAGATCTACTTATCGTCATAGTAGTTCTAATAGCTCAGATGAAGAGCAAGAAAGCGAATATATAAAAAATACGAATTTTAAAAATGACTTAAGAATATGGGCTAAATAAAAAAATAGAAGTGAAGCTGCCTTGAAAGATTTGGTATTAATTTTGAATAAAAGATTTGTGAATATTTTACCATCTGATCCTCGTACGATTCTGTAAACTCCAACACAAATTTGTCTCAAAAGTATCGACGGTGGTGAATATTGGCACAATGGAATCATTATTCCACTGACAAAAATACTTCATAATTTGGACTTTGTGCCCGAAAATGTATATTTGAATGTTAATTTGGATGGGTTACCTATTTTCAAAAGCTCTAAATTTGAATTCTGGCCTATATTGGCAAATATGCATGAGATTGATGATGACCCGTTCATTATTGGTATATATTATGGGAAAGAAAAACGGAAAATCCCTGAAAACAAAAGGCACATATGAAAAGCCTTTTTTATCGAAACTCAGTGACATTGCGGTGCTTAACTTTGAGCATTTTGTAATTTCTTGTAAAGAGAGGAATAAATATTTTCTATCATCAAATGATAATATTCCTAAATATATCTATTAATGCTAAAAAGATAAACATACAAGGTCAAAAACTTATGGGGAAAATGCAAGTATTTGAAAAACCTATTCGGTCATCTTTCCTAAATATCTACAAAGTCTGCAAAATAAGTTAAGAGAAAACTGATGTCGTTCTGAGCCCTGACGATGTAAACTGTAAGCTAGTGTGTTTTGTCCACGACGGATTTCTGTATTTTATACCACTTTTACGTACTTTATAAATTAAAAAAATAGTGTGTTAATTTAAGGTATAATTAAAAACAAGCTTTTAAAAATAATTCTAGTTTTATTCAAAATATCTAATCACTAGATTCACTAGTCTGATCAATAACTAAGACAAAGATACTGCATTATATACCTATGCCTACGAGCAAATAGACTAACCTAGCTTAAAACTTGGCACCACGACAAGCCGACGATTTCCCAACACTTCCGAATACGACGAAATTTTCAAAAGTATCTCTCTTTATAAGCTAAAATAAAAAAAATAGACTTTGTCCTATCTCGCTATTAAAACAAAAACTACAAATCAATAATACAATTAACAGCGGCTCTATTTGGTCCACCGTAAACAAAAAGTAAATGTTATAATAAAAAAATACTCAAACCAAACACAGGTAATTATTTCTTTGTCCATATTTAAGTAAAACCTAGGTAGCATTCCAATCGGAGCAGCCACTACTTGGCAGCCGCGTACTGCTTTGTAGGTATTTGTATGTAACACCTTCCGATGTGGAGGTAAAAAGGGCAAAGTATTAAGGTGATTACAGAGCTCACTAGCGACACTAAAAAAAAAAACACTTTCTGAATATGCGATCTCACCTATTTTATCAAAAAATCTTTAACATTTGATCTCAATCTTACGTTTTTACTTCCCTTTCTTGATGGAAGGATTTTATCAATTGAAAAACGTAACCCTAAAATACTACTACCTTTACATCTAAGTCGAACCACTATAAAACCAAACACTTCAAACTTGTTCTCTTATTACCTTTAAAACTCTATTCTGGTATAACAAGTGCTACAATAGTTCTAACTACAACCTACCTAGCACTTTTCGTTCATAAATAGTAATAATAGGAAACTAGGGTAATTAGAATTAGACGCCATGATAATTCAAACATAACCTAAACGTAATTTGAGAAAAAAACTAGTTTAAAATGCAATTTTTCACATAATATGCTTATTTTAAAACGCATTTTATTTACCTAAATACACAACTACTATAAAAGACAAAGCCAATAGTCAGTTTTTATCTAAATGTAGATTGAGTGTATACCCCGCCTGATAAAATACATATTATTTTTACTTCAAATACTATTTTCAAGGCCCTGCAAAATTGAGATGCAAAACATATTTGATTCTCTCAATAAAGAAACCCTCGCAATAAATTTCAGGCGTAGATTGAGGAAATCAAACTTAACTTACCGAGTTATTAGACAATCCGTTACTTGTTATTCACTTTCACTTCCATATTTAGCCATCATATTGAAACGATAACACAAAGAAATAAAGTAACACTTCTGGAAGTAAAATTTATATGCAAAACTATAGAGGAATTAAACTTTCTAGAGCCCTGAGTTGCTAATCAATACGGATCAAGATACATAAAGTAAATCCAAGATATAAATGGACCTAAAAAATAGCTAATATATAACTATAAAAATTATACCAACAGACTTTAGAACTTGTTTACCACCAATAGTTTTTATTATAATCATAATACAAACTTTAAGGTGCTTCAGATGGCAAGATTTATATTGTACCACCATTATAGATGCAAGAAGTTAGTCGCAACTAACGCCATTCTATAACTGTTAAGTAACGTTCAGTGTTAAAATAGTGAAAATTATGACCAATTTTATTACTTATAGCGCTAAAAAATGGGGCCCAATTAAGAGGTAGTTAGGGGTTAGAGCATGCTCTAACACCAATCGCTAAAACTTTTGTCTGACTCTGGTTTGCCGAAATCACTTTTGAAGAACTCTTTTATCACCAATTCTTATTACTAAAATGTTAGTTGGCTCAACGTGAAATCTGTTAAGCCTCATGACCTTGATTAAGACTTCAGTTCTTAAGTTTTTGTTTGCGAATGGTATAGTTTTTGAAGGGCTTTCAAGTAATTTATGTTTTAAAATCCGTACCAAATTTAATTTAAAGGTTCTCGGTGATTCACACTTGACGCAAAATGTGTCATACTTACTTATATTTAGGTGTCTAAACTTATCATAGCCATTGAAACATTTGCCCAAATTGGTTTCCTCTTATTCAAGTTCTCCACTCCAAAAACCTACTAAATGACACAGTACCGGATACTGATGATATGTACCAATAATGATATGATGTGTACCAATATTTTGGCACTTTCAGCTCCCCTAACTCCTAGGGGAGGGCCCAAGATGTAGTTCGCGCAGTGTGCGTCAGGGAGCAGGCAATGAGGAACATAAAATGACTAAGTTACCGGTCTCCGAAGACGCACGGTCGTAAAATGAGGAAACGAACCTGCTCATATGAAAATCATCAGGAAGGTATTGACGTTTTTTCCTGTTTTGTATGCCCTATAAATTTGATAATTTGAAGTTATTGGGCTGTAAAGACATGGAAGCCATGTTTTATTTTATGGATAAGTATTTCCATTGGACCACGGAGTACTAACAACAAGTGGGTAGGTACTTATTGTAAACTTCATAACACAAAACTTGAAGCAACGAAATAAATGTCACTAAACATTGTTGAGTTCCAAAACAAGGTTTCGCAAAATTCATAATAATTCCAAACTTCGACAGCGGATGAATTTCAAAGAAAAGAATACCAATTCATCATTCAGTCGGGAATTTGTATAAAAATAATCCTTCGACAAACGACGACCCTCCGCAAATCTCAAGTTTCAAAATGCTGAATTTTAACAAAGTAAAGGCGAGGTGGAACTTTTGTTTCATCACAATAAATTGTTTATTAAATATTTGTAACTGGTATTGTTTTGATTGCCGTTTCAAAGATAAATGAGATAAGGAAATGAAGATAAATACACTAGCCTTTCGCCCGCGGCTCCGCTAGGGGTTATATAATCTCAGCCCGCTTTTTGGCTAGAGCATTATTTTATCAACTCTTGCCTATGTATTGGCCAGAGTATCTACCTATACAATCATATTAAATAAAACTGCATCCAAATCCGTTAAGTGGTTCTCGAGTTAAAACGGAACATACATAAGTGTTAGTTTTGGACTCAGTGCAATATTAATAACCCATTTGATTTAAAATATTGAAAAAAAAACCTATTGATACTTTATTATAAATATAAGGCAGGTATAGGTATTCAATAGATATAGGTAATTATATATAATGTTATAAGACGTTTTCTCTAATGGGTGTCAAAGGTCTTCCGAGTATTATCTGAACAGTCAAACACTCGCACACCCACTTTTCAGCGACGATTATTCCATTATAGAAAGATTGCTTAGGCCATAGGGAATAAGGCAACGCAACCCGAACACTCTCATTGAAAAATCTGAGACTGAGATACTAGTTTTATTGATATTTAATACAACTTCTAGTTATACATAGTAAGCCTCAACAAAAATAAAGAAATGAAGGAACATTTGGAAATCTTTTCATGTCAACCAGCAATAGCTGCGGCCAAGTACTGAAGTCTTTGACCGGCAACCTACATATCTGATAAGGTACTTAGGTTCTAGCTCTGAACATTTAATTTTCAATCCTGATTCAAAGTAGTAAAGTTCTTTTTCACTTCAAATGAACGCGCGGTTAAGTTGAAGACGTTTCTCCACCTACATGCAGAGCAAGCAGAAAACTTTTTAGACTCTAGCACCTGAAGTTCGCAATAATCCATGACTTCAGAATGCTAACGGGGGTCTGACTTTAGTTCTTTCGTAAGCAGATTAAACTTTAACAAGGTTTCTTTGTAAAAAATATCAGCTCTTCAGATGTAGCAAGATTGGCTCCCTCTCAAAGAAGATGTTTATTATTCACAAAATAATTATTTTCACGCATATTTGATCATTAAGGGGATAAATATTTGACTTTCTATGAGCTTGTACTATTTATTAGTTTGTGTACAAACTCTTATATTTAAAGTAATATCGATATACATAATTCGACCTAATTAGTGTTGTCGTCAATCGAATAAAGACATTAATTGACAGCAATACATAAAATAGATTTTTTCGAAGAAATTGTACCATACAATAAATATGTATGATATTTTCATCCTACATGAAAAAAATATGTTATATACTAAACAACTATTTTATAAGGTTTAAAACAAGAAGAAGAAAATGATATTCCGTAGAGATACATGTTAAGTAATTCTAATTCAAATTCACATCATTTTTTTTTGTAAACGTCAAAATTAATATAAAAACAATCTCGTCCTGGCGAAAATCATAGAATTAAATGAAATTAGATTATAAAGTGCGTTGTCTTATCTGTGTTGTGTTTGTTTAAGGTATATTCAGTATTTTTTGTTGTGGTCGCTTTTATTGTATTTTAAAAGCGTGATTTGCTGACTACCTGATATTGGCAGAAAATGGTGGCAGAAAGTAATAAGCCAATGGCCAAATAGAGAAAAAAAATAATAAAAATTGACCCACACCGTGCATGAGTATGTGGTTCAGGTAAATTTTAGTAATTTATTTATTTAGATATTTTATACTGTCAACGAACAAAAATTTGGCCGCGACTGAAAATCAGCTCCTACCTGTATATTCTCAAGCAGGACCCTGCTGTGCTAAGCTGACCATTTTGTTTTCAACTTGTAATTTTTATTAAATTTTTGATTGTGTGTTTTGTTTTGAAGACACATACATAATTGTTATTATTATTCTATTCTTTAAAGAATCTGCAAGTATTGGCAGTAAGAAAAGTAATGAAGTAGACAGGGCGGGCGCGGCCGACCGAAGTGTCTATGTGTGCGTTATATACAGGTGACGTAACCTCCTCAAATCCTTCCATTAGGCATTGTTTACACAGTCAGCTCGCAAATCTTGAGAGGTTGAGTCACGAAAATACCCCATGAATATGCGATTCCACAGACCGTACACACTCTTTCCATTTAGACGCCCGTAATGAAAACCCACGCACTCGCCTTATTTGCCTTTCCACGATCAAATATTTAATAGGAATTCCGGCGCACATCGAAACACAAATTCTGTATTTTTTTGCCTTTTTTATCATTATGTTTTCATGTCTCTCAAGGTTTCTGGAGTATTTTTGTGGGCCGGAAATAGTAGCAGGCGAGTGCTTTTGACAATAACGTGTGGAGGTTGAAAGGTTTAAGCGTGGAAAGTGAGGTAAGTCTCTCCGAGCCTGTCTAAACGCACATGTTTATTTTTATATTTTACTTCGCAGACAAAGAAAACCATTAACCTAAGTACCAGTCTTTAAAGATACTGACATGTTATCGTTAACTTAAAATATGTTTAGTAAATATTTAAAGATATCATAACTTAATGACTCTAAAGATGACGATGATCGGATGCGACCGTTTGTGGTCATGGCGAATATTTTGACTCACTGAGCGCAAGTGAGTTACCGGTCTTTATAATTTGTAGTGAATGGCTGCAGGTGGTCGGGGCTATATAACTTTATACGAAAATAATGTCCACAGCTTCAACATACAAAATTACCATCTATTATTTACCATTCTAGCAGGCCTTATTTCTAAAGCAAAACAACCATTTATTCTCAATATTAAGACCCCACATGTCATTTGTACTTTAGCAGCAATCTACACTAAATCATAATAAATACACTTGTACTGTTTTACTGATTCACTTTATTTAAACTCCAACCGGTTTCTACTACTAATTAAGTAGCTAAAATGTCGTGTCTACGTTAAATATTTTTATTAAATTTTGAATGAAATGGGCTATTGGTATTGGCCAAAACTATATGTTTTAGAATTTTTATCTGTCTGTACGTATTTTTTGTTTCAACGCGGGAACCACTCAACGGATTTGAATGCAGTTTTTTTTTATTATCATCGTAGTGACCCTGCTCAACATATAAAAGCTTTAAGGGGTGTTCATAAAATAACACCCAAGGCAAAAACGGAGCAGAGATTGAATCAAGCTACTAGCTCAAGTACTAGCCTTAAAATAAATAGGACTAAAACCTTCGTAAACGGTTCAATAATTTAAATGACGCCTCGATTCAATACTTCCGGTAGGAAGCGGACGGAGCCAGTGCCAACACAAACAAGCGAATACACATACAAAGCGTATTGCAGGTAGCACGGCTTTGTTGACAAACTAAAAACACGTTTTCCATTTAGTTGTTGGGCACAGTGGCAGCTTCGGCGGCGCTTGTCGTCGGAAGCGTGATTTGTATTTGGCGACTTCGGTTTTCCGGGACGGGATGCACTGAGCCAAGCGGCTGCCTTCCTAACGAACCATTTCGCTGGCGAGCCATCCGACCGAAATATGTATCCTAATCTTTTGTTTGATGTTGCCCGTTTTACTTTAATGACCTCCATTTTGAGGGCCCGAGCGAGAAACACATAAGTTGTTTTCGCACCGGAAATCTCTGAAACTTATTGCACGTGAAGGATATTTCCGGAGCATAAAGAATAGAGTCGAGGGAAACAAAAAAACATTGATATCGGGCACAAATCTAAAGATTTTGCGACCCTTTTCTTAGTAGGTTTTCTTTTGAGATAAAGCTTAGTGTTTCGTAGAAAATATCCAGTTTGGTAAGGTGTACATGTAAAAATTACCTACCCGTAGAAATAATAAACGTGGAAATTCAACATTTAATAGTTAGAAGTATTACTTTTTTTGTTTTTAAAGCCTCTTTTCACTGTTGAAGTTTTATATTTTGACTATCTTCTGCCCGCGGCTTCGCCTGCGTGGCCTACAGGAATGGCTTTATGACTAAAAGACTTTTTTTTCAGAAACAAACATTATACGCCCTCTCACTCCCTATCAATTGAATATTCTACAAACTGACAATATCCCAAATAAAGCAATAAGGATGAAGTCCGTAAAACTAAACTAATCTAACTCAAAGCGTGTGTGAAAAGATCTAATGAGGACTGGTGCTAGAATCACCAGGCTGCTCCTAGTGTG
Source organism: Ypsolopha scabrella (assembly GCA_910592155.1). Lineage (NCBI taxonomy): Eukaryota > Metazoa > Arthropoda > Insecta > Lepidoptera > Ypsolophidae > Ypsolopha > Ypsolopha scabrella. The sequence goes on along the minus strand of OU342961.1, from coordinate 15,381,735 downwards.
TTTAACTTTATTTAATACAGAAACAAACTTGCAAATAAGAGTTCATAGTAATTTTACTCTACCTCAGAAAAATCCTACCTACTTTATAAAAGATAAATTCTCCCGCGCCGCGCGCGGTCAGCTCGCTCCTCCGCACGCCTGGTACAAATGGACTAATATTTTGTGTCACCATCTCCTGGTCTATGTGCACCATACAATTTTAATTAAAGAGTGTGTGTACCAATTTTCAAGTTAATCGACCCAAAGAATAAAAAGTTTTACAGAAAATTTAACCCCCTATTTACCCTCTTAGGGGTGGAATTTAGAAACACCCTTTCTAAGTGGATACCTGCTCTTTGCATAAAATACCCCCTCCAAATTTCATATTTATAGGACCAGCGGTTTAGGCTGTGCGTTGATATCTCAGTCAATCCGGACTTTGAATTGTATATATATATAGATGAATAACCAAAAAATTATTTTTTTTTGCGAAATCCGTCGCTTTTGATATTTAAAACATTACCAATTAAAAGATCAATTGAAACAAAGTTCAAGTAAGAAAAATATTTAGCAAAAATACCTCGGGCCAGGAACCAAAGTTTAATCTCAAGTGCGATGTACAGGGCAAGAACCTTATGAAACTAAAAACGCAGACATTTTAAAATGCCTTCCATGCACACGGCTGGTTGTAAATGTAGGTGGATGAATGCCAAATGAGTTTTGTGATGTAGTCCCGCTATAGAGAGTCTGATCCCAAGTATGTGTCTAATTTCAAACAGCAACCACCAAGTTATTAAATTTTATGTTAGGGGTTAAGTTTTAAGGACCGAAATCTTCATCCTAAACATCTATTTATGAAAAAATTATAAATGAAAATGAAAATTGAATTTCTGTTAACACATCTGCTGCTCATCTTAAATTCAGAAAACCCTTTGTTGCTAACACTACAACATGTGAGGTGTGTAATGCGCACAGCCGTTCAGACTGAGATCACACTACGTATGTTCTATAACACAGGCGGTTTGACATAAACATGTTTACTAGAACGTCTGTGCGCGTCGACTCGCAGGGGATGTTTTTCAACTGAACGATTGTGCGCTTTACACGCTCGGTTGTAAGTAAAATAATAAAAATGGGTGACAAGGGTATCAATGCGCATTAGCGTCCGGGAGCTGATCACACCTTATGTGTTTTAGCATACTTGGTAGTCAAAGAGCTTGGGATGTATAATTGCGCACGGTCGGAATTATAGCAATTATAGGTATACCACGTGTTTTGAGTAGCGAAAGTGTTAAATAAATATCCTATGAATGCTGCATTAAGCTGAATAGAGATTCACAACAGCACACCACATGCCCAATGATCGCATTCCACAAATCCTATTCCCAAACGCTGTCTCGCTACTGAGCGATATCGAGCGGCAAACGACATTAGCATGGACTTAAACGGATTAATGTCTATGGTTTTTTTCAAGAGCCATTAGAAGCTCCATCAACGTGTTCTCAAATAAATCCACGTTATTTATACGTATCGCTCCACAGTCAGCAACGAAATTGCCCCATAATTTAATTTACACCTGTAATTTATACCGACACTCACTCATAGGAACGAATACGTTTGTGCAAAATATTTGCCTTTTTGATTTATTCAGACAGAAAGTCGTTCCAAATGAGAAAAATATATTTTATTTTAAGCTGCATCCTTGTTAAAGTGGTGGCTGTGAAAAGCGCATCTTAAATTTTCTCCCTTTAAAAGTAGAACACGAATTTTTGTGGAGATTAACTGCTGTGGGAGGTATTCGTGAAAGTCTGGAAAGTGTAGGTTTGTCGTACAAGTAACGGGTTTCGTTGTGTAGATCTTAATCTACATGAAAAATTGTTTTTCTTGACACGATACGTGAATTTTAAAAATATTAAATAACTTGTGATGTTTTGTTTTTTTTCCTGTGGTATTGGATTATAGCATGAACAGACATACAGACGGACGTACAAGTAAACAGACACCTAGGCTTTGGTTAAAAGGTTTCCATTTTATGGACCGAACCCAAAAACCGCAAAGTGAAGAACGAGCTGAACAATAATCCTGTGAATTTGTAACGATTTGTCGAATTTAAAATCTTTTCTAACATTCGCCTTCGTGCAATAAAAAACGGGCGTTTTTCATCTCAATATTTCTGATCAATTCTTTATAATTTCGCACTGCGCCAAATGACGATCGTATTTTTTATGTGCGAAAGCGAAGTCAAATAAAAAGAAATACTCTACTACCAGTACTATCCTAAATATTCATAGGAAAATCGAAATGATGTTTCTTTTTTATGAACATAATTAAGCAACCACGTCCTTATTGTAAATTTTACAAAGCACAGATCATAATATCACATATACCTTTCATGCTTTACAAACAATAGTGTGAGCAGCGGTAGGTGTGCTTCCACTACTAGTTTTAGATATTTGTAATCCCCTTACATAAGCGAAAAATAAAAATTTATGAGAAGACCTTAGAACTATTTGTAAACTTAATACAAACAAACAACGTAAATAGACCCTTTGGCTTGAAAAATATTGTTGTTTTGACGGTAATTTATTGCTTCTACTTTAATTTGTTTTCCATCCAAGTATGTAACGGCTTGATAGGATATTTTTTTACTGTTTAAAAAAAACTGGCACGGCGCTTTCCTAGCGCCTAACAGATTAAAGCAGATTGCCTCTTGGCTTTACTGAACCGTGAAGAGGTAATTTTATTGCATACCTGACGTGTAATATTAGACTGATAATAATAATTAAATACTTTAATTAAAGAGCTCGATGGCTGACTAAGTGTGGCTCGAAATCCCCCTTTTTTGAATTTCATATTGTTATAGTGAAATGTGAAATTACTTTGAAGAACCATAATAAAATAAAATTAAAAATATTTGATTAAAATAAAGGTTTTTTTTTTAATTTTTGTTGTTTAAATATTTTATATATATCGTAAAATACAGGGGTCGGCACTCGAAGTGTTACCAACTTTAAGTTGCTATAGCAACCAAACTGTTTACAATATGGCGCCCATTTTTTCACAGTCGTAAGTCTATTGTATTTTTCCTAAACATAAAGTCGCCGTCAATAGAAATTGTGGACTATGTAAACAAACCGTTTTCTCAATTTTTCTCAAGGTTCTGTCACGGAGTCTCACTGAACATTATTCCAAATCATGAAGCATCAAGTCTTACCTGCCATTCACTGTATTTCATCATGAAATATTCAATAATCACCAGTTAATTACGGAAAATTATAAAATCAATAGTCAAATCTGTACTGCGTCGAGATTGCTGTCATATTTTTTTCTCATCGAATCTGTATTGTCTTTGAAAATTAGTGAAGTACGAATCTATTTGAATATAAACCTATTTTATTCGTGATGCAATTTTATTCCGTCTTTTTTTTTGACAGCTTTACTTCATAATCTTTGACATAACGTGTGTGTGATTCTATTGAGAGCTATGCGATCTAAGTGTGTGTCATCAGAATATTTTAGCGATGAATCAAATAAAGAAAATTTATTAAGCTCCTAACATACTTGCCCATCTCTAGATAGTTCACCTATTCATAGACAAAGACAACATGGCGCTTTGTTTACATAGTCCACAATTTCTATTGACGGCGACTGTACAGAAGCTCATTGTTTTTCGTCGCTGCTAAAAAAAGTTATCCAGATGGAATTCAAACGCCACAGTGTCATTACTTTGTATTTGACTGGAAAATCGTAACCAGCCATTGTTAATGCGCTACGACATTTACATATGAATAAAATGTTTGTGTATCGGACCATCACGCGTTACAATGATACGGGTAGCATCAAGAAACGCCATGGAGGTGGACATCCAACAACAGCAACATCATCAGAAATGGTTCGAAAGGTAAAGGCTAGAATTGAACGAAATCCACGACAAATCGGCGAAAAGTCTTAATGTATCTGCCCGGAGCATAGGACGCATATTAAAAAATAAACTGCAACTGAGGCCTTACAAAATACAAAAAGTGCAAGACTTAATTTGGTATTTTCCGATGAAAAAATTTATCAGTGATTTCAATTCACTGCGACCCTGACATCTCTGATCTCTTTCACATCAATCAACCTAATCATACATATACAAGGTCTTCTATTTCGAGTGCATACATAGCGACTTAAACGCAATCAGCTAACCTTCACGTTAGGTACTCACTTCACACACGGAAATATTATGCTTGGTGTAAGTGCTCCACCGAATAAGAAACTTGTTGTAAAATATTCAAGTAAATACGAAGAATTTTCTTTTCCTCAGTACCAAAGCATAGCGGCGACGAGTTGCTACAAACATATTCGCATATGTGTACATATTCACATAGTATTTCGTATTAGTCTCAGCTGAATGGCAAAGCAAAGAACCTATGTGTTAAAGGGAAATACATTTAGGGCTCAGTCTTACCTTTTGAAACGACTTCTGGTTTCTAGCTGTTAGTCCTTTGTATATTTGGAGTTGATGCTCGTGATTGTTGGCACTTGGTGGAACTTTTGAAACATTTTTTGTTTGATAAACACTTGTACTTGTCCACTTATTTATATTAATTTCCCTTAGGTTTGTTTGGTTGTTTACGTACAATATATGAATCGCTTGGCATGCGGGTAGGTTTGTCCTACCCGCATGCCAAGCGATTCATATATTGTACGTAAACAACCAAACAAACCTTTGATAATGCTTTAACAGCGAAACCGGTAAGGGAAATTAATATAAATAAGTGGACAAGTACAAGTGTTTATCAAACAAAAAATCTTTGTATATTTCTTGCAACACTTTCGGAATCTACACTAAATAATTTGCTAACACAACAATTATGTTTATTCTAAAACTTATCCGTAGGCAAATAGAAAGTTTTTGATAAATTTAATCTAAGACACACTTTTACTAGTTTTAATAGACAGAATATTGACTTTTATTTTAACACTTATTTTTGCAATTTAAATAGTTACGTAAAATCTAAAGTATTCACAGTTATGTAATTTTGTAAATTCGTTATTTTGTATTTATTTGTATGTCAATTGTCCGTGTCCCATTAGTCGCTGAATAGAAATGGCCACAAATGCACCGCTTCTCACGATTATCTATAACAAAAGAAAAATGTATTTAATATGTATAAGATGCTTATCGTCTTTTTAAAAGGATTGACAAATAAAATAAACTATGATGTGTTGCTCTGTAAACAAAGATTTAATTTTATTAGTTTCATGCTATCACATATCAAACTACACTTATAGTAACACAATTTAAACAAAACTCCTACCTGTAAACAAAGAAACGACATTTAAAGTTCATTCTTTAATATGTCAATTCCTTTATAATTATAACTGGTTATTTCAATATAGTTCTTCTTTCTTATTTCACTTTAGTCTTTACACGACTCCATATTGTTGTTTATATCAAAAGTAACCCTTTCTAATCTATTACCACTTTATCGACACAGTCGTTCACTCGAGTGTGCTTTACTTACGGGGGTAGACCGTGGAAAAAAATTAGATTCCAAATGAAAGAAATACCGTTTCTTTACATCTCCCCCCTTGGGGAACAAAATTCACAACATAATTTTCTCCCAACCTTACATCTTATTCATTCAAAGCAGGTACTGGAATAAGTTTTGTGATATGAAAGAGATTTGATTCCATTTTTTTGTGTCCTGTATCAATTCTATATATTGAGTTTGAGATTTTTTTTACAATCTCATATGGACCAATTTTTAGTTCATCTAATTTCTTCCGGTTCAGCTTGTTTCCATTTTCCACGTACACCATGTCTCCTACATTAAATTCATGATATATTCGATTTTTGTCCCATATTGTTTTGTTGTAGTTATGTGATTTTACTGTACTTTCAAGTGCTGTTTTCCTGTCTCTAATCCAATCACTATTTGATTTTTCTTGCATTAATTCGTTAGGCAAGACAATGACATCTGTACCGTATAAAAGATAATTTGGTGTAAATCCCGTGACTGAGTGACTAGTATTGTTATATTTATTTACACATTCTTGGGCTATTGTTGTCCATGCTCTTCTTTTTCCTTTTTCATTAATTTTGCATCTGATTTTGTTAACTATTGTTTGATTCAGTCTTTCATTTAGGCCATTTGAAAACGGTGCATTTACTGCCGTAAAGACCAATGGTATCCGCTTTTCCTTTAAGAAATTCTTGAACTCTTTCGAATTAATTCCTGGGTATTGATCAGTGAGAAGCATACCAATATCCCCCGTTTCCGTTATGTTCATAACTAGTTTTACAAAATCATTTGCACTTTGTGTTTTCGAAGTAAGAATAAATGCGTATCTTGTAAAATGATCCACTAAGAGATGTAGATATTTTTTTGTTGATCTTGAACCGCCAAAACCTCCAATTGTGTCTATAGATATTATTTCGTAAGGCTTTGTGGCCGGGCCTAGATGAGACATAACTCCAAATTTGTCATGTCCTCTTGATTTGTTTTTAATACAAACTTCACAACTTCTACATACTTTTTTGATGTTTTTCGTCAAATTTTTAGCTGTATAATAAGGACTGATCGTCTTCTGCATTTGTCCAATTCCAATATGACATAGGTTCTCGTGTACGTTTTTCAAAAGATTTACGCTAAATTGTTCTGATAGTATTATTTTTTCTTTTTTCTTGACCCTTTTTAAATAAACCCTGTGTTTTTTTATCAATTTGCTTTTTGTGTTTTGTATTTCATCATTGTTATTCTGATCTGTTAAAATATCTTCTAGTTTCACTAAGTTCACAACTTTCAATTGTTCATCTGTATTTTCGTCCGCTTCTAATACTGGATTCCTGCTTAAGCAGTCTGCTTCCAAATTATTTTCTCCTGGAGCATATTTTATTTTAAAGTCATATTGTGATAGATAATATGCTAAATCACCCAGCTCTTCGTCGGTTCTAGATTTCAGATTCATGTTTTCTAATGGTTTGTGATCTGAATAAACCGTAAATGATTTACCTATCAACCAATATTGCCAATATCTCACCGCTTCTTTGATAGCTAAGCATTCTAAATATATAGCTTTCTTTTTCTTCTGGGCTCCGTTTAGTTTTTTTGAAAAGTATGATACTGGTTTTTCTCTTCCATCAGGCTGGATTTGTTTCAAAATGGCCCCAACACCGTCTAAAGAAGCATCGGTATAAATGTTAATTGGTAAATCTTGGTCAAATATTTCTAGTACTGGTTGTGAGCATAGTAAGACCTTTATTTTTTCAAACGCTTTTTGACATTCGTCGGACCAAATAAATTTTTGATTTTTTCTGAGTAAATTATGCAATGGTTCGAGTACTATTGCTCTCTTCGGTATATACTCATGGTAAAAATTTATTTTTCCCAGAAATTGTCTCACATTCTTTTGTGTTTTTGGCACTGGAAAATTCTTGATTGAAATGACATTATCCTTTATTGGTTTTATGGAATTATTTTTAATTATATGGCCTAGGTATTTGACTGAGTCTGATGCAAATGTGCATTTAGTAAATTTAAGTCGGAATCCTTCTTCTTTGATCGCTTCTAGCAGTTGAGTTATATGAATTATGTGCTCAGCGAACGTTCTAGAATATATAAGTATATCGTCTATGAAATTTACTGTAAAATCAGTTAGTTTATATTTTTTCAATATATTACTTAATATCCTCTGAAAAATTGCCGGTGAGGTCTTTAAACCAAATGGTAAACAGGTCCATTGATAATGTCCTTCCTGCGTTACGAACCCTGTCTTCTGTTTATCTTCGATTCGTAAGGGAATAGACCAAAATGCGGAATTAATATCAAGTGTTGAAAAAAATTTGCAATTTCTGGTCTTTATCATTAGGTCTTCAATTAAGGGAAATGGCTGTGCTTGAGGTACTACAATTTTATTTAAGTCTCTGAAGTCTATGCATAGTCTAGATTTTTTATTCTCCTCCTTTTTAAATGCCAACGTAACAGGTGCAGCAAATGGACTGTAAGATTCTTCTATAAGTTTATTGTCCAGTAATTTTGCTGTTTGTTTTTCTATCTCTTTTTTATCTTCTATGGTACATCTGTAAGGCCTTTTACTACAATACTTGTCCACCAATAAGTCTATTCTCGCTTCATATCCATTAACAGTACCGATATCATATTTATCTTTTGCAAAAACTGATTTATATTTGCTAATCAGTGTATCTATTTCGCTTTTTTGATACCGATTTAAATTACCCATGTTTAATTCAAAATCTTCTTCTTTTACGTGTTCATTAAAATTTATTTTATGTGTTTCTGTCGTGTGATTGTTATCACTAACAATTTTTAAATCTGTATTTGCCTCTATGTTTGTAGAAATTTCTTCTGATTTCTTTGTTTCATTATTCAAGCACTGCTTTTGACTTATTTTTAAGTCTTCATTTTGAATTAGTTTAAATTCTTTTATCAAGTCTAATCCAATTAAAAAATCATATTTGAAGTTTTGCTCATCAATAATGTATACATCAACACTTTTGGCCAATTCAAATATTTTTATTTTCAAGTTTGTCAAACCACTTGTTTTTTTAACACCATTAATCGTTACTAAATTAGCTTCATTCAAACTGTTTCCTTTTCCTTTTATTTTCAATAACTTAGAATTAATCAGAGAAACATTTGAACCCGAATCATAAACTCCATATATCTGTAATTTATCATTCAGTAGTAGTTTGACATTTATTAATGGTGTTACAATTCGTTTTTTTGATCAGTTTCATTTAACTCAGTTTCTATCACTGAATTGTTTACATGTTTAATAACATTTTTCTTTATCCTATCATCCTCTTTTGTTCTAAACCAGCATGTAGTTTCAGGGTGATACCGGGCACCTTTATTTAATTTTTCACAAATCTTACATGGATTTTTATCTTCATTTTTAGCATCAATTCTTATATTTCCATATCTTCGCTTAGCCAAAAAACTCTTTTTGTTTACCATGTTTTCATACTTGCTTACTTCATTGAACAAATCCACTGTATCTTGTAATCCTTCTCTATCAATCTTATTAAGAATGAATTCTGGTAAACCCGCTGCAATAAGATCCACCAAAGTACCTGTGTCAATAGTTCTCCTCATTTCCAATAAAAGTTTTTCTTTCTTTATAGCATAATCCAACAATGAACCATCTTTGTATTTAAACAATAGTGCATATGTGACATGGTTCCACCCCTTATTTGCAAACGTTTCACAGAATTTATTTTTCCATATAAGCCAATCCGAGTTCATGGTTAATTTTATGATCATTGAACTGTACCAATCTACACAACTTTTATCCATAAACAATCTGAGAATTTCAATTTTTTTTTCATCTGTTGTCACGTCAAAGCGTAAGCATTCTTTTTCAAAAATATTCATCCACTGGTTCGCATTGGAATTTTTGCTTGTAAATTTTTCAATCACAAACTTCTCTGCTATATTTTTTAAGTTCTGCTGTTTATGGATCTGCGTGTGTTCTACAAACTTCTCAAATAATTTTTCCAGTGTACCTGTTTCTGTTTGATGAGGAGCAGCAGCAACTTTATTATAGGTAATTTCTTCTAGAAATTGATCATCAAATTGTAAATTACCCTCCTCATCCATATACTTTTCTTTTAGTTCTGCTGTCATCGTTATCCAAACTCTTCGTATCTGGTACCTTTTTTTGATACTATTTTTTACTTTAGTGTACGCAGCTGTTTTCATTATTTCTTTATGAAGACAAACTGATTGCAACTCTTCTGGTATGGCAAACACCTTATCATCACTTGCGGCTATTGAGGTTATCGAAAGAATGTTTGATTTTCCATCACTTCCAGGCAGTAGTGCAAATTCAAAACGGAGTTTCTCCATTTTAATTTATTGTTTAAACAATAATGTCGTTTTATAAGATGCTTATCGTCTTTTTAAAAGGATTGACAAATAAAATAAACTATGATGTGTTGCTCTGTAAACAAAGATTTAATTTTATTAGTTTCATGCTATCACATATCAAACTACACTTATAGTAACACAATTTAAACAAAACTCCTACCTGTAAACAAAGAAACGACATTTAAAGTTCATTCTTTAATATGTCAATTCCTTTATAATTATAACTGGTTATTTCAATATAGTTCTTCTTTCTTATTTCACTTTAGTCTTTACACGACTCCATATTGTTGTTTATATCAAAAGTAACCCTTTCTAATCTATTACCACTTTATCGACACAGTCGTTCACTCGAGTGTGCTTTACTTACGGGGGTAGACCGTGGAAAAAAATTAGATTCCAAATGAAAGAAATACCGTTTCTTTACATATGTAATAAATTTATTATAAAGAAATGTACGTGCTATTTAGGTTCATATATGTATATAGGTGGTAGAGCTGATGCCGGGCTCGACTGTGGAGGTACCACCATCTTACTCGCAAATCCTCCCGAAGTTATTCGGGGAGAGTAAGAGAACAGCTCTCAGGCACAACCAGGCGGCCCACCATTGCCTGGGTCCGATGGAAGGCGGTATATCCTTCCCCAATTGCCGAGCCTTATATAAAATAGACTGGTGACGGGCAGCGGCGTCACTGGTGCAAGGGTTTCGGCACCGCGCTCACCAACCTGCCTGCTCAGCGTGACAGTACAGACAGTGCAGACAGAGACAGTACTCGTCTACGAAATACGAACAACTGTTACTATGGAACCAACACTGAAATCAGCTGTTCCATAGAAAACGTACAAACACCTGCAACTAAAGCTACCTATTTGCAAACGATTTTAACAGCAATGACCACAGACAGAATATCTGTGGCTATGACGCTGAAAATAAAAACCGGCCAAGTGCGAGTCAGACTCGCGCACGAAGGGTTCCATACCATTATGTATAAAAACGGAAAAAAAATCATGTCTGTTGTATGGGAGCCCCCCTTCAATATAAATTTTATTTTAATTTAATTATTTATTTTTAAAGTGAATATATAACTAAATATTCTATGAATATTTCAAGCGTCTACCTGTTGCCGTTATCAATATCGAGCAAAAACGAGCAAAAAAATCACGTTTGTTGTATGTGAGCCCCCTTTAATATTCATTTTATTCTGTTTTTTAGTATTTTTTAGTATAGCGGCAACAGAAATACATCATCTGTGAAAATTTCAATTGCCTAGGTGACAGGCGGACAGACAGGCAGACAGCGAAGTCTTAGTAATAGGGTCCCGTTGGTTACCGTTTGGGTACGGAAACCTAAAAACTAGCAATAGGTGCTAATATAGGCTATATATATTATATAGCCTGTCATACTGGCGTCGAACAGCAGATTTTTATTACGCTATTTCAGTGTTGACTCCGTATTAAAAGGTGTTCGTAAGTGTTCGGCTTTTGGTGACTAAAAATACATCCAATATTGTTTAAAACGTACTTAAAAGTAGTACACATAAATCGCCAAACTATGACCAGACGTTTGATGCAGTTATCCCTACTACTTCCAGGTCACTGTGTCACTAGGTCCAGTCATACAGACGGGATTGACGATGTCTTCCATCGCTGATGGCGCTTTTTTGTTGTATGAAGCACATCAGGTTGCAAAGTTGGCACCAGTTGCAAACCGCGGTCTCTCTTAAATTAAAATTCGGCTGCCTACTTATCTTGCTCCCAAATAGGAAACCTCTGAACGCAGTCGAAGAGCAGAATGGCGAGCTGTGACGTAGGAGGGGAGAACAGTGCCTGATGATGAGGAGTTATAATATCATCGAAAGCTCGGCCTGTGCCTTCTTGCACAGTTAAAAAACGAGTCCTTTCCGTATATAGGTTACTTTCGTTTATACAGCCAAATTCATAATCCAGACTCGGTAAGTGGTCAAGACCAAGGTTTAAAGACCCTTTAAGACTCGTATACCAAATGAGTTGAGGTTGATCTTGAACAAGTAATTTAATTTCATTTAACCCCAATTTTAGTATTTTTTGTTTTACTTTTGTGTAGTACAACAGTGTAACCAAATTTTAAACTTGTATGTGTTTCCGTTTTTAGGGTTTCTTAGTCCGACAAGGAACCCTTATAGTTGCACCATGTCCGTCTATAAGTATGTCCGTCTGTCCGCGGCTTAGCTCAGTCAGAGACTATTATTACTAGAAAGCTGTAATTTGGCATGGTATACATATTAATCAGGTCAACCATTTCGGTGAAATAAAATGTCGAAAAAAAAAACATGGATATGTGAAAACCATTTTTCGATTTATTTATTCGTTGGCGAAATACCTAATATGCTGTGCTCATTTTGTTACAGTCAAGTGTCGTCGTCGTCCCTCCCCCGTCCCCCCCCCCCAGACCCCCGCCGGCCGGTTTAACGGTGGTTTATGAATATGTGGAAAAAGTTGACCAGGTAGATCTTTGATGTTGAAATCCTTGAAACTGTTAACTACTTCGACTATCTTGGCCGAAACTTGTCGTTCACCAACAGTCAGACAAAATTGAAAGGCGCATAACAAATACCTGGAATAGGTACTGGCAGTTAAAAATATATTTAAAAATAATAAAATTCCAATACAGTTAAAAGCAAAGTATTCATAATTCAAAGTTCCCATAATGACCTGCGGGGCACAAACATGGGCTCTTGCAAAGATCAACATTATGAAATTAAAAACGTCACAAAGAAGAATTGAACGGAGCATGCTAAACCTTAGAAAAAAAAACAAAAGTCACAGACGTAATACGCTATGCCAAAAAACTAAAATTTAATTGGGCTGGACATATTGTGATGAGATGTACCAACGATGGACTCGAGAGCTGACGGAGTGGTGACCGCGCAACGTAAAGCGCCGACCTGCCCAGGTTAGTGAACGAGGATTATAAGCTATAAGTCATCCCACTGTTGGGCAAAGGCCACCCCATCTCTTTACAGCTTGATTTATCTCAAGCACACCGTGTCCAGAGCACACCAAGTCCATCAAAACCCCCCAGCTCTTCACGCTAACGAACGTATCGCGAGGGTGACGAGTTACGTATCTTTGAATCGGTTGCCAACTATGGTTGCTATTTACCAAAAACAGAAAAAGAATGAACTTCCAAAATAACCTTCAATGGGTATTGAACTATTAATGAATTGTGACGTCATTTCAAGTGCGAATGTATCCTTAGGAAAGCGGAATTCGATAGTATAAGTATGTTTTCGGTGATAGGTAGGTACTCGGTTGACAACTGATCTTATGATACAAAATCAGGAGGCTGGTCAGAAAATCTACTATATTCAAACCAATCGCAGTCCACCGTGCATAGAGACCACATCAAGATTTAATACACTTGCAGTACGTAATAGCCCTTACAGAGATGAATATAAGATAGGTACAAAGTCCGAAGTGTCTAACTTGATGTGGTCTCTACTGTATAACATACGTACAACCATCATTCAAACCAATCCCTATTAAAACTTCAGACAGTTTCCTTTAGTATGGGCTAAGTTTTCTTTGCCTTACTACTTAGTGTAATATTTTAATAGCAGAAACAAAAATTAAAGCATTATTCTGTTATGAAAATTATAGATACTAAAAAAAAATCTTCCGTAAATAAAATATGCCAATATGTACTATTTTTGAGCTCATAAAAATATTGGAAAATATTACGGTACATAATTTGTTTGTTTTGTTTGAAAATGTTAAAACATACATTATACATACATACACACATTTATTAGTATGGATTGTAAAATATGAAAATGTTATATGTTTTACGAGTATCTACGGAATCATCTTCTGACAATATTTCATACAACTGAGTAAACGAATGGAAGTTACTACAGAAAAAATGTGGTAACGGTGGCCTTCCTTTATTCAGCTTCGCCCTTTGCACCACAGTGATGACGTAATTAATAGTCCTGTGTAGGATTAGATTCTGATTATTCTTTTTGTCAACTGAAAAGCTTATAAGACGCTAAGAAGCTTCAAGTTTTTTACGCACTATTAGCTTGCACCTGATGGAAAGCGTGAGTAAGACTGGGAGAGTTTTCGGAAGTTGGTGACGGACGAATGACTGATACTTCACAACTCCTTGTAAGCTACAAGTTGTAACCACTCCTCCGGTACGGCTACTCATGACTCTGAAACACCACGAGTCGCTTGGCGGCATGGTTTCCTCATGGGGGTGGTGACAAGTTACGTCCGCAGCCAACACCAGAGAGCTAAGTGCGAGTTGTTTATCGAATAACTTTACTACCGCGTGAATCGAGTTAAGCCGGGTTTCCAGCGCGTGTTTCGTCCTACACACTAAACAAAGACGTGTACACAAAACATTGTTCTGCTACACATTTTTGCTGTTAAGCATGCAGGAGACATGGCTTATCAACAAAAATATGAAGCGAAACAACATTATGTGTGAATGTTTTGGTGTAGTGTGTACGACAAAACACGCGCTGGAAACCAGGCTTAACTCGATTCACGCGGTAGTAAAGTTATTCGATAGACAACTCGCACTTAGCTCTCAGTAAAGAGGTACATACTCCTACGTAGTCTCTCTTGACGGGGCCAAGAACCAGTACCCTTATGACCTCAGCTGATGAACCTGAATATTTCAAAGTGTTGCCTTACCATACCTTTTTAAAGTCCCTTAATTGTCTTTTACGAGATCTATGTACGAGAAGACAATATTCGTTTTAGATGACATTGCCTAACGCTAAAAACAATTTACTAGTTTCTAGATCTAATTGTTGTCCGTCTGTCAAGCCTCTTTTTTCTGGTCCCGTGAGAGATATCAAGTTGAAACTGATTTTCTTACAGAAGTCTATGGCCAAATGGTGCAGTCAAAACATCAGGCTTCATACTCAACGCGAAAAAGTTATTGCCGTTTACGTAATCAATTTCATACAAATTGGCTTATCATGAAAACATATATACACTTCCAGTTGACTTAGAGACTTGAAAGTACGAGTATGTTCTCAAGTAGGTCTTTTGGCACAAGTGAAGGAATGAATTCGAAAGAATTACTTGAGCAGAATATTTTTGTTTCTCATACATTTTGTACGTAACTTTAAAATAAATTATAGTTTTCGTTGTGAAGTTGATCTTGTGATTGTTGGCACTTGGTGGAATTTTCGATACATTTTGATTGAAATGCACTTGTACTTGTCCACTGTATTTATTTTATTTACTTAACCGGTTTCACTTTTAAAGCTTTTTAATAATAAATAATAATAATTAGTTTTACTTGTAATTAATATTATATCAATGTGGTATAGGAAAGTTAAATCTGAATGTGAGCAACTCTGAAACGAGATGATTACAGCATCGTGTATTGAAGAATACACATTACTCTTATCTAAACTAAATTCGGTTAGCGAGAGGTCCCGGGTTCAAATCTCGTTTCAGAGCTCTTCTCATCCAGATTTATTTTTCTTTAGCCTTCCTATACCGCATTGGTATAATATTAATCAATAAATAAAACTATAATTTATTTTAAAATTACCTACAAAATGTATGAATAGGTGACGGTAAGGCATTATAGTCTCAGACTCATCTTGAATACAGTAGCCTCCTTTATAGAGTATTAAGTGAATATTTATACATATAATTGCGGTATGGGAAAGCACATGAGTAAATTTGAAAGTTATGTTGAGGACTGGATAGCTCAGTTGGCGGAGCAATCACCTGGTTAGCGAGAGGTCTAGGTTTTGAATCCCGGTTCTGAGCTTCCATAACCAGATTTACTTTTCTTGTTTTAATATAATGTTAATGGGTAAATCGCCAAGTGTTTAAAATGTAGTAATTTATTTCTACCATAGTCATAATTTAACAAATTAAATATAATGTAAATTCAACCTACTAAATTATTAGAATGGTACGGTGTCGGTTAAATAATAAAATATACCTGTAGCTTTGACGCTGATAACCTTTAATCTATTTATCAACAATATGTACTCAAGACACACTCAATTCCATGAAAACCTACTCGAAGCACTTATCCATCCATCACCAAATAGACAAAGTAAAAAGATAGATAACCACAAGATCTTTGACGGGGTCTGCGTTGCGAGCCTTGATTGAAAAGGGTTAAGGTTGTTTACAGCGACGCTGATACGCTTCTCGGGTGAAAGTACCCTCTTAATAACACTTGACACTTTCATGCATACCTTAATAGCCTGTAAAGCCATTGAAATTCAGATGCGATGTTTTGACATTGCAAGGTATAAAAACGAAATTGGAATTAAACCATCTTTTAGTTGTAAGATAGTAAGTATTGTTTGACAAGGTGTAACTTGAGATAACTAACAGACCGAACACTGCTTGTATAAAACCCCGAGTTGGTGCTCATGGAATCCACGTAAAGTAATCCAGAGATTTCGGCAACACCGCGTCGCAGAAATTCTTTCCTTTGATTACGCGTTTAATTACGCGTAACTGACAATTTTCATTTAACCTCTAAGGAGTTTTTAGACTTTGCCGTTGGAAGGAGGTTTCGTAAATGAAATCTTATTCAGTTACGTACATATAAGTAGCTCACAGACATTCAACATAAAATGTCTGTGGAGTAGCTTTATTTTTTATATCACAGACGAAACATACGTGGAAAAGCAATTCTAGAAACAAAAGAACGCGGTGTCGGGCAATCATCCCCTGAAGGAAAACTCATGCCTTCAATCTACATTTTTGTAAAAAGGCAAAAGCAAAACAGTGTAGTAATGTTTTTTATCACCTTTACTACAGAGTTCTGTAATGTTCCCGAGAACGATGCGACTACAAGCAGCAACTTCATAAATAACTATGAGGTTCCTATTCACAGAACATAACAAATATTTGTTCAAAACTGTAAGCAGAAGCAAACTTAGTGCACATAATCTGGCGCTGGTATCGCAATATACAGGGTGTCGCGGCGCATTTCCATTATTTACAGTAACTGTTCGCGCCACGAAAAACAAATTGCACAATAACCAACAAAATATGTCAACTTTTCCGTAATGAAACTTTTTGGTAATGAAAGAGGAAGCACTGGAAACTTTTCTCGTAAAAGCTTTGTCTTTGATCAGTTGAGTTTCTTTCTGAGCGGGAATTTTTAACCCGAGTACAATAGCAGCACTGAGAATACACAGTACGGAAGCTGGATGGTATTTTTCCTACAAGAACATTTTTAAAGAACATACTCGTATAGATTATACAGACCTACACATGTTTTATAATTTTTCCCGCGACGGTAAAGTTCGTGTTCTGAAACTTGATAATTCGTTTGATACGTGATTCGTATGCAATGTAGGCTTGGAAAACGAATATCCAAGCCTTTTACAAAGATTTTTTTGGTCCAAAAAAGTTCTTTTCAACCCGCTTCGTATATCAAAAACGCCTG
This sequence comes from Ypsolopha scabrella, assembly GCA_910592155.1. Lineage (NCBI taxonomy): Eukaryota > Metazoa > Arthropoda > Insecta > Lepidoptera > Ypsolophidae > Ypsolopha > Ypsolopha scabrella. The sequence goes on along the minus strand of OU342961.1, from coordinate 15,364,455 downwards.
GGCCACTGAGGATGTTTCTAGTTCCTAAGTAAAGCTTTATTCAACGGACCTTAAATGTTGTTCTATTTTTTTTTCTGTTGTAACTGCTTTGGATACAAGTCCATTTTGACCACAGAGGATGATACTGACAGATCTGATTCAAAAGAAATTATCAGAATCATCAAGCGAGCCCATGAGATAGCGTCAATAACAAATAAATGATAACATTTAAAAACTCAAAAATTGGATTATTGATGTTTCGTATAGTCTGGAACTTCATACACATTTTGAGTAAAATTAATTTGTAGGTAATTTGTAAACATTTTAAAACACTTAAATTTACCCGACTGGCTTCGCTATATTAGCAATATCAAGGGTTTAATAAATATTCTAATGAAATAAATAAAGGTTCAAGTTTAATCATTTTCACGTAAACATCTAACTTAAACCAATCATTAATTCATTGAAGCATTTTCCGAAGTCTTGAAAATACTAATAAAGTGAAGCCGGTCAGGTAAATTTAAGCATTTTAAACAGCGAACAAGTACGAGTGAAATTTACACAGATCGTACATAGAATAACGAAAACCGCACATTTTGTAAGACGTAATATAAAGGAGCTTCAATCGTAAATGTTTTTTTTATTCCGCTTGACAATATTGGCCAAAGGCAATGTAATTAATATTTGCATGCCAGGTGCATCATTCATGATAAAAATTGAATTCAACAGCAATGTAAATACTACAATTATTCTATTAATACGAGACAGTATTGATGTAACACGAAGTAACCTATTAAAATACTTTGAATTTATGTTAAAGCTTAGTGTTCATAAAATCATACTCTGTGAATTCCCTTACTCGGAATCACTAACGGGATCACAAAAAAATAATTTATATAATTTAAATATTTGCATGCACAAATTTTCAGTTAGTCACAGTGACAAAATAGAATATTTTGACACGAATTCGTACATTCGAGATTTTGTTTATTCAAATCATTTAATTTGTCTAATGTGTTCTTAGAATTACCCAAAATACAGCATCTTGTCTTGATAATATATTCTGTGATTGTGATAACTCAGACAATAAAGTAATTAACCGCTTGCAGTCTGATCACAGTGGTCTAACCGTAACTTTCATACAAAGTGTGAAACAGTTGCCCAAAAAAGCCTTTTACAGGCCTATTACGGCTCACAAACTAGAATGTTTTCAAGCAAACTTAGAACTTAAATAACAACATTTTAATCTTCTCCAAGATGATCCAAATGCTCTCTTTGCAGACCTGTTTAACATAGTTTCCAAAGAATTTGAAAATACGTGTATATTGCAGAAGTTTCTAACAGTAATAAAATCACTTTTAGTGACTGGGCAACGCCCAAAAAGAAGAAATCATTTATTTAATTCTATATCAATTTACAAAAGCAGAAATCATTTATACGGATTGTACGACATAAAATCTTACAATAATAATATTGAATTTATTCAACATTGAAACAACGTACTTTCAAATTAGTGTGTTTAAAAGCAAAATAAATACTATGTACTTTCATTAATATACTTTCTAAATAAAAAACTTAAAATGGCCGATAACAAAGTAAAAGCAGTATGGAATATCATAAATACTGAAACTGGCAAGAGTAACAAATGGAATAATGAACTAAAGTTTAATATTAACAATGAAGTTTTTACAGGAGATAAAGAAGTTGTGAAGGCCTTTGAACAATTCTTTACTGACATTCCTTCCTTGACAACTAAAGGCTTAAATTCATGTCAAAGACTTAAACAGGATCTCTTGAGTGATCACGTGCCTCAGTGCCATTCTGTATTTAATATACTTTTCAGCATATTAATTCACAAACTGTCATTAAAGCATTTAAAAAAAAACGAGAAATTATGTGGCCTATCTGTTAAAGTTGTAAGCTGTGTTATTGATTTAATAGCTCCATATTTAGCTTTAATCTTTAATAAATGTGTAGATGATGGTATCTTTCCTGATTTAATGAAGTCGAGTAAATTGATCCCTCTAATCAGGCGACAATGAAGACCCTTCCAACTTTAGACCGGTCTCAGTTTTACCAGTATTTAGTAGTCTTTCGAAAAAATTGTTTATAATCAATTATTATCTCATTTTAATTTAAATAAGCTGCTTCACATTGATCAATATGGATTCACTAAAGGGAGGTCAGCCACTGAGTTGCTTTAGTCGAGCACATATTTGATACTTGGGAAGCAAAACGGTGTATTTGTGACCTCTCAAAAGCTTTTGATTGAGATTTATGTTTTTTTGCGAAATCCATCGCTTTGGAATAATCTAAATATTATTATCAGAGTGCATTACAAACCAGAAAAGATAAATTTTGTTCAAATATATAAATAAATTTATAACATTTGTTTCTAATTTATCTTTTCTGGTTTGTAATGCACTCTGATAATAATATTTAGAGCTTTTGATTGCGCTAATAATGAAACACTTTTGTGAAAAACTAGAAGCCTGAATTTTCAATAACCAAGCAGGAATGGTATAAACACGGTACATTTCAAATTTTATTCAATTTGAACCAGTAGTTTAAGAATTATAACTAGTAGAAGTTTCTCAATTTTGTCACTCACTGACTGACTGACCGATCACCAAAACTCTAAGGCACTTCTAGCAGACATAGAAGCTTCAAATTTGGAATACAATTAGTGTTTAGTGTATAAATTAAGGAAAAACTAAAAGATTTTGCAATTTCGTCCAGTTTTAATTATAGTTAAAATATGCATTTAAATGAATTAGCAAGATGTATTTTGAGTCCTTCTGGACTCTGCATCAGTTGCATTGACAATGATTGACAATGTGCAATGTGCATATTTTAACTAAAATTCATATTATTTAGGAATTCATAGTACACTTAGTATTTATAGCAATATGACTAAAATAAATGAAATTAATTATTTTTTAACGGAACTAGCACATTGTTTTATGAAATAAAACTCCTCAGAAGCTTTTCACAGTTATATTATGTTCACACTTCAAATAACATAATAGGCTTTTCACAATTATAATTGAAATACAGAAGTACACTTTGCAAATCAACCGACATCGGACCGTATTGGAGCAGAGTAACGTTCTGCGACTGCGTTTTGAAGGAAACTGTGGTTGAACCGCGCGTGTACTCTTTTATAATTTGCCAGGCCCCATCTTTTCGCGCTATTTTTCCGCGCCACATTTTAGCACGTGCCCGAATCGACATTGTCATGATATTCGGGGTAATCGGTTCAACCGCGTTTCCTTTAACAACTAAATCGAATAAATGTGATTTAAATATGCTTATTAATTAAAGAAATAACTAAATTTAATACAATTTGGAATTAATTATGGATTCACGACATTCGGCCGTCCACATCCGTGCAACGTCCCGATGCACTTCCACCTTACTTAAGTTATATACCTAGATAATGATATTTTTATAAACATCCGTGATGAAGTAACAAAACATTTATTGACAAACTTAATATCGTATTGAAATTATACTTGCATGACTTACATAATTCACATCACGACATTCGTTTTAATAATTATAATAGTACAATACTTATACAAATTAATATAGATTTCTTATGTAATTAATAATATCTTACAATGATTTTTTCTTGTTATCTAATTTAACCACGTTTTAATTTATCATTACTACAATATTTTATTTTGTTTTACTTGGCCTATTCGTATGTTTTCATTCACTTCGTCTCGTACGTCTTTAATGTTAATAGGTGTTACATAAGAGTCTATTTCAAGTTTGTTCGATAGTGCATCGCGAAATCTTACGCCAAACAGGACTTCCGACGCCGTTTTTTGGGTAGAGGCGTTAATAGTATTGTTGATGCCCCACTGTATTTTCCCCAGACACGTGTCCCAGTTGCGTTCATCTTTGTTTAGATTATGTTTAGTCATAGATTGCAAAATAGTTTGGTTAAAACGTTCAGCTTGACCGTTTGCCCTGGGACACGCGACTGCATTTAATACATGTTTTATACCATAAAGATCACAAAACTTTTTGAAGGCCGCGGACGTGAATGAAGTTCCACGATCAGAAATTATTCTGGAGGGTAAGCCAAAGTCATCAAAGATGTTCTGTAGAACTTTCAAGGTTGTTTTTGTTTTTGTGTTCTTTACGGGTTTTACAAATAAGTACTTCGTAAATCCATCAACCACTGTTAAAACGTAGGCATTTCCATTTTCGCTTTTTACAAATGGACCAAGGTGGTCTATGTGGATAGTGTGAAATGGAATGTCTACCTTTTTGATTGGATATAAATATCCAGACTTCTTTTTAATAGAATTATCTTTGTTGAAAGCGCACTCTAAGCAAGATTCGACATATCTTTGTACAAAACGGCGCAGTTTCGGGAACCAGAATTGACTTTGGATCCTCTCAACAGTCTTTGAAACTCCTAAATGTCCCATATCGTCATGGTCTGACCTGCAAACTTGGAACCGAGCATTTCGTGGAACTACAAGATATATCTTATCGTCAACTTTCCTATAAACTTTATTATTTCTTACAGTATAATTCTTTTTTATTTCTTTTGACTCTTCATCATTTTCAGGCTTAAGTACTTTTACTATTCGCGATATATCTGGGTCCGCTATTTGTAGTGTCATCAACCAGTGATCTTTTTCAATGTTATATACTGTAGCGATGTTATCATCAAGTAATTTGGTCAATTTTGTGTTGCGGCTTAACGCATCTACATGACTCATTAGCGTGCCCGGTCTGTACTCAATACTGAACGTAAATTCGCTAATTTGTAGCCACCACCGGGCTATACGTGGGACTAAATAGCGCTTGGTGAGAGCAGTTCGGATGGCACTGCAGTCAGTTACCACTGTGAAATCGATGCCTAAGAGATATACCCTAAATTTCTTTAGTGAGCAGACAATAGCCAAAGTTTCAAGTTCGTAAGAATGAAGATGGCGTTCTTCTGGCGTCGTTTGTCTGCTGAAGTAGGCGACGGGTTTTAAAACATTATGATTCCCTTGCCATTGTAACAGTATTCCTCAAATTCCAAGTGCACTTACATCGGTATGAAGCTCTGTTTTAAGCTTGGGATCATATAGTGATAATATTGGGCGATCGATCAATTTTTCTTTCAAGCAACTAAAAACTTGGGATTCTACCTCAGTCCATTGAAAAGGAACATCTTTTTTTAGTAAACGAGTAAGAAGCCTAGCAATTTCTCCAAAATTCCGGATAAATCGCCGAAAGTAGCCTGCTAAACCTAAAAACTGGCGAACTTCGTGCATAGTTTTCGGCATTGGGAATTCTTTCACGGCTAAAATTTTCTGCTCATTTGGCCTTATGCCATTCATGGAAATTTCGTAACCGAGGTAGTTGATAGTGTCATCGAAGAATCTACATTTGGACAATTTAAGTGTGAGGCCATTATCACGTAAAAGTCTCAATACTTCCTCTAACCTTTTGAATCCCTGCTCCAAATCCGCTGACGGTACCAAAATATCGTCTAAATAAGCAAGAGCTGACTCAAAGCGTTTAGATCCAAGAATTCGATTGATCAACCTTTGGAAAACGGCTGGGGCATTGGCTAAGCCAAACGGCATCCGTTTAAACTCGTAGTGGCCGTCTGGCGTTACGAAACCGGTAAACCGTCGACTTTCTTCTGCCAAAGGGACCTGATAATACCCCGAAGCCAAATCTAGCGTGGTGAAATAGCAGTGGCCACTTAGGTTAGTAAGTTGGTCGTCTATTAAAGGAAGGAGAAAACAGTCCTTTTTAGTTTTGTTGTTTAAAGCCCTAAAATCAATGCACAGTCTATGTTCTCCGGTCTTCTTTTTAACCATCAAAATAGGACTTGCAAAATCTGAACTTGACTCTTGAATGATGTCGTTTTGTAACAATTTATCAATTATGACGCGAACTTGCTCCCTTTCCGAGAACGACAACCGATAAGGTCGATACATAACCGGTTTTTCATCTGTTACTTCAATTGTCATCTCGACATCTTTCACACATCTTATCTCACTGAGATTCATCGCAAAACAGTCGCGATATGATTGTAGAAGTTCATGTAACTTGTTGAATGACTCTCTACTGACATGTTTACCTACTTTTATTTCCGATTTTTCAAGAGGTTCTAATGATGGACTGTGCCTAATTATTCTGTTTACGTACCGCACTTCTTTCTCAACAAAGGGCATCGCCCTAGTTAGTACAGTTTTGGGTTCCAGGACAAAAGCCACATTCGTCAAATTGCTCAACACTAAATGTCCTTTTCCATTTGTTAGAGTGTATGCGCCCTGATGAAGATGATACTCTTTGCCTGGCTGTCCGCAACTATACCCTTCTACGAAAACATCACCAGTATATAAGGGATCATCTGAACATACTTCAACTAAAGATCCCTTGCATTTCAGTCGCACTTGAAACTGACAACTTCACACGTTTGTCTTGATCTTGTAATTCAGTACTGGGACTTTTGTAAAGAAACAGTTTGCTGTTGTCCCTCAAAACGCACACAAATGGAAGCTCAGTAATGTCTTGACCAACCAGTAATGAAGTTTGTAAAAATTTATCTTTGACGACGAGTACCTCGATTTGGGATTCGACTTGATCAATTTTCAGAGTTACTATGGTTTTGTAGCTGGGAGTTATAATCGAGTTTCCAAATCCCTTAATAGCAGGTAAGGCAGTGAAATTCTTTGTCAAATTTAGATTTTGAGCATCAGATTCACGTATCAAAGAACACTCGCTGCCAAAATCTACGTAAGCAACGAGATTTTGTCCTTCAATTGTCGCATTCTTGAAGAACTTGTCATTACAATTGTTAAGGGTAGAGATCGCTAATGTCTTTCTTTGTTCATTACCCGCAGATTTATTTTCAGTTCGAGGAACAAAGGGAACTAGATTGCAAGTCGCATTGTCATGACCTATTCTTTTACATTATTGACATTTAGTCAATGGATTTGGGCACTGGTGAAAAGTATGACCTTTGATTTTACAATTAAAGCAAATGGCCGTGTTATTTTGATGGGAAGTGGAAGCGGAATTATTAACGGTACGGTTCCTAAATACACTTTCACTCTGTTTCCTCACAAATGGATCTGCGGTGTTACACGCCATATTATGGCCAAAATTTTGCAGCCGCAACATGTTACTTGCCATATTATGGCTTATTTTTTTTCTTTTTTTTTGTCATTTTTTGGTGTGTGCCCTCGTTTTAGAATCGGTCTGTGGTTTGTTTGAAATGGCCCCAAAAAACAGACAAAGCAGTCGTCGTCCTGCAGCACCCCCCCCATAGAGCAGGTCACAGGTTATCAACGGATTTCTGAGAGTTAAGAAAATCCAATAAGTCTTCCGGTTCCCCACAATTTAAGGCTTGCGCTCCGTTCCTAATTGACTTATCTGTGATGCCATAAATTATACAATCTACTGCTTTCTTTTCTTGAATATCACATCTATTTAACAAGGTAAGTTTATCATAGAAATAGTCATTAAAATTCTCATTATTCCATGTGGTACGAGACAACATTTCTTCCAGAAGCCGACCATAACTTTGCTTAAAAGGAAATGCCTTTTTAAGTTTTAGTTGCCATTTGTTCCAACTATACACGACAGATGGTAAGGCTTCAACCCATTTTTAGCTAAACCAGTTAATTTTTGTAAAGCAAAATGTATGGTCTGCTTCTCACTCCAATCATAAATACAAGTACACTCGTTTACTTTCCTAATCCAGCTTTCAGTACTCTGTGTTTTACTACAAGGGTTGAACTCAGGTATAACATTGTTGAGGAAATTATTGTTAAATTCATTCGATTTTCCTTTCTCTTTTTGCAATGTGGAAAGGAATTTTTGTAATTCCTGGGCAGAATCATTCGCAGCGGATTCTTTGGGATGTTCTGGCGAATGGTTTGGTGATAGCAAGGGGTACGCATCATGACTGACCTCTTCGATAAGCCACGGCGATGCTGGAGCTTTTCTTCGCGTCTTGGAGGTACGGCTCTGGCGTACTGGTGACGGTGAAGGTGGCCTCCTCCGTTTTCGCTGACGAGCTCGTGCTCGCTCTTTATTTCCAGGACTCTCCATAACCCCGGAAAGAAAAATACATTTATATATATATATTTCATATAAATTAGTTACTTGCTCAGTAGTTGAACTTATTTAATCTACTGGATGAACACTCATCGTGTAGAGTTAATTAATTCCGTTCAGTATTTGTATAGTCCAATATTCTTGATTGTACCAAACAATGTCGTGGATACGACCAGTAAAAGAAAAACAAAACGTCAGAAAAGACAAATTAATATTTACTTTAAGCCTAGCTTACTTTGGGGACCGCTGCATTATATTACTCGTGTTTTAAACTTATTTTGGTAATAAATAAAATTTTCATTTTTATTTTTCATTTTCATTTCATTACCACAAATAGGAACAATAAAAAAAAAATAGTAATTTACAAATAATTCCAACATTCATCTATAGCACACAAATTTGATAGTGATGCATCACTAATTACTCATAATTTCGAGGTTTATCATCGTTATTCAAAGTATGGTATTACCCATTGTTATAAGAGTACACAGTAAAAAAATGGAGAAAAGCCAGAATGGACTTTTAGGCAAAGCCGTAACAATACAGAAGAAGAGGAAAAATAAGTAAAGGAAGTTTTGACGTCCTGCTTCATTAAATTTACTACAAAGACTACTATAGTGCGTCAAAATTAATGTTTTATTTATCTGGACATACAGGTTCAGTATGATCAGTAGATCGCTTCCCACAGGCTTGCAGGAAAAGTTAAAAGCTTAGATAAAACATACTAACTTATTTGGACCGAAGGCAATTACGTCAAGGCAGTTACGCCAAGGCAGTTACGCCAAGGCAGTTACGCCAAGGCAGTTACGCCAAGGCAGTTACGCCAAGGCAGTTACGCCAAGGCAGTTACGCCAAGGCAGTTACGCCAAGGCAGTTACGCCAAGGCAGTTACGCCAAGGCAGTTACGCCAAGGCAGTTACGCCAAGGCAGTTACGCCAAGGCAGTTACGCCAAGGCAGTTACGCCAAGGCAGTTACGCCAAGGCAGTTACGCCAAGGCAGTTACGCCAAGGCAGTTACGCCAAGGCAGTTACGCCAAGGCAGTTACGCCAAGGCAGTTACGCCAAGGCAGTTACGCCAAGGCAGTTACGCCAAGGCAGTTACGCCAAGGCAGTTACGCCAAGGCAGTTACGCCAAGGCAGTTACGCCAAGGCAGTTACGCCAAGGCAGTTACGCCAAGGCAGTTACGCCAAGGCAGTTACGCCGAGGCAGTTACGCCAAGGCAGTTACGCCAAGGCAGTAACGCTCCAAAGGCAATTACGCCCTGAAGGTATTTACACCCCGAAGGCAATTACGCCCCAAAGGCAATTACGCCTCGAAGGCAATTACGCCCCAAAGGCAATTACGCCTCAAAGGCAATTACGCCTCAAAGTAGTGTAAAATACTTAACTTACTGACTTGGTTTGACAATGAGCCCGTATGCTGTAGTTATATATTATATCAGTATAATTTTCATGATAACCGATTAATTAGTTAATACTTCCAACAAGACTTTTTGAAATATTCCTTATACAAAAAATAATAATAATATACATGTAAGTTAAGTCTAGCAATATTGATCACTTTTTGTATGAAATGGTGTACAATGACACCACGATACATGCAGGTTTTACGATGTTGAAGAGAGAAAAATAAAGTAATAATAACTTCACTACTATTTTTAGCCTTTCAAACGATTTTCATTTAAAAAGAATAAATCCTAATGGGTAATACAAGTTTATTATGACCAGGTTATCAAAAACAGATAGTCATTTATCAAATTAGTCGGGTAATTTGGTTTCCTTAAATCATACCATCGAGAAAACAAACGCAACAAAATATGCTCATTAATACAAAATAAAAATGACCAATGATTGAGGCTTATGATAATATTGTCGCAAAAACACATTATCAAGGAGTTGCCTTGACCAAACGGCTCGTACGATATATTACCATCAGTTTATTAGAATAACAATATCAAGGAGTTGCCCTGACCGAATGCTAGTCCAACTAATCACTGGTAATTTGAACAATTAAACATGTAATTTGAGCAGTAAACAGTGTAATATTGCTAGGAAGCATTGTCAGAGAGTAGCCCCGACCAAATGATCCCAACAACAAATCAGATTAACACTGTCGCGGAGTGCCTGACCAAATGTTAATCCAACTGTACTGCTTACTACCAAGAAAGGAAATAAAAATAAAAAGGTACGATAAAAGGAAACATAATGAAAAATTAGTTTTTCAAATAATTCATAAATTTACATACCTTTGTGGGCTGAAGATTTTGATCCCACTTCTGAAGTTTTATGAAATAAAACTCCTCAGAAGCTTTTCACAGTTATATTATGTTCACACTTCAAATAACATAATAGGCTTTTCACAATTATAATTGAAATACAGAAGTACACTTTGCAAATCAACCGACATCGGACCGTATTGGAGCAGAGTAACGTTCTGCGACTGCGTTTTGAAGGAAACTGTGGTTGAACCGCGCGTGTACTCTTTTATAATTTGCCAGGCCCCATCTTTTCGCGCTATCTTTCCGCGCCACATTTTAGCACGTGCCCGAATCGACATTGTCATGATATTCGGGGTAATCGGTTCAACCGCGTTTCCTTTAACAACTAAATCGAATAAATGTGATTTAAATATGCTTATTAATTAAAGAAATAACTAAATTTAATACAATTTGGAATTAATTATGGATTCACGACAATTGTATAGGCAATATATCAGTGGCGTGCATAGGATTTTAAAGTAGGGTAGGCACAAAACTGTCCTTATGTTATTTGCACGTATTATAGCGAGAATTACGATAAATAACGATATAACTCGCACTGGTGTGTATGTCTTTTGTCCAAGCTCATTGGCAAAAAACCTCTTACCCCACTATCAAAAATGAATCTCCGACTACCTATGCACGAATCCACTATTTAAAAACGTGTGGCGCCATCTAGTAGCAAGTAGTGCAAGTAATCATGACAACGTGGGTGCTTCGAACAGGCGTTGCGTATTTTAATGAGAATGTGTGCGTGCTTGGCGCGAGCCGCTGACGTCATAGGAGTTTAGTTACAGATGCACACATAGAAAATTGGCATCGAATTTAGTTATGCGTGTTGCCATTGTGGTGAGCGCTGTGGTAGGTATTTCAAAGAACGGGTGAACCTTCCCTGAATATAATACTGAAATAGTTGTGTGTACCTTCCTATATTTAAATATATAGTAGTCTAGTTAGTCCAGGGTAGGCATTACGTATTTGCCTATATGAGATGCACGCCACTGCAATATATTTTTTACAAGGACTAGCGTTTTGTCATTTTTATAAATTTTCCTGAACATTAAGTAAAACCGTACCTGCAGTGCACGGCGTGAACGTTCTAACATTATAGTGAGGGTGTCACAGGTGTTCACAAGTGTAAACTGTGTAATGCAAGTCTCCATCCACACTTGGTACATCCGCTTTTCACAGACGAATATCACGTCCTGAACGTATTATGTGGTGAGCCCTATCGCCGTATCTAAGGCACAAAAGACCAACACCTTAACATGCCTTCCGAAGCACGCGGACCGAACACAAGTTAATGTGCACCGCAGGGATTGAACCCACGACCTCGGAGTTAATAGGCAAACGCTCTAACACCCGGCCACAGAAGAGGTCAACACTTAATACAACTGTTGTGTCCCATTTTTAAATCTAAGTGTAAATAAGTTCACGAAACCTCATAGCGCTTTCGGTTACTCGGTAAACCCTATGAATGACTTTCAACTCGGGCTATTGAAAGGAATGAAAGCTTTCGGAAAAGAAGAAAATGTGTTTCATCCTACATAACAGCCGGAAAAATAAAATTCACCAAAATTTTCGTACCGGTTTAAAATGGGCATGTAAAACTTTATTGTCAGCTTTATCAGTTTAGTTTACGGACCATTTACACCTTGCACAGTTTTAGTGGCCACTTTGTTTTGTAAGTTTGTTGCAAGTGACAGCGGAATTTTACTCTCTAAAGTTGAATAAATATCAGGAAGGTAATTTTTTACAAGATTACTACCAATACAGGTATCTTTTTCTATTAGTGTGTTTAAATATTAGACAGTTTTTTTAGTAACATTATGCGTGAAAAATAATACGTGCTCGGTTGTGTTGAAGTTGAAACCGGGACATCCGTTTCTAAAAGAACGCATCCAGAAATTAACAATACATGTATACTTACAATAAAAAAGCCGTTTCTGTACATTTAATATTTTTGTGAAATTTTAAAAGAAATGGGTAATCCCATCAAAAATATTTCATGTAAACTAGGTCGCCAAGAGAAGCTGATAACGGTTAAAAAGTTATCAGATCTCTTGTAGAGCCAAGCCCATAACTCCAAGGCCTAACTTTACAAGCCTTACATCTGACATTTTAAAAGAAATGCGTAATCCCATCAAAAACATTTCATGTAAGCTAGGTCGCCTAGACTCAGAAGCTGATAACGGTTAAAAAGTTATCAGATCTCATGTAGAGTCAAGCCCTTAACTCCAAGGCCTAATCCTACAAGCCTTACTTTCTTGATCAAAAAGTTTGGCTTGGCCGTTTCACGGCCGTCAAAGAGGCACTACCTATGTAACTTTTTAACCGTGAAAGCGTTATGAACTTCTCAGTTTTAGCGACCTAGTTTACATGAAATGTTTTTGATGGGATTTAATTTATTTGCGTAAGATGCTTTACTTATTTTTATTTTTTTAGGCTGCATTTCTATTGCGCCTCATCTATGACTGTTTTATAGCCCACTTCTTTGCCTCTTTTTATGTCTTCAGTACTCCCGAAGAGTCCTGATGATGACTAGTCATAATCTCATCGAAAGCTCGACTTGTGCCTCCTTGCACAGTTCAAAAAGTGAATCCTATCTGTTTTAAGAGTTCCGTACCTAAAGGGTAACGAACGGGATCCTATTACTAAGACTCCGCAGTCCGTCCGTCCGTCCGTCCGTCCGTCTGTCCGTCTGTCACCAGGCTGTATCTCATGAACCGGGATAGTTAGACAGATGAATTTTCACATATGATGTATTTCTGTTGCCGCTATAACAACCGGACAAGTGTGAGTCGGACTCGCCCACCGAGGGTCCTATAAAAACTATATTTTTTTTATAATTTAACTACAAAGTGTAGTTTTCAGATTTGTCCCTATACTTGTAGTATAAGACGGTATTACTTGCCAAATTTCATGGTTTTAGGTCAACGCAAAATGCCCTATAAATTTTGATTGCTTTGAGAGTGTCGAAATATACGTTTTTGCGGCATAAACGGCCGTATCTTTTGTTTACGTCAACTTAGAAGTTTGATTTTTTTCACAGCTTCAACTTCAAGGGACTGTAGACTTGAGTATATATTATATGTTACGGTTTAAATTTCAACTCGATACCTCCACGAGTTCCCAAGATAAAGGGTCTTAACAGACAGACGGATAACAAAGTGATCATGTAAGGGCTCCGTTTATTCCTTTTGAGGTACGGAACCCAAAAAACGTCTTGAAACGGATAGATAGTCAAACTGCAATATGAGACCTGTCTTTGAAGGCCTAGTCCTCCTATACGAGGGGTCCAAATACTTAAAAAATATATCCATATTCCATCCATCAGCCCGTGTTCGTCCACTGCTGGACAAGGACATAGGCATTTCCCAAATTTCACCACTATTAGCGGTACCCCGTCGTCCTAAAAAAAAATAAGCATAAAATAGTCAAATAGAAATTTCATGTTTATTAATACTTATGTATTTTATTCTGTTGTTATTTTGACAAGAAAAAAATCAAAGTTATCGATAGTGGATTAGTGGCCTACAATTTACACAAGAGTTCTGTGACTGCTTCCAAGTGTACACCGATTTTAATCTGTGGGCACGGCAGTGCCCCCCGCCAAGACGAGCTAAACGAAGCAGGGCATTACGTGCCTTTTTGACGTCGTCATATTATTCTTTCACCGTATAAAGACAATTTATAGATCTACAAAATCATTGTTCATCATTTTTTTCCATCCATGGCGTCCATGTGTAAAGTATTCTTTTCTCCTTTTTGTTGTAACCGAAGACGCAATGACATCGTAATAGCCACTTTTCAGTACGCGCTTATTACAATGTTGTTTCCGTTAATATTTGTACCGACACGCATCGAATTACTATTTTAGGGTATATATGCGACTTAATTATAAATATCGCAACAAGATATTGCCAATTCTACGAGCGGGCCACGAGATATAGACACAATAACGTGGAAATCAGTCTGATAAAGGGTCAGACCATCAGCAGCATTTTCGCAGATTTGACATAGTAAATATATGTCAAATTCTTGTTTAACCTAAATAAAATTTACCAGTTCTACTAGTGTGGAATTACAGTTTCAAAATATTATTTTGACAATGGTAAAATGAATAAAATGGTTTAATTAAAAAGTATCATATCATCTTACTTCACCGAAAAAACGAAGCTTTAGCAAAATACCAATGTAGCTTGGTTAACAATGACTCGGCTACTGCAACCAAGACTTATTTAAGACGTGCAAAATATTTTTTTAATATAAAACAAGCAAGTATTCCTAAATGTTGTTGGTTATTATTGTTTATTAATAACATTGTCCTTATTTATTTCCAAATAAGTGAATCAGTAACTGTACCCCGAAATTCGGTTAGAAATAGGCAAGCTTACATTATTGTTTACGTACAAGTATGTTATTTAATTTTTACACCAATAATACTCCGCTTAAATAAGATATAATTCAAATAGCCGTGTAACTTATTAAAAAACAAACAAGTTACTTAGCTATCGGTAAATAAGCTGTTAAAAACTGAGCGAGCGATCATAATTTTAAGCAAGTAACTTATTTAAAATTTGATGAGAGCCTGTTTAGTTCTAAACAAGTAAATTTCTGGTTTCATGTTTATGCATTATGCCAACGAACTAAGGATAAGGACGAATAAAGCAATGTTTGTCAAAACATGCTTGGTTATTTTCAGCAGTATCCTGTTTATTTTTAACCCTTGCGTTTTTTCAGTGTTACTTTATTCATCCTTATCCTTAGTTCGTTTGTAATCCTTAGTTTTGACAAACATGCTTAGGTATTTTCAGCAGTGTCTTGTTTATATTAACCCTAACGTTTTTTCAGTGTCACTTTATTCATCCTTATCCTTAGTTCGTTTGTAATCCTTAGTTTTGACAAACATGCTTAGGTATTTTCAGCAGTGTCTTGTTTATATTAACCCTAACGTTTTTTCAGTGTCACTTTATTCATCCTTATCCTTAGTTCGTTTGTAATCCTTAGTTTTGACAAACATGCTTAGGTATTTTCAGCAGTGTCTTGTTTATATTAACCCTAACGTTTTTTCAGTGTTACTTTATTCATCCTTATCCTTAGTTCGTTTGTAATCCTTAGTTTTGACAAACATGCTTAGGTATTTTCAGCAGTGTCTTGTTTATATTAACCCTAACGTATTTTCAGTGTCACTTTAATCGTTTTACAAAAAATTTCTACTTTAAATAAAATTTACCATTCCTTAGAAATTTAAATTGAATACGACTTCTAGATTAAGGTCCCGGGAAATTTTTAGGATAATATTCTCAGAATATCGTCTTTAGCAAAGAGAAAAAAGCCTATTTTACTTTACTAATGTAATTTGCAAAGTGGCACCGCCACTTAAGTCCACGGATAACTTTGTCGTTTTTTACTCATTGTCCATTTCATTTCACTTAACTGATTATAGGTTTAAGGTCTGGAGCAATAAAGACTATAACTGACTGTTCAAAATCTAAATAAAGATGCAAAGAACCTACATCGGCAACAAATTAAATTCGTGTCGATAAAATGCAGCAGATGTTTAGAAATTGTCGGGTTAGATTCGACAAGATGTATTTCTGAATCACGTGCGTCAATGCCCAAGGCACGTGGCTTGTGTGCCCGCCGACTCTCTACGCGGACCCTTATCAATCAGATACTGGAAACTGTATACAACTTCTGTCTCCGGACGGACGTGATAACGCGCGCAATTCGGCCTTCCTACTGAGATATGCGTAATATTTCTAGTGAAGTAATGTGTAGTTCGCTGTTTTGAGCTGCTACATGTATCACATCATATTACATTTCTGCTTGAAAAGTTTGTTTCGGATCTTTATGTCAAAGTAGTTTTAGAGAAAAATATGATTATACCTATAGAGAATTCTTAATTTTATGCCCAAAAGGCTAAATTTTCATGGTTTTGACAGTAAAAATACCGAAATTTCCATACAAACTTTCATCCCTCATTTCACCACTTTAGGGGATGATTTTCCAAAAATGCTGAAACAATATCATTCTAAATTTCTAACAAAAAGGCGAATTCCTATTTTTATGGTTTTGACTACAAAATTATAATATTTCCCATACAAATTTTCATCCCTAATTTTACCCGCTTAGGGGTTGAATTTCACAAATTTCAAGTTTTTTATACTAGGGATTTCGTGAAGAGTCAGTGAGTAAGTATAGTATTTTGCTTTTATATATACATATGTACATTACAACATTACAAAAAGAAACAGTTTTTCAGAAATACTTCAACGCAGATACTATCTAACTAGTTCGGTTAGTTATTTTTTTATGGCAACCCAAAATCACTTTGGCCTAGGCCAATCTACTTAGTTTGTCCTGAAATTGGGTTTGGCCGGTAACATATATAATACGAAAAATAGGCTATGGATAAAGAAAACCTACGTATACGTATAATCAATAGGTGAAGGCTTTAAAACAGTTGAAGCGAGTTTTATAATATCAAGAAAATATAATCGTGTGATAATTTTGAAATTAATATTGGTGGTCAGTACTCACAAATTACCTGACGTTGCCAATAATTTAGACGAAATCTACACTAATAAATAACTTATAAAAATATCGTGTCTGCACATTGAATATTTTTGCGGAATTTAAAATGAAATGAGTTATTAGTAATGTACTGAAGCCAAAACTACAATTTATTTAATTTTTGTCCGCCTGTCTGTCTGTTCCATTTTAACTCGAGAACCTTTCAACAAATTTGGATGCGGTTTTTTTATCATCATCGTAGTGACCCTGTTCCACATTTAAGTTTGATATTATTGATAAAATGGTGTTGTTGATAAAATAACCACCTACACGAAAACTGTTGATATTAATTGCATTGAAAGATACTTCCAAGCGAAAGAAGCCGCAAGCAAACGGCAGTATACTATAAAAAACATAGGTACCTATATATAATAAATAATTTGGCCAAGAACAAGTCGAACTCGCGGCCTGAGGGTTCCGTACCAACACACAATATGGATACAGAACCCTAAAAAAATATGGTAAATATGTAATTGTCACAGCAGCATCGAGGCGACAAAAATCAAGCCGCTAAAAATAACAGCGCCTGATAAATGATTCGGCACCCTTTTAGTACGGAAGTCTAATTTTTATTATTTGTTGTTTACTTTAATCTGATCAAATTTGAAACTTGTATGTATTACCGTTTTTAAGATAGAGCTAAAACAACTAACCTTGCAAAAATGAACCGAGTAGGCTTCGAACTGCAATGGAGGCCATCGATACTTGAGCTATACTACAAGAGTTTCCAAAAGTATCAGCTTTACCGAAATGTCTGATACTATATATTTTTAAACACATTCCTATGATTTAATTGTAACATTGATTTCCCAGTAAGGTTGTTTTAGTCTCAATTAGAGATAAAATTCGCCAATTAACTCCGCGTTTCACAATAAACGGTTATTTACTGCTTTGCTTTTGTTACTTGACTTACGAGAAAATAACAATAAATGGCCTTTCCAGTAGATTAATTGTATAGAAGCTATTTAGTGCTTAATTCAGAACGCAGGTTTTTTGTAAGAACCAAAACGACACTTAAAAGAGAACAAAAGCATCTATGCTTCTTTTATGTTACGCTTAAAGGTGAACAAAAGGATTACATCCAAGTAATAAACATTGTGCTTTCCCACCGTTACCGAAACTTTTGACGTTTTTACTGAGTATTGAAAGGTTTTCTTTGGAAAACAGCACTAAGTTAGATGGAAGGAGTTTTGAAACATGATATAGCGTGGATCTTAACAAAGTGTCTGAAGAACTGAACAAACCGTTCAATATTTTGATAACACTTTGTCGTTAATTTTAGAATTACCCAGCGACTTGCTAAGGACCCTTCGATCTGATGGATAAATTAATTCGCTGTTAGATAACTAGGCCAAAGCGGGTTTTATTACCAAAGTTCCCAACTTGTATCGTATATTAGCTCGAACAAATGTACTTGGTACTTTCGAAAAGTTTCATTACTTACTTCTTGTTGGCTAAAAAAACGTTACTAACTAATAACGTTCATAATACTCTTTAAGTACACAGGACGTTGTCATAATCCTTATAGCAAAACTTGAATGTGTGTTCGCAACATAATTCAAAAACTGCTAGCCTTCTTTTAGGCCATGATGGGTTTGATAAGAAGATCCCGGGAAAACTACAAAAATTGTCCACGGCGTCATACTTTGTAAACAAAAAACGTTTAAAATGTAAAAGTGATACAGATTTATTCATTATTAGCCTTTCGCACGCAGCTCTGCCCTACGAGTACGTTGACCAGCGTCACTATAATGATAATAAAGAAAACTGCATCTAAATCCCTTGAGTGTTTCTAAAGTTAAAGCGGAACATACATACAGACAGACGAAAATTCTAAAAATGCTAGTTTTGGCTTCAGTTTACAATAGCAATGACACTCGAATTTAAAAAAAAAAACCTTAAATACACAGACATGATTTTTTACTACTTTATTATTTTTAGTACTGGATTTGTTTGTAAGAACTTCAAATTCTCTTGCATATTTTACGGTAAAAGCTAGCATAATGAAGAAAAGTAGCCCCTTCCAGAGTACGACATAGAATATGAAAGCATACACTAGTACATGACAAGCACTTCGTTATAACGGAAACGCAAGTGGCAGGTATAGGCACAGTATAGGTAAGAACAGTAGTTTAACTAGGCTAACTTAAACACGCGCTAGGGCTGCCAAATGACTGTTTACGTATTTGGTAATGCTATATTATTATTATAA
Source organism: Ypsolopha scabrella (assembly GCA_910592155.1). Lineage (NCBI taxonomy): Eukaryota > Metazoa > Arthropoda > Insecta > Lepidoptera > Ypsolophidae > Ypsolopha > Ypsolopha scabrella. The sequence goes on along the minus strand of OU342961.1, from coordinate 15,345,339 downwards.
AAGTTGTATTTAAGCAACCGTAGAATGCACAACATACACTATATTTTCGTGTCATAATTTACGAAAATGCGCGGTAGCGTCACAGTGACAACGTGCGTACGTAACTGCAGTGCGACCGCGACTGTCCTAAACCGAGTTGTACCCAGTTTTGGTGGGGGGGGTTCGTTTCGGCCCGTTTGTATGGAGATATAATACTATTTGTTATTTAAACTATTGTATAGGTGATATGTAAAAAGTCAAAACACAGTTTTTCAGATGGTTATCAGGACTAAGTACATGGTTTTCGTTGTTTGATTTTTTTTGTATTCGTATATAAAATTATGTGCTAATCCGAATCTGAACAATTAAAAAACAATTTTTACTATCAGCTCTTAACTTTGGTGAAATCTACTTTAAATATTGGAGTTTTTTTTTAAATAATTCTTAAGAAATTTTTGAACTTAATAACTTTTATTATATAGATTTATTTTTTATCATCACAAGCCCTTTGATCTTCAGAAAATGTCTGTTTAATTTTGAAAGTTGTTTTATTGTTGATAACTTTCTATGTATGCTTTATTTTAGACTAGCTTTTTGCCCGTGGCTCCGCCCGCGTGTTATTCGGTTTGGCGACATGCTTGTTTTCGGGATAAAAAGTAGCCTATGTGTTAAGTTAGGGTATAAGCTATATCCATTCTAAATTTCATCCAAATCCGTCCAGCCGTTTCAGCGTGAAAGTGTAACAAACATACACACACACACACGAACTTTCGCATTTATAATATCAGTGTGATTTACTAGCTTTTTCTAACTAAGATTTTTCGTACCGTCTTTTTTATCGCGTTTAAATAATTTCTGTAACGACTATAAGTAGTTGTATGACTATGTTATCTGGATTTAACTTGGCTATCTTATACATCATGTTCCTTTTTTCTGTAATTCATGATCCAAGGTTTTATGGGTGTTTTATGTCTGGATAAAGTACCTGTAGATGAGTAGTTATTAATTATGTTTATTTATGAATCAACAGAGATGTTTGTGGCCATGATTTATGGGGTTAGAGCAATGTATTACCTGATTATAGTTTGAATTGACAATATCATCCATAAATACCCTGATATTTATATATGTCACCGAAAATCTGTATAATTAAGGTATTCTATACAATACCTTTTTTGGAAGTCCTGCAGCGCAGAAGAGAGCCGGTAGGTTTAGGTTAGAAGGTTGGTTATGGCGAGTCGCGTCACATCGTGTTAAGGCGAGGTTATCCAGAGAAATCTGTCCTGCTGCAACACTTCCATTTATCCTACAACACCATCGTTTTGTTAGATGTTACAAAATAAGTGTATCTGTCAAAGTGTGGAAAAATGGCATTTGTTTGACAGTTTAGCCAACACTCCGAGAAGACCATGACATCAGGTTTAGTTTGAAACACAGAAATGTTTTAAATCTATATAGTAGTGTCCTAAAACTGGAAGAGTTTTAGCTCCTAATGTTTTAATGTAAGTATTTTTTTATTTCTATTTGATTTACTCATTAATATAATGCACACACTCCTCAGGATCACAGGAAAAGGATTGTGAAATCTCAGAATTATCTATAGTTAATGCCGTTATTAATAAAAAGTGTAAAATCAACAAAATAGTGCACGAAAAGTGGGCATAAACCATTAGTAAGTATAAATTGATTACTAGATGTGAAGGAGTTTAGAATCAGTAGGTTTATATTACTGTAATGTAACCTTGAAGCTGTGGCTCTCCATACTCCATAATCGTAGGTATTGTTTATATTGCACTATGAAACTGTCTTATAAGTTCTGGACGGAAACTTGAAAACCTACGTATACTCGTATCATCTGTGCCCTCGCGAAAACGATGCAAGCACATAACTTTCATTTCGAGAGGGAAGTCTCGGCGGGTTCATCCCAGTGTGCAAATAAATCTGAATCTACAGAACAATATTTAAACAGCGACAACATCAATATTGTTGCCAGCTGACGGCTCACTACGCCTGAGATTTTGGAGTTCGAATAAATATCTACATATAATCGGAAAAAATATCCGTAGAGTGCAGACCTGCTAAAAACTTTAATTGCCAATAAATGCCGTGGTGTTGGTCTTGATCAGCAGGTAAGTGACAGAGCAAAAGTTTTGAAATAAAAAAAACACAACTTACAGGTAGGATAGCTGATGTGGATTGGTATATTTTTTTGGTGTTTGTGACAACGTCATTGAAAAAGAATAATAGGTATATTGTCACTCGATGTCTTCTCGTGAATGTCGAATAAGGCGACTAGGGGATTATAAGAAGTTATGCCAACAATCTGTCTCTGTAGTACTGAGGGTCATAAGGTCATCAGATCTTGGCCCTGTCTGCAGAGATGACATAGGTGACAGGAGACATGAGGATAATACGAGTAATTTGACGTATGTTTTACAAAAAAAACCTCCAGCTTTTTCCTACCAGGAAGAGTACAAACTTAGTGTGTTTTCAAAAAGTTTTTTATTTTTTAGAAATATCTTAAAGACTCGTCATTTGGTTTGAATGAAAACGTTTGTTTGAGCAGCTTTATTATTTCTAAAAGATCTCAGTCAATTTAAGGTTATTTGTACTACAATGGGTAGTTATTGTAGCCTATATCCTGATGCAAATATTGTTTATTTCTGTGCTGCAAATATAGTTTTTTTATCGTTGGAAATACCTTAACAAATAATCATACTCGTATATACATAAATATTTAAAGTTTATTGCTCTGACCTCAGTCTTGCAAACGAACACTGGACGGTGTCAATGCTGATGAATGGTATAATAATGATGGGGCAAACGTTCAGCTTGAGTAAGATCATACAAAAGAGCGTTCGCTTATGTGAAGCTAAAAGATAATATAATAAATAAATAAAGACGATGAGGAGTATTGAGGTTCACAGATACTTTGATCGAATAGAACTTTCATTTCTTGCATATTGAACATGAATCATGTTATGTATGCTCCCTCCATGATTGATAGATTGGAACATTATGTGACGTTATTTTGTGACAGGTACATTTATGTAAGTGTCACATAACAAGAGTTATTGATTAGGTACGCGTGTGGAACAGACATCGTTATTTACGAATATAACAGGTATACACCGTGGAATATAAGCGGTTCGGCAAACATGGCCAAAGGGCTTGGGATATCCTAGAGCCTAATACAGATATCGCGGAAAAAATATAAATTTTAGTCGAGAATTTTAAACTGTTCTGTGAAACAGAACCTCCTCGGATGAGGATGGCGTGATGTCGGGTGATCTGTGCCTGTTGCGGTAGAACGTGATGATCACAGGTACTGTTGTTAGTTGACAATGGTCGATAACATCAGCGGTGAGATCCATTGCCCTTAAGTGGGAAAGTGACTTGAATTCATTCTTGAATCAAGTTTGAGTTGAAGTTACAAAGGACCTCCTTTCATAACCTTGAGTTGGTATTGCCGGTCCACTATAACCTAAGTAGACACGTAGCGATCGGGATTTGTTCTGTGAAACAGATGATTTTCGCGATTTTCTGGCTGGCTCCAATGGCTTTACTAGGTTTTTTAGCTGAGGGGAGCCAGCCCCTGGCTCAAACTCATGAAGCGATCCACAAGTATCTGTTCTTGAGTATATGATCCTAATAAGATAAATAGAGATAAAACTCCAAATACGAGATCACATATAAAACAAATAATGCCTAAAAATAGGATAAAGAATCTTTTTATATAAATTACGCCCGTATTTCTGGGGGGGCTAATCTAGCCTGGTGCTTTGGGGGAGGGGGGGCATGTTTCCTGGTCCCTAGATAGTTTTGCCTATGGCTGGCTCCTTAATAAAAAGTTTTTTTGTATAACAAGATAATTCCAAGGAGTCTAAAAATTAAAACATAAAACAAGAATAGGTGCGACTAGGAACGAAGTGGAGCGAAGAAGAGCGTGTTAGGTTAAAATAAATTTGGTAACCGAGCGATGCGGAGTGTAACAAAGTTTATAATTTTTACAAACACCCCAGGATTTTGACGTTGATCTTTTTTTTCTGATTATTATGTTACAGTGTAATATAAGTGTACAGATATTGAAGCCATTTCTAAAAAAAGGCTATGGTATGGTTTCTAAGCGTCCCTGACTCCAAATAAAGGATTTTTGATTTTTTATTATAATAACATTGAAAAAAAATTCAATGTACAGACACGACTTTTTTACTACTTTATTATTAGTATCAATATAGATATATACATACTAGTACATACACAATACAAGCTACGGAAGTGGCTTGTGCTCATTTTAGACTTTCATGCTATAGCCCTGAGATGGGTTTTGCGGCTTTTAATGATTTTATACCAATTTTATACAAATAAAGACACTTTCATTTAGATTCAGAACAACATGATTTAATTAGAATCAGATAAAAACTGTGCTTACGATAAGCATAGACATAGATTCAAGCCTGCCAAAGTTTAAAAAAAAATTTCAAGAATTTGTTTCTTATTAATTTTCCTACCTTGTAATGCATTCTCGTAATATTTAGATAACTTGTGTAAAAAAAATTAGATAACCATTTTTTCGTCATAATATTTTGTTTAAACTACCTTCCTTCACAATATCGGCTTTATGCGAAATCGATCTACAACTTCCAACTTGGTGGAGTTTGTCGACAAGGTTGCAGGTTTCATGGATAAAGGTTGCCAGGTGGATGCCGTGTACACCGATTATTCCAAATGTTTCGATAGATTGATACACCATATTATAATTCAAAAACTGGCTATGATTGGTACACACGGTGACCTCCTGCGCTGGTTTGCCTCCTATCTAAGGAATCGTAGTCAGTCTGTCAGACTTGGTTGCTAGCAATCTAGGTTTGCAACAATTCCATCTGGCGTTCCTCAGGGCTCACATTTGGGTCCACTGTTATTCAACGTTTGCTTGTATGATATTCTTAACTGTTTTTCTAATGCTAGCTTCCTCATGTATGCCGATGACACGAAGGTGTTCATGCCCATTGTTGAATAAGAGGACTGTCGCAAGCTGCAAGAGGACCTAGACAGGCTTTCAGCCTACTGTGTTCAAAATTAATAAAAAATAATAAATGTCAAGTAATTACCTTCAGTAGAAAGATTAATAATTCAATTTTTGCATATAAACTTAACGATCAGATTATTTCACGAGTGTCCGAAGTGAGGGATCTAGGAGTTTTATTAGATTCTAAATTGACATTTATTGCACATTTTGACCAAATAATTTCTAAGGCTATAAAGGCATTAGGTTTTGTATATCGTGCTACAAAGCTATTTCGCACAGTAACACCGTTCAAGCACCTCTATTACTCGTATGTAAGAAGCATTCTAGAGTATGCCTCAACTGTCTGGTCTCCTCAGTACGCTATTCACTCTAAGCGGTTGGAATCAGTGCAGAGATCTTTCATCAGACAGCTCAACTATCGAGCCAAAGCCATTCCACAGACTTACAAGGAAAGCCTTAAAACAAATAATATGTTATCGCTCTCAGACAGACGGACTATAGCGGATTTAAAACTATTACACGACGTCATCAGCGGCAGGCTGGACAGTATCGAACTGATAAGTCGCGTGCTGCTGCGCGAATCTGGTACTCGCTCAAGACGTCAACATCCACGGCTACTTATCCACGCCTACGCTCGCACTAACTACGCATCCAACTCTCCTCTCAACCGGTGCATAGATACCCACGAAGAGCGTTTTTCTGATGCTGACGTTTTCTTCCTGAAGCACGGTCAATACATATCGTACATAATTGAGCAATTACAAGTGCAGAGAAAAATTTATCAGGTTGCCTATTTATGCCCATTATATATATATATATAAATATATATATGTATATACGCATGTTCACAGATTCTTTTTTTGCTTACACACACACACTCACACATACACAATCTCTCACACCCTCCCTCACACAAATGCACCCTTACACAATAAACACAAGTATATACTTTTTTTAAGTACTCAGTCATACAACTAGCAACTCTCACATAAATTAGTTTAATTTTGCCCTATGTTTCTGTTTCCCCCCTGTTACTTCCATTTTTTTTCTGTGTTTTTTTATCGTCGCACTTTCGTTTGTTATTTCTATAAGTGTTTCTATTATTATATTGTAAAATTTTACTTTTACCTTTTTTTTTTGTTGGTTCTTAATTTGTGTTCAGTCTGTGCAAACCTGCAAATATTTAAATTATTATCAAATTTTTGTTAATTAAATTCGTTATTGGCATTTTTAAATTTGTATCCTATGAATATTTATTGTGTCCATTGTATTTTGCTGTGAATTTAATAAATGTATTAAATGAAATGAAATGAAATGATTTTTTTAAACAAAGGTACTCGTAGCTATAGAATGTTTTTTTTGTTGCAACTTTACTTCCGCATTTAAAACTGAAACATACTTTGTTTAGTAGTTTTTACAGTGTTGAAAAGAGAGCAGATCTACGAACGGAAGAATTAGCCAAAACTTCCTTTCAATTACCTATTATATAAGTTCTAAAAACTGTATAATATCTTTAAAAATATTGTCAATAGCACTTCAAAGCGAAAAATATACAAATTATCTATAAAAGTTGCCTGCGCAGTAGAGCAGTTTTATAAAGCGTGAAATTGCTTCAGCAGTGACAAAAGCGTTTTGCCGCCAATATTTGAGACCCAAATGATTCGACCGATCCTTGCTCGATCGGGGTAATTCCTTTTTACAGCATTTAAGCCTCTTTTCCGGCGGTCACGGACCTACATATTTTAGGATTCTGTTGAAGAAAACAGAAACCCTTAAAGTGGAATTTCAAAAATTCAAGATTTAGAAAAGCAGGTTATTAAGCTTCAAATAATAGCCGCTGCTAGACAGGACCGTAATTTTGTAGCATAGTCGACTAATAGCCTGTTTTGGTAAAAGTTGGACAATTTTGAGTAGAGCAATGCCACTTGGTACGAATCTCACATACGTCCATTTGAGCTCAAAAAGCCTGGTAGGCATAAATAACTCCGCGACAGGTGGGAGGGAGGAGAGGGGTCAAAATACCGAACTCCCGGCACTCAGAAAAAAAATTTAAAATTCAAAATTTTATATCTGTCCATTCAATATGTTCCTAGTAGAAAACGGGCTATAAAAAAACTTTCATATTCCATGCATTAATACACGTACAACGTGGTATTGGGGAATGGTAATATAATAAGAGCAAAAAGTAGGTCTGCAGAACTCTCCTCGATGGTACATTATTAAATAAAATGTAATTTTACCCGTAGGTTAAACATGACGACTTTACGTTGTGTAGTCTACAATAGTATGCTACAAAATCTGTTAAAATTTTTAGAGAATAACATTGGCGACGTGAGCCTCGCAAAGATTATGTATAGGTATATATAATATTTTTATTCCTATATTTATATATTTTATGCTGTTGTATAACTTTATTATATTTTAGGAGCATAACCTTCATATTTTTTGTATGTATTTCCCGTATTTATTTATCAACTTATTTGTTCATTGCATTATATATATATAGTATTTTTATTCCTAGATTCCTCTATTTTATGCAGGTGTATATTTTATTTCCCGTATTATCATATATTTTTTTTATATTCTAAAGATTGTTAAAATTAACTTTGACTTGTAAAAAGTATACTTTATGTATCTATTTTGCAAAATAAATATATTGATTTGATTTGATTTGATCTAAAAGCATAGGTACATATTAAGGCCATAATAGCTGCGAAAGAGCTGTCACTTAAAAAAATGTTCGCTTACTTACCAGAATAACTATTCAAAATCTACTCGTACATAGAATTTGAATTTGAATGCCTAGAAATTGCCTAAAGACGCCGATTATAGCATATCTTTAAATTTTAGCTCACGAAAAAAATATATAGTTTTTTTTTCTAGTGGCAGCACTTTTGCCGATATATAGCACCTTAAAAAACAAACAAAATACCTCTACCTAAAAATAACTTAAAAATTCGAGACATGCTCAAATCCCGAATCTGCCAAAGTTCCAGACAAGGACATCTCAAACAGAACAATTTGCGCCGGTCTATTTCTTTGGCAAAGGTCTTCGGTATGATCAGTAAAATAATATATTGTTTTATTTAAAGATACATCCGGTATTTATTTAGTATACATTTTATTTATTTGAAACTAGAGACGTTCAAAACTGCGGTAGTCGAAATTTAAAAATCGGGACGGCGATTCTCGCAATTTTTTTCACACGCTTTGCTTTTCATACGCCTTTGTTTATCGCATCATAATTGCTGCGTGATGTGATATAAAGTGTGATGATAATTCTATTGAGCATAACTCCTAAAAAGACACGTAAAACATGTTATGAATTTATATTTTTAAAACTTGATACAAAATGTTGATGGTTGTGATTGTCGGCACTTGGTGGAACTTATTATACATCTTGTTAAATAAGACACTTGTACTTGTCCACATGATTATAATTTAACTCGATACACCCGTATTAAGTTAAATTATAATCATGTGGACAAGTACAAGTGTCTTATTTAACAAGATCAAAACTTGATACGTTTCTTCAAAAAGAGCTTGTAAAAATCACCCGCTTTCGGCCTTCGCAAATTGTCGTTTGTGCGAGACGGCTATTTGGGCAAGTGTTGAGGCTGATTTTAAAAGGGTTTTTCTACGGATATATCTTGATTATTTTATTACTAAACCTATAGTGAGCATTCCTTATATTCCATAGTTTTTATTTGATGAGGATGAGGCTTAAGTTTACGTCCCATGGCATTTATTATACTACAAACAAAAGTCGAACAACTGATATTACGAGTAAAAAATAATACCAGAGTAGCCGTCCAGGGCGGCTTTTCTCGCAAAAATTTTTACACGCCATAATTTTCATACGCCTCTGTTCATCGCGTCATAAATGCTGTGTGATGATAATTCTACTAACTGTAACTCCTTAAAAGACACGTAAAGCATGTTATGAATGCGTATACAACAGGTTTATATTTTAAAAGTTTGATACGTTTCGTCTTAAAGAGCTTGTAAAAATCACCCGCTTTCGGCCTTCGCAAATTGTCGTATATGCGAGAATCACCATCCTGGTCAGCAAAAAGTTTTTGAACTGTCCTTAGAACCAAACTTAGAACATGGGACCTCGACGAAAGGTAAGGTTCAAGATTATTTTTTCAACTTTAAGACGATAAGTTGCTTGTACATACCTCATAAATACGGTATATAGAGGTAGGTATACGTGTTTTTGTCTTACAAAGGAACCTCATAGGTATTAAAAAAAATGTTAGGTTGTTTTTAGGGTTCCGTACCCAAAGGGTAACCAACAGGACCCTATTACTAAGACTCCGCTGTCCATCCGTCTGTAACCAGGCTGTATCTCATGAACCGTGATAGTTAGACAGCTGAAATTTTCACAAATGATGTATTTCTGTTGCCGCTATAACAAAAAATACTAAAACCAGCCAAGTGCAAGTCGGACCACGCACTCCCATACAACAGACATGATTTTTTTTGCCGTTTTTATAGATAATGGTACGGAACCCTTCGAGTGCGAGTTTGGCCAGTTTTTGTATATTAACCTAAGAAATAGGTAGATACACAATTAGTTTCCAAAACGTATTGTTTCCAACAAATTGGGAAATAAAACGCCCACTCCAAGTAATAATGTTCGAAGTTGTATAAAAGTTTTAGATCTAATGCATAAGTTATTCATTGATACACGCGTTCGTCTATATGTCGTCGGCACATCGCAAAATTGGGCATATCATGATCCGCCTAAGCATATCATATTTCTGTTAAAATAAGGGAGTCGTCTCGCTCCGCTCCGCTACGCTCGGTTCCCCAAATTTTTCATGTAAACCTAACACGCTCCTCCTCGCTCCGCTCGTTGCCGCACCTATTTTTGACTTTTTATGATAGATTTCAGAATTCATACTCTTGGCGTCATCAGATCGTAGAATTGGGCATATCATGACCTGCCCGGGCATATCGTATTTCTGTTAAGACTAGGGGATCGCTTCACTCCACTCCGCTTTGCTCGGCTCCCCAAATTTATGATCACAAGCAACCTAACACATTGTCACATTTGGTGCCCAATTCTACGATCTGCCGACGACATACATACTACTATTCTGTAGTCTACAAACGGAGCTAATGACGTAGACGAAAGTAGCTCAGCTCACCGAACTGAACCACGTTGACTCTTCGTCTTTATCACGAACTTTATAATATTTAGGTATTTATAAGAAAACGCTCTGATAACCTAATAACCTGAAAACGTTTGTGAGTAGTGGAGTTGTTTCATGACAAAACACAATATCCACGTAGAAAGTCAAATTCGAAAGCGTAACCGATCTTAATGTCTACAGCGCATGCACGCCAATATTTCAATGCAAAAATGTTCACACGTACTTGTGTGAAAATATTTTTACTGTTGAACTGCGGAACAATGTTATTCATTGCCCCATAGTTTTTGTTTATTGCTGCCTTAGCTATGTAAAATGGCAGTAAAAGGCAATAGCTTTAATGATGGAAAAGGTTTCCGTTCTTCGCTTTACCTTAAGAAAATGCACACTCAATAAATATCTTGATTGACGACCTTTTTAGTCACCTATAATGCAGATAACCCTTGGACGAAATTCATCCAAGAGATAACCCCACACTAGTAATGACAATAAAGTATTATTAACATTTGATTTTGTAAGGGGTGGTCATCAATCCAGTTACCAATAAAATTATGACAAAGGTTATAAAAAACTAGGGAACGTGATGTATTTAAGTTGTTTTCAACCAAAAGTTACTAAACTGTTGAAGGAGAATACTAGTAAATAGCTTACATTATCTAGTATACTCCTGCAATAAAGTATCAAATGCTTTTTTTTCTTTTACCGTTTATGGAATTTACTTACAATCATATCAAATGTTTAAAACGTAGTTCTTTCTTTCTTATTTAGCCTAAAAAGCAGCAAAAAGTTTTAATTTTAAATACGTATAAAATATAGCATAACAGCCAAATTGTATGCTTTCCAAAACAAAGAAAAACAAGCAAGTAAAAGTTCATAAAGTAAGTACGAGTATTCTAAAAGGAACTTTAAAAACAACATATATTCGTGTTTGCATGAAAATAAAGAAAGCTTTTTCTCAACTTCTTCAAACATTTTCCTTTGTAAGCTTTCAACTTTAAACTTTCTACGCTTATTCTACTCATACGTGAAATCTAAGGCATACCAGTATTCGAACATCAGTATTTACTGCTTTCACGAAAACATTCCAATTTGAGTCTCTCGCGGCACTTAATTAAATTAACGTGTGTTTAAGGCCGCGAGGTGGCGGTGCCGGCGGAAAATCGCGCGACGGGAGCGGCGCAGAGGTCCTCACGCAACGACGCCTCGGCCAACACTAAGGCCGCCCGCCGTCGCCGCCCGCCCGCCCCAGCGCGACCCGCGCCCTGCATCCCTTACTATCGCCGGTTAACCGGTGCACCGTCCTCCAGCGAACTGCTGACTGCTCCGCGGCTAAGCACCGACTTATTAGCATAAAATAAATGAGCCGACTCTCTGAAGATGCACCGGGTTGCTCGCTGTAAGCCTCCCGTGCCGCGGCTGCGAGCCGGAAACGTCGGCAAGCTAAAGAACTTAGTTACGCGCCCGTTTCGCTCCTAACATTTTGCTTAATCTGAACCGTAAAGTTCGTAGCGTGGAACAGATTACGTGTTTTTTGCTTACGAAGTCACAACTTTAGAATGCGGAGGAAGAAAAGTTTTAATTATGATTTCTAGATCTCAGACGCAGATAGCGCTTAAGTTTAATTTGATATTAGATAATTCAACTAATGATGAAAGACTTGTTATTTAAACTAGTTATAAAATCTGTATGTCCGGATGTCAATCAAGAGTTTTGACGTATCGGCTGTCCAGTGCAGGGCGTGAGCATGCGCGCCGCCCGCCCTCTGCTAATGGGCGCCTTTGATACCTAATCCTTCACAAAGTTAATTGATGTACGTACATTTTGACACAGTTTTTATAGTAACGGGATGATTAAAATCGGTTTTATTTCAAACATTAATAAATTAATACCCTACATTGTTTTTTAGATTAATGGAAGAAAATAAATTTTAATAATAAAATTTTATATAAAATATTCTAAGTACATCCACATTGTATGGGAAATATCTCTATTGTGTTTTTGTTCGTGCCAAACGTTTGTATGACACGAAATAGTCAACAAAGCCTTTTGTTTGTCTCCACTGCGGGGACAAATTAAAGACCGTTTTCAAAAAATATACAGGTATTAAATACAGGGGTTGCCAAATAAAGGTACTAACATTTTCATGCCATCAATTTAATTACAATTGAATAAATAAATTGTATAACTAAAAGATATATTGAACAAATTACACACTAATTCTTGTACTTTTATTCCACATATATTTATTTTTATTCTAACTTAGATTTAGGTGAATTCACCTCTGTTTATTTTATATTTGCTTGCTAAAATGTTTTCTTTTGTTTTCTTTCTGTCGTGTTAAATAGATAATGAGTAAATAATTTGTTGGCCCGATGATGTGTAATACGAAACCGGTAGCCTAAGTTAGAATAAAAATAAATATATGTGAAATAAAAGTACAAGAATTTGTGTATAATTCCTTCAAGATGATTTTCCACCAAGAACTATCAGTCGAATCCATTCAATATTAAAAGATATATCAGTTGCCTGCTATAACACTTTAACTTATGTATCTGAATTCGGTACCTCGGTAAGGGATTAAAAATAAGGGCGGTAACTAACCGTGTACTTTATGCAGTCATACTTCATATGACAGAAGTACAATGATTTTGATAAGTTATTAAGCTCTAGTAAGTAGCGCAACTTGGTTTCAAGCACCCGTGTGACGTCAAAGGGTCTCCGCCGCGTCATGGTCATCATCTTTGAGTCCGAATGACATGCTGTCAAAAGAAGCTAAAAGTCAATATTCATCAATATTCATTTTGAACTATATAGATATTTTTACACAAAGTAAAACAATCTAAGGCCTTGTCAGTACCTAGCTGGCTCTCTCTCTCTCTCTCTCGCTCTACAAAATACAATATTTCGTCATCTAGTTTGACATGTCGAAATAAAATCCTGATCCTTTAAAAAATACAGTCTGTGGCTAAGAATACTAACTAAAGCCTTACTGGAGTTGAATTGAAAAGGTAGTTTTGTACATTTTTTGTTTGATAAACACTTGTACTTGTCCACTTATTTATATTAATTTCCCTTACCGGTTTCGCTGTTAAAGCATTATCAAAGGTTTGTTTGGTTGTTTACGTACAATATATGAATCGTACAATAATGAATACGTAAACAACCAAAAAAACCTTTGATAATGCTTTAACAGCGAAACCGGTAAGGGAAATTAATATAAATAAGTGGACAAGTACAAGTGTTTATCAAACAAAAAATGTTTCAAAAGTTCCACCAAGTGCCAACAATCACGAGCATCAACTCTAGTTTTGTACATGTGGAAAAAATTGCTAATTATACCTTCAGCACTTTTTTTGCTTACTTTAGAACTGATTATTTCGATTGACAACTAGTTTAAAATTATAAAAAGAATTTGTGACATCTGAAGTTCAACTAGGTTGGAGCGAGAGCGAGAATCAGAGGTTGACAAGGCCTTAAACAGTAAACAAACAACTAATATAATTTCGTCAAAACAGTCCTTAACCCTGCGGAAATACTACTAAAATCAGTAATAAGAAATGAAAAAACAGATCCAATTTTGTTTTTGTTTTTTTTATTTATAAATATTTGCGAACACTTTTCTTACCAATGGGTTAAATAAAACTGCAAAATTTAGTTGTTCGAGTATTAGGGTACTTAACCCTAAACCTACATAAAAAATGGGCGTTCAGTATTTCTGTTTTAAGCCCACAATGTGCAGAAAATTCTAAATTCCTAACTAGTTTAGTATGTGAGTTAGATTCCGTAACAAAAATGAATCTTTACGTCGCGTTCTCGTTACGTCGCGTTTCTCTATCCGCGCGTCTCCTTTATCGCGTTAATATTTGTGAAGAAAAAAGTTCAAATACTGTTCTACGGTAGAATAATTGAGAGTTTCTGTTCTCACTAGTGCTACGGTTTTCTGTTAACATATTTTTTGGCACTTGCAAAATTTTCGAGCGTACAAAAATCCCTAGAGGTAAAAAAACTAAGAATATTTAATTTAAATAATCAATCACAGAAAGAGTAAATTTTTGGCACTTATTAAAAATAACATCAAGAACGAATGGTTTTCGTATAAATATTCAAATGCATGCCGCGTTCTCATTAAGTACATCACGTTTCCTTAGCGTGCGTCTCCTTTCGTAGATTTGTCTTTAAGCGGCGCAAATTTCAAACTTCAAGTTTTTTATACCGTGCACTGTAGGCAAGTGAATGCTATTTATGTGGCAAATTTCAAGTCTTTATTTTTAACAGTGCTAAAGTTATGAGGCTGTGAGATACGGACGGATGGGCGGACAACGGAGTCTCACCATAAAATAAGCTTGTCACAAATATTATAGTCATCGAATTATAATTTATAATAAATTTATTTAATTTGTGGAAATTGTTCTTAGCTGTGTATGTATTTGTCTACATTGTTTTTATGGTCTTTTAATATGTTATAAATGTTTATAATAAACTTGTTCGTCTTTTTTCAGTTTTCAATTATTTAAGAGACGACGGTCTCTCTAAATAAATAATTACAAATGGGTAAATAAAACGAATAATGTTGTAATATTTTTACCTAAATTTAGCATGTCTAAATAGTGAGTGCTTTTTTTGTGTTGGCCTATGGCGGTCCCGAAGTGAAGCGGTACTAAGCACCGGAAGTTGCACAGGATGTTGATTTGGTCCACAACTTCCATCATACATTTATAATAATATGTCAGTAAGATTAAATACACAATAAAAACAATAAATTAAATATTCTCCAGTTATATTTCGGTCCACTTTGTCGAATGAACGACAGATTTAAATTACATAAAATATATACCGGGTGTAAATAGACTGCTACCATTAAATGAAACCACATATTCTACCGACCCTACTGAACCACCTGACGACGACGGATGGACGACGCTCTCTCGATACTCGCCCTTTTGTGCGGTAGGGTTCACGCATTTTCGTTTGGAACTCAATTATTTCCTAAACTTAGAGTGTCCGCGGGTATGATTCTTGGGAAAAATGGTTCAGTAGGGTCGGTAGAATATGTGGTTTAATTTAATGGTTGCAGTATTTTTACACCCGGTATACTGGCTTGTAACCGATTTCCCCCAAGAATGTATGTTTTTTAATCCCGATGTCCTCCATACAAAAATTATTAAATAATTTACTTCCCGTTCCCATCCATGCGTCATTACGAGGTACAGTCGGTGACACAAGTCATAAATGGATATTTAATTTATAGTATACCTAATGTCCTATCTTCACTCTACTCATGGCCGTACTTTATGACCTTCTGAAACTCTTCTTCTGGCCACTCTATCTCATTCTTCTACATTTTATAGCAACTCTTAGAGTGTTAAAACTATACGTCTGTGGAATGATTTACCTATCACCATTAAGCGTGCTCCCTCGTTGCCTGTCTTCGAGAGACTGGTAAAAGATCATTTTCTCTGTTTTTAACTTCCTTTTCTGACTTGATTTTTCTGCATCTAACTCAGCTGTTGTGTTTTTTATATGTCTCCTTTCATATAGTTTACGTATTATTTATATATGCTTTCAATGCAAGTGCTCGTAAAGTTTTGTTTTATATGCGTCTAATGCGTTATCAAAGTCAACTTTACCGCACGAGTGTTTAATGTTTTTATTTTTTTTGTTTATCTTTTTAGTTTTGTTTTCCCTACATAGTGGGAAGGCAAATGAACTTAGCTCATACAGCCACGTCCGAGGTAAGTTTTATTTTTTTAATTTATCAAAAACAGTTGCCAGCCTTATCTTATGTACCATAGATGATGATGATGATGATGATGATGATGTTGAGGTGGGACGCCTGCTGGGCTCAGGCGGATGGTCGGCTCTCCACTTAGAACTATTTCATCCAATTCCCATTATTTGGAGCAAGGTATCCTAATGTCCCAGGGGCATTCCCTCCTCAAATCTCCCGCTTCTTTTCATGAACCTAAGTATAATATATCTGAATACATAAGATGCTTAAAATCTTCTTCCTTGATGTGGTCATCACCAAGTATCTCCCATCTCAAGCTAGAATATATAAGTCATTCTCCTAAGTAGTGCTTGCTAGTTTCTTCCTCACCGCAGTGTGGGCAGGAGGGGTCGTCTTGTACCTTCATTATTGACAGATGCCTATTTAGTCTGGAATGGCCAGTTAGAATACCTACCAACATACCCAGGTTGACTCTGCTTAGGTTAAGGATATACCTTACTTTTTTGTAGACAGTAGCCGAGAGAAACATCTTCAACTGTCGACAGCCCTCGATGTTCCTCCATTCATCTGCTGATTCTTATTACCTTGTTAGTGACGTTTGCGGGAATTGGCAGCCTAGGTTCTGGTCCAATGAACCTGTCCTCTGCCCCTTCTCTAGCTAATTCGTCTGCTTTTTCATTACCTTCAATGCCTTGATGTCCTGGGACTCAGGCCACTATTGTTTCAGTTTTTTCACCTAGCTTATTGAGTCTTATTTTACACTCTCTTACCAGAGCCGATTTATTTACTGGATTTTTCAACGCAAAAAGTGCTGCTTGGCTGTCCGAGTAAATAATGACCGTTTTCTCGTTTATGTCCGACCTTAATAGTACCATGCTGGCGCATTCCATAATGGCGTATGTTTCTGCCTGAAATACGGTAGCTAACGTACCAAGTGAGTAGGATGCGCTTCTTTCTTCTTTATCAGATATATAGACACCGGCTCCTGCCAGTCCTGTGTTACCTTTCCTTGAGCCTTCCGTGTAGCAATTAATGCTCGGTCGGTCTGTCACTAGCTTCCAGTCTTCTCTGGTTCCTATATGTATACGATATTTTTAATCAAATAATATTTCTTTCTTAGTCAGATCGTTATTGGCTATAAGCATTTCCAAATGACCACCTGATGTGTTTGCTATGGAGGCATGTCCTTTATCCATAAAGTTGCCCTTCCACTCTTTGTTTATTACCATTCTGTACCATTGCTCGGTAGCTCTTTTTTTAACCTCTATATGCAAAGGGTTTAGACCTATTATCACTTCAAGAGCCCTAGTTGGAGTTGTTTTCAGGGCTCCAGTGATCATGAGACATGCTAGTCTTTGCACTTTGTCTAATTCTTTTCTCGTGGATTGTATGTCTGTTCTTGGCCACCATACGATTGCTCCGTATAGCAGTCGCGGTAAAATGATGGTCTTGTATATCCAATGCATAATGCTAGGCGTCAGACCCCATTTACTGCCTACTGCCCTTCTGCATTGGTAAAGAGTTCTAATTACCTTACTACATTGAGTTTTAACATGAGTATCAAATCTCAATTTGTTGTCAAAAGTCACACCAAAGTACTTTAATTCTTTAACTTCTTCCAGAACTATGCCTTTTAACTTGATAGGTTGTAGTTCCTCGGGCTTTCTCTTATTTGTAAAGAGAACTAGTTTTGTTTTGCTGGGATTAAGATCGAGTCCTTTGTCTTCAGACCAGTCCAATACTTTTCTTATTGCGGTTATCATCCTAGATCTCACCGTACTTAACCTAGTAACCTAGTGGTCTTTACCTACTATCATTATAACTCCATCATCCGAGTACACTTGTAGGTAGATGTGCATTCTGTTAACGATGGTTATAATTTAATCTATCAGGAGGCACCACATTAGAGGAGATAGGCACCCTCCCTAAGGAAACCCTTTTGCTTTTATAGTGTAGGTTTCCCCTGCTATATGCGCAGATATAACTCTGTTTTCTAACATTGTTAACACCCATCTTACTATTGCTTCACCAATTCCTTCTCTTTTGAGTGATTCCTCTATTGCTCCAAATGTTGCCCTATCAAATGCTCCCTCTACATCGAAGAAACACGTGAGAGCATATTCTTTGTTACCAATGGCACGCTCAATCTTAATAGCAAGACTATGAAGTGCAGTCTCCGTGGACTTCCCCTTCATGTATGCATGTTGATTAGCATGCAGCGGAGAACCACTTACTTTTATTTTGTTCCTGATGTGTTTATTTATTATTTTCTCTTGTGTTTTCAAGATAAATGAAGATAAGCTTATGCTTCTGTACGCCTTGGCTTCTTGATATGTCTTTTTACCGGGTTTTGGCAAAAATATTGCTTTGACTTTCCTCCAGTTATGAGGTATATGTCCTAGTGCAATGCTACTTTGGTACAGTTTAGTCAGACCTTTACCTATGAATCTGCATGCATGTTGTAGTAGAGCTGTAAAAATACCATCTGGCCCTGCAGACTTATAAGGGACAAAAGATTTGATTGCCCATTCTACTTCTTCTAGTTTAAGTCCGAGCAGTTCATCCATGCCGGGTTTGTTATCTGTTCTTTTTCTTTTTGTGTGGTTTCTTCGCAGCCTGGAAGATGAGTTTTGAGCATTATTTCCAAAACTTTACGAGGCTCCATTACCACTTGCTCTCCTATCTTTATACTTCCAAGTTGACACATCTTGTCACTAGCAAGCAGTTTCACAAGACGTGCTGCTTCAGAGTAGTTGTTGATTTCTTTACAGTAAAGTCTCCAGCTTTTCCTGCTTTCTTTCGTACGAGCCTTGCTATATTCGTTCCGAAGCTGTCTGTACTCATCCCAGCTTAGTCCAGTCAGTCTTCCTAGGATTCCTTATTTTTACTACTTCTGTGCAACAGTTAAGTTGAAAAGTGATCCGTCTGTGGTCCGACATAGTGTCTTCAGGGGCCTTTTTATGTACCATAGATAACAGATTTAGTTTGATGCGTTCATAGGCTGCGTTCAGTTTGATTGATGAAATGAAATGGAAACTGTTTAGACGACATTTTGAGTAGGTAGTAACTTTACAAATTGAAAATTCAGATGAACCAACCAATCTTTTTATGTAATATATAAAAAATAAAAATATATCGTGACGACATGAATCCTCGAGGAGGTGTCAGAGGTATTCCGGGTGTGAACTATGGAATGCAAGTGACATTCCACACCCGGTACACCCGCGTTTCACCGACGATTATTACGTCCAAACGTGATGGGTGGTGAGCCCTATTGCCGTTCTTTGGGCACAGATACACGCTTTTTAGGTTTCCTCGCGATGTTTTCCTTCACCGTTCAGCAAGTGGTAAGTATTAAAAATAAATACTGTGCACATAAACTCCGCAAAACTCATTGGTGCATGCCCCGGCCGAGGATCGAACCTGGATCTCAAAGATTGAGAGGCCAGCGTTCTACCCCTAAGCTACCGCCGCTTTTTTTTTGGATAATATATAGGTAACAAGAAGGATACTGAAATCTGGTTATAGTAAATTTCTTGGTAGGTAACCTCATTTAATCGTAATATGAATAAGAGCTTTCTGACAAAAAGTTTTTATACGCGAGTTCACGAAATGATAATGGCCACTTGCATTCTCAGTACATTATAAAAAAAAACGTTATCGATCGGTCTTCCTTGATAACAACATTCTTGGTAGGTATCTAAAGAATAATTTCGGGCAGCCATTGTTGTTTAGTTTATTCTAATAAGCTGGTTGAGTCGAATTATGTTATGTATGACTGAAAGCAGCCTTCGAACGCATCAAACTGAAAGCAGCTTATTTCCGTCAAGTTGGCAACTTGCGTGCAAAGAAAAAGAATGCCCACCTAAAGTTTATTTGCAGTAAGTATTTATTGTTTGTTTGTTTCTTTAATTACGCCTTATTTATTTACTCACACTATGCATTGAAAAACGTAGTATGATACACGTGCATAAGGGCAATAACTTACTCGTAAGGTTTAAAACACTCGCTCCTCGTTCCTCGTATAAAGCTATTGCCTCCTTTACGCACTTATAGCATAAACTACTATTGTGGTATAAATATATATTAGTTTATATATCTATTCTATTCAAGTGTTTGTGCGTAAGGTTTTGTTTTGTATAGTTCTCTTTTATGTACACAGCCTTCTCTTTTTCCCGTACAATAATTCCACCCAAAGGTTGTCTGGAAGAAATCGCTTTAAGCGATATGACCGCCACTGTGTCTTTAATATTTGTTAAGTTTTTTATTGTTATGTTTTTTTTTTTTCGGTGCACAATAAAGAGTATTTGTTTGTTTGTTGTTTGTTTATACTCCGGTGACAGAGACGACGCTGTACGAGATCTATCCTTTGTGTACATAGCCTATATTATTTACCGCCATTCTCGGCGTAGAAAGAACTTTTTGCTGGAAATACAATGAAAAGGTAAAGTTTAACAATAAAACAAATGTGAAAAAAATTAATTGTTACTTTGAATAATCATTATTTAAGTGACGCCATGATGAGTACATGATTTGTACTCATTTGATTTGATTGTATGAGTACATGATTTCATCTAAGGATTTCATCCAAAAAATGTTTTTTTAATACACCTGCTCAAAATATGATAGATTACGTGCCTGTATAGTGTGCGTAAAGTGACATATTTCTCACTCGTGCTTTTTGTTCTTACTACCTACTGACGCTATCTAGAGGAAACCGGCCACATCATTTGGTAAGCATGTAAACCTTTGTTTTACCAGGTACTAAGATGAGTATTTTCATAACTTTTATATTTTATTATTAAATATATTATGTATGCTAAATTGTAAAAGGAGTTTTAAAAATTAAATTTTACGATTTTAGACGTCATCATTTATATTATATTTTAACTACCTAAGAAATTATTATTTAAAAGATTTTAGAAATAGACATTGGTCTTGTAGTACAGATTGGCACCAATCAGACTGTGTTCTTTAGTCGACTTGTATCTGTTTTGATTTGCGACAAAATTGCTTTTATTTTATTTATTTTTTTTTCTTTTTCATTTCATTTGTCTCAGCAAAAAAGTCAATCGTGACTCTAAATATTAACCTTTCCGCACTTGCATCAAAATATACTATTTTTTTACAATTCTGTGTTCTATTAGTCATTCTGATTCATAGATTTCAATAAAGCTAATGTTTCATCTTCAACCTGTATTTATATAATTAACTCACTATGCATTGAAAATCGTAGTATGATACACGTAGGCAAGGGCAATAACTTACTCGTACCTGGCCTTTGTTATCGTCAGCTCTCAGTATAATACAATATATTATCTAGTTCTGCATCTCACTGCAAAGTTTTAGCCAAATTTATTTTTATTACAGCCGCGGTCGGTTGAAAATTGGAACGAAAGTTTGAAGGTTGACCTTCAAAACTGAATGAAAATGTCCTTATTATTTTTAATCAGATGTATTCACAAATCCTTTTATTGTTTTTTTAATTACGAACGAAGTGTTTGAAAAGCTCGTTGACCCAATGACCGCAATGGCGCGTAGACGAATTGATATAGATATGTATATCAAAGATCTATAGAACATTGGCATCAAATCGACTGAGTGAGACGCGTGCGTCACATCTGATCTAGTAAAACTGAATAATTAGTTCAGTGATTGGCTAGTAAATGTATATATAAATAGTATATCGACAAACACAGTCAGAAGAAGACAATAGGAATAATTATATCTTAAGGTTTTTAAATTTTCTACATCTTCTTTTTAGGGTTCCGTACCCAAATTGTGCCAATCAGGACCCTATTCTATTACTCCTCCAGACTCCGCTGTCTGTCTGTCTGTCACAGGGGTCTACAGCTTCAACCGTAAAAGGTAGACAGTTAAAATTTTGACAGAATGCTTGTTACTATGACTTCTACCTCGACAAATAATAAAAGAGAAAAAAAGTTAAGCCCAATATAAATCTACACAATAAACCTCTAAATAATAGAAAAAAATATTTAACGTTATTTTGTATTTTGTTTTGTCTTAAGAAGGGAAATACATACAAGTTTAAAATTTGGTTACACTGTTATTAAGTACTCTAAAGTAAAACAAAAAATGATAAAATTGGGGTTTCGTACTCAGAGGGTGCTGAATTGTTTGTCAGGCGCTACCATCTTAGCGCCTTGTTTATTGTCGCCTTCATGTTGCTATAAAGCATCTTTATTATTAATGTGTATGTTCTGGGGATCCGTAAACGTATTGTATGGTGGTACGGAACCCTTTGTGCGTGAGTCCTACTCGCACTTGGCCAAATTATTTAATTCCCTGTAAATAGTTTTCATCATAGCCAACAGTCAGCGGCATATTTATAAATTTTTACATATTTTCATTGTTTGTAGTCGTAACATACATTGAGTTATAATATCAGGGATAAAATGTTATAAAGAAGATATTGAAATAATAACCGAAATATTTTATTGTTTCTAATTAACGCCCAAGAAAATTTTACTTTGATTTTTTTTAGGTACGCTAATGCACGATGTTACACAAGTTTTGTGACTTATAAAGGTTGATCATAAAACACTAAAGTATATTTATTTTTAAAGTGATCACATTCCTTCTTTATGTGAACGTTAAACTGGGAAACAGTAATTCTCACAAAATTTTACGTACCTACTCAATTTTATTGAGTGGCTCTATACATTTTTACGGTGAATTTTATGACGTTTCATACAACGAAACCTTTTTACCTTTGAATAAACTAAACCTTTGTAAGGTTTTCTTCTAGCTCTGCGTCTCTAGTTACAGTTTTGACCCCTATTCTCGTGTAGCAAATATTAAATTTAGAGCTGACAAAACCTAAAACTTTTCATTGCAAAATAGGCCTTAACCAACAAGGATAAAAGTTAAATGAGCTTGTATTATTTTAGGTTCTGACAACTCTAAATTTAAGGTTTGCTGCACAAGAATAGGGGTCTTTATCAACCTAGCGAACTATTATTCTTTCGATAGATCAGCTTTTAGTTCTTACAGAGAGTGTTGGGTTATCGAGAAAGAAGTAATCCTAAGTAAAGGATATATGAATATAATTTGCAATATTCCGCTAAACAATTCTTGTCGTGCTATTCAAAATGCAGACTCGTGCACCGCCCGCCCGCCCGCATAAAAACATGCAACAAGCAAGCAATACAAGCAAAGCAATCTTAAATAACAAGCAAGAAAACTTATCGACACGTGTTTCGCCTCTGAACGAGGCATCCTCGGGATGTGTTGCTAGCCCGGCTTCTCCGCAGCAACTGATGTGTTGCTCGCCCAGCCGCTCCGCAGCAACTGATGTTGTTCGCCCGACAGCTCAGCAGCTAGTGACGAGCCGCCGACCAAAACTCGCCTTTTATACACCGGCCGGCCTGACTAGTTGTTTGGTGGGGAAAATGGGTAGACGAAAACATGCGTAACAGTGGGGTAGTGGTAAAGTTAGTTTGTTCGTTTAGTAAATCAGGGTTATTCTTGTTTTTTAGTATTTCTAATTGTTCTAACACACACATTCTTAAACCTTTTTTACAAATATGTTTTACTTCAAATGAATGGTTATCAGGCAAACTATGACCGGACTCTAGTAGATGTTTTGCAAAGTGTGATTTTTCAGGATGATTATTTCTATGGGCTGAGACATGTTCTTTGTACCTAGTTTCAAAACTGCGACCTGTTTGACCTACATAGACACCGTTACAATCATTGCAAGACAATTTGTAAATACCAGACTGTTGTTTTTTATCTAATTTGTCCTTACCATTGCAAATACGCTTTATTTTATTTTTGGTTCTGAATGCAACGCGAACACCACAACGCCGAAAAATCTTCGCAACCCGTTCAGAAATTGGACCTAGATAAGTTATGCTTGTTTTATATTTCTGAACACTCGTACTTTCAGGCTGTAAAGCAGACAAACTGTTTCTAATAATGATATTCTGTTTTTTGTGGACTAATCTATCAACCATTTTTGCACTATACCCGTTATTCACAGCAATCTGATATATTATGTTGAGTTCTTTTTCAAAGTTGTCAGGACTTAGAGGCACCGTCATCAATCTGTGAACATAACAACGAAATGCTGCAAGCTTATGTTCCCAAGGGTGACAAGATGAAGAAGGTATTACAGTATCGGTGTGTGTTGGCTTGCGGTATATTTGAAATTCATGTTTATTCTGTGCCCGAGTAATCGTTAAATCTAGAAAATTAAGGGAGTTTTCTTGTTCGAATTCTAATTTAAATTTTATTTTGGGGTGAATTTTGTTCAATTTGTCAACAAATACATCGAGCTGTCTACCAGTACCAGTCCAGCAAATAATGATGTCATCAACGTATCTGTAATAATACAAAATATTCGAACTACTCACAATGTGTTTGTTCTCAAAACTATCTATATCTATATGAAAATATCGGCCATTAATGGACTTAAGGGTGAACCCATCGCTAAACCTTCTTTCTGCATATAGAATCTATCATTGAATTTGAAATAATTTTGACGCATGCAAACTTGGCTTGGTTGAATGAAGAAATAAGGTATTGGTTTTCGGTAAGAAATAACCTTAAAACTCATCTCAAAGTTCTCCATACTGAATTAACTTCTTCTTTACACAGCACTGAATTTGACAGCTTGGATAGAAAGGCTAGAGATTTGGCATCGAAGGTTGTGCACGAGAAGTATCTCATTCAGAAAAGTAAGTTAGATGGATTAATACAGTGTAATAACGATTTTAGTCGACAGCCCGTGCAAAATTCATCTACTGCTTCATTCTACCCTCGAGTAAAAAAATTTAACTAATGTTGTTTTTCCTAATATTGAGATGTCTCTTTTAGAAAAGGGTTTAAAATATAATATTCCTTCTAGTTTGTCCCAAAATTCATTAGAAAATTTAGCTGTTGATGCTGAGATTACTGCAATTGTTTCTAAGCAAGACAATATTGTGAAGAGTTTGGTTACGCATGAAATTCAAGAGTCCGTTGTCTCATCAAGTCTCAAAATTAATCCGGAACTAGCAATATTTAAATCTGTTCAGAGTAGGGTCAACGAAAATAACTTAGTGATTTCCAAGGCCGATAAGGGCAACACAGTAGTAATAATGAATCGTGATGACTATAATATAAAGGTAAATGATGTTATTCAGGGTGACGCCTTTGTTCCTCTTAATTCAGATCCAACTAAGAAATTTCAAGCAGAGTTAAAATTAGCCGTCAACAACACCTCCTTTGTTTTTCCATTTGAAACACACAATATACACTGGCCGGCCTTTGTGAACTCGTCCAATGAACATGAAAACAAGTCTGTGACATCAGCTATTGCATTGAGCGTGCGCAGCGCGCGGGCGAACGGTGCATCGCGGAGGAGGTTAGTACGGGCGTTCGGCACCGCCAGTAGCTGAGGCCTCCGCCGCCTCGACACGTACTTGTCTGGCGTGCAGAGCTGGAGCTGCTCGAGGATAACTGGGTAATAAAGTTTACCTCGCAGTATTTTGAACAGGTATGACGCGAGGGATAACTCTCTCCTCACTTCAAGTCTATGATACCCTACCATGCTGAGAACAAACAGAGTCGGATATAATAATGGATATCCGGGATATCTTTTATACATTTTAAAATATAAAAATCTTACAAATTTATTTTGTATTTTTTCAAGCATCAGCTTGTACTTGGCCTCCTTTGGAGACCAGATGACAGCATTGCCTTCTAAATGGCTCTTCGCCAAAGCTTCGTACAGAGCGCGCAATGCGCTGATGCTGGTAAACTCATTTGCCTGTCTTAAAAGAAACCCCAGGTTCCGGTACGCCTTCTTGCAGACATCGATGATATGTTGTCTGAAGTGCATATCAGCGATGAAGCGAACGCCCAAATCCTTCACTTCTACGACACGTTGCAGCGGCTTTCCGTCGATGTGGTATGGGTATTTCCGCGGGACACGCGCTCGGCTGTATGACATAATTGAACACTTAGAAACGTTAAACAATAACTTGTTCTCCCGGCTCCATTGGGTAACCCTATCAATATCTTGTTGCAGTTTATCGTGATCCGAGGCATCTCTCACTTCCCGTACCAGTTTCAAGTCGTCAGCATAGAATAAGCAAGTGGACTCCGTTACCGCGTCCGGTAAACAGTTTATCATTAATATAAACTGGAGCGGTCCCAGATTACTCCCCTGGCTTACTCCTGATCTCGTGAAATATGACTCGGAGCATTCCCCACCGCAGTCGACGAACTGTCGCCGGTCGCGCAGATAGTTGGCAAAGAAGGTGAGTGTGTGTAGGGTGCAGCCAGCGTCGGCTAGCTTAACAAGCAGTACATCATTGTCGACTGTGTCGAAAGCCTTCTTCAAATCCAAATATGCAACATCTACCTGATTCCCGGCATCCACTATTGGTACTAGTCGCGTCATTAGATGTAGTAAGTTTCCCGTTATCCCACGCCCAGGACGGAAGCCGTGCTGTGCGTCGGACAACTGGGCACTCACTTGCGTGTACAAACTATGGTGAATGGCTGCTTCGAAAACTTTGGCTGGGGTGCATAGAACCGCCACAGGCCTATAGTCACTTGGTTTCGAACCTCCTCGACCTTTCGGCACCGGCACCACACGAGTGAGTTTCCAGCAATCCGGGAAGCTGGCGGCTGCCATGCAGACATTGAAAATATGCAGCAATGGTTCCTCTAATACTCTGCGAGCATCCTTAAAAACAAAGGGTGGTATACCTTCAGGTCCCACTGAGCGCTTTGCTGGCAGCTGGGCTAGCGCGCGCCGCACATCAGCCAGCTCCAAGGCCGCGATGTGCCCCCGCGCGCTGCCTGCCTTCGCCGCCGCGCTCGCCGCGTGTGTATTAAGTTCAGGCCGTTGTGAATTATAAATCGAATAAAAATACCGCGCAAATTCTTCCGCACTTTCCCGCTCCGATAAGACACGTCCTCCCACCGTTAATTTTTGCTGGTTTGAATTACCACGTTTTGCTCGCACGTAGCTCCAGAAAGCCCGCGGTTCCGTAGCCAGGTGACTCTGGACACGATCCCGATAGCGATTGTGATCGAGTGCAGTCTCCGCTTTCACTCTTGCCCTGCATCGAGCGAACGCGTCGTAATCACTGCGTAACTTACTTCTTTTATATCGTTTACGCAGTACATATTTTAGTTTAATATCTCTAATAGTGTTTATTGAATACCATACTGGATATGTATACCTATTATTTTTGTGCCGTTCCTTTTTAAGGGGCACACACGCATCGAGGATACTATTTATTTTATTATAAAAACTTTGTACAGCTAAGTTAGGATCATGCAAATTGTAAATGTCGGTCCAATCTACACATCGCTATATCTGGTAGTTAGGCAGAGTGATCTCGGCATTCTGTATTGGATCATTAAGGCCAGTCTCCGTTATCGCGAATATATCTGAACCAGATGATTCCAAAAAGGGTAAAAATTGGGACGTTTTTGTCCGCATCCCTCTAACATTCTGGTAAAATATATCTATCAAGTTATTCGGCTGGACTTTGCTTTTTTGCATGAAATGGCTGTGTCCATTTCCTAATGCATACGTCCTTGGGCCACACGTCACAAGATAAAACTAAATGAGTCAGTCCCGTTGGGACCCCCAACCTGAATGAGGCGTAGTCGCCACGAGAATTCAACATTTTAACTGTGCAAGCTTCGCTATTACATATGTTATACAAATAAGCACTTACTTGGCTAGCCGTTGTGCCCATTTTTAGATAGTACACATGAAGAAACTCTACCCTTTCCGACGCCTCGAGTCCGGTAGGGCTGGGATCAGCCGTGCCGCGCAACACCCCGGCATGCGCGGGTGCCAGGGGGGGCGCGTGGCTGCGTCGCCGTTGCACCTTCCTCCAGCCTTCTTGGTCCTCCGCGGGGTTCTCCGAGAGAGATGCTTTCGGCACTTGGCTGGACTCATCGTTAGGTATCAGTTCCCTGGTAACAAGGGCGGCGGATTTAACGATGCTTGACGACGACCCTTGCTCATCTTCCATAATGAGAACTTCATTGGCGTAGACTTCTGTGACGCGTGTAACCTTCTTTTTTGGCTTTCTCTTTAGACCTGACTTCTTTGCTGTTGGGACAGGGTCCTCTCTATCCTTAGTCAAACTAATTTGTTTAACTACAGTTTCTAGCGTAGATAGTCTTTCAGTGAGTCCTCCTATGACTTCCATCAGGACATCTGTCATCCTTTCAGTCTGTTTTGTCATCAGGATTTGTAGCTCTTCACGCACAATCGATCTTATAACATCAGAGTTGAGGTCATCCATCTTGCATCCGGGTGTTTTTTTTTTGAATTATTGTAATTATTGAATTCAGTTTCAAATGGGAGATTAGCGGCTCGACAGCTTGTTCAACGCCAATAGATGGTGATTCATGCACAGAGAGAATACTGTCGCTCAACGGTTCTCACCATTCTCTCTATAATGAGCTGAGGTGATATTCAGGCAACTGTAATGGTAAGAGGACTTGCAGGTGTTGCAACAAACTACTTCACCCCGCTGTATCGCTTTACCGCAGCTATAACAATTCATTGTGTTTGCTTGTAAACAGAAGACTACGAAGCGGAGCGTAGTTTATATAAACCATCCTCAGGCATGATTGGAAACAAAATGTAGAATGAGAAGCCGTACCGGGAAAGTGATTGCAGTTAGTTGCGTAGTATCAGCTGTGCATTCGTTACCTACCGACTTGTGTAGATTTTGCGGAAGTCTCTAGACTGACTGATTACCGCCTCACCTTCTTTCTGGGCGAGCGCGCTCCATCTTAGGTCTTATCGAAGCTTTTCATCACGTGCGGTAAAAAAAATAAACAGTAAAAATAAAAAACAAGTTTGTTGTCTGTATACCCTGACAAAAAAATATTATTTGTGTTGGAGTGCCCACCGCTCTACATTCATCTGCCCTGCTCTTTCTGTGCGAGTTCAAACTTGCTATTACGTTGTTTTGCATCGCGTGCGAATTATGTAATTCACATAAACAAAACTCCGCCTCCGTTTTGGAAGTTGCGGAGGCGGAGTTACGATTTCATGCGGAGGTTCCGCACTTGCGCATGCGGAAGCGGAGCTCCGTTACATCCCTGAGTACAGTAACTTAACAGTATTTTCGTAGCCTTCTGCGGCCAACTGAACTTTTAAAGAGTCCTTGCAAAAAGATTATTTTCTGAAAACATGAATTAAAATTTTAAAAATGGCAGACTAGTGTATGTACTTATGATTGATTAATTTTTAAAGTCTTTATTAAAATATGAAACAGATTAAAACTACTTACTAAACGGTCAAAGTATACATACATGAAATAACAATAGTATTTTGTGCAACTGTACATAATAAAGCCATTGGCTTCGCTTCGTTTCGTAAATAGGCTGCACGAGTTTCCCATTTGCTAATTATGTCACAGTTGGACACAATACTTTATCTACGACTTTTCAAATAACAATTTAATGAACAATGGGTACCTAAGAGAAAGCGCAAAATTTATTTTCCTCTTTGACTCCGTACTCAAAAGGCAAACGGAACCGTATTTATGTCACTCGGCTGTCTGTCCGTCCGTATGACACGGGTCTCTATCTCGTAGACAAGATTAGTTACATATCTAAAATATTGATAGGTATTTTGTCTAGAGTATTCACCTGCAAAAACAAACAATTAAAAATTTAATAAAAATTATTCTGGGAGGCCCCATATATACCTATACATAAAAAAGGAGGCGAAAAAAAAATTTGTTTTGCTCTTCTATGTGAGCTGTCATTGTCCAGAACAAATTGAGTAGAATCTTTATTCTCCTTGTCTAAAATAAATAAAATAGAATAAAAGAATAAATAATAAAAAATTGGATTCAGTACTCAAAGGATGCCGAATTATTCGACAGGCCTTATCATTTTAGCGGCTTTTTTACGCCTTTATGTTGCTATGGTGTCTATATTGTTGTTCTTTATCATCCTTTTAGGGTTCCTTTCCCCTGCGACTCGCACTTGGCAAAATTATTAAATTTATCTACTTGGATGCTTATACGGTATTCGTAGCTTACGTATAGCATAAAGCCTTGAAGAGTATTATCCATTTCCGGCTGTGATTCCCAGCGTCAACAGGAAGTCTCTCATGATTTAGCATTGTCCATAGACGTGTCCGTTTTCTCTGCACTAGAATTCTGTTTTATTGTATTGATTGGTTCGGTATTGGTTATATACGTACATATCCTAATACTGGTGTTGAGCGAAAATGTAGTTTAAGCTTGAATCAAACCAAAAGGCTGTGTGCAATTAATGTATGAATTTAATTTAGTCAGCACTGGGAGTAGTTTTTAGTTCTCTGACGTGAGTTATGGTAATAATATTTTGCTTGTAAGTAAAATCAAAACCCAAAATACGCGCCATTTAAAATTACTCATTTAAAAATGGAGAGCTCGATGATTGTAATTTATGGAAAGGTTGGTTAGTGTTAGTGTCAAATAAAACTCAAATCGTATACCTATATAATAATGATGACGCATTTTCTTAAATACTGCAACTCTTTTGTTAAAAAGTATACCGTATTCGTTGGTCCTGCACAAAAAAAATATGGTATGAATTTCTAACCATTTCATATCAGAAAAAAGAAACGTTTATCAGTAAATAATTTGACTAAAACTGTTTTTCATGTAAGTAGCAGACAATACTCATTATGGAAAAAGCTATTAGGGAAAAATACCGGTCAAAACATAGCTTTTCGATAGCGCACTGGATCGTAACCACAAGGTTCTATTTTCAGAGATATGAAACTGTCAAACGTCCATTCATATTTAAATTGCCTCGCAATAACTCATGATATTATGGAGGATATAAAAATATCAAAAACAGGCCAAGAGGCGTTCAAGAAAGTCTTGGCCATAGTTGGAGCAAGATCTTTTGGACAACTCATATTTTTAGGGTTCCGTAGTCAACGAGGAACCCTTCTAGTTTCGCCATGTCCATCATATATAAAAAAATGTTTTTGGATTCCTCCCCTACACGCAAAGTGGGGATGAATTTTTTTTCTCGTCTATCCCATAGTGTGGGGTGATGTTGTATAGGTCAAAAATATTGCGAGTTTATTCTATCACAGCTAAGTAGGCTTATTACAAGTTAACTTAGTAAATTAACTTAATCGTTATTTTATTCATATAATTTATGTCTATTAATTTATTTTATGTAGGTGGTAGAGCTAATGCCGGGCTCGACTGTGAAGGTACCACCATCTTACTCGGAAATCCTCCCGAAGTTATTTGGGGGAGAGTAAGAGGACAGCTCTCAGGCAAAAAAACCAGGCGGCCCACCATTGCCTGGGACCGATGGATGGCGGTATATCCATCCCCAATTGCTGGGCCTTATATAAATCAAACTGGTGATGGGCAGCGACGTCACTGGTGCAAGGGTTTCGGCACCGCGCTGACCAACCCGCCTGCCCAGCGTGTGTGAGTATAGGCATTTCTTCCAGGAGGACCGCCAAGAGTGGTAAAATCCTGGAAAGGCCTATGTCCAGCAGTGAACGAAACAGGCTGATGGATGGATGGATTAATTTATTTGAATGGTACGGAACCCTCAGACGCGAGGACCAATCGTACTTGACCGATTTTTTTTTTTCAATTTGTTAGTTTGTGCAAATGATTAATGTTACTCTAGGAAAGATTTCGAATATATGTTATCAATATATCAATATATATTATATAAGGTTAAGGTAATGTATGAAATATTATTTATTTAGTGCTTTGCCTAGATATTGTATACAGTACTGAATGCGCAGCCGGTAATGTTTATTTTGTAAAAAAATCAAGTCTCGCAACTTGTTAGGTTAGCTAATTAATGTAATAATTTAAGACTGATGGTCCCCTATGTAGGGACTGAATAAATTAATCGACTTGGATCTCACAACTTTTTACGGTAGAAGAACTAAGTTGCGAGACATGGTTTTTTTTACAAGATTTGTTTTTGATGGCATCTCATTTCTTTTTGTAGATAGTCCTACTTTTTTTCCTTTCCGGTACCTTCTACTTACAACTGAAAATTTAACTTTGTAATCATCTATATAAATATATCCTTATATATGCAGTTGGTGTATCTAGAGCACTGGACCGAAATCGCAAAATATTTTAGTCAAAATCAAAATATTTATTTATACTTTTATACTTTCTACAAGTCAAAGTTAATCTTTACAATATATATATTTAGAATAAAAAATTAATATGTGTTTACTAATAAGTGAAATACATACAAAAAATATTTAGGTTGGGCTACTAAAATGTAATTATCCACCTGCATAAAATAGAGGTATCTAGGAATAAAAATATAATGTATAAATGATTCAACGAACAAACAAGTTGATAAAAAAAATACGGGAAATACATCCAAAAAATATTAAGGTTGGGCTACTAAAATGTAATAAAGTTATACACCTGCATAAAATAGAGAAATATAGGAATAAAAATATTATATACACATAATGCCTAACCAATCGCACCATTCGATTAGTATTGCTAAGAAGAAGGGCAAGAAACTTAGCAAACATGATTTTTTTTCATTTGTAACATAAACTTAATCTATACAATTTTCTTATATGTACCTACTTATGTAAAGGCAAATACAAAACCATAGGAATTATGCCACATGAGAAAAAAAAATTGATCTTAGTCAATCCGTCTTACGTTGTCTATTACCTTTTACAGCAAAGTCAGTTTACATATTAATTAACTATAAAAGGCTTAAGATTAGCCTTTAGAGGAATCAAACATTTCGTATTAAAATTTGCTTAATATTACTTACAATTTTGATAAATATTATTATTATTTATTACACCATGCTTCATTATCGTCCAGATAATCATTGATTTTATAATAAGCTTTTTTAAGTAGTCCCTGCTTAATGTAGATTTTAAACTTATTTTCAGGCAAACTAAGGATCTCCTTTGGAAGTTTATTGTAAAATCTTATACCATGTCCTACAAAAGAGGTACCTACCTTGGCATGTCTGAATTTTGGAATAGCTACTTTATGTTTGTTTCTGGTTTCAACAGAGTGGTGCACACCGAGCCTCGGGAGATTATCAATATTTTTTCTGACATACCGTAAATATATTAATTTCCTTAAACTTTTCTCTTAATGAATGCGGATGGTTAGGCATTATGTATATACAATATTTTTATTCCTATATTTCTATATTTTATGCAAGTGTATAACTTTATTACATTTTAGTAGCCCACCCTTAATATTTTTTGTATGTATTTCCCGTTTTTATTATTTCTTCATTGTATTATGTATATATAATATTTTTATTCCTAGATTCCCCTATTTTATTTATTTTTTATTTATTTATTTATTTAAAAACTTACGACTATCATTTATTAATGCAGGTGTATATTTTATTTCCCGTATTATTATATATTTTTTTTATATTCTAAAGGCATATTATATTGTGTAAATTAACTTTGACTTGTAGAAAGTATACTTAATGTATCTATTTTGCAAAAATAAATATTTTGATTTGATTTGAATCTCAGTACTTTATGTTATAAATAGACCAAATTGCTCTCCTTTGTAAGACAAAGACTGCTTCTATATCCGCGGCTCTACCCCACAACATTATGCCATATGACATAATGCTGTGAAAATAACTAAAATATTCTAATTTAGCAGTATCCTCATCAGTAATCTGCCGAATGCGTCTAACTCTAACTCTAACTGAGTAAAGATATGACGATTCAATTATATCGTATTCCAAACATTATTTAAAGTGCATCACAAACCAGAAAATATCAATTAGAAACAAATTTCAAGTAATACAAATGTTTCGGAAAAATCGTTGTGCTAGAATTTTAACTTGCAACTTCTTGTTTACATGGCAAGTGCGCTACAGACTGCGCCACCGAAGTACCATCCTAGACTGTTGAATTTTTACACCAGTTTAGATTATCCAAAGCGATGGATTTCGCTTTAAACCATATATTATATTCATAACGAGGATATCCCCACAGAAACATTTTCTTTACCTTAAACAATATTTTAAAGTGCTTACACCCTGAAACAGACAATAACACTGAAATGGCTCCGAGTTATTAAGCCAAAAGGGTTCCAGCAAATGTCCGTACATTATGATTGTTATAGGAAGAGGCCCACTCTAATGTTCTAATATTGTCCCTTTTACGTGATCAACCTTTAAACTCTAAAGGTTTCAGATTACATCGACCATGCGTCCTTGAAAACTCATGTTTTTCGACAACAGACTAGACTTTTTCTGTAAGTATACGAGTATACATGCTTCATGTCGCAGATTACATATTTCAGGTCATAGAGTTTTTTTGGGAGAGTACAGAACATGCCGATAAACACGTAGGCAGATTTAGGCCTACCATGAGTTTTGCATACTATACACGTCACCGTCTGCGTAAAATATTTTGTATGAGAAATGCTGGTTCCTGTAGTAAGCCGCTAGGGGCGCTGCACAATTTCTCATATAAATATTTTACGCAGACGTCAACGTGTATAGTAAGCAAAACTCATGGTAGGCCTAGAAACAGTTTATAAACAATTGTTTCGCAAGTGAGGATAGCTTAAGTAAGGCGGGACGACAAGCTTGGTTTGACTGAATAAAACTTTAAAGTTCGGACGTTTACAACCTACGGTTAAAACTATCTTTGGTATTAGACTGAATACCACACATAAATCAATTATTATAGCCTACGTGGATTATTGGGGTACCGTGTTCAAAATGAGAAAAAGGTATCGAGAGAAAGGAAGGCATGACTCGTGTCTGTCCGTCTGTCTGTCTCAGCCATTCTCCTCTGAAACGGATAAAGCTAATAACTTGTTTGGATGATGCATCTCTTTCCAAGACGGTTGGCCCAAAATTTCCAAACCTATTGTCGACAAATAAACCATATGCCGATCGATAGATCTTATCAGCAATAGCAATTTGTACTAACCATCAAGAACATCTAATGGGGAAAGAAAATGGTGATAAAAATGGAAATAAAACCGGCAAAGTGCGAGTCGGACCCGCGCACGAAGAGTTCCGTACCATTATCTATAAAAACGGCAAAAAAATCATGTATGTTGTATGGGAGTGCGCAGGTCTGACTCGCACTTGGCCGGTTTTAGTATTTTTTTATAGCGGCAACAAAATTACATCATCTGTGAAAATTTTAACTGTCTAACTCTCACGGTTCATGAGATACAGCCTGGTGACCGATGGACAGCGGAGTCTTACTAATAGGGTCCCGTTGGTTACCCTTTGGGTACGGAACCCTCATAGTTATTTATAATAAATAAACAATAAAAAGTAATAAAATGTTTTTTTTTTCATTTATTTTTAATGTGTACAATTCGATTGGCGTAGGTTTCATACATAGGAACTACGTTTCAAAAATTTGGGCCAATTGGATGCATCATTCAATTATATTAAGGCTTGTATGAAATACCAATATTTTGTTTTACAAATATATCTTATTACTGTCGTGCAATTAACCCAAAAAACGGCCTAACCGAAAATTGTGTAACTTTTTACCCAACAATATGTGGACTATATAGAACAATTTGGAGCTGGAATGATACTTTTCCTTTAGATGTTGAGGTCTGGTGTTAAATGCACCATACTATATCTATTTGTGGAGGAACAAACTGTTAAAATTGTAAAAAAGCAGAATATTTTTGTAATATTAAATCACACATTTGCACGCACTTGCCCGGTTTTTGACACAAATTTTGCTCTAACATGCTGCACCCGTGATCTCCGTAAAGATAAAACAAATTAATAACAATTATATTTGCATTAACAAAAAACAAAATCAATGAATTCTGTTTATTATTGAAAGCTTTCGTCTTTCTACATACACAAAAAAAAACTAAAATTAGTAAGACTTGTTGTACGGGCTTCAATAAATTTATTGATAGTGGTATCGTAAGATGCTAAGCAATCGTAAATGTTACCAAAAATAATGTAGGTATTAAATATGAAATCGGCTCAGTGTAATGTTCAGTTTACATAGGTACGTACATATGTATGTATATACAGCAGGCTCATGTCCAATGATGCGACCCCGGGGACTGTGAATCTGCCGCGCTCTGCGATTAGCTGCTGCCCGCGGCGGAACGCACGCGATACAGCTACTGGCCGACAAATGCCACTGACTACCACCATATAACTACGGCTATTTATTTATTTTGTTTTTAAAAGCGGCGGTAGCTCAGTTGATAGGACTTTCAATCTGAAGAGGGATAAAACTGCTGTGACCTTAAAAGCCACAATTAAAAGCCGGTTTAATACAGACGTTATTTGAGCAAAAACTTTAGAAAAAAAAACGTGAAAATTACAGAATATTTAACTTGACACATAAGATCTATTGAACTTAATGTATCCAAATCCAAAGGGTATAATTAAGTTGGTCTCTTTTCATCCTTAAAAATATAGGTAAAGGACTATGGGCAATTTTGTATGGAGACTGCACCAAATCCTCAACATTAATGAAACCTACTCGAAATGAAAGATTTTGGGGTATTATTCAATTGTTACTTTTCGGTTTAAAAAGCGTCTAGGAACGCAGCATTGTATTGGTCAAGGTGTTTTATTTTATTGATATGGCAACACGAGTTGTCGAGCTGTGACGTGACGGTGGTTCCGCCATTGTTTGATTGCTTTTGAAGACAACCAGAGTAGCAAGTTACTATGGGAGCCAAGTTGAAATCGAGCGCCAACAAAATGTCAGGAAAAAATATTTTGTTTACAGTTTTAATATTATGATTTTCATGCTTTCTCAGTATTGAAATCGTTCTAAAACACCATGTTCGCGCTCGAATTGTATGTAGCTGCCATAATAAGAAATCAATAATACCCCAAAAGCTTTCATATACCTAGCATAGGATTTATCACTGTTGAGTAATTGGTCCAAAATTACTCATGGTCCTTTCAATTTTTTCCTAGATATAGATAAGAGCTAATTGTGAATGGATTTCAAATTTCTGAGTAAACTGGAAGTACCCTATAGGGTTTCATGGTGAGCCAATTTATATGAATTACGTTAAGGGCAATGACTTTTTTTCGCGTTGATTTAGGAGCCTGATTTTCAACAGCACTGTTGGGACATTGACTTCTGTAGGAGATATTAGTTTAAACTTTTTATCTCCAACGGGGCCTGAGAAAAGGGGTCTTGACAAACAGACAAATTGATTCTCTAAGGGTTCCGTTTTTTTAAATTTGAGGTGCTGTACTCTAGAAGCGTGTATTTATACCCAAAGTACGGTATACGCCCGCGCTTGGGACTTGATCAAATTGGGACATAAAAATCATCAGTGAAAAAAGAGTGCACGTGTATTAAATATTCTAGTAATATTCCACACTTGGAAACACCTCTGACAACCACTTGGGGATGTATGTCGTAAAGATCATGTTTGTTTTACTACTTTGTACTACTTTTTACTATTTTACTGTTCATTGCAAACTCTTATACCGAAGCCTTTGTCGCTGTCTGGCGATCCCTGACCTCAAGAACAGCTGAGCCAATTCAGGTATGTACATACCTATTACTCTTTTAAATTGAAATGACCTACCTTGTATATGGAACAACAACAACATATCGTCACGACATGAATCCCCGAGGGGGTTTCAGAGGTATCCCCGAGTGTGAACTGTGAAAATGCAAGTCACAGTCCACACCCGGTAGACCCTCGTTTCACCGACGATTATTACGTCCCAACGTGATGGGTGGTGAGCCCTATCGCCGTACTTCGGGCACAGTTACACGCTTTTTAGCTCACGATGTTTTCCTTCACCGTTCAGCAAGTGGTAAGTATCTGGTAAGAACACAAATACTATACACATAAATTTCGAAAAACTCATTGTTGCATGCCCTACCGGGGATTGAACCTAGGCTGGGTCTCAAGATTGAGAGGCCGGCGTTCTACCCCTGAGCTGCTGCCACTATATGGAAATATATGGAAAATCTAGGCATTTTAAGCATATCTAATATCAATGCATAACGGTTACGGAACCCTTACATTGTGTACGATGTAAACTTTACTGTTTGGGAGATCAAAAGTGCAAACTCCGTATAAGTAGATAATACCTTTCGGAATTCAACAACGCAAGACGGTGAATTGTTTGGAACTCAGACTAGTACAAAAAAATCAATTTTCTTCTACAAGACTCTACCACATTTTATTTCACACAACTAGATACATTGTAACTGCTTATCAGGGCTCACTCACATCGAAAGGCACGAGTGTTTCTTTGTAACAAAGTAGAAGTAGGTATGATAAATTCTACAAGTGCCGACACTGACAACTTACATGTTCTGAGGTTTTGGGTACGCAAATGTATTCACTGATACTTACTTACAAAGCTCTAGAAACAGTCTATCGATATTTTTTACAAGGATAGTAAACAAACATTTCAAAACACGAAATCATGAAACAAGGTTAGACATAATACAATTGTTGACAAAGAGAGCCACAGCGAAAAGCCCGTTAACGACATTAAAAAGCCGAAGAAAAATATATAATGATATCAAGCAATATTTTCGCTGTACTGAACAAAGCGTAAATCCAATTTCTCTTGAAGGTTTCGATACAGTGCCGAAGGTTATCATCAGACGCACAGATTCGCTTTGTCCTTCGGGGCAACAAGTTGATGAAATATTTGCTCAATCGCGTGTGTAACATAGTTTCATTTATTTCACTTCAGCCCGGTCACTCAACTGAAATAACAATGGCACGCCGGATGTGAATCAGCAATAAATTTTCATGGAAATATATGCTTCATTCTTGACCAGAAAATTTACATATCGTGCATAAATTAAAGCTCAAAAGCATAGTGCCGGGAACTGCACAGGAAATTTCATTATTCTAGTTGCATTTCAAAAGAAAGTTGACCGACGACGTTTTGTATTTTTTATTACAAAAGACAAAATGGTATTTTATTAAAGTAGCTATAAAATTTCATTGTTTACAGTAAAAAGGATAAAATACTAATTTGTTAAGAATTAACGAAGTTTTATAGGTTTTGTGTGTGTATCTTTATAACAATTGACCATGCCTTTTGCAAACCGATGACGCTGCTAAACGGTAGCGAAACTGCGATAACTCTGTCTCAATATATGATAACATCGCGTATGTTTTATCTCGTTCTATCTATCTATTTTCACGTATCGTCATCAATTTACAAAATTTTTGCTATTTGTGGCGTCGTGTCGTGTCGTTGTGGAAAGGGGGCATTTTATTTATATTCTTCAGATGAGTATCTGCATAAAAATAATAACCAAAAGGTAATTATCTGTTTTAGCGACCCCGAAGTTACGTTCTTGTGATAGTTAAATAAAGGTAGGTGTAGCTAGGCTACCTTAATATTTTTTTAAGTATGGAGACTAGCCTAATGTAACTAATTTAAGCAAAATAAATAAGTAATGAATGACTAATACGATATCGACTAACTTGTAAATAGCGCTTACTATGATTGGGATAACATGTCCTTAAAACAATTTATTTGCAAATTATTTTTCTCTGCTCCTTTAACCTCGGCAAAACTGGTTTTGTAATAAAAATAAAAAGAGCCTGATTTTAAACCTGTGTTAAAGTAGATGATCGAGAAGGAGTTCGTGTTAAATGCTTGTGTTTGTTCCCAAAGGGGATACAATAGGAAACCAAATCAACGGATACGACGGCACCGTTGAGATTTCCATGAGATTTTGACTCATTAACATCAGGTTTTTTCGGGAGTACAAGCGTGCACGGTGACGGACGAAGTACTAGCCTCACTGCAGCTCGTCTTTACGACTCGACCAGACGTTTGATGCAGTTATCGCTAGCGCTTCTGTATCAAGTGTGTCACTAGGTAAAGTTACGAGTACACAGGCGTCACTGATAATGTCTTTCATCACTGTTGGCACTTTTTCTCGTATGTTTATGTGTCTCTTAAAAGTCCTGTTGATGGTGGGTGAGTCATAATTTTATTTATTATTTTGGTATTAAGAGGATGTACTATTAATATAATGGCCGTTTCATACCACATTTCTTACGACGTTTATTTTGGTATAATTTTCATCGTCTAAAACCTGATATAACTCCAATATAATGGTATTTATATCGTTGTTGAGTTCCTTTTTTTGCGATTTTATTGGATACTAGCTTTTGCCCGCTGCTCTACCCGCGTGTTATTCGGTTTAACGACATACTTTTTTCCGGGATAAAAAGTAGCCTTTGTGTTAAGTTAGGGTAGAAGCTATAATCATTCTAAATATCATCAAAATCCGTTCAGCCGTTTCAGCGTGAAAGAGTAACAAATATACACACACACACACACCCTCACACACACAAACTTTCGCATATATAATATTAGTGTGATAGTAAAATTCAAGTAATCTTATATTGAACGGCCGAAATATTAAGTTTAAAGAGTGATATATTTATCTAAAACATTTTTTTTCCAATGTAATTATTAAAATTTGCCTGTCTAAAATGAATTTGCAAAGAGACAACATCGGGGTAACCCCCCTTGAGGTTTTGCTTCAAATCGGCAACAATGAACAAAGGGTGTGTCATTCCATTAATCTAGGCTAGGGTGCCAGCGGTACAGGTCATTATTAGTCAACGAAAGCGTATGATTGAGCCTTTTGTGTTCAATCATTTTTACATCGCAATGCAAATGCTACATCCCCGTTATTAATAGCGATAATTATATTTTACACAGTGGCCAGATACGGGCTTAGCGGTCGTATGGGTAAGCGGTCTCATTTGTTGATATATCAGTTGCCCGTTTCCCCGTATATTTTATTTTTGTTTACAAATATGATCGCCAGCTTAGCTGGCTTTGTCTGGATTTAGAATCAGGTAGAAAGCTTCTATACATACACGTATAATTAATTATACTATTATGCTAATATACTGCTGACTTTGAAGGCGTGTTGTGTGTGGCGTTGGTTTAAAGAACACACAATAAAAACTTTCGCTAGTGAACAACAGACATAAAAGGATAGAAGTTTAAACGTAAATTACCTCCATAAATTTAAAAATATTAATTTTCGAAATATATTTCGGCCCACTATGGGGCCGGCATCAGTCGAATACTTAAAAGACTGATGCCGGCCCCATAGTGGGCCGAAATATATTTCGAAAATTAATATTTTTAAATTTATGGAGGTAATTTACGTTTAAACTTCTATCCTTTTATGTCTGTTGTTCACTAGCGAAAGTTTTTATTGTGTGTTCTTTAAACCAACGCCACACACAACACGCCTTCAAAGTCAGCAGTATATTAGCATAATAGTATAATTAATTATACTTAAAAGACTGATGCCGGCCCCATAGTGGGCCGAAATATATTTCGAAAATTAATATTTTTTTATTATTAATACAAGTTAAAGGAAACTAAAGGCTTTATATAGCTAAATTATATATATTTATTTCTCCATAAATTTAAATAATGCAACATACTCGTAATATGAAATAAGTATTATCCCTCTATATTTAGCTTTTCGTTTTGTTATAAATAAGACAATAAAAGTGAGAACATGCAATACAAATCAATATTATATATCCCTATATAATTTTCTTATTATTTGATCTCTTCACCACCCAAAGGTTGACTGGTAGAAATCACTTTAAGTGATAAGTCCGCCTTTGTACATAATTTTGCGAACAAAACTCTGTTCTTCTTTCTTTTTAATGTCTTTTATTTTGTGTACAATAAAGTGTCAATTCATTCATTCATTCAAATATATTACAGCCCGCTAAACGGCCGGAACCAATACAAAGAATAAAGTTTTTGAGAAACGTATGCCACAAAAATAATATACAACTTCAGGGTTTATTCTTTAAAAAATCTTTTACTCCTTAATAAAAGCCACACTGCGTGCACTATCCCTAATTTTTTTAGGAACATGGGCATGTGCATCGAAAACTGCAAGATGATGTTTTTGAAATATCAAATAAATATGTACCTATATTGAGTATGAAAAACGGTGTCTAAGGTTCGACTGGTTCCTCTGCGCCTACGAGCGATGACTGAGCTCGCTACGAGTCTACGAGAGTATGTATCCCAAATCAACTATAACCATAGACTATAACGTTAACTCATCAAGTACTAGCATGACAAAGTGACTGTGGGAAGCAAGACAAGAAGTAACTCTTAAAAAAGCTGGCCGACCTGGCAGGCTGTGTACAATCATGAAAAAAACAGCCTGTCTGAATTATATAAGACTAAAGGATTTCCTTACAGGTTGGTCAAGACCACAACATGATTTGGTTGCATGGTGGTACTCGATGAGTTAAAATCTACTCCTGTATGTGATCCTAAAATTAGTTGGACAGACTAAACTGCAAAGCTGACTCTCGGCCGCAAATCTTTTTCTATCTATACTAATCGAGAGTTACTTTTATAAACATAGTTAAATGCAATAACATTTAATTAATGACCTACTTTTTTGATCATGATTTTACACAACTTGACAAGTTTCGCCAAGATCGGTATGCTTTTTTACGACTTACTTTTTGTCCTGCTTTCAACAGTGACTGTTTCATGCTAGTACTCGATAGGTTAATGTTAAACTAAAAACCACATAATTGTCAGTGCCAATTTGGCACAAATTATAGCCCATATCAATATTTTCAAACAAATGAGGTCATTTCGAAGCTTCGATTCTCTTATGCTGAGCCATTACTGTAAGGTTTTTTTATACTTCAAATGTGTTCGGTGAATCATAAGGAGCATTCCACATTTCATTTTGTAAATTAACATATATATTTTATTCTAGCTTTTGCCCGCGACTTCGTTTCGGATATAAATTCGAATCAGACTTTCCATAGATTTATATAATAGCCTTTGCCGTTTGCGTCTATTCAATCTTTGCCCCGTTTTTGGCTTGGGCGTTATTTTATGAACACCCCTTGTAGTCTATGTGATGACCAGGGTAACTACGATGATAATCAAGAAAACCGCATGCAAATCCGTTGAGTGGTTCTCGAGTTATGAAATCGTTTATTCAATCTTTGCCCCGTTTATCGGCTTGGGCGTTATTTCATGAAGACCCCTTATAGTTTATGTGTTGACCAGGGTAACCACAATGATAATAAAGAAAACTGCATTCAAATCCGTTGATGGGTTCTCGAGTTATAAAAGCGTTTATTCAATTTTTGCTCCGTTCCCGGCTTGGCCGTTATTTTATGAACAACCCTTAAAGCCTATATGTTGACCAGAGTCACTACGATGATAATAAAAAAACCGCATCCAAATCAGTTATGTGGTTCTCGAGTTAAAACGGAACATAGACAGACAGACAGACAGATAGACAAAAATTCTAAAAATTGTTGTTTCGGCCTCCTCAGTACAGTACCAATAACCCATTTCATTTAAAATTTCGCGAAAATATGCAATGTACATACACGATTTTTTTACTACTTTATTAAAATGTCGAATTGAGAACTTCCTCCTTTTTTAAAATCGGTGTTTAAAAAATAATATATTATTTATTTCTGAGTCTATATACATTTTATTAAATAAGATACAATTTCCCCCCCTTCGTGTTCCAGTACGATATGTGAAACTTATATGGCGATCATAACTATTATAAGTTCCCAAGAATACTAACACTCAAGGAACTGTGCCACTTTTTCATAAACTTCATTTGTTTAGACTTAAGAAAAAAAGCCAGATAAGCTCATTTTAAAACTGACTCGTGTTTGGTG
The DNA here is from genome assembly GCA_910592155.1 of Ypsolopha scabrella. Classification (NCBI taxonomy): domain Eukaryota; kingdom Metazoa; phylum Arthropoda; class Insecta; order Lepidoptera; family Ypsolophidae; genus Ypsolopha; species Ypsolopha scabrella. The sequence continues at coordinate 15,301,755 of OU342961.1, read as the reverse complement.
AAGCAATTTTTACGTAAATCTTTTGGAAAATCAATTTTTATGAAAGTCGGAAACTTAAAAAAAAACCGGTCAAGTGCGAGTCAGACTCGCATACCTAGGGTTCCGTAATTCGACAGTTTTGGGAATGGTCAGGAAGACGGTATTTAATATCTTGCCCATAACTGTTTATGATAACTAAAAAAAGAATTGGTTAATAAACAAAGACACAAATATTTTTATACCGTACTCGAAATAAAACTCTAGATGAAAAATTTGATTTTGTCATTTTACTATCGTGAATTTCTCAAACGCTCTATTTTTCTTGTAATCTTTAGATAATCCCAAATAACCATGATTTTTTAAATTTTTTTCGGTCCACCAGTTTCAGAAATAAGGGGGGGGACATGCATTTTTTGTGGTTTTTCAAAGATTTCTCGAAATCAGTGACGGTAAGTATGCTAAAAGTATATATTTTTATAATCAGCTCTTTAATACCTACAATTTGATATACATATTGTATTTTTATAAAAAAAAATATTCTTCATTTTCTTTTATATTTCTCATTTTTTTTAAATCGCTATAGTTTTTCTGTAATTGGCCAGTTATGGCCTATTATCGTAATTTTTTTCATTTTTTTTGGTCCACCAGTTTCAGATATAAGGGGGCAATTTTTTGTGGTTTTTCAAAGATTTCTCGAAATCGGTGCCAGTAAATATAGTAAAAGTATGTATTTTTATAATCAGCTCTTTAATATCTTAAAGTTTGATACCTATATTGTATTTTTAAGAATTTATTTTTTATTTTTCTCACTTTTGTATTGGAAACATTTTGAACAATTTCGAATTTCTCAATATTTTTTATACCATATTATGTAAGCAAGTGAACGCTATTTTTGTAGAAAATTTCAAGTCTTTATCTTTAACGGTGCTAAAGTTATGAGGCTGTGACATACGGACGGACGGACGGACGGACGGACAACGGAGTCTCACCATAAAGGTTCCTTTTACCTTGTAGGTATTACGGAACCCTAAAAATAAAGTCAATCCCAAATGTTTTTGTACAATTAACGATATTTATTTTTGTCGTCTCGATAGTAGAATTATTCAACTAGTTGAATTGCTTTCGTGCTAGAAAAGCAACTCACTGCAAAATACAAAATTTATTTATTTATACACAAGTAATTTATAAGTACTTTGGACCCTCCTTTTAAGCTAACGAAAACTTGTATTAGGAGAATACCTTTTCGACAGTTGGGGACAATCTAGATCAGGAACTTATTTCTAAAACTAGTACATCATGGGACAGCTTGGCAGTCTTGGCTAAATTTTCAACAAAGTGAATTTTTTTTTCTCCTCTGTCATATTATACTGGAGATGGATTCTAGATAACCAAAGTCAAAAATGTTAGTGCACCTGGACATAATTGTCTAAAAAAAATTCACATCAAGCAAATCAAATCTTTTGATACATTATTTTAAATCTTAGTATAGTATATTATGGCAAATGGCGAATGCTCCGAGCCTCGGAAAGCAGCTCAATTTATGAGGATGGTTCAAAAAATCAGCCAAACCGTCACAGACCAATTTCACTGCTTGAAACCTTTTCTTTACTCTTAAAGAAACTGTTAACAAGCGACTTGTTAATTATTTCAACTCTCATGATTTGATATCTGATAGACAATTTGGCTTTCATGAAGGTAAGTCATCTCAAGGAATGTTGCCCTAAAAAGGTATTTTAACTAATTTCGAACACTTGTTGGGGAAATGCCTCATCGAATCGACAAACAATCAGCCACAGTTACTCACTACACGACCAAATTGTTTCCTCTAATTACAACTGCCGGAAATAATTCATTTGGTATTTTCCTTTCATTATGATACCAAATGTGCTATTTCTTTTCTCTCAGGGGCAAGCTACATCATTGTTGTGTTAGCGAAGGGCAAATTATATTATATTTTGGATAAAAAAAGCAAACCTTGTTACTTTAAAATGGCTTCTCTTATTCCATTGCATAGCAAACAGCAATATCTGAGGAATCCATTTAACCTATGAGAGTGGTAGTTGCAAAATGCGCAACAGAACTAGTGAGAAAACGCGGAATTCAACCTCGACCAGCCCACCCTGAGACATGCTATAATTTATTTTTCTTAAACATGCGCGGAAATAATATCATTACTTTTGAATAAAGAACACGCGAAGTATCATATTTACGTAGACTGAAAAACCAAAATCACTTCCCGGCGCATTCTTTGAATTTGGAATGAAGAGCGCACCGGCAATGTTGTATGAAACGGTGTGCTGTTTGAATTAAGAACTCTTTCATCTATCGTACACATTGCGTTCTCGTGGCTGTATAGCCACAGATGCGTTTACCTTTCGGCACAAACAGTAAAATAAAAAATAAAAATTGGCGGTAAAGCGGAGTTTGTTGTTATTTGGTTAATAATAAATTAAAATGAGTTCCGATGATTCTGAAAATGAAAATGAAATAGACATTGACTGTACTCCACCAGATTTAAGATCGGAAGCTAAATTGGCGATGGAAAACCTGCTTCCAGCGAAATCAAAAGAAAAATATATGAAAGTATATGATAATTTCATGTTCTGGTAAAACGAGAAAAATGCAAAATTGTTCTCCGAAATAGTGTTTTTGGCGTATTTCAATGAATTGCTAAAACTAAAAACCATCTACATTATGGGCGATTTATTCTATGCTGGAATGTACAGTTCATATTAAAAACAGCATTGACTTGAAGAACTACGGAAATTTAACAACTTTTCTAAAACGACAATCGTCTGGGTTTAAGAGCAAAAAATCGAAGATTTTGACTGCTGAAAACATAAAGCAGTTTCTACTTGAAGCCCAGATAATATATATTTAGCGACAAAGGTAAATGTAATTCTATTATACTTACTAATATTAAGAATGTGGAAGTTAGTGAAAATATTTGTTTGAGACACAATTACGTGCGCCAAAACGGCTGAACTTATTTGGTTGAGTTGGTTGAGTGTTGGTACAGAGGTAGACTATAATTTATGTGTCGTTCTTAATATTATATTGTTCGTGAAAGCCGTAGCTTATGATATTTACTTTTGTTTGTTACAGGTTGCTCTGATTTTGGGCGTTAACGGAGCATGCCGAAGTGTCGAACTCTATAATATTACCACAAAAGACATAGAATGTCATGATGACACAGCAATAATAACCTTGCGTGACACTAAAACAAAGATTGACCGGATGTTTGTCGTCCGAGGAGAGTTCCTTACCATTGTAAAAAAATATCAAAAACTTCGTCCAGTGGACACAAAATCGGATAGATTTTTTTTGAACTTTCAGAAAGGGAAGTGTACGAAGCAAATCATCGGAAGACACAAAATAGCTAAAATGCCTAAAGAAATAGCAACTTATTTAAACTTGACAAATTCTGAATTTTACACTGGACATTGTTTCCGCAGATCTTCAGCCACTCTTCTTGCTGATTCGGGAGTGAATTTAACTATTCTAAAAAGACACGGAGGTTAGAAGTCCGATAAAGTGGCTGAAGGTTACATAGAAGACTCTGTTGAAAATAAAACTGAGATAATCAATAAAATTAACCAAAACATCAAATTGCGACCTGTTAATGATTCGGAAACAACATCTTACCCACTCACCTCTTGCCAATTATCAAGTCCACAGCCATCCACTTCTAAACAGCAATTAAGTTTCCAGCCACCTACCTCTGACCAAGTATCAAAATCCCAGCCGCAAACGTCAGAAATACAACAAACGAACATAAATGTGCCTGGAAAAACAAGAACATTTTCGTTCAATAATTATCCTAACATGAGCAATATCACTTTTAATATTAATAAAATTTATTATGTAAAAGGCCCTTTTTTATTTCCTTGCATTTTTTTAAGAAAAGCACTATATAGGTATATGCCTCGGCCGAAATGGCAATTTTCTGTCTCGTATCATTGAAGTCCTCGCCTGCGGCTCGGCCTTCAAACTCATACTCGACCTGCAATTGCCTGTTTCGCTGCCTTTGCAATAATGTACTATTCACAAATCAGCAGTACGGGGAATATAAATAGATATGCTAGTTGTACTGCAATATATTTAGAAAAGTTTTTTGTACGACAAGCATGAAACCAACAATCCAATTCCAGAAGTTAGCGTTGAGTTGTTACAAAGACTATATACATTTCCACTAGAGATAAGTTAGAACAAGCACAGTGGTGGCGTACTGTATGACAGCATTACGGCACACAAGTTGATCAATACCTTTAGATTGGATTGTAGTGTTCTGGCGGGACGGGAAGGAGCGAGGCGCGCCGCACCGCCGCGCCGGCCGTAAACATTGCGCCGCGCTCCATTGAAATGTTGTGTCTCTTGAGGACTACGTTTTATTGAAAAACTTTCCACGTTGCTCTATCCCGACACGCGAGAGCTCTGCGCGCCGGTCATACAACAAAGTATTTTGTTAAAGAAAATGAACCTAAATTTCGCATTAAATACTAGAACTTCGAAAAAAAATATAAAGTTTCACATTTAAGTATGTCAACGCATTTATGAAGTTGTAACTCTTTGCTACTTTCGGGCCAATAGATACAATAAAAAGGGACTGTCGGATGGTCATTAACTGAGTGAAGTGACCGTACGGTACGGTAAAATAGCCACGTCATTTTTTCTAAGCTTAAGAATTTCCATGTTTCTTAATAATATCTGAGTATGTACAACTGTGTAAAAAATATTATTATGGTTCTATAGGTCTGTTTGTGTATTGTGTTTTTGTTTTAATGTTTCTTTATATGACTGTTTGTAACCTTCAATAAATAACAATATTAAATAAAAATATTTCTTTGACTTTTAATTTTGTGTTGGATATTTTAGATGCCATAATCCCGTATCCCATATGGTTTCTGTTGAAATTTTCTAAACTGAAGTCGATCAATTTAGAGCATTTCATTAGGAATATATATGATACTACCTTTTGCCCGCGGCTCTGCCCGCGTGTTATTCGGTTTAACGACATGGTTTTTTCCGGGATAAAAAGTAGGCTATGTGTTAAGTTAGGGTATAAGCTTTTATTTCATCCAAATCCGTTCAGCCGTTTCAGCGTGAATGAGTAACAAACATACACACGCGCACGCACACACACACACACACACACACACACAAATTTTTGGCATTTATAATATTAGCGTGATAATCGCGTTTGAGAAGCGTAGCCTAGCAAAGCGAAAAGATATACGTTTCTTTCCAAGGTCCTTGAACGTGCTGTCCATCATCAGTTAAGTGTTTTTTTGAACAAAAACAACCTTCTGAATCCTCATCAGTCAGGTTTCCGCCCTGGTCATAGTACCGCTACGGCCCTTCTAAAAATTACTGATGATATACGCAAAGGAATGGATGATGGACAACTCACAGTTTTGACCCTACTTGACTTTTCTAACGCATTTAATACAGTTGACTTTGAAATCCTACTGGGTCTGCTACGTTCTCTTAACATATCTCCAACGGTGATTGACTGGTTTCGTAGTTATCTACAGGGGCGCCGGCAACGTATCCGCATTGATGATACCTTTTCTGAATGGTGCGACACTACTGCCGGTGTTCCTCAAGGTGGCGTCCTATCTCCTCTTCTCTTCGCTATATTTATTAATAATATATCTCAGTTTATTTCTTCGTCCTACCACCTTTACGCAGATGATCTCCAAATTTACACTCAGGCCAAATTAGAAGATCTTCCAGAAGCCATAGCTACGACAAATGCCGATCTATCAAAAATATCTGTCTGGAGCAACGAATATGGTTTAAAAATCAATCCCTCCAAGACGCAAGTCATTATCATCGGAAGTCCTTGGTTCACCGATAGGATTGACTGGCAAACAGTTCCTACTATTGTATTTGATGGGACTATAATACCATACAGCAACAAAGTAAAAAATTTAGGTCTCCTATTAGATAGTTGCCTGTCATGGGACCCCCAAATAAATGAAGTTAGCAGAAAACTTTTTGCGGCTGCAGGAGCTCTGAGAAGGCTTCGAAATTTCCTCCCGACTGCTACTAAAATTGCGCTTGCACATTCCTTGTTACTACCGATTCTCGATTACGCAGATATTTGTTACCTCGATCTTACTCAGGTCCAACTTGATAAACTCGAACGTCTTCAGAATTTCTGTATTAGGTTCATTTTTGGTATTCGTAAATTCGATCACATTTCTGAATTTCGTTCGCGTCTTAATTGGCTTCCTATTCGTCGTCGTCGCAATTCTCATATTCTGTCTCTTTTGTATTCTGTATTAAATAATCCTGCCACCCCATCATATCTCAAAGCTCGCTTTCAGTTTCTTCATGGTACTCATGACCGTATCTTACGGTCCTCTCAAAATCTACTCCTGGCTACCCCAATGCATTCATCGTCCTTCTATGACAATTCCTTTTCAGTACAAGCCGTCCGTTTGTGGAATGATCTTCCTCTATCTATAAGAAGAGCACCTTCCCTACCAGTCTTTAAGAGACTGGTAAAAGAACACTACCTCTCACTCTGACCACTGAACTATCTACATTCCTCTTAAAGTTTATTTATTATTTATGTAATATATGTATGTATGTATATATTTATTCATTCATGTTATTTATCTATAATACATTATTATTTTTCTTTTAATTTATCAATGTAGATTTTGTATAGTATATTTAAATATTATTTTAAAATTAGTGCACCGCCTATTCATCAATCTCCTTTTAAACCAGATTCTACCCAAAGGTTGTCTGGAAGAGATCGCTATAAGCGATAAGGCCGCCTGATTGTACCTACGTTATTTGGCTATTGTAATTTATATTATTTTTGTTTCCTTCTTTGTGGTGTGCAAATAAAGTTATATTGTATTGTATTGTACGAGTACGTATTGGAACCAAGTTTTCGATTCCGGGCTGTTACTCGTAAATTACATCACGATACATTCCAAATTTAGCGACTTAATTTCAATTCATATAACTTTCTTATTTTCCATAACAGTTTCTTTTAACGCGTTGGCGTCCTTTTTGCTACAGCGTAGCCAATGCTACGATCCCATAGTTTTTCACTTTGTAGACCTGCTACGTCGTAGACCTTCTACTTCGTACACCTGCTATGTCGTAGACCTGCTACTTCATAGACCTGCTACTTCATGGACTTGCTACGACGTAGACCTGCTACTTCGTAAACCTGCTACTACGTAGACCTGCTACGTCGTGGATCTACTAGGGGCAATGTTTTTGTTAATTATTTATATAATTTTCAGGTTCCTGAAGTGCAATAAAAATGTCGATTTGTGTTCCTTCAAAATTTTTATCGGCCCTACGTTACTAAAGTTTTAAAAAGGTTTCAACAAAAAATTTGGTTGCATTTTTCTAGATTAAGCAAACCAACACACTTATTAAAGTAACTATTCATATACATACATATATACTAATTTTTACTGTCATTTTTTCGACTGATGACGGCCTCATTTAACAATCTAGGGAAATCGGTAACGGACAAATGGCTGATCCTACGCAACTGTCTGTAACCACTCCCCGGTACATGACGTCATGGCAAAACATGACGAATCACTTGGTGGCATGGTTTCGTCATGAGGGTAGTAACAAGCTACGTTCAAAGCCTATTTCTAATTTTCGAGCTAAAAATGCGTAGAGTTTGACAGATAAAACGGGTTCTTACGATCGAGAAAGCTAATTCGACAGACTGAGAATTACCCTCCAGGGCATTCAGAGGTGCAATTGTGTAAGACAATGGTATTCAAATTCGATTGTCATATGGCTATTCGGCTAAGCAAATAAGCCCGTTTGTCAAATAAAATCGTATGTTTTTGGTTGTCAACAACAAAATAAGACAATTGTATTAATTTCACAGCCAAAATTATACGATTTCAACTGTCAAACGGGTTAATTTGCTTAACCGAATAGCCATATGACAATCAATTTGAATACCATTGGCTTAAACAATTGCACCTCTGGTTGAAAATCTTCCGTCTTACCGATTTCTCCACCGCTGGTAACCACGGGTATAACACTTGTAGACCTCCTTAAATTATTAAAAATAAACAAGGTATTAAATGACAGATGTGTTGGTGGTAAACAGTGAAGTAGGCAGAAGGTGGTCGAAGTAAATCGCTCCATTAGGCAGTTAAAAGCTCGTCGCTATCGCCGGCACATAACTCAGGCGGCCGTCTCCGCGTGGCCCTATAAATTACGTCTTTGTACAAACTGGGCGCGCCCGTCTGAAATATGTACGACGTTGTCCTCCCGCCGCACTCTCTACCTCATATCCTCCACTGAAGGTCACGATCTAGGGTTATCTATTCCTTTTATCATCGGGATCCTCTATGTCGGGATCAAACGAGTTTGAACGAAATATGAAAGTGCAGGTAAGCGGTACGTTACATTCAAAGAGTAGGTTCCGATACGTTTAGCCTTAATTTTTATGTTTTTTCAAAGTGAACTCTACATTTTAAATTATTTAATGCATTAATGATATTTTAATGCTTTTTATGATTATGTAACCAAAAATGGTTTCTATTTTTAGAGAACTTCACAATCTTATGATCATACGAAATCCATATTATCTTATAGATGGATAAGGGAAAGTGTAGGGAAAATCAGTTGGACACACTTATACCGAACCTCTGAACGGAAGGCCTATTATTCACACTTGCTAGCGTCCATTATATGAACCTTCCAGAAAATATTGTAACCTGATCAAGTAGGTATTGAGTGTGAGGATGTTCAATGTTCATCGTATAAACCTCTCTTATAAAATATTCAAGCTTACTCACGCGTTAGTTTTCAAATCAAGCAATGAATGTGATTATATTTTTTATCATTACTCGTTATGTCTTAACTCAAAGTGGGTTGTTAACTTGAGAAGAGAAAGGTACAGTAACGTTTAAATAAAGTAAAATCTGTAACAACAATTTGAGTTTATTTTTTATTTCCACTATTAACTCGAAATAACAAAAAGCCCAAATCTAAAGATTTAATTTTAAATTATCATAGAATGTGGCTACAACAGCGTCTTGTGCTAACCAACATAGCTTGAGGCCAGTATGCTGTATAAATATTGGTAAAATTGTTCGTTCATACGAATTTTTAACGAAACTGTAATAAACTATTATAAAGCCCAAAATAACTCTCAACTCAAATAATGAGTATGTCGTGTCGTGGCCATATAGTAGGATTAGTCATTCCATGATCTGCCGCTAGATTATGTAGCATTGAGTCGGTTACCAACTGGTTGCTAAACGTCAAAACATAGATGTACTATCCGTTTCAAATGCTATTAGGGTAGGACCTTGTCATACCTGATGTCTGTATGCGTTAGCAACGCTGACAGAAGTGCGTGTGTGAATGAGATGCACATACGCACACAGGCACCAGGTATGACAAGGTCCTATCCTAAAAGCATCTGAAACGGATAGTGCATCTATGTTTTTGACGTTTGGCAACCAGTTGGCAACCGATGACACTAAGTTACATAATAGGCCCGCTGATCATGAAATCTGTAAAAACTAAAGAGGTAGTCTCGCTCCGCTCGGCTTTGCTCGGCTCCCAAATTTACAATCACAAGCTTACTAAGCACGCTGATCCTTGTTTCGCTCGTCATCACACCTATTTTTGACCTATTTTGGAAGTCTATTGTAAATTTCTTATTTCATACTTTACGATATTGCCCATCAGAGGTGCAATTGAGTAAGCCAATCGTATTCTAATTCGATTGTCATATGGCTGTTCGGCTAAGCAAATAAGCCCTTTGACAATTGAAATCGTACGTATTTGTTTGCCAACAACAAAACAAGGCTATTGTATTCATTTGACAGCCAAAAATTTACGATTTCAATTGTCAAACGGGCTAAATTGCTTATCAAAATAGCCATATGACAATCAATTTGAATACGATTAGCTTACACAATTTCACGGCTGATAATGAAATGATCAATTATACGATATTGCCACCACATAAACAAAATGTATAGGTAGGTACTGTGTGAAATATGAAACAACAGCTATTTGAATGATACCTAAGCTCTGGTTTCGTAAGAGAGCGGTTCCGTAATATAGCGGCCGTTTTGTATAATTATCTCGTTTCTCTCATGGCAAAAGATTAAGAGATCATACAAAACGGCCGCTATATTACGGCATCGCTCTCTTAAGAAATCAGAGCTTGATTCAAAACAATTAGGATTTTTTACAATAATGTTCAACTAACATGGACAGCTAAAGGAAAATTTTACGTATATTTTAGTCTTTACCTTTAAACAATTTAATAAGTATTATTTAAAACTAGTAATTGAAACGTTAAAGATAACAGAGAATTAAAAAATATTCACGAATTTTAGAATAATTTAGAAAATTTGACCCAGATCGATGCCCCAAGACACTGGCGACATTATCTCATTGTATTGCCAAACTTAGTCTTTGGCTGAGGCCAGCCCTTAGATCCTTTGACGTGTCGATGAGCCGTAACGAGATTCATCCAGTTATTTTTAAACTCTATTTATATAATTAAAAAGTTAGTTTGTGCATCTAAGCAGGGTTAGTTTTTCAAGTGGGGGTGGATGACGAAATCCAAAACCTATAGGGAATAGCGAAAAATACTCAAATACATACTTGATGAAAAGAAAACTGCATCATTAGATTTAGACGGGACTGGACGGGATTCAAACCAGCCAATATGATAAAAAGAAACTAACTGCATATTACCCACCATCCGATTTTAAGAAAATAAAATTATTTGGTCGAAATTATGCCCATTATTCCAATACAAAGCCGGATTCCGCATCTCAAGGATTGTACTGCGTTCAACATCACAAGATCATGAATTCCAATACATATGTAACTATTCTTTTTAACTATTCAATACATCAATATTTCAGATGTGTGTTAAGAAGTATGCACCAAGAATAGTTAGTTGTAGAAAAGGGTAATGTTTAAAAATTTAAAAATTGAATCCGTTTATTCATAACGAGCACTTTTCTTTAGTTTGCAGTATGTTTCTTCCCAGAATTAGATCGTTATAGCTGACACTATCGGTTGGTGTTGTAACATACAGTGCGAGTTTTTTTAAATCAACGGATTCGATTCTCGAAAAAGTGAAATATTTTAGCTGGGTGCTATTTTTTAAACGTTATGGGTACTTGTTGTGAGTTCGTTCCCAACCTGAAGAGTCGATCCAAAAGTAAATTTTAATATGATAAACTGATAATAATGGATAACATACATATATGTCACTAAAAAGCTCGAAGGGTTGGTTGAAGGGTCTTAGTTTTGACTTGCTAATCTTAAGATATGCCGACATAAGTTGGTAAATATAAGAAAAAGCTTTTACCATTTGAATTTGGCACCTGCTAGGATTCACAAAAGACGATTGGCATAGAGAAGTGGAGTGGAACGACGCGACCTCCTTAGTTTAAACAGAATTCATGATTGCGCAAAATGTTTGCTTCTGTCTCATTAATTGGTGAAGTGCTGGCACTTGATTTTGGTGCCGACACCGGCAGCTGAAACGCATCCTTTTTTTATGTTTTTGTTTATGATTAAAAACAGGGGTCGCTTCGCTCCGCTTTGCCAAAGCAAATTGGTTCCCGTTTTTAATATAATCACTACCCACCACACTTCCTCTCACTTGACTCATAGTCGCACCTATTTTCAAACATGCCTCTTTAGCATTTATCATGATAACTCTGTGGTTAAGATTAACCAGGTTGAAATTGATAATTGGGAGCTGGTGGCGCACAGACAATAGGACATTATAATACAAGTGAGCTGCGTTGGACATTACAGTCGAGGCGGGATTGCAGCCCTAGCCGAATGGCGAGAGCGTAATGGATCCGAGAGTGTAATGTCTAATGCTCACGCGTTTCATACGTCATTTTTCAAAACACTTGCGAGGAAAAATGATAAAATTTCACTGCTTATTTTTCCACATAATTGAAACCACAGCTAGAAATTGACCATTTCTTTGAAAAATGGCGGCGGAGATTTAATCTATACGCGCGCAGATGGAAATATAGGCACTGACGCATCCGCCAAACAGCCAAATATTGCCAAACAGCCAAATATTAAATATTAACAAAATGAATATTTTTTGTATTTATAACAAAAAATTTAGCTAATTTGTTGATAAAAATAAATAGGTAATTTGATAAAATTAAATGATTATTTATTATATTTTAACTGAGACAGTTTATTTATTTGCAAAAACTTTACTATTTCTCAAGACATCAAAACCCTTTGCTAAAAATTTTAAAAAAAACTGTAATGTAAAAAACACTAGTGTGATAATGTTAAGTGAAAATCACACGTGTTTGATATATGCTGCATTATGACCCTTAGAACGCTGCAATAATGGCCACTTAGGCAAGTGTGTTGAAAAGAATATTAACTATACTCCGTACTACAAACATTGAATCGTTGGTGCATTGGGTAAGAACACTAGCTTTTAGTGACCAGCAGGCCTATTATGTAACTTTATATCGGTTGCCAACTGGTTGCCAAACACTAAAAATATAGGCAAAACTAAACTTTCAAACTTGCCTTCAGTGTGTATTGAAATGTTCACGAACTGTCACGTCACTTTAAGAACGCACGTATCTTTAGACGATCGGAATTCGATAGGATATCTATATCTTCGATGTTTGGCAACCAGTTAGCAACCGACTCGAAGATACTAATCTAGGGGCAGGTGTCGGGGTTCCAACCCACGTCAGAGGATTTCCTTTTTTGTTGGTTTTTTTTATCGGAGTTAGTAAATTTAAACAAAATTTCAACTAAATATCAAAAATAGGTGTAATGACAACTGTAACAAGGCGGAGTGAGGAGGAACGTGTTAGGTTTACATGTAAAATAAATGAAGGGAGCCGAATAAAGTGGAGCGGAGCGAGAGTTTTAATAAAATTCATGATGAACGCAAAAATGCTGCACCTGTTTCATTAATTCTTTATCTGTAGTGCCAGCTCAAGTTTTTGGTGCCTTTATTGATAAAATAAGGTTACTTCCGTTTTTATAGCTAAATTCATGCTGGAGACTCGGTAAGTGGTCAGGAACGAAGTTCAATGACTTTGTTAAAATGAAAAATATTTTTTGCGCTTCTATAAGAATAACTTCGACTTAGTTATTTAGGAAGTCTAAATTTTATTTTGCGTATATTTCAACGAAAAGGTCATTGAATCTTGGTCCTGACCGAGTCTCATGTATGAATTAGGCTATATAAATGAAAGTCACCTAATACAGATTGAAAATGAACCCCTTAGCTACATCAAAGGAAACTATTCTATGTTCGAAATACAATTTTTCATAAAAAGATTTCAATAAAGATAAGGAGTTCATTTTCAACCTGATTTAAACTTATCCCTATATAGTTATATTCCTTCAAATTTATTGTTTTCATATCGTTAATTGTAATGTAGACTTGTTGTTGATGTTAACTCGGTAAGGTTACATTTGACCGCTTTGGTAGGATTATAAAACCATGAGGCCAGAAGCGTTTGACATCTAGTCCTTAGGTCCGAGTATAAATTTCCCGATGAATCTGGCATAGCAGAGGTCATAGGATAAGCCACTCTGTGCTGAGGTTCAAAAGAATTAAAGCCGCTGAATTTAAAAAAAACACACTGTTTAATGAACTTATATTGCAAATAAACATATTTCTATTTCATGTTTACCGGCTACAATAGTTTTAGAAATTATGAATGGAAAAACAAACAAATATAACCCTAACGCTAGCATCATTGTCGTTGTGTTACCATAAAAGGTTTTGTCATAATTTTATACGATTACTATTTAGGTTGCTAGTTGTTCCTTCATATTGCTAATACGTATTATGATCTACCTATGAGGTGCTACAAGCTACGAACTCTCTAACGCAATGTCTACGCCGTAGCTAGCGTCAAACTTCATAAAATATTTCCAAGTTATATTTTGTAGTGAAACCTCTGCGCATCGGGAATTCTCGGGAACAGTTCAGTGTAAAACCGAGGAAATTATTACTTATCCTCTTTTTGCTCACTATTAAAAGTCATATTTGAATCCTGCCGCTAAAACATGAGTACCTTTTTTATAATACTTACGAGTATAATACTACCTATAAACTATGTACTACTCTTTGTATTTCGGAATGTATACACTAAGTGTTTGTACTTTTCGTATACAGGATAGCGTGTTGAGATGGGACAGTATGGGGAAAATGTAAACTATAAGAGATAGAGAAATTTGCTCAAAATGACTCTTGTCATCGAGTTTGGATAAAATAAAATTTGCAATCAACACTTTTTGAAAAATAACATACCTACCTTAGCCAGGAATTGAACCTGCTCATTTTGAAAAAATAACAATCTCTTATATGGTATCAACCCATAGTGCTGCTGGGAGGAAACAATTCTTGCAAGTGCAAAGATACATTTTATGAAAAATCAATGTAAATGCTTTGTTTTTAAATTTTCTTGGAATTCATAGTACTTTTTGCTTGTAAAATTAATAATGATTAGGTATTTATGGAATGTTCATCTTTTGTGATATGATTTTTACGAAGAAATTGTCTAAATGAACAATACATGGTATGGATTCCGTTCATAAGAGAATAGATTTTTCCGGAAAGCTTTTTGAATTCTACACCAAGTTCCATTTCAATTAAATAGTTTTTAGGGTTCCGTACCCAAAGGGTGCCAAATGGGACACTATTACTTAGCCTCCGCTGTTCGTCCGTCCGCCTATCACAGGGGTCTATAACTTCAGCCGTTAAAGGTAGCCAGTTGAAATATTCACGAAATCCGTATACTATGGGCTCTACTACGAATTAAAAAAACTAAGAATAAGACATTTCCTTTGATTTGAATCATAAATGTATCTTCGCACGACTTGGTTCTTACTAACAAAACTATCATTTGATGCCTTGTAAGTATACCAGTTTTTTTTTTTTTTGCAAAATGTTCCCGGCCTAGGTAAACTACTTATCTGAAAATGTTGTCTGTAGTTTTCATTTTCTTCAAAATCGATGACGAAATTCTTTGAGCAAATAACTTTATCTCTTATAAGTTGTTTAGATTATCCCCATATTGGCCCATCTCAACATCTCTCCTGTATAAGTACGTATACTTCTTAAACGCTGAAGAAAAGTACTGTAAAGTAAATCTTCATGACCTAAAAAATAAAAAATATTCCGATAAGGCTCACCCTGACAGAGGTTGACATGTAAAAATTGTTAGTGAAATGAGTGTGTATTTATTTCAGTATCAGTTCACACTTGAAAACTGCCTGCCACTCCAACGGGGATATATACCGTGATGATTTGTAGTGTTGTACCATTGTACTAACTACGGCTGAATAGGTCTGCAATTTTGTTTTGTTTGGTAGTACACGTTTAGTCAGAATTCATAGTCAGTTTTGGACTTTGGCCATGCAAAAATTAGGATCTACGAGATGTCTACATGTCGCTACGATGTTGATGCTACGACACGATATGTCTTCTGAGTAGATATTATGAAAACACTTACCGGACAATCTTTCTTCATGTCGCAACAAACGGAATTGGTTATATTTCAATACAATGACAGAAAAAGATATGAGTATATTATTGCCGCATACGCAGTTAATTATTTGTCCATAAACTGAGTCCAATTATCAAACAGACCAGGGCCTGGAGTCTCGACAAAAAATAGCGATCGCCATTCGACCAAATTCGGTTAAAGTAATAAAAAAACAAGTTTTAACGATTTCTTATAGTCTCTACCATTAAACTATCAACTGAAACCGGAAGTGAATTCGATATGCTTCCGATTTCAGTTGATACTTTTGACAGTAGAGACTAAAGTTATTTTTATTAGATGATTAAAATCAGTAACATATATTCTCGCTATCTTTGTCAAAGCTGCAGGCTCTGATGTTTAAAAGTAAGCCCATGACTCACACACATTATACTTAAACAAAGAGTTTGAAAGCTCCCTGCACATGATCCAACGTTACACAGCTAGTAATAAGATAATAGCAGCTATGTTTTGCAGCTACTTGCTTGATTTGTTAGCATATATAAGGTCGCTTTTCCATTGAAATTTAGTCATCTAATTGAACCACTTTGTAGTGAAAAAATTATATGTCAAAAATTAGATTTTCTTCTAGCATGTGATCAGTTAACGATACATAATATAACCTAGAATAATTTTTAGGATTTCAACGGGACCCTATTACTAAGACTCCGCTATCCGTCTGTCTGTCCTTCACCAGGCTGTATCTCATGAACTTTTTTTTTAAATTTTCAAAGATGATGTATTTCTGATGCCGCTATAACAACAAATACTAAAAAACAAAATAAAATAAATATTAAAGGGGGCTTCCATACAACAAACGTGATTTTTTTGCCGTTTTTATAGATTTTTATAGACTCGCACTTGGCCGATTTCACAAATTATTGTAAGCCCTTTTATAAGCCAAATTCACACCAGAGACTGATGAGTGTCAGGACCAAGGTTCAATGAACCTTTGTGAGAAATGCGCAAAATAAAACTTTGACTTCCTATACTAATTGAATCGAGCTTATTCTTGAACAAGTATAGAGGCACAAAAAATACTTTTTCTATTTCGCAAACGTGGTCACTTAACCTTGGTCCTAACCACTTACCGAGTCTCCAGTATGAATTTGCCTATATAAACTAAAGTTACCATATATATGTCTAACTAATTTTGTTTTTGTGATGATAGTTTGCACATAATATATTCTGTCTTAATTTAAAGGTAGGGATTGTTTATACAACATGTAGCAGTATCAGAGCTACGGTTAATATTAATTCCACGCCCTACCATGTTACATTCCAATTTTGTTCACTAAGACAAGAGACTATCTTCAAGTTGAATCCCAAAGTGAATAATTAATAAGGGGTTGGTACTGTTGTATGTACTCGGAGATATCTTTAGCTATAACTGCTGTATAGCTGCTGGTTATTTGGAAACTTCGTATGTTGGATTGTTATTAGAAAATAATCTTAAAGAAAATCATTTCAATGTTCATGATTCGTAAATAGGTAGTTGTGTTTTTTTTCTGTAAAATATCATATGCAATATTAAAAGCCTTGTTAATGATAATATAATTTACATTCAAATTGATATGTGGGGCTAGGTAAATTATAAATATAAAAACTGCCTAATAAAATCTGAGGTAAGTTGATTGCTGAGATTTTCGGCACTTTGTGAAACTTATTATCATACATTGTTGTAGTGAAAATACTTGTATTTTTCCACAAATTATATTTAAAATTTAGTTTAGCTAAGCGGTTTCACTAAGCATTATCAAGGGCTTTAACTTTAATCAATATTTTATAAACATTATTATTGAATGCATTAAAAACTAGAAAATATAAATTAGAAACAAAAATTTGCACTCTAACAATATAATATTTAGAGTATTGCAAAGCGATGGATTTCGCAATAAAAACATAATCTTATTTTATAAACGATTTTAACATTGCTAGATGTACGTGCAATACGTTCAATACACGTACACCTAGCAATGTAATCGTTTTTTTAATATATTTACATAAGGGCCCATAATACTTCAATTCGCAGTTCTGCTCTAACGCTTCTGCTATTTAACTGTCTATCCTAATCTAATCAGATACCGCGCACGCAAAAACATCAGTTATTTTGAAATCGCGGTATTGAAATCGCGGCTACACTGATGTTTTTTTTATTTTTATGGAACAGTCATCTGCTTTATACTAATATCAGTTATATTATGCAAAGTTTCAGATCTAATTTTAAGTATTCATTGAATGCTATCGATTTTTTGCACGGTTTGGAGGTAACTTTGTATTTTTTTTCTATCGAGAAAATTTAATGGAATCAAGTTTTCAGAACAGCATAGACATAGCATTAGTCCTCAACTTTATTATATATTAATTTCAGAGTAATTGTTGCAGTATTTATTGGTATAAAACAGTATCATGCGAAGCGAAGTGGGGTATTATACACCCTTAAGTTCAAGCCCTTGATAATGTACAACGTTCTTCACTTATTTTAAAAAGAAAGTTTATTAGGGTCCTTGCTACTAAATATGAAGCACTTGGAAAGTTTTCACAACTTAATTTTAAACGTTTTAAAGTTACATCATACATGCAAATAATTGACTATGAAAACTTGCCAAGTTCTTTATATTCAGTAGCAAGGACCCTGACAAACTTGCGTTACGGCTGGAGCGCTGGCTTTTTCTTTTTATAAGTCGGCCCTGAACACGCTACTTTACATGTGTCTATATAAATGGAAAAGTACAAGTGTTTTCATCACAATAATCAAGCTTTCAAGCTTGGATACATACATTAAACGGCTTTTTGTAATCGATGAGTGAGGTTAAAAAACACAAGCTTAAATAAAATAATACGCTGCAACGTGTTATCCACCATGTATGCACGACAAGAGTGTTGTTTGTATATGCCCAACAAACAAATACGTCGTATAAGTCTTGACTTGTACGACCTAAAGTTGGATAGCAGTCTTACAATGGTAATGAGATGACTACCAGGTTCTATAGATGTCTTTAATGCAACTAATTAGTCGTGCGACGAATATGTCATAGTAAACTGGTATTAGCAACGTTGGGGAGACTAAACGATACGACGTTATATTACAGTCTTAGCTAAAACGTTTGTGCGACAACGCAATAGTTATACTAACGTTATAGTCCAATAAACGTTTTGAACACACCAAATTATGTTTTTGGAAAACCATTTATACAACGTGGATGTTAACTAGACGTTTTCATAGTGCCGTTTATATAACAATCAGTACCTTGTTTTACAGCGGTCAATTAAATACTCTTAATGACTGTGTTGTTTATTGACGACTCAAATATAACCTTTATATTACATGATGTCCGTTTAAAGTCCTGTCCTGACTTTAATCAAACTTGCAGTCGCATTTAAGTCAGGTTTTGACTTTATAATGATTAGACGGCCATATTTACGGAAGTTTGATGAATTTTTCCTACGAAAATGGAATCAAAACAATCGTGGAGACGATTAAAACGTAGTGGAACTTTCAAAATATTTTATTACAATATAATAATTTTTGTTTATCCGTAAATGTAGTGTTGGTTATAATTTGTTTATAAGTAATCAAATTTTGTTCTTAAACAAAATTTCTAAGACTGAACCATATTTTCAGAAATGTTTAAATGTTTTAAAAACTGCACTGCACTATGAAGTGTTCTTTCCTGAAATAGATTTACAAATAATACATTTTGGTGAATATTGACAATACGAAAAGGGTTTTTAATGTTTTTGAGGAATTCTAATAGCTAGCTGTCATGGCGACCATCATCATCATCATCAGGTCGTACAAAGGTAAGTGTGCGACAAAAGCAACAGTCAGACATTTTTAGAAAAAAATAAAACTATTTTTGTTAATGAAAATATGATTATGACACAAAATTACGAGGGGGCATGAAAATCTGAATAGTATTCACATAGGTATATTATCATAAAACTTCAGTTCCCAGTCAACCTAAATAACATGAGAGACAGATAAAGTAAGCAAGATATGAAAATTAAATAACACTCACCTTTTTATTTCCTTGTAGTATGTTTTTATTTTACACTAAATTAAATCTTCGAACCACAAACACGTTGCGACGAACATTAATATGAATAAGTCTTACAGGTGTTGTCACTTGACTCAAACAAAACGTTTTAGTCATTCGATAACACCTGTACGGCCACAATACAACAAACGAGTCGTTGTAAAGTTAGGATGCGACTACTGCGCGACGAAAGTGGTTATCACATAACATTTGTACGACTGTTGAATGACGTTAACGAAGTTGGCTCGAGCTTTCTGTATGACCATTATACGACCATTTAGGTCGTATATCTGGGGCCATTTTCGCGTTTAGTAAACGTTATTATAACGTTGGTATGACTTTATTATAGCGATGTAGGTATTCAGATAACGTTCACTTAACCTTTATACGACGTTAAATTGTTACTTGTGACTAGGATGACCCAATACCTGCTATTGTTTGTATATGACTAGGATGACCCAATACCTGCTATTGTTTGTATATGACTAGGATGACCCAATACCTGCTATTGTTTGTATATGACTAGGATGACCCAATACCTGCTATTGTTTGTATACGACTAGGATGACCCAATACCTGCTATTGTTTGTATATGACTAGGATGACCCAATACCTGCTATTGTTTGTATATGACTAGGATGACCCAATACCTGCTATTGTTTGTATACGACTAGGATGACCCAATACCTGCTATTGTTTGTTTGATCCAGTTATAGTGAACATAGTGAACAATACACTGGTGTGGGAACTATCTCTTACATAGAATTCTCTTCGGAGAGGTAATAACAAAAGTGTTCTAGTTTAGGTAGACTGGTGGTGCAGAAAACATGACTTTCAATTTGCACTATCGTTTTTCCTCTCGCTACCTACAAAAGCTAGTATTATAAGTTTTATGAATTCCAAATGTACTTACATATATATTTTTTTGAATACATAGTTATCCTTGTTTTAGAGTTTATTGATGCATTGATCCAACATTTAAATGCCTAATTGCATGACAAACTGTGGAGATGGTATTATAACAATATTCTATCTCTAAAATTATCAGTTTTTCAAGGAATTTTGACAATCTACCTAGGGATATCCAACGTTGATATTAAAATCTGATTTGAAAATAAGAACGGAACTACGAAGACAGGTATAGCCATAAAATTTCTACTTAAATCACGAAAGGAATGGAAATAAGGAGAGAAATGATTCAACTCTAAACAAAAGTTTCAATTTTTTTTGTTTTCGATTACAAAACGGGACGTTTTAATTTCCTCATTAAAAGTGAAATGTTTGATTCTGCGGTTTTACACTTTTACATTTTGCATCTGCATAACCTACAACAATGACTTAATCTCCTATGCACTTCGCCCTTCTTTCTTCTTAGTTTTTGACGTTGAATTATTATCATTTTGCAACGGTAATATTTCGTATTTTCGTATTCAAGTAGCTTGCTTGCTTAGTAATACCAATAATCTTAGAATAATAACGGCAATAATATGGAATAAAATGCAATACCTACATCTTCACGAAACGAATCCTTGAGGGGATATCTGAGATATTTCCGAATGTGCACTTTGAAATACAAGCCATCCACGTTTTAACAACTATTATTACGTAGCAGCGTAATGGGTAATAAGCGCGGGTCGCGCGTGGCACTCAAGGTGGTGGAATTTTGCTACTTACACTTCGAGCGTTGGCCGCGCGTCGTGTTTACCCATTAAGCGCCGATTTTGAACTGGTGCATGTTATTATTCCGGCTCGTTCTTTAGCTACGGACCGAGATCTACACATTATCTGCACTTACCTTCCAGGTGCCGGAATTGCACACAACTTTCTTCTTGAAAATCTGACTAAATATCTCAATGGCTTGAATCATGATGATCATTACTTAGTAGTTGGAGATTTTAACTTGCCTTATATATCTTGGACACCACCTCTATCAGGATCTTCCGCTTATTTGGAACCTTTGGGTGAGTGTAACGAGATACAGCAGGAATTATTAAATCAATTAGCTCTTATTTGTTTGAATCAGTACAATGGAATTTTAAATGGTAACAACCGGCTCTTGGATTTAGTTTTTAGTGATACCGATGTCATTGTTACTCGAGCTAATTCCCCATTCACTCGAGAGGATATGCCCCATCACCCTGCCCTTGAAATCGAAATCCCAAATCTTGGCCTTAAGCCTTTACATTTACCTCCTAAAAAAATTTATAACTTTAAAAAGGCAGATTACACCGTAATTGCTAGTAAACTTGCATCCTTAAACTGGCTTGAGATTTTCGTTGACGGCAACACAGATGATATTGTCAAAACCTTTCACGATATTTTAAATTCCGTAGTTGAACAGTATGTTCCTCACTTTTACAGCAACCCAGACGGTTATCCAGTTTGGTTCAGCAAACCTTTGATAAAAATAATTAGAGAAAAAGATAAATATCACAAAAAATTTAAAAAGACGGGTAATCCTCGAGATTACGATACATTTTCCCTGCTAAGGAAACGGCATAAAGATATGCAACGTAAATGCTGGAATTCTTATGTTGACAAATGTGGGGCGTCCATTGTTGAGGACCCTAAAAAATTCTGGCATTATGTTGGGAGCTTACGCCGTAACAGTGGTATACCGGCTCAAATTACTTACGGTTCTAGGGTTGCTAACAGCGGTTCCGAAGCCTGCGATCTCTTTCTAGAATATTTTAATTCGGTATACGTACAAGATACGGGCTCCGCTTCATTGATCCCCAACGGTGAAGCAAATCCTCTCAGCTGCTTGAGCTCCATCGAAATATCACGTGATATTGTACTTAAATACCTCAAGCGTATTAACGTCAACAAAGGTGCTGGTGAGGATGGGATTCCGCCTATATTTTTTCGTAAATGTGCCGAACAACTTGCTGAACCACTATATTTAATTTTCAAAAAATCCTTTAGTGAGGGTATCTTTCCCACCAATTGGAAAAAGGCCTTTGTTGTCCCCCTTCATAAGGGTGGCTCTAAGCTCATGGTGGATCATTACAGGCCTGTCTCAATTCTATCAGTGGTGAGTAAGCTTTTTGAGCAGATTGTATATGACCAGGTATATCCAGTAGTGGCCCGTAGCATCCCCTCTGCCCAACATGGCTTTATGCGAAATCGATCTACATCTTCCAACTTGGTGGAGTTTGTCGACAAAGTTGCAGGTTTCATGGATAAAGGTTGCCAGGTGGATGCCGTGTACACCGATTATTCCAAATGTTTCGATAGATTGCAACACCATATTATAATTCAAAAACTGGCTATGATTGGTATACACGGTGACCTCCTGCGCTGGTTTGCCTCCTATCTAAGGAATCGTAGTCAGTCTGTCAGACTTAGTTGCTTGCAATCTAGGTTTGCAACAATTCCATCTGGCGTTCCTCAGGGCTCACATTTGGGTCCACTGTTATTCAACGTTTGCTTGTATGATATTCTTAACTGTTTTTCTAATGCTAGCTTCCTCATGTATGCCGATGACACGAAGGTGTTCATGCCCATTGTTGATTACGAGGACTGTCGCAGGCTGCAAGAGGACCTAGACAGGCTTTCAGCCTATTGTGTTCAAAATTGCCTAGATCTCAACAGTAATAAATGTCAAGTAATTACCTTCAGTAGGAAGATTAATAATTCAATTTTTGCATATAAACTTAACGATCAGATTATTTCACGAGTGTCCGAAGTGAGGGATCTAGGAGTTTTATTAGATTCTAAATTGACATTCATTGCACATTTTGATCAAATAATTTCTAAGGCTATAAAGGCATTAGGTTTTGTATATCGTGCTACAAAGCTATTTCGCACAGTAACACCGTTCAAGCACCTCTATTACTCGTATGTAAGAAGCATTCTAGAGTATGCGTCAACTGTCTGGTCTCCTCAGTACGCTATTCACTCCAAGCGGTTGGAATCAGTGCAGAGATCCTTCATCAGACAGCTCAACTATCGAGCCAAAGCCATTCCACAGACTTATGAGGAAAGCCTTAAAACAAATAATATGTTAACGCTCTCGGACAGACGGACCATAGCGGATTTAAAACTATTACACGACGTCATCAGCGGCAGGCTGGACAGTATCGAACTGATAAGTCGCGTGCTGCTGCGCGAATCTGGTACTCGCTCAAGACGACAACATCCACGGCTACTTATCCACGCCTACGCTCGCACTAACTACGCTTCCAACTCTCCTCTCAACCGGTGCATAGATACACACGAAGAGCGTTTTTCTGATGCTGACGTTTTCTTCCTGAAGCGCGGTCAATACATATCGTACATAATTGAGCAATTACAAGTACAGAGCAAAATTTATTAGGTTGCCTATTTATGCCCATTATATATATATATATGTATAATATACGCATGTTCACAGATTCTTTTTTTTTTTTTGCCTACACACACTCTCACACACATACACAATCTCTCACACCCTCCCTGACACAAATACACCCTTACACAATAAACACAAGTATATAATTTTTTTTTTTAAGTACTCAGTCATACACCTAGCAACTCTCACATGAATTAGTTTAATTTTGCCCTATGTATCACTTCAATTTTTTTTTTTCTGTTCTTTTTGTATCGTCGCATTTTTGTTTGTTATTTCTATAAGTATTTCTATTATTATGTTGTAAAATTTTACTTTTACCTTTTTTTTTTTTTTTTTCTTGTTATTTCTTAATTTGTGTTCAGTCTGTGCAAACCTGCAAATATTTAAATTATTATCAAATTTTAGTTAATTAAATTCGTTATTGGCATTTTTAAATTTGTATCCTATGAATATTTATTGTGTCCATTGTATTTTGCTGTGAATTTAATAAATGTATGAAATGAAAATGAAATGAAAGTGAGCCCTATGGCCGTACTTCGGATACAAATACGTATAGACAATACAAGTGTGTCCCTACGGGATTTCAACCCGCTACCTTTGGATTAGTGATCCTGACGTTCGAATCACTAGAACATAAAGGCGGTCATATATACAAGATGTGAATATCATATCTACCTATATAATATACCTACTCTAAGAAAATCTCTTGTAAGGTTTCGCTCATAATAAATTCTTACTTTACAAACTTTAATGAAAAATCTTCTACTTTTCGGGGCTACATTTGTATAAAATGTATATTCTTGGTTCCAAGCATTAAAAGTGCAAATTTTAATTAGACCCAACGGACTTATTAAATAAGACTCTTAAGCTCTTGGATCTTTCTAAACTCAGTTCAGAACATTTGAAGGTATACAAACAAACGGAACGTTAACCTCACAATTATTACAGACTACAAGATACAAAAAATATCAAAACTATTACATATTGAGGAATTATAGCCTATTATTGAGGAATTTTGGTCCTGGTTATTTTCTTAAAGCATCAAAACAAGATAACTTGTTTAAAAGACAAAAAATCTTTTATCGACCACGTTGCTGCCACCTCGCTAAAGCATCAATGTCATCGAACGTATTTTGGGGCGTTATCAGGATCGTTTCCTTGAAGACACGGAAGACATCGTAGAGCGACTTCTTGGCAACTCCATCGCCTCGCCCTGCCACGACGCTAGGCGTATGGTGTTCCCCCGGAAGGTCTTGGCGGTGAGGATCTCGGACCTATCAACAATGTGCAAGGTAAAGTATCATGGACCAGAGCACATAGCAATGACGAAGGCAACGAACAAGCAGACTCCCTTGCCAAACTAGCAACTAGCATGAAGGTATCGAAGTAGGGAAACCAGCCGTTCGGCTCTATTTCAAGGAGTTGTCTGGAAGTTGGCTGGGCTAGCCGACCGGGGGGAAGTGCACAATACTCACGATCACGGGGAGTCAGTGCAGGATTCATCGCCCCCGCAACGAATTTAGAATTTAGAGGATCTCGGTCTTCGTTTAGTTGGATGCACCATCTGGTCAAGGCTGAGGTCGTCCATCACATTCAGCTTATTTTTCTGGCGAATCGAAGAATGGCTTGTGTTCTCAGCACGTTTGTTGGTATCCGTCATGATTATGTAGTGTTGGAAAACTAGGTTGTTGATGTTGGCGTTGGTGAGGCCGCGGCTAGTGAGCGATGAGCCGTTGTCACAGGGTTGCCAAGTCAATACTCCGGGTGGGTGCTAAGTGGACGAAACAGGCTGATGGATGGATGGATTCTAAAGATATCTATCTATCAGCCTGTTTCGTCCACTGCTGGACATAGGCCTTTCCAGGATTTCGCCACTCTTGGCGATCCTCCTGGAAGAAATGCACGGACTCACACACGCTGGGCAGGTGGGTTGGTGAGCGCGGTGCCGAAGCCCTTGCACCAGTGACGCCGCTGCCCGTCACCAGTCTGTTTTATATAAGGCCCGGCAATTGGGGATGGATATACCGCCATCCATCAGTCCCAGGCAATGGTTGGCCGCCTGGTTTTGCCTGAGAGCTGTTCTCTTACTCCCCCCGAATAACTTCGGGAGGATTTGCGAGTAAGATGGTGGTACCTCTACAGTCGAGCCCGGCATCAGCTCTTCCACCTATAGATATATATTCTAAAGATATATATTGTTAAAATTAACTTTGACTTGTAGAAAGTATACTTTATGTATCTATTTTGCCAAATAAATATTTTGATTTTGAAGATATAAAAAAGTTAAATTCATTATTTGACTCCTTTGCTTTAGGAGTTTCCAAAAATTACTACAAAATCAAAACAATGACATGACTAACAATCACTGTAATTTAAAAAAAAACAATTGATGTTAAAACGAACTACTTAGATACATGTAGGTGTTAACTAAGGTATTGTTATTATATTAATAACTAGCTTTTGCCCGCGGCTCTGCCCGCGTGTTATTCGGTTTAATGACATGCTTTTTTCCAGGAAAAACTAAAAAGTAGCCTATGTATTAAGTGGTATAAGCTATATCCGTTCTAAATTTCATCCAAATCCGTCCAGCCGTTTCAGCGTGAAAGAGTAACATACAAACACTAAACACACACACACACAAACTTTCGCATTTATAATATTAGTGTGATAATTTGTCCTTACAGATACATAAACAGTAAAGAAAAATTGTATTTAAACAACAAATACTGAAATTGCTGATTTTTAATACAAGTTAAGGGTTACGTACCCGACTAATCGACCAACTTAATTTTGCAGTTTTGTTTCATACATTTTCCAGGTAAGTCTGTATCCTTTAAGGCTTCTAACTTATTTCAATGGTACGGAACCCACAGGTTCCAAGTCCTACTCGCACTTGGCCGGTTTTTTCCTGTACCTCTTTGAGGCCAATGACATTATATAAGACACTTGTTTAAAAAGTGTATCAGTGACTTAATACATTTTAACCGTGTGATCTTACTGGACAAGTCTTGGTCTAAAATTTTTGAAATTAGGGGAAATGAAAATTCCCCTTCCGTAGAAATTTACACTTATTTTGTGGGGCATGATATTTTTTACGTACCTAAACACGCTTTATTTCTGTACAATTTTACTCTGATGTACCTTGCTTTAAGGATCTACAGTTCTTGTATACCTTTAGAGTTCTACTTAGAATACAACTGAAGTAATATTACCCGTCTGAATATAGTAGGTAAGCGGTATAACGTTTGGTAGATACTTGGGCCCTTCTTCCTGCTACGAAGGGTCGGAAGCCACGATTAGCCTGCGTTTGAAGTCTTTATAGCCGGTCATTCCATGTAATGTGCCGACGAAATTCAAATTCAAAGAGGAGCTCACCAAATATCTGCCTCTATATTACTCTTAAATACGACCTTTTCGGGGCCTCCTTGGGGCGAAATTTGTTTTAGTGAGTGATTAAGAAATTAAGCACGCCTTAGTCAAAATTAAATGCTTTTTTTCAACCTTAATACTAGAGAAACTTTTATTTTTATAAGAACAACAAGGAAGATTCACAAAAAGAAATTCATTATTGAATAATGAACAAAGTTTCCACACTCAATTCTGTCCAATATAGTCGAATAACAATAAAAGGTCAAGAGAGTAACCGGACATCATTACTGTAAGTACCTAACTTTATTTATTTACTTACTTCTTTTTTGTATGTACGATACCTCAGCAAAAGAAATGGGTTTTGTTGTGAATGTAAAAGGGACTCTGGGGCTCTTCACAAAGAGTTCTATATTATCTAACTGAACCTATCCAGCCAGGTACAGAGCTATTATTATGATCATTATTTTACAGGATTGAAAAGGTCGTATGTAATCCTTCTATACTTTTAAATAGACGTATGGAACTTATCATTAAAATGTTAATAATTTTTAAAATTATATCACTCTAATACACCATACAGATCATTTCGACGCAGGATACTCTCTGTCCCACTCCTGCCAAGGCAAAGTTGTGAAGGCCAAAATGCAAACGATAAAATAATAGTAGTTTATGAAACTGGTACATAAAAAGGTTATTAAAAACACGAGTGTCAGGTTAAAAAACGAGCCGAAGGCCTAAATAAAACCCGCTAGGTTCTTTATAAATTAACCTAACCTAGGTTAAACATTAACATCATAAATTGTATATTATAATACCCCACATTGCTTCGTATGACCCTCTGTTATCTCAACAATACTACATCAAGCGCCGTGAAATAAATATTTGATAAAGTTGAGGACTAATGCTAAATTATTATTAAATACAGGCTTTAACACTCACGTTGATTCTATAACAACTGTTTCACCGAGACAATTTTGGGATTTTCAAGGCGAGTGTCGTTCTTAGGACGACGACGCGGCGTTCACCGACGTTGTTAGACGGCCACACAGTGGCGAAAACGAAATTTCATGAAATTTTCACAATAGAAAAAAACCGAAACGTACGATAAGCCGCTAGTACTCAATAAATACATTAAATTAGATCATAAAACTTTGCATAATAACTGTTACTAATCTTAACGTAAAGATCTCCTTTAAAAAAATTACCATTATTTTCACCGCAAAAAACGTTATTGGGGTTTTGAGTGCGCTTTTTATAAGCGCTCGATGTTTCTTTTGAAGTGAAAAATTAGGTGCTTAATGTCAGGTGCTATAGAATCTTAATTCCTGCGACATTGTCAACTCCGTTTTAATTATTCAATTTAGAATTCAATCTGAAGGTAGACTTCGTCCAAATGAGATTGCTTTGAGGTAAAATAGGTAATATAAATAATAATATAATATTTATTTATTTGCGTAAAAAGAACTTAGAATTAATACAATCAAAAATAGGATCTTACGGCTAGTATAATTTTTTGCCTAAACTAAACTACGTAAGTAGCCTGTATTTTAGGCACAAAGCGGACAACATAAAGATGGCTTAAAATAACAAATTGTAAGCTTGAAAATTAAATCATTGTTTGAAATAAATGTAGAAGTCAATTAAATATAAAACCTTAAGATTAATTGAAGTATTACACTTACAATAATTTAACTAAAACATAATAATTGCATCTAAATTACCACTGAGAGTAGGTTTTCCGTTTCATCGTAGGACAGACATTGTAACCATTCAGAGCTATATGTAGGAAGTTAAAACGTATGTAGTACATACGCCTATATAGTCCAAGCTCCCTATTTGGAAACTGTGACGACTATGACGTAACAAAAACGGCCATAAACGGTCATGCTAGCGTTCATATCCATATTATCAATGAAAAATCCTTTACTTTTCGACTATATATTGCTTTGATGTTGTTAGGAGCAAAAAGTAGGTCAGCGTGGGTTGGTACGTTTTGTTTCCAAAGAAATTTAAATAGAACAGGCAGGTGTTTAGTTTTTGTAAGCCTTGTGACCTTTTATAGTATTATGAAACCCCTAGCTTTGGATACTAAGTCATAAAAGAAAATAGATACTTACATACATATACGCGTACCTGTATATTCTGTACAAAAATAATTCTCCGGATAATACTGAACAATTCGGTTGCTGCCGATTCTCGTCGAATACTAAAACGTATATAGGATGACTTTCGTTTATAAAGCCAAATTTATACTGAAGACTCGGTAAGTGGTCGGGACCAAGCTTCAATTATCCTTTCTGTGAAATACGAAAAAAATTGTTATGCGTCTATACTTGTTCAAGACCAACCTCGACTCAATTAGCATACGATGTCTACATTTTAATTTGCGTATTTCGCAAAAAAGGGTCATTAAACCTTGGTTCTGACCACTTACTGAGTCTCCGTATGAATTTGGTTATATAAACGAAAGTTAAGTTAAATGCGTATCTTGAATTCTTAAAACGAATTTTCGTTTTTTGATGAAATTCTATAACCTCACCCTTCCTATCTTAGAAAAAAGCAGCTATATGATCTCTGCATTGTATCTTTATTTTATGATTTCACCAATATGGTTTTTATTTAATGTTTTTATACCAAACTAACGGACGCCCTGCAGTTGTTTGCATGGATCCTGTTGCCCTCGATCCCATGGGACTATGTTCCGTCGCCATACCTAACCTTCTTACCTAACGTGTGGACTTGCTTCTGCAAGGAAGGATTTTTAACTAGTTGACCCAGGCAAACCTAGTTTATCCTAACATCCGATTTGGCCGGTAATATTTATATAGATTAGAATGGTATTTATACCAATCGAATCATAAATTCAAATTATAAATTGACAGCTATATTTAGGTTTGCCATAATTTTCTTGAGTGAAGTCCGGACGGTCAATTGGATCTGGGGATAAATTGCAGCGATCGTGAAACGAAAAGAGCAAAAATCCTTTTTGGTATTGCTCGATGCAATTATTTTTTTTGTACAAATTGGTAAAACTAAGAGTAAAACTACTGAAGAGTAAACAAGAGACCATAAACATATTTCAAAAAGGTTATACGTAAACTATTTAACTAGTCTAATAAAAATATAATCTCAGTACCTGTGTAGACCCTAAAAATGTAACTGTACGAAAATATTGTCTTACCAAAAGTTTACCAAACAAAAAGAAAATAAATAACGAAAAGTCTCCCCAATAAAGTACAATGTCGTATCGCTCGAAGCAAAGGGAGAGGGCGGGAAGTGTGAGGCGCGGGGGTCAGTACTATCTCTCCCGCTTGACCGAGCTGCGATCACTGCCTCGTCGAGTTCCAAAGCCTTGTTAAGGCCTAATGACGCGGTATTAGTCGATATCAGCTACTTATCTATGCCTTTCCACGGCATGGCGGCCATTCGAAAATGCTTCAGGTGTTTTTGTCGGAACACTGAATGGGATAGGCCATAAAAATACGCTTTTGGTTATCAATTTAGTTTAATTTTGGTTTACCTTGGATAGTTTCGTACATGATATTTTCACAATAATCCTCGCGCACCGTAGCAAGCGAGTGACGCTATTCGGGCTTCGTTTTTTATGAAAACGGTCATCGTCAAGAAATAACGTGAATACGTCCATCGCAGTTTCCAAACGAGTTTTTATGGTAGAGAAAGCTAATTCGACAGACTGAAAATAACCCTCCAGCCCCGACTCGATACTTTGAAAAGTAAAAATTGTCTTTTTTGAATTACTCGAAAGGAATATTGATCCGTAATACTGATAACTGATAAGCCTCCAGTGTGAATTTGGCTGCATAAATAAATGTCAATATACGTTTTCTAGGGCATGCAAGTTTACGTTGCAGTGATTTCCTTCACCGTCAGCAAATGGTAAATGTACAAATACTGCACATTAATTCCAAAAAACTCATTGGTGCTTGCTTGAGCGGCAAGATCGAACCCGGGTCCTGGGTCCGGGAGTCCTACCCACTGAGCTACCGCTACTATATAAGCACAACATCCCTTGAAAACTCATTTTAAGGGTGGAACAATCATCAATGCCCTTGAGTGTTGACCTCTAAACAACAACTCTTAAGAAAGACGAAGAAGAGCGAGAATTCGCCGGCCGCGACATGGTAAAAAGAAGACGGAGTCGACAAATTATGAAAAAAATATATTAACCACATGTTCAAACCATAGACTTAGGATATACTGTGGTAAAGACAAACATAGTGTGCGAGGGAGAAGAAAATCCTATACGGCAATATAGCAAGATAAAAAAGGAAAGCGAATCTAATGACACCGTAACCGGTTTTGAATGACAGGACTGCACTAGTCTGCACGCAAGGAAAGAGCTCTTCAGATTTGTGGATTTTTTTGCAGTTAGTCGTATTTATTTTGTGTAAATACCGTTAGCATCAAGAATGGTAACTTGTTCTGTGAGTGGCTGTGGCATTAATCACAGGAATAACCCCGACAATAGAGAATATGCATTTATTTAATATGCGTTTTTTGTATTCTATTTACTTGGTAGAATTTAATGATGTCCATGGGAAACTATTTTATTTTATAGTTTTATAATTATTTCCATTTAAAAAATACATTTTGATTAAATGAAAATGCAAAACGCGTCACCATTGGCTACTGCCTTTAGTGACAAAGTGAGTACATTTCATCATAAAATATTAAATTCAAAATTAATATATGTAAAATAAAACCCTCAAATATTTTGTAATAGGTTGTTTTAATCAAAAATAATGAAAAGAACCGGCCACTCGCCATACACCGCAAGCAAGAGCAGTATCATGTGACGTCACTTGATGCGCGCTAAAATGACAGCCGTTTGAATTGTAGAAGATTATTATGAAACTTATTTTGATTTTATAACTATGAAATATGGATAATTTAGTTGTAAATTCTTATTGATAGCTCTAATTTGATCATATATTAACGATTTGTGCAATAAAAAATTTACATGCATATTCTTTATTGCACATTTCACAGGTAAGTTCTCAGGTCGAGGTCGTCACCATTGCTCCTATGCGTTTATTTTTGGTTGAATTTCCATTATGTTCTGTTTTAAGTTTGAAATAATTTTAATCGTGTAGTTAATTTTGTTATTTTGCATGAAAAGAGATCACGTTGTTGATAATTTACATGATTTTGGTGGATAGATTTATCAATATAATTTACATGTACGCTAGGGTTAGACTCAAATTTATCAATATCAGTATCGATACTTATCGTGAATATTTAAAATGAAAATCAATGTTAGATTTGCTTTTGCAATCTAATATCAGACGAATGTTGTCTAAAAAGGTAACTTTATTTTGCCATTATGTTCTACAGATTCTCTCTGGATCCTGTTATTGGAGAAAAATGGTTACGGCTAATTGGGTGGGTTGGTTGGAGTCCAAAGAAGAGCTCCAGTATTTGTAGCAAACATTTCCTGACCAATTTAGAAGAAAAAGCCGAATTATTACAATTTTATTGAAAGCAGGTATTATACTTTATTTGTACCAGTAAGTATAATATTATTATTGTAATATTCTTTGAAGCTGATTGCCCCTGTTTATTGGGAAGTATTGTAAAATTGTATGGGTAGAGGCTCACCTCTTTAGAGATTATTTGGGCTTTTTTACCTTTTATATATAAGATCCAACAAAATAATGTGAAACTATTTTAAATGAAGGCTAGCATTTTTCCGGGAACATGCTTTTAGACTTTCCATTGAAAAAAGATTAGTTAATTTTTGACACTGTTCAGTTCCGTACCTTTACTAAAACTTGGCCTTCTAATAGCTAAACATGTTTACTATCGTCAACACATCGATAGATCTTGAACGGTAACTGCACTGCACAACACTAGTTAACTCACACAATGACAAATCAAAATTTGTCACGCATTTTTGGGTTATCAGTTGGTCTATACGATAGTATATCCTAAGTCTATGGTTCAAACTTACTTAAGAATAAAGGAAAAACTTATGTTTGTACTACATATGAATGAGATCTTTCTGTGTGCGAGATACAAAGAACGAAAGAGTTTACAGATAAAGAGATACATTAGAAATTGATTTATAAATGAATTAATTAGAATTGAAAGAAGTTCAGGATTTTTGAAATAAAGATAGTAAAATTTATAATATTTGAATGTGTCTATCCGGTCGAGATTATTACGAGGAAACGGTTACCCCAAGACCACTAGGCATGCAACTGGTGTCCTTGGTGTCCTTTTCGTAAAAAATTTAGATCGTGGTACACTCGTTTTAATATTATAATGTGTGCGAAACACGAAAGCTTACATAAAAATGTATAAAGATATAAAATATTTAATCTTTTTAAAACTCACAACCCTATAGACAATGGTACGAAACCCTTCGTGCGCGAGTCCGACTCGCACTTGGCTGGTTTTCTACATTCGCCGCCTTAATGAAGATATGATTAAATTCTTCCCAGAATTTCCTAGCTGGATGGGTAACGAATCGAGCTAAATATCCGCGATTCCCCCTTTAATGCAGAAAAACGAACTTTTCCTTCATCGTCTAAAAAGTAATTTCACTGAGAAACAAAAGAAGCTCTCGCATTGCCACGGTTAGACATTGAATAGTTACGTCACAGAACTCGAGTAACTTCGTCACGAGTCTTCATTGCTCTATCGATCCAGCGAGTTGAAGACTTTATTTGTTGTTAACGTGTATAGAGTTCTGCGTGACCGGAATGGACGAAGCGTTCGGTAATTCGGTCGGATTGATTCTGGTTAATGGTTTGAACCCACACTTGTAGTTGTGGGTGGGTGGACCGTAGTGGTCGTCCGACCATATTGTTTTGATAGTGAAGTTTACTCGGGCTTGAAATACTTTGAGTAACAAAAGGCTTTCCTGTGTTCTTTTACGAACAGATAGAGACAATAAATACATTATTATACTGTTTATTCTTTACTTTGCCAAATCATATCAGCTGACCTCTACAATTACACCAGTAAGCTAACCAATATTAGCCTCTTTTAAAAGCTAATAAAGTCTATGCCATTGATCTAATTGGTCTAATGGTTGATTAGAAAAATATATTAAGATATCTATCACCTATGTACTTATATTTATGTTGGCAAACTGGCAATTAAAAAATTCACAGATTGCGAGGAATATATTTCGAACGGATTTTGTAAGCCTAAGTTTGTTAGGTTTAACAAATAAAAATAATTTAGCCAATTGCGAGTCCGACTGACGCACAAAGGGTTCCGTACCAACACACAATATGAGCACAGAAACCTAAAAACATGGTAAATAACAACAATATATAGGTAGATTTCGAAGCAATATAAAGGCGACACAATACAAGCCGTGCCAGACAAACAGTAAAAGGCTCTCGCTCAGAATACGGCCCACAAATTTTATATTTTTATATATTTAACTTTAGAATATACCTATATACAGCAATCTGATTAAATTTAAAACTTGTTTGCATCGTTTTTAAGAAAATGTTGTTACAAATAACGTTAACAAATACTACTTTTTTGAGGTTTTTTGTATGAAGACCTAACTGGGTTTATTATTTTTTTTAATACTATTTTCCGTGATAGAAGTAAAAGCAACACATATTCTGAGAAAATTTTAACTCTCTACTTATTATGACTGAAGCTGAGTTTTAGTAATAGGGTCCCGTTTGGCACCTTTCAGGTACGGAATCCTAAAAACTGTTTATTCGACATACAAAATTACCAAAAGAACATAATTCATAACTGACTATGAAATTGCTAGAAATATCGACTGAAATCTTCAAAGAATATTTTTTTTTAAATATTTACCGAGTGTCCAGAAATTTGATTTTATTCATGCAGCCAAATTCGAACAGGACTCTCTATTTTTCCTACTCTAATAATTGTTATATTTTCAAGAATACACGAGTATGACCAACCAAGAATTTATTATTTCATTACTCAGAATTCTACTCCTGATTATTCGTGAATAATTTTTCAATTTACAACTAGCCGTTGGCCTGCGGCTTCGCCCGCGTTTATTCAATATCTGTTTTTGACTTGGGCGTTATTTTATGAACACTCCTCATAGTCTATATGTTGACCAAGGTCACTTTGATGATAATAAAAAAACCGCATCCAACTCCGTTGAGTGATTGTTGAGTTAAAACGGAACAGACAGACAGACAAAAATTCTAAAAATTATGGTTTTGACCTCAGTATACTGAGTACTATAGTACTTATATTATAATATTACCCATTTCATTTAAAATTTCGCGAAAATATTAAATGTACAGACACAACTTTTTTACAACTTCATTTTCAGTAGGTAGATGTTAATTGGGACAGAAACTAGTTAAAGCAGTTTAGTGTAATTGCAGTATTTGACGACATTTCAAGGGTCAATATCAATATTTCACATTCAAAGGCTCGAAGTCCTTTGAAATTAACACACGAATAATGTGTCGTTCTTGATCAAAGGCTCGTTGTATTTGATTTATATTGCTTTTAATTAAATGCAATTAAAGACATAGGTTATGTACACTATCATAAAATAATTTTAAAACAGTTATACGGATTGGGAGGCCAAAAATGAACGGAAATGTCGCTATTTTACTTAAGACCAGTAAATTCTACTGACAAATAAATATTCAACGATTTATTTGAAGAATTTATTTCTACTTCATTTTTTCTATCTTTTAATGCAATCTAATATTGTTCAACAATTTAATTTACGAATCATTTAAAATACATTCAGAAAAGATAATTTTTGTACATAATTACATTTAAATATGGCGAGTATTTCAATTAAATTAATTAATAACACAATCATAAATAATTTATTTGCATAGAAAAGGGTAGTACATAGGATGGATAAAAGTAATATAATA
Organism: Ypsolopha scabrella; assembly: GCA_910592155.1. Taxonomy (NCBI): domain Eukaryota; kingdom Metazoa; phylum Arthropoda; class Insecta; order Lepidoptera; family Ypsolophidae; genus Ypsolopha; species Ypsolopha scabrella. Next base: position 15,265,616 of record OU342961.1, on the reverse strand, counting down.
TGCAGGAAGCGCCTTATTCAGCTAATAGTTAGTTAGCATGCTAATATTTCAAAAATTACAATAAAGATCAAAAATCACATAGGTATTTATTTAGTTAGTTAAAATTTTATTTACATAATTTACAGCAACACACAAAGTCACCTAAAAAGAGTATACACGCAGAGTCACAAGCAATAACCAAAACTTACGAATCCAAGAATTCTTTGAGAGAGTAAAAAGGATTTTCGATGAACCATTTTCGTAGTCTTCTTTTAAACATATTTAATATTTATTTGGAGTTGATGCTCGTGATTGTTGGCAATTGGTGGAACTTTTGAAACATTTTTTGTTTGATAAAAACTTGTACTTGTCCACTTATTTATATTAATTTCCCTTACCGGTTTCGCTGTTAAAGCATTATCAAAGGTTTGTTTGGTTGTTTACGTACAATATATCGGCCAAGCGATTCATATATTGTACGTAAACAACCAAACAAACCTTTGATAATGCTTTAACAGCGAAACCGGTAAGGGAAATTAATATAAATAAGTGGACAAGTACAAGTGTTTATCAAACAAATAATATTTATTTATTTAATCTTTGGGAGTCTTACAGCTTAATAACTTACAATATAATACATAAATTGATAAACCTATGCCATTGACAAGTCAAATGATGGGAGATCGATTATATTTTGTAGCAATTTGTAGTTACACACATGACGTAACAATTATTTTTATAAAGTTGAGTATTAGGTTTTTGGTCGATAACTAACCTATTTGGGTTTCGGGTATTTCTAAGATTAATGTCTTTTGCCTTTTTAAAAAGGTTGTTATTCTGTTTGAGAAAAGTAGTAATTTCAAATACATATAAAGCAGGAGAAAGGTAAAACATTAAGCTGACAAAACAACGGTCTGCATGAGACCATTTGAGACATGTCTCACATCATACATGTCTCTATGTGGAATCAGTTCTACGTTACGGATTGATCATTTGGGGTAATGGTACAAATAAACATCAGAATTATATTATAATTATATATGGAATTATAATTCGCTTTATATGGAGTGCACTCCATTATATTAGCCATACTAGGCAGCCAATGGTTATGCCATATATTTATAAGATCCTTAAATTCAAAAAGAGATGATTGAGTTTCGCTCATAGATCACTTTTCACCGATAATATTTTTCCATAGACATTTAGTCAGCTGATTGAACCACTTTGTAATGAAAAATAAATATTTGAGCAATCATTTTTTTTCCTTCTAATATTATCAGTTAACAATACACCATGCATCTATGTACACTAAAATTATTTTTACTTGTTTTTTTAATACCATAATGTATAGTACCATTATTATATTTATGTATGAATGTCATACTTAACATATTTCATTTTGGTGTTAAATTTCACAAACACACATTTGTCACATTCAATTAGGTCCTAGCTAGGACATGGTAGGCTTTTCACCTGTAACCAGTGAGAGAATGACATCTTAATATTCGAAAATACCACAATCCTTTTTACGCTAACCTATCTATATAAATCTAAAAAACAATCAAAAAGCACCCCTAAAATTTTCTGGTTAAAGCAAATTGGAGGACCGGGAAAACATCCCATATTATGATGCATGGGTAAATAAATTTAATAGTATGCTTGTGTTTGAATGGAGGCGTCACAATGTTAAATTATGAAAAAGGTAAACAAATCCCTTTTAGCTTAGCTAGTCCAAATAAATAAAAGATCTGGGATCGAATTTTGTAAAGCACTTATAAAATAATTTGGAAACAATGTTAATAAATAGAACGAAGAGCGTATTTTTTTATAAGAAACCAAAATAATTAGAATCCTGGTCTCACTAATATGCATCTTAGCCATGGTCTAATTAACTGTCGGTTTCTCTATATTATATAATCTTAATTTTCCCCTACGCCATACAAACATCAGCTAAGTCGATGAACTGTGCGTTTATTGACAAGAGTGTGATTTTTTTCTATGGCTTGCATTGTATATGCCACCATAATATTATCAAGACGTGGAGAGAAGTCAGGTGTGATGCTTATGGTCAAATTCAAAGAAATTGCCTTAACTCTAAGTTTAATGGTTTTTTGTTTTATTTGTTTACTTTTGGATTTATAATAGTTCGACTCGTCAAATTTTTTAACAAAATTTGATCTCTAATGTTACTGGTAGATCAAATCATACATATAAAGTAGCCTTTAAAATTCGTTTGACAGCTTTATTTTTGTACAATTAACATTACTCTTATATGTTGCTCAATCAAGTACGTTTATTTACGTGCGGAGCACACGTAGTCCATTGTATTCGTTATGAAGCGGAATTCCCTTTTATAAATAACACCGATTACGGGAACACTATTTACTAAGCCCTATTTTGGTGCGGCCCTTTGACGAGACTTGACAAAAGTCTAAAGGCAATAAGTTACTTATTTCTTGAGCAATGTTAAAATAGGCTACAAATGTTTACCTCGAGATACAGTATCAGATTTCAGATATCCCCCAAAGAGCAAAAATTTCTAGAGAACTACAGATGTCTATCTATATCTGCTACGATACTGGCACATATTTCGTCGGTCTATATGTGATACCTCGTACTCGTATATGATGCCCATTAACTTGTTTGCACAAACGAGAGTCATCTCGACATCTAGGATGACGATTTGTTCCTTCACTAATTGAGTCATACTACTGGATATTGTGGGAGGTTTTGGCTTTGTCCTTTATGTAGCTATAGAAGAGCTTGTGTATCAAATTGATACAAGTAGAAAGGTGAAATTGTTTTATCAGGATCGCTACCAGTGGCCATTTGATCACGAGGTGAACGCCACGTTTCCTCGTCTTGTAAATATCGAAATTGTATCGGTAATATAAACTGTTGGCATGTAGTCAACAAAATGGGGCCACCATCAGTTTTAAATACATATTTTCATGGGGCAAATGCTTTTATATCAGTGGGTATGCAGGGATTTGTTTAGTATAATCAGTACGCTATGAGAATTTAGTTTTGTGACATGTAATATTTTATACAAACACATGTGTGTGTTCAAACTACGACAGAGCAGGTCTTCAAAGTGGAAAAACTATGGGTTGTTGCACTAGTTTGCTACGCACCGTAACAAATGCTGTCATTTCAGGAAATGAGTGACCTAACATTGAACACCTCATCAAGTAGAACCTTACACTATGACATTTAAACATTATTTAGTGTGCATTACAAACTAAAATAGATCATATAATATAGATCAAATATAAGTGAGAAAAGTATTTTGAAAAAATATCTCGGGCCAGGAATGATTTTTAGAGTATCCAAAGCGACGGATTTCGTTACACAAATCATATAATCTCAACGGTGAAATTTGATTATTGTTTAAGGTGGTTTTTATGGGTTTCGTTCCCAAAAATTCCCTTCTAGCAAAGTTGTGTTATTTACGCATTACTCTGTAAATGATCCCGCACAACGACTTTAAAGCGTGTTTAACTGTTATGCCAGTTCGATGAGTTCTTAACGCAAATCTGAGACGGTTTTCTGAGATGCATACGTTTTCTGGACTGGCCTTTAGAAAAACAATAACCTTGAGTAGGCTGGTTACGTGAACGTAGTCGAAGGTGACGGGAGGAAGCTTGTCCTTCACCACAAACATCGGCACGTCGTCGTCAGGGTCGCTCTCCTTGAACAGCGTGATAAAGTCCCGCAGGCCTTTCTTTGTCCCGTCATGATACGCTTGTTCAGCACGGTGTACAGCAATATCTTTGCAGCAGCGATATGATCGCTGAAGTTGGTTGCGCAGATCTGGACAGCCGACACCTCGTCCATCATATCCAGATTTTGCTGCAGGAACGCCAGCAGCTTATTCGCCACGAGTTCTATATATAATAAACAATATAATTATAAATAACACGTCCGCATCGGAATATAGAAATAGGCAACATACTGAAGAAGAGCAAAGTAAAAAGTACCCGGTATAGAAGACCTTGTATGAGTAGATTGATGGTTGTAGAAGCAAAAGAGGTGTGTCAGGATCGTAGAATATGGAAATCTGTAGTCTTTGCCTACCCTTCTGGGAGACAGGCGTGAGTATATGTGTGTATGTAATAGTATTTAGTGCATATGCACGGTGCTACAAAGCGCGCAATTTCACTTCCATTAAAACGTTCTTGGTGAAACTTCGGTTACTTATATCTCCAAAATATGACGTCTCACAAGCTGTTATCAAAGATATTTTTTGTTTTTATTTATGTCAGCTATTGATTTTCATAAGAAATACTTGAGGCCGCCATTAAAAATACAAGAAGTGGATGGTACAGGCTCCATATAAAATCTTCAAACCCCTTTCAAGATTACGGTCAAACTCGTTTGATCCCGATGATGAAAGAAACTAGAACTAACTACCTCTAAGTAGAGAGTGCTGTAAGGATAACGTCGTACATATTTAAGACAGGCGCGCCAAACAAAGTATAAAGACGTAATTTATAGGGCAACGCGGAGACGGCCGCCTGAATTATGTTCCGGCGATAGCGACGAGCTTTTAACTGCCTAATGGAGCGATTTACTCTGACCACCTTCTGCCTACTTCGCTGTTTACCACCAATATATCCGTCCTTTATTTTTAGATGATTGACGGATAGTTAGCAGCGGTGTACCAGAAGGTAGGATACAGGGATTCTCAATTTTAAGTATTCTTGAGAGCCCGAATTTTAAACCGTTGCGTTTGGTATACTTGGTGTCAATCTCTACGGTGTCAGGTAAATAGAGTGCTGGGTAAGAGTGGGAGGGAACGTGGTATTAGGCGCGCGAGAAAGAGATCGCCTGAGCCTCACCAGTGCTCTTTTTACCTGACACGATTTACATGTACATATTTACTAATTTGACCTTGTCATTTGCGAATAAAATATTATTTATCTCTTTCAGGCTTTCAGGTGTACCTGTAAAACGTGAATATTTGAAACCCGGTTTCGACGAATCCTGCTTGCCGTTGAAACATGCACTTATGAGTTTTTTCAGAATGAATGTGCATTTTTGGATACTTCTCGTTTGATTTTCAAAAATATGTTGGTGTCATTTTACACATTAGGTAACGTACTTTCGATATCAGTTTAATTTTTTTTGATATCTGTAATAGTTACGGAATAATCGCCCGGTCACACTTAATGATTACAATCTGTTTATATGTAAGTTTATATCTTAGATAAGTTTATTTAGATATAAAATACATGAACATAGATACCTACATACATATAATAAATAGTTAGGTGGTAGAGCTAATGCCAGGCTCGACTGTGGAGTTACCACAATCCTTCCGAAGTTATTCGGGGGAGAATAAGAGGACAGCTCTCAGGCAAAAAACCAGGCGGCCCACCATTGCCTGGGACCGATGGATGGCGGTTTATCCATCCCCAATTGCCGGGACTTATATAAATCAAACTGGTGATGGGCAGTGGCGTCACTGGTGCAAGGGTTTCGGCACCGCGCTCACCAACCCGCCTGCCCAGTGTGTGTGAGTATGGGCATTTCTTCCAGGAGGACCGCCAAGAGTGGCGAAATCCTGGAAAGGCCTATGTCCAGCAGAGGACGAAGCAGGCTGATGGATGGATGGATCTAATAAATAAACATACAAAAATTATAATACTGCATATATCATTTGAGTTCTACTTTGACGGGTGTTCTGCGGAGAAAAATTCCTTTACTATAATTTTAAATAATTTTATATTTTTCAATGTCTGTATTGACCCAGGTAATTCAGTTCCAGAAGTATACCGATAAGCTTAATCCCTATCACGTTGGAAGATAAAATCGTCGGTAAAAAGAGCGTCTATGAGTGTTGACTGCTTAGTGACGGTCCACGCTCGGAAACGTCTGTGACACCCCGCGAGGTTTTATGTCGTGATAATATTTATTGTTTTTATATGTAGACCTACAGAGATCTAATAAGCCATTTGGTGTATGACCGGCGCGTGGAGCTCTCGCGTGTCGGGATAGAGCAACGTGGAAAGTTTTTCAATAAAACGTAGTCCTCAAGAGACACAACATTTCAATGGAGCGCGGCGCAATGTTTACGGCCGGCGCGGCGGTGCGGCGCGCCTCGCTCCTTCCCGTCCCGCCAGAACACTACAATCCAATCTAAAGGTATTGATCAACTTGTGTGCCGTAATGCTGTCATACAGTACGCCACCACTGTGCTTGTTCTAACTTATCTCTAGTGGAAATGTATATAGTTTTTGTAACAACTCAACGCTAACTTCTGGAATTGGATTGTTGGTAGATATTGTTGGTTATAGATAGACTAGCCTTTCCCCGTGTTTATTCAATCTTTGCCCCGTTTTTGGCTAGGATGTCATTTCCTGAACATCCTTTATGTATAGTCTATTCTATATGAACGCTAATAAAAGTCTCCGTGTACGAGTTCCACTATGTTTTTATTAATTTGCGACTAGTTTCGTCTCTTAGTCGCAAATTAATAAAAACATAGTGGAACTCGTACACGGAGACTTTTATTAGCGTTGAAATGAAGTTCCATCAAGGAGTCACACCTTACAGTATAAATTATTCTATATGACCTATACTATATATTGACTACTACGATGATAATAAAAAATCCGCATCCAAATCCCTTGAGTGGTTCTCGAGTTAAAACGGAACAAACATACAAACACAAAAAAGGGTTTTGGCCTCAGTACAATGCTAATAATCCATTTCATTTAAAATTTCGGCACAGTATTCAATGTACAGACACAGCTATTTTACTACTTTATTATTAGTATATAGGTAGATCAATCTTGTATGACTAATTTATTCTTCAACAACGTGAATTTAAATTACTTACATTATGTGTTACAAGTACTTCCTTAAACTATACTTTAACAGCACAGAATACCTTTTTATCTTCACCGTACATCTGATTTAAGAATAAAAGTTTTAAGGCGAGCGTCGTCGGGGAGGGCGGGACGAGGTTAGAACTCGCTTTTTCTCACAAGTTTTGTAGCGCATTTTGCATTCACTAACACAGGTCAAGTGGAGTCCTCAGAGATTGCCGTCAGCTATGCAACTGAACAAAGTAGCTGTTTCAAGCACAAACCGTCTGTTTCCTTTATTCATACATTATTGTTGAATAATACAGAATGATACGGTTTAATAATATAATATATGGTTTAATAATAATGGTTTCTTGTAAGTTCTTGTGGTAAGTTTAAGGACATCTTAAGTTTAAGGATCTGACTACATTGGACATGTGAATATTTGGTTAGACAAGAATAGAATTTTAAATGGTGGAATTGTACTGTCTATCCGTCTTCTCTTGAAATTGGAAGAAAAATAATACTACGGTGGCTCTATTGTCCTTCTATCATAACCCGTGTATCTGTTACTTTTACACGTCTAATGAAACCCGAAGGTAACAGATACACGGGTTATGATAGAAGGACAATAGAGCCACCGTAGTATTATTTTTCTTCCAATTTCAAGAGAAGACGGATAGACAGTACAATTCCACCATTTAAAATTCTATTCTTGTCTAACCAAATATTCACATGTCCAATGTAGTCAGATCCTTAAACTTAAGATGTCCTTAAACTTACCACAAGAACTTACAAGAAACCATTGGGTCAAAAGCGTGAACTTGATTTTTTTTTTAACTCTCCTGGTCTTCGAGGTAATTTTAAGAAATCTTTTGACTGACAACGTTCCCAAGTGGGCTGAAAAATATATTTCAAAGATAAATTATCTTTAATATTATATATATATATATATATATATATGTAGACGAAGACATTTAGCCAGTGTGTTCTGCCTATCGTTACTTATGTTGCCGAAACATGGACGTTGACCAGAGCTCATATCCACATAATGAAAGTGGCACAGTGGGCTATGGAGCGTGGCATGCTAGACAGTGGCGTGCATAGGATTTTTAAGTAGGGTAGGCACAAAACTGTAAATTTGTAATTTATCCCATCTAATATTATGTTTCATACGAAAAATTAAATAGGAAGAAAGCCCAAACTGTCCGATTCGACGTGGTTGCTTCGAACAGGCGTTGCGTATTTTAATGAGAATGTGTGCGTGCTTGACGCGAGCCGCTGACGTCATGGGAGTATAGTTACAGATGAACACATGGAGAATTGAAATCGAATTTTAGTTATGCGTGTTGCCACGGTAGCGAGCGCTGCGGGGCAGGCAGGTAGGTATTTCAAAGAACGGGTGATTATAATATTGAAATAGTTGTGTGTACCTTCCTATATTTAAATAGATAGTAGTCTAGTTAGCTAAGCCAAGCCCAGGGTAGGCATAGCGTATTTTCCTATATGGGATGCACGCAATTGATGCTAGGCATCTCTCTTATGGATCTTGGACCGAACTTCGAAATTCTACAACTAACTCGAGTCGTAGATGTCGGTAAACGAATCGCGAGACTTAAGTGGAGATGGACGGGACATCTGGCTAGACGGGAAGATGGACGGTGGACTAGGGCAGTAACAGAGTGGCGGCCGAGGCCAGGAAAGCGTTCAGAGGGTAGACCGATGGCCCGATGGCGGGACGATATCGTCAAAGCTGTTGGTGGGCAATGGATGAGACTGGCGAGAGACCGACGGAAATGGCATGGAGAAGAAGAGGCCTATATACTAAACAGTGGGTGGATGCGGGCTGTTTGGTGATCATGATTTGTTTTATATATAAAACTTATTAGTGTACATATTTATTCAAAATAAAAATATATATTCGTCGCGATGTAAAAACCACTGTTTTAGTAATATGAGTAAAACTCTGTTGACTTCCCATAAAATATTCAAAAGTAAAATTCTTCAAGTGCTTATTTAAAAGTGTACGGCAACTAAAACGAAAATCGTAAATAACAGCTAAATGTATCGAAAAGCACATTTTGTACTGTCACGTAGCAGAAGCATTCAATAGATCGGTTAATCCGGATTACAAATAGGTTAACTGTGACCACTTTTACCCGCATATCGTAAAATGATCGTTCGAATGCACACTGCAACACCTAAAAGAGGAAATAAATTGCAACTGAAAAGTCTAACATTTCAGCTGGAATGTAATTAGAATAAAACACCAGTTTTATTTAATTGTATCGCGCGCTTTGTTGGGTGCTATGTTATTTAATTATTTGCTGCCTGTAGCGGCTAAATGGCTATTTATTAGGAAACCGCAAAGCATTTCACACGCATTCATGACACGTGTCCAATGCGTGCTAGAGGATGTGGGCGATATCTCTATTAAACATTGTACCTTAAAATATATTTAACAAAACAAGCAAATGTCATTGCCCAAAATATATTCAACAAAACAAGCAAATATCACTGCCCAAAATGGATTATAGCTCGTATGTATACTTAAAGCAATTTCCCACAAGTCGTGGGAATATCAATAAATAATATAAACAGGAATATGTACAATTTATTTGGGGTAGAAAACCAGACAGTCTTCTTACATATTTAATGAGATTTCGAAGATTTAGACGATAGGGTTTTAAAAAAATTACACCAGCCTTTTGAAATTACTGCAGCGTATACACTTAGTATACATAAGAACGAGTAATACGCTGCGAATATATTAGACTTTAGCCGTGGCTTGTCACCATCCTCATGACGAAACCATGCCGCCAAGTCACTTATCGTGTTCAAACATGACGCCATAGAAGCCGTACCGGGAGAGTAGTTATAGGCAGTTGCGTGGTACTATCACTCGTCTGTTATCATACGTTGACTGATTGAGGCCTCGCCTGCTTTCTCTCTCCTGATTTCTGGACGAGTGCATTTCATCCTGAGTTTTATCGTCGCTTTTCACGAGACGCGGTAGTGGCTAGGTGTGGGGCCACTAGTGTTTTACAAAATAATAAATACACAGAAATATAGGTCAGATCGATACACAGGGGAGACAAGACGAATGGTAACAGTTGAGGGAGGACATAATGTATCAAGTTTACTAGATGCTATCGAATGTCTCAAAGGTGTGTCTTCGCTGCACTGGACATAAAATTGCATAAACCTTCAATTCAAGTCTTGTATGTATGCCAATCTTGCCTGAAACTAACCTTACTTACTACCCTTAAATTGAGTACAAATTATGTACAATGAAGTTCTTTACTGCTTAATTAACATTATATAAGATAACTCTTGTTTGATTGACCACATTCATACTAGAGACTCGATAAGTGGTCAGGGCCAAGGTTCAATTGCCCTCTTTGCGAAATACGGAAAATATTTTTGTGCCTCTATACTTGTTCAAGAACAACCTTGACTCAACTAGTATGGGAAGTCTAAATTTTATTTTGCGTATTTCATATAAAGGGTCACTAAACCTTGGTCTCTTCAGTTTATTTATCAACTTATATATTAATTGCATTGTGTAGTTATAATAATATTCGTATTTCAATAAGTCTTTATTTTATGCATTTAACTTTTGTAGCCCAACTTAAATATAGTTTTTTTATATTTTTCCCGTATCATATTTGTTAATCATAGAATATTATTTTTATACAGATTAGATTTGACATGTAAAACGTATACTTTATGTATCTATTTTACAAATAAACAATTTGAATTTGAATTTGGTCTTGACTACTTACCGAATCTCCAGTATGAATTTGGCTATAGAAAGTCACCTTATTTAGTTGTGGTACAAAGTAAATCTGGATGTGAGGAGCTCTGAACCAGGATTTGAACCCGGGACATGAAATATATATTGCGAAATATCGCAACGATATAATTTGTATATCCATGCGATAGATGAATCGCCCAGTGTTTTTAATGTAGTAATTTATTTCTAACATTGTTTCTTTATATTTTATTTATTTAGTTCCTTGAAAATAGGCAGCTATCTTTCGTTTATCTTAAATTAATTAAAAACTACCGGACAGGTTAAGCTGACACTTGGTTAATACTTGGTGGCATGGAAGAGTGTGAGTACAACATGGTTACATAAATTATATATTAATAAATGATAATACATCTTGGTTTTCAGTAGAACAACCGTTACAGCCGGAACCCTGATTTCTTAATGCTACGTATTTAAATAAGGCACTCACGAAAGCTTAAATAAACAAAATAATTAGCATGCCAAGTTTTGGCGATACTGGTTCATATCACAAGACTGCAGTTGTTTCATAAAATTTTCTTTATTTACAACACAACAGTATAACAAATAAAAAACACTTCTTATACTTTTAAAAAATACAATGTCAATGTATTGCTAAATTATGCAGTAGAAGAACGATATTTCAAACAGCAACGCTGCCTCCGAATAAACAAAGATATTTATTTAATTTTGTTTATTAAGTTAATTAAGGATATTCCGTTAAATTTAATATTTTGTCAACAAACTGACAAAACATTAAATTTCACAAAACAAAACTAAATATTAGACATCCAACTGACAACTCAAACTCACTTTATTAATAAATAATATAATTTACAGGTCATCATTATTACATATTATTACAATAAATTGTATTTTTACATTTTACACAATTAAAACATAATAAATTCATTAAAATATAGAATGTTTCTACAATTTGTACAACCCCACAGTTATACTGAAACCGCGGCCTAAAATCTTCTATTGCAACCGCTTACATATGAAAACAGTTTGTTACCTACGCTACATGTTGAGATGACCTGATATTTAAATATCCGGTAACCGATATTTAATATAGTTCATTAACAAGTTCACAGCTGTAACCTCGTAATCTGGTGGTGAGAGCTGAGAGCTGAGGACCCTCAGGGTGAGGACTCTTAAAGCTGCGGCGTCGCCTCATGCTGCCTCGAATGAGCGTTGTTTATGCTTTAGTTATGAACATGTGAGCTGCGCATTCCGCTGTCGTCAGCAAAGTTCTTGGTTTGAATTTCACTGAAACATTAAATTTACTCTGTAGGCTGTTATATAGCCCTTAAAATGTATATCTTCGCTGAGTTGTTCGAAACTAATTTTTAAATTTTAGTAGATATTAAACTAATTTAATCACGAGAATCCTGATTTTCTGTTGCACGAAACCTCCAATGTAAATATTTAAGCAACCTTTCTTAATTTAAATAAAAACCTGTCAAACTCATGATTATCTTCGAAATTACGTTGTTCGAACAAAATTTCATCTCCGTTAGCGCCTTATTTGACACTTGATTGAATTAAAATTTAAGTGGGAACTATCCAGTACTTATCCCGCTAAATGGGAAGATGGCTGCCATGTCACAGCTATTTTTGATCAAAGTTTACCATTTGTACCGATAGTCGGCGCGGTCTTTCGTGGTTATTCCAGAAGTTTTGCTGATTTTTACAAAAAAATCATAACAGAAACGAGTGGTTGCAGACGATATATAGACATATTAAATCTTTAAGATCTAGGTTCGATCCCGGGCCGGGCATGCACCCATGAGTTTTTCGGAATTTATATGCACTTACCACTTGCTGAACGGTGAAGGAAAACACGCACCGTGAGGAAACTTGCATGCTCTAATAAGCGTGATTTGTGCCCGAAGAACGGCGAAGAGGCTCACCACCCATCACGTTGGGACGTAATAATCGTCGGTGAAACGCGGGTGTACCGACTATGGACTGTGACTTGCATTTCACAGTTCACACTCGGAACACCTCTGACACCCCCTCGGGGATTCATGTCGTGACGATATATACATTTATACTATAATATCAATACTATTCAAGTTTGGTATAACCGATTAACCGGTATAAGTATAAGTATTTATGGACACGCAGTCGAAATACGAAAATTTAGAAGATCTGTGAATGGACCATTACCTATATATTTGTTCTTGGCACCAACTGGAGAGCATACCAATATCTTAATAGGTCCTCGACCAGTATCCTCAGGGTCTGCGGTTGAGTACCTACCTACTTGATGAACTATTATTATACCTACCTAACCTAAAAATGGGGACTAATATTCTGTACAAATCTTCCCATTAGCTGCATAGGTATGTTTACTATGATCGCAGAATATGTCGGATACATCTGTCTTCGTTATCTTCAGATGAAGAGCGAAGACCAAGAAGATATCATGATAAAGAAGATATTGCTTCGATCGTTATGCAAAAATATATTATTTTCTTTAAGAAAAATACGAACAATGTTATGTTTGTTTATATTTTTGACAGTATGGCAGTTGGAGATGTTATAGGGAGCACGTATGTTCTATATCAGTGGCAAATTTACGAACTATTGCTAACTTAGCTTCTTATACCAACGCCATAAAAGTCATTTACATTATAAATAATGTGGGTTATAAAAATATCGTTCATGTCAATCGTTCAAGTTTAAAGCCGTTCTATTCTGTGTACAGATTAATTATATTTTTATATAGGGGAACACTTAATTATCATTTAAAGGTAAGTAAAAACATTTCGAACAACAGCTTTAAATTTAATCATAAGATTACTTAATCTTGAGATTAGTTCCCAGTTAGCTAACGGAAAATTAGCGGCTTTTTCGTAAAGTCGATTGTGCACCTCTAATATGGTAGACCATAATTATCTAGCTTTGACAGTTCGATATACCACTTTCTGTCCCTCTTTAGGTAGATCACCAGAGTGAGACAGCACTTTATCGAGCGATATCGAGCTCGATATGGTCCTCCATGTTAGAAGTGCAGAAGGCTTTAATTCAAGTTTTAGCGCTGTCAAAACTTGAAATTTTCCAAAGTATTATAGCTTCTGTTGTCAACAGTAAAGAAGAATTTTGCAATGAAGAAAATTTAGTTATGACAGCACTAAAATTAAAATTAAAGCCTTCAGAATCGGCTTTAGTATATTTTTTTACTCCTCAGTGTAAACATAATGCATAAAATATACAATTCGTATAATTGTTTATTCCAGATCAAGCTTAAGTTGTCTGAGAAATATTTCAAAGCCTTAACTGAACATTCTATTGGACTCATCATTAACCCTATCTGAATAAAAACTAATATCGACTACACGAACGATCAAATAAACGAATACACGAAAAAACAGGAAGGAGAACCAAACACGCTAAATGCTAGGTACAAAACACAAAAGCAGGAATATTTTAAACATAGTTATGTAGGATGATCACTGATCAGTTCAAAGTAACATAAAAACTATACTCGTAATATTCAAAAAGGATCATATATTTGAATCGTAAAACTCAATATAAGCTGAAATGGAAGTAGAGACGTAAATTTCACTGCCTTATTTATGTACTTTGTGTACTCTACTGTGTGATAATAAAATGATATTGAAAATGGTTTACTTGGAGTCATAACTTCTACGAGAAAAATGGCTACGTTAAAGGAGGCCGTAACCACCGAGTGCTAAGGTATTAAATATACAATTTACATATATGTCATCATAGGATGGCGAAAACTGATTTTTGGCAAAAAAGCGTGCTTTTTCGTAAAAAACGGAATTATGGCGTAAACACAGTCTCATTACAGGGTCAAACGAAATTATTCTCTGTTAGGCAAATTTATTTACATGTTTTACTAAGTAACATGTTACTACCACGCTCTTCCTCTTTTCTCTTTGCCTCGCTCGTCATCGCACTGATTTTTAACTATTTGCTAAAACACCTTCGTAATTGTTTTAATCTCGCTTTTTCGTGAGCAAAAACTTTTACGACATAATTCGATTTTTTCGCAAAAAGCGGCTTACAGTGACACATACATCAAAACAATATTTTTTAAACAAAAAACTAGGGCCTACTGTTCTCGTTGTAATTCCGCCTTCATAAAAGCGCTAGAGAAAAACTCGCTAGTGCTGCTCATGCTCCAAGCTTACGCTCGAGGAAAAAACAAAATCTTTCCGCTTCATTGAAATACTTCATCTATTACGATCAGACGCCCGACCCCGCATCAATGAGTTTTCTGGTACTTGTGTGCGTATTTATTTTGAGCCTTTATTTACAATATTTATATGGAAAAACACATACAAAATATATACTTCTGGACACGTCTATTGGCCCACCTTAGAGTTTAGGTTTCGATGGCCCCTACCTAAATATGATTTCTAGATTGAACAAAAACTATTGATCCAGTTTTAAACCTGATACATTTTACCATCTTTTTCGATCGTATTGCTTTAAACTTTTTGCTCGACCTAATATAAATTTTTAGCAAGGACCAAACGAAACTGAAAATGCAAGGTGGGCCAATAGATGTGTCCAGAAGTATATATTTACAATTTTCGATATATTTCGGCCCACGGTATAGGGCCGTCATCAGTCGAATGAAGGTATTTACATATTGACAAATTGGTATTTGTTGACTAACATTAGCTGAATGGTGAAATAAAACACAATGATGGAAAAAAGTGTGCGCGAATAATCTAAAACGCATGTTTTGTGCCAAAAGTTCGCCGCTCACATTGGAACGCAATAATCACTGGCGCTAAATTATGACCGAGTCGTTGACACTCAATTATTGTCATGTTTATGGTCACCACATGTACAGGTTTAGTGTGACCAGGCGATTATTTCGTAATTATTACCGATATCAAACAAATTTAAACTGATGTCGAAAGTACATTACCTAATCAGTAAAATGACATCAATAACTTTTTGAAAATCAAACGAGAAGTATCCAAAATTTTGACAATTAACACTCCCATACATTTAGTATGAGAATAGAAGAAAGGTTTTAGTTTCCTTAATTTTGTAATATACTAGCGTTTTAGGCTTGGGTGTACTTTATGAACACTCCTTATAGCCAATGTTGACCCTGTCATTACGATGATAATAAAAAACCGCATCCACATTCATAAAGTGGTTCTACATACGAGTACAAACAAACAGACAGACGAAAATTAAATAAATTGTGGTTTTGGCCTCAGTACAATACTAATGAAATAACCCATTTCATTTGAAATTTCACGATAATATTTTATGTACAGATACGACCTTTTTACTATTTTATAATTAGTATAGATGCATGCATGCATACAAATACCCATGAGCGATAAACAGCCCTCGTAGACACGTGGAGTGCATGGTCGTAGCTCGTAGGCATCTACGCTCGTAGCTCTTGTTGCAAGCATCGCGTAGAGCTACGTATCGTAACATCGTAATTTTTTGCACGTGTCATGTAAAAAGAATATGCATGTGTTTCATCACTTGTAACGCTTTTGTCTTTTTCGATTTTGTACACAGTTCGAGTAATGGAAGTGATGTAAATGGATTATGATATTATAACAACAAAATTGTAATATACAACATTTTGTAGCCTACATGTAAATATTATTTTTGGGGTAAGTCAATCATCCCGACTAGTAATCTGTTACCAAAAATACTCTCTCCCATTGAAATTTTATATGTAGTAAATATAATCTTCTAGGATTTACCAGCGTGCCAGCGTTCTACCACGCACCGCCTCAGCTACCGCCGCTTAAATTCTTATTATTAGTGAGAAACTCTTAATTGGAGCGTTGGCTTGTGTGCGAAACTACTTGAAAGCAGCTTGTTGCAAAATATAATATTTATGTATGTGTTGTACTGGGATTTAGAAATGATTGTGTTGCTAGTCCAACTAGTATGTGTAAACCTGAATAACAGTTGGAGTAATGAAAACCGAAAGTGTAATATCACCATCTAAGAAAGCCCCGCTCTCACAAAAAAATGCTTCTTAATGCATTTCTTTCCAATAGATATGAAATGGTTTACAAGAGCACATTAATTTACTGTCATTTAAAAACAAACCAAAAATACAATTGCGGCTTTTTTACCTTAAACAATGGGATTTCAGCTGTCTTTCTAACAGAATTTCACACTCAAAAATAAAACCTATAATTATTATTATTAAAACTATTGTTTAACTTTGTTTTTAATTTCAACAAAAATTTAATATCCTGTACAGTCTTCTTGACAGTATGCTTTCCAGCTCTAAAAATCGAAGCAAATATTTTCGGTAAAATTTATTGCAGATTGACATTCGGCGTGCCATTGTTATTTCAGTTGAGTGACCGGGCTGAAGTGAAATAAATAAAACTTTGTCACACACGTAATTGAGCAAATATTTCATCAACTTGTTGCCTCAAAGGACAAAGCGAATCTGCGCGTCTGATAACCTTCGGCACTGTATCGAAACCTTCAAGAGAAATTGGATTTACGCCTTATTCAGTATAGCGAAAGTATTCCCAGAAAGTATTCATTATATATTTTATGGACGGCTTTTAAATGCTATTATCGGGCGTTTTCTCGTGGCTTTTCTTGTTGACAATCGCATTATTATGGCCGACCTTTTTTACGCCATTCGTGAGTTGTTTCATAATCTGGTAGAAAAAGTCGAAAGCTACGGCTACCGTTTCCGAAAACCTTGTGACTCTTCTTTCTACACTAAAAATAAAGTTGTAAAAATGAAATGGGTAATTAGTATTGTACTAAACAGAGGTACAGAATAAATAGTAGTACTACTACGTAATTGAGGCAAACGGGTCTAAAATT
The DNA here is from genome assembly GCA_910592155.1 of Ypsolopha scabrella. NCBI lineage: Eukaryota > Metazoa > Arthropoda > Insecta > Lepidoptera > Ypsolophidae > Ypsolopha > Ypsolopha scabrella. The sequence goes on along the minus strand of OU342961.1, from coordinate 15,248,207 downwards.
TATTGAACGCTTTTAACTCGAGCACCACCCAACGACTTTGGATGCGTTTTTTACTGTCATCGTAGTGACCCTGGCCAATACATATGCTACAAGGGATGTCCATGAAATAATAAGGTCCGACCGAGATCTCGGTCTCGGCAAGTCTCAGCTGAATTTATAGCCGAACCTCTCGGTCTCGGTCTCGGCCAAAAACACGCCAAGACTCGCGCCGAGAGTAATTAGATAGGTACTATTTTTAGAAATACGCCCTAGGAATACACCATGACAAGACTTAAAAGTAAAAAAAACAGTTATTAGTAGGTTGTAGACGTCACAATCAAATAAAGGGCCATCTTATCAGTACATAGTAACCTACAGTACTTAATGGTGAAAACCTGTAAGATTTTTGTTATTGTTTTTCTTTTAGTTTTATGTCGTAAAAGTGATTGATGACACTTTCATCGAAGTTTTTTAAATACGTCTTAGTCTCGGCCGAGAATTCATTTATTTCTCGGCCTCGGTTTCGTTCTCGGCCGAGACTGAAAATCCGGGTTCATCCGGACCTTATGAAATAACACCCAAGCCGACAACGGACAAATACTGAATAAACGCGGACGGAGTCGCGCGCAAAGGCTGGTACTAATAATAAATTAAATAACTGGTACGAATAAATATAAATTGAATATATTTGTGAAATTTGAAATAAGATGGGTTATTGGTATTGTACTAAGGCCAAAACCACAATTTTTAGAATGTTGAATTTTGTCTGGTCGAACGGCGTTTATTACAAACAATCTTATTTTTTATTAGTTCATTGATCTCAGGGGCGCCAGGCCACTGTAATCTGAAACCTTTCAAGTTTAAAGGTTGATCACGTAAAAGGGACAATATTAGAACAATAAAGTGGGCCTCTTCCTATAACAATCATAATGTACGAACATTTACTGGAACCCTTTTGGGTTAACAACTTGAAGCCATTTCAGTATTATTGTCGGCTACAGGGTATAGGCACTTTCAAATATTGTTTAAGAAAAAAAATGTTTGCATAGGGATGGTACACCCTCATTACAATTTACACGGTTAATTAACGTAATAATAATAAATCAAATTAGTTATGGCAGCTTCTTGGACTGTTTTTATCTCCGGAAGCTGCATACTTTTCAATTTTAGGGTTCCGTACCCGAAGGGTGACAAACAGAATACTATTACTAAGCCTCCTCTGTCTGTATGTCTGTCTGTCGCTGGGGTTTACAGCTTAAACCATAAAGGTGGAAAATTAAAACAGAATACGTGTTATTATGGCCTCTATCACGAAAAATGATAAAAATAAAAATAAAAAAGTTAAACCTCGTGTTAATCTTAGCGCCATCTGAGATGACTTGTTTGACAGGTTTTACCGAAGTTCATTGATAAGATGATAGATGGCGCTAATAGTAGCTCATCAACCTTTTTTTCAGCGAAGCTCATTCGTAAGATGTGATTTGGGGTTGCGTAACCGTAGGTAATATGTGGTGGTACGGAACCCTTTACGCGCGAGTCCGACTCGCACTTGGCCAAATTATTTCACAGATTTTAGCTTTGACATAATGACATAATTTTTACTTGCGATTTTCGGCACTTGGTGAAACTTGTAAAATATCATAATTCAATTCACTTGTACTTGTTTCACTGGTTTTTATACAGGTGAATTTAATTATGATAATAATGACATAAATTTAATGCGGAATGGTCCTCCAGTGTAACAGAAGTATATTGCCGTGACAGTACCTATAACCATACTAGTTACATTAAATATTGGATGGATTCGATTGATGGTTCTTGGTGGAATATCATCTTGAATAAATTATACACAAATTCTTGTACTTTTATTCCACATATATTTAAACTTGCATTAAACTTACAAGCTGTGATGATGTTTTCGTATAGTTAGTTAAGTGAACTAACTAGAGGGAACCAGGTGTCAACACAATAACTCCCAAAGCTCGTAAGGTATTCGAAGTCTATACGATCTCAGTGGTTTTCCACTAGTCTTGAAGATGAAGAGTGCTTTCCATTTCCACCGTCAAAGGGGGTTTCATGCTTCTCCAAAATCACGGATCTCAACAATGAACAAAACCTTTGTTCATAGACAGCTCTGTTTTCTCTTAACTAGAATCTTACAATATTTTTGCATCGCTGCAGTATTATTTGCACAAATTTTTATATTAATTAGTTCCTAAGACTATAAATATGTGACAGACAGATATGACAAAATTATAAGGATTTTCTTACTCTTCAGGTAGGGTACACAAACAAATATAGTTTTCTAGTGATGACATCGGACTGTGTACAATACAAAAAACCAGTTGCAATTCTTTTGATATAATTTTCCTTTACAGATTTTGCTAAGGCTTCTCGTACTTTCAATCTTTTAAAAGTATTTTGCCACGTATGTTTGCTTGTTAAAAGGCTATGAAAATTTTATTTTTGTCACTGTCACTCCAAGCAAAAAAACGCTTAGTGCGAGAGGAGCGGGTTCAGCACTAAAGAGAACAAAGTATGAATTTGTATATTTTACAAAAAAAAAAATTACTAGCAAAGCTTCCAAGATCTAGGTATTGTTAAAACCTATCTTATAAAATATTTTCGAGTTCTGTTCATGATAACTATTCGTCAAAAGAGGAGAAAAAGTGTGTTTGAAGACCTCACTTTAATAATTATTTTTAAATGTATGCCACCAAAAACAAAACTTGTAAAAAAAACAAGTCTCGCAACTTAGTTCTTCTGCGGTAAAAACGGTTTTCAAAAATTTTTTCTGAGTACTTCATGAAATACACAGAAACAAAGCATCCATATTTAATTTAAATAGCCTCTTAATTTTTAAAATTGATTAGAGACATGATGTTGCCTGTTATCTATTGTTTTCCTATTATTTTAGCGACAGTGAGAACTTAGCAACTTACTTTACAACTATTGGTTGTGTGAGAACATGGCGAGCTTTAGGTTGGCTCCGTCTACCATGGTAGCAATGGCTTAGTAGAGTCCTTACTAACGACTGTTTACGACTATAGTCGTGTTACTGCTACATTCCCAGTCAAACTTATGTAATCCTTAATTTAAGGCGAGGGTATTTAGAGAAATCTGTCCTGATCCAACGCTTTTATTTTTCACCTGACATCCTGCTCAGTGGAAACGGGCCGCTCAGAAAAATTTTGAGGTGTTTTTGTAAATTTTATTTTAACTTTTTTTTAAATATCGTTTCTGTAAAAAACTAGACAATACCAAATTCCTTTCACTTGATATAATTTTCAATGAACCAATACTTAAATGAAACTGTTTTAACCGACTTAAGAAAAGGAGGAGGTTCTCAATTCGAATGTATTTTTCTTTCTTCCTAAAACATATGTTATCTAGAAGATGGCGCATTCCCCATAGTATAGAACACAAAAACCAACGTGGGAGCGCTGACTTCTAGAGAACATGTGTATCAGGAAGAAAGAAGTCAACAAAAGTGTTATTTTGGTACCATCGGTCAGTATGTAATTATTGTAAACTTTTTAGTGAATATCTGCTATAAAATTGTAAGTCGGTTTCTTTTTTGTTTAAAGTTTATTTATTAGCTCGTTACATAACAGGTCGTTACATAAACCACGTCAGAGGCCGTAAGGCGGTTTAAAAACTCTGACACCAGGGCTTGTTGGGCCGATAGGTCTTCCAGCCCACACGATAAGAAAGAAAGATCTACTTGTTTCACAATTATTTCAATACAGTCAAACTAAATAAATTTCATAACAATTCCCATAATAATTGGAGTAAGGATATGAAGAAACACATATAATTTTTTAAATTTTTTATCCATATTTTAATGACCCGGAAATTAATTTAAAAGCAAGTATTTTTAAGTAAAACACGAATTCCCTCGCCTTAAGTTATGACGAGTTTTCTTTGAAAAAAATTATTTATTTTGAATAATTGATTTAACATGATTTTATCTTATTTTAATGTTAATTGAAATATTGTTAAGCTATTTAAAATATGTATTAATTGTCAGAAATAAAGATTTGAACTGAAAATGACACATGAACATGACAGTCAACACTACTAGATCTTAAAAATAGCCTCTAAGCATTTCGTAATTTTAAATTTTAAACCGTAAAATACGCCATTAAAATAACTCATTGTAGAGCACGATGTGCGTAATTCATTACAATTTATTATAATGGTTGTTGGTGTCAAATAAAACGTAAAGCGTGTGATGGGAAGAAATTCCTCAAGTTTGAGCAACTTTGCTCGTTAACGACGCAAGTTGAATGCTTGTAAAAATTATTACGCACATGAAAATATCTCATCTCGCTTGACATTTATGTACAGCAACATATTTATTTTAACGTAGAAAATGGAAATGTTTCAGATGTATACTCGATCTGAAACTTGATTGAAGCTAATGTTTATTTATTATACATTCGTAAGATACAACTGATCTGACGTGATTTATTGAAAAGTATAGACACTAAAAATTTAAGTAAGAAAACACCAGTTTAAACGATATCGTTCATAACGCACCGGATCGTAGCCTCAAGGTTCTATTTTCAGATATATGAAACTGTCAAACGTCCATTCATATTTAAATTGCCTCGCAATAACTCATGATAATATGGAGGCTATAAAAATATCAAATACAGGCCGGGCTGAGTCCAGGAAACCTTTGGCTCTAGTTGGAACGACCGACCGGGGTTACGCTGTCAACAGCGAATATTGAAAACTTACGAATATTTCCGGCTGTACAAGCCTTTAGGATATTTTTTGAACTGGATATATAATCCCCGTCAAAACCCGTTACATGCGAGGCTCGGATTAAAGCTATCCTATATATAAAATAAAAAAGCATTTGACTAGTATTTCTGTTAGCCCTAGTCCGATACAATTAATTATTTTAGTAAAATAGGTATGTATTATAGCGATAAATCTGTCACTTTTAAATGAATATTATAGCACGCCATATTTTCCGATGTTCTCGTATCAATATATAGAAAACATCCAAGACATAGTTGAAGGCGAACCACGGTGTAATGTAGATCTCGCCACCAAATGGTTACCTATATCATCCCCATAATTTAGAACCCTAGATCATTAATTAAATGGCGGCACTTAATTGGATGGCTAGCGTGCTGGTTGTATAAGTTAAGATACCCCAACGTTTAACGTGATGGCTGCCCGAAAGCTAGCTCTTTTCAAACGGCTTAACCAAAAGCCGCCATATCATTTAAGTTCAGTTCATTTTTCTGCCACAGCAGCACCAGCAGTCCTATAACAAATATACCGTCAACAGCTGATAACATGTTTGGCGATTTTTGTTGGAGAATCGTGTGTATTTGAGTTTATTTACGTTTTGTAATGAAAACTTATAAGTCTAATTAATTTTTATCACAACCTCTATCGTTTTAATAATAATAAACAAATAATAATAATAAAGTTTCCTTAAAAAAAAGAAGTTTCAATGTATTTGATTTTTAACTTATCTCTTAACACCGTTCTGTTCACCTTTAACACCTGCACTTTTCTTGTATGAATGTCCTTATATAAAATTAAGTTCCACGACCAAACTACCCATCTTTATGATGGTCTCTTGACAACGCTCCAATCATAATACCATTTAAACAAAAGGCTACGCGTCTTACAGCCCTTTGGTTAAACATTACGCTCAACTATTCGGCTAAGCATGCCGCCATTTAAATAACAACAACGTAGCTGTCCAATTAGAAAGGTGATTTACCCACAGGGCTGCGACAAAGACAAACTGTGCGTATACTACTTGTATTTTAACAAATTCAGCCTAATTGTCGGTATTGATAATTTCAAGTAAGAGTATACGAGGTTTAACAAATAATAAATAAGTATTTCTTTTAACCAAAAACGGTATTGATCGTCAGGTAGCTTGAGAACTAGTATAGCTAGTTAAACTCGGAAAAATTGTAAAAAGATGTTATAAGTAGGGTGACATAAAAAAAACCGTCTCAAGTCATTTATCCAAGCAAACCCAGAATATTTTTGTTAGCTTATTGCAGAACAAAAATCCTATTAGAAACTAATTCTCTGGTGCATATACACATGCGACCAGACCTCAACGACACAGCGGTTGAACAAACGGGATAACAATGATGTCGTCAAAAAGAATAGACAATTTAACCGTTAACATTGTTTGCGAATGCGAATGTTTGTTTGCGCTAACATTATTTACGTGATTTAAAATTAACCCATACTTTTTGTTGTTCATATCCAAAAATAGTAAAGTTGCAAAAAAAGATTTTGCCTGTATCGCAAGATTAAATAATGCATCATCCTATTAATCTTTCAAAACCATAATTCGCGCTCTCTAGTTTACTTAAGTTATTAGCCACTGTAGAATAATTATGGTTCCGTAGCACTAGCTACGCTGTAGCAAAAAAAGGTCAGTAGAACAGTCTACTACGTTGTAGGCAGAAATTAAATAATTTACTATTTTTAATTAATTATTTTCTTTAAATGTGTTCGTGCTTTTGGCGTCAAAAACTTGTGACGAAGTATTTAATTGAAATAATATAAAGGTTTTAGTATAAAGGTTGCTTACTTAAAATACAAGCCCTTTTCGGAGCGCTCGATTATAAACTATAATATAAGTATAATATTTTCTCCTTTGGACCGGTAAGGAGTTAAAAGGTCGTATTTTGTGAAGAAACTTTTAATACACTTAATTTTCAAAGTTGTTTTCAAGAGGCTATTTCAGCAGAAAACTCAAAAGGTACCTTTTGTCAAGTTAAGCAGACCATAGAATTCGCTTTATACTTATTATTTAGTGCACTAAAATAAACAATTTTGCTGCGGGCGAAAATATATAACTTGTTTTGTTGTGTTGAGAAACAGGATTTTGGGAAGATTGTGGATCTTTTGGTGAAAAAAACCGTAAAATTAACGTTTTTAGGGATTGTTGAGCTATAATTCATTTTCAAATTTAGTAATATTTGGTATTCGTAATTTTAACATGATAGCCGTTCTTGAGGTAAGGGTAAAATACAGGCGATCGAAAAGATCGAGAAGAAAAAAGTGCTGGTAAGAAGATTTCACCTGTAACTTTAAGTAATGATATCGTTTTCAAATTAATAAAGACACGAAAACGTCTTATGTTTTAACGGAATTCAATAAACTGGTTTCCGTGATATATCTTGGTCTGTGCAACCTCATTTCCATACATATAAAGTAAAATGTTTGTGTGTATCCTATCCTACCCTATCCTATCCTACTATATATATATAATATTATAAATGCGAAAGATTGTGCGTGTGTGTGTATGTTTGTTATTCTTTCACGCTGAAACGGCTGGACGGATTTAGATGAAATTTAGAATGGATCTAGCTTATACCCCAACTTAATACACAGGTTACTTTTTATCCCGGAAAAAAGCATTTCGTTAAACCGAATAACACGCGGGCGGAGCCGCGGGCAAAAGCTAGTGTTCTATAATGGCTTATACACCACCGACATTTTGATGCGGCGTTCGGGGTTCCTTGATATGTTTAAAGCGGCAAACGAAAAAAAAATAGAAATCTAATTAGCGCTGATAAATAACCCCACGAAAACTGCACCAGGCACATTTTTTAATATGGTGACGGCTCCAATAATAGTACCTATTTGTCTCGATGGCACTGAGTCGGCCAATCACAGCTGACCCATTGCCGCATTAAACACAATACAAACCAATCATAAGCCTTTTTCCCTCTTCAGTGTACCATTTTCCTTTGTTAGAAACACGTTTTTTGTTTTAAGGTATGTTTCACGCTATAATTTCATGAACAAGTTGAAGAGAGAAAGGCATAGCGGGCAGGGTCTGCCAAAACGCAAGCAGAGCCGCGGGGAAAGGCTGGTTTGTTCTATAATATCGTCACGGTGACCGCAATTTTATTATACAAACAGGGTCGGTCCGTCGACGTCTATTAAAATTCATACAATATGAAATGGTTACGACCCTTTCCTCCCTGTATAATAATGATCACAATAATAGGTATCTAGATAGGTTAAATTAAATTATGTTATGATATGACCCCTTTTACATTAACATCTATTTATTCTGTTAAGGTATGATACCTAAAAACCCTTAAGTAGGAAATATTATTTGAAAAAAATGTCTCTGCATATTTTTATTTTATTCTATTTTACTGTACGATGAGTATATTCACTCAAAAATAATCTTTTGTGTTTTTATTAACTACAAACTCTTTGTTCAAGAGTTTATTAAGTAACATTTTCATTTTGGAAATAGCAATATAAATATATCGTCACGATATGAATCGCCGTGGGGTTGTCAGATATCCAAGTATGGTCTGTAAAGTGATATTCCATCCATCCATCAGCCTGTTTCGTCCACTGCTGGAAATGTGTCTTTCCAGGATTTTGCCACTCTTGGCGGTCCTCCTGGAAGAAATACCCATACTCACAGATGCTGGGCAGGCGGGTTGGTGAGCGCGGTGCCGAAACCGTTGCACCAGTGACGCCGCTGCCCGTCACCAGTCTGTTTTATATAAGGCCCGGCAATTGGGGATGGATATACCGCCATCCATCGGGCCCAGGCAATGTTGTGCCGCCTGGTTTTGCCTGAGAGCTCTTCTCTTACTCTCCCCCGAATAACTTCGGGAGGATTTGCGAGTAAGATGGTAGTACCTCCACAGTCGAGCCCGGCATCAACTCTACCGCCTAATTGTGTTTTTATTAACTACAAACTGTTTATTCAAGAGTTTCTTAAGTAACATTTTCATTTTGGAAATAGCAACATAAATATATCGTCACGATATGAATCGCCGTGGGGTTGTCAGATATCCAAGTATGGTCTGTAAAGTGATATTACGTCACCATATTGAGTAGTGAACTTACATATGAACCCACGGTTGTATTTGCCTTCCGATACTTCGAAGGCCACACACCGAACACAAATGAGCTCCTACAGAATTTGAATCCGCGGCCTCAAGATTTGTGGTTAAGACGCAAAAACGAGTAGACTACAGGGGCTTTTAACCGGCGCAACCCCATGCTTATCTTTATTTATACTACTAATAATAAGTAGTAAAAATATCGTACCTGATACTGATTATTTTTACAAAACTTGTGCTTAGGCAAGCCACCGTTTTGGTTTTGGTGTTGTTTTTCATTATAGACTAAAGTTTGAGACCTCTATGGTTTAATACAGGCATTTTCAAAGGCAAGAAAATAAGTTTGTAATATGTAAATCTGTCCAGCTTGATATCTTTGAAACAAATACAATATTCAATTTTTTGCAAAATGGTGCGTCTTAAAATATCAGTACCAGATAAAAGAGGTCTTATACATACTTTGGTCTATACCGAAACACAACGAGAAAAGGATTAACAAATTTTAGAACGGTGGCGTGCCTATCCGCCTTAAATGGGTCGTTAGTACTGAAGCCAAAACGAGCATTAATAGAAGTTTTTTCTGTCTGTCAATCTTTACGTATGTATGTAATCACTTAACGGATTTGGATGTAGTTTTCTTTATTATCATCGTAGTGACCCTGGTCAACATATAGGCTATAAGAGGTGTTGATAAAATAACACTCAAGCCGGAAACGGAGCAGAGAGCCGCTAATACAATATATCATCGACAATTTTCCTTATTTAATTGTCCACCAATGTAGATAACGCTTAATAATATGGTCCGATTTTAACGGGACAGTCTCTCTTTTGAGATTGTTCCTAAGAAATTATGTTGCATATAATTTTTATTTAACAAAAATAAACTATAAATTTGACTTTAATACTAAAAACGTACACAAACTAATTACCTACTTACCTTAAAATAAATGTAGTGCAAACATAAATATCAATACTATTAAAAATTAGTTTACTTAACTATAAATAAAAAAATGTCCTAGTTAAAAAAAAAGTTCCGTGGCTATGAATTTTCATATAATTATAGAGTAACCTGGCAGTAACGCTTCAGTCGAAAAAGTGTAAGTGAAAATAAATAAACGTAAAACTTCCATATATAAGGTGACTTTAATTTATGCATCCAAATTCATACTGAAGACTCGGTAAGTGCTCAGTAACAAGGTTCGATGGCCCTTTTTGTGAAATTCGTTAATTATTTTTATGGGGCGTCAAGATTTTATTTTGCGAAATTAGCAAAAAGTGTTATTGATCCGTGTTCCTGATCACTTAGCAAGCCTTCATATGAGTTTGGCTGTATAAATAAAAGTCACCTTATATATGTGTTTTATTATTATGAATATAGGTAATTTAAATTTATAGCTGTCCAGCTCCGATAAAAAAAAATGGTCACGTTGGTAAAGCCATTTTTGAGTTGTGTCGACCGAGGCTTCTGTGTAAGAGGTTCTGCTTGTCAAATAAACAATTAAAAATATACCAGACGAGTACATAATCCTTCAAAAAGCATCGTTTACGTGCACTCATGTTAAAAACATGTAAATACGTATATCATTTGCCGGATTATCGCTGACAAGCCGTAACATTTGCATGTTTCATTTCCGGCATTTAGCTCAGTAAAAATCGGATGTGCAGGCTCAGTACAAAGGCTCAATATTAAAATTTGTTGATATTCGGTACCGATTAATCCGAATTTCATAGTTATTACACGAGTTGGCTCGACGGCTTTATGCAGGAACATTATTCCCTCCAAGGGGTGCGGGGATCTGGGGAGCTTTTGCGCTTTATCTGCCATGCTCTGAAACAAACCGAACTTTCAGTAAGTAGTTTGTATTTTAGTCAACACCCACAAGGTGACATTTCATGGTTTGCGCCAACCATAAAGCCTCTGATTTAAATAAGGTTTCCTTTGAAATGTAATTCTATGCAAATTGTTCTTTTTTTACATGGAAACAAATTTGATGTCTTTCCAAACAGACATAATGGTTCCAATAGTATAGTTTTGACAAAGTCTGACAAATTTCGACAAATTTTACGCCGCGCCGGCTATAGGACGATATGTCAATTGGCAAAAGTATCAGATGTATCAAATGTGATTTAGTTAACAGGATTCAAATTCAAAGTTGAAAACTTTTAACTTCCCTATTTCAGCTTATTTGAAAAGGATATAGTGTCAAAAGTGACAGATTTCTCAAAATTTACAGAGTAGTCAAAAATGTCGGATGTGTCAAAATTTACAGATTGTGATAAATTTATAAACTGAGGCATATGAAAAGTGGAAGATATCTCAAAAGTGAGAGATATCATAAATTTACTGATGCCAGTAATAAGTATTACAAATGTGACGAATTTCCAAGTAGGTACTCGTACTTACGTATTATATCATATATGTTCGGTTTAAAAGCGTTCGGAACGCGCAGGTATGTGTCAGATTCTATTTTATTGAGATGGCAACACGGGTTGTAAAAAAGTGAAATGTCAAAGTTGTTTTTTCCAGTTTACTGTCAATCTTGGTCTCGAGGGAGATGCGTGTAAAAAAATGGATTCAACCAGTGTTGAAAGAATTATGGGTTTCAAGGAAACAAACGTTTAAAAAGTGGTAAACTAACCCAATTAATGAGCATTAATTGCGAGCCCTATTGTGTGTCCGAGCGGTCTCGGGAATCGGTCGCCGGTGGAAAGTGATGTGAATGGATGGATTTTCATTAACACGATTCACGGAAATCGTGGTAGAGGTCTGGGTCGAGCTAGCTCTGGGTTAGGGGTTGAGTTTAGAGAATTCCTCCGGAAGCTGCTGGCGGGGCCAGTAGTTTGTCGAAGACCTGTGACGCGCCAGACCGACGAGAGGACAACGCTGTCTGCCCAGACACCAAGATTGAGTCTGGTGGTCTGTATCCAGCGCAGAAGTTCAAGAAGTAAGGCTGCATCCGAATGTGAGTCTTTGAACCATTTACCCTTCAGAAAGGAATTGTAGTATATAAGAACCCCCTTTGTATGGGAAGCCCCTTTCTGACAGGTTTTAACCTCCTTATAATATTCAAATGGGTCCAGCACGCGAGGTTTAAACCATATCTGTGGAGAGGGGGGCTTTTCACATACATTTTCTGGTAGCATAGCGCGGTTAAGTTGTTTAGTATCGGATATTAAACAACCCCGGACCAAGATATATTCTGTTTATATAAGCCGAACCGATATAGTAGCTCCGTTGGCCTAAGATAATTTGTGAATTATACTTTGTTTTAGGTAGGTAGTTTGGAAACTTGTAACCTAAAGCGAGATCAAATAGAATATTTTGTTATTTCTTATACTACAGTACTCGGACTGTGTATATGAATAGGTTTATGTAAGCTGGAAGGATATTTACACAGCTCCTTTAGCTTTAGGTATTGTATTATATGTTGTATTGTGGATAAACATATAACTTTATAAGCGCGGTTAAGCCTAGTGAACCCAGCGACAAAACTATAATAGTTTGTAAATTCATACAGCATAACCATTGCTAGCAAGCGAAGCGGCTTAATTATTAGTTATATAGTTGTTGAAAGCCTCGGCTTATATAAATTACAAAGTACATAGCAGGGCTAATGTGTAATGTGTAGTTTTTGGTTAGTGAATCATATTAACTAAGCAAGCGCTTAGGTATAATATTATAACAACGTACATAGGTTATGTTACAACTTGGAATTGTTAAATTTGTTTGTTTTGGAGTATGTTTAGTCTTTAACAAGTGTTTAATGTGATTACATACTTTCAGAAGCCAATTACCTTTGGATATACTGTTAGTTAGTGCTACAGTTTGGTTTATATTGTTTATTTTGAATGAAAACTTCTTGACACTTGCGATTGAGGCTTGGACATAGTTGTTTGTCAAAAGTGTAGCATAAATGTAACTAACTGGTTTATGTTGTATGGATTATATATATATAGCAGCAGAAACGGTCTGTCTGTCTGTTCATAAAGTTATGATATTGTGTTTATTTGAAAATGTTTGAGTGATATATAGCAACAGAAAAGGTCTGTCTGTTTGTTCATAAAGTTATGATATTGTGTTTGTTTGTACACATTTGAGTATTAAAAATTGGTTTTGGTTGAACTCGCATAATTGAACAACAGGGTTGTATTGTGTATTAATGTATTGAAATTAACATACTGACTAGAGTCTAGTATATTTGGGTCTACAATATTATTGTATACGGGGACGTTTGTGATTCGTGCCAGAGTTAGTTCGGTTTTTAATTGTTGGTATTTTCTTTGATTTCCCGGTCTACAATGTCGAGGACTTCTCCGAGGAACATCTTGGCCAGCCAGCTGCGCTGGTTTGTCAGCGTTCAAGGCTTGTTGGCTCGAGCTGATCGGGGCGATGCAGTCCTGGAGCGGTACTCACAGATGGAGCATCGCCTCGAGAAAGCTGAGCAGGCGCTCATCGAGCTGTTGGACCAGGAGCTGCCACCGGAGGTAATGGCTAGCCCTAATAATGACATGGATCAAATTATGGATATTTATAACGAGGTCACACAGGTCGCCTGTCTGATTAAAAAGCGACAGTCAGGTGTTTCGGGCACACCTGATGTAAGACATGCAGCGCAAGGTACATCGTTGCACAGTAGGTTCCCTACTTTGGAGTTGGGACATTTTGACGGTACCATGGAGCTATGGGTGGCATATAAGAATATGTTCACCTCGTTGGTTGACAGTAGGCAGGATTTAACCAACGCACAAAAGATGGCATATTTGATGTCCACTTTAGAAAGTGAGGCAAAGAGCTTAGTGCAACATTTAAGAGTAGAGGACGATTCTTATAGCATAGCGTGGGAACTATTAAATAATAGATATCAGAATGTCCGTCTGTTGGCCGATGCTCATACGAGCCAATTGTTAAGTTTGCCTAGGGTAGGTAATAAGGCTCAAATTCGAACGCAGTTACTGACCCCGGTTACAGTAGCCTGTAACGCGTTAAAAATGTTAGGTTTGCCCGTGGATGAGTGGTCGTTCTTGTTGGTACACATTATTTTGGGTAAGTTACCGTCTGATACTCGTTCACGTTTCGAACGTGAGACCGCGGAAAGGGAGGACAAGGCTCTTCCTACTTTCGCTGATTTGATGAAGTTTTTAGAATTTGAGGCTAGGGCCGTGGAATCTTCATCGACTTCGGAGGTGGCGCCACCTACCGGGAGTTTCAGGGAACCTGCCGGTAATTCGGGGCGAAGGGGGCCACAGGGAGTGCAACCGCTTCGGGGACGCGTTGCTGCACGTCTGGCTGCACTGGCCGCTGTGGCTGAGAGCCCAAATTGCCACCAGTGTGGACGCCCAGGACACGCGTTATCGCAGTGCCATGATTTTGCTGCATTACCGGTAGTGGACAGACGGCGGTTAGTTAAAATTAATAGACTGTGCTATTTTTGTTTAGAGGACCACTTAGCGCGCGAGTGCTCCAGACAGCGAATGTGTAGAGAATGTGGCCGGCCACATAATCATTTAATTTGTGCGAACAGGTCTGGAGCCTACGGTCACGCCACGGGCGGGGGAGCCGCGGCGCAGTCCACCTATCAGTCACGTCCGTCGAGTGGCCCCTCTCAAGGACGAGGAGCGCACCCGTCAGAGAGTGGAGAGAGCCCTCGCGTGAGTCGTGCTCAGTTTGATAGTGGTGTGAATCGTGCGCCTGCGGTACGAGGCTATATTGCGGACCCGGGTGGGGGACCCCTCATGGGGGGGGGTTCAACGGGTCAGGGCCGCACTCAGGACATTAGGAGTGGACCCCATGTTTCCGCGACAGCGGGCCCGAGTAGGGACCCCCCGAGGGGGGGGGCTCCACGGGCGGGGGCCCCACTCAAGGTTGTATGAGTGGACCCCAGTTTGCCGAACCAGTGCCTGCGCCCACTGTAGGACAGTATAGCAGGGCGGAGCCACAGCGATACTCTCCGCCGATACACGAGTATCCGCGGTTAGAATATCACCCGCCTTATTCGAGATATGGTAGGGCAGCGGGTTACGCACCACCTCGGATGGCATTGTGTATACGCTCACCATATATAGGGCAATGGATGCACCCTGGATTGGAGGGGCCGGGCCCCCAATAATTTGTCTGCCCCTGTACCGGTGCGGAGCCGAGGACAGTTCTTCGGCCCACCATATTAGTAAGTAGTTCGGGCCCCCCGGGGGGAGATTCAGTTAGAGTAAGGACCACTGTTGAATTTCGGGACGTGTATGCATGACCGGATAGTCAGGTTGCGCGAGCATGGCTACGCGCATCCCCACGTACTTTAGAGATTTTTGTAGGAAACCGGGTTTCACAAATTCAGAATATAGTTATTCATATTAAATTGGAGGCACGTCCCAGGTGAATGTAATCCTGCAGAGTGCGCATCTAGGGGCTGCACAGCGCCGGAGTTGGTGTCGCATCATCTATAGTGGGGGCCGGAGTGGTTTAAAGAAACAGATTTCTTGGCCTGTCCAGCAGTTGGATAGGACACCCCAGATTTTACCCGGGTTGCGTGTGCATGCTCTAGTTCTAGGGACCAAACTAATTCCTGATTGGACGCCGTGAGTTGGGTCACCGTGCGTTGAGACGCTGGGGCGTCGCGACGGTGGCATCGGCACGGTGTGCGTCGGGTCGGAGCACGCAAGTCGCCATCCTTTGTTGTTACCCAAGGAGGGCCTTTGATGAGGCGTTTGCTGTCCGACCGACATGTTTGTAACTCACACGCGGGATGAAACGTGTTATTGGCGATTTTACAGCGAGAGTTTTGGATTTTGTCAACTTGCCGGGTAATTCGCAATGTTCTCTTCTCCTGTGTTCTTGTTACAGGCTGCAAGCCTTGTCGATGCAGCCGCAGATAGGAGATCTGCCAGCTGATGGGATCACACAGTCGAGACCTTTTGATGGAGTGGCTACGGACGTGGGGGGACCGTTCCTCGTTCGAAAGTCTAGCCTTCGCAACGCTCGGACTGTTAAGGCGTACCTGTGAGTATTCGTGTGTCTGTCCACCAAGGCCGTCCACTTGGGATTAGAGTCCTCGTTGTCCGCGGAGGCCTTCGTCGTTGCATTAGACCGATTAGTATCGCGTAGAGGTTTGCTTTTTTAATTAGTTCAGACAACGGCACGAATTACAAGGGTACCGCAAATTACTTGAAAAGATGTATACATTTTAGAAGATAATTGTATTTAGTTAAGTCATGGTTATTATGTGAAATCGGCCAAGACCCACCTCCGCCGCGTCATCGGGGATGTAATCTTATCGAAAGATGCGAATTTGGAATTCTTTGTATAGGCGACGTGGTCGCATTATTAAGTTAATATTAATTATTTAGATAGTTGGCAGGGATGAGACTCCCCGCGCCGCTGAGGTGTTGGTCGAAGGTTTGATTCTGTGACGAGCCTTGGCGACTCTCTCCCGGCTCCCGGTTGAGTAAGCTAGCGGTCTGATAAGGATAACAGCCCGGAGCGGGGGATTGTTCGGTTTAAAAGCGTTCGGAACGCCCAAGTATGTGTCAGATTCTATTTTATTGAGATGGCAACACGGGTTGTAAAAAAGTGAAATGTCAAAGTTGTTTTTTCCGGTTTACTGTCAATCTTGGTCTCGAGGGAGATGCGTGTAAAAAAATGGATTCAACCAGTGTTGAAAGAATTATGGGTTTCAAGGAAACAAACGTTTAAGAAGTGGTAAAATAACCCAATTAATGAGCATTAATTGCGAGCCCTATTGTGTGTCCGAGCAGTCTCGGGAATCGGTCGCCGGTGGAAAGTGATGTGAATGGATGGATTTTCATTAACACGATTCACGGAAATCGTGGTAGAGGTCTGGGTCGAGCTAGCTCTGGGTTAGGGGTTGAGTTTAGAGAATTCCTCCGGAAGCTGCTGGCGGGGCCAGTAGTTTGTCGAAGACCTGTGACGCGCCAGACCGACGAGAGGACAACGCTGTCTGCCCAGACACCAAGATTGAGTCTGGTGGTCTGTATCCAGCGCAGAAGTTCAAGAAGTAAGGCTGCATCCGAATGTGAGTCTTTGAACCATTTACCCTTCAGAAAGGAATTGTAGTATATAAGAACCCCCTTTATATGGGAAGCCCCTTTCTGACAGGTTTTAACCTCCTTATAATATTCAAATGGGTCCAGCACGCGAGGTTTAAACCATATCTGTGGAGAGGGGGGCTTTTCACAAACAATATATATGTATATATATATATCATATATATATATATATATAATACTTCTGGTACTCAATTACACGGTTCCCTAAACAAAAACGTTTACTGTTAGTTTCATGTTCAGCAGATATCCACAAAAAGCTGTATGCTGAGCCTAAGTTTACATAAGAAAACAATACACTTAACCTGTTCATATTCAAGTATTAATAAGACAAAGTGTCCACTTGTTTACGTAAGATAGCGTGCATATTAATACTTACGTAATTTAATAAACTGGAGCAAGCGTTTCAGAATTTAAAAAAGGCTTTTTCTCTGAAGATTAAGTCACTCTCATTATCGTCTTTTCAGGGTTCTGTAGCCGAAAGGGAACACGGAGCCCTATTAATGTCGCTCTGATGATGTCTGTCCGCCTGTCTGTCCGAGTATGTCACGTGTCTCCAGCAGTCGGGATGAGTTACAGACCTGAAATTTGGATATAATATGTAGGATGTTGACTCAAAACCGAATATTTAATTAAAACTTAAATTAAATTAATTTTAGGGCGGCCGATTTTATTTTTTTACCCTTTTGCGTGTCATTGTCTAGAACCCATTAAGTAGAGTAGAAATATATGTCTAAGGCGACTTTAATTTATGCAGCCAAATTCTTACTGAAGACTCAGTAAGTACTCAGTAACAAGGTTCGATGACCCTTTTTGTGAAATTCATAAATTATCTTTTCATGTTTCTTACAAACGCAAGCACAGCCCCGAGTCAATTACTATGGGAAGTCAAGATTTTATTTTGCAAAATTAGCAAAAAGTATTATCGATCCGTGTTACTGATCACTTACCAAGCCTCCAGTATGAGTTTGGCTGTATAAATTAAAGTCACCTTGTTTTTTTTTCTTCAAAAATGTTTGTTACGGGATCTATCTCAAAAACTAAACTACATAGTTGGGAATTTGGATTTTTCTGTATATTATGTGCCATATACTCGTACTGTATTAAAACAATTTTAATACAGATTTAGGGTTACGTAATCGAATACTCGACTTGCAGTTATGTTTCATATTGTCTATAAGTTTGTAATTTTTATTCAAATCATTTAAGCTGGCTGAGGCTGAGGCAACCAAAAGGCGTAAATATGTTTACAGCTTGTCTGTTAACTTATTTAAATGGTATGGAACCCTCAGGGCGCGAGGCCTACTCGCACTTGACCTTTTTTTTAACTTCGAAGCTTTCGATATTATTAAGCACCCTTAAAGCTCGCCAATGGGGCACGACAATCTTATTGAGTGATTTTGTACTCAGATAGTCGAGATTCTTGCTTCGCGCTCTGCCGGTACGCATGTGAATTTTCGAGGTTTTCCTGAATTTTACGATAAAGTATTTGGTGCAGGTACTTTCTAGCTTTAGATTTTTTTTAAAACCATATTTTCTTGCTATAGCAGTTATTTCGGACATAAACACTAGCCGCTTAGATAAAAAACGTATTTATCACTCAAAAATGCATCATGTAAATAAAACCTATCGAGTGAAATGTTTCCAATTAGGTAACTGTCCTTAGAAAAGAAAGATAAAGGTTTGAAAAAACACGTCTTAGGTACTTGACTCAGCATGTTTAAATATAGAAAAGCTTTTCTGATGCTGCAATTGGTCCGCAATAAATTAAGTACGTCATCTGCATTAAGCAGATTTAGTAAATTTTAATTACCTAGCTTTAGCAACAAATTCAGCTCAATCATTGCAGTATTTAAATATTTTAATTCTAAATCAAAAGAAGTACCAAAAAAAAATATTGTCGACATTTGGTTATACAACGTATGTTTTTCCCCTAAGCCTACATATTAACGAGTGAAATTATGTACTTTTCGACTTTCAATTTTAATAACGTAATAAAATATACCTAAATGAAAATATCTACGATCATTATTTAGATTATTTAGGTACTAAAATACAGAATTACCTCCAGAACCTTTTAAATGAAAACACGTTTGAAAGTAATAAACCCTTTTCTTCTGTCGCATAAACTCTGATTGGCGTCTTTATGTTACCTACTAAAGGTCGAAGTGTACAGTTTTCACGTAAACGCTTTCCAACAAACATACAATCGAGAATCAAAATGTCATCCAAAAATAGTTTATGTACGGTATGAAACCACACAGAGTTACATATTCACTAATTGAAATTACAGTGAAGCACGAACGATACCTTATTGGAAGAGAAATGTTAACATGCCCATTGTGCTAGTTTGTCGTGCGTGCCAGCCATTTCACTGCAAATTGGTTTTTTAACATCGCCTTTGATCACAGTGTATGGAAAATTTATAGGTATGTGTTTATTTTACTGACACTCATCAAACTATCGCTTTATTTCACTTAATTGTCGATGTAATTTTGTTGATACAGTGTTTTAAGGGCTGTGTTGGATATTATTTTGCCTTTTTGGCAAACAGTGAATCGTGTTTATTGTATGTGCAGACAACCTATTAATATATATTTTAACATTCTCAAATAAAGACTAAACGACCGTACGAACAACGCGAAGTGTTTCGAACTTTTAAGGCTAGTTGAGTTTCAACAGTTCACAACATTTTAAGGCGTCTGAAAGGTTGCGTTGGTTGTTAAAGTGTACCCAATACCCATGTCCGTTTACGTGCTGGATGAACGATGTCGTAAACCTGCAAACACATAACTCAGAGTCTTCCTTCGGCCCCTATAAATTATGCCTTGGCGCCCGTTCACCAACGAACAATCCTCTTATTTTTTACCTTACCCTTTAGCTGAAACCAACGACAAACAAATACCCTTACAACGCTTTTTATGCCCTCTGTTTGTGCAAACCCTGCTTTTTACCATCAAAACTGACCGGTCGGTTTATTTGCGTCTTGCTGTGCACATTATTGGAAAGTCACTGGGCAGTAAGTCCGTTTTGTGCACAAAGTGGCGAATACAGCAAGTGATTTGGCACGTAACAGCATCTTCATGGACGTCATCAGCGTCAAACAAACACAAATACGGCTTGCAGACGGCATACTAATGGATGTTGAGTTGCAAATCAATACCAAAGATAATACTTCTCTTATTCATTTCAGTCACGTTTTCAGCCGTAGACATCTATACAAAATTCATCTTTTCTTCTCGGTTATTGTAAAGAAAATGTAGTAAAGTACTGTGTCACAAGACAAGTAATAGATATACCTATGTTATATGAGTAAAACCTTTATGTTATCCTAGAATTTGTTAGGGCGTTGCTTTAGTCTGGAGACCGGAGACAAATTTCTAAGGTTTCGTTTTATTACTCACGATAAGAGCTGCCATTCCAGCAATTAACCTTTATCCGTCACATATTAAACACAGCCACGTCAGATGTAAATGAAGTCTACGAGCTTGATACGAGGCGTTAAGGCGGTTGCGACTGCGGTCTCCTTCCCAAACTGTTTTTTTATATTTTTGAGTAAAAAGTATCAAATAAGAAGGAATAAAATTAAACAATACCTAAATGAAATATAGGTGGTAGAACTGACGCGGGGATCGACTGTGGAGGTACCACCATCTTACTCGGAAATCCTCCTGAAGTTATTTGGGAGAGAGTAAGAGAACAGCTCTTAGGCAAAAACAGGCGGCCCACCATTGCCTGGGACCGATGGATGGCGGTTAATCCATTCCCAATTGCCGGACCTTATATTAAACAGACTAGTGACGGGCAGCGGCGTCACTGGTGCAAGGTTTTCGGCACCGCGCTCACCAACCCGCCTGCCCAGCGTGTGTGAGTATGGGCATTTCTTCCAGGAAGACCACCAAGAGTGGTGAAATCCTGGAAAGGCCTATGTCCAGCAGTGGACGAAACAGGTTGATGGATGGATGAAATGAAATACACTGACTAAACTATTTATTTTATAAAAAATAAAATTTTGTGGCACATTACACAGATTCGATGACAAGCAAGAGAAGGAGGGCCAACTAAACGCTACAAGCGTTTGTTAGATGGTATTATGATTAGATAGTTAGATGGTATATAAGGTGGCTTTCGTTTATGCAGCCAAATTCATACCGGAGACTCGGTATGTGGATAGGACCAGAGTTCAATGACCCTTTCTATGAAATACGCAAAAAAATAAAATTTAGACTCGAGGTTGTTCTTGAGTATTAGGGGCACAGAAAAATATTTTTCGTATTTCGCAAACAGGTTCATTATATTGCTATTACAAAGGTTGAAGGCGTTTCATGTCCATAAAAGTAAATGTTATTTATGGCAATATGCGACAATAGTTGAACGTCTTTTTTAACAAAGTTGTGTTATTTATACATTACGTTGTAATTGATCCTGCACGATAACTATAAACACGTTTTAAAGTTGTTGTGCGCGATAATTTACAAAGTAACGCGTAAAATAACACAACTTTGCTAGAAAAGCCCAGTTGACATTAAACTATTCAAAAATATAAAAAAAACATCATAAGTTGTACATTCGGAAACGAGACCCGTCGCAACTACCTTAAAGAGGAATTAAATCCGCAACACGCCCCCGCCCCGGCGTGTTTCATCTCCGCAAATAAACCCATTAATGTTCACTGTTAATAGAAATTTGTCACAGGTTTCTTCGAACGGGTAAACTACCTAAACTCGGTGCCAATATTCCCCAGAAACGACCATGGACTGCAGTTTCCAAGTACCGCATAACTAAGTCTTGATTCGCCTCCTAACTTAACTGATTGCTCCGTTTAATTACTCGTAAATTAATTTATTGTCTCTGCACGGAGTTGCATGAAGCTGGATTGTATGCGTCTAGATTTCACATCATGCTTCTCGGTCTTAGACCATTTAACACGGACCTGGCAAAGCGCGACTCTTAGTACTGAAATAATTCTGCCATTTTCCACGGGAGGGGAGGTAAACACGCACAGCACACATTTACTCACTCACGCACACTCCTGCAAAAAGTTGATATGTCACACAAAATCAAAAGCTGCAACACAGACACAAAACGTGCACACAAGCAAACTTACATGAACAAATTATTCATGTAGTTCGGCAGAGGGGAATGCGTGCGCTTGCCTAGTCCCGTGTTAAATGGTCTAAGTTCTCGGTACTTATACGTATACGTATCCCACTTCTGAAGTCGTTTCAGTAGAACGTCTACCAACCAAAGAGGACATAAACTGAGATAAGAGATAAAACCAAGTGTTCGGCCCATTTGGCCAAAACCCATTACGAGACAGGTCGTTTACGTCTCGGACATCGATTTGAGGAAGTAGGTGTCGACACAATCATTCTTTTCCTTACTTTTTTCTTGGCCGAGTGCGAAGTCAGATCGTTAGGAGAACGAACTAACTACGGCCGCACCTCTCACATTTCTCAGACGAACGTAATAGGGCTTAGTAAGAAACGTAAAATTAAGTGGAATAAGGTTTCTTTTTTGCTCTTGTAAATAGACCTTTGTAAACGGCCATTCAAAGTAACTACGCCAATTAAACTTGATAAAGCAACCAAATTGGAACCTTCAAAAAATTCATTTTAATTAACTGCCAACCAAATAACGTTAAGTAACCGTATCATTCGAACGTTCATAAATAAAAATATACCTACTGACACAGACATAATTATTACTAAGTAGCAGACCAAACATAAGGATTAAATAGCGTGGCAAGTTTCCATACAAAAAATAAGCTACGGTACGAAGAAACGTATAAAAATGGGTTGTTCTGGCTGGTTTATGCCTGGAACATATTTTTTAATTCCTAAACTAATCTCTAGTACTCAGATATTTTGTTTGGAAATAAGCAATATTTATATTTTAAAGAGCCCGAAGTTCACGGAGCTAAAATTGCCACGCGTCGACTCCATGCGTTTATTATTAATATTAGGTCTGCTACTATATAGCTATTAGGTATACGTCTGTGACCTATGAACAGAGGTATTTTTCTCCCACTTTTCTGACAAGAATCCTTTTGCGTGTCGCTGATGGTCGGTTGTCATGACGTCCTCCTCTTATAATACTCGTAAATATCTGTTGTTAATTGCTGAAAAAAAAAGTGTCTTTCTACATTGAATATTTATTTTAAAATTTTATCTGACATGTGTTATTATTATTAGTATTGTACTGAAGCCAAATCTATATTTTTTTTATTTTCGAGTGTCTGTATGTTTGTTCCGTTTTAGTTCGAAAACCACTCAACGGTCTTGGATACGATTTTTCACTATCATTAGGCTATCTGGGGTGCTCGCGCGGCAGAGATTGAATGAACGCGAGCGGAGCCGCGGTCGAAAAGCTAGTTTTAAATAAGAGTGGGACGGTGTTGTGGGTGTATTGTTATATTGGTGTACGTTGTTTTACTTCTGAAAATAAAGTTCATTATTTCCTTATTAGGGCACAGCTAATAATAGATAATAATACATACAATTTCAATACGGACGAAAAGTGAATCAATGGACTATCACATCACATTGGAGCCATAAACGTACAAAAACCGACCAAGTGCGAGTCGGACTCGCGCACGAAGGGTTCCCTACCATTATCTATAAAAAATATTAATTTTATTTTAATTTAATTACTTGGTTTTGCCCGCGGCTCCAAACGCGTGTTATTCGGTTTAACGACATGCTTTTTTCCGGGATAAAAAGTAGCCTGTGTGTTAAGTTAGGGTATAAGCTATATCCATTCTAAATTTCATCCAAATCCGTTCTGCCATTTCAGCGTGAAAGAGTAACAAACGCATACACACACAACCTCACAAACTTTCGCTTTTATAATATTATTAGTAGGATATAAAGTGTGATTTATTTTTAAAGTGAATAATATAACTCAATATTCTGTGAATATTTCAAGCGTCTACCTGTTGCCGTTATCAATATCGAGGAGAAACGAGCAAGAAAAATCACGTTTGTTGTATGAAAGCCACCTTTAATATCTATTTTATTCTGTTTTTTAGTATTTTTTGTTATAGCGGCAACAGAAATACATCATCTGTGAAAATTTCAACGGTCTAACTATCACGGTTCATGAGATACAGCCTGGTGACAGCCGGCAAGACAGACGGACAGCGGAGTCTTAGTAATGGTCCCGTTGGTTACCCTTTGGGTACGGAGCCCTAAAAAGACGGATGGAGTAATAGCAATGGCGGCGATTTAAAAGCGTATTGAGTGGACTTACTATGGAAAATAGGTTTTACTTAAAATAGGCGTGAATGCGTGCTTGCCGGGCTCTTGTGTACACGCGAGTTGGCTTACTATGGGTGCTTCCAACTTTTTTGTGTTTCCCTGATTGAAGCATAAATACTAGTAAATATATAAATATCTACTAAGTTAATTTTAATGTACTTTCATGGGCAGGCAGTATTATGAAGTGGTTTTCGAGCGCCATAACCTTGCTTCAGCCTTTCAAGTAGACAACCTGACTTAGAACGACTTGCTTATAGTCAAAACTAGCCATCGCTACTCATTTACACAACAAACACAATCGCCGAAAAGACCACTCGAGCATGAGCATCAATAATTTCCGAGCAGCAACGCAGAGAAGGTACTTGAGTAGTTTCAGCGCCAACGTAACGCACTGTAATTAATGTACGGTGCTTACACCAAACGTTCAATAATGGATTTATCCGTGCCATTTCGTGCTAATGGAACTCAACCACCGCCTTAGCGTTGCGGTCTCTGGGACCAACCTCCGTGCCTCCTCCACATCCTGCAAAACGGTGACGACGTTTATATTACGTAAGAAGCTGTCTTCTAATTGGATTTTAGGCTATAGGTGTGTTGGTTGTACAGAGATGATATTATGGTGTTACTGCAAAGCTCAAAGATAACACATGAGGAAACCTCCGGTGTATATACCTCTAGAAGAATCTTGATATTTGGATGCCCGCTAACTATACATGGTTTATTCGAAATATATATCTATACAATACTAAGTATAAGATAGTAAAAATGTCGTCTTTGTACTATATTGAATATTTTCGTGAAACTTTAAATGTAATGGGTTATTGTTATTGTTCTGAGTACAAATCTACAATTTTTGAATTTTTGTCTGTCTGTCTGGTTGTATATGTAATGTATGTTCCGTTTTAACTCGAGAACCGATCAGCGGATTTGGATGTAGTTTTCTTTATTATCATTTTAGAGACCGTAGTCATCATAATAAGCTATAAAGAATGTTCATAAAATGACGCCCAAGCCGAAAACGGGGCACAGATGGAATAAACAAAGGCGGAGCCGCAGGCAAAGGTTCAAAATCCATAAGTTACTAATTTACTAGACCTTATATGACTTAATGGATGTGGAAGAATCGAAAGAGTGAGTCAAGATCGTCAGATGGAAATTTGTGGTCTCTGCCTACCATTTTGGGAGACAGGCGTGAGTATACATTATTTGTATGTGAATCGCTAATTTCGAAAAGCCCCCATCATGATCTTAGTTGGTAAAGTGTTGAAATACTAGCAGGGTTTGTAAGAATACAGGTAAAACATAGCACTGATCTAGGATTCTGGGAATAGGCATCTTTGCTCCAAAACGGCCCTTAATCTAAGATAAACCGACCTATTTATTCTGACACATATATGTACATACATAGAGCAACTATACAACAAATTAAAATTAATGGACCACCACCGGATGCGAAACATTCTACGCAATTCACAGGCAATTTATCACCTTGCGTTCCAAATTCGAATTTATGGCCAAATCAAACGCCCAGAGCTATGGGTAAGGTAGATATGCAGTGACAACTTCGAAATGTGTCTCCTTATTTCCCCCATTTGATTCGTTCATTGTATTCGAGTCCAACATTGGAACTTCATTTCCTCCGTCGAAGTGGTGCGAACGAGCAATCCCAGCGTTATCAGATCTTGGCCGGATCCGAATTGCTGATTGCAAAATCCCTAGGATTTAAATGGCCCACTTATTTACGTTCCAAGAACTAGCCACGTCTGTATGATGTGTCCTGAACAGATCTGTCAATACACCTCATACGATAAACGCATAGATTCGAACAACAATTTTCTATCACATACAATCTTATGCTTCCCGTTAAAGCCTTGTCAACCCCTGGCCCTCGATTCTGGCACGTGCGCAAAAATTGCGAAGGCAGATTGCGGGTGACTTAAAAAGAGATTTTGTACAGATATATGTTGATTTATTGATTGAAAATTCTTTCATAAATACCTATATCTTCTGGTTTATTCACTATACTTTCTATCGCATGGCGTTTATCAAACTTTAAACAAATATCTAAATAATTATTGATATTTCGAATGCACAATAATGCCGGATAAGCGGCCCTGACTCTCTCTCTCTCTGTCCCACTCTACAAAATGCAATTTTAGGATCCCGTAGTCCTACAAGGAACCCTTATAGTTTCGCCATGTCCGTCCATCTGTCCGTCTGTCCGCGGCTTAGCTCTGAGACTATTAGTAGTAGAAAACTGTAATTTGACATGGATATAAATATTAATCACGCCGACAAAATAGTAAAACAAAATGTCGAAAAAAAATTTTTAAGGGTACCTCTCGTACACGTAAACTGGGGATGATTTTTTTTTCTCGTCTATCTATTCCCATAGTGTGAGGTATCGTTGGAAAGGTCGTTCAAAAACATTGTGGGTGTGTCAAAACCATTTCTTGATTTAGGGATCCGTCGGCGAAATATTGGACATAGACATAGACATATATTTATTAGTAATATTCATTACAGGTCATTCTTAAGATTAAAATGGGTTTGTCATACATATTAGTAGGAGGTTACACGATATTGTGTAGCTGTACTAAATATTATACTATTTACACGTAATACTCGTAGTAAGCAGGAATGTCAACTTTATGTACAATACAATTAAATAAAACTAGAAATAATTAAATTACATTGTTACAAGAATAACAAAAGCAACAATATAAAAACATATGTCACGTAATAGAAGTCAATAGATTTAAACTAACAATTGTTTAAAAATTCGTTATATGAGTAGAACGCCTTCTCGACTAGCCAGTTCTTTAGTTTTTTTTTTTAATATAAATTAATAGCACTTAATAGCTTAATATAAATTATAAATTAAGCTTAAAGTGCTAATTTTTGTTAGAGTCAAGCGTCCCCCCCCCCCCTGCCAGCTAAATGAATTTAAAAGGAAAACTATCACAGCTAAGTGGGCTTTACAGGTTTACGAGTACAGGTCGCGCCAAACTTTTAGCCCCCTCTAAACACGACAATGTATGGGCAGTTCTTCTAAATGTATGGGTCTAGAAGTTTGGCGCAATCTGTATTAGTAGACCAACTTAGAAAATGTACCGGGCAGCTACGGAACCCTACACTGCGCGTGGCCCGACACGCACTTGGCCGGTTTTTCTTCATCTAGTTTTACATGTCAGAATAAATTCCTGATCGTGTAGAAATACAATAAATAGTTAAATAGTAACAAAAGTCTTACCGGAGTAGAATTTAAAAAAGAAGTTTGGTATAAAGAATTGCAACTTATACCTTTTTTGTTACTCGGGAACTCATATTTAGATCGACAACTACCGGTTTTTTTTTCAAATTAATTGTATTATAGTCTTACCGGTTTTTATTTAAATTCATAATTCCTTTTGAAATTAGAGGATAGTTTTGGGATAATAAAAAGAAAACCTACAACAAAGTGGCCGCGCGACCTCGTAAAGTGTGTCATATGGAGTTCAACCTAGCCAGAGTGAGAGCGATTTGATCAGTTTTTACACAATTGACATGAGTAGGTACAACTATACCCTATTTAGCCATTTACCTTATCTTTTTGTTTTTGGTCGCCATAACTGGTTACTTAGGCGCCACCATAGATATCCGTGGGCGCCACAAAGAGATTACGCAACCACAACGCGCACCCAAAACCAGACCGACATATTTGGTATCGGAGAGGTGCTCTATATCGTGTGCGTTACGCCAGTGAACCCAAATTCAGCCATTTCCCTTATTGTTACTAGATTTGTTGTGATCTCCTAATCTACAAAACATTATTTCATGAGACCTTGTTCCCATCCATCTTACGTTCATATTAAATTTTGATTTTCTTAGTAACTACGAAGTAGAACAACACTAGAAGTACTAAGTACTTCTTGATTTCCTTGGCGAAAACACATTGTATCTTAATCGAGAGTATCTACTTATCAATCAAGGCATTTTTTAAGAAATTTTCACTGTGGCGGCACTGGAGATTCATAGGTTATCTAGTCTACAGTATGAACTCGGGTACCTACTTTAGTAAGCCTACCGCCCATGACTTTACCCGAAGAAGCAGTTAATACGGACACCAAATTTTGCTTTTAAGGTACAACCTAAATATAAAACGGATTATAGAATAATGTGTGGAAGACAAAAAAATAAAAAAAATACTGAAAACAGAAGCTAGGCCGCCCGCCAGTTTCACCAGCATGCCTCCCTATCCGTTGGACCACCACAGCTTTAATTGATTGAATTGTTGAAGTGAGAAATATTACGATTTCGTGTTTTTGCTCGGCTAAGTTCGTTTTTGTTCGTAAACATTGGAAAACTTAAAAAAAACTACGTTTTTACCTTGTGGGCAAACGGCTTTTATTGGGGGGACAAAACTCGTGACTGGGGAGGCAGTTGCCCACCCATTTATACCTTAAAAAATGCCTTGTTATCAATTGATGTCAAAAGATAGTCTCAGACTTTTATGATAATACTAGCTTCTGACCGCGGCTTCACCCGCGTAGCCTACAGGAAACAAATGACTTTTTTTTTCAGAAACAAACATTATAAGCGCTCTCATCCCTTCTCAAATTGACAATCTCCCAAGCAAAGCAATAAGGACGAAGTTCTCCGTAAAACTAAACGAATCTCTGGAATGAGATAATATGAGATAATCAATATGCTGGACATAGGCCTTTCCAGGATTTCGCCACTCTTGGCGGTCCTCCTGGAATAAATATGCCCATACTCACACACGCGGGGCAGTCGGGTTGGTGAGCGCGGTGCCGAAACCCTTGCACCGTATGTGAAAAGATCTAATTAGGAGACAACCAGAAGTGGATAATAAATAATTAATATTGTTTACAACGAAATAATACTTGTACCTACCGCAGTATTTCTTTGTAAACAATACCTACTTATATATTTATTTTTTTCTTCGAGTGCTAGAATCACCAGACTGCTCCTATTGTATTTAATTTTATTTAATAGAGAAACAAACACGTTTTTTTACATGTATAGGTACTTACTTACAACTCGCAAATTTTAGTTCATAGAAATATCAGGTACATAATAATATTACGGATACACCTCTACCTCGGAAAAATCCTACCTACTTACTAATAGGTAAATTCATCCGCGCCAAGCGCGGTTTGCGCACGCCCTGCGCGCCACATGCCCATCTACTATGCCGTGTTGTATTTTCGAAGCCCTATTAATTTTAATTGAAAAGTGTGTGTACCAATTTTCGAGTTAATCGACCCAGAGAAAAAAAAGTTTCACAGAAGACTCAACCCCCCATTTCACCCTCTCAGGGGTAGAATTTCGAAAAACCCTTCCTTAGTGGATATTTACACTTCACAAAAAACACACCCTCCAAATTTCATGTATCTAGGACCAGCGGTTTCGTCTGTGGCTTGATATATCAGTCAGTCAGGACTTAGAATTGTATATATATAGGTTTATTTATTTTTATGTCACACCGATAGGATACTTAGTAGACATTATTTATTATATTGAAGAAGGTTGTGCATCTGATATAGTACGTATCCCTTTAAATTTTACAAAACAAAATAAACTTTTCTACTCAGTAGGTAAATGACATAAAACAGTAAGTTTATATCAGTAAAAAAATTAACTCGAATTATAAAATTTAAAGGTGTAATGGATTTCAGCAGTTCGTATCTAAGTAGGGTAGTTAAAAATTGTCGCAATTTTTTGCGCGTTCACAACTTTGGATGTTTTTAGGGTTCTGTACTCGAAGGGTGCCAAATGGAAGCCTATCACCAAGCCTCCGTTGTCTGTCTGTCTGTCCGTCTGTCACAGGGCTCTACACATTCAACCGTAATAGGTTGTCGGTTGTAATTTTTGCGGAATATGTGTTACTATGTCTTCTAATCTTCTATTACAGTAAATAATAATTTAAAAAAACCAGCCAAGTGCGTGTCGGGCCACGCGCAGTGTAGGGTTCCGTAGTTGCCCAGTACATTTTCTAAGTTGGTCTACTAATACAGATCGCGCCAAACTTCTAGTCCCATACATTTAGGAGAACGGCCCATACATTGTCGTGTTTAAGGGGATTAAAAGTTTGGCGCGACCTGTACTCGTAAACCTGTAAAGCCTGTTGTAGATACTTAATATAAACTAAAACATCAAATACAAAAAATTTGGCTTCCGTTCTCGGAGGATGCCGAGTTGTTTGTCACGATATGTACCACCTGTCACGGTGCTTGTTTTTTTGTTGCTTTGGTATATTTGGTATGTTGTTGTTAAGTATGTTTTTAGAGTTTCGTATCCGTATTCTGTGGTGGTACGGGACCCTTAGTGCGCGAGTGCGGCTCGCACTTGGCCAAATTATTTGACGGTGTTGATCTACTTCCAACCCTTTAAGTATTGACAGATCTTTCTGGGAAACGTCGAATAAATACGTACCTACCGCTCCGAAAGGATAGCAGATCTAGACCAGGATAAGTGAAATATTTTACAATAATGGGTTGGATGAGAAACGAAGCTAATAAAAAACAATAATAAGTACTATGCCTGGCCTAGAATAATGAAGGTACCTAGATTACTAAATAAGAAACATGGCCAAAATTAAGACTAAGATTTAATATAATTAAGTATATAAATAAAAAAACGTAGTCAAATAGAGACATAACAATGAGCTCCTTTGGTTATTTTGGAAATATTTTAGCTATTATAATTTTAATTATTTATTTATGTATCCGTTTGAGCGCGTTCGCAGATTGATTCCCCTTCGAACGACGACAGAGAGATCGGTGCAGACCAAACGGTGTGAGAATGAGAGTGGAGCGCACGCATCATCATCAGCAGTATGTAGCATACCCTCAGGAGCCTATGGCAGTAGTCTAATACCTATGTGGGTACCACTCAACGAGCTATAGATAGGTACCACTCTATAAACGAGGCACGATTTGTGCTCGGAGAATCTCTCACACTTTTACAAAAGTTTTTCTTCTAAAATCTCTGTTTTACTCTTTACTGGTCTGTGTTCTGGTCGTTTTTAGGGTTCCGTAGTCCGACAAGGAACCCTTATAGTTTCACCATGTCCGTGGCTTAGCTCAGAAACTATTAGTACTAGAAAGCTGTAATTTGGTATGGGGATACATTTTAATCACGCCGACAAACAGTAAAAAACATCTCCAAATATTTTTTTTGATGGTACCTGCCTATCTGCCATTCTTCGGGAGAGCAACTTCCGAGCGGACTAGAAGTTTGGCGCGATCTGTATTAGTAGAACAACCATTGATGTATAATAAATGTTCTGAGAGAACAACTTACAAAATGTACTGGGCAACTACGGAACCCTACACTGCGCGTAGCCCGATCGGTGTTGGTCGTTTTTTTTTTGGGTTATTCCACTAATCCCCATTGCTTAAAATTTCGCCAACAGATCCCAAAATCGAAAAATGGTTTTCATACACCCACAATGTTTTTGAACGACCTATCCAACGATGCCCCACACTATGGGATAGACGAGAAAAAAAATGAATCCCCAATTTAGGTGTATGGGAGTACAAAGTAGGTCTGCGGCCATTTCCTCGAAGGTACTGAAAAAAAAAATTTCATGCCGCAGACTGTCACTGTGTGTGAGATAATAAATGACTATACTAGAAAGGTGCATCTAGATTCTAGTTTCCTTTCATGCACCTTTCTAGTCTAGTCATTTATTATCTCACACACAGCCTGCGGCATGAAAGTCTAGCGGTGAGGTGTCATGGCGGAGAATCGGGGTACGGGGCGGGCGTATGTAGGTACTCATGCGTAAGCACTGATTGGCTCCACAATTATTATAACCATGCGCAGCTATTTTCGTTCACCGCTAGACTTTCTTGCCGCGGGCTGTAATATACCAGAAATTGAATATTTCCGGCCATCCATAAATCCATTTCTTTTTTCAACTCCTTAAGGGGGAACGTTTCGAGCTCGGTGCAAAATGCACAACTTATGATTGTTTTTCTTACTATTGCATAAAAAGTACTAAATAAATGTGATATATGGCATTTCGCGACCATTGTTTAGTGTCAGTTAGGCTTTTCTACCAAAATTTTGTAATTTTATGTATTACGTTGTAAATGAATAGGCATACAAACTTAAAACACGCTTTTAAGTTTGTATACCCATTAATTTACAACGTAATGCATAAAATGACGCAATTCTGCTAAAAACCCCTTATAATTATTCAACAATAGTCGCAAAATAAGATGAAACTATTTTATTTCATACATTTTATTTTAAAATAAGGTAAACAAACTTATGTTATGCACTTTGCACTGAGCTCGGAACATTACCCCTTAAATAACCATATTTGAACTTTTCAACGTATGTTAAGACTTTGCCACTTCACAACTCTGCTGAGTACACTGGAAAATCAAAAGGAGTCACAAGAAAAAGAAAACTTATTGAATAAAAGATAGCAGTAGTTTTTATACTAGAGTTTATTCTTGGCTGGCGTCAACATTCTCAGTCTGCAGACCCTTGATTGATGCAACAGGAACGTAGGTCACCAACGTAAACAGTTTGTGGGCTGAGTCTTCATCATCATTACGTCTGCGGGACAGCCTGACTCTGACGCGGAAGGGGACATTCCTGAAATAGAAGGGAAATAAGACTGGTTAGTGAAAGTAATGAAAGTACTTATACATATAGTTTATATATGATATATAACCACATCTTTCCCTGGAAGAGGCTGATGAGGTGAAGGACCCACTGGTGGGCTGATATTATTCTCAAACACAGACATATAATATAGTAGCTGACCTAACATTAATAATAAACACATAGAGTCGACACGTGGCAATTTTAGCTCAGTGAACTTCGGGCTCTTTTAAATATAAATATTGCTTGTTTCCAAACAAAATACATACTAGAGATTTTTTGTTTGATAAACACTTGTACTTGGACAAGTACAAGTGTTTATCAAACAAAAAATGTTTCAAAAGTTCCACCAAGTGCCAACAATCACGAGCATCAACTACATACTAGAGATTAGTTTAGGAATTAACAAATATGTTCCTAGCATAAGCCAGCCAAAACAACCCATTTTTATTTTCTTTATTTTGCGTACATAGAAAATAAAGCTTATTTTTTGTATTGAAACTTGCCACATTATTTAATCCTTATGTTTGGTCTGCTACTTAGTTTTCAAAACACTATCATTTCCCCAAGTAAGTTGCAGAGTCAGTGAAGATCTCATCAACCCCAATTTAGAAGATAACTCCAGCCTCCCCTATCTTACAGTCACCTTATGTTTGAACAAAGACCACATAAAATAATAATAGTCAACAATAATATTTGAAAAATCAAGTCCTGTTTAGTGACTCTCAACTACACTGAAGCAAATAATTTTATTTACACGGCTGGCTGGTCAGTCATTGTGAATAATTAATCAATGCATTATGGTAAACATAAAAATACTGCGTTCACATTAGTTCCACTGCAGAGTTCTATGATGAAACTACTGTGAATGTTTTGATACAGTGCTCTGTCTCAAACTGAAAACTCTGCTCTAAACGTAACTATTCATAGATATAAGCAATTGCATTTTGAAATTTTTAACAACTTTATTGGGAACTAGCCTTTGAGTGCAGCTCAGCCGCATTTTTCATTTCAATCTCTACCCCGTTTTCAGCTTCACAGATATTTTATGAACACCCCTTATATTATTATAACTTATTATGTTGACCAGGGTCTCAACAATGATAATAAAGAAAAGCGCATTCAAACCCATTGAGTGCTTCTAGGATTAAAATAGAACATACATACATACATACAAACAGACAGACAGACAGACAGACAAAAATTCTAAAAATGTTTGTTTAGGCTTCAGTACAATCTAATAATAACAAATCCCATATTATTAGTATAGGTATATGAGGTCGTACCCAAAGGGTAACCAACGGGACCCTATTACTAAGACTCCGCTGACCCTCCAGCTATCGCCAGGCTGTATCTCGTGAACCCTGATAGTTAGACAATTGAAATTTTCTCAGATGATGTATTTCTGTTGCCACAATAACAACAAATACTAAACAACAGAATAAAATAAATGTTAAAGTGGGCTCCTATACAACAGACATGATTTATTTGCCGTTTTTATAGATAATGGTACCGAACCCTTTGTGCGCGAGTCAGACTCGCACTTGGCGGGTTTTTTAAAGCTGTTGAACCAAATCTCGGTGCAAAATGCACATCATAATATTGTTTTCCTTACTTTTGAATAAAAACTAATAAAAAGTATGCAAAAATTTAGTTTTAAAGCAATTGGCGGAAATTTATTAGTAATAATTAAGTTTTCACATTTAAATTTCTATAATTTTATGATTTACATTTTGATTGCATTCCTTAACAAAAGCAAAAGCGTATTTATCGTTGTAATCAAATATAATCAAAATGTAAGGCATAAAATAACCTAATTTTAATGCGAAAACCCTATTATTAGATTTATTAGTACTCAATTTCTGCCAATTGCTTTAAAACGCAATTATTGCATACTTTTTATTCAAAAGTAACGAAAACAATGTTATGATGTGCATTTTATACCGAGATTTACCAGCTTAATAATTGATTTTGATATGACTTTGAAAAAGAAATTACCTCCATACTATTTCAGGCATTGTCCTTTGTAAATTTCATTCAAATAAACTGATATAGATTGCTCACTGCAGGAGAGATATTAATACCGAAGCCAGGCAGTAAAAATACCTCACCTCACCATTTGTCTTGATGCTTAATCACTCATGGGTTCATCAACTTCATCATCAAATAAAATTGGAAGTGACTAAAGGGCCACTAGTGATCCTCTGATATTTTAAATTATTGAACCGTAAATCATTATTTAGCTGTTGGAATATCTTCCTTAGCACAAACTAATAAAGTTCAATTTGCAATGTACAATTCGGAAAGGGAAGCTGTCGTTTCATTTTATAAATTATTGAACTGAAAGTCATCGGAAAGTGCTCGGAAAATTATTTCTCCGCTCCGCTTCGCTAGGCTCCTTAATATGTTACTACGCTCGTCATCGCAACCTATCCCTAGCAGTCGAATAAAATTAAAACTAAGGAAGCTGCTAACAGTTATTTAGTTACTTCCAATCAAATTTCAAGATTTGATTTATAAAACAGTTGAAAATAGATTCAGCAAATGGTTCAGACAACTAAAATATCAGGAATCATTTCATATTTTGGAGAAGCAATATTATTAATCAATAAACATTAATCAACATCAGTAAGTACATAAAATGCAAAAATTTGGTTATTATTTTACATTCATTTGTAATATGTAACACGCAAACGGTACTTTTGAATCCCAATACAATCTGGAACAATAATAGTACTATATTAACATGTGAGATTTATATTGTTAATAAAACTGGATCTTTTCTTAAAAGTATTTACCCATGTACTCTTGATAAATATGGTAAATACCTGTTTTCACCTTTATCTGCTACACATTTATGACACATTTTTTATTTTAAGCAGTAATCAGCTTTTGTTTTGACAACTTCAAAATATCATTATTTAAGACTATTTGGTTTTCAACACAGGTTTAACCTTTAGTGGCTGGAGGCAAGATTGTGCTGGAAGTCTATTGTAAATCAATTGTTATTGAGAATCAATGATTGAAAAAGGATAGAAAGAGAAAATGAATAAAAATAGATACATAATTTTGGTATAGTTTATACCACAATATATTGTAAAATGTGCCAGAACACACTGTTTGGGTAGCATGTTGAGTTATTCAAATATTACAGCCAAAAACAAAATGTATGGATTTGAGGCTGTATAGTATGGCATTATGGCTTCGATATTATTGTCTTAATGATTTACAGGCAAACTCATAATTATCTCTAGCCAAAACATAGATCAATTACTAGTATAAATGGAGAGAAACATGCCAAAAGTACTATCCTGCATTATGTACGCAAGACAGTAGTTATGGAAACTTTTGCCCAATAAACACACAAATAGGTTATATTATAACCAAACAAAATTAAGTTTCTATGTTTATTTCAGAGAATTTTTTTTGCATTCCTAAACATAAAGATTGCTTATTTCTGAGACCAAATCTATAATTACCTGACACCCTTTGACCACAGGTACTTGTTCAAGCGAGTGTCTACTCTGACATCAGGGGTACCCATTTGAACCTCGGCAAACTTCCTGATTTCCTTGATCGCTCGAGGAGCTCGCCTCTTGAAACCGACTCCATGGAGACGTTTGTGTAGATTCACTGTGTATTCACGTGTAACTACTTCATTGATGGCAGATTTGCCTTTCCTCTCTCCTTTGGGTTTTGCCATTTTTGATCTGAAATAATAAGATATCCGGTATGAAAATATGGATGACAGAGAATCCTATAGACATCAGACGACGTAAAATCAAGGTATAGGAATAGTTTCATTGTTAACTTGCGGCGATTTCAATAGATTTTTCACAAAACACAAACCTTAGCGCTTGTTCAGCCAAAATCGACACAGAAAAGAAATGTCAAAATTTGATCAAATGTCAAATCAAATTAACGTTTTATGAATATAGCAAAGCAATAAATAATTTTTGTTGACGGCCTATTCAAACAATTATGAGTGAGTTCAAAAAACACTCTTCATGAGACAGACGGTTCTTTTTTGTAATATTTAAAGTAAATAAAACCTGTTTTGCGTAAGTATCTAGTTTTTTTTTTCATATTTTACTGCCCCGGGGACTTATAGCACGGTTCTTCGAAAAATAAATCTCTAGCTAGTAGTACTTCGTAGTAGGTACTCTCAAAAGCACTCCCTTAGCAGGCCACAGCCAGCAGACTGAAAAATTTATTTGAATGTTACCTGATTTAACTTTTTTGTAACGTTTTTAGTCCTGTGCTTTTTAAGTACTGATCTTTGTAAACACATTCTCACATGTCGTGTATAACAGGTTTGCAACGGTTGCATTGCAGCGATGGATTTGTGTTAAACGGCCATACGTCAAAATGACAGATAGCCTATACGCTGCAGAGATCAGCGGAAATTATTTGCGCTGCTCGATGCTTGTCAAAGTCATGTGAAATAGTCGTATATATATAACTCTTTGCAGCAGCTGCACAGTTCATCGCTGCAGCGATGCGAGGTTGTTAAACGCGACAATTATTTTCTTTTGATGGGGGTGTTCAAGTTGTTAGCAAATTTTCAAAGTAAGTGACGTGAAATTGTGCAACTTTATACACGCACCACTTTCTTAGGTTCCGTGTCGAACCGAGTGAATTTCACTCGGAGTGATGCGAATTTCATGCTAGAGCGTTCAAAACTTAACCCGAGATAAACCGAGGGTAACCGAACTGTTACCTGACAGTTGCACGAAAATGTTTTGAAACGCTTCGGAGTAAAGCGAAAATCACACTGGGCCACCTGATTGGTGCAATCAGATTTTTTTCTCTTGCTCCTGTGTAGATCTGTCTCTTTCTAATATTTTTTTAATTTTATGTGTATTACGTTCCGTTTCGAAACAAGCGAAAATCACTCGGAGTGATGCAAATTTCACTCAGACTACACCCTAGAGCGTTCAAAAATTGACACGAGTCAAACCGAGGCCTCGCGAGGGTAAACGAACTGTTACTTGACAGTTGCACAGAAATGTTTTGAAACGCTTCGGAATTTCGCGTAGAAGAGAGCCCATGTAACGGCGACCTTCAATCGCTTCAGCAACCACTTTCTCCACTGTTTGAAAAATGCAGCAGTGGTTTTTCTTATACTGAAATTGATGATTTTTTCTTTCGTTTTTTTGAGGAGGTCGATCATGCTATATACCTAGGCACGAGGCGTCACTTATCACGATGCTGTCCATGATAAGGGGGCTTGCAGCACTACATTATCGTATAGTCCTACCTACCTCTCCCCTTTTTCGAGGAACAAACGAAACTTGGGAGTCTATGCTATGATAGTAGTTTTTTTTTTATATTATATTTTAAATAGCGTATCCCGGTTTTTCATATTGCAGCATCGCCATTTCATGCTCCCCCATTAATGACGTGGTGATTAATTAAATATATCATCTGGGAGTCATAAAGAACTAGGTTTGGTGTCGTGGGCTCTTAGACTATCATGCAAAAATGCATATGCTATCCTGTTGTCAGTGTTCAAATTTAAGTAAGCGTAACTTTTGGAATGCAAACCTAAGGAGCAGGCCTTGTTTTTTTCGGCCATGGATGGGTAACCCTGATATGCGCTAATAATAGGTACCTACCTAATTTTTCAAGGGTCTCAATCCAACCCTGGGCCGCGTTCAGTTTCATCACTTGCTCATCACTGACAGCAGGATAGCATATACAAAATCAACGCGTGCAAAAGTGATGTTATGATCACCAGGCGTGAGCGGGCGATCAAACTGAACTCAGCCCTGGGGTAGGTAGGAACACCGGGGTTGCAACACTTAGTTTTTGAACGGATTTGGCCGAGTTGCTACACTCCAAACGTCATTTCACATATTTCTAATAGATTTCGTATTGATTTATAACTGTCATTTTGACGTCTCTATATGAACCTTGCGATCCCTGCTGAGAGTTGGTCTTGAAAAATTCGACACCGGTGTAGCGACACCAAAGACATTGTATAGAGAACAAGATTGTGCACTACGATACGGAAAACGAGCCGAGCGAAAAGGGTGTTGGCACTCGTTGGTCCCTTTGTATAACACGTTAGAACCTCAACAACACCATATATATACATATATATATTGTATAATTGTATATATTATATACACTGGCAACTTTCTAGACAAGGATATACGAGTAGGGACAGCTATCTCGCTTGGCTCGTTTTTCGCTAGAAAATGGTATAAATATTAATGGCCGCTACTGTGCGCCGAAACACTTATCTTCATTGCCGCGTCGCTGGTGGGCCACTTAATACCTACACTCATGGTTTTTTATCCTATGAAACCATAATAAACTATCTACAGACTTACGGTGTCAATGGATTGATGTTGTGGATTGTTTATATTAACTTGAGAAATATGAACCCTGTGTTTATTTAATATGCCTACTTAGAATCGAGTACGTATGGTACAATGGTACAATATTTTCAAAGAGGGCTTCTTATTATTTTCTAATAGCATGCAAGAGTCATTCCTTAGCTTTGGATTCAAACAATGGAATCAAAAATCCGTTTTGAATTTGTTATTATACCAAAAAGGTAGCAAAAAATATCAGCATATTTTTTGCCGCGTTGGTGTGGAATGGCAAATATAAACAAATAATAAGCCAAAAGTATCAAATTTTAGCTTTTATTTAGGTTTTTGATGCTTTGTTTATTCTTATGTAATGTTTATTTTCACCAAACAAGGCACATGGCAACAATAATTCACGAACCTACAAAATGATGTTTTTTGTACGTCGTAAATTTTTAGTTTTTGTTCCGATGTTTTTTATCTCTTTTATCAAATAACTTACAGATATTGCATATTTTTTTACATACACATCAACAGTTGGAATGTACATACTATCTAGATTCAATTTAAGATAAAAATAACCAAAAACGACACAGTTGCCATATGCGTAAAACCATTGTAAAACAACCAAAACGGAATAATTTTCACCTTTCTCACACACAGAAAAAAACAATTGTCAAATACCATTTATGACGTAAATATAAATATGACTAGAGTGGCAACCACACACAATGACACAACCGATCAGCGTTGCCGTTTTGTGTGTAATTACACATTCTGCGTGTAATCCAGGCCTCTCGTGTGTAACCCATGTGTAAGACAGCAGACGTGTGTAATTGTGTACAATAGACCATTTTCAGTAACTAAAGTAAACAATTTTTATCAAAAGAGCTGCCCTTAACGTAAATTCTGGTATACTTTTTATTGTTTTATGATAAGAATTGACCAAATGAGAGCACTTTAAAGCTCCAATCACGCGTGGTTCAAAACGGCAGGTTCAACGCGGAGCGAGGTCGACGACCCGCAGTGACGTCACGAATGGCGAGTCGAGTTTGAACTATAGGCAAATTGCTTGAGCGCGCGAACTAAACGGTTATTAAAAATGTCAATAACGAATCAACAACCGTATAAATACTGTATCGTGCCAAAATGTAAATCCACAACCATTTCTACACCGGATAAAACTTTTATAATTGTTCCTAAGGAAAAAAAACTCCGCAATAAATGGCTGAAAATGATAAGAAAGGAAGAGTTGTCTCCGAAAATATCAGCTTGCTGTTGTGTGTGAGGATCATTTTGACGTACCTAAGTGTTTATTCAATTCAAATCTATACTTACTACTCATGTCATCTAATTTGCCCGTAAAGTGCGTAAAAACACATCCATGCCAACTACTAGGTACTACCAACTTGTAGGTATTTAACTTCGTGCGATGCATGCTCATAAAGATTTAAGGTAGTCATTTTGGCAAAAAAAATTAATTTCCATGTAGGTTTAGATACTCTTTCTTGAAATTAAAGTGTACCTTTCTGGTTAAGAAAGATGAAGAATATTTGGACACAACACAAAATGTGTTTGTAATACAAACAAGGAAGTAAACAATAATTACCAATATTATCTATTTCGTATTAGGTACCTATACCATATGAGTAAGTAGGTTTATAAAACATTTGCTTACCTCTCTGCTTTAAAATTCCTGATTTCGGCACTGAAGAATCTTGTGTTAGTAGAAAAATATTCTGACATCATTATGCCATCTAATTCTGGGAAGATTGTCGGATTGGCTCTTACTAAAGCCCGCTTCGGTCATTTTAATTATATTTATAAGTGCATAGCTACTATGTATTAACTTTGTAAAAGTTTTAAAGTAAAAACACTGATAAACCAGATGGATGGTTTAAAAATAAAAAAATACGGCGAAGGCAATGGGTTTACTTACAAACAAAAATAATGTTTTTGAAATGACTCTATTAGGTCTCGATCACAGATGTTTACCGTGGTCTCGATTTTTATCTTTTACCTCGCCATGTATCGCTCACTACACTGAATTTATGAACGCGGCTCATCGGTGTTGGCCTTTTTTGTTGTTTCTCGATTAGAAATGAAAAAAATATTTTTACTTTTCAAAAATAGTACTTACGCTGACGAGCAGAAAAGAATATAAGCTGTGGTAGGGGATTTTATATATAAAAAAATGCTCATGTACACTTTTACCCCAAAATGTACATTTTCAGCGGTGAATATGTACATTATGTGTTTCTCTACACACACACAGCGTCGATGTGAAGATTAGTCTTGTGCACTTACCGCTTTAAGTTGTTCAAACCTGCAGTTACCGGCTAGCATGGAGCAGCTTTCCCAATTTTGGAACGCAGCTTTCATGCTCCGCAGTTGGCTCCACTGACGATTTGTCATACGCGTTTTGTGTTTAGCCGCTATTCAGCGCAAAAAAATAATTTCGTGCAAAAACAAGCTATTTCAAACAGTGTTTTCAAAGTTATAGTGATGTCTGGGAGTAGCCCGGATCAGGAGAAGGAGAATTGACCTCCGAGTGCCAACGGGGATTCCCCGCAACGAGGCAGTTTGGAGGAAGTTTTGTCGTCTTCCTCGGACTCGGAATCCGAGGGGGACTCGTCACGACCTCCAAATAAAAGGGCTAAACTTGACCCTAGGGTTGATACCCTAATATCCCAGGTGATTCACCTTGCAAATATTCTTGGTTGTTATACACAGGGGTCTGAAACGGGACCTCAAAGCCAACAGCAGCAGGTTAGGGTGGACGAGTTAATTAGGGTTCAACACCTTAATTCTGAAACTTGGAACCAAGTTAAGTATGCAAAAACTCTTCAAGGCTTATTAGCAAAGCCTGGGTTTACTGAGCTGCAAGTCAATGACAGTTTATGTTACTTGGATAAGGGTAAAGATTATCTCGCATCAACGGAAAGGGTTATGGCAGGACTAACCTTTGGGCTATTAGAACAAAAAGACCTATGAGATCAAATTTGCAGAGATTAGTGAATTGGGCAAGTGAACCTCAGGAATGGAACGCATCCAATCTGTTTGATAAGATTATGGAACTTTTTGGCCCCGAATCACAAAGTTTTAAAACAAGTGAAAGTTTACTACAAGTTATGTGCGGCAAAAGGGCTGAATGCATAGAGATTCGAAGAGAGAGATTAATCAAAGAGATTCATAATAAAAATGTTCGCGCTATGTTAAGGAAGCTACCTCCTAGCCCTGAAAATTTATTTGATCAAAAAAGTTTTTAACGCCAGTAGTCCAGTCGCTTGGGGGCCCTAGTAGTTGGCTTAGTTTGCCATCTTACATGAATGAGAAAAAGGAAAGACAATCAAAGAAGCGACCAAATGAAACAGCCATGGTGGCAACCACAGCGACGCAGCCTGTGAAGGGGACTGGAAATATAGTCAAACCTGAAACCACAAGGTTCATCAAGAGGGTCAAGAAGGAAACCAGAAATTCTAATAACTCCTTTCGTGGAAAAAAGTGACTATCCAAAGCAGTTCAGAGAGGGCTGCCTAAAGAACTTTTTGAGAGAATGGCAGGTATTGGGTGCAAACAAATTCAACCAACACATAATAACGGGCACTCGAATCCCCTTTTCAGCCAAACCACCCTTAATTTATCCCCCTACAAGACTGCTAAACAATTACTCGACCAAGACAACACCAGAGTTGACAAAGGTGATAAAGGAGTTAAAAGACCAAAGAGTCCTAGAGAGCCCCCAACGTGTGGAACCGAGCTTTCTATCAAGAATGTTTCTCATTCCCAAGAACAGTGGCGGTCTTCGTCCAATCTTCGACCTACGGGGTCTGAACGACTTTATAAGGAACAAGCACTTTCAACTAATCTCCCATGCTTCGGTGCCATACTTCCTTCAACCCAAGTATTGGATGATCAAGATAGATATCCAAAATGCCTACCTACATGTTCCAATTCATCAGAGTCATCGGCGTTACCTCAGACTAATCTACGAGGGAGAATTACTGCAAATGACCTCTCTACCTTTCG
Source organism: Ypsolopha scabrella (assembly GCA_910592155.1). NCBI lineage: Eukaryota > Metazoa > Arthropoda > Insecta > Lepidoptera > Ypsolophidae > Ypsolopha > Ypsolopha scabrella. Next base: position 15,205,064 of record OU342961.1, on the reverse strand, counting down.
GCTTGGCTTCAGCGCCAAGAACTTTCGCAGCCCTAACGAATTGGATCGCGGAGGTCCTTCGGGCACGGGGAAGCCGAACACTTGTATACCTGGACGATTTTATTCTGGCCCACCAAGACAAATCCAAGCTGGCTTTGCAAGCTACGGAAGCTGTACACCTCTTGGAGTCTTTGGGATGGCAAGTAAATTATCAAAAATCGATACTGAAACCAGTACAACAACTGGAATATCTGGGAATAAGTTGGAACACAGAGAACATTGCAATGTTTCTGACGAAGGAGAAGGTAGAAAGAATCAAAAGGTCAATCACAAAGACATTGTCAAAAGCAGAATGCAGCATAAAAGAGATACAAAGACTATTGGGTCAGTTGAACTTTGCAAATTTCGTTATACCCAGGGATTGTCTACACTGCCGGTTCCTCCAGATATGTCTCAAGCGGCTCAGTCGCCGCAGACTAAGACAAAGACATATCCTACCAGCTCGGGCCAGAGAGGATCTACTTTGGTGGCACCAGGCAGTAAAAAGAGTGAGTCCATTACATCCGAAGGCACACACCCACTTCCTGACAACGGATGCAGCAGACAGTGGATGGGGAGCCCAACTGAACGAGATTCTAATGTCGGGAACTTGGACAAGAGAACAGATGAAATTGCACTCAAACTCGAAAGAGCTGTTCGCAGTATTTGCGGCAATTCGGAGTCAAGCCCAGATATTGAGAGATGCTCACATTCTGATACAGTCAGACAACCGGACTTTAGTAGCGTACATTCGCAACGAGGGCGGGACGCACTCCCTAGGACTGTTGAATATAACAAGCAGGTTGTTGAAGTTAACAGACCAGCTAAGCATACGTCTGTCAGCTCATTATCTCCCGGGGAGATACAACTGCCTTGCCGATCGCCTCTCCCGAGGACGGCGACTGCCAAAGTGGCACCTGTTGCCCACGGCAACAAACCGATTATTTCATCGTTGGGGCACTCCAGACGTCGACCTGTTCGCGTCTGCAGAAACATCCGTGGTTAACAGATACGTCTCACTAGACTGCAAAGATCATTCTGCGCTATACTCAAACGCCTTCAGTCAGCAATGGAATTTTCAGCTGGGCTGGGTGTTCCCACGTCCCAACCTCATACCTCGAGTATTAGCACACCTAAACAGTGCCAAGGGTCTGTACATCCTTATAGCGCCACACTGGGAGAAGACGTTTTGGCTAACGGATCTAAAATCACGAGCCTTAGAACCTCCAGTGACAATAATGGACCTAGCACAGAATCTAGTCGACATGGCCACAGGACAACCTCCATCTCAGGTAAACCAACTAGTACTTCAAGCTTGGTTAGTTGGAGGTGGGAGAAGTAACAGACAATTGGTCAGACGGAGAGAAAAACCTTTTAAGTTCTAGCTGGTGGCAGTCTACAACTTACCTGCCGGCAATTAAACGTTGGTTTTACTTTTGCGAACGAAATGGGGTGGAAGCACAGAAACCACAGATTCAGCAAGTTGCAAGATTTTTAGCACAATTGCATCTGAACGAAAAGTTAGCTTACAAGACCATTCTAGTTCATAAGTCAGCAGTTTATACTTTTTGCAAAATACCAACGATTGTGACCAACTTCTTATCCAGCAAGTACTCAAAGCCATTGCAGCGGCACATCCAATGAAGCCTAAGCCGCCAATTTGGGATGCTAAGGTAGTCTTTGACTGGTTATCTAAGTCAACATCCAGAGATACCCTTTTTGAAGTCTCCAGAAGGACAGCTGCAATATTACTTTTGGCATCAGGAAGAAGGATCCATGACCTAACATTACTTAGTACAGCAGAGGAGAATATTTACATTGAGGAGGATAGAGTAATTCTCTGGCCAGTTTTTGGATCAAAGACAGACACGGCTGAGTATAGACAGTCGGGCTGGCTGTTGTTAAAACATCAAGATGAAAATGTATGCCCTGTAAGATGGATAAAGAAATTGCTTGCTATCTCACAGGAGAAGCGAAGTAAGGGAACCGAGTTGAAACAACTATTTATAACAATCATGGGCCAACTTAAACCAGCATCTCGGACAGTAATTGGGGGATGGGTCCGATCTGTCCTCAAAGAAGTTGGAATAGTAGCTTCAGCGGGTTCTTTCAGATCAGCAGTAGCCTCTGCAGGTTGGGTTGAGAAGCACCCTATTGAAGATATCCTAGCCAGAGGAAACTGGAAAAGTGAGAACACTTTTAAAAAATTCTACTGCAAAGAAATTAGGAAAGTGTCTACACAGTGCCGGTTTTAGCACTACCAGCGCCCTGGGCGAGATTTCTAGAGCGCCCCCTATCTGGAAACCCATAAGAAAAAAAGGCAAGGGATATGTAATTAAACAACCATTTATTTAAAAATCTAACAAAATTTCACTTTTCTAGCCTTTCTATCGGCAAACTCTTTTATTAAGACATCAACATTCTACGTTTTCCGCAATTTCATTTTCGATTGACAAAGTTGCTAAGTTTGTCAATCTAGATTGAGATATTGTCGATCGTAGATAGGTTTTTCTCAGCTTAAGGTTAGAAAAACTTCTTTCCCTACCAGCCACAGTCCTTTGCTGGGGAAGTTATAGGCTCATCGGGCCTCATCGCGAGCAGTTTAACTAGCATGGCGTTTAACACGTCAAATTCTCGTTGTGCTCTAAACACAGGTTCAATTTCTAGTTCTTCAGCCAACTCCTCCGCAGTAAAAATGGCGCTTTTGAAGCCTGTATTTCTATACTCTTCCAAGAAAGCGCAGCACTTTTTCTACATTTCTGTGCATTTATCGAGATTCATGTCCAGTGATTTTAGAGATTTACTGACAAAGTTTATTTGAAAAAGTATTGAAAAAATCATAATATCATAAACAGTGAAACTAAGAAGGTGAAATGTTTTAACTGTTCGGCTAGAGTAGAAGCCTCATGAGAGACTTGAACATCAGTTTTACGAGTTTCAATAGCCAAAGTAATTAAAGCGTCATGGATGGCACCAATTTTATAACGGACTGCTTTAACACTGCTTAATCTTGCTTCCCAACGTGTTTCAATGAGCTTTTTTATAGTTTAATATCCCAAATGATTGGTTAGAATTTTCCATCGATGAACAGAAGCTGAAAACAATGTGAACAACCTCTGAAGTACCCCGAACAAAGTGACTGATTTTACGGACGACTTAGCGGCGCCCCTTCAAATCTGGCGCCCTGGGCGGTCGCCCAACCGTGCCCTACCCTAACGCCGCTACTGTGTCTACACACTCTCAATTACTGTTTGGAAACTTTAAACCTGAATATGTTTAATGATGTGCATTATCTTATCATTATTGATTTATATTTTGTCTCTTATTTATTAACATTATCCATTTAGTATTATTCAAGTCTGAATAGTTTTATTATAATAATACATTGTTCCTAGTAATGTTGTACCCACTTGAGGGACACAGGCATAGTCCTGTTGTAGTAACAATTAGTTGGATTGATTAAAATGTTATTTGTGTCTTTAACTTTCTGTTATTATTTAACTCACATACAGCGTTTTGTGTAGTCACCAGCAGATATCAAACAAGTCTTCACATCGACGCTGTGTGTTTCTAGAGAAACACATAATAGTAGATTTTGCATTACAACAAAATCGTTATTATGTGTGAAATAGAAACACACAGCGTCGCAGAAAGGTCTTCCTGGTGAAGATGCCTATGACAAATCGTCAGTGGAGCCAACTGCGGAGCATGAAAGCTGCATTCCAAAATTGGGAAAGCTGCTCCATGCTAGCCGGTGACTGCAGGTTTGAACAACTTAAAGCGATAAGTGCACAAGACTAATCTTCACATCGACGCTGTGTGTTTCTATTTCACACATAATAACGATTTTGTTGTAATGCAAATTCTACTATTATCTCTTGCGTATTCAAGGGTTTAAAAAAAAAGATACTTTTAAGCTCATTTTACGCTTAAATAAAATCTAGTTTAGTTGACAGTCAGTTTAGTGCACAGTCTTGTTACATAATAAACAATGAACTTTAAACAAATACAAATACTTTGAGCAACACTGCTATTTTTGAACGGTAGGTGTTGCGACCCGTGTTGATTTTTGAACGGTTTAGTGTTGGAACTCGGGGTACGAACTACGACCCCAACCTGGTATGAGTTTTTGAACCACTATGTATGTACAATACGGTAGCACGTTTCGAACGAAAACAATGCTGCCAGTTCTAGCGCTTTTTTTGACCACTCTGCGCTCGAAATTCGTTTTTGACGCCTAGCGCATAATCTAGCGCAATTTCGGAATGAAGTTCATAGACGTTCATTGAACACTGCGCACCGCCTTAGAGACTGGGGTACAGACCATTCATCGTTCCTTAGTCTGAGCATTAATCATTCATGTTGGCATCACTGCTTGTCGAGCTTTTGCTGCCATTTTGTTGTCGGTCAGATTTTTCAAAATTATTTGATAAATTAAGTATTATTTTTGCCAAAGCCGTTGAACAATAGTGCAAAAGAGATTGTCTTAAAGAGAAAATGCAAACAATGTACCGTGATTCTTCTTGATCAGGATCGATCTCATGTCAATGCCATGACGGGTTGGTACAATAGGGATATCAGCTTTAAGAAAATATCTTGTAAATAAAAACAATTAACTAGAGACATGTGTTATATGCATTATGTCATTTGTACCAAAACAGTCTCAACACGTTGAATCATATAAGAAACAATATCCACCGTCGATTTGTTAATGGCACCAAATCAAGTTTGGGGGTTTTTTCTGGAAAACGTATAATTTTGGGGAAGAAATATTTTGAATCTGGGGAAATTTAAAAATCACATCTTTCAACCCTGTTTCCAAATGTTGTCAGTCAGTTCAGTTCAGTCAGTTTCCTTTCATAACCTTACCTGACTTAGTATGTATTAGTATCTCCGTGAAAAAATAACAAACCTAAGCCGGAAGCTCTACATAACAAAGCGAAGCGCTAAATATGGCAGAAATATACAAGTGCGGACCTTTTTGTGTATTGGTCAATTACTTGAATATTCATGGTATTATTCATGTCCCATGCAACTCTTTAATTTTTCTAGGCTCATCCATCCAGTTAAATACTTCAATGACTATGTTACCCACGACGTTCGACCTGATGGTCGGACGTTTAAGGAGCACAGGAATATAAAGTTAAACATTCGGGCACTGAAGACCGCAGACTCGTCAGCCATTGTCAAATGTGGAAACACTACTGTAGTTTGTGGAATAAAATTAGTAAGAAGACACATAGATTAAAATTCCCGAAACAAACAGCTTGATTAAATCAGCAAAATGTGAAGAACCCTTCACTGGAATAACAGGACAAATAATATTTCCAACACATTTTTCTATTGCAGGAGCTTGCACAACCCAAAGCTGAGGAACCTGATTTTGGATATTTAGTAACAAATGTAGAGTTACCACCATTATGTTCCTCAAAGTATCGACCCGGCCCACCCTCAGACCATGCCCAAGTCACAAGCGCTTTAGTATCAGATATTGTTGTGAACTCAAAATGCATTGATTTGAGAGACCTGTGTATAGTAAAAGACAAACTTGCATGGGTTTTGTATTGTGACATGGCATGCTTAGATAATGATGGCAGTGTAGTGGATGCTTGCATCATTACACTGATGGCTTCACTGAAAACATGTAAGAATGTAATGAACATTATAAATGATTTAGTGCCTTCTTGAAATTCAATATATTATTCTTTCTAGTAACATTGCCAAAAGTTACTTACAACATGGAAACTGAAGAGATTTTGGTGGATGCAGAAGATAGATCTCCTTTAAAAATGTATGGATTACCCATTGCCACCAGTTTTTCTGTTTATAAACTCAATCAAAGGTAAGTTATATCCGAGTTTAGTACAAAGGCAGTGCAGCATTTGTCAGCTCACCAAAAAAGGAATTGAGATTAAATTGGGTATCGACGCTTAGGTTCCTTTAGTCCTAATTGCAATAATATACAACATTCTTCCCTTGTTTAAAAAGAAAGATGGGTTCTTGCTACTGAATAAGTAGAACTTAGCAAGTTTTCACAGCTAAAGTTCAAATGTTTGAAAGTTATGTCATACATACAAATAATTGACTATGAAAACTTGCCAAGTTCTATACATTCAGTAACAAGGACCCAAACAAACTTTCTTTTAAAATAAGTGAAGGATGTTGTACATTATTGCAATTGTAACTAAAATGACTTCCATAAACCTCTGCACCCATTGTGATCTTAATTCTTTTTTGGTGAAGCCCGTTCCCAGGAAACAAACTATAGCCTATGTCCAAGTAAAGAAATTTTTGCCCGTTCTAATATTATTGTAGATAAGAGTGCATTGCAATATAGAAAAACTGGTCAAGTGGGAATAAGACTTGTGTCCCGAGAGTTCCATACATACTGTTCAAAACACAAAATAATTCCATGAGCAGTTATTTAAAACCAATTTGATCTATTAAACTCTAAATATCCAACGGGTCTTATTAAGTTGGCCTTGAATAACTTCTGTAATAATAAAATATAAGCAATTTTTCAAAGTTATCCGTTGTATAAACTCAGTGACCTACCGTTATTGGAAATTCTAAGTTTCTAAGTACGCTGAAAGTGGTTTAGGTCTTATATGAATGAGTCGGTCAGAGATAAAAATTGTGTTTTTTACCCGTGAATCTTTATGAAATTTAAAATTTACTTCACACCTGCCTTTTCTTTACTTTTGTAACTCAGCCCCGGCCACACTGCCGCGTGTCTAGATTTCATTAGTTAAGGTTCCACAACCAAAAAGCCAATGGAGCCCTATTAATATCACCCTAGTGTTTGTCCATCCATCATTAATGTCATGGATCTCTAGCTCGTAGACAGTTACAGATCTGAAATTTGGATATGTTGTGTTAAACTAGAAATTAAATTATTTTTCATTTCTCTTATCCTGGCATGTTGTTTGTCATTGGTGTCAATTCGGTGCAACAGGACTTAACTTGTTTGACAGGACTAACCTTGTTTTAATTGTCCCGTCCTTGTCTTTTTGATATAGAAAGAAAATGACAGAACGCTGAAACTTAGGTTGCGTTCCAAATCACTTTTCAAGATTAAAATATTGCTCGCTGTCAGACAAAAGTAGCTCGATGCTGGTTCCAAAACATCTACTTTTAGGTTTTGGAACCAGCATCGAGCTACTTTTCTCCGACAGCGAGCAATATTTTAATCTTGAAAAAGTGATTTGGAACGCTACCTTAGTTTAGTCCTGTCAAATAAGTCGTGTTACTCCGAATCCACACCATTGTCTAAAGCTCATTAAGTGAAATACATTTTAATACCTTCAAAAATAAAGAAGTATAGGGCCGTCAAAGTTGTCAGTTTTAGACCATTTTTCGTCTATCTCAAAAATACGGTATGGTATTGAAACGACAAATACCAAAAACGCCGATTTATGTAGTTTTAGGGTTGCATACCCGAATAATTAACCAATTTAATTTTCCAATTTTGTTTCATGGATTTTGTAAGTAGCTCAATTAATTTGTAATTTTTGTTCAAGAGTTAATTATCTTATTTGAATGATACGGAACCCTAAGGGCACGAGTCCTACTCGCACTTGACCAGTTTTTATTTAAATTCCCAAATAACAAAGAACATTTTAAAATTTTATTTTTGTTCATAGGGACATCATTTTGGCTGATCCATGTATGTATGAGGAAGAAGTTTGTGGTGGGATTGGTGCTAACTTGATAGTATGCTGTAACAATGATGTATTGTGTGGTACACAGAAAATCGGTGGCTCCAATCTTTCTATTGGATGTCAGGAAGAAGCCTTGAAAATAGCAAAGGAAAGATCAAAACTTGTGGAAAATGTTATAGAAACTTGTATGAGAAATAATGAAAAATAATATAGGTACCTACATTAATTGAAATCCTTTTTGTTTTATTTGACCAGACCAGTCCAACATTAAATTACCTGGCGAACCACTGAGGTATTTTCCTTATTGCTACATATGGGTTTATTTGTTACATGCTGCTGAATGTACCTAGGTAGTTAAATTTTTGGAAGGACTCTTATTTAAGGCGCTTAGCCACGCCACTGTTTTAGTACAAAATTTGATAACCCGTTTCTCTGTTGTGTTTCGTTATACACCAAAGTTTAAGACCTCTATCATCTGGTACTGATATTTTAAAAGGCACTGTTTTGCCATAATTCTGAATATTGATTTTGTTTTAAAGATATCTAGCTGGATAGATTTATATACAAAGTTGTTTTCTTGCCCTAAATTGTACCTATACCAAAATTTTACATTTCAGCCAAATAGTGTTCTCGTAAATGCGTGTATTAAACTATAGAGTTCTTAAACTTTAGTCTATGATGAAAAACAATAGAGAAACGGATTATCAAATTTTGTACTAAAACGGTGGCATGCCTATGCGCCTTAAGTAAAATAGCCTTAGTTAAATCTTGGCGTGGGCGTCATTTTATGACACCTTATAAACTGAAAGGGAGGGGTTTAGTTGGTTAATAACATGTTGGTTTTTTTTTATAAAGTATAAACATAATTATAAGTACACCATTCCAACAATATTGTTTCTAAACCATGGTCTAACTAAGACAAATTTTATTTTACTTTATTTATAGTAGAGTCATTTCAACAAGATTATTTTTGTTTGTAAGTAAACCCATTGCCTTCGCCGTATTTTTTTATGAAATATATCTTTGTTAAAGCATCCAAAAATACCCATTGCTTTGAGAGATATCATTAAAAGATTGTAATAAAATGCATGTATCGAAAAACGGCCGGTGAGATGCACTGAAGGTCACGCGGCCGATGTGACGTCACTATCGTTGAATCTGCTAACTTGTGCAGACGTTATACGGATTTGGCGTTGTTTTTCTGGTTTATCATAGTGTTTTTACTAAAAAAATTTTAGAAGTGAATACATAAGATTATGTTTTTATTGCGAAAATCCATCGCTTTGGAATACTCTAAATATTATTATTAGAGTGCATTACAACTAGAAAAGATAAATTAGAAACAAATGTAAAGACAAGAATTTGAAAAAATTCCTTGGTCCAGGATTCTAACCTGTTAGATTTAACCTTGTTATCAAGACAAGCGCGCTACCGACTGCGCCACCGAGGTGCTTACCTAGACCGTAATAATAGGTGAATACATAGTAGCTATGCACTTTTAAACTTAATTAAAATGACCGAAGCGGGCTTTAGTAAGGGCCAATCCGACAATCTTCCCAGAATTAGATGGCAGAATATTTTTCTACCAAGATACGATATTCTTCAGTGCCAAAATCAGGAGTTTTAAAGCAGAGAGGTAAGCAAACGTTTTATAAACCTACTTACTCATATGGTACGTATAGGTAGGCGTCACTGGTGCAAGGGTTTCGGCACCGCGCTCATCAACCCGCCTGCCCAGCGTGTGTGAGTATGGGCATTTCTTCCAGGAGGACCGCCAATACGAAATAGATAGGTAATATTGGTAATTATTGTTTACTTCCGTTGTGTCCAAACATTCTTCATCTTTTTTAACATTTTAATTTCAAGAAAGAGTATTTAAACCTACATAGAAATTCAAAATTTTTTTGGCAAGATTACTACCTTAAATCCTTATGAGCATGCATCGCACGAAGTTAAATACTAGAGATTTATTTATTTAGAGATGCAACGAATATTCGGCAACTATTCGGTATTCGGCCTATTCGGCAATTTTTTTAATATTCGGTATTCGGCCGAATAGGAGACGGTATTTGGAGGAATACCGAATACCTTATAATGAAAATAAAAATACTTTATAATAAGAAAGTATATAAGGTCCTACAATAATAAGTGAAAATAATTTTAGGGTAGATCAGTATCGTTAACTGATCACAAAGTGGTTCAATTAGCAGAAACAAATTCTATGAAAAGGTGAAAAAAAAAATGCGCGATAAAAAATATTTTCGTTGGAAAGTGGTCTATTAGGAATAGTTAATCATCTCTTGAATTTTTTTCACTTTGAACTTTAGGACCTTATATATTTGGTAAGACGGCAGAAAAACTTGTTTTTATTCGCTACAATCTGTTATATAAATAACTACTACGGAAGTTATATTAATATTTAAAATTAATCAGAGACAGATTATTGAAGTTGAAGCTATTTTCAATTGTTCGTTGTAAAAATCTTGTATTTAACAAAATCAAACACAAATTGCGACCACAAAATTAAAAAAGACAAACGCAGTGCGCCCGTGACACGCATGATATGCTCGAAAATGAGCTTTCTTTGGCCACCCTGGCGCCCCCGCACCGAGACAGGTTTAACGTAACCTGTACAGTACAAGTGTACGCATGAAATGCACAGATCTCTCACTAAATATTCGGCGCTTCGGCCTAAGGCGCCGCCGAATATTCGGTATTCGGCCAAATCACTATTAAATACCTAGTTGGCATCGATGTGTTTTACGCATTTTACGGGCAAATTAGATGACATGAGTAGTAAGTAGAGATTTGAATTAAATAAACATTTAGGTACATCAAAATGATCCTCACACACAACAGTAAGCTGATAGTTTCAGAGACAACTCAGAGACTTTCAGACATTTATTTCGGAGTTTTTTTTCCTTGTATCCGGTGTAGAAATGGCCGTGGATTTACATTTTGGCACGATACAGTATTTATACGGTTGTTGCTTAGTTGTAGACATTTTTAATAACCGTTTACTTCGCGCGCTCAAGCAATTTGCCTATAGTTCAAACTCGACTTGCTGTTTGTGACGTCACTGCGGGATGTCGACCTTGCTCCGCGTTGAACCTGCCGTTTTGTACCACGCGTGATTCGAGCTAACTTTAAAGTGTTCTCATTTAGTCAATTGTTATCATAAAACAATAAAAAGTATACTAGAATTTACGTAAAGGGCAGCTCTTTTGATAAAAGTAGTTTACTTCAGTTACTGAAAATGGTCTATTCCTTTCTGCTTTGGCTCCGGCTATTTTACTTGCTCAGTGGCTCCGCTTGAGCGGCACCTAGCCTAGCATAGCTTCACTCAGGAACAGGAAGTGTTTACCGTGTGTTTGTTTACCTATCCTATAAATATATCTTTGGCCTAAGCTATCTCCCTCTCCCACGGTCTGTGCTAAGTTACTCTATGGTCTGTGCCCTCTCACCATGGCCAAAAAAAACAAGGTTTGCTCCTCTAGGTTGTGTGCGTTACGCCAGCGGCATGTTGGCGCTTTTCAGGATTTCAGTTTGACATATAATTAGAGCCTCATCTCGTGTAATGTAATGCACCAAATAAAAAATGTGCTTCCAGCCGATCCAAAGATATTCACGAAAAATAGATTCTGCTGGGGTAACGTTACCCTAGCGGCATGTTTTTTTTTCCTGTGGTCGTAGCGAAACACAAACTAGCTACCTACTTAGGTAAATATAAGTAGTGCCAAACTGTGCTAAAAAAACAAAATTATTGTGTCCAGACTCCAGAGGTTTCGGAGTTATTCAAGATGCCGCTGGGGTAACGTTTAGCCAATTGCTGTATCTCTTAAACGGCATGATATACAACTACGATTTTTTTACCAAGGTTAGGCGCCTTAATTGGTTCTTAATTTGTGGAAATTTACTTTTCTATTATCGACACCGTTGGTAAGTTATATATTTATTGAACCATAACCATTAATTAGCTGATGGAATATCTTCCTTTGCACGAACTAATAAAGTTCAATTTAAAATATACAGTTCGAAAAGGGAAGCGGTCCTTTTATTTCATAAATTATTGAACCGTAAGTCATCGATAGTGTTCGGAAAATTATTTTTTCTGCTTATTGTGAATTTAGTTAAAACTACAGGGGTTGCCTCGCTCCGCTCCGTTTCACTCGGCTCCCTAATATGTACTTACATGTCAACCTAACCGCTCCTCCTCGCTTCGCTCGTCGTCGCAACCTCAGACTAAGGAACCATCAACGCTGCCGATCGAATAAAATTATAACTAAGGAAGCCGCTAACGGTTATTTAGTCACTTCCAAAAAAATCTTAAAAAGTTAAAATGTCACCACGTCTCAAAATATCAAGCTATGTTATTGAGGTAATTTTTGTTATTTTCTTCATTTTTAGAGCATGAACTCATATTTTCATAGTATGTTTGTACACAATACATACAAATGTTTATGTCCTAAGACTTAATTGTACTGTTCCGCAAGTTTATGCTGTATAATAACCTATACGTCATCATTACTTTTCGATTTTTACTTACATTTGGGTGTGTTTTGAACAGAGGCTGTCGAGTATAGACACACACGAGAGTACAGGATGCCTGTACGGTCTCATGTACGATGGGACACTCCTCGTCGTCGGACTGAGCTTAGAATTGTTTGAGAATGATACCAACACATACAGTCAATTACTATTGAATCTACCTACGGAAGTAGAGCTCTGCGGAGTAATAAAGTTCGGAGAGACTTTAACTGTAGAGAAAAAGTTAAAAGAAATACTCCAGGTAACTTAACACTCTTAATTAAACTCTTATCAAGTTATACATTTATGTTGCACTTTCTTTGAACCTTATGTTACTTGGGCCCACTACACAACCCTTGGATGCATTTTGAGCAAAGGTTAAAATGCTGAAAAATTTGCTGTTTTTGTTTTGGGTAACTACAAATACACTGCTTCACTTTTTGCAATTTGTATTATAATAAATTATTAAAATAATGTATGTATACACTTTTACGCAAGTGTATAATATACAGGATTAGTTTTTTAACTAGGGGTGGATTTTGGTGAAAACCAAAACTGCATCACTAGATTTTGGAAAAAATAATTTCCTTTCCGAGAATGAAACCGGCTGAATTAAAAAAACAATACTCCATATTATTGCACCATCTAATAGTGTCGTTTATAAGTATCAAATTCTGGGAAGTAATGATATGTACAGTAGAATCCGGATATAACGACGGTCAAAGGACCGGCGATATTACGTTGTACTAACGGGATGACGCACTAAACAAACAATAATTTAAGCTTTTTTTATGTAAGAATTAAGATAAATTTCTATTTTAATAAAACAAATATGTATTAGAATTAACAAGAAGTACATAACTTTAATGAGACAACATTGCATGTTTTACCTTTTTCCTCAATGGACTTTGGATGAAATTACATAAAATATTAATGTACATAATGTATGTATTTACTAACGTAGGAAGTCTGTAATTTTAGTTTCTTTGTGGCCGATTTTTGTTCTATAGTAAGAACGAAAGAAACGCAGAACTCTTTCACAAGGGTTACATTTGATTCACTAGCTTTTAATTATTTCTTTAATTGAGAAACACTTTCGCTTCACGGAACTCATTTTAGGTCACGTAACGAGTCCTTTAACCTTATCAAAAACACAGACTGTGTGATTTACAATGAATGCCGTGAGGCGGGGGGCGAAAGGGAATCGGGGGGGCGAAGTATTGTTTGTGCATAGGTATTGTAAATAAAACACTGCACATTCTAACTGGACAATTTATTGTCAAAATAGGTCGCTATAAGCAGTTGGTCGCTTAAACCGGAGTCTTACTATACGGATATGTTTTCATAGTAAGTCTATATGAAACCAATCTTGAGCTTGCGTTTTCGTCGCTAAAAAGGGATAGACGTTATAAAAGAAGTCGTTATATTCGGATTCTACTGTATGTATGTTTTTTCTGAATCTAGATAATTTTCTCTTTATTGTTATTCAATAATTATCACGAATGGCTTAAATGGAAGTCAAAAAGAATGGCTTATATTTTATATGTTAGGTAAGTATTTGTGACTGGTCAAACCCGATTTTAGCACAAACTAGTTTAGCCCAGGCCAAAATGGTTCTGGCTGGGTTGACATAAATAATTTCGGCAAGTGCAAGTTGGACACAAATAGTTCTGTGCCACCAAAAATAAGCGACATGAAGGCAACACAAAACAAGCCACTAAAATGTTGGCACCTGGCAACCGATTCAGCTTCTACTGTGTACTGAACCCTAATTTTTATTATTTTACTTTACAATATGTACAACAATCTGACTACGTGACCTAAAATTTGAAACTTGTATGTATTACTATGTATTACCGTTAAGATAGAGCTGACACAATTAATGTTAAAAAATGCCACTTCAAAGTTTTTTTCTATGTGGAGCCCTTGAACTAAAACTTTTTTTATTATTTGCTGTCATAGAAAATTTTAACTGTCTACCTATTATGGCTGAAGCTGTAGACCCAAAGGTGTACATTTAACATATTTTGTTTAATAAACCAATATTATAAAAAAAAATCATATGAGCTACATTATAAATTATAAGTTTTACTTTTACGAATAAAATGAAGAAAAAAAAATAAGACATTCCCTTTGGTTTTTTAGATAACAAGTGGTAGAAATGTAATGATGTAGCACGAGTATATTTTTACAATCAGTTCATGAAGCCCTTTCACTTGATACTCCACACAATAAGATTCAGAAAAAAATGATGTCTTAAAAACCAAACAGCACAATTTGCAGCATACAAAAGAGATTCCAAATAGTCCCTACTTGCCTTAGTCAAAAATCCTAAAGAAGGTGGTGCAATTTGTGCCTGTACTATAATAGCTATATTATTTTTTCAGGATGTTGACATAACAGATAACCCACTTGTCATTATAATTAATAGCAACAAAGAAATGAAAGCGCACTTTCTTGTTCATGATAAATTTGAAGAGGCAAAGTATGAAGTATTGAGTGCAGACGATATGCTAAAACAGTTTCTGTATGTACGACTCAACACTGTTCTGCCTCTGAGCTGTGAAGCTACCATCACTGGGGTCAAGAACATCATGCAGAATAAAAGGAAAAAGGTAATATGGAATTTCCGTCTTCTAAATTGGGTTAGTGCATGTCTTACATGTCACGTATTCAAGTTTCATAGCATTAAGTGCCATTCTGCCAAATTACGATTTTTGTATGGCGTGGCTTAGTAGATCGTATTTTTTTTGGAATTTGGAGTAATGTTAATTATGTTTTGCGGTCTAATTAGATTAATGTATCCTACTTCCTACTAATATTATAAATGCGAAAGTTTGTGCGTGTGTGTGTGTGTATGTTTGTTACTCTTTCACGCTGAAACGGCTGAACGGATTTGGATGAAATTTAGAATGGATATAGCTTATACCCTAACTTAACATATAGGCTACTTTTTATCCCGGAAAAATGCATGGTTCCTGTAGGATAGATCAATATCATTGAAAAATCAGGTGTCTAATTAGCGCGGTCAAATTCGTTTGTGGTGAGATAAGACAAGGCTTTGTTATTTCATACATCAGGTGTCTAATTAGCGCGGCCCTTATCGTTTGTGGTGAATTAAGACAAGGCTATGTTATCTCATCACACTTCACACTAATATTATAAATGCGAAAGTTTGTGTGTGTGTGTATGTTTGTTACTCTTTCACGCTAAACCGGCTGGACGGATTTGGATGAAATTTAGAATGGATATAGCTTATACCCCATTTAACACATAGGTTACTTTTTAGCCCGGAAAAAAGCATGTCGTTGAACCGAATAACACGCGGGCGGAGCCGCGGGCAAAAGCTAGTTGTTAATATAAAAACAGAATTTGATTTTCTTTATTATAATTATGCTTTATTCAGTACAAAAAATCGTGGTAAACAGGCTACATTAATGAGAAAATTCTTAGAAAAGTTTTTTTTAATGTGATAAATAATAAAAATTCTGGTACTTTATGTTTCAACAAATTTATATGTCCAATGTTTTTGCAATTTTAATCATCTACTAAGTTGTTGAGTCATAGAATCATATATTTCATTACAAAAACAGGCTACAGAGGTCCAAATCGCTTATTTGTTAGGTGACTATATACTTACTAAATTTGATTATTCGAAAATTATTGAACTTGAATGAAAGATTTAGCTCTTTGAAGTTGACAATGTGACCTATTCTCATGCAGCAAATCTTAAATTTGAGTTGAAAAACCTACAATAATACAAGCTCATTTAACTTGTATCCATCCGCGTTAAAGCCTATTTTGCAATGAAAAGTTTTAGGTTATGGCAGCTCTAAATCTAATATTTGCTACACGAGAATAGGTGTCATTGTGATTTATTTTTCTGTAAGTTAACAATTAAGGTGTGTGGGAGAGTAATCACAAAAAAGTACTATTTGCAAATCTGATACAATATTATTCAAAACAAAAGGTTGTTCTATGTTTAACATGTATTCAAGAATATTAAAGTCTTTCCCAAGATAGTAAATTAGGCACAGGAAATTTTAGATTTTCGCATGAAAACGTAAGCCGCCTCTTAATACGAGAAATAAATGAAAATTTATAATAAGACAGATTTACATAATCACACTTAAAAAAACTGAAGTAATTTTGTAAAAGATCAAAATTGTACTTTAAATATAAATTATTCGTATGGAGCCTGGCTTCCTCTACTGTACGCCATTTTTTCAATTTAATTCTCATTTTTATGGCAAAGGCAGCTGGTGCCGACTATTCCGCCAGTGTCACGCAGTTAATAGAGATTGTACTATCCCATAAAATATAATATCGAAGAGAATGATTTTTATATTTTTTTAAATAATCGTGAGTTGACATAATTATTTAAAATAAAAATGCTCTTTGACAAAAGCTCGTAAAATTACACATTTCGAAGATACGAGGACCAAAAATTTCAACGGGATAGGTTTTAGTGGGGGCGAATTTCCGCATTTTGTAGCACTGCGCTTCGAACCGTGATACTTTATGAGATTATGTTGAAGAATGTTTTTTGTTTGTATTGATCCTGCAATTTTTATAAATAGTTAAAGTAAATAAGAATTGTCCGTAACCACAACATAAATCTTAAAACCCCTTTCTCTCACAATGTTACTTGATACATTAATCCAATTGTTTCCATCCAATTTCAACAAATAAAAAAAGACATTTGAATTAATTTACAACTTAATTTTGCAGATAGCTTCAGGACAAGTATCATTCCACATTGATGGGACATCAGTATACTTGTTCGGTGTTGCATCGGATGTAGGTCTCACTGGTATAAGCAATGAAGCTACAATAGGTGAACTCGTAGACTCCTTGACTCCTGAGCAACCTTCTAAGAAAAAGAAGCATAATAGTAGTGCTTTGGTAAGATAATAATTGCTATATATATTTGTGGTGTTATATAATAGCTACAATATCTATACTAATAAAGTAGTCAATAATTTGGCCAAGTGCGAGTCGGACATATTACGGGTACGCAACCCGAAAATCACATCTTACGAATGAACCTCGGTGCAAAAAGGTTGACAGCTACACTTAGCGCCATATGTCATCTGATCAATGAACCTTGGTAAAAGATGTCAAACTATTCACCTCCGATGGCGCTATGGTTAACACGCAGGAGGTTTACAGCGCCATCTATAATCTGATCAATTAACCTTGGTAAAAGCTGCCAAACAAGTCATCTCCGATATCGCTATGGTTAACAGGAGTTTATTGGGTTTAATTTTTATTATTTCTCGTGATAAAGGCCATAATGACACCTATTCTGTAAAAAAATCAATTTTCTACCTATTACGGTTGAAGCTGTTTACCCCTGTGACAGACGGACAGAGAGACAGACAGCGGAGGCTTAGTAATGGGGTTCCGTTTGGCACCCTTAGATTACGGAACCCTAAAAAGTCGTGTCAGTACATTAAATACATTCAGTACATTACGAATGAAATGGGTTATTGTATTAGTATGTATTATACTGAGCCCAAACAAATCTACAATTATACCGGGTGTAATAGCAAAGGCAAGAATCCTTTAAGGGTGTGTTAGTATGATCGGTGAAGATATTTTTTTAAATACTGGGATCTCTAAATAAAGTACCAGTACCTCATAAAAAGACGATTTTCTTTACTCAAAATACACTAATCGCGTGGACACCCTCACTGGTCGTTGGGTACTCGGATGAGGGGTACGGGTTGCGGGGTGCAATTAGGTGTGTGGGGAGGCCGGTGAACTGCGTAGCCATAGCTTAGAAAAATGATGGAATTTTTGGTGAAAATTCAAGGTATTTTTTTTTCTCGTAATGACATCAGAATCGTGTATACTTTTATACCCTAAAGGGATTCTTGACTTTGCATTTACAACCTGTATAATTTTTGTCTGTCCATACCTGTTCCGCTTCAACTCGGGAACCACAACGGCTGTTGGTTGCGGTTATTTTTTACTATCATTGTAGTGACCTTGGTCAACATATAGGTGTCCTAAAAGTTTACGTCAGCCCATGGAAGACCGATAGGCCAGCTCATGACTAAACAGAATACAAAAATATGACCTCAGTAAAAAGTTGATAGTTTCAGAGTTATCAATACTTTTATTAATTTCGTGAAATTTTAAATAAGGTCATTTAGTGTTGTTTTTTAAATAGTATGAAAATTGCAAGGATTTACTTCAGAAAAAATATGATATTTTTATATAATATATATACCGGGTGTAAAAGCAAAGGCAAGAATCCTTTAAGGGTGTGTTAGTATGATCGGTGAAGATGTTTTTTTAAATACTGGGATCTCTAAATAAAGTACCAGTACCTCATAATAAGACGATTTTCTTTACTCAAAATACACTAATCGCGTGGACACCCTCACTGGTCGCTGGCCACTCGGATGAGGGGTGCGGGTTGCGGGGTGCAATTAGGGGAGGCCGGTGAGCTGCATAGCCATAGATCAGAACAATGATGGAATTTTTGGTGAAAATTCAAGGTATATTTTTTTTCTCGTAATGACATCAGAATCGTGTATACTTTCATACCCTAAAGGGATTCTTGACTTTGCATTCACACCCTGTATATATAACATATTATGTTCTACTGTAAAAGGAACCTATTTAGAAAATACTTTGATAATTAGCAATTCAAATGAAAACACAAAAAAACAGGAATGGCGGCCCGAGGGTTCCGTTCATACCGTTTAAAGTACTTCCTTAATGTCTGTCTCTTTCACACTTTTGCATCCTGCTGTTCTCACTTATTCTGTTAAATTGTGTGTTTGTAATAGATTTTATGTATGTGTTTAGGCTAAACTTTGCATACCTAATAATAACTCATATTTCAGGAAATAGTGCCTGTTAACTTAGTTATGAAATCAACAAGGGATATTTTATCAGACAAATTTGTAAAGACTGCTGTAAAAATGATGACTACAAAAGGAAAACGTAAGAACAAACATTTTGAAGTATTTTTCTAGTTATAAAATACCTAAATTTATTTTTTGCCTGTGGTTTCGTCCTCCATATTTGGTTCAATAATTCTAAAGATTACTTACAGCTTATCATATCAGGATGTCTATTTTATTAATAGGTATGTATTTTACGTATTAAAAACTAACTTCTATATATTATTGTTTTCAGCTTCATTTTGTATCAGTATGCCGTTGAGAGTGGACACACTAGCCATAATTCACCGTAACACAAAGTTATTGGAGTTGTATACCGTCTTAGTCGAAGCCACTTGTCGATCTCTGAGGCTTTTGGAGAGGGTCATCCTTGAACAATTAGGTTAGTACCTATTATAGAAAAGCATAGTATATAATAATAAATAGTTATGTCATTTCACCTGAGGTGCAATTGTGTAACACAAACACAATCGTATTCATTATTTCAAGTGTCAAACGGCTAAGGTTCAGGGACTTTACAGTCTTGAGGGACTGACGAAACGACACAGAAAAGAGGCTATCGCCAACGTAAGGGGCGCTATAGCATCCTTCCCCTTCCTTAAAGTCAAAAAGATCAAAGAACAGCAAAGAGATCATCTGTCTTGCTATTCTATTCGCGATAAAGATGTTTTATAATGCCGAATGTGTTCCGTACCATTATCTATAAAAACGGCAAAAAAATCATGTCTGTTGTATGGGAGTGCGCGGGTCCGACTCGTACTTGGCCGGTTTTAGTATTTGTTGTTATAGCGGCAACAGAAATACATCATCTATAAAAAATTCAACTGTCTCACTATCACGGTTCATGAGATACAGCCTGGTGACAGACTGACGGACGGACAGCGGAGCCTTAGTAATAGGGTCCCGTTGGTTACCCTTTGGGTACGGAACCCTAAAAAATTAAAAACGTGTCAACATTTACCGGTGCTGCTTCTTCTAGAGTTGATCTAAATTGAGTTTAATTATTTCTACTTCAGGTCAAGAAGGTATCGGCGATGGAGCCGGTCTCAGACTACCAGAAACCTTCCACTTTTTACCACAGGAGCTGGGACACTTTCTAACTAGAATAGTGCCTAAAGCAATTCCTGATGAAAGCATGGGTATGATTCTCGACTAGACATATTTTCTATTAATTTTATTTTTCTTACTGAAAACTCTTTTTGCAAACTATCTGTACTTCTAATTTCCGTAAAAGCAGAGTCTACAGCTTAATGGTATTTTTTTACAGAAAAAGAACGTCGGTTACTTCACGAGCAATTAGCTCTGCCGAAAGACAAGCCCTTATTCCGCCGAGGCAATGCCTACTCGGAGAAGACTGGAGGTCGTCTTATAAACCCTCACGAGTCCATCCCACCGCAGTTGGCCAAACCTGACGTTATCGTGGCGTTGGTTAGAGGACGGTACACCTATCACCATTACATGCAAGATAACTTCAATGATGATGGTTGGGGTTGTGCCTATCGGTCGATGCAGACAATTTTTTCATGGTTTAGGTATGTAAAACTTCAAAACTCAACTTCAAATATTTAACAGTTTCCTAAATATTATTAGAATGCAGATCAATTAGAAACAAATTTCAAGACAAATTTCTCGGGCCAAGATTCGATTGCGACCTCTTGTTATCAAGACAAGCACGCTACAGACTGCGCCACCGTAATACTTATCCTAGACCGTTGAATTTTTCAACAATACTTGTACACCGTATTTTTGTAACTATTCTCGTAAGGCACGTACTGAACGCTCACGAGGGCGTTAAGTTATTTCACGGCTTATTCTTAGAAAACAGATTATATTTTAGAGTGCATTACAAGCTGGAGAAAGTAATTAGAAATCAAAGAAAAAAACTAGTCTGCCCGCGTTTATTCAATATTTGCCCCGTTTTCGGCTTGGGCGTTTTTTTATGAACACCCCTTATAGCCTACATGTTGACCAAGGTCACTACGATGATCCAAATCCGTCTAGTGCCTCTCGAGTTAAAACGGAACATACATACAGACAGACAAAAATTCAAAAAATTGTGGTTTTGCCCTCAGTACAATACTATTAATAATAACCCATTTCATTTAAAATTTCGCGAAAATATTCAATGTCCAGTTTTTTTCATTTTCACACAATTTTTTCACTACTTTATTATGAGTATAGATTACATCTAAGATGGGAATCAGGTCATATCTCTACCTATTGTTGACCTACTTATCAAGTCTGTCCTTCGAGATCTAGTTTATTCCCAATTTTGTAACCACTTGATACATCAACCAGTAATACACACATTAACGAAGGCAAAATGTGTATTGGTATAAAAATATGTAAAGAAAACTTGTGTTATGCACTGGAATGCAAAGATAAATCGAAGTAGCAATAAATTGCTTTGCAATTTATTTGCATGTTAGACTAACTGCTCGAAAAAAAGTACACGGGGAAGGAAGATATAACTTATTGATTAGATACTTCTCTAACCCGCCAGCACAATGCTATCCATAGGTATAAAAACCTTATTCGTTTACAGATTCCAAGGATACACTACAGTGGACTTTCCTACTCACAGAGAGATTCAACAATGCCTCGTCAAAATCGGAGACAAACCATCCTCATTTCTGGGTTCCAAACAGTGGATTGGTTCCACGGAAGTGATGTTTTGTCTTGAAACACTCCTCGGGGTACAGTCTAGGATTATTTTTGCAAACACTGGCTCAGAGCTGCAAAGTTACGCTCCAGAGTTGGTGCATCATTTTCAGAAACATGGAAGCCCTATTATGATTGGTAAGTTCAGGATACATTTTTTGTGCCATGTGATTTTATTCAAAGTTATTTGACACCTATATTAGTTCTCTCTGAAGTCGAAATCTCTCCTATATAAATATCTGAATTTATCATTATCATATTTATACTTATCTCAAAATAGACTTCTTTAAGGTAGGTATATTAATGTTAACATATTAGGTTGGGGAAACCTTTTGAAAACACAAATGAGTACACGGTTCATTAAGTTTCTTTCAGTGAGCTCATGAGGCACCCAAATATCAAGCTTTTTTTGTGTACCCAGCTTTTTTCAAATGCGCCAAAACTGTTTTGTGATCAATCCCCAGTTCTTCAGCTACATCGTAACTACTGATATGCCGATCTTGCTCCACTTTTTCAAAAATGGCATCCATTTTATCCGTAACAAAGCGCCCAGAGCGAAGGTGCATCTTTGATATCAAAATTTCCGGATTGAAAACGCTTAAACCAAATTTTTGTGCTACTCTTACAGACACTGCACTAGGTCCATAAACATCACGAATTTTTTTCGCGGCTTTTTTACCTTTTTTGTAGTAAAATTTTAAAATGTATCGAATTTCTTCATTAGATTCACTTATCTTAACAGTAAGAAAAAAAAAATGAAAATCACACTTTTTACCTGATTTGAATTTGGAATTATCTTTTTTAAAATTTAAACTTTTTAATAATACCAAAACCAGCCAGATACAAATGGTATAGCCAAAGAGATTTTATTATAAGTTCATACATACTATTTGCGAAAAGAGTTTTTCCCCAACCTTATATTATAAACAATAAACGAGAGTAATTATTATTACTGGTGAATAAAAACTGGTAGGTGTTAGAGCTGATGCCAGGCTCGACTGTGGAGGTATCACCAGTGGCGTAGCGTGGGTGGGGCGGAGGGGGCGGCCCGCCCCGGGCGGCAGCCCGCGGGGGGCGGCAAAATGTCGCCGTTGAAGCGGGTTGAGATCTGATCTATGATTCATTCATTTCATTACACAGTATAATTTTCCATTTTTATATAAAATTTTGCGCACAAAGGATTTTTTAAAATTTATTTAAAAGAAAAATTGCTAAATTACTGACAGAGCTCTTTATAAGGTTTGTTTGTTTACATACGAACGGCAACATCGCATCACGCCGCGCCGCCCGCCCGCCGCGCCGGCGAGGCAACGCGCGCGAACCGAGTTGATCTGAATCTGAAATCTTTTGTTTTACGAGTCGGCCCGTGTCGATGCCTCTCTTTCGCACTCATTGAATTAGTACTACGCATTCATTTGTAGGTACTTTGTTTGTTTTAGTGCATCGTGAAGTGCCATTACGCAATCACGCATTACTCGTATGTTTGTTTTGCGAGAGTTTTGGATACGGAACGAAAGTCGTTTTGATTGTGTTTCGATCTTTTAAATACTATTGAATCTTCTAAAACTAAACATTTAGATCTTTACCCAATCTTTGAATTAGTTTTTGAAAATGAAAAGAGTCAAAGAAAGCGGTGCGGAATTCCGCAAAAAAAGGGCTAAGAAAGCAGCAGATGCGAAAAAGTCTCAAGGTGCATTACAGAAATATTTCAGTTCTAGTTCTGGTTCGAAAGCCACGTTAACGTCTTCGGTGGCATCCTGCAGCAGCGGAAGTGATTCCAGTGTAAGTAGATATATGATTCCTCCATCTAGAATCGTGTGTGGCCTAGAATTACTCCAGTTATTTTAGACATTTTATTGGCTGGGTCGCTCGCAATAAATTGCAAGGTTCTTTATCTAAAGTAAAAAATCAAAATGTGTATGTATGTGCGTTTGTTTTTAGTTGTCAGCTCTATAGCCTAAGCCGCTAAACAAAATAAGATGAAATTTTGTATTGGGAATGTTTTGTAAATGTCTAGGAATATTTTCTTTGTTTTTTGATCACTTGATTATTTATGGTAGGTAACATAATTTTTCATTTAGCCGCGCCGTCACCAAAACCACTTTTGTTTTGTGATAGTTAAAATACTTATTTGAAATTCGAACGTGTCTTCTAGCCAATATTCATGGGAATACATAACTTATTTTACAGGCACAAGAAGAAGACGTGCCTGGCGTCGCAGTTGGAAGTAGTTCTGGTCCCACCACAGAGCAGGGTCAAGACGAAGTCGACTCACCAGATGTGCCTCAAGCATCTAGTCATAAGCCTGCAGAAAAAGTGAATGTTGCCAAAGAAGACATAATTGAAATCGTGCCTTCTGCTCCTGCCGAAGTCAAAGATGTGAATCTCGACGATGTAGGTTGCTGGCCTTCTCCTATGACCGACGAAGTCAGAACGCTTCTAGTACGTCGCGGGTCTGACTCAGTACAGCACATCGATTCCAAATTTGCCGATGTTGTTCGCTCAGGGACTTCAACGAAAGGCGGTACCCGAAAACTAACCAAAGAGTGGTTCTACAAACCATTATCTAATGGCGAAAAGGTTCTCCGAACATGGCTGGTGTACTCGCCTCTGAAGCAGTCTTTGTATTGTTTTTCTTGCAAGCTGTTTGGCAATTCCGGCTCGAACTTCGCATCTGAAGAAGGATTCAACAAATGGTGGAAGCTAAATCCAAGAATCGGAGACCATGAAAATAACCTGGGCCATGAACAGAGCTTCTTGAAATGGAAGGAGTTGGAAGTTCGCCTGAACTGTAAAGCAACCATCGATCAGAAACAACAAGAAGTTTTCGAAAGTGAGGAGAAGAAATGGAGGGATGTATTGTACAGGTTGCTGAATATTATCCAGTTCTTAGCCAAACAGAATCTGGCCTTCAGAGGACATCGAGAAGACATTCGAGGAGATGATAGTGGCAATCGCGGGAACTTTCTAGAGTTAGTGCACCTCCTAGCTAAATACGATCCTCTTCTAATGGAACACCTGACAAAGATAAAGCTGGGAGCAAGAGTGTCAGTTTCATATCTGTCTCCAGAAACCCAGAATGAATTTATAAATTTACTGGGACAGCAAGTTCGATCCACCATCATCCGTCGTATTCAAAAAGCTAAATATTATTGCGTAATCTTCGACAGTACACCAGACATCTCCCACAATGACCAAATGAGCCAAGTTCTGCGATACGTACATATCGAAGGAGAAAAAGTCGCTGTGGTAGAATCTTTCATTGACTTCTTCCAACCAAAAGGAAAAAATGCAGAAGATCTCAGCAACGATATAATCGCGAAGATAACATCAGACGGACTGGACATACAGAATCTGAGAGGACAGGCTTATGACAATGCTGCCACAATGTCAGGGATCCACAATGGAGTTCAAGCCCGGATTAAAGCACTAAATCCGAAAGCTCTATTCGTTGCATGCACAAACCACTCACTAAACTTGGCTGGGGTACACGCTGCTTCTGAATCAGTGAATTCGGTGACGTTTTTTGGAATTCTAGAGAAGCTATTTGCCTTCTTTTCTGCATCAACTGTTAGATGGAACGCTTTGGTTGCCGTCACAGGTCAAGCAGTGAAACGAGTCACTGAAACGCGTTGGAGCGCTAGACATGTAGCTGTCAAGATGCTTAAAAATAAGTTTGAGGGAGTTCTTGAGGTACTGGAACA
This sequence comes from Ypsolopha scabrella, assembly GCA_910592155.1. Lineage (NCBI taxonomy): Eukaryota > Metazoa > Arthropoda > Insecta > Lepidoptera > Ypsolophidae > Ypsolopha > Ypsolopha scabrella. The sequence continues at coordinate 15,179,573 of OU342961.1, read as the reverse complement.
ATTAACAGATTCATCTCAAACTTCCGAAACAAGATCGGGAGCCAGTCTTCTCCTGACAGCCATGCAGTCATTTAACTTCCTAACTTTTCTTGGCTTTTGGGCTGCAGTGCTACCTGAAGTAGATGACGCACAGATTTACCTGCAGCAACGAGGACTAAGTGTGGATAAGTGTGCTCAGAAACTCTGCGCTTTGAAAACCCTCTTAGTGGAAAGTAGAGACCGTTTAGTGCAAGAAGCAATTGACTTTGCTAAGACTCTTTGCGAAAAACTCGGAATCGAACTCAAAACGAGAAGAATTTGCAGGAAAAAACGCATGCATGGCGATGAATCTTCTGCAGATGCAGCTTTGTCTCACGAGCAGGAAATCCGTCGAGAGGTGTTCGCATCATTGGACAAGATCATTCAAGAAATGACGACTCGATTCCAGCAAATTCAAGAAATATCGGACAAGTTCGGATTTTTGATGCCAGCAAAACTTTTGGACAGCAAGTTCGAGTGTGATCTTTCCCATGTATTAGAAGACATCGACAAGGACGAGTTTCAGATGGAGCGGAAGCGTCTCCAGCAATTTATTGCCTGTTCTGAATCAGAGGAAGATATAAGTGGTAAAGGACCACTGGAGCTCCTCCAGTTCATTCAAAAACTGAATCTCGGAATTTCGGTTCCAAATATAGTCATCTTGATTCGTATATATTTGACTTTGGCGATTAGTGTGGCAAGCTGTGAGAGAAGTTTTTCGAAGTTGAAGCTAATAAAAAATTACCTCAGATCTACTATGAGCTCCGCTAGATTATCAAACTTGGCTATATTGTCGATTGAACAAGAATTGGCTGCTAATATTGATTTTGACAAAGTTATTTCTGACTTCGCTGCTCATAAGGCTCGTAGAATCCGCTTGTAAAACCGCTCATCCAATTTTTTCTTCAATAAAAAGTATCTCATTGCCTGTGCAATTTAATTTTAATTAAGCACCTATAGAATGGGGGCGGCAAAGTGGGTCTCCCGCCCCAGGCGCCAAAATGGCACGCTACGCCACTGGGTATCACCATCTTACTTGCAAACCACCCTGAAGTTATGGCCCACCATTGCCTGGGAACGGTTGATGGCGGTATATTCATCCCCAAATGCGGAGTGTTACATAAAACAAGACTGGTGACGGGCGGCACCGCGCTCAGCGTGTGTGAGTAGGCATTTATTCCAGGACGACCGCATAGAGTGGCGAAAACAGACTGATGGATGGAAATAAAAACATAAAATAACAAGTTCTTCTAAGTAAATTGTTCGAATCTATAAAGATTTTATTCAAGTCACAGGTAACAGAATGTAACTTTTAAAGCGAAAATTAAGACTGCATAGTAAGCAGTTTTCAAGTTTATCAATACCTTATTTTTTCCAGAAAAAATAGGTTTTTGTATGTACACAACCTTTACGCAGTGGCAATTAGATGGTTTATGGTAACTAGTTGACTATTAAGTTTATTGCGAAAAAAACTTGTTCCGGGTAGTGAGTAGTTTATTTAATATGCACCTAAGTAAACGAATGGAAACTCATTTCAGGTGGCGGAGTTCTTGCTCATACTATAATCGGTATAGAATACAACGCGGTGACCAACGACGCCAGATATCTCATCCTGGACCCTCACTACACAGGATCCGAAGATTTGACTCCGATCCTAAACAAAGGATGGGTAGGCTGGAAGAATGCAGACTTTTGGAATAAAACTGCTCACTATAACCTGTGCTTACCGCAGACGAAACCTGCCATTTAAATTTGAAGATAAAATACTGGGAATAAAAAAGTCTTTTAAGGAGCATAGGCATGCCACCGTTTTAGTACAAAATTTGATAACCCGTTTCTCTGTTGTTTTTTGTTATAGACAAAGGTGCAAGCCACAGAAGCGGCTTGGCGCGCATCGAGCGCGCGGTTGTCATTCGAATTTCGTACAAAACGCATGGAAATAAAGTCGCAATTTGAACACACCAAATTGTATATTTCGGGCGTGGAACGGCCATCCGTACCATACCTCAAATTGCGACTTTATTTCAATGCGTTTTGTACGAAATTTGAATTATGCCGTGCCGTTTCTGTGTGGCTTACACCTAAAGTTTAAAACCTCTATTGTTTAATACAGCCATTTACAAAGTCACTACCTGGCTGAAATGTAAAATTTTGGTATAGGTAGAATTTAAGGCAATAAAACAACTTTGTATAAAAATCTGTCCAGCTTGATATATTTAAAACAAAATCAGTATTCAACATTTTGACAAATACTTACAGTACCGGATAATAGAGGTTTTATACTTTGGTCGATAACGAAAAACAACTGCGAAACGGGTTATCAAATTTTGTACGGTGGCGTGAATATGCACCTTAAATAGGTACTCCCCAAATTTCAGTATGGTTTTGTAGTATTTAAATCTTTTCATTCTTACATTCGTAATTTTCAGTGGTGAAAGTGAAACAGAAAGCATGGGTGTTTGCGTGGCCCGCGGTGACTCAACTACCTACCGGCCCTCTATTGTCTGACATCCATATCTATCGCTATAGCCAACAAAGATGTCGTGATTGGCTAAAAATGATGTGTGATGTCATTTCTAGCCAATCACGGTGCGTTTGAAGTCGACGTCAGACAATAAGGCCCCGGGTCTTTTGAATTTTAGTACATAGGAGAGCAGTACAATTTAATGTTCCAAAACAAATTCGTATTGGTAAAAACCACCCATAACGAATAGGACAAACTTTCTTATGTCATAATCTCATCGAATGCTCGACGAGTGAGTCCTATCTGTTATTAAAACATTTATGTCAAGTCTAATTTTATTAAAACGAAAAAACCCTGTTTTTTAGACTTCTGTGAGATAAAGAGAATTTTGCATTTTTTATCGTTTAAAATTGATAATGCTGTGATAGTCTCCATTAGGCCCCATTTCTCTTAACTTCTGACATGGTTCTTGTATTACTGTTATTTTTCCACGAGTTTCGTATAATATTTTATAGCAAAGGTGCGGAAAATGCCGACTTTACGCAAGCGCAGCGTGCGTAAAGTGGTAATTTTACGCACGGTGTGCTATAAATGTATTTAAAATATGTAAATGGGTTTGGAATTTAGCCCTTAAGACTGTGTTATTTCTGTTACTAAATAAACAATATCTTTAAATCGTTTGTTACAAGAACATTGACACAATATTGCATTTTTTATGTTGTAAAATGATTATGTAACTACATTATATTATGTCGCAGTTTATTATGATAGGCATGTTCAAGTAAGTTGAAAATAAATGTTATATTTTATACCAATTAAATTATAATTTAAATTTTAGTTGGTTATATTCGTTTATATTTAGGTTTCCGTACTCCAAGGGTGCCAAACGAGACCCTATTACTAACCCTCCGCTGTCTGTATTTCCGTCCGTCACAAATAATACAAATGTTAAAACATTTGAAAAACGAAGGGGTCTCCATACAAGAAACCTTGAAAAAATGTATTTTTTTAATGGTAATTTGTTCGAGCTCTATTTTAAAAACGGTAATACACACAAGTTTCAAAGGTCAGATTTTTATACATAAAAGAAAATAATTATGAAAAATTGGGTTCCGTACTCAAAGGAATAATTTTAAAGGTGCTTTTTTTACGCCTTGATGTTGCTACGGCATATACATTGTTGTGATTTGTCATATATATATAAGGTCCTACAATTTAAAGAGAAAAAAAAATACAGAGTATAGAATATCCCTAATAGAGCACATTCTACCGAAAAAATCTTTTTTTTGCATGTACTTTTTATACCTTTCCATAGAAATTTAGTCAGCTGATTGAACCATTTTGTACTGGGAAGTGAAAAAAATATATTTATAATAGTAAAAATATATAATATAATAGTGATAAAAATATAATAAAATATAATATAATATAAAAAAATATAAATTGATTCAAATTCAGGCAAAGAAAAAATTTTTTGCTCAAATAATTTTTTCACTTCCCAGTACAAAGTGGTTCAATCAGCTGACAAAATTTCCATGGAAAGGTAAAAAGAAAGTACGTGCAAAAATTTTTTTTTCGCTGAAATGTGGTCTATTAGGGATACTCTATCAAGTATTAAATTTTTTTCACTTTGAATTGTAGGACCTTATATATATAATTTATTATTATTATTATATTTTAGGGTAGGTTGAAGTAGTTTAAAACAAGCAAAACGAGTTTTTATTTACATTTATTTTTATGAACTTACAAGACTTAAATTATCAAGCTACTTCACAGCTAGGTACCACTTATGTACAAGTGTACAACTAAATCACAGAGTAGATAGTCTGAAAACTAAGTGAGAAGCTTAGATTAGATCAAGCTAGGCACTAGGATTATTTTAATATCTGTAAACGATTAGTGTCCAACCGAAAAACCGCTAGCGTAGCAGTTACCCGTCAAGTTTGTTTTGTTCTGTGCTTTTTTTTATTAACAGTTTTTTTTTTAATTTAAAGAATTCATAGCGTAATGTAGTCGAAATGGCTTATGAGGACTATATCACTAGGCCGTGCGAGCTCATTACTATTTTAGTGCATAAAATTCATTACCATTTCAATGCTCTTAAGCTGGTAGTAGGAAAATTAGTGTTTGAGTTGTCATTTTAAAATGAAACGATTTGATGGGAAACTGATTAAACCCCGAAATCCCAGATATAACAGTACCATCTCATCTGTTGATAATGGGAGCACTGTCATTTCAGCCAATCACAAAGCTGAAAAACGTTAGTTTCGCCATTTGCAACTGAACAAGTAAGTTGGCAGGTCTGATTAGTTATGTGATTATGATTATCTATCTACAAATGTTATCGACTTTGATCAGTTACCTTGTCCAAAATATATTATGTTATGATCTAACTCCGTTTATATGGTGCGCTTGCGGTAAAATCCTCGTAAAGGCCGAACTTGAGAGGGGAGGTGTTCTTTACAAAGAAGAATCCCAAAACTGTTAGTTTTATACAAAAGTTCAAATAGGGTAAAACTTTATGCAAATTGAATATCAAAATCGTGAAAAACCAAATTATGGCGTTATTAACACAGTCCCGTTAGGCGTTCATACGAAATTATTTTCTATTAAACCTAGTGGGGTCGCCTCACTTCGCTTAGCTCAGCTCCCCTTTATTTGAATGTAAACCTCGTTTCGCTCGTTCTAATTTTGACTTCACCTCCGCGAGCTTCAGTACTCACCAGAGATGCAGCGTCTATCTATCCTACTTGCGCATACCACGTTTCTCAATGTGTGAGAGAGTAAGAATCATGGAAAGACACTATCGACGGCGCGCGGGCTGGACCCTCTAAATTGCAACTATGGGACAGAAGCTTCATGCTCAACCTTCAACCTATCTAAGAAACTGCAAAGAAATGAAATCTTTTTAGTTTGGGGCAGACAATTGTTTTTCATTTACCTTTGCCTACTCGTTTTATTTAGGTAGAATTAATTATTGCGAGCCGACAATACAAATTTGTTGTAATAATGGATAATCTTAGGCTTAAAATAGGTTTAGCTCGAAACGGTTGTTGAGGCTGCATTGCATACCATTGATTAAATTACTTATGGTCAATTACTATCGGTTTAGGTTGGGCACTAATAATAATATATTTTTTATATATTTTTTTCTTTTATTGATTTATGGATATTATTTAATATTGTGCCTCGCTCATCTTTCATTATTATAGCTAATTATTTATAATAGAAAGAGAACAATAGGCAAGTGGTGATAAAACCGCTTTATCGATATTATAGTACAGGAGGCACTAAACAAAAGAGCACGTTAGTTTGTTATGAAAATGATGTGCTTATCTGTGTGTATCTGAACGAGTGAAGAAAGCAGCTTGTTAACGATCTGTCATTTCAAATGTAGGACATTTGGTAAGCTTTCGTTTATATAGCCAAATTCATACTGGAGACTCGGTAAGTGGCCAGGACCAAGGTTCAATGACTCTGCGAGATACGAAAAATATTTTCTTGTACCCTTAGGCTGAGATTCAGAGTGCATTTTGAGACCGAACTCAACAGGAACTCAATCTTACAAACGTCACTCTAGTATGGGATCACGTCGCTTTTTGACGTTTGTAAGATCGAGTTCGGACTCAAAATGCACTCTGAATCTCAGCCTTATGCTAGTTCAAGAACAATCTCGACACGATTAGTATAGGAATCTAAATTTAATTTTACGTATTTGACACAAAGGGTAATTGAACCTGGGTCCTGACCACTTTCCGGCTCCCCGGTATGAATTCGGCTTTATAAACAAAAGTAACCTTATTATACGGATCGGGCAACTTTACCTCAGGTTTACAAATATAAAAATGAATAAAGTTTTACCGAAATTCTGTTGTCATTATCATTAGCTTTTTGGATATTAACTTGACCCGCTCTAGGTAAACGAAACAGCTGTAGGTAGCCAGACGTTGACTTAAGTTATTGAAACTATAGGTATATAAGGTCCTACAATTCAAAGTGAAAAAAAATTAACAGATGATAGTGTATCCCTAATAGACCACATAACACCGTAAAAAGATTTTTTTGCGCGTACTTTTTTTTACCTTCCATAGAAATTTAGTCAGCTGATTGGTACTGGGAAGTAAAAAAAATTTTTGAGCAAAATATTTCAAGTGGTGGGTGCCAGTGGGTGGAACAGTGGATCAGCTCACAACGGGATCTGCCATGTGCCTAATCTTCCATCGGGCTCCATTCAACACTGAACTACCGCAGGGCGGCAAGTCGGCCTATAGTTTACGAAGATCGATAAAAAAGACAGTTTTGTTCGCGACGAGCAAAACACCCCTATATTTCAATAGTTTGCCATTGAATCGCATTAACTTAATTCTTTGATTTATTGAGCAAAAAATTTTTTCTTCGTCTGGAATTTGATCAGTGAACGATACATGATCTACCCTAGAATTATTTTCACTTATTATTGTAGGACCTTATATAGATTCAGTAAACGAAGCGAAGAAGCACAACATTTTCATAACAAAACGACGTGATTGTTTTATTCAGTGCCGCCTAGAGACTAATGTAGGAAACAACATTTGAAGCATTAAAGGTATTTATTATCATGATATAATTATTGAGGGCATATCACGGTGCGTAGTTTGACAGACACGTGAATATGAGGTCACACCGTAAAGCAGAACTTTGTTCGTAGCCGGTCCACTGGGTATAGCTTGACAAGTTCAAGCGCGATGTTTTGACGTGAGCAAAACGGAACACATTCATTTCCCCGTGGTTTGCGGGGCCAGTTAGTAATATTCAAATCTTAGTGTACGTGCGGCTAAATGAACTTCGGAGGGTTGATTGATACACTGGTGTTGCCCGTTTTATCTGGATGGTTGTAGCAGGAGTAGAGCGAATTTCAAGTTGTTTCCCAGTCCGATCAATCTGAAGTTGGATGGAGTTACCGCAGATCGCAAAAATGTATGGTGATGTTTCTCTCCATATTCAAATAGCTTCTTCACAGAATTTCCAAATCGCAATGCCGTATTTGGGGGAACTTTTTCTGGAAAAATAAATTGTCATATCAATTAAAGAAATATAACATTTATGATAGGTAATAAATATAATAAATAAATAGTAATAACTAATATTCATATTGGTGTGGATTCGGTGTAACACGACTTAACTAATTTGACAGGACTAACCTTATTTTAAGCGTCCTGTCCTTGTCTCTTCGATACAGAATGCTTCAATTTAGTCCCGAATCGACACCATTGTATATCTTAAGATAACCCTATGACCTTTGTGTGAAGCATCGTACATTAAAGGGTTACATTTTACCATTACTACAAGCATTTCTTTAAAATGTCATCGAGACGGCTGGAAGCCACGGCCGGCCGCGCTCTAAACGTCACTGTACATTACCTTAGTATTAGTATACATTTTCATACAATGCACTATGACGACGCGAATTAATCTTTATAACATAAAACATATCGTCACGACATGTTTCCCCGATGGGGTGTCAGAGGTGTTCCCGAGTGTAAACTGTGAAATGCAAGTCGCAGGCAACACCCGATTCACCCGCGTTTCATCGACGATTATTACGTCCCAACGTGATGGGTGGTGAGCCCTATCGCCGTCCTTCGGGCATAATTACACGCTTTTTAGGGCATGCTGGTTTCCTCACGATGTTTTCCTTCACCATTCAGCAAGTGGTAAGTATTACTTAGGTAAGAACACAAATACTACGCACATAAATTCCGAAAAACTCATTGGTGCATGCCCGACCGGGGATCGAACCTGGGTCTCAAGATTGAGAGGCCAGCGTTCTACTTTTATAATTTTAGTTTTTTTTTCTGTAATCTTAAGTACCTATATACTTGCATGACCTGTCTATAACTTTAAGTATGAGATGGGGCAAACTGAAAACCAGTGCTGTAAAGTTGCTTACAACTTTCAGCAAATGCTGAGTTTCCATCAACAGACATTTTGTCGCATAATAAATATTGTATGTTAGAATATTTTATAATTTATTGTTATGTATGTTTTTGCCACAATAAATATATTTCTATTCCTTTAATGAGCCGTCGGAGGTAGCGTTCAAGCCGCTGGTAGTCGTGTACGATGTTTTGAAGAAACCAAGGCCTAAAGCCTATATACAGGGAATTTTTATACGGGGTTGCTCAGTAGGTAGGATGCTAGACTTCCAATCTTGAGATTTATAGAGTTTTCGGGATATTATGAGCATTGTATTTGTGTACTTAACACTTCCTGACAGTGAAAGGAAAACGCTGAGGTAAACGTACATACATCCCCGAAAAAGCATTTTTTCCTTTCCGCAGGTTATGTTTCTTTAGAAAATTTGTTCAGTATGATTAGGAATTATGCGGTTTCATATAAAGAGATAACTGGTCATTTACACTCAGAATACTTACTCTTAATTTTAGTTCTATTCTATCGATTTCACCTCCCAGCATATCCACAATATTTTCACCGTGTTTTAGAAGGAACGCTTCTACATCATCTATGGTTTCTATTTTCTTCATATCCTGAAAAGTGATACAACAATTTATTATGGTGCATCAGTGAACAAAATGGCGTTGAAAATTTGTTAAGAATAAATACACCACCTCCATTAGTATATTTAAATCATGCTTCTCCAAATACGATCTTGTTAGCGCTCTGCCGTCGAAATCAACTTCAGCCTGAAAAAATACATCACAATCTTAACTTAATCTTAATACAGTGGGCCGAAATATATCGAATATATGTTATTTTTTCATACTTAATTGCTACAAAATAAATAATCTTAAGTTGTAGATGTTATACCACGTTATACCTAAACCGCAAGCGCTATACCGCGCCTTAGGCGCAAGCCACACAGAAGCGGCGCGGCGCGCTACCGGCGTGCATTGGATGCGCCCGTGGCACGCTCACGACGGGACGGTGTGTATCGGTGGTATTCAAGTGTTTGATTTTGATCTGACAAGATGTAGGCGAGGTGACGGGTGATGCGCGCCGGCGGTGCGCCTTGGGAGCGCCCACGTCGCAACCGTGGCGTGCCGTCTCGACGCCTTTCCAATGTTCTTTCATACAAAATGTAGGAGAAGGACATGGTGCAAAACAGATAGAAGAGGTGCGCTGATGGTAAGGTCCGACCGAACCCGAAGTTTCAGTCTCGGCCGAGAACGAGACCGAGAAATAAATGAATTCTCGGCCGAGACCGAGACTTACAGATATATTTAAAAAACTACGATAAAAGTGTCATCAATCACTTTTACGACATAAAACTAAAAAAAAGCATTTTTTTTACAGGTTTTCACCATTAGGTAAGTTTTCAAGTCTTACAATTTGTAAGGTTTACTATAAGTCACTATGTACTGATAAGGTCACCATATATGGACGCGTCTCCGTACAAACTGATTGTGACGTCTACAGCCTACTAATTTCTGTTTTTCTTTACTCTAAAGTCTTGTCATGGTGTATATCTAGGGCGTAATTCTAAAAATAGTACCTACCTAATTACTCTCGGCGCGGCCGAGAATCTCGGCTTGTTTTGGCCGAGACCGAGAGGTTCGGCAGTAAATCGAGACTTGCCGAGACCGAGACCGAGATCTCGGTCGGACCTTAGCCGATGGCGCGCCCGCGCCCGCACCTTTTCCGTTTGGCTTGCGACTTAGGTAGCTTCTAGTAGTAGCTGAGCGGGGAGGGGCAGGGACTACTCGCGTAGTGAGACTCCCATACTAAAATCGTACCTACCTCTTTATATCAATGTTGGATTGCTATACTTTGCCTTTTCTATTTACATGCTCCTTCATATAGATAAAGTATGTTAAGGCTTTCATGATGCATACTTTTGAAATATATCAAATGTGTAAGCAGTTTTCAAAAGCTATTCAAGTTTTTTTACGAAAAATAAATTTCTGCTCAATCGGAGGAGCAGTTTTTGAGTTATAACATAAATTCGCAAAAAAAGGTTATCGTTTTATGACGGAACTCTTAAGAAATGTTGGTCTCCCGCAAGTCGTCCTACCCGTTAGCAGTTCTGATTTCTCTATCATATAGTAGCTTGACTTTCGGGCCACGGTACAACATACGAGCTGTAGTAGATTTTAGATGATTTACCTTATATCTTATTAAGTTGCTTCCTATATCTATACCCTTAACATCATGGATGGCCCGGATCATGAAATCCCTTTCCAATACGCTGTTTATTTCGTCCAGCTGCTCTTGAGGTATGGACCTGTAATTATTTATTTCATCTGTAACGCAATTTGGACAAAGTGAGTCGATTACCCCACTTTCATCGTGAAGCAAGTACACATTATCCTATCTCACGAAGTCTGTTTGGCTATGGTTGTAGTAGTGCGTTCACTCACACGCACTTTTTTGTAGGTGCGTAACTTCAGGGTCGTAAAAACGCGCCACGCACACAACACGTGCTTATCTGTACACATCACTTCTACAACCTTAGCCAAACGGACATCGTGATGTGATATTGTGGGAAAATTTTTGTTTAGATGGTCAGGGTTTTAAATACGGCAGGGGCACACTAAAGCCGATTTTGAAGGTATTAATTTTAGGCCAAGAAACTTGCTAAAAAACGTAATTTTAAGTGACAGAACTATATATTGCTATTCTGGGTCGCGTTCATAAATTATGGGTCTCGACACGGGTTCTAATGCCATCTCTGTCGCACGCTTTGAATATTGTATATGCTATCCTGCTGTCAGTGTCGGAACCTGACGAAAGTGTTAATTAATGAACGGGGGTCTGAAGGGCGTACCAACTAAACTTATCAAGTCTTTTAAACGCTCTTAAATCAAACTATTCTTTTTTAATTAAATCAAACGACAGCTCTAAAATGTGCCTTGAAATTACCAAAACAAGTTAAAATCACAAAGTTGAGTAAATTATGGCTGTCAAACTAAAATTTTAGTTTGACGTTTATAAAATGATGACTTGAAAATGGTTCTTCGTTTTAACCATACTTAAGTTTAATTTTATGTATGTCAAACTAAAACTAAAGCCTGCAAAATCGGCTTTACTGTGTCCAGATAATTGTTTAAAGAGGGAACGACTGTTACTTGTCCCTGGAGATTCTGCTTGCTTGCCTGCTTGGCTTTGACTAGCATAAAAGAAAACCACTATGCGATAAGTAAAAAAGTACTTCTATTTACATTGCTTTGTGCATTCCCCAAATAATGTTGATTAAATTTCAACTAATCGAGCGCTCAAGATCCATGCAAGAACCTGTATTTGTGTCAATATCCTTACCTCCCAACCAGCGCCCCAACATTAGTCAGTATGATGAAAGACGCAACGCCTCCCAGTAAAGTCCCGACCAGTATACTGCCGACGGCATCCGGTAAAGGGTTGCCAGTATACTGGGATATCGCCATACAGGATGAAGCGACGATAACGCCCGCTACGGCCGCCGTGTCTTCTAACAACACCACGTTCACTGACGGGTCCGAGCTGCGCATCACTGGAAAAAAGTATTAAATATAGCTCTCGTTATGAAAACATAAATTCATATAACATTAAAATTCTGGTTGAAGTGACCATTCTTTCTTTCTGAAGTATAATGCCCACTTAGCATCGTAAAACTTGTAACCGAGAAGAGGAGGAAGGTATCTCGACATGGCTCATAACCATAAGGTTACTTTTAGCCAACAGATGCATTATCTTCATTAGCCAGAGCATATGAGAAATAAAACGAATGGCATTTTCATTTTACAACCAAGACCTTTTGCCCACCTAGTCATTTTACAACCAAGACCTTTTGCAATCAGGACGTTTTGCCTACCTAGTCATTTTACAACCAAGACCTTTTGCAATCAGGCCGTTTTGCCTACCTAGTCATTTTACAACCAAGACCTTTTGCAATCGGGACGTTTTGCCCACCTAGTCATTTTACAACCAAGACCTTTTGGAATCAGGACGTTTTGCCTACCTAGTCATTTTTCAACAAAGATCTTTTGCAATCAGGACGTTTTGCCTACCAAGTCGTTTTACAATCTAGACCATATGAACCCAACCCATTTTTTCTTGCTCAAAATCAGACAAATCTGCAAGAGAGAAGTTTTCTAGTGTGTGACTATGAGACTCTTGATGAACTGAGGGCAGTTAAGTATACCCGAAAAAAGGCACAAAGATCGTTTTCGCTGTGTTTCAGCTGGCTTCCCTACCACCAACATCTACTGCTTGTGCACAGTATTCAGTATATAAGGTGACTTTAATTTATGCAGCCAAATCCTTACTGAAGACTCAGTAAGTGCTCAGTAACGAGGTTCGATGACCCTTTTTGTGGAATTCTTAATTATTATTTTTGTGTTCCTTTACAAACGCAAGCCCGCACCGAGTCAATAACTATGGGACGTCAAGATTTTATTTTGCGAAATTAGCAAAAAGTGTTATCGATCCGTGTTACTAATCACTTACCAAGACTCCAGTATGAGTTTGGCTGTATAATTAAGTCACCTTATATAGGATGAAATTAAATCAACCGACCAAATTCATACTGGAGACGCAGTTACTAATCAAGAACTAGGTTCAGTAATTTTTTTGGCCAATTTCGAAAAAAAAATTTTTTTGCTCTCTTACTGGTTGGACTAGTTCAAGTACAATTCCTAGTGCAGGCACTAATGGGGCAAAAACGATTTTTTTTCGAATTTCTCCTGGAGGGTCATTAAACCTAGTTCCTGATGACTAACCAAGTCTCCAGTATGAATTTGGTCGGTTAATTTAATTTCACCTAGTATATTCTGCTAGCCGGGCCGCTACCACTTCACACTTCAATCTTGCACAAATTGTAGATAGGTACCTACCTATACATCTAAACTATCCTCATAAAACAATATCCCTTAGTGAAAACATCAAAATCCGTTTCGTAGTTTTCGGAATTTCGCGGCTATTTGTTCGAAATTTTGCACACACAGACACGGCGGGGGATAACATTTTATAATTGGTTTATACCATTATAATGACGAATGATGATGTTGAAACATTTAGCTATCTCCTACCTATACTTTAGGTAAGGTTCGATTTCCGTTCTTCAGGGGTGTTTTATAAAGCAGGCCATAAGATGTTTTTCTGTTTTTTTTATATAAATTAAAAAATTTTAACAAAATGTCAAAACCTTTTTTTTAATAATGCGACGTAGAGCGTAGAGAATAATGTAAATAAATAAAAATAAAAAGTCGTACCATATTCATACAAGGACATATTAGCTTCTTTCGCACCCTTTCTGACAGCACTCAAAGCTACCAAAAGTGTGGCGCCTTCTGAAACAACAGCTCCACCAAGCACGAAATAAGCCTGAAATATATACAAATTACTTTATAGCCCTTTTGTCATTGTCGTAGGTTTCAAATTCCCTCGCTTCATTGCTTACCCAGTAAAAATCTTGCATCGGCTGTGGATCAAAGATGCCAGTAACACCGTGGTAGAAGGATAAGCCACTCCCGACGCAAAATATACCAACGCCAGAGATAAGTGATGACACGTATCGCATGTTTGTATAGCCATAAGGGTGGTCTGGATCAGCCATCTGAAATATAAAATGGTACATTAGTGCAGAGAGCAAAAAGTGAGCTGGACAAGGACAAGTATACATTCACTCTGCGATGGCAACAAGAAGCCACAAATACATCAGCGACCTATCCAAATTTTAGCCACGCAGCGATGTGCGAGCTGAATTGCAGTAGCAATTGAGAGTAGCTTTTTATTCGTGACATGTCTTCGAAGAGTGTGTAGTGCTATTACTTCTTCTGTGACATAGGCAACATCCTAGGTCTTATCGACTCTTTGCATGTGGGGGCCAAGCGTGAACAGGGATTACGTCTAAGGTGACTATGATGAGAAGAGTATGGGAGAGAAACGACGTTTGTTTTATGCAGTCTTCGTCTGCGAGGTGCAGGACAGTGTAAGTACAGGTGTGCCTACACTCAGCGGGACCCCATGTCCTATGACGATGCCAGTAGTTGAGGGAGTTACTTCCAAATTTGTTCTATCGAATCCAATCAAATTTTCAATTTGTTCCGTCAAAATAGACGAGGGACACGTTTTTTAAGGCGACCTCCAGCCGGCGGGACACTTTCTATTTATAAGCCTCGGGTCAGGAACTCCAAATGGGTGTCAAACGTTAGTTCTACTTGCCTGTATTATGTACTAAGCAAAAACAAGTTTCTAACATGTGTTATTTCGATAATAACTGGGTTTGAAACAACCTCCAGCCAGCGGACAACTTTTTTTTCGTAAAGATGAGGAAGCTAGGAGTTATATCAATCTCTTCTCTCCAATTAGTTCTACTAAGTAATTATAAACACTTATATTTTAACGATAAACAACAATGCAAAAAATAAAAATGATCGAATGGTTGCATGGTCTAGCTCCCTTTGCCTTGCACAATAAAAAAAAACCCTTCCTAAGCCACATGAAAAAAAATTGTCCGCTGGCTGGAGGTTGTTTCAAACCCAATTATTATCGGAATAATACATCTTAGAAACTGGTTTTCAATTAAGTAAGAAGGACTAACGTTTGACACCCATTTGAAGTTCCTGAGCCTTATAAATAGAAAGTGTCCCGCTGGCTGGAGGTCGCCTGTAAAATCGTGTCCCTCGTCCATTTTGACGGAACAAATTAAAAATTTGATTGGATTCGATAGAACAAATTTGGAACTAACTCCCACAACTACTGGCATCGTTATAGGACATGGGGTCCCGCTAAGTGTAGGCACGCTAAGTACAAGGGAGGGTAAAAATTAGGTTTAAATTTTTGTGCTAACATCTAAATTAACATCGGACATTATCGCGGCTTTTGAAGGTCACCAGCAGTAGTTGTCCCCTTAATATCAGTAACCATATCTCGATGTTTGATCTTGATGCAGTGTAGGTACAAGTACCTATGTACTTTAGATGAATTCATGCGAAGGTTCAAATTACTATCGAGTATGTATTATATTCATACTTCTGTTTTTAATGTTTTATGTGAAATTCTTAGGTGGCCCTCGAAGGTCTGCCCCCGCTTGTTACGCCAATGAACTTACAGAGTCGGGCTGGTTGCAAACAGTTCCGTGTACGCCAGAGATTAAGGATATGACTATGACTAAAAAGATTACAAATTGTTTAGCAAAGTTTAAATATCTAAATCTCATCCCCTTTCAAATTGTTGCTCTAAGAAAGAAAGATAAACATAGATAACTGATAACGATAACTAAGCCATAAATAGTGGAGATCATAAGATACATATCTATAAGTGTTTACCTGAACTGATTTGTGTATTCCATAGGCTAAAATTATCTGGTTGACAGTGTCAGCCAGAGAATGAATGCACTCTGAGAATAGACTATGGGATCCAGTGTAGCACCATGCGACAAGTTTTAGAACGAAATTACACCCATTTCTGAAAGTAAAATTTACGAAATCAGTTAGAATAGTACATTACGATACTTCTCGCACGAGTTTCGTATAATATTTTATAGCACAAGTGCGGAAAATGCCGACTTTACGCAAGCGCAGCGTGCGTAAAGCGGTCATTTTACGCACGGTGTGTTATAAAGAATATTTTAAGCAGTTAGATTAAGGTAAAGCGAGTCGTGCCACACGTAGCGCGTGGTTATTTTTGATGACAACCCAGAATCACTTTGGCCTAGGCCAAACTAGTTTGTCCTAAAATCGGGTTATATTATTTGTGACCGAGGTACGATGAAAGGGCTCACCACATATCACGTTGGAACCTAATAATCATTGGTGAAACATGTCGTTACGACGTGAACCCTAAAGGGGATGTCATGGTGTTCCCAAGTGTGAACTGCGATGTACAAGTCACAGTCGATACTTGATACACCCACTGAAACGTGGATGTATTGTATAATAAGCGTGGATATGATACTACTAGAAATTAGTGATATGTACCTAGAAAACTCAGATGAGAGCTAGAAATATTGTGAACAATGACATCCAGTTTTCAGCAATAGACAAGAAAATGAAAATAGATAAATAGTGGAATGTTTTCTCACATAGCTACCGCAGTCAGCACAACTCGTCCAGATCGAGTTCTCAATCCTACTTCTTCATCTTTTTGATTCTGTTCTCTTCTGTATGTCCTCAACCTCCTTTTCACAGTAAATACATCTAAAATGATCAATTTGTTGTTAAGTATCACTAATTGCAATATCCAGGTTGGTACCAACCCTGACCATGCACAATTTGCTGTCTGCCTACTATGGTTATTTTAACGCTGTCCTATTGTATGGCATAGACTTATGGGGTATGTCGGCTGATACGGATCGACCGTTCATAATCCAAAAGAAGATGGTACGAAGGCTATCCAGAGCCATGCCAGGTACTCACTCGAAGCCGCTATTTATCAAGCTCGGTATTTTGACTGTCCCGTGTTTGTATATCCTGGAGGTTGCAAAATATGTGAGGCGGAACCCTACGGAGTTTCCTGACAAAAGTTCTGTCGATCACGGTTATAGTCTCAGGCGTCTACAAGACCTTCGAACACCGAAACATCGTCTCACCAAAACTGGAAATTCGCTTTTTGTAATGGGACCGCGTATTTATAATAAAATACCTGACTCCATAAAAGAATGTAGGAGCTTCTCATCGTTTAAAAATAAACTCAAAACATTATTAAAAAGTAAAGCTTACTACACTGTTAGCGAGTTTCTTGCTGAGTAAATTATCGTTACCTGTATTTGACATATGTATGTACACAACAATTTAATTTTATATTAATTGACATATTTATATGCTTATTTTTTGTATTAATTTGACATTTAAATCTACCAATATTATAATTACCTAGGCAAGCATTTTATTTGTTAAAATATTGAATGTGTTTTAATTTTTATAACTTAATAATTAATATTATAATTATATGAACTTTAAATATCCTGTATATTAACTTGACGATGTAATTTACTGAATAAATGAATATGAATATAATTGTATTTAACCTTTCTATGCCCACGCATTGGTCTCTCAGACCGACACAGTGACAGACGACTGATTTACTAATAATTTCCATAAGAGACTGTAGCAAAAGACTGTTAGTCGCTTAAAGTAAAAAGAAATGTATCTTTGATATATTTCCTTCAAAATATCGAAAAAAAGTTTACGCAAAAAATATAAAAAGGCCAGCCTTTAGAACTTTCGGTCTCAGGCACCATGCGCTGGTATATGTGTTATTTTATTTGGCACGGGTAGAGTAAGGTTAGTAAAATTGGTAAATTTTCAAGATAACAAATGTTCAATACCATTTCAATGGTTTATTTACCTTGCTCGTATCTTCTTCTATCTAACTCTCTTCTCAGCATTTCTTTGTCCAGGGCCTCTTTGGAACCCCAAACCTTTTAACAGAATAAAGTTATTACTTCAAAACTGAGATGGGAACAGCAATGTACCTAGAGTATGTCTGAATCACCGCTGCTCCCATCTCAGTTTTGATGGGTAGTGGAATAGCTCGGTAGTAGTTGTAATTTTCATCCGAGATGAGTGGAATGTGGATCTCAAAGAGGAAGTAGTTAGTTGTCACTCGTGCTTTTACGGAAATTAACTTATACAGTTCCTTCAAGTCCCCTCTGACGTCTTCAACTGGCAAGGATAAAGTTCTTGGAAGACTTCCAGATATCTCATTCAGCTGCTTAATCAAGACGACTGGAGATAGCAGGTGGATGTCTATGTGACCTTTGTAGATATTAGTTAAAGTATTGTAGAGCATTTCCTGAACTGTTTTCAAGTTGTTTATCAGTAGGTATGCAGCAAATGAAGCGGAGTTAAAATAGTTTGAAGCCATTACTATTTCCATTTCTGATTCGATCTTTGCGAAGTTTGAGTTAGTTAGCTGCATGAAGTGGTCGATGAGCGTAAACTGTCGCAGAATGTTTTCTTCACTTCTTTCCGTTGTTATGACCCCCTTTACTGACAGTTTTGTGCAATAGCGTATGATGTTTCATATTGCACTCCTTGCAAGTTTTAGCCGACGTACATTGTTCATTTCCGTGGCTAAATAAACAGTTTTTGCAAATATGCAATTTCGCAACTGTATTATTTCGTTGAACTGGATCTAAGTCAACGAACTTAGGACATTGCATTAGCACGTGGTCATTATTGCAAAATGGGCACTGTCCATATGTTGCATGATAAATTCTTGATTGAGCTTTCTTGAAGTCAAAATTGGGTTTTTTGGCCCAATGGGATTTCTCTGCTGAGCTGGATGAAGTTGGTTTTTGGTTTTCACCGAATACTTTCTTTGGATTTTTTATGGTTTCGTAAGCCATAAACTTGCTTTCCAAGAAATACAGGAAGTTTTGTAAGTTGGGTAACGCCCTTTGATCGGGAAGCTCCTTTATATATTCTTGATAAGTTCTTGAGTCTAGCTTTTGTGCCATAAGATGCACAATGATAGGATCCCAAGAAGATGTATTTAGGCCAATGTTTGACAGTCCGTTCAAACATTCAGTTGTGACGTCATGCAACTTCTTGAGGTTGTAAGCCTCAGGTTGTTGGATAACTGGAAGCTGTAGCATCGCATTCATGAAGGAAGTAAACTGTAGGCGTTGATTGTCATACCGTTGGTTTAGTATTTCCCAACACCCGTGATAGTTGTCGGTGCTAATAGTTAAGTGTTGCACCAACTTCTCCGCTTCTCCCCGCAGCTTAGTTTTGAGATGCTGCATCTTCTGTGCATCATTTATCGTCGGGTTGTTATGAATAGTTTCGACAAAAAGATCTTTGAAGGAAATCCATTGTTGATACTTTCCGGAAAACTCTGGAACCTCTACCCTCGGCGCTGATCTTTGGTAGTGAATTGTAGACCAAATCTTGTCATTGAGAGCTTTCTTCATCGCGTCATATTTGCCCTCAATATTGACAAACATGCCGTAATAAGTTTCGTTGGACCCGTTCAGTTGAGCTTCTAGTTCCCAGTGGAGACTATCGATCTTGTCCCACTTTGATTTTAAGATGGTAAGGTGATCTTCAAGTTCCCATTTATCTCTAGTTGTGTCAATGTCAATTTTCGACATTGCTCGGTCGAGAGCTTTAAAGTTGCATTCTTGCTTGCTGAGCAGTTGCTTTAAGTTGTTGTTATTGTTGTAACCCTCTTCCGCGATACCAGTAAGATCAAAGTTCACATCTTTTGGCTTGCGTAGGGATGCCAAGAGATATATAATATCGGCTTTTGTAGCTTCATACATTATGTCGGTTCGGTTATATACATCGTCTTGGAAGAAGTTGATGGTTTTATCTTCAATTTTTTGCTCGAGAACCTCGTGACGCGACTTGAAATTAGCCCATAAGTCTTCGAGCGATTCCAGCCGCTTAGTTAGGTAGTCTTCACTTTTTCTCGACACGCTGTCCTTTTTATAGTTGGTACATAAAGTTTTAATACTTTCGAAGCAAGTTGACTGAAGCGAAAGAGCTTCCATCTTAAGTTGATTTTCTTCTCAGTTGCGTGAAGAAAATATGTAGTCAATAAGATACACTGAAGTTAGTCACTAAAGTTAGTAAAGTTGGTTAATTTTCTTCTCAGTTGTCTGAAGAAAATATGCAGTTAAGGAAATATCTTGAAGTTAGTTAAAGTTTTTATTATCTGTCACGTGTGTAGTTTACGATGCCAGATGGTAAGCTTGGCAAAGACCACGAAGTTTCGGTAGTCTTCGCGTTCAGGATTTTCTTCAAACCTCGTAACTTGAAGTTTTCACGCTCCGAAACTTGTAGAATTCTGAAGTAACTCCGCAGTCCGTGGATCAAAGGTGCTGCTGTTCCTGCGCCTCAGTGTGCTTATTATCCTATCTACAATGTGTGCGCCTTCTCAATCTGACTGGGGAGATCCGCTTATGGAAGGCCAGTCAAACCGAATCGCTTCTCTGAGTAGATGAGGACTTTAAACAACACTGAAGTAAACTCTCGAAGGACCATAAAATGTAGGAGCTAATAGTTAAGGTTCCGTACATTTGAATGAAGTTGTAGTTATTTAGTTGTGGAGCACGAAGAGAAAGAATAGAAGAAACCTCAGTTAAGGTACTATATTGACGTAAGTACAGAGTTAAGTTTGACGTCTCTTTCTCTATATGTGTCGGTATCGACAGTTGGATTCGTACTACTTTAAAACAGTAAACATGTATAAATTGTCGCTAAGTAAATAAAGTAGGTTGCAACGTGAGCAAAACAATGTGCGGTTTCGAAACCGTACAATTTCCTTCAATGCACACGCGCATAATGCTTTAGAAATTAATTGTACTACAACGTATTTACCACATCATTTGTCAATTTTAATTTTGTGGATGTATATTGATACCACAGTTTGTCAATTTATAAATTGTGGTATTTATACTTGAGCTTAAATTATGGATAAATATCAAATATAAATTAACATATAAATAAAACATTATATTATTGATATACAGGGTAGCACGTTGCAATGAGACAATACGGGGATATCCAAACAATAAGAGATGGAGAAACGGGTTTGAAGATTTTAGTATGGAGGTTGGCCTCTCCTACCCATCGCCATTTTTATTTTTTTCCAAAATGGCGGCCATGAATATTTCTGATAAAATCAATAGTTTACATAGGTACCTAATTACAAACAAACAATTTCTTTTTCCAAAAGCTCGTAATATGACAAATTTCCAAGATTTAAGGACAGCCATCACACGCAAACCTAATCAAACCTTCATACAAACGCAAACACGAAACTGTGCGGTGTATATGAAATATTTTATAATATTTTAGGCTGAGTTTATTGACGGTGTTACACGACTTAACTTATTTGACAGACAGCTAGGAAAACTTAATTTAAACAGTCTGTTTTTTTCTTTCTGTATCGTAAAGACAAAGACAGGACGCCTAAAATAAGGTTAGTCCAGTGCTTCGACACCAATATCTAGATCTACTCCAAATTAGAACTAAAAATCGGGAAAATCTTTTTGGGAGTGGGTACCGGACTAGGTCTTGCAAAGAAACGTTATGTCAGCTATGTGTCCACTAATTTTAACTTGAAAACTTCCAGCATGTCTATTCCCTTAAAACTAGATATTGGCGGAACCAATGTGCGGAGACACATTATAGGAAGCCAGATAAAACGGCTTTAATTTGATTCTAATCCATGTGTGTCAAATCAATGGAAACGCTTTATTTTTGTATTATTTTGGAACTCACAGTAAGCTACATATTACTTGTAAAATAATAATCTTATGAATAAAGAATGGAAAGAATTAGTTGAATGGAAAAGAAGAGCAATGAAGAGGTCCTGTAGATTGTAAATGGAAAGCGAGATTTGATGAAGACTATAGATAATAGAACGACTCGACAATTATATCAAAAACATAGTTGAAGGAAAAGTGGAGGAAAACAAAAAGAACGAGAGGAAGGCCCAGGAGAACATTCATGGATCAAGTTAACAGAAAAAGTAAATGTCGTGTCAGTGAAGGCGGAGTGCAGAAGTGAATGGAGCAGACTTCACCGACAAGAGCACAGCTCTTAAATAGAACTAGCTTTTGTCCACGAATTCATCCGCGTGGAGTTCGGTTCGGTTCCCTTAGAGGGCGAATTTTCAAAAATCCTTTGTGGACGCCTACGTCATTACAACTATCTGTATACCAAATTTCAGCGAAATCCGTTCAGTAGTTTCTGCTGTGCGTTGATAGAAGAGTCAGTCAAGTTTGCCTTTTATATAGTCAGAGATGATGAATGAATGTACTTATAAAATGGGATTTTAGCGAATAAATAGTCCAAATGAACACCACATGTTCCGTTGATAAGTAGGTTGATTGGTGTTTCATCCGTCGCCCCAAGGTCTAATCCTAAAAACGACTGCGCTGATTTAACTGAAATTTTACGTATGTGTAAAATTAGATGAGCCTTCCAGAAAAAAATGCTTTCAAAAGACGTACAAGTTTCAGGTACATTTCACATACTTGTTTAATAAAACCGTAAAATACAACAAGATATTTCGTTGCCACATAGCATCTAATCATAAGTTTTACTTTTACAAGTAGGTAAAAATAGTACTAATTTTAATAAAATAAAAAAATTAGACATTTCCTTTGATCTGAAACATTGTGTTTCTTTGTAAGACCTCGTCCTTACTAGTACTAGAAACACTATCGATTGACACCATAATAGAGGTGTATTTTTTTGCAATAGGATAAAGTTCAGTTCCCGGCCAAGATAAGTAATTTTTCTTAAAGCTTTGTAGGTATGTAGTTTTTATTTTCTCCAAAATGGATGACTCTTTACGCAAACTATATTTCTTACATATACTTACGTAGTTTAGATTTTCTCTATACTGCCCCAACTCAACGCGCTACCCTTAGGCCTACCATGAGTTTTGCTTATATTAAAAACACGTTACCGTCTGCGTAAAATATTTTGTATGAGAAATGCTGGTTCCTGTAGTAAGCCGCTAGGGGCGCTGCACAATTTCTCATATATAGTACATTACGATACGAGAGCGATGAAACGTTTTCTGACGAGTGTGAGTTTGCAGCACGAGCCGAAGGTGAGTGCTGCAATCACACGAGTCGAGAAAAAGTTTCTCGCACGAGTATCGTATAATATTTTATAGCAAAAGTGCGGAAAATGCCGACTTTACGCAAGCGCAGCGTGCGTAAAGTGGTCATTTTACGCACGGTGTGCTATAAAATATATTACGCAGACGTTAACGTGTATAGTAAGCAAAACTCATGGTAGGCCTACCTAGGTATATAGGGTGAAATTTAATCAACCGACCAAATTCATACTAGAGACTCGATTAGTGATCAAGAACTAGGTTCAGTAATCTTTTTGGCCAATTTCGAAAAATATTTTTTTTTGCTCCCGTACTGGTTGGACTAGTTTAAGTAAAATTCCTAGTGCAGGTTCTACGGGTAAAATATTTTTTTTTTCGAATTTCACCTGGAGGGTCATTAAACCTTGTTCCTGATGACTAACCGAGTCTCCAGTATGAATTTGGTCGGTTGATTTAATTTCACCTAGTATTTAAACATACGAGTATCATGATGGTAGTTGTACATTTGGTACGCATACACGTCTTTCCGTATTAAACAAGGCCAGACCCAGTACACGACCATAGGAAACTGTCCACGTATATTTTGGAATGCTGTTATTCACTTTTTTTTTCATGCAATTAAATCTGTGTAGGTAAGTTAATAATAATATGATATAACACCCAGTCCCAGGATATAAAACATAAGATGGTAAATAGGGTTGTGCTTTAAATTATTAATTAAATTAAGGGGTTAGTATTAGTAACTTAGTGAGTTTCTGCGAATTATTATCTGAAGATTTCTTTTATTTAGAAGAAGACGCCTGCATGGACTTGGAATATAAACAGCCCATTGGCATAGACTAATAATTACATTGGGAATGAACATATTTTAGAATATAAAACGTTAATCAGAATAAAGGCATACAGACATGAACTAAATAGAATAGAAAAGAGATCAACAATACAGAATGGTGGGCTGCAACTAATCTGGTATACTCTGGAATTGAGGTCATTATTTATACCATAGACTTGTTTTTGTAAGTCCATTATTTGTACACGCTCTGCTTTGCGTACATGCGAAGTATATTCCCGAACTAGCCTATTGACTAATGATGTATAGTGGAAGATATCCACTATATCTATGATAAGCTTGTATTCTAAACTATACGCGATTAGTTTTGGCCTTTTGCATGTGTAGTTGTCTAAAACAGAAATACGCTACGCATACCAAGTATGAATTCTCAACAATAAGACTGAATAGTTGAACAAACCTCGATTGCTTTAGCTTCTACATCTTTGCGGTAATAAACAGTGATGGGTGGCTCAGATTCATATGGTGATCTCCTGAACACTTTAGGTAAAGTTTCCAAGTCTGACTGCTTTAACAGATACTCTGTCATTGCCCGCATTGGTGTGATGAAGTTACGTTCAGTATATGAAGCGGAGAAATCTATCAGTAGTCTTTTTTTGGCTGAAATAGAAATAGTGCTAAACTTCATTCAACCGGTCTTGAGACAAAATGTAAGCATGATAACAGTGGTTTTAAAACATGTATTTTGCGGCATATTGTCTTATGTCAAACACGTTTCCTCATCAGTAATGGCAGTGAAGGAGATTTGATCTTGATGAAAACCACTTGTACACTGTTTACACAAAATTTACTAAACTATAGGTACTTTTAACCTCGAAAAAAACAGTGTACAAGTGGTTTTCATCAAGATGCTTTCCATGTTTCACCAAGTGCCGACGGTCGCAAGTATAAGTTATAAGGAGATTTGAGATGGCCAATTCATTTTTCTTTTTTTTCACAAAATCTGTAAAGGGAGGCTAGATATCCCATTATCTCTGCAGTGAAAAAAAATGTGCGGGGGCTGTTTAGTCTGGCTTGATCAACTTGAAACGTTTTGCATGATAGAAATTCGAACTTTATTCCGTTTGAATTGTTATTATCCAAAACTGCCAAGTTTTGCACTGCGCAACCAACCAACCAGGTGTGAAGTCTGTGAAGCTACTAAAGGTCAGCTGTCCCTACAAAGTGGATGGGTTTAATTATTTTGTGAGGTGGCCCAGGCTATAATGTTTACAACTGCGAAAACATCATAATAGTAGAAACTAAGTAAAAAAACCGGACAAGTACACCGAGGGTTCCGTTAAAGACTATATTTTTTATGATTTGATTACAAATGTATACTAGTTATCAAATTTTTTCCTATAGGTACTTGTAGTATAAGACGGTATTACTTGCCAAATTTCATAGTACTAGGTCAACGGGAGGCTTGTTACCGATTCCCTCCAAGAATGTCGGGGTTTAATTCGCGATCTCCTCCACCCAAAAATATTAAATTAATTACTCCCCGTTCTCCTCCACGCGTCATCACAAGGTACAGTCGGTGACAGAAGTCATAAATGGATATTTTGATTTATAGTATAGGTATACCTAATGTTCTATAGACGCTAGTGGATTTGTTTCTTATTATTTCTTCAAGTATCATAATTTGTTTGTAACAAGTTTTCAAAGACATTAATACTGGGAGGGACGAAGCATAGTAGAGCGCGATCTATTTTTTTAGTGTTGTTAAGACACGGCCAACCCTTACCGGCCAATCAGGGTAAAGTATGTTATCAGAGAAACTAGCTCAAACAATAAATAAATGCGTTCAACAGGGCATTTTGGCCATCGCCAAATTAAGGATTTATTAGTCAAGTTTAGCTGACTTATTGGTTTTGTGCGAATAAGAGTGACTATTTTTTGAGTGCAGAGGTGCTAAGATATAAAACCGGCCAAGTGCGTGTCAGGCCACGCGCATTGTAGGGTTCCATAGCTGCCCGGTACATTTTCTAAGTTGGTCTACTAATACACATCGCGCCAAACTTCTAGTTCCATACATTTAGAAGAACGGCCCATACATTGTCGTGTTTAGAGGGGGCTAAAAGTTTGGCGCGACCTGTACTCGTAAACCTTTAAAGCCTACCTAGCTGTGATAGTTTTCCTTTTAAATTCATTATAAATACAACTTATGTGATTTTTTTTATTTATCTATAAACAACCGTTTAGCTGGCAGCCCCCTGCAACGCTTGACTCTAACAAAAATTAACACTTTAAGGCTTATTATTTCGCCAACTGATCCCTAAATCGAAAAATGGTTTTCACACACCCAGAATGTTTTTGAACGACCTGACCTATCCAACGATACCCCACACTATGGGATAGACCAGAAAAAAAATTCATCCCCAATTTACGTGTATGAGAGTTGAGAGGTACCCTTAAAAATTTTCGAGATTTTATTTTACCATTTTGTCGGCGTGATTAATATTTATATCCATGCCAAATTACAGCTTTCTATAACCCGGTCCCAGTATCTGTGCACCTCGCTGGAATGTGGCGCCTCTCCCGCTTCCCCTGTCACCTCTCCGCGCACTCCCCGGTGCGACAGTACGGTTAGCATCTTCGTTGCCGCTACACGTCCCGATAATTTTGATATTTTCGCTTTATTGTTGTTTTGTTTTTTAATGTTTATTGTTAAGTTTAGACTGTTTACTGTTAAGTTTGGACTGGTTTGGTTGTTATTAAAATTGTTGTAAAAGATGCGATTAAGTCAATTACGCCAGCTGACTGCAAAAAAGAAGTGAATCACGTGGAGAGACTACAGCGAGAATACTGGGAAAAGGATCATCTAGCAGATGACAACATCACACAACTTTTAATATCACTAGGGGAAGACAGTTCGGCGAGTTCAGAAAGTGAGAGTGAGGAAGATACAATGTCAGGCATAGAGTCAATAATTTATAGTGACTGAGTTTAATAATAAATGTTTTTGTAATCAAAATTATTGTTTTTTAATAACAAACCCTTCATCAATAATAAATTGATTTGAAAAGGTTAGTAAATTTTTTTTACCTCCACATTTCTCGAAAAAACTTTTTTTCACACCGTACCCAGACCGCCGATATGACGTCACGAGGTCAGGTGCACAGATATTGTGACCGGGTTGTAGTACTAATAGTCTCTGAGCTAAGCCGCGGACAGACGGGCGGACATGGCGAAACTAAGGGTTCCTTGTCGGACTACGGAACCCTAAAGAAATGGACAGTGACCAGGGTGACGTGTGCTGTACTGGACCGAGTGGCCTCTTCGAATTTGATATTGTAGATGGAGAGAGTAAGTAAATTCAAAGTAACTATTATACTTTAAAATAATTTAGATGAAGCCAACCCTGAAATCGTGAAAAAAAATATCAGCTGTTTTTGGGTCGAGTAGGTATTTAACTTTTCTATGAAACAGCTGATATATTTTACACGATTTCAGGGTTGGCTCCATAGTAAAAGTTGATCACATGGACGAGTACTATTACCAGTTTTCGTTAGCAAAATGACTTATACTTCACGTTGTATATACAGAGTGAATTTTTGAGACGGGACAGTAAGGGCAGGTACCTTAACCGTTATAATTACAGGAAAACGCTTTTAGGAGACTATCCATAAATTTTTAAGATATTCTGAACTGCATTTGCAGATATTGGAAAAAATGTACAGTCAGCAAGAAAATTGACATTTTAAACAAAAACTTTTTTTGATGCAAATCGATCCTGTTTCTTATAGGGATCAAAAGTCTCTATTGGACCGACTGAGGTTTGAGTACTAAAAATGTCAAAAATCGCAAAAAACTTTTCCCATACATTTCGGAAAAAGAGTCGAACCTCTAAATTAGCCAAACTTTTTGTTATGGGTAGATCCGCCATAATCCACTATAAATAATACTAGCTGAAAAAGTAGGTAAGCAAAAAAAAAAATATAATTTCAAACTTCGAATTCGATTCGAATTTTTGGGTTATTACTTCAGGTCATTCTTATGTTTGTGGTGAGAAAATTCTAGATTGTTACATAGTTGTAATTTATGTACTTCTTGTTAAAAAGTGTCTTTAAATCGCAAACGTTTGGACTTGATTGAAGCGTATTTTGCAAATAAAAGGAACACGGAATCTGCATTGGTGTGGTACGCGAATAAGTATCCACTGCGTCAAGTACCATCAAGAAAGGTAATTACAGTACCTTTTGAAAAATCTCAAAGAATATGGTTCATTCAAAAAGAAGTTAGTGCGGCAGCCTCGTGTACTGCACATAGACACGGAAATTGCTATTTTAACCTATGTGGAATCTGATCCAGAGATATCGCTCTTGAAGTGGGTGTTTCCTAGTCACTTGTATTAGAGACATTGAAAAAACACGGTTATAAACCCTATCGACGGGGGCGCCTAGTTCAAGCATTACATCCAGGTGACAATGTTTGAAGAATTACCTTTTGCAGATGGCTAAGAGGAAAAATAAGTAGAGATCACGAATTTCTTAAGTACATAATATGGTCAGACGAAACAAATTTTTCAAATAACGGAATGTACAACCGACGAAATCACCACTATTGGTCTAGAGAAAACCCTCTCTCTTCATTTTCAGCAAGATGGCGTTCCGCCACAAAACAGCCGCCTTACGCATTCCAGTTTGAATAAGCAGTTCGGGTCACAGTGGATAGGTATACATGGTCCAACTAAGTGGCCACCTCGCAGCCCCGATCTAACGCCTCTCGATTTTTTTCTGTGGGGCTACCTAAAAAACGAAGTCCACAAAAATAAATACAACAGTACTCAGGAGCTAAAAGATGCATTAACAAGGATTTTAAATAATATCCATCCAAGAAAATTGTCGGCTGCTACTAGCTCAGTACAATTTTTTATTTTTTATTATTTGTTTTAGCCCTAATGTTGCAGAATATTATGCAACTATGATGATTGTCTACTTAAACAATTAAAGTTAAACAATTTAATAAAAGTTAAACAATTTTTTATTCATGTAGTCATTATATTTTTAATGTAATTAAGTCTGCGCAGAACTTCTTGAATTAATTATCGAGACTCTTAACATGGTCAGTATAAAGGCCAACCTAGACAACTGGGAGATAAGCAAATACTACCGTTTAGGAAGAAAAACAGACCAGAACAAAAGACCTGTATTAATCTCACTGATACAGGAATGGAGAAGAAATGCTATCCTCAAAAACAATA
The DNA here is from genome assembly GCA_910592155.1 of Ypsolopha scabrella. Lineage (NCBI taxonomy): Eukaryota > Metazoa > Arthropoda > Insecta > Lepidoptera > Ypsolophidae > Ypsolopha > Ypsolopha scabrella. Next base: position 15,150,554 of record OU342961.1, on the reverse strand, counting down.
AAAATCTCCCTGAAGGGATATATGCTACAGAAGACATGCCAAAAGATGTACTCAACATAAGGCGGGAACTTACATCTAAAATACAGGAAGAAAGGAAACATAGCCTTCTTCAATTATGACAAACTAGTAGTCCAGAATGGACAAAAAGACAAAAGAAAAAGATCACTGACAATCTCCCCTGCTTCATTATCAAACCAAACCCATGAAGGGGACACTCAAAACTAAAAAAAACAAATAACTTTTTAAAACAAGATCAAGATTGTCACCCACTCTTAACTTCAGCCAAGAGAAAAATAGCCAATGGCAACCATACAGACTGAACAAATACACCGGGAAGGAACAACAGAACCACAACAATAATATAAAAACAAAATAAAACCATATACAAATTCAACAACCTTACAAGCTAAAACTGTAATTAATAACACTTCCCAGCATGGTTGGTCCCCACAGGGCTTTAAGACCATCACCCTCTGATGAGAAGATGCTAAATTAACAATATAGCTGCACTAACCACATGAACCCTCAGAACCCATGAAAGCTTAATGGAATCAAGAAAAACCGAATCAACAAATACAGGATCTGATGATCATTGGAAGAGGCCCATTGCCATTAGGCACACTAAAATTAAAACTATGTTAAGAAAATTTGTACAATGAAAACTGTACTTTTAGAATAAAAGGCTTTATTATTATTATTAGGGTGACTAAAAATAAAGCTTTTTTAAACTGTTTATAATTCTTTTAGATTACATTTTTTCATAAAAATAGGTTGCGACGATGAGCAAAGTGAGGAAGAGTGCTTAGGTTGACATGTAAGAACATAATTAAGAGCCGAGCAAAGCAGAGTGGAGCGAGGTGACATCTGTAGATATACCAGATTTAAAAAAAAAATTTGGACGAAAATTTTCCAACGGGTCGAATCCCTTGCACACCCTTTGCTACACTCTGACCCCTTATTTAATACAAACCTGGTGGTGGAGCCAGTTTATTATCAGCTGTTGAACTTCCTTTCAAAATTTTTTCTATTGTAACTTTTGTGACTGCTTGTTTTTCATCTGTCTCAGTTTTCACAGATATAGACCCTTGATTTGTATGTTTCACCAGTGTTTTGAGTTTTTCTTCCTTTGGAGGTTTTTCAGTTTCAGTAAGATTACCTTTTGCCTTGCTACTATCATACAGGCAAATTGAAGTGTTGATGTACCTCTTAAGTTTGTAGTTTCCATTGCCAATTTTCTGGTGAATTTGGAAAGACGTTTCTAAGTGTTTAGATAGGGAGCCAGAGACGTTAAAGCACAGTGTATGAAAGTGTTTGATATAAGCTGATTTTCTAACTATCTTTATATAAAAATATTTGATTGCAACAGGAGGAAACATAAACATTTTTAAGGTTGTTGATTTTGGTAACTATCTTCAAATATAGCTTAAAACCAGTACTAGATTATGGTTTCATGAAATACATAGTTTGATTTTTTTGGGATATGTACATAATCCATGCAATATTTTAATTTTAATGTAGTTAAATTAAATGTATGTTTAAATCGGTTTTTCCGAAAATTTACTGGTTGACGTTTTTTTTTTCCTTTCGTCTCGTTCAGGGCAGGGACAGGCAAAGGCAGCCTAACGAAACTCAGTACAAATAGAGTTACAACCCGGTCACATTATCTCGAGACCTGGCGTCGATGACGTCACGTCGCGTCGGCGCTCAGATATGGTGCGCAAAACAAGCATCCTCTAGTAGGATATTATTATAAACAATAAGATTTCCAACAAAACAAATATTGTGTTAATTAATTTAATGTAGGTAATATTATTATAATGATATGATTAAAATGATGAAAAATAAATTAAACAATCTTGATTAAGTGGGTACAAGAAGTGTTTATTACACAAAACTACAGACTAAAAATCTTCTTCAGAATATATGATTGGCTCGATGCCAGTCATTGTCTCATTATCGCTTGACTAGTACTCGTACTCGGTGTAGCATGTTGCAGTGACGCATGCCGCAATTCTTTGGCCTCCTTTTTTATTCTCATCAAAGTACATTTTGATATTCCTGTTGCAGCACAGGTTCGTTTAACAACTTGATCTACAGGTATTACGAATTGCTTGTTAGCTTTCTCTGATTCAAAGAAAGCGAGAACTTTCAGGATTAAATTTCTTGCTTCACTGTGAATAGTTTTTCCCATATTTGAAAAAACTTTCACTGTCCCACTTCAAAGCAACGAAATAGTAACAAAAATATCCAAACTAAACCAAAATGTCCAAACTTAACAAAAATGTCCAACGTTGCAACAAAAACAATATTTTAACGTAACAGCAATAACAAAATAACAATAAAAGTCCAAACGTAACAATGGAATGTTTAAAAATATACACGAAAACAAGTCGACGCGTATCGGCAACGAAAGTGCTAACCGTACTGACGCGCCGTGGCGAGCGCGGGGAGGTGAAAGGAGAACTGGGTGGGTGGTTCGCATTCCAGCGAGGTCTCGAGATAATGTGACCGGGTTGTATGTATAAAATTGAGCTTGGACGAATGGCGATATGTTCTTACTCTTTCGCTCACTTAGCTTGTCTCTGTCTAACGTTGTGTCAAGTCAATATGGCGGTTGTTTGTTTATTTGTAAAACTTAATTTGTCTGATTATAATGAGATTTAACTGTGTTACATTGATATAGTGCTTTATGTTTCATACTATTGTGTTTTATTAATAGAGAAGTAAATAGAACGTATATTTGCATCACGTAATAAACTATAAAAAGCGTGAAATATATGAGGTGTGAAGCGGTCAAAATTATGGTGAAAACATTATATTCAGGCCAAATTTCTTTTAAAAGAGACTCGGTAAGTACCTCTGTACTCATCTTGCAACTAAAGAAATTTAAAAGCGAAAACATTTTCATAACGTTTATTTGTAAGTTGAATAGTGATGGGATTGTGTCGATAAATCGTAACATTTCCACTAAGGTAAGTGTGTCATAATTTCATCCTAATATCATAGTGCAATATATTTTTAAGGTGAAAAATGTGCCCCTTTTTCGCTGAAAGTCCTTAATTAAATTAGAGGATATAATAAATTTTGCGTTAAATATGGAAAATGTTTGTATCATTTATTTTCTGTTGATTGGTAATTAAACTGACCAAATAGTCAAATCACTTTCCGAAAATGCGGTATTATTTTTTTTGGAATTACGATATTGTGAAGCTGCTTTTTAAAATAATACTATTATTACAGGTGTCACAAGTAAAAGTCACTGGCAATAGAAAATTTTCCTGTGGAAAGCAATTTGATGACAAACATTTCAATAAGAAAACTCGGTTAAAAAAGTCAACCATACCTTCAAATCACTCAAAGACACTTCCTGATACGATTTTGCACGAGTTTACTTGTCACGTGTATTTAGATAAAGGTACGTACATACATTTGTCATTTTATTAAAAATATTATGAGGGGTTTAGTACCTCGAAAGGTAAAAACGAAACCCTTATAGAATCACTTTGTTGTCCGTCTATCCGTCTGTCCGTCCATCCATCTGTCTGTCAAGACCCTTTATCTCGGGAACGCGAGAAAGTATAGAGTTGAAATTAAAACCATATACTTAAGTTTACAGTCCCTCGAAGCTGTGAAAAAATCAAATTTCTAAGGTAACGTAAAAAAAACATGTCTATTTATGCCGTAAAAAACGTATATTTCGACACTCTCAAGGTAATCAAAATTTACTGGGTATTTTCCTTTGACCTAGAACTATGAAATTTGGCAAATAGTACCGTCTTGAACTACAAGTTAAGTAATAATAAATTTTATTAAATATTTATAATTTGTACTTACAAATTTGTACGGAACTCTAGGTGGGCGAGTCCGACTCGCACTTGTCCGGTTTTATATTATGTGCCAGCCAGATTAAAGTTTCAAAAATTTACTTTTTTAATATTATTATTTAAAGTATGTAGACGTAATCGTTTTTTTCTTTTTCAGAGCCATCTACTTCAGGGCCAAGTCCAAGTCAACATCATTGCTCATATTTTTTGTGTAATAAGAATTAAATTAATTGAACAGGAAGCTTTTTATTTCCTTTTATTGCATAAAAATTCCGAAGGCTTCAGTTTTATCTAGTGCTGATAAAACAAGAAACGTATTATTGCAAAACTGTCACATACAAATTATTGAAAGCCCTGATATAACTGAAGTCTTCGTAATTGGCCTTTTTCATTACACATGAAATTCCTACACTAAAAAAAAATCATATCGATAAAATGTATTGCTTCTTGCATCCCTACACACTTATGTTGGCAGCTTTGTTTGTGATTTGTCATTTCTTATTGTAGTTTGGTACCAGTTGCGGGGCATTCCGTGGCAAATACGCATTATTCAGTTATAGGGAAGTCCCGACTCTTGTTACGTAGGTAGTATACATTATATTCTCTTTGGGCAAAGGTATTACGACCATGATAGCCTTTTCTGTAATTTCTTTTTTTTTATATTGTGGCCAGCTAGATCTCGATAGTGCTTGATATAGTGCTCTGTCTCACTCTGTTGGTCTACTTAGCCAGACAGACAAAGTATATCGAGCTGTTAAAGCTCGATATGGTCTACTCTATATCTTTGGTCTACTCTACTGTGCTAAGTACCCTGCAGGCTAATTATGTATTTTAGTTTCGGGTGCCATGCTATTCACCAAAAACATGAAAAATGAACTTCCAAAATAATCTTCAATGGATATTGAACTATTTACAAATTAAGAGATTAATTAGGGGTCTCAACATGGGTTCTAATGCCATCTTTGATTTGACAACAATTATTAATATGACAACTGGTTCATTGTCTTTTATTTTCTCTATTATCATAAACAATATGACATTTTAAATTCTTCTTCGGGTGGAAACTAGAATATATTTTTCCAGTAAGTAGCCACCGTAATGGCTTTGTCATTTGCCTACATCAGGTTTAAGTGAGTGTAGGAAGCCGGACACAGTGGGCACGACTTAGATGGTCTGTCGTTTGTGGAACACCGCAAAGGCAGTTCGTGCCAGCATTTTCCTTGGAAATTCCCCAGCGTTTGAGGTTATCCTTGGACCGACCGACATGAGATCTAAGCCGATTCAAGGATTTCCACACTAGCCAGTCTTGATCGTGACCCAGTGGGAGATGCTCTTCTGGTTTTACCCATTCGGGACTCAGACATGGTTGAGGAGCTTGTTCCCAGAGAGACAACCTGGTCTCAATAGGTGTTGAAGTTAGAGCAATGGTCTTAGCCAGGAAACTTCATCTGGATTTAAGGCGAAGTTTTATTAAGGCATGTTGGAACAGTGGATGTCGAGGGTCTACCACCTACTTGCATTTCTCGACCATTGCGGTAGCCTCACGTCGGACGGGCGGTGGCGCAATGCCTGCCAAACGGTATAAAAATTTCGTGGATGTAGGCTTAAGGCAGCCCGTTATTAAACGGCACGTTTTATGTAACGCCACATCCATCTCTCTGGAGTGGGCAATGCGACGTAACAAGTTATTTCGCGCATATAATTTTTGCTTCCTCTTTTGGCAATGACACTTAAAAGACAGTGTCCTGCCTAGAGTAACCCCAAGGTACACCGGATTGGCAATATGCTCCAAGATGCGACCCTGCCACTAGACGTTCAACCACTGTGACGCCTTGCAGTTGTTCAGGTGAAAAGAACACCATCTGTGTTTTTGCTGGATTCGGTCTCAAATGATTCTCCTTGTAATATGTACACAGATAGTCTCCCAAGAGCATTTAACAGATCTGTTTCTATCATTTCAAACTTCTTTCCTTAGAAAGTGAGCGCTAAATCATCAGCAAAGAGAAAGTGCCGTAGATTTTTAATAGAGGCTGGTCGTTTGTGCACATATTAAATAGTATCAGTGACAGTACACTGCCTTGAAGGAACCCGTTTATTTGTTCACGCCATCGACTTTTCTGCCCTTGGAAAGCAACAAAAAATCTCCTGTTTCGGATCATTGTGGCAACCAATAGTGTGAGCTGTCTATCTTTGGTAAGGTTATTTTTAATGAGATTTTGGATGAGGATGCGGTGGTTTATGGTATCGTACGCGGCTGACAAGTCTACGAATACTGCATCTGTAATATACGATAAATAATATGCTATAAATTGTATATAGTAAATAGATCTTGGCACTAACAAAAATTAGCATTTTAAAGCTTAATATTTCACCAACGGATTCCTAAATCAAAAAATGGTTTTCACATACCCATAATGTTTTCGAACGACCTATCCAACGATAACCCACACTATGGGATAGACGAGAAACAAAATCATCGCTTTTTTCGATTCGAATTAAATAAAAAACCTTTTGTTGGCTTGCGTGATAACTGCGTGATTGATTAATATGTATGTATAATGTATACCCATACCAAAATTATAGCTTTCTAGTAGGTACTAATAGTCTTTGAGCTAAGTCGTGGACAGAAGGACATGGCGAAACTATAAGGGTTCCTTGTCGGACTACGGAACCCTAAAAAGGAATGCTTTTACAGTTTTATTAGCAAGTTTTTCCGGATTTTATATTTCATTTAAGCTCATTATGAAACAGAATTTCAAACCTGAAATTCTCGTAATTTTGCGTACGAGACTGTTTGAATCGTACGTGATATGCACGTGAACCTGGCATAGATAAATGCGTGTATAAAGACTAAAATAACGGTAAGTATAGCGGTAAAATAACCGCTAAATACCAATAGCAACTAAAATAAACATAATAAAAAACCTAAAAAGATGAAAAACAGTCAAGATAGTAACAAATTGTTAGATCAATGCGTCCGAAATGCGAATGATGATTGTTTCTTTTCTGTGATTTATTTTCCATTATTTATAATATATTATAGCACACCGTGCGTAAAATGACCGCTTTACGCACGCTGCGCTTGCGAAAAGTCGGCATTTTCCCCACTTGTGCTATAAAATATTATACGATACTCGTGCGAGAAACTTTTTCTCGACTCGTGTGATTGCAGCACTTACCTTCGGCTCGTGCCGCAAACTCACACTCGTCAGAAAACGTTTCATCGCTCTCGTATCGTAATGTACTATTTTACCTAAAATAAATAACGCATTGACAACGTTCCGCTCGGGACTAATTCGTCGGCGGGAGGAATGCCGGCCGGCCGCAATTCGAGGTGTTTTTTAATTTTAATAAAATCACTTATTTCTTTCCTCAAAAAGTAGCTTGGGATTGAACTAGAAAATTAAAAACCCTATCATCTGATATATTTTTTAGACAAAATGACGATCTCACACTGTATAAAACTGTTTTTATTTGTGAATTGACCTCATGTTTAACTGCAGGAAAGTTATAATAATTACAAAAGTAGTCTGGGATTAAATTATATAAAATAGTGAAATAGCACAGTCATATATTTTATTCAGATTTTTCATGTTTAACGAATAATGTAATGCAGCAATGTTATAATAATTACAAAAGTAGTCTGGGATTAAATTACATAGGTATAATAGTGAAGTAGCACATATATTTTATTCAGATTTTTCATCTTAATTTTAACCGCTCAAAAACTGATTTGAAAACAGGTGACTTTGGTTACATCTCCTATTCTCTCGCCTTAAAACGTAACATACATACAGACACAATGTAGCACAATATATATTGTGTTTAAAAAACATTATTCGAGCTTTTCCACTTTAAAAGTTTTACTGTATTTGACAATGGCAGCACCGAGCGTCTGTCAACTTCAAAGGTGTGAGATTCAAATATTACGAGTTTAAAAAACGTTTAAAAAATTATCTAGATATGTAGGAGATGAAACAAACGGTAATTATTGTTAAACAAACGAAATTAAACATAAATATACAATTTTCATGAGTCAAACAAACGATTTTGCATTTGGGTCGGGCTGTGGGAAGTTGGCCGTACCCACTTTCGAAGTTATCGTTTTTACTCTTCCGACGTCAAACAAACACAAATTTTTTTGAAACAAACTTAAACTGCAGTACCTGAATCAATCACCAAACAAACCTTTTATGCTTTGGGTCGGGTTGTGAAGAAATTAGCCGCACCCAAATAATGTTTCAAAAATTGCCCTTGGGGTACCAAACAAACGATGATTTCAATGAAACAATCGTAAACTAACGGTAAACAAACGATATACATAACCCAAATTGTCAAATTTTGAGTGGGTTGGGTCTGGTTCACATGCATGTACGTGATCGTTTATTGTTTGTGTTGGGCAGTCGTCGCCTGTCGATCAAATTGAACATAGACCTGAGACGCGGGTTGATTTTTGAACGTAGAAAACGGCCTATGGGTGTTCTATCTATGTACGTTTATTTTTGTACCTACTTATTCATTCATGTTTGTGTCCGTATGAGTTTGTTTGTGTGTGTTGGTTGGTTTGGTTCGTTTGGTTGGTTGGTTGGTTGAAGAAAAGAAAAGTATTGTAATATGTAGAGTAGGTACCTATTTTCAGAACAAATAATGTACATACCTGAAAAGACTATGTAATTCAGAAATAATTTAAATTGCTACATTAATCATACTAAAAGTGTTCATTTTGCTAAATATTTTTGTTGTTATTGATTTGATGTAAACTTTCAACTTCCAAGAACATTGCATTAGGTGAAATTTTGGGAGACATGAATTTCGCATACCATTTAAAGTTTTGCAAGTTGTAACATAACTTCCTTAATTAAATTTATGCGTTGTATCCCAACGATAATAATGGAAGTATCAAATGAAATTAAGGAAGATATTCGCAAAACACAATCGGAGTTGAAAAATGCGATACGAGTTCATCAGGTACATAATACCAAGATTATTTATTTAATTATTTATTTGAATCATGATCAGTTTATTAATCCCGAAGTGTATTTCAGATGTGGGTTGCGCGTCTCCAAGAAGACGAAAACGTAAGTTCTAAAAACACAAAAAAGAACTTGTTATGGCATAAAGATTAGGGGGCACAATGAAAAAAAAGGCTCTTTACGTCCTGCATTGTGCCCATTTATCAACACTATGACCACAATTATTGCAGAGTTAAGATTATATTTTAATGTTTATGTTTCAGAATTCACATTTAAAATGTAAAGTTAGTGAAGCAGAGAAAGAAATTGTTGCTATAGGACAGAACCAAGTAAGTTTTAGGAAAATAAAACATTTTTGTGCTTTATATTCTCCATATGTTTATTGTGTAAACTTTTAAAAGGGCATTAAATCTATTTATAGTTTGGTAATTTTTGTTGTTTTTTACATAGAATTTGCAAATTATGCAGTTTTGCTTTGTAGTTTTTAGGGTTCCGTACCCAAAGGGTAACCAAAGTGACCCTATTACTAAGACTCCGCTGTCGATCCGTCTGTCACCAGGCTGTATCTCATGAACCTTGATAGTTAGACAGTTGAAATTTTCACAGATGTATTTCTGTTGCCGCTGTAACAACAAATACTAAAAAATAAAATAAAATAAATATTAACCCTTTAACTTAAGCTTTTGTTTTTGCTTTATATTGATAACAGCAACAGGTACACACTTGAAATATTCACAGAACATATTGTTATGTAAGTATATTCACTTAAAAAAAAAAAATTAAATTAAAAAAATATTTAAGGGAGGCTTCTATACAACAGACTTGATTTTTTTGTCGTTTTTATAGATAATGGTACGTAACCATTCGTGCGCGAGTCCGACTCGCACTTGACCGATTTTTTCGAATTAGTGGAATAATACTTCAGACAGAATCCTTTTGATCAAACAAGGCTTGAAAAATAAATGTTAATTAACATAAAAAATTAATGTTAAACATTTATTATGGTCAAATTAAAAAATAAACATTTGTCATGTCTAACAGCATTGCATCAGAGCCATGATTTGCACAGCCGTGTTGCAAAGAGTAATTAACAACCATTTCACATCACTTTGACAAGCATCGAGCAGCGTAAATTATTTCCACTGCTCTCTGCAACGTATTGGCCATAGGCTTTCTGTCATTTTGACTTCAAGCTGTTTAACAAACATTTATCGCTGCAACCCATTGCAAAAGAAATTGTGGTTTTGATGCAAAGCTGTGAAACACCAAAATTGTACTCTACTTAACGAGTTCTAGACAATGACACCGCACATGCCTTTACACAACTATGAATAAGAAAAAAGTTTTTTTTTGCCTTTTTTATCAGCTATCAGCCCCCCTAAAATTTAATTTAATTTAATTTTGAATTCAATATTCGGTTTGGGTCAAAAGTTTTTCTCTTGTTTGCCTGTTAACCAAAGTGTGAAGACATTTTTCATATGCAGTTCATTGTTAATAAATTCTTTGCATGCTGCCATATGAGATCACAACTAAATATCTGATGGTCACTCTTTGGTCTGCTGATACAACATTTTTGTTTCCATCCTTCGTGATGTTCATCTTCTGTACATGTTCTGCCCAGTTATAACTCCTTGATGAAGATGATGTTGAGGTGGGATGCCTGCTGGGCTCAGGCGGATGGTCGGCTCTCCACTTGGAGCTATTCCATCCAATTCCCATTGTTTGGAGCTATGGTATCCTAATGTCCCAGGGGCATTCCCTCCTCAAATCTCCCGCTTCTTTTCATGAACCTAAGTATATCTGAATACATAAGATGCTTAAAACTTCTTATAATAACTCCTTGCACCAGCTGAAACTGAATAATAAACTGGAATAGGACGGAACAAAGTCCCCCAGTGTTTCCATGAAATCAGAGTGTATCTCTTTCGTAGATTTTTTTCAAGCAAATTTGCTAGATGGTAGCTCTCACTTCCTTATTCTTCAATATACTTTTGATCACCCTCCATGTGTTTTGTGATATCCAAAGATATTAAAATTATTAAAACAGTTATCAAAGTGCTTGAAAAATAAATATATAACTGCTTAATAATAATAAAACCTATTTATCAAAATTTCAGAAAAGGGTTGTTGATCGACTCCGAAGAGAATTAGAACTTTACCAGCAACGCCTCAAAGCGAGAAACAAACAAGTGAATGTTGAAAATGACAATCGCTATGTTGCACAACAACTAAGGGACCATCAAATACAATACCGCAACAAAAATAGACCTGTATCTTTATTAAAACCATCTGTGTTGAATGAAATACATATAAAATCCGAGAATAACAATGGAGATAGCAAGCATGATATTTCTGATTCTGAAAATGAGATTAAATCATCAAATGAGAAAGAGAATTCAAACCATAGTGATGATAAAGAGAGGTATCCAAGAAATTATCAAATACAGAATAGTGTGCATGAGAGAAGAAACAACTTCGCCAATGCATTGAATAAAGTCAAAGAATCCCTTATGTAAGTGTCTATAGATTATAATTTTTGTAAAAATATTGTACAGTACCTACAATATGGATATCATAATGATTATCAAGGGACTGGCAACATCCTGCCGGCGTACTGACCTTCTACTTCTATTCTAGTGCCATCTATCGGAGGTCAGGTACCATTATAGCCACTTTGGCTTGTGATGATGTAACGAAAAACGAATGAATATCCCTTCATATTAAATTGTATGAAAATCTTAGATTGATGCAAATCTATGTCCTAACAAACGGTCGTTCGTTAAGCATACTATGTTTATATTGGAAGACTTTTTCTCACAACCACATTCATGATATTTTTATTTGGCGTATTTTGTGTCACACATTTGTCATCCATCATAAAGCTTTCTTCATAAATGTTCTTTTAAAAGAGCTGTAAATCCTTCTAATGAATAACTTATGATAGGAATAGTAATTCACGGTGGTGGACAGGCCACGAGAGGTGCCACGCGTGCAGTGTTGTCAGTATGCACTTCAAATTTAGGACGACGGGCCATCTGACAAGCGACGATTTTGTAAGAAAAGGGACGCTTTTTCAATGTTGCATGAAATAAAAGTTACAGTTAAAGAATTACCTAATTTGATACATTTGATAATTTCTTTTTCAATAGTTCAGCTTTGATTTGAAGACTCAAATGCAATTTATACACAACAAATCAACGACATTAGTATGTTTTCATGTATAATACATTAAAATTCTGGCTTGTCCGAAAAGGGACGTTGGGTTAAGGGACAAAAAAGGTTGGTTCATCGCCAAAAGGGACGAAAATCGAACGCTGCACGCGTGGTCAAGGCTACCAGCCCATGATTAGCGAGCATTACGTTTCTAATTATAATACAATGAGTGTAGGTAATAATCGTGTAGATATAGGTAATACATTGCTGTTAATTATTTATTCACAGTGGTTCAAAACTCCAGCATGAGAATGAATGGCGAATCCGCCATAGGTCGGATTCTGACTCAACTCCTCCAGAAAACCATGAGATGTCACCATCTCCGTCACCACCGCCTCTTCCAGCCAGCGGTGAACAGGTCTCACAGGAAACATTCCTTAGGTTAGCATCTTATTTACTTGCAAGCTGATTTTTACAGTGTCAGACTCAAACGATAACGGTCTTACCCAAGACACCTGAAGCACTCTTAACTAATTGTGTGAACTATAAAATATTGGACAATAAGATTGACAAAGGATATTTGATACCTAAACTCAGACTTTTAATTAGATGCAGTAAAATGACAGCACGGAAAAGGGACGAAGATAGTTAGTCTCGCTTGCTTGCACAGCGCCCATCCCTTTTATGTACTATCATTTTACTGCATAGCATGCATTGACCTCTCATAAACGATTATACTCACAATCTCGCTCAAAAAATGACCAAGATGCATCTTGTCACGGGTGACAAAATCGAATGACAATTTCGTACACATTGCATCTTATTTTAATGACATAACGTCTTCATTTTGGTTGAAGCATTCTTCTACTATGCACGTCGCACGTTCGGACACTTTCTGACGAACTTTTCTTAGAAACTGTGTGTCTTGTTGTTTATGAAAGGTCAATGATTGCATGTAATTAAAAGTCGGGAGTTATGGGCTTTCTTTCAACGGTTTTTGCTTTAATATGCTGAATCAACTACTACTGCTTATCTGATCAATGTAAAACTTGGACACGTGTTTTTTCAGACCTTTATCTTTACGTTGTCAGGTCGGTTACCTAATCGACAACATTACGTATTAATAATTAGTACTTACAAAACTAAAAACATTTAGAGATATATTGGCTTTCTGAGCATCATATTTTTTTTTTCAGAATTAAATCATTATTAAATAAAGAGATTAAAAAAAAACTTGAAAGTTTGTAAACACAGGATTTTAAAAACAATTACCTTTGCTTTCAAGTTCATTTTGAATAAAAAAAAACAACTTTCATGTCATTGTGGTCGTTGACATTGATAGCGAGCATCAACATGCCAAGTTTTTTTTAAATATCCCTTGACAATGAACATCGAGTTTGAAATCCTCATTTGCGACTTACGTCTTTTTAAAATGAGTGAATAAGAAAAATTGAAATAAGCATTAAAAACACAAAATAAAACAAAATAAAAAATACGTAAGCTTTATTTTTACGCAGACTTTCAATATAAATATTGAAAACAAATAGTTACCCGAAATGAAATGATGTCGATTGTACACATTGGGGCCGTTCAAGTATTACGTAAGCACTATGGGGGGGGGGCTTATTTTCGATGACATGGGGGGTAGGGGAGTGAGTTCGATGTGAAGTCGGCAAAGTGTTACTTTCTAAATATAAAACTGGATTATAGTGCTGTGTTAAGTTTATTGGGTGCCGGTTGAACCTTGATCAGTGTATTACTACACCGAGGCGCGCCGGTCGCTGAAAGAGTGATTAGTGGCGAGCAGTTCAAATTTGGTGAGATCTTTTCAAGTTGTAGGCAAAGTATACGGTGGTCGGTAGAATATTTTGTCCTTTTTGTCAACCCAGGTTGAGATCAAGCGATTAGTGTTGGACAAGCAAACATACACAACCCCAATGCTTAATCTTACATTTAATACTATCCATATAAAACTTGTTCCAGGAAAACCAAGTCAGCAGTAAAACTAGGCGCATCTAAACCACGTGTTTATGTATATATGAAATAGATTGTATGTATTTATGTAATCTAAAATTACCAGTATTCTCACATTAAATTTTCTTTAAAGTCATCCATCACGAATCAACTACCTTATGAATGTATATATTCAATAATACAAAACTAGTTACAAATATCCATTCGTACAGATTTAAATCTTAACATGTCTGGCTAAAACGTAAGTAAATGTCTTATTCCCGAACATTTCTGGCAAATCACGGGCAGTAAAACATTACAAAAGCCAAGCATAGTAAAACAATTTAAAAGGGTAGCTTACAAAAGAAGCATCCAGTAACAACATAACAAACAAAAAATAAGTCGGCCCAAACACATGCGAAGCCAAAAGATTCCAAAAATTTTGTGACTTATATTGTCGTGACTTTAGCCGAGAACAATAAATCTCTATACCCATCTCTCTTTTCGGAGAAATTTCTTTTTTCTAGGAAACCGGCGCGGCAGGTCTAAACTACACAGATGACAAACACAGTAACCATTATATCCATGGTGGGTGATGGAAACTGCATCTATCGTGCTATTGCACAACAAATAAATTCCGTCATGGGACTTACTTTCGATCACCGGGCGGTACGACAAGATCTCGATGCTTTCGTCTCTGAAAACCGGGACAATAGCAGAATAAATTTAGCGTTACTGAATAACACGTTTGATAGTCCGAATCCCACAAACTTGATCCCAGAAGAGCAAATCTCCAACTATATTGATCCCCAATTCAATGACAAGTTCTGGGGAGGTGAAGATATCGTAATAGCAGCGGCTGAATTCTACTTGGTCAACGTACATGTACATCGCATCAACGGAACAACTATTGTTTACAAACCAACGGGCGATCCAGTTACGGAAACGTTCACATTTTTTACAACAGAAACCACTATGACAGCGTCTCAATCAATAGTAACTCCAAGGAAACATTAACAATAAATCGAAAACAAAAGGAATTGAACACAACAGGCTTAAAGTCAAAAACTTCCAGAATTAAAACAAACAACGACTACTAAACAGGACCCCGAATCAAAACTTACACTATCAGGTAAGTACCTTAGCCGATGCCCAACACATGAGCTGCAGCCTGAGAGCCCTCTGACACAACACATGACGTGTACTTCTGGCACGACAGCAGCGTCTACCGAAGGTTCCCCGCAGTCATTAGCGTGAACAACAAAAATAAATTTGATTGAAAACTACCTGGTAGATGGAACAGGACAAAGACTAATTTGACCATCTCCTACGGCTATATTACAACGTAAACACTGTGAATCACTTTTAGTAGCCACGTGGAACGTCAGGGGATGTGCTACTCTGAAAGACAAAATAAGAATTGACAAAGAACTTTCTAAAAGGAACATAACAATAGCAGGCCTCCAAGAAACACACTTAGCTAACGGAAAATATGAATCTGAGAATTACACGTGGATTCTAAGCAGGGGATCCAAACCAAAAGAATACCAGGGAACAGCAATCCTTATTAGCAAATCGGTTAAACATGAAATTATTAACATTCATAAAAAAAACGTTAATCTTGTTGCTATTCACATTAAAATTTTCACTTCCCATAGAGACTGCCCTGTTGAACTATTCTTTATAAATACCCACTTGCCATCCCATACAGCAAACAATTTTGTGAGCATAGGAACTTTCCTTGGTAGGATTCCCAAAAACTCATACTCTATACTTCTAGGTGACTTTAATGCACACATCGGCAAAGAAGATATATAAAATCAATTCAGAATAAATACATAGGTAAAACATTATTCCGCGAGAAATCCAATTCCAATGGGACTGTCCTATTGGATTTTATCTAACAAAACAACGTAGTAATAAATAGCACCTGGAGAAGGAATTCATGCAAAGTAACATGGCAATCAGGTAACAAAAGATCACAAATAGACCACATAATGACAAGCATAAAACAGTTAGATTTAAATCAATTAAAAGTGTGGTCGAAAAATTAAATTTCAGACCATAAAATAATACACGGGGAAATTGACCTCAACTCCAAATTTTGCATTAACCCCAAAATCTATAGAGGTTTCCGTCAACAAACCCCTAACCAACAGATCCACACACCATTTGACTACAGAAATTACCGTTACGTAGGATTTCTTATTTTTGTCACATTCAACGGCGACCACAACCCCACTTGCTTGACGCAGCCTACAACTATGCAGAATCACGAAGGAAAACTGGACGACCAATACACACCTGGCTTAATTCCCTGTTCCAAGATGTAACATTTTCACGACAAAACAGAAGCTTCTGGAAAAGAATTTCTGGAGACAAGTTCCTGGTAAAAAAGACAGCAGAAGAAATCTACAACCTACCCGAAACAGATCCAGAATCGGAACGCGAATGACTAGCAGGGCCGAGACTACAGATGAATTCTAAATTATAGTGGATTACTCTGCATTTATCACCGAGCAAATCCACATTTCCAAGCGCAGCGTATCCATATTTATAACACACAAATTATTGTATCTATTTAATCCTTACATGCTCACTATACGATGCTTGAATTCGGGTGGGCCTCCAATCTCCTGTCACTCCTCGATCCCGCAGCTGCCTCTCTACAGACCCCACCTGTATACTACGTGGCTCTCCGGTGTCTCGGGTCTTTGCACCCTTGCAGCAGAACTGCTGGCTGGATGAGTCACCGGAACGGAACGGACATGGGGGGTAGGGGAGTCTAGATGATGATTACGTCATCGGTATATTTTTGACCCTTACTCTATGTTGAATACTGTATCAGTAAAATCTAATTTCTACCCTAAATCTATTTTCTTATTTTTAAAATTATAATTAAAACATTATAATATAAAAAAATATATATTTATAATTGAAAAATGTTTACGTAAGCATGGGGGGAGGGGGTAAGAGCTTTGCTTACTTTTGCTGACAAGGGGGATGGGGGGGTAAATAATTGTAATATATCTGCTTACGTAATACTTGAACGGCCCCATTTCACTCGATAGATATTATTTTAGAAAATTATGCCTTTTTAAGTTATTAATTCGTTTTATATCTAAACGGCTTCAGTTTTATGTCTGAAATTACTGCTACAACAAGAAAACATGGCCTATTCTCCGATGGCAGGAGAAAAAACTCCTACATCAAATACTTTTCCGTAAAATCCAAAAAAACCTATTATGCTTTGCCGGCAGCGCGCGAAGCTAGCGTTTTCTTAATGTAGACTTTCAGACAACACACTGAAGTTCAAAATCCCTCAGTGAGATTATCGTGCACCATGAGCCAGGGCGGCTATTCCGGCATTATTGCGCATTCGCAATATCAGTCATTAGATATTTGTTTAAAGTTTGTTAAATGTAATGCGATGGAAATTAGAGTGACTAAACCACATAAAATAGAAGCTATAGGATATAAGGAATCCTCACTCTAAGTTGTCAATCAAAAAAATAAACACATATCTGTACAAAGTCCCTTTTAAGATCACCCGCAATCTGCTTTCGCAATTTTTGCGCACGTGCCGGAATCGAGGGCGTGGCTTTAAGACAGGTTTTGCTCGTGATTCCGTCTGCGCTGCCACGATGTACAGCAGCATCTAGTAGATAATTCATTCACTATTTACGGCGCTACTGCGAAAATATTGGCGCTTTTTCCAGTCCGGTAACTACAGATAGCGCGCGAGTTATTTGTCATGTTTGTCAAATTATATTGTGTCATATGGGGCTATAAGGGATTTACTTCTGACATTTTGTCCGCTTGTATGGACGAAACTCTTCTCACAATTTTATCATTAGTATAGATTAAGTAATTGCTTTTTTTTTCTAAAACATTGTGGTTGCTTTATTATAGTCTTTGGGCTTACCTTTAAACCTGAAATTAGGTAGTTCAGTTTCGACCTTTTAATTGTGCAGTAATGTGGAAGTTAGTGTACATATGAGGTCCTACAATTCGAAGTGAAAAATATTTAACAGGTGATAGACTATCCCATAAAGACTAAAGCTAAAAATATTTTTTGCGCTAACTTCGTTTTAACCTTTTTTAAACAGCTGATACTTTGTACTGGGAAGTGAAAAAATTATTTGACCAAAAAATTTATTTTTCTTTTTGTTGTGATATCATTTTCACTTATTTGTTATTGTAAGACCAGGTACCTATATTTCATGATATTGAGCCTAAATGCACAGTTTTTCATTATTAATCTTTTTGTATACCCTGTTTAATCATGTCGGTTCCATTTGGTTATTTGTACTAGGTATTTTGTGTTCTGTTAAATTCATCAAAAGGTGAGATGTGCGATGTAATGTTCGATTAACCACGCTATTTTCGGAATGCCCAAGGCTTTAAGGATATCTACCAAAACAGTTTTTTTTCAGTTTACAGGTAATTAGAAATTTCCAAAGACTGAAGCAATTAATATTGCAGAATTGTGTCTTGAAATTAAATAGGAAAGAAAATAAAACATTCAATTATATTTCAGACTGATTGGGCTGGTGACTCCTCAACAGAAAGAAATCTTGGAGAAAAAGAGGAATGAGCGTCGTAAGCGGTCAACTACTAGCACCAATAGGAATGATTTCTTCTATGGAAACTTTGATGGTCCTGTAAGTACTCAGCAAATTTTGCTTTTATTATATTTTTGTTCAATGTTTCTTACACTTGTGGTGATTATGAAATACAATTTGGGTCAATTCATATTATACTGTGCTGAGAACCTTTTTTGCTTTCAAATAAACATTTGTTTTTCATGATTAAATACACTTGTACTAGTTTCACAGGTTTATTTTAAAATATAACTCCCGACCGGTTAATACACAATTTTCAAGGGATTTAGGGAATTTAGGTAATTGGACGAGGCATAGTACAAGTGTAGTATTTAATCATCATGTTTTCAAAGTTTCACCAAGTGCCGACAATCGCAAGTATAAATTACATTTTCACCTCACTAGCTCAAAAAGCGCGCCTTTGTTGCTTAAAATTAGTGAGCAAAAGTCAATTTTGCTCACTCAGTGAGAAAAAGTGTTTTGAAAAATTAAGAACGTCGCGATCACAGAGTTTTCTCTGTGATCGCGAATTAGTATCTCGTATTTTTTTTTAATTTGTTTAGCCTGAGGCTGATTCTTTCATTGACTATGGTCATGACCACAACCACGTACACCACGCTCAACTATCGTTCGAAAGTCAGTTACAAAATAAAAATAAAATTGAATGAAATTTTATATTATAAAGAAGAGTGATGAAAGAATGAATAAAAGTAGAGTGACTATCGGGCTGCTTTAGAAGGACACATGCCGACCAAACGAAGATGGGCGAAGTCAAAAGTACCCGGAATAGAAGAACTTGTATGATTAGATAGATGAATGTGGAAGAAGCGAAACGTGTGTGTCAGGATCGTAGCAAATAGAAATCTCTAGTCTCTGACTACCCCTCTTCGCAGATACAGGCGTGGGTATAAATAGTATGTATGTACTTTTTTACATCTTGTATTTTCTCGCTAGTGAGGCGCAAAGTTGTATGTGTCACACGAGAGCATGGCTTCCTCACAACGCTCAGGATTCTAACTTGGAATCACTTGCTACACTCGTGATTCAATTTTAGAATCCTTAGCTTGCTCGGGATTCAAACACGGCACTTGCTACAAAAACTACCTTTGCTCTCTTGTTGCACAAATAACTATTGTTTTTATAACTTTACAGAAACGAAAGAAATACAACCAGTTTCCATACCTCCAAAGTCATAGTGATCCACCTCAGACGCGGTCTGCCAAGCTAAGAAAACAACAGGGACAGGTATATTACAGAAGTAGTAAAACCTTCAAATAAGGAATAATAATAAAAATAGAATAATACGACATGAAGCCACGAAGGGGTGTCAAGTGTTTCCGAGTATGGACTGTGAGTTGCTAGTCACAGTCCGCACTGGCACGCTCACGTTTTACTGACGATTCTCGTTCCAGCGTGGTGGGAAGTGACTATCATCGCCGTATCTAGGCCACAAATATGGACCTAATGTTTAAAGTGCCTTCCGAAGCACACAGATCGAACACATAGCTTAACGTGCCTTCCAAAGCACACAGATCGAACACAGCTCAACGTGCCTTCCGAAGCACACAGATCGAACACAATACATAGCTTAATGTGCCTTCCAAAACACACAGATCGAACACAATACATAGCTTAATGTGCCTTCCAAACACACAGATCGAACACATCTCAACGTGTCTTCCAAAGCACACAGATCGAACACAGCTTAACGTGCCTTGTGAAGTACACAGATCGAACAAATAGCTTAACGTGCCTTCCGAAGCACACAGATCGAACACATAGGTTAGCGTGCCTTCCGAAGCACACAGATCGAGCACAGCTTAACGTGCCTTCTGAAGCACACAGATCGTTTGATTTTTGAAGGACAAACATGCCCTTACGGGATTTGAACCCGCGACTTCCAGGTTTGTGGTAGAGACATTAGAACTAGACCACAAAGGCGGTCTAATAATAATATATTTTTCAACACACTTGCTTATAAAGTGGCCCTTATTGCAGCGTTCTTAGGGTCATAAGGCAGCATATTAAACACGCGTGCTTTTTACTTATTATCGCACTAGTGTTTTTTACATTACAGTTTTTATTTATCTTAGCAAAGAGTTTTGATGTCTTGAGAAATAGTAAAGTTTTTGCGTATAAATAGACTGTCTCAGTAAAAATATAACAAATAATAATTTAATTTCATCAAATTATTAATCATTTTGTTAATATTTAATATTTGGCTAATTGGCGAATGCGTGAGTACCTCTATTTCCAACTGCGCAAAAAACAAAATCTCCGCCGCCATTTTTCAAAGAAAATTGTCAGTTCAGTTCAGTCAGCTGTGGTTTCGATTATGTGAAAAAAAAGACAGTGAAATTTTATTATTTTTCCTCGCAAGTGTGTTGAAAAACGTCGTATGAAACGCGTGAGCATTAGACATTACACTCTCGGCCCCATTACGCCCTCGCCATTCGGCGCGGGCTGCAATCCCGCCTCGACTAATGTCCAACGCAGCTCACTTGTATCATAATGTACTATTTCAATGCAAGTACTCGTGAAGTCCTAATTTATATGCGTCTAAACTGTTGTCTAAGTCAACTTTACCACACTAAGTAGTGTTCTATTTTAAATTTTTTTTCAATTGTTTTGTTGTTTTTTTTTCCCACATTGTTTGAAGGCCAAAGGAACTTGGCCCATATAGCCATGTCTGGGGAATTTTTATATTTTTTTTATTTATTAAAAGCAGTTGCCAGTCCTATCTTGTGTACCATAGATAGACTTGATAGAAATGACTTGGTGTCAGTTTGATGCGTTTGTAGGCTGTGTTCAGTTTGATCGTCGGACGACAACCTGTCTACCAATTACAGCAGGACAGTATGTTATGTATGACTGAAAGCATCCTTCGGGCCCATCAAACTAAAAGCAACTTATTTCCGTCAAGTTGGCAACTTGCGTGCAAGTAAAAAGAAAAAGAATGATCGCCTAAAGTTCATTCGGAGTATTTATTGTTTGTTTATTTCTTTAATTACATTTCATTTATTTACTCACACTATGCATTGACAGACATAGTATGATACACGTGGGTAAGGGCAATAACTTACTCGTAACGTGCGTAACGTAAGCTATTGCCTACTTACCGCACTTGTTTGATGAATTACTTTTGGAAAACAAAGTAATACCCATATTTAGCTAGTTTTTTTTCTTATTCTTACAATAGTGTGTACTAGAAACCAGCATGTTCTAGCCCAAATGGTTTTAACATCTATTTGTTGTCTTTTCCCACCAGCAGCCAACCGAGAAATCCTCCCGCGACTCCCGAGAGGGTTCCCCTTCAGGGTCTTCGTCAGAGAAGGGAGATTCTAGAGAGAACAACAAACAGAGTTGGGGCAGCAATAAGCCAGCGTGGGCCGCTGCCTTGCCAGCCGGGCTTACTGTCGAACCAGTGTATGCATCGACGAAGAAGGTGTGCCACGGTTGCGGAAGAAATGGTAAGACATTATACTCTTTAATTTTTAACTTCATATCTAGAATATCAGAGAGCCCCCACACACGCACGCCGCACAGAGTTTTGAGACAGGATAGGCCTAAAAATGAAAAGCCCAAACTTATCAAATAAATACTGCGTGTTATCAAGTTACAATGATATTTGTAATAATTTGATTAATTTGTTTACGTACAACCCGTTAGCGAGTAAAATTTTTACAACTTAATTCCACTTCCTGTAAGGAACAGCTTTTCGCAATTATTTTTTTTTGTCATCAATACACAGCTTGGAAAATGCACCATTTCTCAACTTTACAACTTAATTCCACTTCCTGTTAGGAACAGCCTTTCGCATTTATATTTTTAATCATCAATACACAGTTTGGAAAATGCAGCATTTCTCAAGTTTACAACTTAACTCCACTTCCTTTTAAGAACAGCCTTTCACAATGAATTTTTTAAAAATCATCAGTACAGTTTGGAAATTGTACCATTGCTCAACTTTACAACTTAATTTCACTTCCTGTTAGGAATAGCCTTTCGCAATGATAAAAAAAAATCATCAATACACAGTTTGGAAATTGTACCATTTCTCAACTTTACAACTTAATTCCACTTCCTGTTAGAAACAGCCTTTCGCAATGATTTTTTTTAAATCATCAATACACAGTTTGGAAAATGCACCATTTCTCAACTTTACAACCTCCACAGTAAATATTATACTATCTATTTTATGCAATTTCAAGACACAGTTTTAGTTTTTTGACCTATACGCACTGCTAACCATCAATTCTGGTAACGACCAAAACAAAACAGTAATGCCGACTAAAAAAGGTCGTGTAATTATCCCTTTGCTTCACAAGACTTCGGTATTTGTCGGTGATCGTCGGATACAATACAAACTACAGAAGGACAAACAAATGATGTACGTGGCCAATGGCTATTTTACACGCACTCAAGCGCAACTTTTGCATCGTGTGCCATGTATTTACAGTAACGGAAACAACGCTTTACCCGCGTCGATATGAGACACACAATATAAAAAATCTTTTTTGATGGTTTTTTGTCAAGTGTGTGTGCGGTATGAAGAACCTACTTTTCGTTTTTTCTAATGTCATATGGAATGGAATATAGTAATAAATACCGGTTGAAAATGAACCCTCTAGCTATAACAAAGGAAACTGTTCTATAATATGTCCGAAATAAAAAATACATGTTTTGTTACTTTAGCCATGATTCATAATTTTAAAAAAAGATATCGGCCGCCGAAGAAGCACTAATACTCCGGTGACAGAGACGACGCTCTACAAAACCTACCTATGTATACATAGCTTAGGTGTAATATGAAATATGTACGGTCTATTGTCAGTCACATGTCGCACGCGTAGGTTTGCCATTTTTAAGGTTCCGTACCCAAAGAGTAACCAACGGGACCCTATTACTAAGATTCCGATGTCCGTCTGTCACCAGGCTGTATGTCATGAATCGTGATAGACAATTGAAATTTTCACAGATGATGTATTTCTGTGGCCGCTATAACAACAAGTACTAAAAAACAAGAATGAAATAAATATTAAAGGGGCTCCCATACAAGAAACGTGATGTTTTTTGCTCGTTTTTGCTCGATATTGATAACGGCAACAGCTACACGCTTGAAATATTCACAGAATATTTAGTTATATATTAAATTTATAAATGAATAATTTAATGAAAATGAAATTAATATTTAAGGGGGGCTCCCATACAACAGACATGATTTAGATAATGGTACGGAACCCTTTCGTGCGCGAGTCTGACTCGCATTCGGCCGGTTTTTCGAAATTTGAACACCAAAAAAAAACTTTCTTTACGGTTTTGTGTTCTATTAGTGACCTGATTCATAGAGTTCAATAAAGCTAGGGGATTCATTTTCAACCTGTATTCTTTAACTTGCAGACGTACCTTCCCTGTTAGTCCGATGCACAGGCTGCGGCGTACACCTGCACACCGGCTGCGGCGCGGACGGGCAGTGCACCAACTGTCACAGCCGTCTCCCAGACCCCGAGCACACGGCGCAAGAGCCCCGGCACGACCACCAGCTCTATAGAGGTAAATGTATGTATGGGTGTGTATGTATAGAGTGCTGCATGCCGGTGGCGGAGTATAGGTAAGGTAAGGTTAGTTTTATTTGGAGCATATATTTTGGGGAAGCATACGTTTCAGCTTGATCAGATGAGTCGTTTATAGGTAAAAGAACTTCGCTAATAGGGTTTCCGATTTATGTATTAAAATTTGTTTTTCTTGTTCTGGGGCTTTTTTGAAAATAATGGTAAACATTTAAACACTTCTTATTAGGGTAGACTCATAATATATTTTTTTGAGAAATCAATATTACAGCTAAACACTAACCATCTATCCATCCATTCATCAGCCTGTCATTGTCCACTGCTGGACATAGGCCTTTATAATATTACGCTACTCTTGGCACTCCTCCGTTCTCCTCATCCAAATTATATAATAATTTTAGTCTTCAGCTGATGACGAGATGAGTTGTTTAGTTGATGTTTTTTTTATAAACTTTAAATATTACTTTACGATTTTGCCATAGTAATGTAGTTAATTAAATATCAATTGAAGAGTAGTAAATGCAACTGCACATAGTAGGTATTAAAACACTCGTGTGATACTATTAAAAACCTCGCCTATCGTGTTTTAATAACCCCTGTTATGCATCAGTTTCATAAGCTACTTACTGTAGTTGAGCCACAAACACGTGCTTTAAAGACATGTAACAAACACACTTCCCGAAAGTAATTCTCGTACCTTGTTCCGCAGACAAACTGGCAGAACGCAAACGGCTGCAAGAACGCAATATACAACTGTGCATAGAACTGCGCAAACTGGAAGCTCGAGCCGCCACATTGAAAGAGAACCTAGACGACCACCACATGGAGAAAAGACAGTTATTGGCCGACCAAATCAAGACGCAAAGAAACTTGCACAAACTGCTTGACTTCATCAGTCAGTTCAAAGAAACGTCCGTCAGTGTGAGGTCGACTTCACTCAGTGACACGGGAAGTGAGATGAGTAAAAGCAATGAGGAATAAAGTGGTTAGTATGTTTTTATTTATGGCTGGTAGTCAGGAATACAGTTAGCTCTCGGAATATCAAAACGTGTAGAAATAGCACTTCAAGAAAATTTGCTCGTAGGATTTTTTATGAAAGAAGAAACATCAGTCAGTCAAATTATTCCAGGCTGAACAGTTTTAAAATTTTTAACATCCTGATTCCCAAGTTGAATAAAATCTTCATACAGCAATATGTTCAGATCTTCTAAAACGCAATAAATCATTGCCAGTTTTCGTATTTCGTAATCATAAATTGTAAGAGAAACACTGCATTTGCATTTTGAAACTCATCAAAGATTACAGAATTTAAAAGACAAGCCGGTATTCAAAGATGCCATGAACGAATGAGGTAGCTTATGAAAATATAAATTTCCAAAGAATGCAATACAATGTCCAAAAGAATTTTCAGCAACAACGTGTGCTTACTAATTATCTTTATATTATACCCAAACAATTTCCTTAAATATTGTTTAAGATAAGATAAGATAAAAATAACTTTATTAAAAAACAACAAACATTAAAGTACATGAGTTATAAATAAACATAATAAACATTAAATAAATCACAAACATAAAATGGTTACAAAATAGGTGGGTACATTGAGAACTTATTTAATCTATACGATTATCTGGCGGTTCTCAAACTAAGACGAGCTTGATTCGAAATAATTAGAATCCAAAGTAAAAATAACTTGAATGCAAAAGATATGTTTTATTGGCCAACAACTTTCTGAACTATAATAAAAAGGTAACTAGGGCAGTACAAATAGTTGTCCACCGTACAGTGCGACCAACTTATCTGTTCAGTAAAATAATTCGCCGTCTCTTTCTAATTATACTCTTTTCTACCGCACTAGAAAGAGATGGGTGGATAATCCAACCAACGAACCTAAGTTGGTCGCACAGTATAGTTTTATTGGATCTTTCGTATCGTACTTATTTCGCTCTTACTTATTTTGTATGAGATTTGGACAGCTTTGCAAATAAATTCAGGTCGAGGCGACAGTGGTGCCATCTGCAATCAGATTTTCATTGTGTTCGACGTACACAATGAAAATCGTTATTTGAATTGAACACTTTGAATTATTTATATTTTTTTTCTTGTTGCAGGTGTATCTGTCCGTGTATTTTGTATCGTGGGCGATCGAGTATGTCCCTATAGACAAATAACATCGTGTGCGACCGTTGCACGGGGTGACAAACACTGACGGGGGCGAGGTATGTTAACGGGGGGCGGTTGGTTTTGCTCTCAGAGCAGTAACTAAAGCATAGAAGTAACAGTAAAATCGGTACAAATTTTGTATGATTTTCTCGCTCCTTTTAATAAATAAAATGTATATGCTAGAAAAAAACATCCATCCATAGACATAAATAACGGCACGGCCGTACCATCCTTTACTCGAAACAGTTCAGGCCATTTTCGACTTCGCTGTGGATAAAACTAGGAGCCTGAATTTTCAGTAACCAAGCAGGCATTGCGCACACGGTATATTTCAAATTTAATTCAATTTGAACCAGTAGTTTAAGAATTATAACTAGTCAAAGTTTCTCAATTTTGTCACTCACTCACTGACTGACTGACTGACTGACTGACTGACTGACTGACTGACTGATTGACCGATCACCAAAACTCCAAGGTACTTCTAGCAAACATAGAAGCTTCAAATTTGGAATACAATTAGTGTTTAGTGTATAAATCAAGGAAAAACTAAAATATTTTGCAATTTCGGTCCAGTTTTCTAGAGTTGGCCAGTTGGCCAAGTCAATCTATGTATTTAAAACAAAAAAGATTTTTAATATTGATATGGTCACCATAAGATGTTGTTAGGTTAGCTGATATGTAATAACTTAAGACAGAAGGTCCCTTAGGTAGGACTGAATAAATTAACCGGCTTGGATTTACATGAATCCCACAACTTTTTACGGTAGAAGAACTAAGTTGCTAGACTTGTTTATTTTTTACAAGTTTTGTTTTTGATGGCATAGTTTTTTCGTTTTGAAACATGTGTACAAACCGTAATTTCAAATTGCTTCAATTGGGACCAAGTTAAAAAGTTCTCTTTTATCACATTGTTTATACTGAATTTGCAGAAATTTAAACAAATCGGATATTCTACGCTATTTTGTTGTGAAGTCAGGTCCGCGTATTAAAACATATATCCCATTCATCTCGGAAAAGAAATGAAGGCGTCATTAGCTTCCATCGGTATGTCATTTGCGCACAAAATTTCACTATATTTTCTAAAGTACCTATAACAACAGAATAGTACATTGTTCACCGAGTGGAGAAAGAGGCCGATTACCAACGAGGGTGTAGTTTGAGGTCCGAGGCGCAGCCGAGGGCCTCAATACACACGAGTTGGGAATCGCACTTTCTCCCGAGTGATACATAGTGCTTTATATTATACTACACCTGCGAGGAAAATAAAAGACAAAATGTTTAATTAATGTTAATATTAAGGAAAAATGTAGGGAAAATGGAATTCGTGCTGAAGATTTAGGGTCAAATCCACATTCAAATTTAAAATTATTACAGTTATTGAAACTTAGTGTTATACTTTTCCCATGGAGATTAATTTTGGTTTGGGACGTTTGAGACAAATCAGAAGAGATAATTGATTTTTGACTTTCACTTTTTTCATTTTTTTATGATAAAAAATAACAAGTGGCCAGTATTATTTTGCAAACAATAAAAACTTTTTGTCTTTTGGCATTATTGTTCAAGCTAGGTTATGTACCAAGAAGTGTATACCCTTTTTAATGTAACATTTATGCTTATCGTACGGATGTTGTCAACTAATAAAAAAAACAGCACGAAAACAATGGATTTTCATATACTTTTTCTTGCCGCTCAGCACGTTATCAATGGATTTTCATACATTTTTTCCGCCCGCATATTGGTATGACAGCAATGACGTATATTCTCCATCCTTTTCGAAAAAGTAAGAAGGAACTTTCCAAGCAGGTGTAGTATAAAAATATAAACATGTTATTTTACTCATATATAAAAAAATATATATTGGTAGCATTCTACCAAAGAATTTCATTTCCTGATACGTATAAGTAAGGTTATGGTAGGGTTAACCGGGTACAACCCTGTAATTTGCGAAACATGTTGACAAGCAGTTAAAGAGAGACTCTTTGGCACTCTAAATAGAGATACGAGAAAAAAGATAAGAAAATCCAAAAGAGATGCTATTTTATGATTACTTATATGCATTAGTTATTGTTCTGAGGTGTTGCTGGAAAGAAAACCACGTGCAACTGCGCCGCTCAATCGTAGCTACCTCGCCCCCGCCAACGTCTGTTTCCCCGCGGGACAGGCAAGCACTATCTTGTCAATCTATAGTATAGTGAAGAAAGGAAGAACTATAGTCAGAAACATTAAATTTTATAAATTGTTAGGTTAAGTTAAAGACGCTACAATTAATTTTACTGTGTAAATAGTTTGTTTTTCACTATGGTGGTCTAGAATCATAAGATCGTTGATTACAATTTTGTCTGGATTTCATGCAGGTATAATTTTTTTTGATCACGGAAGTATGTTTGAAATTTTTTAATCAGCTGAATGTTATGAAGTATTTTATTTATTTTTAGGCAGAGCCCTTTCAAATCAATTTAAGAAGGAAAAAGTTTTGAGTTAACTTCGTAAGAAGTTTGCTTTTACGAGGTTTGGAATGCATAAAAAATATTGATTTTGGATTTATGCATTTTTTTATTAGATCAGGGTAGAATTTTTTCAAAATATTTTGTTTTTAATGGTTGATCGAATGTTTCGCTGAATTATGCAAACCATATCGATGATTAGAAGAATCCATATTTCGTTTCGTTAGTTTAGTACCAAAAAAAAAGTTACTTTTTTTTCGAAATTCATAGAATTGTTAAACGGCTTAGCATTTCATGTTTTAGGTGATTCTTTTATATTTGTTAAAGGTGTCGTATTGATTACCTTTTTGTAAGAATTACTCCGCCTGTTTTTTCTCAGAATTTTAATGAAATACTTTAAAATCCTCGGGAAGTCATCTGGGTAACAGTGAAAATTGCGTCAAAATCTGATATGTGGTTTCAGAGTTAGCAGACATAAGATATGATATTATACCTAATCAAACCCTCGCTTGTACGACTACATGGATGTCGCCATGATTGAGTACGAATTTGGTACTATGTCAATCTGAATTAGATTCGATACCTTATTATTATTGGTGACATAGTAAACGAACTATTAATAGAAATTTCATATGTGCTCTAGGGAAGTATTATGTCCAAAGACTTAAGACGATTTTAGTCCATACTAGCCTTTGCCCGCGGCTCCGCCTGCGTTTATTCGATCTTTGCCCCGTTTTCGGCTTAGGTGTTATTTTATGAACATCCCTTATAGCCTGTATGTTGACAGGGTCACTAAGATGATAAAAAAAAAATGCATCCAATTCCGTTGAGTGGTTCTCGAGTTAAAACGGAACATATACATACAGACAGACTGACTAAAATTCTAAAATTTGTTTTTTTGGCCTCAGTACAATGTACTTAACACATTTCATTTGAAACGCGTAAATATTCAATGTACAGACACGACTTTTTTACTACTTTATTATTAGTGTAGATATATTCGCTTTCATTCATCAGCCTAGTTCGTCCAGTACTGGACACCGTGCCTTTCCAGGATTTCGCCATTCTTGGCTGTTCTCCTGGAAGAAATGCCCATGCTTACTCGCTGGGCAGCCAGGCTGATGAGCGCGGTGCCGAAACCGAAATATAAAGCCTGGCAATTGGGGATGGATTGGCTATCCATTGGTCCTAAGCATGGTTGTTCCTGTGTTAGATAGAACTGGCCTATTATTCTCCCGCGAAGGACTTTGGAGGGTTTGCGAGTGTATTCGCTTATAACTTGCTAATTACTAAGTCGATTTGATTACGGTTTTCGTTTTTACCTCGAGGGTTTGAGCTTATGTATAATAGGCATGATGACAAAAAAATTTTTATTAGTCCGTCAGTTAGATTATCAGAAAATATTGGACAAGTACTTTTTCTTTTTTAAATTAAACAAAAAATGATGAAGATATAGCCCGCTGAAGTTCCGCGTGACGTCAATCTAGGTACAATTTTACTTAGAAGTGACGTCATTTTCCCCCACTCCCAAACTTTGACGCGCTTTATCTCTGTCATTTTTTATTTGATTGACAAAAGAAAAAATACGTGTCCAATATTTTTTGATAACCTAAATGGCGGACTAAATAGAATAATAATTTGTTTACCCTGTGTACAAGCCTATTGCGCTGTGTGTGACTAAATAACTGAGCTGATCAGTAATTATTGTAGCTAAAACAACTCTGAGCTGAGCAAAAACGGGCGGAGCTACAGGCAAATGATTAGCATTGAAGGTGAAGTGAGGGAAGATGAAGTCGTGTATTGTAAAAATCAATTTATTAGAATCAAATTAATTGCCAAATGATGTGTTCAATATTAATTCTTTATAGTGTAGTTTTACTTGTCGTCTTGTCATAGTTATTAAAAAAAATATTATAATATTTTGTTTATTTCAATTCAAGAATAGCTCGAAACATACAATAAATTAATTTTAATAGTATGTATATCCTTCTCTGTGATATGATTAAGCTGAATTCGGTCTAAATAAGTTGATTGAAAGATACGTGTTATCAGTAGAATTATAATCCAGGTTTGTTTGTAAATAAATGACCATGATTCGTACAAATTATTTTATTTCAAATGACATTTTTATTATCAAGTATTTGTATTTTATCTCACCTCACGTAAAATCCTGATTATGAACTCAAAAATACTGCATTAAGTAAATAAAAAATTACGAGCTTTTCTAGAAGTTCCTGGACCCTCACCTGAAAAGAGTCCTTCCTAGGCCTCAATGACACTCTATCAGGCGCGATAGTGGCCGACCGAGTGTAAGCCTGTTCTGTAAATAAAAAGCCTTTTTAAAAGTGTGTACTTTAATTCTAACAATAAACCCATTGGAAATATGTAGGCACCTGAGGTGCGATTGTGTAAGCCCATCGTATTCAAATTTATTGTCATATGGCTATTCGGCTAAGCAAATTAGCCCTTTTGACAATTAAAATCGTACATTTTTGGCCGTAAAATGAATATAATTGTCTTGTTTTGTTGTTGACAAACAAAAACGTACGATTTCAATTGTCAAACGGGCTAATTTGATTAGCCGAATAGCCATATGACAATCGAATTTGATGACGATCGTCTTTCACAATTGCACCTCTGAAATCCCCCCTCTGAACTGAGGTGCTAAGATATTTCAGACAGGATATAGTTAGTTTATATTGAGCTCGAGTAGTGTAACAAAACGTAGAGTAAAAGTATACCTACGTGCAAGAGGTGGTACTACGAGAAATTACCATTGCGACTGTCTGTAAGCAATTCGCATTCTATGTTTAAAAGGTCCCTAGCTCCCGAATTCGCGCGTTCGAACGACAGTAACCATCCAATATCGGTCAAATACTATCCCAGACCACGATTCACGCTAGATGTCCTGTAGATTATGCAATTTGCGTGCTTATTCAAATGAAATAAGAGTTTAGAAAGGAAGCAACTAAGGTGATATGATGTTTGGACGCAGAGAGGCCATCGACGTCTCATCTTGTTCGAAGATGGTGTAACTATCCGCCTGTTCGGTCATTCCTTTACTTGGGAATGGGGTGCGTTTACAAGATAATTATAAAACTAGTGGCAGATAATAAATAACTCAACGCGAGGTAAGTGATGTGATGTGACCCCTGATTGTGTATCGTAAAATCAGTTGTCAACCGGGTGCCTATCGTCGAAAACATATATATACTATCGAATTCCGCTTATCTAAGGATACGTTCGCACTTAAAATGACGTCCAATTCGTAAATATGTAGTTCAATACCCATTGAAGGTTATTTTGGAAGTTAATTTTTTATTTGTTTTCGTTGAATAGCAACCATAATTGGCAACCGATTCAAAGATACGTAATAGCCCCGCAGGCCCAATTCGATTAGTAAATTCGATAGATATTTTGTGTTACCTAATTTTTAGTCAAGTCAATCATCTTCGGACGCATAATACACATTTTGGGAAAATTGTAAAAAAAAAATCGGATTTTGATTCCATATATTATTTTCCCCGCAATATTACTACTAAAATTCCATGCAAAATAAAAAGCGGTCAAGTGCGAGTCAGACTCGCATACCTAGGGTTCCGTAATTCGACAGGTTTTGGAACAGGCAGGAAGGAGGTATTTAAAATTTTGCCCATAACTTTTTAAGTTACTAAAAAAAGAATTGATTGTACCACATTTTTAATTAACATTAGAAAATAGATTGTCTATGGGGAAAGTGTCTTCAATCCATGAGTTGTTGACTCATCAATAAGATAGGCAGTTAAACCAAATCATAAGAAATCATTAGAAATTTCATTAGTAGCGGGAAGTCTTCTGACCTTCTGTTCTGATCTGATCCGAGTGAAATCAATCAATATTTGGTTGTATATTCGGTATCTACCTAGTTAATTGTACTCTTGCATTTTGTGATGGATGATAAAATAGGTTATCACACTAATAAAACATATAAAGTTTGTGTGTATGTTTGTTACTATTTCTCGCTAAAAGGACTGGTCGGATTTGGACGAAATTTAGAATGGATATAGCTTATACTTACCCTAATTTAACACATAGGCTACTTTTTATCCCGGACAAAAACATGTCGTTAAACCGAATAACACGCAGGCGGAGCCGCGGGCAAAAGCTAGTCTAATATATATTTCTTTTCACGTATAGCAACAAAAAAGAGACAATTTTTATACCAAATAAAACTCGTAGATGAAAAATTTAATTTTCTCGTTTTATTATCATGAATTTCTCAACTTCTATATTTTTCCTGTAATCTTTACCCAATCCCAAATTGCCATCATATTTTCATTTTTTTTCGGTCCATTAGTTTCGGAAATTAGCGGGGGGACATGCATTTATTTGTGGTTTTTCAAAGATTTCTCGAAATCTGTGAGAGTAAATTTAGATATTTTTATAATCAACTCTTTAGTATCTACAGTTTGATACCCATATTGTATGTTTATATATATTTTTAATTTTTTTATATTTTTTTAATATTTCTCATTTGTGTTCATTTTTTTAAATGGCTAGGGGTTTCCTGTGATTGGCCAGTTATAGTGTATAATCGTAATTTTTTATATTTTTTTCGGTTCACTAGTTTCGGAAATAAGGGATAAGGCATTTTTTGTGTTTTTTTAAAGATTTATAGGTGGTAGAGCTGATGCCGGGCTCGACTGTGGAGGTACCACCATCTTACTCGCAAATCCTCCCGAAGTTATTCGGGGGAGAGTAAGAGAACAGCTCTCAGGCAAAACCAGGCGGCCCACCATTGTCTGGGACCGATGGATGGCGGTATATCCATCCTCAGTTGCCGAGCCTTATATAAAACAGACTGGTGACGGGCAGCGGCGTCACTGGTGCAAGGGTTTCGGCACCGCGCTCACCAACCCGCTTGCCGAGCGTGTGTGAGTATGGGCATTTCTTCCTGGAGGACCACCAAGAGTGGCGAAATCCTGGAAAGGCTTATCTACAGCAGTGGACGAAACAGGCTCATGGATGGATGGACGGTGAAAATATATATTTTTACTATACTTACAGTAAAGGTATATATTTTTATAATCAGCTCATGTAATTTTTTAATTTTTTTTACACCTTATTGTGTATGCAAGTGAATGCTATTTTTGTGGCAAATTTCAAGTCTTTATCTTTAACGGTGCTAAAGTTATGAGGCTGTGACATACGGACGGACGGACAACGGAGTCCCACCATAAAGGTTCCTTTTACCTTTCAGGTACTACGGAACCCTAAAAAGGACCGTCCCTTCCGTTAATTATTTCGGACCCAAGTTTCGCTAAAAAAGCTCGCCGTTATGTTTTCTCATAAAGGAACTCTATCACTTCTAAATTCCTAGCAGTATCTAACTACTGTAAGAATGTTATTCAGGAGTATATATTATGTCGTTTCAGTGTTAGTAGCTTCAACAATAAGTAATTGGTGTTATTTATAACCTGAATGTTGTGGAAGAAAATGCCACACTTCACTTCAAGTTCACAACTCCTGATCATCGTGTATCACATAAATGGACTACCGGAGTCATAACGCGTTGTTATATTTTGCTTTGATACAACTAAACTACGAGCAAAACCTCTTCAGGACCTTCTTAAACCCGTGAAACGGTTCACATGTGAATACAGCCTTACGCTAACCATTCACAGCCATTGCCACCGCCAATACGATCCATAACGATGGGTTAACTTTAAGATAATCGCCCTGCGGCCGTTCGGCGTTACATAGGTACCCCAGTTTAATGTCTTGAGGGTCTTTCGGGTGTTTACTATAAAGTTAACGAGATGGTGGGGTTGCCATGATGGGTGATTAGAGGAGCCAATGTTGGAGGTTCGTTTATGGAGGTCCAACTGTTTGTGATTGCGTGTGGATGACTCTTTTGTTTGCTATTGCTTTTAGTTTTGAAGGGCAGTACAGAGTACAAGTATTCTACAGGTTTTTCAGGGTAAACTGAAAAGAACGGAAACAAAAAGTTTCGTTGGCCGGTAGTAAAATGAAAAAGAGTAGAGTCATTCGGGGTAAATTTGCGCACTTTTGTCTATTTCACTTCATTACTCCCAAACTACTTCGATTTAAGAAAGATGGAATATGCTGCCTCCTAGCTTAGTCATTTGACTTGCAAACACAGACTTAAAGTTTACCATATAATCTATGCTTCTTTGGAAATTTTTAAAAAATGTGACTTAGTCAGACTGCGCAGTTTTGCCCCGTAATGTGGGTAAAAGTGCGCTGTGTTTTGGGTAAAAATGCGCACATCGGGTAAAAATGCGCATAGTACATTTTGACTTAATAAACAAGGAACATAAAAACTACACATAGAAATCAGTTTATATTGAATCAAAACCTAACAACTTTCTATTGACGAAGATAAACTTGTAAAATAAAAGATAAATTGTGAGTTATTTATTATTATATAATTGAAAAAAAATTATCATCATGATTTAAAACTAAAATCAAAATAATAATCAGACTTTCTGTTTTCATAGTCAATCAT
The DNA here is from genome assembly GCA_910592155.1 of Ypsolopha scabrella. Taxonomy (NCBI): domain Eukaryota; kingdom Metazoa; phylum Arthropoda; class Insecta; order Lepidoptera; family Ypsolophidae; genus Ypsolopha; species Ypsolopha scabrella. The sequence continues at coordinate 15,115,362 of OU342961.1, read as the reverse complement.
CCAACAAAAGGCAAAGATTTTAAACATTTGCGAAAGCAAACTTAAATTATTATTATTTGCCATAATTGTTATAGACAAAAATTTCAAACAAAACGAAATACAAACTTAATAGTAATCAGACTATCTGTTCTTATACAATGATAACCAAAAAAAGGCAAATATTTTAAATATCTGAAAAAGAAACTTTACTAACAAAATATAATACTATGTTACCCCTACATGTAAGAAATAAGTATCTTTCCTGTTGATATAATATATAAATTAATCATTTTGGCATATCTTTTTATTATTTTGTCTAACAAACGACAAACAAAATATAGTGTTTTTCAGTTTAAACTAACTTAAACAGTAATCAGACTTCTTGTATCCTTACCTCTTAAATATCAATGTGAATAAGTCTTTGAAAGTGAATCAGTCTTGACATTACAAATGAGTGTTAAAACTTAAGTAATAATGATAGAAATAAAAAACAATAACATTATAAAAAGTTAAACTAAATGGACTTGTGTAGATAATCATAATCATTTTAGATTACAAACCAAAAACTAAATGGGTAACTGAGTAGGCATATTATTAGGAGAAATTGTGAAAACGAGGGACGGCATTAAAAGAATATCTTATTCACATAGATCGCATACAAACAATCCCCCTTCGTACCCTGTGCAATCTTCATGGAACCATCTGTTACATGACGAGCATTCGATCCAATCTTCACTTGGTGGATCTTCATATTTTTCGTTACATATTGGACAAAAATGTTCAGATTTCAACCTTTTCTGCATATTTCGCAACTTATTGTGCGTTTTCGTTACGCCATGTTTAGGTTGAATGCGTGGTTTCTTATTTGGTTTACTAGCTTGAGGTTTAGTAGCTCCTCGCTTAGGGCGCGATTTATCATCACCATGACAATGTGATGGTCCCGCTTGTGGTTCAGTATCTTTCCTTTTCACTGGTAGCTTCTTAATCTGTCTCTTTGGAGGCTTATCAAGTACGATTTTTTTTAGATGAGATCTGTTTTTCTTTTGTTCTTCAATTTTTTTCTTTTCTTCTAGCTGTTTCTTATACGGAGTAGATGTTATAATCTCTGACTTTAAGCTTGCTTTTGTTCTTTTCTTCTTTTCTGTTATACGAGGCAGAGGACTCAGTTGTGAAACCGTTACTATTTGAGGTTTAAAAGGTAACTTGACATTATCAGAATCTATATTGCCTTTTTGACCTGCTGGTTCAGGTTCCAAATCATCAAGTACAGAAGGACTTTCACAAATTGTTTTGTCATCTGAGTCAGACTCATTGGGACGTTCTGAACTAACTGTTAGTTCAGGATATTCAGTTACAACCTTATTAGACAATTCTTGCATTACGTCATTATCAATCACATGTTGTCCGCTTAAACTACGTCCACTTGTATCATTTATTTGCTCATTCGTTTTATCCAGGTTAGGCGTGTGCATCGATTTATGTGGGAATTCTGCCGTTATTTTGGATGAAGAAGGCATCTTGCTTAAATCTTGACGATCGGGCGGAGAAAGTCTACCAGAGAATTCAATGGGTGTAGTTGGTATTTTAAGATTTGGGCGAAAATCTACTGGCGACGGAGCAAGCATCACATCAATGTGATCGGGTTGAGAAAGTCTACCAGAAGGTTGAATTGTTGGAGTTGGTGTTCTGTAATCCCGGGAAGACTGTACAGGTGGAGCAAGCATCTGTGAAATTTCTTCGTCATGATTGAGTGGAGAAAGTCTACCAGAAGATTGAATTGGTGGACTTGGTGTTCTATAATCTCGGGAGGACTCTACTGGTGGGAAAATAATCTGTGAAAGATTATCGTTTTGATTTGGTGCATTAGTCTCTTTTGACGTTGAATCGTTGACTTTAGATATATCTGGCCTTGTTGACTCTTGTTCTGTCTCTGTAGTTGATACGTTAGCCATGTCATGGGATTGTGTAGGCTCTGTATCGATTTCTCTCGAGTTCTCGTTTGTTGGTACGAGATCGGTTACTGATGACGGTGCAAAGTCTGTTTCGTCAAATAAGTCGTCTGCATAAGGAAAAATACCAGTAGCTTTGAAGCCTGATTCAGCATTGGAAATGGTTGCAACGTGCTTATAGGCAGTACTGAAAAGACCAGCTACTTGAAACTGGGTTATTCCTCGGCCAGGGTGTCGATTCATCCATTTCTCACACTCAATCGAATATTTTGTTTTCAATGGACTGTGCACCGCCACGTCCAGAGGTTGAATTTTGTGACTGCCATGGGGTGGGATAGTTAACATAATTATGTTATGTTTTTTTGCGTAAGTTAATGCTTCAAGGCTTATGTGTGACGAATGGTTGTCAAGTATAAGGAGCACCGGATCTTCTGGAGTTGGATGCACAAAGTCTTTGAAATGGTGTAACCAGTTGAGAAATAATGTTGTGTTTATAAAGCCGCTCTCTGATACCATTAAAATACTTGCAGGTGGAGCACCGTCCAATAATTCAGCTTTCTCTTTTTTGCGTGGAAAGATCAGTGCTGGGGGTACAAAGTGTCCAGTGGCGCTCATGCACATTACCGCAGTTATAGTCATTCCTCTTTCAGCTGACACAATTTTTCCAACTACTTTTTTACCCTTGCGTGAAACAACTTTTGGTGTTTTTTTGGGGACTGTACTCATACCAGTTTCATCCATATTGTAGATGCGGTGCGGTCTCAATTTATATTTATCATATACTTCTTTTAGATTTTTGTAGAATCTTTCGACTTGTGTTTTATTAAAACCGATAGCTCGGGCCAAACTAATCGGTGCTGATTGTCGCAGACCAAGATGGTTGTTACGCTTTAAAAAACCTTCAACCCAGTCACGTCCAGCCATTCGAGCAGATGTATCGAAACGGTGATCTATTTTGTTGACTTCAGCAAATTCGTAAGCCAACCGGCGTAAATCGTTAATAGTTACGCCAAAATACCGCTCATCCATTTCTTGACAGTGAACTGCAAATTCAGCCTCCTGGTCACGTGTGAATGTGGGTTTGAATCGTCCTAGCCCCGTAGGAACATGTTTCATTTTTAACCTGTTCCTTAGTGTGGACTCTAATATTCCCACGAAATCAGCCGCATATCTTTGACTTTTTCCTTCTGCGATTAGTTTTTTTGCTGTCAAAATTTGTTCTTCGCTTATTAGTGCCCTACTAGGTGTTTTCTTGATGTAGTTACGAGGCATTTTGTTTTCTGAAACAATAACTAAAGATTATTAAATATGTTTTGTACTAGTTCACAATTAATATCAAGTTGCTTTAAACACGCAGCCGGTACTGAAGTAGTGATGTGGTTCATGTATAACGCTCCCTACAACTTTTCATTCTTACTAACGCTGTGTGTGAAGGCAGCTTACCTATTAGTCCAGTCAATATGCATTTTTAATACGAAAATTAGTGGTCCAAGTCGAGACAGGACTCATTTTATAGAGAAAAATGCGCTGAATTCAACGGACTCATTATCTGGCAAAAAAACCGTACGCATCATACTTTTTTTTCAATTTAGAAATTAATTTTTCGAGTGAATCCACATATTTCATGTTATATCTCGGAAATGAAGCAAAAAACGAGCATACTTGACTGGAAAAAAATTTTTCATCATACTTTAAGGAATTTTTTGGTTACTTTACTTTTGTAATTTTCAATTTTATTCGTGAGATATTTAATTTCAAATAGTAAAAAAAATGATTTTGCGTGGCAGCCATTTTTGTTAATTACCACGCAAGATTACTGGTATTACAGATTTCTAATCGATCGGTCAGATCGATATTTTAGTTTCCCAACTGTTCTACCCTTCATTACTGCAAAACGCGGGTATGCGCAGAATTCAAATAATTAAATATTCGTTAATTATTTGAATTCTGCGCATACCCGCGTTTTGCAGTAATGAAGGGTAGAACAGTTGGGAAACTAAAATATCGATCTGACCGATCGATTAGAAATCTTTAATACCAGTAATCTTGCGTGGTAATTAACAAAAATGGCTGCCACGCAAAATCATTTTTTTTACTATTTGAAATTAAATATCTCACGAATAAAATTGAAAATTACAAAAGTAAAGTAACCAAAATATTCCTTAAAGTATGATGAAAAATTTTTTTCCAGTCAAGTATGCTCGTTTTTTGCTTCATATCCGAGATATAACATGAAATATGTGGATTCACTCGAAAAATTAATTTTTAAATCTAAAAAAAAGTATGATGCGTACGGTTTTTTTGCCAGATAATGAGTCCGTTGAATTCAGCGCATTTTTCTCTAGAAAATGAGCCCTGTCTCGACTTGGACCACTATTTTTCGTATTAACCCCCTTTTTTGATGCACATTGACTGGACTATATTGTGAGGCAAAAGTGCGCAATTGGGCAATAATGCGCACGCGCATTTTTACCCCCGCAGTTTTACCCCACTGGCTGGGTCTTCAAAACAATCGAGTCAAACTCGGCTACTTTTGAGGTTAGGTTGAAACGATGTTGCAGACAGAAAACTACAATAACCATACAAAAACACAAAAACGAACTCACCTGTTAATAACCATTATACAAACATTATACAAACTTTTCCGTGCACTGAAAAACAACCGATTTTAACCACTACTTGCAATTTTTTGTTATAATTCTTCGGCACGCGACTGCACTGCGCCAGGCTTCGGGATCCAAAATGGCGAATCGCGCGCACGTGAACCCCGACAAATCGGCGTCCCCTCCCCGCAACCCTTTCCGAGATATCGATGATGCGCAGTTCTACCCGCAGCGCAGTTTTACCCCGAATGACTCTACTGGGTTGAGGAAGCTGCATTGTAAGAGTAGAATTACAGGAGGATCTTGGTAATAATGATCTCTGATAATTCTTTTCTCTTGAAAACTAAACCAGCTATGTTTAAAACATAACTCTTTAACAAATCCAATACATCACTTTGCGTTCAGAAGCACTCGTATTATCTTTTCCAAAGTTTCTAAATTCTTTGAACCTCAAGGCGGGCTCGAAGGGCGGGCGGAATTGTTCCGAAACAGAAAAATTGCTCAAGTCTCGGAGTTGCGAGTTAAATGACGGTGATGTCTCCCACGGGTGTCATCTGTCGGCGCCTCCGGCCACGTACTGAGCGTTCGGAAATGTAAACCTAGTACAAAGTGATCTTTGAGAACATTTCATACACTTATCTCACATACAATTATATTGGACGATTTAGAGAGTAAGGGTTCTGTACCCGAAGAGTACCAAACAGGACCCGATTACTAAGCCTCCGCTGTCTGTCTGTCTGGCCGTCTATCACAAAAAGTTTTATTCTGTCAACTATCTTTCTATTTGCTTGCAAAGGTTGCCTGGAAGATATTGCTGTTAGCAATAAGTACCGCCTTTACACACCATGTTTGATTGTTTTATCTTTTGTATTTATTTTTATTGTATGTGCAAAAAGTGTTATAAATAAAATAAATAAATAAAGGATCTACAGCTTCTGGCGTAATAGGTAGACAGTTGAAAATTTTCACCGAATACGTATTACTATGGTCTTCTACCACAAATATATATATATATATATATTTTTCAACACACTTGCTTATAAAGTGGCCCTTATTGCAGCGTTCTTAGGGACATAAAGCAGCATATTAAACACGCGTGCTTTTTACTTTACATTATCGCACTAGTGTTTTTTACGCTACAGTTTTTTTTTAAATCTTAGCAAAGAGTTTTGATGTCTTGAGAAATAGTAAAATTTTTGCGAATAAATAGACTGTCTCAGTTAAAATATAACAAATAATCATTTAATTTCATCAAATTATTTATTTGTATCAACAAATTAACTCAAATTTTTGTTGTAAATACAAAAATATTCATTTTGTTAATATTTAATATTTGACTGTTTAGCGAATGCATCAGTGCCTCTATTACCATCTGCGCGAAAAACGATATCTCCGCCGCCATTTTCCAAAGAAAATTGTCAGTTAAGTTCAGTCAGCTGTGGTTTCGATTATGTGGAAAAAAAAGACAGTGAAATTTTATTATTTTTCCTCGCAAGTGTGTTGAAAAACGTCGTATGAAACGCAGCTCACTTGTATCATTATGTACTATTACTTTGTTTGTTTCAGCTTTATCTTACTCGTAATGACGGTAATACATATATAAGATGGATGGATATTACACAATTTTATTGTCTTTCCATTCGCTCCATTTAGCCTAAACTTCTGATTTTCCATTTTGCAGAGATGCTACGCCGCACCGCCGTAATAATATTAAATATACGAAACGAAGTATATGTGGTGAACGGTTACCTACTCCACACAGGTCTCCTAATTACATCACGGTTGCTATTTAGTATCCACTCACTCACTACTGAATAATGGATTAGAGAATTTACATTCTAACCCTTTCTACGAAGCTAAAAATTGTCTCCCTCATTTGTCTTCCGCTATCACGCCAACTTTAAAACAATGAACTATGCAAAGAACTCAAACCCTGAGTTAGTTCCGAGCGCGACAACCCCTGCTATGTCGTTATCTCGCCAGTTGTTTGCTAAAACTCTGCGCAGCCAAGAATTGCAAATGGCGATAATTCTAACTACGGCGATAAATCAGACGGGTCGAACACAACTTTTTTCCCGAGGGTCCCGTAGTATTGTTCGTGATTGATCGCTACTTCCGTATACTTAGTTGCCGTAAGGATTGCTTGGAGCTTGAACATATGCTTCGAAAGAGTTTCGGTTTTGGCGATTTTAAATTCGATTTAGGGTTAAATTGTTTTAGATGATTTGTTTGAATTTTTTTGGCAGCTATTTGAGGGGTCGTTGAGATGAAAAAGTTTTGTAACATAATATGAATGAACAGATAATATGCGTTACTGTTGACAAAAACATTTCAATACTTAGATATGTTACAGAAAGGTTTATTTAATTTGATTTTTCGTGGCTTTTATCGAAAATATAACGTTAAACATAACTACAGTGTTTTTAAAGTTGGTATGATTAAAACATTCTTACACACACAAGTAGGCCCGGATTTTCGCCTAGGCCCAAGGCACCGGCCTAGGGGCACAGCAGCCATGGGGGCCACAGCTAGAGTAGAGACGGACAATACAAGAAAAAAAAAATACGCCGTCGCCCAATCTGGCAACTTGCACCAATGGCGATTATTGGCGATACCGACCGAATTAGGTCGATTTTTTTTTTGGAGCTTGTGGGGCCGCCGCTCTATAAAGTGCCTAGGCTAGGCCCTAGGGGCCCTGTGTCTCTTAGTCCAGGCCTGCCCACAAGTACATAATATCTGCCGTTTCTATGCTACGTGTTTATACTTCGTCTTACGCAACTTATACAAAAAACATCTCGGTAAAAACTCTTCACTTTTGTGTTAAATTTAAACAATACACCCTGCCATACTTTAGCGTGTAGTACCCCTGCTATAAGTAAGTTATTAAACTTTGTTTAAACTATCTATGAAATATTGTTACATTTTAGCAACACAGTGCTATGTGAATTTTTCAGTGGTCAATATCACTCCAACTCCAAGCGGAAAAATGCGCAGCGCTGTCCGACAAGGACGGATTCAGCGCGAAAAATAAAAAAGAAAATATTTTAATTATATTTAAAAAAGAAATAGCTAGCAATTTTTTTTGCAAAAAGGTCTAGTTATTGTTAAAACCCATCTAATAAACGTTGTTTGAGTTCTGTATATGATTCCTATTCTTCAAACAAGGAGAAAAAGTATGATTGGAGACCTCATTTCAATAATTATTTCTGTAAAGTAAAAGTTTTTCAATCGGAATTCTGTTTAGCAAGAATCTAGAAAAAGGTCCCAAAAATGTTATACTAATTTAGTAAACTAGTAGTTTCTTCTTGAAAGTAGTTGCAGGACTCTAAAAAGTGCCAACAATTAGCGCCTTATGTTAGGAAATTTGCAGCCATTTTGTAAATGAGCATTTTTTAAACAGCTGCGAAAACAACGGGAATTTAAGATAGTTCACTTAGTTTGGTTATAACAATTTTTTTTGGTTAGTCGTCCGTTCTCTGAGAGCAAGATCCCCACAGAGGAAAAGTAATTTGGCTGTAGTTATGCTATGATTTAGCTTTATTACAAGATAGAATTAGCCGACCAGCGTCCACAATTTACCAATGCGTAAGAAAAGCAATAAATTAAACAGCGATGATGCCCCGGGGAGCTGGAGAGTCGATATGGAGCAAGATGGTGACGATTTATGGCCAACACTAATTGCCCTTAATTTATACCCTTAACACTGTAACTGACCATCGCACCAGCGTGTAAGTAGCGTACCGAAGTCTTTATTGTAATGTGGTAAGCGAGACAATGCAGTAAACCAAGTAACTACAGCTGTGTGTACTACCTACGTTTATCATTGATAACAAGCTTTATTGCTGCGAGTGGGCGAGAGATCGGGAACTACTTTAATTTCATCAGTGATATGATGAGCAGTAAAATACTTGACTCCTTATAATACAGGCAATCCTAGTAAAAGTTTGGACGTATCATATGCGTGTCAGTCAGTCTGTTCTTTGGAAAAACCGTATCATTCAGTAAAATGAGTGTGTTCTTAATAGTGAGAAGTGATTGCCACTGCAGACGAGTAGTAGAGCGCTCGCCTGCTAACCCAGAGGTCAGGGGTTCAATCCCTCTGGAAAATATTAATTTGTGTTCGGTTTGTGTGCTTCGGAATTAAGGCACGTTAAGCTGTTGGTCCATTTGTGCCCAAAGTACGTAGTTTTTGACGTAATAATCGTCAGTGAAAAACAGGTGTACCAAGTGTCACAGGTGTTCACACACTATATGTTTTGTGTAAGTATGTAAGATTTAAATTTTCTTAAAAATATGCAGACCGAAACTTTCCATTGTTTGCTGAAACAAGCAACACAAAATACATTATTCCTAAAGTAACTCGATCGAGCTGTAATTAGCAAGGCGAATAACCAGTTTTATGGCAGCACCGCCTCCTTTCTTCGGTTAGTAACATAGTTGGAGTTGCTATTTCTGCCGCTTCATTATGAATACTTCCGGAGCCTAACAAACTCAATTTGTGCGTTTCCTTCGTGAAGCAGAATTTAATTTCAAAATCACTGGGCTTTTTGAATAATATTGTTAACCGAGAATGCTTGCTTGCTTGACTTTAGTGTCACAGTTTGTCAAAGGGCAAAGTTCTGATATCTGCGTCTGTCTGTCTGCCCGTCCATGTCACGGGTCTTTAGCTCGTAGACGGAATGAGTTAAATATCTGAAATTTGGATATGTTGTGTAGAATGTTGACCCAATACCGAATAAGAAATTTAAGTTATTTATTTTCCCATTAATGAAAAATGAGCCGATTTGTTTTTCTTACGCTGGCATGTAAATGGAGCACAAAAACGTTTTTAGATTTATTTCTTTCCCTGAAAAATAAAGAAATGAGGGAGCTTTTAAAGTTGTCAGTTTTACTCCGAGAGCTGGAGAGTTCTTTTTTTTGTTTCATTTTTGAATTTGTCTACATAAGATCCATAGATAGGTGTAGACAATTTATCTATGGATCTTGTGTTTATTTTTATGAGCTTAAAGTAAACTATTGCATGTATCAGAACCCAGAACTCGTAATATTAGAGGATACATTCAAGTTTTATAATTTGCATGCTTCTAGAGGTCGACATGCCAGTCCTGTTTGTTATCGCATTGTCGGTCGTTCTAGCGAAATATCTAGAAAGAAATCTGATATCTTTACTGTGGTAAGGTCTCGTAGTGAATTACAATAAAATCAGTTTTTTCGACTTCACCCTCTAGATAGGCATGCAAAAGATTCGCAACGTTGACAGTAGCAGGTAGGTACCTAATTTATGATAGAAACCAAAAACGTCGCTATTACACACCACACACGTGTTTAGTTTTCTGTCAAAATGCATTTACGGAATAACAATGACTAACAATGAATAACAATATGGCTACCTACATCGAATCTTATTCTGCCGTAATAATAATCGATTTGATTGAGCCAATGAGCGATTTAATTAAAATTGTGAAGACACGAGGGCGCTTCGGGTTGCGAGCGAGCCTGTGCTACAGGCATATCACAGTTTTGATGTATTCAAACCATGCCTAGTAATGTTCAAGTAGTTACGTTGGGAAATAGGGGAAGAATTTAAAGTAAATAAAACTGGTCAAGTGTGAGTAGGACTCGCCTACATAGGATTCCGTAGGTACCATTCAAATAAGTTAACAGACTTAAGGCCTTACCCCTGGTGCACGATAATCTTACTGAGCGATTTTGAACTTCAGTATCTTGTCATAAAGTCTACATTTCGCTTGCGCGCTGCCGGCACGCAAAATCAGTGAATTTTAGAGGTTTTTCTAGATTTTACGAAAAAGTATTTGATGTAGGAGTTTTTTCACCTGACATCGGAAAATAAACCATGTCTTTTTGTTATAGCAGTAATTTTAGACATAAAACTCAAGCCGTTTAGACATAAGACGAACTAATAACTTAAAAGGCATCATTTTCCAAAAATAAAATCTATCGAGTGAAATGTGTTCAATTAGGTAACCAACCTGACAACGGAAAGACAAAGGTCTGAAAAAATATGTGTCCAAGTTTTACATTGATCAGATAAGTAGCGGACTCATCATATTAAAACAAAAACCGTTGGAAGACCAAAGACAAGCCCTTAAATAGTTTGAACAAAAACACAAACTTATCACTTAAATTTCGAAAAAAAATTAAGTTAGTCGGGTATTCAGGTATGTAACCCTAATACTGCATTATAAATCGGTGTTTTCAGTATTTGTTGATTTTAAATAAAGTTGCACATAATGTACAGAAAATTCCAAATTGCCAACTAGTATTATTTTGAGATAGCAAAAATGGTCAAAAACTAACAACTTTGACAGGCCCCATTTATACCTATACATAAAAATAGATTAAAAAATATTTGTGCTTTTCTTAGCTCTACAAAATGACATCCGACGAGAAATGGATAGAAAAAAAATTATCGGCTCCTTTTCTTTCACCCCCCGTGAATAATATTTTAATTCACAATATTTGTGCTTTTCTTAATAAGCTCTACAAAATGACATCCGACTAGAAATGGATTTAAAAAAAATATCGGCTCCTTTTCTTTCACCATCCGTGAATAATAATTTAATTTAATATTAAATTTAATAAATTTAATTCACTCAGTTTTGGACTAAAGGACACAAACACAACATACCGAAATTTCAGGTTTGTAACTCATTCCGACTACTAGCTAGAGACTCGTGATCAGTGTTGCCAACAGAGAATTGAAATTGAGAACGCCGGGATGTCTGAAAAGGAACGAAATTCGCGGTGAAGGAACGCAAATCAAAAATATTATTTATAAAAAATCTTTATAAATTTAGAACCGATATTTGTAGTAAATTAAGTGAGTTAATCAGTGTAATGCAGGATGCAGGCGGCAAACATGTTAGATATTTTTTTGCAGATCGTCGTATTCGTCTTAGTGAAGCAGTTTGGTTGACAATTTTAATATTTGGCGCCAGCCTAGGCATCATTAATAATATAAGGTGACTTTAATATAAACAGCCAAATTCCCACTGAAGACTCGGTGAGTGCTCAATAACAAGATTCGATGACCCTTTTTGTGAATTTCGTAGATTATTATTTTTGTAATCCTTACAAACGCAAATCCAGCGCCGAGTCAATTACTATGGGACGTCAAGATTTTATTTTGCGAAATTAGCAAAAAGTGATATGGTGTTAGTGATCTGATCACCCACCAAGCCTCCAGCATGAGTTCGGCTGCATAAATAAAATTCACCTAATATACCGGATGTAAATAGACCGCTACCATCAAACGAAACCACATATTTTATCGATCACACCGAACCACTTTTCCCAAGAAACATACCCGCACGAACCATTACTTTGGGAAATAATTGAGTTTCAAACAAAAATGCGTGAACCCTAACGCACTGATATACAGGCGAGTTTTGAGAGAGCGTCGTCCGTGAAACAGCTTTTCCGGTGCAGCGTTCTAAAATAAACCTTCCTCCTAAGAGATAAAATCTTTGAGTTAAAGGTGAATATCTTTTTCTCTGAAGATTTGCGCCTTTTTTATTCAAAGAGTTGTTCAGTATGGTCAGTAGAGTATGTTTCTTCATTTAAAGGTTGCACTCTATTTACAGCCTGTATTTAAAGCCTTACTAACCTCAAAGCATTTTAATTTCGGTCGGCTTTTATAATTTACCCAATTTCGGAACCATTTTTTTAAGCTGGTATCCTCGAATAGTCTGAGGATGAACATAAATAGGTATGCGACCCTTAATTTAAGAACGCAGCCCGGCTGTCAGTCAACCGGCTGCGTTAAAAAATTACAAAATCCGAGTAGTCAGTTCTGTAGTAGACTACAGACTGCCAAGGGCTTAGATCAGTTTGATCGCCCGCTGACGCCCGGCGGCGATCATGACATCGCGTTGAATTTGTATATGCTATCCTGCTGTCTGTGATGAGCGGACGATCACAAACTGAACGCGGCCAAGTATAAGTTTGCGTTACATTAAATTGCCATGGACGCCATGGCAATGGAACGCAAACTTATACTTAGTTACCAGTATTTACCAGTTTTTATTAAAACTTCTTTGACAAGCGGACAAATTAAGGAACGGAAAGAACCCACGAAAGAAGGGAACGAGAAAGGAACGCATGAACGTGAAATAGAACGCAAAATGTTCCAAAAGGAACGATTTGGCAACGCTGCTCGTGACATACGGACAGACAGCAGGCTGTCTTTGGGCACGGAACCCTAAAACTGGCATGGTTAATTTGTGAAAATGTTAAGATTATGTTTTTATTGCAAAATCAATCGCTTTTGAATACTTTAAATATTATTAGGGTACATTCAGACTAGAAAAGATCAATTAGAAACAAACTTTTAATTTATTAACTGTCTAAAGAGCAACACATATTTTAGCGACGACATCTGTTTCCTCAGAACAAGGCGTGAAATCACATAACGCCGTCGTGAGTATTCAGTATGTGCCTTACTAGCTGGTACGAGTATATCAAATAGTTACAAAAATTCGGTAAACAAGTATGATGGAAAATTCAACAGTCTAGTATGAGTAATTCGGTGGCACAGTTGGTAGCGCGCTTGTCGTGATAGCCTCTTGGTAGTCTTGCAGTCCAGTTTAGATTCCTGGCACAAACGAATTTTTCAAATTCTTGTCTTGAAATTAGTTTCCAATTTATCTTTTCTGGTTTGTAATGCACTCTAATAATATTTAAAATATGTTAATGACACAAGATTTTGAAAAATTAAACCAATCACACTAATATTATAAATGCGAAAGGGTGTGTGTGCGTGTGTGTGTGTATGTTTGTTACTCGTTCACGCTGAAACGGCTGGTCGGATTTGGATGAAATTTATAATAAATATTGCATATACCCTCATTCAACACATAGGCTCCTTTTTATCCCGAAAAAAAGCATGTGGTTAAACCGAATAACACGCGGGCGGAGCCGCGGGCAAAAGCTAGTAACGTTATAAATCTTGAAACATTCCCCATGCCGTGAAGCGTGCCTTACCGCGACATGATAAAAATATGCGATTATTAAAATGTCTAAGCACAAATGAGCGGCGGAAGGTATTCAGGTATTTACGGTAGGGGTTATTGGAGGTATCATCGGGCATTGTGATTAACCTTTCTGTACGCACTCTTTGAGCGATTTAAAACCATCTGTCTTATATTCTTATTATATGTCGTGGCCATATCGTAGAATTGATCATGATCGACAATATCGTGAAGTATGAAATTAAAAATTTACGATACACTTGCGACAAAAAGGTGCGACGACGAGCGAAACAAGGAGGAGTGTGTTAGGTGCAATCCACATAGAAACGACGCGGGTGCGGGCGCGCCCTCAGTGCACCTCTTGTATCTGTTTTACACCACGTCCCTCTCCTACATTTTGTATGAAAGAACATTGGACAGGCGTCGAGACGGCACGCCACGGTTGCGCCGCGGGTGCACCGAAAGCGCACTGCCCACACCTTCGTCGTCAGAGGAAGACATCTTGTCAGATCAAAATCAAACACTGGAATACCATCGATACACACCGGTAGCGCGCCGCACCGCTTCTATGTGGCTTGCACCTTAGGTTGTTTGTGATCAAAAATTCGGGAGTCGAGCGAAGCGGAGCGGAGCAAGGCGACCCCTTTAGTTTTTAAAGATTTCATGATATTTGAACTGATTATGAAATGGTCAATTCTACGATATGGGCACGACATCTGCATCTGTACTAAAAATAAAGTAGTAAAAAGTCGTCTATGTACGTTGCTTTTTGTTTGTTTTATATAATACATTGAAATGTATTGTATCATTAGTATTGTAGTGAAGCCAAAACTATATTTCTGTCTATATGTATGTGTGTTCTATTTTAACTCGAGAACCACTCAACGGATATCAAATCAAATCAAATCAAAATATTTATTTTTGCAAAATAGATACATAAAGTATACTTTCTACAAGTCAAAGTTAATTTTAACAATATAATATATCTTTCGAATAAAAAAAATATATAATAATACGGGAAATAAAATATACATCTGCATAAATAAATGATAGTCGTAAGTTTTTAAATACATAAATAAATAAAAAATAAATAAGATAGAGGAATCTAGGAATAAAAATATAAAAATATTATATATACATAATGCAATGAAGAAATAAGTTCATAAATAAAAACGGGAAATACATACAAAAAATATTAAGGTGGCGCTACTAAAATGTAATAAAGTTATACACCTGCATAAAATATAGAAATAAAAATATTATATATACATAATGCCTAACCATCCGCACCATTCGATTAGTATTGCTAAGAAGAAGGGCAAGAAACTTAGCAAACATTCCTTTTTTCAAAATAAAACATATGATACAAAATCATATACATACCTACTCAAGTAAAGGCATAAAAAATATAAGACAGCAGGAATTAGTCACGAGAAAAAAAAATATCTTAGTCAACCCGTCTCATATTGTCTATTACCTTTAATAAAGTAAGTTTCCATATTAATTAATTTTAAGACTTTAGAGGAATCATACAGTATTAAAATATGTTAATTATTAATTACAATATTGAATAAGATTATTATTATTTATTACACCATGCTTCATTATCATCCAAATAATCATTGATTTTATAATAAGCTTTCTTAAGTAGTCCCTGCTTAATATATAGTTTAAACTTATTTTCAGGCAAACTAAGGACCTCCTCTGGAAGCTTATTGTAAAATCTTATACCATGTCCTACAAAAGAGGTACCTACTTTGGCAAGTCTTAATTTTGGAAAAGCTAGTTTATGTTTGTTTCTGGTTTCAACAGAGTGGTGCACACCAAGCCTCGGGAAATTATCAATATTTTTTCTGACATATCTAATAACTTGATAAATAAATTCACATGGGACCGTAAATATATTAATTTCTTTAAACTTTTCCCTGAATTAATCTCGGTACTTCATGTTATAAATAGACCGAATTGCTCTCTTTTGCACTGACTGCTTCTATATCCGCGGCTCTACCCCACAACATTATGCCATATGACATAATGCTGTGAAAATAACTGAAATATACTAATCTAGCAGTATTTTCATCAGTAATCTGCCTTATGCGTCTAACAGCGTAAGCGGCTGAACTAAGTCTACCACAGAGAGCTTCTATGTGGGGACCCCACTGAAGACGAGAGTCTATAGTAATACCTAAAAACTTAGTTTCGTTAACTAACTCCAGCTTAGACCCCTGCAAAAATAAACTGACATCTACTTGAATTACATTTGGTAAAGTAAACTTTATACATAGCGTCTTTTTTGCATTTAGAACTAAATTATTTGCAGTGAACCAATCAAGAATCAGAGAGAGAGTTGAATTCGCGTCATCAAGAATATCGTTATGTCGATTCACTTTAAAAATAAGTGACGTATCATCTGCGAATAGAACTATCTCAGATAAGTCTCTAACTAAGTAAGGAAGGTCATTTATGTATATTAAAAACAATAGGGGCCCCAATATGGAGCCCTGTGGAACACCCATTTTGACTAATGCTCCAGATGACTTTACTCCATCAATGTCTACCTTTTGAATCCGGTCACTAAGGTATGACTTAAATAACGCCAAAGATTTACCCTTAACTCCATAGTGATCTAATTTACATAAAAGTGTTTCATGATTAACGCAATCAAAAGCTTTTGAGAGGTCATAAAATACACCGAACGCATCCTGCTTTGCTTCCCAAGCGTCAAATATGTGCTTGACTAAAGCAACTCCTGCATCAGTGGTTGACCTCCCTTTAGTGAATCCATATTGTTCACTGTGAAACAACTTCTTTAAGTTAAAATGAGATAATAATTGATTAAAAACAATTTTTTAGAAAATCTTACTAAGTACTGGTAAAACTGAGACCGGTCTATAGTTGGAAGGGTCTTCATTGTCGCCTGATTTAAAAAGAGAGATCAATTTACTCAACTTCATTAAATCAGGAAAGACACCATCATCTACACATTTATTGAAGATTAAAGCTAAATATGGAGCTATTAAATCAATAATACAGCTTACAACTTTAACAGATAGGCCCCATAAGTCCTCGGTTTTTTTTAAGTTAGGAGATTTAAATGCTTTAATGACAGTTTGTGAATTAATATGCTTAAAAGCAAATACAGAATGGCACTGAGGCACGTGATCACTCAAAAGATCCTGTGCAAGTCTTGAATATGAATATGAATGCGGTTTTCTTTATTATCGTCCTAGTGACCCTGGTCGTCATACGTACCTATAGGCTATGAGGTGTGTTGATAAAATAACACCCACGTTGATAAGGGGGCAGAGATTGAATTGACGCGGGCGAAACCACCGACGAAAGGTTAGTATAAGACAATTTCAAAGGTGCCATTAGTTGACTACAATCGTTCCAATTAATAACATTTTTGTAACCTTCCATTTCAAAAGTGTATATCCTACTAGCTAGGGGGTTAAATAGGAGCTTATATGCTTTATTTGACATTTGCTAATAATCAGATCACACTAATTAATCACACTAATATTACCTCTATAAATGCGAAAGTTCGTGTTTGTGTGTGTGTGTGTGTGTGTGTATGTTTGTTACTCTTTCACGCCGAAACGGCAGAACGGATTTGGATGATATTTAGAATGGATATAGCTTATACCCCAACTTAACACATAGGCTACTTTTTATCCCGGAAAAAAGCATGTCGTTTAACCGAATATCACGTGGGCGGATCCGTGGAAAAAGGCTAGTTTATTATAATTACTTTACTACAATATTGCACGCACTAAAATTTTTAAAATTTTACAAGCCTTTTTTTTCCTGCGATGAAATATTACAAGGGTACAGCCTCTTATGAGCAGCTTGAGAAGTTAAATATTACTAACTAGGTTGATCGCCTGAATAATTAACAACCGATTTGTTTTTGTGTAGAAATTAGGGAACTAGCTGATTGCTTCACAGGATGTAGGTAGCAGTAATTTTATCATTGTGTTATGTATAGTGCTTTTTATCAAATTGAGTTTCCATCAGTTTTACCAAGTTCAGATTTTTTTATTATAATGGAAATTTAATTTAGTTTCAGAAAACAAAAACTGCATTAGTTTCTGACAACTATTTTCGGAGATATAGCCAAAAACAAATTGGCGAGAAAACAAAAATCGTGAGAAAGCGGACGGGTTAAGGGTAAAATAGAGTATTTTCATGTACTTTATTCCTATTCAAAAGTATGAAATACAGAGATACAAAATAACGTAAGATACTTTATTTTAAAGTACGGTTGACAACCCTAAGCATGAGTGACCTTGGGAAGTCGCGAGACACTCGCGGGGGCTAAACAATCATAAGCTCATAAAGTAGATTGATGCGTTTAGTATACGAAACTAACAACGCAATCGGTGAACTGCACGTTTAATTATACTTTTAATAATTTTAGTTTCATAAGAAACTACAATAGTAACTATATAAGTAATATTTTAATTATTTCTAACGAGAAGCTTGAGCCTGATTTTTAGATATAGATATAGACAACTAATGTCGGGATCAAATCAACTAATAAATGGGCAAAAAACATTTTGCATATTATCGATTAGCCTGTTTCGCGATTTGGATTTAGTAACTTTCTGGGCTGCTTTTTATTGATTTTCTTGGCAAGAAGTTTAGTGCGGCCTGTACTTAACTCTTAACCAAAAACGTGATTAAATTTTTCCTTCTATTGTTTCTCATAATGGGTCCCTGAAAGTGTTAAAGTTGCGAATTGCGACATTCCGGTAAAACAGTTAGTCCAATTTTAAATGTATCACAAGCCGTTATAAAATTCGTAACGGGCCGGTGGTTGCCTATAAGTACAACATTAGTTTTTCAAATGGGCGTGGATGATAGCCAAATCCGAAAGGGCTTATTTTTAAGAATTTACAATTTAATTGTTCTTACATAAATTAAACCTTAATTAATGAATTGTTAGAAATTACGCCTGTTATTCCAATAAATAGCCGGATTCGACGTCTCGAGAATTGTGTTGTATTCAACATCACACAATTATTATTGATTCCAATTCATATTGATACAATCGTCGAATTCAGATATGTGTTAAGAAGTAAGCACCAAGAATAGTTACGGCACGGGTAAAGTACCTTTATGAAAATTTAAAAATTGAATCAATTTATTTAAAATTAGCGCTTTTCTTTAGTTTGCTCTCATCATTGCTTCCCAGAATTTGATTCTTATAACAAGCAACACTATCAGATATTGCAATAATATACAGTGTGTTTTTTTAATACACCTGCTCAAAATATGATAGATTACGTGCCAGTTAAGCGTGCGTAAAATGAGATATTTCGCACTCGTGCTTTTTTTTTACTACTAACTCCATCTAGGGGAAACCGCATACATAATTTTAAGCATGTAAAACTTGTAGGTAAACCTTGTTTTACTTCTCGTTTTGTTGCTATTTCTGGAAGTAACCGGATATACAAAAAACTGTTTAGGATTAGTATTTTCAAACTTTTATATTATTATTGAATATATTATGATATGTTAAATTGTAAAAGAAGATTGAAAAATTCAAAACGATTTTAGACGTCATAATTTATATTCTATTGTATCTATCTTAGAACTTATACACTGCGTTTTCTTCTGTCACAACAAAATTGCTTTTATTTTATTGTTTATTGTTGATATTTCGCACTAGAATCAAAATGTACTATTATCAACGTGTTCTATTCTTGGCACGGAACATTATTTTTTTCAAAAATCTAATGAATCAGTTTTGGTTTTCATCAAATTCGGCCCCGAGGCTCCTTTGACAATTTTTCGCTATTCCCTTTAGTTTTTTTGACCATCCACGCCTACTTGAAAAGATAACTCTGTATAAGCGAAGCTCTTCTAAGTACGGCAGCGGCCGGCGGCGCAGCGCGGCGTACCAGCAACTGTTTGATAAACTATGAATTACGTATTTCCTTGTAACCAATTAATTTCTTTGTAACAAATGGCAGCAGTGAACGGTACCACACACTCTTACCAAAAATAATATACATATAAAGGAATGCGAATTCTTAACACTGTATACAATTTTTTAAATATCGAACTACTACAGTACTAGATTTTAATAGCATGGCGGCAAAATTTTGTAGAGCGCTACGATTATCTTTTCTTTACGGATGTGCCCAGTTTTTCATCTATACGCTCATTTAGGGGTCACATTTGGGTCCCATCGTTATGACCACTCGTTTTAAAAGCCACAAGCTCCGCGTTTAAACATAATTTTAGAAATAACACACGATTGAGCCGCCACGTGACCGGCGCGTGCGACCATTTTATGGTCATTGTAGAGCTTTGAACTGTCTAGCATAGATCATATTGTAATTTAAATATGATAATATTTTTACTTTGCATAAGCTATTTTTATTTTCATTTTGAAATAATATATCAATAAGAACATAAATAAAGAACAAAGAAAACGATATATATTTCGAAGAACTGCGGCTCGTCGTCAGTCGAATATAGAATAATTAAAATAGAATGTACCTATAGATCGTACTGAACATCATTCGGAAATATACATACCAACAATAAAAATAAAAAAAATAATTAAATACCTATGTTTCATAAATTATTTTTCTTTTATGTGTGTCTTGAGTCAAAAGTTGTTTAGTATGTTTCATAGAGTTTGTTTTGAGTGGATTCCAGTATTATTTTCACATTCTGCATACAAAAAAAAGCTTCAAGGCGTCACTGGATGAAACAGTAGCTTTTTGAATAATCCACCGAATGACAAATAAAATAAACATTCGTGTCTATAACTTTTTAAGGCTATGCATGGTAGCTGCGTCTGAACGACCGCGATCTACGAGTATTAGCACGCGCGCACGTTATCATATAATCTACAGTACATTCATGTAGATACATAGTTACTTACTATAGCAATGGCTCAGTAAAATCGCAAAAAGGTTACGCTTTTCTTTATGTTGACTGTACTATTACCCAAAACTATCGACGAGCTCCTTTGCATTCGGTTGGTTCAAAGAATCAATCAGCGACATCTCTCAACTTGCTGACTGGGCTTAACTGTGTATTTTCCGATGAAAAGTTATTTTTACTAATGTAATAAATTATCAGTTTCTGGCTTAGACCATTTAACACGGGACCTGGCAAAGCGCGACTCTTAGTACTGAAATAATTCTGCCGTTTTCCACGGGAGGGGAGGTAATCATGCACAGCACACATTTACTCATTCACGCACACTCCTGCGAAAAGTTGACATGTCACACTAAATCAAAAGCTGCAACACAAACACAAAACGCGCACACAAGCAAACTTACATGAACAAATTGTCCCA
Source organism: Ypsolopha scabrella (assembly GCA_910592155.1). NCBI lineage: Eukaryota > Metazoa > Arthropoda > Insecta > Lepidoptera > Ypsolophidae > Ypsolopha > Ypsolopha scabrella. Next base: position 15,094,520 of record OU342961.1, on the reverse strand, counting down.
AGTCCCGTGTTAAATGGTCAGTACTTTCATCTAGAAAATAGAATACATTTTAAACCAAAGTTGAGAAGAACCATCCTCTATATGCAAAGTGTGAACAGCAGTGGGAAATCCCAGCAACTTTGCCCACGACATGGGCAATCAGGCATTGCATGAACTCCGCATAATGTGCCCGACATCATCGTGCGTGCTTCCGATGCCCATTTCGATGGAGTGCAAGACAAATATTGGCGCACTAAGTATGAATGATTTTTGAAGATTATTAGTTTTACTCGTATCTCGACATGGCAGTTTGATGGAGAATGGCTATTGCTGATAAGCAAGTTGAATGTTTTCTCGTAGTCACGTAGGTATACAAAAAGATATTTGAATTTGAATATTAGAACCTAGGCATCAAAAAGCTTTCGCTTTGAATACTAATAAAATAAAATTGGAATCATCATTTTTAATTGTAGGCACCAGTGGCATGCAGTTCGACCTCGCTATTTTCGTGTCATGATAAGATTTTTCATGGGTGTGTGTGTTGGCTGTACTGAGATATTATGCAACTTTACAAGGTTACTCCTAATCTCCTTATGTAAATCACATCACAAATAATAAATTAATCCTCGTGACTTATCACCACCGATATGGCAACGCATCGTGACAACGCACTTGCATCCCCTAATCTTCAACCCGCGTTAATGTGACCTCCAGAACAGTTAGACCACCTAGCTAACCCTTAATATACCGGCAATAAAGACGGTAGTTGTTGGTGTTAATTCGTCCAGAGTCGCGGTGGGTACTGCGGACCATTTAGTCCGCGGCGGTCTACGCTAAACCGCAAAATAAATAAAGATTAGTTTAACGGCGACTTAAGTGCCGTGAGAAACGCGCGTCAAAACTATATAATAACAAAGGGCCTGCTGTGATTGTGCCAAAATCATTGTTCCGGGGATATACCAAAAAATAAGTGACAATGATATTTTGTGAGGGTGTTGTGCAAGCTAGCATCCCCAGCCTGTGAGAGGGCTAAAACCATACTGAGTAGCTGAAATATTACAAATTCCTCAGAACTTCTTCAGTCACAATCAAGTATTTTACTGTTTAATAATAATAACCGACGGAAATATTTAATTTATTTTATTTTAAAATAAAAATCTTGCTTTTAAGTTTTCATTAAAATAGAAAGCATAGCTTTCAATAGAAAAGTAATTTCTGCACAATAAATTGGCCCCACATATCTCGGACATCTCAATTAACATTTCACATTTAAAACGAACAAAGAATTCCTTGAAAAATAAGCAAGAATACAAGGCACCGTCTTGTCGGACTTCTGTTCCAGTAGTGGAACATAAATCTGAGATCGGGCTTATCATTTAATTAGATCCCTGTCGTAGAGGAGGGTTCTATTCGGGTGCTATTTTATTTTAGAACGTCATACACACATCTCTGCCTTGTGTGGCTCCAGTTTTCGCTGTCCAGTTGAATGGGGCAAATTAGTAGGGTTGTCGCAATCGGAGCCCAAAAAGCGGAAATGTCATAGTAACCTATTACGTTGTTCATTCCATGTACTATTACATATCAGTGACTAGTTGAAAAAATCCACTGCCTGCTCTACTGACCATAGCAAACAAATTTCAAAAATCTTATGAAATTGTGCAAATATAAAATAATATTTCTCATGAAAACTGATCCTACTTTACTTTGTTTAAAGGAGTGTTTTTTTATTCTCGCTCAATTTAATTAGACACAGATTAAATCATCTTCTAATTCTCATTCCCATAGAAGCGCATGTATCTCACAATTTGAAGGTTGTTCTTAATGAAGTGGTAAGATGCTGTCTTTTAAATTACCTATTGACTGACTCACTCATGGAAACCTAGTATGAGATATCCAAGGTGCGAGCACAGATTAAATCAATATCGCGAGTGTTTGACAACCCTACGACTACTGACTAGATACAAAATGCATAACATCCCCGCCGGATATTAAGCCCGAATTAAATCACGACCCCTCAACTTGCAATATTAAACAGTCGAAAGAACATTTTTTGTCCAACTCATTATATTACACACCGTTAAATTCCCACGACATTTAGTTTTTTTTTTCAGACTTCCATTGTTAGCAATTAGTTTTAGAACGTAGAATGTGTTCACGCTGCATAATTTCTACTGCAGCGTGTTCAAATTTCGAACGACTTTTTTTTAAATTGCTTTTGTCAGCCAGTACGTTTCTCATCTTTCAATAAGCATAGCGTACATTTAATTTATCTACTGCGTAAAATGGTTCTACTCTCCTTACGTGATAGGAAGTTTAATAATATTAAGGGAGAACATTGTTTAAGCTTTGGGGTGTACTGAAAGGGTATCGGGAATGAAATTTACTTTTATAAGAGGACAGGTTATACATATTAAGATAGTGATAAAGATCACGAACAAGGAGTGACAGGAATTGGGTAATTAGCTGAAAAAGCACACAACGGCAACGGGTCGGTTCTTCGTAGACAAATCACAAGAAATTAAAATAACTATAACGTGACAAAAACTAGCACCCAAATAAAAACTACGGAACCCTAATAACGCATAAAAATTATAAGTTCATGTAAAAACAGTTATTTTTATGATATTTTACTACATTCAATCCAATCGGATTAGGCATAAATGTGAATTTAGCTGTAAATTCCTAAAAAATCCTAATATCGTTAGTGTGGCGAATCCAATCGTTTTAAATCTACATATATTTTACTAGCTATTGCCCGTGGCTCCGCCGTCGGCTTAACGACATGCTTTTTCCGGGATAAAAAGTAGCCTATGTGTTTATTTAGGGTATAAGCTAGATCCATTCTAAATTTCATCTAAATCCGTTCAGCTGTTTCAGCGTGAAAGAGTAACAAACATACACACACACTCGCACACAAACTTTCACATTTATAATAGTGTGATGATGTGATAGTGTGATAAATTGCATACCCTAATTGATTGATCTATCAACCCCTAGACCATACTAGAATTCGAGATAAATCTTGTATATGTATGGAAGAAAAAGTCTACACAGTATTCTATATTTTGCATAACTGTATAAAAAACGCATCGTCGAAATTTTCTGTCCTGAAAATGCTGTCTACCAACTGGCGCTCGGTAATAAATTACTGAATTAAAAACCGGTCAAGTGTGAGTAGGTCTCGCGCCCAAAGGGCTCTGTACCATTAAGTTAGTAGACTTAAATAAAATTGTAACAAAAATTACAAACTTCATTCCACAGATCATACTCAGAATCAGAAGCACCTCCGACACATCTGATAAAATTAAAAATATTCGTAATATCATATTTTCTTGATACACAATGATTTACCGTTTTTATGACATAAAGATTTTCAATGTCAATACCTACCATTTAAAATTGAAAACATTAATACTAACTTTTGGATTAACCGTTGCCATGTGTAAACTGTAAAAACAAAATTTATATTATAACCTTTAAAAAGTTTTTCCATGGAAGTGGTTCAGTATAATCAGTACAACTTGTGGTTAAAATTCATGGGCATGTGATTAATACACCCGCTATATTGCTCACATAGGTGAATTTGCTTTAACAACGGTACTTTCAACCCACGTACGGAACTCCAAAGACCAAAAAAGAACACAGTTTAAACTCGATTCAAATTCGCATCAAGCGCGGTTGTGATGCAGATGAGTGACGTCACGTGTGGCCCCCCGCACCCTCACCTCCACCTCCTGCTAATTGACACCCTAACTTTTGTGGATATAGGGAAGGATCTTTAATGACTTCTAAGTGTCTCTATGACCTACCGTTTCTCTATTCCAACCATTATAAAACCAATATTATAATATGTAGTTATATCGTAATTTATATTTAGATAACTTACCTACAAAGAGCTATGTTATTATTTTTATTATCGCTACTTGGTTTTGATATTAAACTAGTATCAACAAAGTTACACAAACAGTATAATTATATAATTAACTACCCATTATCGTCGATAAGATAAACTATTAACTACAATAATATCCATTACCAATTAGAGCTTGACCAAACAATCAGTGAGAGAGCAACAACAATAATAAAGAAAGTAAACACAAATACTGTAAGTACGTAAGGAAGCAAAGGCTGCAATATTTGTCAAGGCAGTAGGGAGCAGTTCTTAAAATCAATTTTCATTTATTTGCGGCTTATCCTCGGCCGTGCGTGGTACTACGTTGCCAGCTACAAATAGTAAGGCTTAGCAGAGTTGGACAGTAAGCAGACTAACTTTACACCAAATTATTAAAATAATAAAATGCACTTCAAATAATCGTCATTCACATCATAAAAAAAAATTGTTGAGAGCCAAAAAAGGTAGATTTTAATCCCGAAAATTGTAGGTTATCATCACTTTTAAATAAAATGGATGCTGGGTATTGATGATTTATAGATGGAATTTTTTTACACCATTAATATTAAATAAGAGTGGTAGACTGTAGCGAAAAAGTGAAAAATCTTTAGTTTTAGAAGTAAGAATAGTATAAATAATTTCTGACGTCAGTTAATAAAACAACAACTAAAACTTTTGTCCGGATAAATCCACCCGCGCAAACCGACAATCAGACATCCACACCGTGCCACTTAATTAATATATTTATTTATATATACGGGTGTAAATAGAGTGCGACTATTAAATAAAACCACATACTCTAGTGATCATACTGAACAACTATTCGAAAAAAAACCCCGCGAAAATCTTCAGAGAAAAAGATATTCAACTGTAACTCAAAGACGATCTATTTTAAAAGGCTGCACCGCAACAGCGTTTTCACGGACGACGGTCTCTCTAAACTCGCCCGTATGTCGGTGCGTTAGGGTTCACGCATTTTTGTTTAGAACTCAATTATTTCCCAAAGTAAGGGTGTCCGCAGGTACGATTCTTGAGAAAAGTGGTTCAGTAGGGTCGGTAGAATATGCGGTTTCATTTAATGGTAGCAGTCTATTTACACCCGGTATATTGAGAAGAGAACGCCATGAAAACTGGCCGGCCACCAGCATATAAGCAAAAGGATCCCAGACAGAAAGAAATGAAATAAAAAAATACAAAGGAAAGGGAGGAATGTCAAATTATACATGCGGAAAATATAGGCTACGTTCGGTTACAGTGTAAATGGAAGGAAGGAACAAATTGAAATATGTACTACAAAAGTGCACAAAATTAAATATACTTTCGTGTTAGGAGCCATGCAATTACATTTACATTTTATTTAGCTACTACACTGAGTTTTAAATAACAAGAGTCCATACATTCTTTATTATCATTTAAGTAATCAAAGTGTAGTAGCCCAACGAATATAAAATTTTCTTTTTTGAAGCTAGTATTTTTTTTTATTTATTACTGCTGACTGGAAGTTGAATTCATAATTACAAGATGTAAAGAATAAAACTGAAAGAAAACTTGTATCGCGATACGCGAAAGTTTTAAAATCTAATTAGAACCGCGCTGTAAAATAGTAGAGCATTCCATTAAAGATTTTTCAACTGTAGAACAAATTACCTCATGTAATTTCTAGTACTATAACAGCCACTGCCCTTTTTAAATAGACTACATTTTTATAAATATATATTATTTAATATTTATGCAGCCATATTCATACTGCAGACTCGGTAAGTAGTCGGTATCAAAGTTCGATGACTCTTTTTGGGAATTAAGAAAATTATTATTTGCCCTTTACCTATAGGTACATACGCAAGCCCAGTCCAGAGTCAACTATTTACTATGGGATATCAATGTTTTATTTTGTGAAATTAAAAAAAAGTATCATTGATCCGTCATATTGAACACTTAACAAGCCGACAGTATGAATTTGGCTGCATAAATAAAAGTCACCGTGCCGTATACATATATGCCAACAAAAACAAAACTTGTAAAAAAAAACAAGTCTCGCAACAGTCGCAACTTAGTTCTTCTGCCGTAAAAAGTAGTGAGATCCATGTAAATCCAAGTCGGTTAATATATCCAGTCCCTACTTAAGGGACCTTCTGTCTTAAGTTATTACATAATTAGCTAACCTAACAACATCTTGTAATGACCATATCAATATTAAAAATCTTCTAAAAATAGATTGACTTGGCCATCGCATGAAAACACAATGTATCTCACAAGTAATACATATTATATTAAATTTGATTTTTTAGTGCGATTGCTAAGTCAATCTATTTATTTAAAACGTAAAATATTTTCAATATTGATATGGTCATTACAAGATGTTGACTTGGCGGGGGCACTGCAGATTGGGTACAGAATAATCTCACAAATGTATTGGAAAGTAATCTTAAGAATATAAATTTCCTTAAATAGTTATCTTACTGATTCGAGTCGTTTAAATCTATAGATAGAGCTATGATATAGCTTTCTTTTGACCTTCTTTTGTTAAACAAATACAGTCTCATTGTATAAAGCGTCTCTACTGAAATTAGTAAAGATGCTGTAAAATTGACCGCTGGACCGATGATGACCTGAAGAAAAGCCCAAAGATTGGCGAAATTTGAGAAAGGCTTATGTCCAGCAGTGGATGAACACAGGCTGATGGATGGATGGATGGATTTTGTAAAATTCATACCAACATTCACTGCACTCTTTTACTGTTCACAGCTGTACTATAGTCCAAGCAAACCTCATGAGCTGCTGGCAAAATCTTTACAAATGTCGGCCGTTATCGTCCTGCCCGATTGACCGGGCCTCTGTACCCACTATTTCTCAAGCCAGGGCTGCCACCCTGAAAAATTACGGATTTATTTAATTTTATGGCCGCGCCGCGTGCTGAATGGCCGATTGCGGGTCCGCGGTTTAGGGAACTTCATTCGTTCTCGTATCTTGATTTTCTTTTTTCGGGGTGATTTAGCAGCGCGATGTCGTAATAGTTTAAATGGAAATGCTAGAAAACGATTGATTTGTTAGAAATAATTAATATTTAAATGTGATTTTGAGATCAATATACATATAGGAGGGGGAATAACAACAGATACATTTAGCTACGAAATAATCAATGCTTTTAAAACGATCAGTTGCAAAGAGTGGGATATTTTTATGGCAGTGAACTGTTTATCAACTAATTTGAGGATTAGCACAATGCTGCACACCCTATGTTTACATTTCCCATGGCGTGCTCCAGGGCTGGTTGGGGATAGGGACAAAGATCTCATTTTTCGATTTGTCATACGTCGGTCGCATTGATTAGGTTTGCTCGAATTTTAAAAGGTTGAAATGGAAGCTTTTTGCGGGTATCAATGAGAGGATTCGTTTTTTTTTGTATTTTTTTTGTATTAACATCCAAAATATGATATATGTATCTATAAAAAAATGCAAGTTATGCCATTTTGGTTGTAGATTACAAAATATATTTTACGGTTTCCCAACAACTCCACTTGACATCAACATGGCGGCAAGTCAAGGATAAGTTTGTTTATGTTTATTCATTGTTACGAATATTATTTTACATTTATACACTCAGATGTAGACGGGCGGTAGAGCTAATGCCGGGCTCGACTGTGGAGGTACCACCATCTTACTCGCAAACCCCCCCGGAGATATTCGGGTGAGAGTAACGGCCCACCATTGCCTGGGACCGCTGGATGGCGGTATATCCAATATCCATCCCCAATTACCGGGCCTTAATAAAACAGACCGGTGACGGGCAGCGGCGTCACTGGTGCGAGGGTTTTGGCACCGCGCTCACCAACCCGCCTGCCCAGCGTGTGTGAGTATGAGCATTTCTTGGAGAAGGACTGCCAAGAGTGGCGCAATCTTGGAAAGGCCTATGTCCAGCAGTGGACGAAACAGGCTTATGGATGGATGGATACACTAGGGCACAATTAACCGCCCATAGCAATATTTTCATACAAAAGAGGTCATTTCAAAGCCTAGGTTATCTGTCAGGTAACGATTTGGACGAGATCTGTCCAGAGTATGGATCGATGAGGTCTAGACTACCCGAGGTACCCAACTGATCCGACAAGCCGTTTACACCACAGACTGTGTAGAGTTCTGAGTGTTCAGATTTCTATAGGTTCAGATTTATATTGGTGCCTTAGGCGGGCATCCATGCTCTGGGTAGCTGTTATCAGATCTCATTCAAATCGTTACCTGACGGAGAACCGAGGCTTCTAAATGACCTCATTTATATGAAAATATTGCTAGCCAGTTATTTACTGATTTTCGTTTCAGGATGAAGTTTCTGAGACTTTCAAGCTCAACCTGATGAGTTGATACATCCCACTTCCCACTAATATTATAAATGCAAAAGTTTGGATGTATGGATGGATGTTTGTTACTCTTTCACGCCGTAACTACTGAACCAATTGGGCTGAAATTTTGCATAAATGTAGTTCTAGACTTTCAATAGGACAAAAACTACTTTTTCCCTTTGTTCCCATGGAAAACTATAAAAGTGACACACAAAATGGGAAACAGAGGCGCATAACACATACATTCACCAGCTGTGTTTACTGTAGGTAACAGTCCGAATAATATTGACTGATTTTATAGGACTATACAAAAACTAATTCAACGCGGGTGAAACCGCGGGCAAAAGCTAGTCATTCAATATTGCAGGAGTGATAAGAGCATCAGTTACTTCCTTAACACATTTGTTGACTGTGGTTTGACCTAAATATTTAGCCATTCCCACTAAACGTTGGTGTGACCCAGTGGCGTAAACCTACCTGTAATATTTTCAATTTATTTTCATTTACAAATTATTATCTATACCAATTGTGTTGTGAACGTAGTGGGTACTTTCATTTCAACTGAAATATTATAATTATCTACAGATTAATCTTGGAACTCGATTTTAATGTTGTTTTTTGACGGAGTTGCTCACAGAGAAATATAAAGCTTCTTTGGTCAAGCGATACCTATTTTTAAATTCGGTGTTATTTAAGTCCATAGGATTACTTGTCTTTCTAAGTTTAGCTCTGCGTGTTATTTCTCTATAATCAACATAAAAATATATAAATTAAATTGAAATCTTTTCCAAATGTATATTTGTATAAATAAATAAAACGTGATTTACGCACGTAGTTTCTCTCATTGTCAAGTAAATTTGCAGCAAGAAAATAATATAAAAGACCACGTTCTGTGTAGTGGCGGTCTTTGAATTTTAGGGTAATCAGAGGGTAACTATAGTTATTAAATTTATTATTCAAATAACTTGAGAATATTATAAAGTACATTTAATTATATAAAAAAACAAATTTTAGAACGGCAAATACTCTCGAAACTACAATTTAATATGATACGATGATGATACGAAACTTTCCTCACCGACAAAATCTAAGTGAATAATATTTCGACAGTTCTCGAAAGACAGCGTTCGTGCGTACATAAAAAAAAATACTCCGAAATAAAACACCAAACAATAAAAATTATGTTTCCATACGCAATGGGTGCCAAATTTTTTGTATTTGAACGGCTTGTTTTTTGTAGCCTTGATGTTGGGGTTATTGTTATTTACCATAATATTTTTAGGGTTCCGTGCTTGTTGCATGCGGTGGTATGGAACCTTTTGGACGCGAGTCCAACTCGCACTTGGCCAATATTTTTATTTCAACTGACACTCTTTTTGTAATAAATTTTGATTGGCATCTGCAGTTTAATAATCTACTATTTTAGTAGTATCTGCCGAGTCACCTTATGAGTTTGGCGTTACCAGTACACTCAAAAAAAATCCTAACTGTTCTTCTGACTGCAACCTTCAACCTTCTGGCTGCGTTTCCTACCAAAAAATAACCTTTCCCTTCCAACCTTTACGCACCAATTCGGAAAACTGCAGTTTTCCTGCCATAATATAGAAGGATTTCTTGGATTTTCAACTAAAACAGACGAACATTAGCGAAGGAAATTTATTAGAACGATTGTACGATAATGTTCTTTATTATATATCCTTCCAACAATTACCCACCAAAATCCATCTCAATAGAATGAAATTTAACCTTCTGAGTCAAAAGGGATGGATTGGTCTTCTATTTTGGAAGATTATTTTTGTGAGTGTGAGTGTCAACCGTATTTTTATGTATCAATCTATGCTATGGGTGGTGAAACAATTTTTCCTGCATTTACACTCTGTACCGGGTGTAAATAGAGTGCGACCATTAAATGAAACCATATATTCTACCGCACTACTGAACCACTTTTCCCAAGAATCATACCCGCGGACACCCTTAGTTTAGGAAATAATTGAGTTCCAAACAAAAACGCGTGAGCATTGACGCACCGCCATACGGGCGAGTTTAGAGAGAGCATCCGTGACACAGCTTCAGGTTTTATGGACGACGCTCTCTCTAAACTCGCCCGTATGTTGGTGCGTTAGGGTTCACGCATTTTTGTTTAGAACTCAATTAAATATTTCCCAAACTGAGGGTGTCCGCGGGTATGATTCTTGCGAAAAGTGGTTCAGTAGTGCGGTAGAATATATGGTTTCATTTAATGGTCGCACTCTATTTACACCCGGTATATAGATGACATTAATTTATGCAGCCAAATTCTTACTGGAGGCCTGGTAAGTGTTCGGTATCACGGACCGGTAACACTTTTTGCTAAATTGGCAAAATAAACTGTTGACCTCCCACAGGTCCCACATAGGGCTGGGTTTACGTTTGTATGGGACACGTAAAAATTTGACAAAAAGGGTCATCAAAACCTGAAACTGAGCACTTTCCGAGAATTCAGTATGAATTTGGCTTTATAAATTAAGTAAACTACGAAACTGTTTAATGGTGATTTTTCTTCGATAGTACCTCATATCTATAAAGATGGACACAGACCGTACTGTGGAAGCAAAACGTTAAAAAAAAAAAACTTTGACGAAACGATGTTATTTTGTAAAAATGGCACATCAAAACAATTAAATTCAACTTTTATTCTTTCGGGACTAAAAAAGAACAATAGTAAAACAATAGAAAATGGGACATATATCCCATCAGTCCTTTAATGGTTAAAACACGGTAGAATAGAATAGAATAGAATAGAATATCCATTTATTTATCTACCACAACACAATAAATTATAAAAACAAATTATAAAGTCAAACACAAGGAAATAACATAAAAGAATAAAACAATGTGACTAAAGCTAAATGAAATCATGTGTCGAAGCAGACAAAAAGGCTAAACTCAGCATATGCTGTAGTCTTACAGAGTAAGACCGACAGCGCTGATTTTCAGTCCGAGCCCGCGTAGGTAACGCACGAACAAACAAAACAGCGCGAGTATTCTTGCACATTTTGAAAATAATAATTACGAATGGCAGAATAAATATGATATAAAGGGTGTTTTTTTTAGAGGTATAGAACTTTGAAATGGAATAGAACAAAGATGATTTTATTTATTGATATGAAATTTATTTTATTCGAAAGACAATCTTCTGGCATTATAATTTAAATATGACTTCTGGCATATGTCCGCCACGGCTGGCTCGGACGTAGTCTAATCTGGAGGTCCAATTTTCGACGACTTTTTCCAACATTTGTGGCCGTATATCGGCAATAACTCGCCGAGTGTTGTCCTCCAAGTGGTCAATCGTTTCGGGCTTATCGGCGTAGACTTTTTTCGTTCATCAATTGAACAACCATGATGTGCAGGAGTTGTGGTTTCAACAAGACGGCACAACATGTCACACAGCTCGTGCCACAAATAATTTATTGAAGGAAACGTTTGGTAACCGCATAGTTTCACGTTTCGGACCCGTGAATTGGCCTCCAAGATCGTGCGATTTAACGCCACTTGACTATTTTCTGTGGGGATATGTGAAGTCGCAAGTCTACGCCGATAAGCCCGAAACGATTGACCACTTGCAGGACAACATTCGGCGAGTTATTGCCGATATACGGCCACAAATGTTGGAAAAAGTCGTCGAAAATTGGACCTCCAGATTAGACTACGTCCGAGCCAGCCGTGGCGGACATATGCCAGAAGTCATATTTAAATTATAATGCCAGAAGATTGTCTTTCGAATAAAATAAATTTCATATCAATAAAAAAAATCATCTTTGTTCTATTCCATTTCAAAGTTCTATACCTCTAAAAAAAACACACGTTACATATACGAGTACACAATGCAGGTGCTAATATTTGTAAATAAATAAATTCAATTAATAGGTAAGCTTAAAATAAATGTCAGAAGCTCGTTGGTCAAAAATTATTAAAATGGCGATGAAGCGTCTAGTTTTAGGCAGGCGAAGACATAGTATAGACACGGTATAGTTGTATCTATCAACCAACAATTATCTCATCGTTACTGTGGTACTAATGAATCTGTTAATATGATTTTCATCCATCGTCTGGGAATCCTACATGTATACATATAACGTACATTATATAATGGAAAAACGAACCTTCTAAGTTTCCGGGCGCCTTCTGTAACATAATAAATAAACATTTCTCAGACAATATTAAAGGGTGTCACGTGATTTCGAACTTATTCGCGTGAGCGTGCTTAATCCGTCATTAGTCGACGAAAGAGGTGCCAACTGCTTAATTTATGTTAAATCTACTTTCCTTGTTTTCTTCACGAAAAGCTCAAAACAATGGGCTTTCGAGGCACAAAAATCCGCTGAAGCGCTGTAAAATTTCCCGCCTTGTTGGTAGAATAAGTGAAATAAAAACGTGCAGCGTTTCAGCGACTTCTAGGGTAGTTAAATGCGATAGAAAATTAAAAGCTTACTGAATTTATAAAAGGAATCCTTCTTATGCGTGAATGTCTCAAAAATAATTAATGGTTTTATAGAATGTTGGTATTTTTGTTTTCTGGTTATCTTATTTTCTTTATTTATTACAGCTAGATAAATGAGGAAATACTTTTCTATAAACAATTCTGGTTGTAGTTCACATATTTACATCTTATGGTTGGTCTTGCTTGGTTCATTGTGACAAAAATAAGCTAAAATGTTTTTTTGTTATATAAATAAGCACTATATTTTTTTGACACACTAAAACTTATTTTTTTCTAAAGAAATTACGAATTATGCCTGCTTTTTAATTGAAAGTGAGATTTTTTGTGCAGACTTTGATGAGAAGAGATACCCAATTAAGAAAAACAGTACCTAAGTGTGACTACGTAACCCACCTGAACTTGGTTGGATTATATAGGTAATGTCAGCTAGCTTGGTCAGCTAGCTTGGTCAGCTAACTTGATAACACCTCTACATAATATTTAACTAATAGAATAGGTACGAAATAAACCTAATAACATCTTTTACTATAGGCTATTTCGACACATTAGGTGTTTATTAAGTATATTATTAGTTATTGAAAATAATAATAAATCTCTGTTATTTGATACCAAAATTACAAGCTATTTAACAATAGATGCACAAATATAAATTTTCATAATATGTTAAGAAACAAACACTTTAGAAGATGATTTTGTGAATTGTATTAAAAGGTTAAAATTAAGGAATTTATATGAAGAGAAAAATTTAGAGGAAAAAGGAAAATATCCCAAAAAGTATTAATAATTTTGTATGTACTATATTCATCAATAAAAAAAGTTAATGTAAGCTTAATAAATTCTTGATTGATATCACCGACGAGTTCTACAAACCGTTTTTTTTTCAAGGACATTGTTACTAAATAGTCATACAAACAAAATAGAAAAAAAGTAATAACTAGAATCATCAAAAAAATCTAAGCTATTTCTTAGACCAAAATCCATTACCCAAATCAATAAACCTATCTTCACGGTCAATCTTGATCGAGGGCCGAAAGCCGAAAGACTAATCGTGAATTTACACCGACCGGTCGCACACACCATCAGTTTAGCCTCGACAATGGCCCAAAATGGTTCACAATAGCCCGTTTACCCCTAACAATGGTCAGCGGAACCCTCAGCCAAAAAACTCGAGGTAAACGTCTGATAAGCGTGATTAATTGATCTAAGTCGGTTTCAATGAAAAGCGATACGAATAGAGGTTTTCGGTTTTGGATATACCTATATTTTGAAGAAAGTGAGGATTGAAATATTAGTCACATAATTTTATTTACGTTTAGCCAAGAGATCAGAGGGTTAGCGGAATAGCGAACTCTATTTTGTAGTTTCTTTTGTTTACTGTGCCATAGTTATTTATCATTTACGAGTATAACTATCATAATTTATATACCTACTTATATACGTATATCACAATTATTTGGAATAGCTTTTTTCATATAGTTAGTAAGTAAATATACAATAAATAAATAAAAACAACATTCACATTTACATAAACACAAAAACTGGTCAAGTGTGAGTAGGATTAGTAATTTAAACAATGATAACAAATTAACCATTAATTGAAATAGGCGTTACCTTGCGGAAGTCCATCACTAAGTTAAGGATATATGAATATAATTTGCAATATTCCGCTAAACAATTCCTGTCGTGCTATTCAAAATGCAGACTCGTGCACCGCCCGCATAAAAACATGCAACAAGCAAGTTTTACTTAAGCAATCTTAAATAACAAGCAAGAAAACTTATCGACACGTGTTTCGCCTCTGAACGAGGCATCCTCGGGATGTGTTGCTAGCTCGGCTTCTCCGCAGCAACTGATGTGTTGCTCGCTCAGCCGCTCCGCAGCAACTGAACTGATGTTGTTCGCCCGACACAGTGTTGCCACATGAGAAAACTGATATTACAGTGCTGAGGGCTCAAAATTACAGTGTTTGGGACCAAATTACAGTAGAATCAAAATAGAATTACAGTGGGTCTTACAGTAGAATTAAAATAATTTTTCTTTGAAGTTCACCTTTTTTTATTAATATACCGTACAATATTTATTATTTGTAAATTATTTAATAACTGTCACTATTCTTTAGGCCGATAAAAGCTGACTCTTTTTTATATATTCCTGAATCAAACGATTTAATCATTGAATTGGTTGCTTTAAATTTTACGCAATTGTCAGTATGACGTAAAATGCTTAGCCAACATATTTCCCCTTAAAGTTTTTGTTATAAGTCTAATGCGTTTTTTTCGTTTTTATATCATTAATCTAAATAAACATCCTTTCGCATTCAGTATTAGAATTTGGAACAGCCAAGATGTTTATCATGAATTGCCCAATCAAACAGAACTCTTCCAACTGCTTTACTTGAAAAGCAACATTTATTTAAGAAACTATAATATGAATGTAAATATAAATAAGAACTTATAAATTATAAAATTGTAAGTACTCACCTTGTCCTAAAATTCATCAGGTCCTATTGTTGTATCAAATTCCTCTTTTAATTTGGGCAATTTTCAACTAATTTATGTGATTTTTGGCGTTAGAAAAATTACAGTGTTCTCCATACACTGTAATTTTGCTATTACAGTATACAGTAGATCGTGTTAAATTACAGTAGATCTACTGTAATTACAGTGTGTCTGGCAACACTGGCCCGACAGCTCAGCAGCTATTCATAGTTAAAATTAGTCGAGTATTCTGATACGTAACCATAAAACTACACTATAAATAGTTTTTTTTGTATACGCTATATTTCTCATAATATACAATAATAGGCTAAAAAATATAATATATTTTCTCCAAAAAAACTAGGTTAATGGCACATTTAACTTTGTGTTTCTTTATGTTTATTAAGAAAAATATAATTAACTTATAAAATAAAAAAAATCCTAATTAATTTAGTTTTTGAGATAGTACCTGTAACAAAGATAGTCTTAAACTGATAACTTTGACAGTTTTCTATTTATTTATTTCCGAAGATAAAAGAACTCCGTTTTGCCCTTTTGGCGCGGAACCCAAAAAAACAGTAATTGTTCCAAATCATAAAGAAGCGAAACCTTTATGAAAGACACGCAGAATAACGAAGAATGGTATAGAATCGTTCCGACTGAAAGCCCTGTCCTATTTAATTTTCTTGTATTCTACACTTTGCCCCATCATTTCATACAATCAAAACAAAATTAAACTCTCGCTCTTACAAATTCAATGGTTCACTTTTAAGGTCATATTATAAACAGAATGGAAATTATGCCCTATTGAAAGTAATCAGGTTCCTTGAAATGCCATTTTACTCTACCCCTTTTCAAATATTCCCAATGAAGCCAGCAAAAGGGCCTTTTGTAACGAAGAAGTGTTGAAAATGCGCAGAAAGCCAAAGATTTGTGTGTAATATATTACAGGGGTTACGGGGAAATAATAGTAGTTTATGCTACTAGTGCGTAATTAAACTTAATTAAAGAAAGAAAGAAACAATAAATACTCACTTCAAATGAACTTTAGGCGGGCATCCCATTTCTTTTTATTTGCATGCAAGTTGCCAACTTCACGGAAATAAGCTGCTTTCAGTTTGATGCGTTCGAAGGCTGCTTTCAGTCATACATATAATAACATAATTCGACTCCACCGGCTTATTTGATTAATGTAAACAACAATTAGATACAAAGAATGTTGTTAACAAGAAAGAGCGATCGATAACATTGTATTTTTTTTAAATAATGTACAGAGAATGCAAGTGGCCAGTATCATTTCGCGAACTCGCATATTAAAACTTTTTGTCAAAGTGTTCTTATTCATATTAAGATTAAATGAGGTTACCTACCAATAAGTTTATTTTAACCAGATTTCAGTACCTTTCTCGTTACCTATATATTATCAAAAGAAAAGCGGCGGTAGCTCAGGGGTAGGACGCTGGCCTCTCAATCTTTGAGATCCAGTTTCGATCCCCGGCCGGGGCATGCACCAATGAGTTTTTCGGAATTTATGTGCAGAGTAATATTTTAATACTCTATTAAAGTACTTACCACTTGTTGAACGGTGAAGGAAAACATCGTTAGGAAACACAAAAAAGCGTGTATTTGTGCCCGAAGAGTGGCGATAGGGCTCACCACCCATTACGTTGGGACGCAATAATCGTCGGTGAAACGCGGGTGTACAGGGTGTGGACTGTGACTTCCATTTCATAGTTCACACCCGGAACACCTCTGACATCCCCTCGGGGATTTATGTTGTGACGATATATTTTTATTTTTTATTATAAGGTCCTACAATTCAAAGTGAAAAAACTGAAATTATTTGAGCAAAAAATCTTTTCTTCTTCTGGAATTTGATCAGTGAACGATACATGATCTATCCTAAAATTATTTTCACTTTTTATTGTAGCACCTTATATATTATATCAAAAGATTGGTTGATTAAGTTTCGTCAGAATTTTCAATTTGTAAAATTACTACCCACTCAAAATGTCGTCTAAGCAGTTTTCATTTCATTTCATCAATCAAACTGAACGCAGCCTACGAACGCCGCAAACTGAAACCAGCTCATTTCTGTCATGTCTATGTATGGTACACAAGATAAGACTGGCAACTGTTTTCGATAAATTAAAAAAATAAAACATACTTCGGACATGGCTGTATGAGCTAAGTTCCATTTGCCTTCCCACTATGTAGTAGGGGAACAAAACTAAAAAAATAAAAACATAAACACTCGTGCGGTAAAGTTGACTTTGACAACGGGTTAGATGCTTAAAAAACAGAACTTTACGAACACTTGCATTGAAAAATATATAGATAATTATATAAGATTTATTAACTTCGGTAGTTATTTATAATGCCAGACATTTATTATTTTGTTCTTGGTTCTCTTTGATTTTAATTACCTAAGCAAATTAATTTTTATGTCAACGTTCGGTAGATGCTCGATGATGGAAATAAAGTCGGATCAAGGGAAACATACTCTACTCGTAGTTGTACACATGTTCATCTTAAAATTAACCCTTGTTTATCAAAGATTACTTTTTCTTCTAAACTGGACAGTGCACAATTTACATTATTTATAATAATTGCTCGTAACATGTCTCAAGTTACATTACATATAGCACGGTCATAAATTAAACGCAAACAAAATTAACGCGTCAATAGGCCCGTTGTAGCTAGGGTTGTCAGATGTCAATATTATTTATCTATATCAAGTTTAGAAATGTTGAGTCAAGAAACAACAACACATTTGACATTGCTGTGTTTCCTTTTATTTGATACCAGTATCTCATATACAGGATTTCTTTTTGTTGGTACCGACTACTTACAGAGTCTTCAGTATGAATTTTGCTGCAAAAATGTATGTCAACTTATATATCAGCCTTTGGGCCCCAAATAAGAGAATAAAGATCATCACGAACCACTTAAAAACAAAAACGGCGATTGATTCAAAAGTACGGTGATAATGATAAAGCATAATATTTTTGGGTTAAAAGTGGGTGTGTGAGTAGTTGAATGTTCCAGTGACGGTCCCACAAATATAAACTGATCGAAACTGATTAGTTTGCTTTGACTAATAGCGTATTTGACCGGTCCGATTCAGTCAAACTAAACTAGAGCCAACGAGAGATGGCACCTATGACGTTAAATTCCTACCAAGTTTCATAATTGTTTATGGGTAAGTGTCATTAAAATAATCTAATACTTTATTGTTGCTGGCAGCGAAAAGTTTCGATCATCATTTTTCGATTTTATAAAGACTTTATAGAGCAAAAGTTTCAAATTTTTTCAAATCTCAAGGGATCTTGAGGAATGTTAGTGGCTGAATTGTAATCAATAAATACCGGGTTCTATTCTCCTTAATCGTACGGCTCCGTCTGCTTACAAATTATATCTTTTTATGATTAAAAAATTGTAAACCAGTTTTCTAGATTTTATGGCTGCTTTGTTAATGCAAGCAAATGTACATTTGCCATTTGTATTATTATGATGCATGTTGTATGACGTGTCAAATAAATCGATATTTTATTTACTCAAATCGCTAGTCGCACTTGATTTTTATTTTTGCCGAAATTAAAATGCGCGTTGCTAACTGGTGGTAACTAACGGGGTGGGTCACTAAACGCAGCTGTCATAAGTGCCATCTCTCGTTGGCTCTTCTATAATAAGTGATCTACATCGTATTTGACCCTTACTAAGAAATTCTTTAGTTTAAAATTTTCATTTTATTGCAACTTATGTACTTAAGACACTTGATTTTATTGGGGTTATGTCTTGGTCATTTATTTTATAAACTTTGTAATATAACCGCCTTAAACGTTTCATGTAATCACTTGATTACAATTTTTAAGATACGGTAGCTCAGGACAAGGTCGTGGAGCTGATGCCGGGCTCGACTGTGGAGGTACCACCATGTTACTCGCAAACCTCCCCGAAGTTATTCGGGAAACAGTAAGGGGATAGTTCTCAAACAGGTACAACCAGGTGGCCCACCATTGCCTTGGGACCGACTAAACACACTGGTGACTGGCCGCGGCATCACTGGTGCGAGGGTTTCGGCACCGCGCTCAAAAACCCGCCTGCCCAGCGTGTGGTGAGTACGGGCATTTCTTCCAGGATGACCGCCAAGAGGAAGGACCTATGTCCAGCAGTGGACGAAACAGGCTGATGGATGGACGGACATCAGGATAAAAAAAAGAGGACCGCCAAGAGTGGTAAAATCCTGGAAAGGCCTATGTCCAGCAGTGGACGAAACAGGCTGATGGATGGATCTCATACGAATTATTACACGTACTTATTGATATATCTAACCTTCAAGCTAATTTATATTATTTGCGTCTGTATTTATATATTTGTATAATACTGTATTTTATATTTATTTATCATCAAAGAACTCCTGCAGCGTGTTAAAGCTTTTTTCTGTCAGATATTCCTTTAAACATTTTTAAAACTTGTTAATATCGCTCATGTCTTGCATTTTTATAGGAATCTTATTGTAGACTTTTGTGCATATCTAAAATGGACCGTAGACCACAATTTTTAATTTAGTAGGGCTAACCTACTCTGAGATCCATTAAGAGAAAAGTTTAAGGAAATTAATATATTTACGGTCACATGTGAATATATTTATGCAGAAAAAATATTGATAATTTCTCGTGGCTTGATGTGCACCACTCTGGTTAAACCAGAAACAAACATAAACTAGCTTTTCTAAAATTAAGACTTGCCAAAGTAGGTACCTCTTTTGTAGGACATGGTATAAGATTTTACAATAAACTTCCAGAGGAGGTCCTTAGTTTGCCTGAAAATAAGTTTAAACTATACATTAAGCAGGGACTACTTAAGAAAGCTTATTATAAAATCAATGATTATTTGGACGATAATGAAGCGTGATGTAATAAATAATAATAATCTTAATCAAAATTGTAATTCGTAATTAGCATATTTTAATACTGTACGATTCCTCTAAAGGCTTAAAATTAATTAATTTGTAAACTGACTTTGTTGTTAAAGGAAATAGACAATATGAGACGGTTTGACTAAGATACATTTTTTCTCGTGACATAATTCCTGCAGTCTTATATTTTTTATGCCTTTACTTGAATAGGAATATTTGTTTTCGTATAGAATAAGATTTTGTACCAAATATAAAAAAGACATGTTTGCTAAGTTTCTTGCCCTTATTCTTAGCAATACTAATCGAATTTGATCTTTATTTATCAGACCGAGAATATATTGGAAACAGCCGTCCTGTAATTTAATATTCCTATGGCAAATGAAAAATGTATTGTATCCATTTAATTAGCGATCTGGTTTCAATATTTCAATCACCTGTAATTACTAGTACGTTAGTTTATTGACCTATTGAAGTTTAATAACTAATTAACGATTGTAATTATTAATTATTAAAATTATATTCTGATGTTACAGTGCGTAACGAGACTTTTAATTTATTTTATATATGTATATGTACCTAACATTGTATTGGTTAGTTAATTAATCTCAAAATAACGAAGCGTGGATAGTTTTGACCTCAGACATTATTATAGTAATATGATTACCTGAGGTATATCAATGACGTGCTTAAAATCTTACTTATTCCACTGATCATACTGAACATGTTTCCCATTGAAAAAACTAAACGAGATTTCCACTTTTATGCAAAATTTAAATTGCAAAATGGCGCCGTCCCAGTTTTTATTAGGGTTCCGTACCTGAAGGGTAACCAACGGGACCCTATTACTAAGACTCCGCTGTCCGTCCGTCTGTCACCAGGCTGTATCTCATAAACCATGATAGTTAGACAGTTGAAATTTTCACATTTGATGTATTTCTGTTGCCGCTGTAACAACAAATACTAAAAAACAGAATAAAATAATTATTGTGATTTTTTTGCTCGTTTTTGGTCGATATTGATAACGGCCGCAGGTAGACACGCTTGAAATATTCACAGAATATTTAGTTATATATTCACATTAAAATAAATAAGTAGATTAAAATTAAATTAATATTTAAGGGGGGCTCCCATACAACAGACATGATTTTTTGGAGTTTTTATTGATAATGGTACGGAACCCTCTGTGCGCGAGTCCGACTCGCACTTTGCCGGTTTTTATCACTAAATAAAAGTATAAAGATAGTCATGAAACTTTTTCGATGGTACATTGTTCTGTGATTAACATAGAAAATGCATATTTGCGCCATTCTCATTTAGTTTAAGCGTAAGCAATTTTTAAAAATTATAATTATTCTCAGTAATACTATTTGCATAAATATGTACGAGTAAGGCCAGTTCTTATTCATACCTTTTATAGTTCTAACCGCTTGAAATGTTGAAATATTAATTAAAAATTATGCAAAGATGATAATAAATCATCGTGTATAGTACCCCTTTCACGGTGGTTTAATTGATTTCATAAAGAAGTAACCTGAATGAGAAGATGGATAACAAGAGCCATGATTACCATCAGAAGGGTCTTAGAGTGCCACTATGTCTGATTTTTTGTCATTATCTATGTGTCTGTTTCCATAACCGCCGGCGACACTTTATAGTTTATGGAGATATTTCTTCGTATGAGGTGTTGGACTGATACATTTTGCAGCTTAAAGAAGAGGACAGAAGGATCTAAAAAGAATCAAGCTTATAATTGTTTGTAAATGTCAAATTTTATGCCAATGTTACAACTTTCAAATATATGGCATCGTAAAACTTTTGAATTAAGCATTGTTACACATTAATGGTGAAACATCAAAAATTGTAAAAATTATAGAAATACCTTAAAAACCACAATATGACTTATGCAATTAGTAACATAAGTAATAAGCGATGGAAAAAAGTATTTTAAATAAATAAACTACTCAAATGTTTTCAGAATTAATTACCTAAGCAGAACAATATTTTTCTGATGATTGTGTGTGTATATCGGGGTCTTTTACTTAAACTCTCCATTTACTACGACATGCAATGACGAAGAGATTATTTTTTCTACTTAAAGTAATTTTGTGTACATAACTATGTATTTTTTCATTCTTTTCGTGTATAATACGAGTAACATTATCAATCCACTATTAGGATCTCGTATCGTTTGTATAAACGTAACCAAACTCCAAATAGGGTTGCGATGCAATAGGGATGTCCCTCGGTTGCCGTCGGCCTGCGGTGCGCTGCAATGAATGAGGTGTCGCCGACCAGTTTTATCAATGATGAATGGCTAGTTGGCCCTTTTATTTGTAATCGGCACAATGCGATCTCAGTTAGTATAAAATTGCGCCTTAGGAGCGTATTTTCAATTAAACGGTTGGGCATTTTAATTATAAAATCTGAAGAATGCATCCGCAGTTTCTATGGCATTTGTTAAGAAAGGCGATATTTATTCATAGCAACGTATACTACAAAACGAAACTGTGGCTAATGCGTCAACAGCAAAGAAATCGTAAGCGGCCGGTCATTACTTCAAAGTCGCCTCTAGTTAGGCCTAAACGCAATACCGCACAAAATCTGCCCACTTACAACATTAAGCGCCACTACAGCTCGAAAACGGCGTAAGTGAAAAGCCGGCTGCGCGGGGAAAGCTCTCCTCTGTCGAAGCTTTGCGTTTCACACGCGGGAAAAGGCTGGGCATCCCTCCCCTCAATGGAACGTACCGCTCCACTCACTCGCTGTCGAGCGGTGGTCGAGAGTATACCACTCTATCGTTTTTCGCTACTGGTATCGCATACGAGATCGCGGTAAAACTTTTCAGTGTTGTGACAAAAGTAGTAAAA
This sequence comes from Ypsolopha scabrella, assembly GCA_910592155.1. Classification (NCBI taxonomy): domain Eukaryota; kingdom Metazoa; phylum Arthropoda; class Insecta; order Lepidoptera; family Ypsolophidae; genus Ypsolopha; species Ypsolopha scabrella. The sequence goes on along the minus strand of OU342961.1, from coordinate 15,071,564 downwards.
TAACTGTTACTTACTTATGGACTCATTTTTGTTGTGTCGTGAAATTTTCAATTCATTCAGTGTACTGACTATTTTTAAAAGTGTTTTAAAAGGCTAATTAGTAGTCGCTAAGCTAATTGTTGGAGCCGACGTTTCATGAAGGTGAGCTGACTTTTATTTCCGTTCAGTAATCCCTCTAATTGCATCAATTAGTGTAATGCGGCGACAGGTTTGAGGAGTTTGCTTAATGATTCGTTTTCTATTACGGCTTTTTATATCTATAGTAAATTGTTATAGTTATTTAATTACGCTAATGCCGATTAATGATAACGAAGCTATGGAAGTAATATTATTAATTCAAGATAAAAGTGATTTGTTGAGAAGTTGAAAATTGAAAATTTATCCTAATAAAAGATATTAAACAATAATGGTATTTTAAAAGCATAGTACACATGTTCTAAGGCATCTTTTAGTGATGTAAGTAGACAGAATATTAAAGTTAAAATGTATTAGATGTGGATATTTACCTAATTATAAAGGTATTTACAAAATCTTTTTTGCATAAAATAATTTAGTTTTTATTAAACATGAAACTTTAATTGCACAGGAAATTACAATAATTAACTACGTTTATGTATTTTTAGAAACGGTTGCAAGTGGCTGTTTTGTTCTAAAAGCCAATTAAAGTTGTATATCCTATGTCTGTATGTCCGCCAATTAGTGAGAACCTCATTAGAGATATTCTGAGAGTCGTGTCGTTTGTCGTGCAAGTGCAACGTGTTAAATATCATGTATGTATCATATATATACCTATAGATATATTGTCCACTCTCCGTCACCAACGATTTTATTTCACACATAAAGTAAATTAAAAAAATAAAATACGAAGAATTCATTTTTATTTTTATCTTAAACTAGTCTTACAGATTTAAATGAACGCATTAAGTTGATTAAAATATATAAATAAATTTAAATTTAAGCATTTTGCTAATTAATAGCATCTGTTTTGTTCGGCGAGCCAATTAGAATCCTACCCGTGTTTGTCTGCCAATTAGCGACTACCTCATTACAGCTACATGGGACACCCAACTGCGATATTTATTTATAAACCTAAATAATATATATGCATAAGGTGACTTTCGTTTATATATCCAGATTCATACTGGAGACCCGGTAAGCGGTCATGACCAAGGTTTAATGACCTCTTTTGTGAAATATGCAAAATAAAATTTAGAACTCCCATACTAATTGAGTCGAGGTGGTTCATGAAAAAGTATGGAGGTACAAAACATTTATTTTCGTATTTCGCAAACATGGTAATTGAACCTTGGTCCTGACCACTTACCGAGTCTCCAGTATGAATTTGGCTATATCAAGGAAAATCACCTTATATTTAATTATAAAATTGAGTACTATCTACCTATACAAATATGCAAATACTTACATAATATTATATAACTATTCATTATAGTTTGCATGAAAATACGCAAATATAATTCACAAATTCATTTTTCTACTTGAAGAATATGTCCGATCCAATGCGACAGGAAATATTAAACACTTTCAATTTAATTAGCTATCAATAAAAATACGTCACCGACAGAGCTAGCGGATGCTCCGAAAGCGAATTAAAATGGCGTAAGTCCAATTAGCGTCTTAACTTATAAAAGCTGCGTGGGACATCACTAGAGGGTAATTAGGACTGAGAATAAAACAGTTTTATTTTTAGAAAAGGGGCGTTTGTTTGTTTTTAAAGAAGGGAAATATTATTTTTTCTTATTAGATAATGTTAATTTGAAATGTTACTGGCTAAATTGCCTTTTTACAATTTTCTCGTAAAAATAGGAATAGTCATTTAAGTATCCGTATCAGTTGATGAGCTTTCTTGATCTTTTCTCTAGTATATAAGAGTCAAAATCGCTCATAGAAACTTCGTCCACGTTTTTAATATTATATTTTAGACTTTTGTGTGGTTGAATGAATATGAAGTTAAGAGCCTTTTTGCAGGCGGATTGTAGAAAATCCGCACTTTTGTAATTAATCAAAGCTGAACACTTAAATTTAATATTTGTTCTATTATTATTTTTACAATTTAGGATTGAATTTTAAGGTATTAAAATACAAGTGGAGCACTTTAATAATAAATTAAGGAAAGTAACACAAAAAACCGGCCAAGTGCGAGTTGGACTCGCGCACGAAGGGTTCCGTACCATTATCCATAAACGGCAAAAAAATCATGTATGTTATATGGGAGTGCACGGGTCCGACTCGCACTTGGCCGGTTTTAGCATTTTTTGTTATAACGGCAACAGAAATACATCATCTGTGCAAATTTCAACTGTCTAACTATCACGGTTCATGAGATACAGCCTGGTGACAGACGGACAGTCTAAGTAATAGGGTCCCGTTGGTTACCTTTTGGGTACGGAACCCTATAACCGCAGCAGTGGGTGGCTTAGTCAGTAGAACGTTGTACTGTCTATCTTGAGACCCGGGTTCGACCCCTTTACGTTAAGCAATCACTTCGGAATTTATGTACTTCTTTATTAACTATTTGCTGACGGTGAAGGAAAAGCCAGTATTTACATATTTGTGCGCGAAGTACGGATAGACTCGCCCCCTATTACATCGGGACTTAAATATGGTCAGTGAATAGAGGGTGGACGAGTGTTGACTGTTTCAGTGACATTCCAGACTTGGGAACACCTCTGACTCCCCCTTGGTGGTATATGTAAATCTCTTTTTACTCGTAGTGATGTGTGTCCTTATTCGGCCGACACAGGCCAGTGCACGTCTCATTCTGTAACTACTAATTGGTACAGACGGGGTTACAAAAGTAAATAGAGTTTTTAAACCAGGTTCCAAATATACAAGCATTATCTCCGAGAGGCTTAAAAGAAATGTGCGTCGGGCTTGATGCCGCGGTGATCTAACTGTCAACTTCTCAGTATTATAATGTACTCTGTGCTGTCAACGTAGATAGCCTGCTCGAGAACATGTTTCGTGTGTACCACACACGATTATTCATCCTTCAGCCTGGTCCGTCCACTGCTGGACATAGGTCTTTCCAAGATTTCACCACATTTGGCGGTCCTCCTGAAAGAAATGCCTATACTTACACAGGCATGGTAGGCAGGCGGGGATGGATATACCGCCATCAATTAGTCTAAGGTATGGTGGGCCACATTGTTGTGTCTGTTTGAGAGCTGTCCTTTTACTCTCCCCCGAAAAACTTCAGGTTATTTGCAAGGAGATACTGGAACCTTTAGAGTCGAGCTCGGTATCAGCTCTACCACCTACCAATTAAACACTTAGTTAATCCAAAGCTCCCCAGAATTTTTGCACTTATTTCCCAAATTTCAGCGCAGCCGTTCTTATGTTAAGCCGTGGACAGAAACAGTAGTTTTGTATGAAAGTTTGTGTTAATTGAGGGTATGAGCTGTCTTCATTTCAAATTTCATCCAAATCCATTCAGCTGTTGCAGCGTGAAGGAGTAACAAACATACTAACACACAAACTTTCACATTTATAATATTATAGTGTGAAGTAATACTCCCAACACTATGTACATTTAACTATCCATATTTGGCTAGCAGATGTAGGGACATATAATTACTTTAAAATGCGATCGTACACTTCAAATAAGTTCCTCTCCATATTTGGTCCTGTACTACTACTAGCTAAAAACAGGGACAAAATAACTTATAATCTGCGTAAAGTATGCATCAAATTATCATAATATCTATCTTGGAAATTGTTTATGTTTTGGCAAAGAACATCAAATAGAGATATCTCCCGGTGCATACACGTACAACTGGGATGGGCTGCATATTTTTAGGGATCAAAAGATGCTGCAATGCTGGAAAATTAAGCTCTATAACCAATGTGTGCTGCCTACAATGTACGGTGCGAAAACATGGACGCTAACCAAGGAATCCAGGCAAAGGGCGATGGAGCGAGCCATGCTAGGCATAACATTATTAGATAATATCCCAAATACAGTGATTTGTTATACAATAAAAATTGTTGACCATGCTGACATTGGATGGTGAATCACAAAACTAAAATGGTAATTTTAAAATGCAAACTGATGGCAGGTGGAGTTCATCCCTCACAGAATGGTGGCCAAGAGATGGCGGCCAACAAGGAGTCACCAGACAGACAGATATACGGCCAAAACATTTTTGAATAAATAATGCTATTATTCTCGGAAATATTTTTTTACTCTTAATATTTTTATTTTAAAACATTATCTATGATTAAAAAATGTGGAATACTTGGAGAAAGTAAAATAGGTATATTTTCAATTTTTCACTCAAGGAACTATATACTATAAACTATTTTGTTTTTTAATGCCATACGAATAAATAAATAAATAAATAACTCAAGAAACTATTTTTTGATTGTATGATTTATAGCGAAATCCACCGCTTTGGATACTCTAAGAGTGCATTACAAACTGTAGAAGATCAATTGAAACTTTCAGTAAGAAAACCATTTTGAAAAAAAGAATACCTCTGTCGAGTGCGTTGCGCAGCGGTTGTGCACTTGCCGTAAAAGCAAGAGGTAACAGGTTCGAATCCTGGCCCAAAGTATTTTTCAAAATACTTTTCTCACTTGGAATTTGTGTCAATTGATCTTTTCGAGTTTGTGATGCACTCTAAATAATATTGAAAATATTCTTTATTTAAGAATATGGTTTTTTCATTAGAAATAAAAAAAATAAGAACAGTTAATTGCACGACAAATAATATATTTACGAAGATAAAGAAAAAACCGGAGGCAAGGGCAGATTTATTCCTACACTAAATTTCTTCTAGTCGAACCTCCCTCCTACTTTTCAGCTTATCCACGACAGCTCTTGTCATATCAGTGCGAGTAGGATTATCGTTGAAAAATTGTATCGGTGCGGCGACTGGAAACGATTAAATTTATACATTGTAGTGGGGCCGGCGGGCATTGTTGTCTGTAGTTTTACCCTCTAAGCCAACTTTTACAGAGACACTTGGCTGATTACTCATTTACACCCTCCCTTTTCTCGGCAGAAACAAGCTTTTCAAAAACAATTACATAAAATCTTAAATCATTTTGAGCGAAAAAGATCATAGTAGTATGTTTATTTCAGGAATGCAATTTTTTTACGAATATTCGTAATATGCCTGACCGTAATCGCTGTGTACCGCCTTTGGCCCCGCGCGGCGAGGCGGGGGAGGAAAAGAAAGAGTAGCATGAGCCTAGTTCACATTATTCAAGTTACTTAGTACGCTATATTAAAATTATAAGTTTTATTCAATTATAATACAATAATTTAAGGACAATACTGCTAAAATAATATTTTATTTTTATTTAATTAGACTGATATTGAAACCGCCGCGCCGCTGCTCGCGATTTTAATAGTCTGTTACTATCGCAAGTTTCATATTGTTTTGTGTCTATATGGTAACTCTTCAGTGATATTTGCTCGAGGATATGGTAACGTTTAGATCAGAGATCTCGATTTAAAACCAAATGGCGGTATAAGGCAAAGCGACTCGGGCAAAGTGATCAGTAACCGCTTTGCCCCGAGTGTGAAATGTTGAACAAAGACAAAAGACAAACCTCGCAGGCATCATGGGACGAAGATGCGAGTATACTACTCTGGAATCGGAGCTTTCTATTGTGACCACTGACAAGAAAGCGTTTTTATTCAATTCATATTATTAAGTTGATGATTACAAGACTGATACAAATTGGTGATATTATTTGTAGATATAATTATAAGACCAATCCGAGCTTTATAAAGGTACAAGTGCCAATAGCATAAGTCTTTAATTAGTGTTTCGTATAGATGTTAGAATTTTTTGTTTTAGTTTTTATTTTATTTTCGTTCATTGAAACTTTTCATATTTTGGCATTTTATTTCATGGTTCATAAGTAGATTGCCATTTCAATGATTAATTTTTCTATACAATTAATGAGTGTCCGCTTTGCCCAACACCCGTAACCGCTTTAGGCACCCCCCTCGGGCAAAGCGGTTTTTTGACAGAGTTTTGTAATTTGCTGGTTGTGATGTTATTTATTGATTTATTTGCAAACTAATTTTATGTTACAAAACTTTAGTAAATTTGACTTTCATTAGTAACAAGTTTTTGGAAAATAACCCTGTTCTTACAAGTTTTTCTGTCAAGTAACCGCTTTGAGCTGATTTCCCCTAACCTTCTAAACTAAACTGCCCGCTCGCTGCTGCGCTGGAAGAATTTCTGGGTCAGTTGTTTAATGAAGATAAACAATATAATAAAACATGGCTATCTTTTACGATTATACCTACGAGTTAGATTTTTTAACCCTTGTACATACATAAACGGAAATTAAAACGAAAACACGTTAACTAAGAAACGTTTGTTTCGTTTTACGCAATAATATTACTTTCATTAATTAAGACGGCTACGCACGTGAAAGGTGAAATTACTAGATAACCCCGAGTGGCGTGATGACACTGACGCACTTGCCGTTTGTTTGTTTACATCCTACCGTAATAATGTTATTATTAATAGACAGTACAGTCGCCTGAAGATATTTGTAAACAATTTTAACCGCTGTAGCACCGGAATAAGAACTGCCAATAAAATTAGCTGTCATACTGGCGTCATCCGTACATTATCTGAGTGACAGTGAGGCGTGCTTCCACCCCAGTACGACGCAGACGCGATAGCTGAATACTAGGATTAAACCTCATTCAAAGGCTATCTTCAGATTCATTGCGAAATTTTCGGGATCTTAGCTAAGTTGTACATATCTGTATATATATATAAATAAAAAAACTGGGCTATCTGTTACGATTTTACCTAAGTGCTTAGACCTTTTAACCTTTGTTATCACATACATAATACGAAATTAAAAAAACAGTTAAAAGACGTTTCTTTTCCTCTACACAATAATATAAAGTCATTAATTAAGACGGCTTACGCACGTGAAAGGTGAACTTTGAGATAGCCCCGAGTGGCGTGATGACACTGACGCACTTGCCGTTTGTTTGTTTGTTTACGTCCTATCGTAATAATTTAATTACAGTATTTTTATTATTAACTGAGAGTACAGTCGCGTGCAGTTCTGCTCCCTAGTTGTGAACGATTTTAACGGTTATTACAACGAAATAAGAACTGCCGATACTGGCGTCTGTCTCGTGTTACGTGCTTACGCTCTTATACGACGCAGGCGCAAGGCGCGATAGCTGAGAAAGTTGGTTTATCAGCTTTGTGACTTATTTATGTCATCCTGTGTAGCTTAGAAAAAATGTATGTCCCCCACCCTCTTATTTCTGAAACTGGTAGACCTAAAAATATGAAAAAAAATGACGATTATAGGTCATAACTGGCCAATTACAGGAAAACTATAGCGATCAAAAAAAGTTGATAACAAATGAGAAATAAAAAAAAAGGAAAATGAATAAAAAAAATATTTTATAAAATACAATCTAGGTATCAAGTTGTATAAATTAAAGAGCTGATTATAAAAATATATACTTTTATTATATTAACTGGCATCTATTTCGAGACATCTTTGAAAAACCACAAAAATATTATTTCCGAAACTAATGAACCGAAAAATATGAAAAAAATCATAGGAATTTAGGATTACGTATAGATTATAGGAAAAATATATCGGGTGAGAAATTCACGATAGCAAAATGACAAAATAAAATTTTTCATCCACGAGTTTTATTTCGAGTACGGTATAAAAATATTTGAGTCTCTCTTTTGTGGTACAATCATTTATTTTTTTAGTTATCATAAACAGTTATGGGCAAAATTTTAAGATTTTAAGGTATGCGAGTGTGACTCGCACTTGACCGGTTTTTTTTGTTACAGGCCCATAGGAAATATAAGGTTGTTTTTCTTTACTTATTTTGGCCAATTTGTGCTTTACGCCAATTTAAATTACTATCGATATCGCCAGTCATGGCTTAGAAACAATAATTACATTAATATAGCAATGGTAAAAAATAATAATATATACTATGTCCTGTGAGATATCATTTGAGAAAGCTATAATATACCTCTAAGGATTCAAAAAGTGTATAACTAATTTTATTTTGCCCAATAGTTCTAATGACATAGCTCAACATTTACTAGAAATTACCGATCCGCCCCTGATCTTCTATGTTTCGGAGTTACAATTAAGATTTCAATAACCCTAATTTTGCGAGGCCGACTCGCTCTTGGCCGGTTTAATATTATAATTTTGTGCAATATGTAATCAAGTAAGAAAGACAGAAATATTCTGCCACCACGCACGCAATCTTTAAGTCGCACTCAGGTCGCACATAAAAGCATTTTAACTTTATACCTCGAAATTATTTCTCTCACATCCCATCGGCATCGGATGGAATCCATCCAGCTCACTACGTCTATAACCCTTTCACTGCAGAGCACCATCAAGCTAATATAACACTTGACGGTGTTTACAGTGCAGGGTTGGACGGACAAATTAATTATCGAATTTCTGATGGGTTTAAGTAGCTTCAGTTGCAATTTGAACAAACCACAGTAAGCCTTAATAAACCTTAATAAGCCTTACACAATAATAAAATTATGGAGGCAGTTACACAGATTTTATGTTGATGTTGGTTATAGGAACCGACTATCATTCATGTGCCCTGGTTTATTCATTAGTAAAAACTGTACAGAGTACACCAGTATTGTACTGAGGCCAAAACCACAGCTTTTAGAATTTTTGTCTGTCTGTATGTATGTTCCGTTTTAACTCAAGAACCACTCAACGGATTTAGATGCGGTTTTTTATTATCATTGTAGAGACCCTGGTCAATATATAGGCTATAAGGGATGTTCATTTTTAATAAATACATTTTCTTTCCTTCATAAAATTTTTAATATATATGATTATAACTGTACAATAAAATAAAATGTATATAAACAAATATTGATAATATCAAGATATATTTCGGGTCCGATCTGGACCCGGTCTCAGTTGGGTTTAAACAAGTAGACATTTTTTTTAAACTCAACTGATGCCGGGTCCAATATGATTCATCCAAAGTGGCCTTCTTAAGGGAAGGGAAAGGTCGGACCCGAAATATATCTTGAGATTAATATTATTTGCTTATATGCATTTAGTTTTATTGAAATGAAATGAATACTTTATTTTTGCAATGTAGGTACATAAATACACTTATCGCACGTTAGAATATTTTAAATAAGTAAAATGGTTAAATTTAAAAGAGGAAAATACAATATATCATAGGTATTGGGATTTGGGTAGGTATAAATACTTAATAAGTGAATACACGTACATAAACTACATCAAATGTACATTTAATGTATACTTACAATCATATATATACCTACTATATGGTAATGATAGCTAACCATATACTAAATACTAATACGTTACATATATAAATATATGCCTAACTCCACCCACTCGATTAGTCTTGCTAAGAAGAAGTGCAAGAAACTTAGCAAGATCATGTATTTTTTTTCGATCATCATTATTATATTAATAATAAAGTAATAATAAAGTATAGTTAATATTAATAGTAAAGAGATAGAAAGTAAAGGACAAGAGAAAGTCGGATAATCAAGCCAAAATTTGGAGTAACTTAATAAAAAAAACAAAATGAAATTATTGTACAGTTATAATTATATTTTTTCAAAAATAAAAGAAGACGCATTCAAAAGTAATTATATTTTTATATTTCTTTCATAAAATAAGCCGAAAACGGGACAGAGATTGATAAACGCGGGCGGAGCCGCGGGCAAATGCTAGTACTGAATACAACTGATTGAAAGCAATTTCAGATTCTCTAACATCAATTAGTGCATCAGGTATGCGTGTTTGTCAGAATTAGGTTGGTCAGTCTCATTAGACTCTTTACAGAAACTGCACAATCTGTGTATAAAAAAGTGTCATTTAATTTTAATTAAATTTTTATAGTCTTGTAGTCTCTAGTCGTTTATTTGATAGACGGCCACGGGGGTACACCATCTATTATATTTAATTTATACTAATATAAAGTAGTAGAAAATTCGTGTCTTTACATTAAATTTATTTGATTTGACAAATTTGAAGTGTATTGGTCATACTTAATTAGTGTTGTATGTACTAAGGCCAAAACTAAATTTCTTAGGTTTTTTGTCTGTCTGTTTCATTTTAACGCGAGAACCACTAGAGTATAGGATTTGGATGGTGTTTTCTTAATTAACATCTTAGTAAACCTTGGCATCATATAGGCTATTAGGGATGTTAATTAAGTAACCACGAACCCGAAAACTCGACAATCGTTTTTGAAGATACATTGATTGAAAGACGCTGCGCACAAAAGATAATAAAAAAAATTAAGCACAGTTAATAGCTGCCTACAGTTAAACCTACCTAAAATTTATCCAAAACCTTTTAAAGGCCTTGAATGTAGATAACTATTACATTATTGCGGTATAGAAACGTACAATAAATCTGGTTGTGAGAAGCTCTAAACCAGGATTCTAACCTGGGACCTCTCGCTTAAAGGGCTTTTGCTCCATCAACAGTTTATTTATATTTGTAACTTTATATACTTTATATATTTTGGCCCACGGCATGGCGGCGCCATCATCCGAAATCTGTACCTTTAAATTGCATAAATGTAGGATACATTTTCAAATGTTAGTATATTTTCAATTTCATTACAGCGAAATTCACGCCGTAGATCCAGTTTGTTCAAGGACCAAGGTTCTGGGATCCTTGTTTTACGAAAATTAAATAATATGGAGTCCTTGACAAGAACATTGCACATGTACAATTCAATTAGTATGGGAAGCCGAGGTTTTATTAAAGTACAAATTCAAACTCGGTATGTGATCTGCTACAAGCTACAATGGTTCTTTTTTAACCGACCCGCGTGTTAGTTTATTATAACTAATGCATTATTTTTTAAATTTCACAATATGGGTCATTTCATTCGGTAATTTATTACACTTTGTAAATAAATGTAATTGATTGACTTTTTTGTCTTTTAAATGATGATATACACGTATATATATAAATAAAACTAAAAAACACATTAAAATTAATTATTGTGAGATATATTTCGGGCCATATCTCACAAGAATTAATTTTAATGTGTTTTTTTAGTTTTATTCATATACATATATCATAATTTATTACACTTTGATAATAAATCATCTACTGAGTGTCCAGTATGAATTTGGCTTCACCAATCAATGACCGTTTATATTAATTGGGGTTTTTGTTGATTACAAGTCTGTAATACATTCTAAAATAAAGTACTTATTATCCGATCGACCTCGCGAGCTCCTAATTGGTTTTTCCTTGCTACTGAAATGTAAATACCATGTTATTAAGCAGGTTAATTAAAGAGTTATCGGGTGTAATTAACTCGCTTTGGTATACATATGTGGTGTTGCCAATTTTCTGATTTTTACTTGAGTTATACGCTTTTGCATGTAATCCTTAGTTTGGGAGTAATCAGCTTCAATCTGTCTGTACGTGACTTGTAAAAAAATAATTTAGGCAAGTGCGAGTCGGACTCACGCACAAAGCCCGTATTGTGTGGTGGTAACATGGTAAATAACAACAATACAGATATCGTAACAAAACCAAGGCGACAAAAAACAAGCCACTAAAGTGTTAGCGCGCGACAAACAATTTAGCTCCCGCTGAGTACAGAACCCACATTTTTATTATTTGTTGTTTTTCTTTAGAATATGTATAAGAAACTTACCAAACTTGAAACCTGTATGTATTGCTGTCTTTAGGATAGAGCTGACACAAATAACGTTAAAAATGATATTTTTACGTAATATATAATTTTTTGTATAGGGAGCACGTTGGGTTAAATTTTCATTTTATTTTATTATTTTGCCGTGATAGAGGCAATAGTAACACGTACTCTGTGAAAATGTTAATTCTTTACCTAATTATTATGGCTGAAACTGTCGACTCCTGTGACAGACGGACGGTCAGACGGACAAACAACAGCGGAGGCTCAGTAATAGCTAGGGTCCCGTTTGGCACCCTTTAGCTACGGAACCATAAAAGCGTTACTTTAAAAGCTGATTACAGAGAATATATCGAGTGAAAATGTATTTTATTACTTTTTATAACAATCAACAAGTAGGTATCCTAAATAAAACTTTAAAGGCTCGAGATTCATAAAAGAAATATTCTGTTTTTAGAAAAACGTGTTATTGCATATTTCCTGACGATGGCGTCTGTTTTAGTACTGCGAGGAGGTATAATTTTTTTTTGCGTTTTTATCTCGTGTGGTCGGCGAATGCTACAATATTTCGATTTTGAAAAGGGACTATGCGGAAATTAGTTTATTATTATTCATTATAGTAGTTCAGTCTAAAAAGAAATTTCCTCTAAACTTTCAATGCAAACCTGGCAACACTGGTCCTGTGTGTGGCCGCCTCACATGTGTATTATAGAGCTGTACACACTACTAATTAAGACATTCCTCCCTCATTAGCTCAATTAGACAGCTGTATGTATACACGTTTGTACATAATAATGTATATCACATTGTACTGTGTATTTTGATCCTTAATTCAAAGGAAGAAAGTCTCATAAATAAAACGGTCAAATTATGCACTGACGTCAGAAACTCTGTATCATTATATTGATGAGTTAGGTAGTTTATTTTACTTGTAAAACTTAATAACAATTTACATCAAAACTAAACTAATTAAAAATTAAAATTACCTAGCAATTTAACTATTATACAAATAAATAAAAAAAAGGGAAATTTTGGACACCTATTTAATGGAATAAATAAAATATGCTGGCCAGATCGCTACCGTCGTTGGGCAAGGTACCCAAAAGGCTGGTGGCATTGCCTCGCTGGATCGCGAGGCTAATCCGCTGACCAAAATATGCCCCAGCCCTTTGGTTACCTGAAGCGTCGATCAGGCGCGACGAGATCTCCTTAAAGAGTTGTCGCGCTTCTGGTCCCCATGGCCCGAGAGTCTCTACGCCGAAGGGCACAAACATGTAGCCCTCTCCTAAGGCCGCATATTTGCGCCTCTTGGAGCCCTCTGCAGATGCCGCAGCCGCGCCCGCTCTGACTGAGGTCGCTTGGAGATGAGACGCTGCCATCGTGTCGACACATGTAGCGTCCCATACCAGCGACCTACCATGCTTCCATGGTATGATCGTCATTCCGTCGGGCCTTTTGCCGTCTTCACGTATGACGCCATTTGGTTCCAAAATGGCCGGAACACTGGCACTGGCTAAGGCCCTACGGATGACGTCATTAAGAGCGGCATGACGCGGCAAGCGACCAGCACTGTACTGGCACGAAAGGCCATGATGACCAAGCTGATCGACTGCTTTACCACAACGGCAGCGATGAGGCTCATTTGTCCGTGCACCCAGTCTCAGACAGGTGGCCAAAGTAAATGTTGTTTTGTCAAGTAGAGTCCCTATATTGGCCGAATTCTAAACCGCCAAATCGGATCGGTAGACTGGCTTGGGTCCAGCTCCGGTCATTTAAAGGGCAATTTAGAATTTCCACTAAAGTTGTTCTAATTATTTCATCTATATATACCAAAAGTGGGGAATGTTTCCAGAGGGTGCTACAACGTAGCACGTACGTGAACTTTGGCGTAAAGAGACAGAATTTAATTATGCAGTATGCTATATGTGGACTGATCATTTTTAGAAGACTAGATGATTCCTGAAATTTTGAAATTTGTTCCGAAATGAAACAGGGGAGGGAATCATCCAGTACTGGGGCACCTAGGAGGCGAAGCGATTCTTCGTTTATGATTTTAATGTTTGGAGCCAGTGTATTAAATTTGGTTATAATGTCATTTTTAACGTGAGGAGACAAAGAGTTACTCAAAAATAATTCGCATTTTGAAAAGTTTAAATTTAGTCCGATAGAGTGGAAATTTTGAATTAATTTCTTCAAGTCTGTTAGAACCGAGTCCGCTTCGCCTCCCAGAGTCCCATCGTCCAAATACCAAACATTAAATTTTGATTTGAGGCAGGTGATTTGTGGTTGTATGGCCAAACTGAAAATGGCCGGTCCGAGTGGGTCACCCTGCTGGCAGCCAACGGCAGATTGCAACAAATGGTTTTTATATACGAGTTTGGAGGGCGAGCTGTAACACTGCCATAAATAATGAAATACTGCAGGAATATTCTCCCTGACTTGTGTCAACAGGGCGCCCCTATCTATTGAGTTAAACGCGTTCTGCACATCCACCTTCAGCAGAACCTCCCCTCCGCCGTGTTCAAGGAAGGTCCGAGCCGCGTGCACGGCGGCTTCACACCCTCCCTTAGTCCCAAAGCCTAACTGCACAGGCTGAAATTTGTTCACTAAATCTGGTTGAATATGTCTACAGCAGATCTTTGAGACCACACGACGGATGGTGTTCCCAACTGCGATCGGCCGGATGCCTCCGTCCTTTTTTTGAGTGCACAAAGATTAGCACCGTAGAGAATGTCAGTAACGTCGTCACACACTTTCCCAGCCAGCATAAGGTTCACAAGCCGGGTCACGTCTTCCAAGAGGGCACGACCAGTCTCACCCGGGGCGCCGTAAATGAGATCTTTGAAGTGCTGTGGCGTCAGCCCATCAAGACCACCAGCCGAACCATTCCTGAAAGACGCGATCGCGGCTTGCACCTCCTCTGGTGTTGCTTCAGGAGTACGCTCAGAGGGATCAGGGGCATCAGGTAAATGCGATGAGGTTGCTGGCAGTGGATGTTTCGACTCTAGGGATGAAAGGGTCTCCGAGGTGTCAGGTGCGACTGCATCACTTGAGAAGAGAATCTGGGCAGCTCCTCTTATATCTCCATCGTTAATTTTAGTTTCGACCCTTTTACCAATATTATGAGTGTTGTTTAATTTTCTTGTGAGATCCTCTGCTTCTTTTAAATTTACTGGTTGCTTACAGTTTTTCTTAATTTCTTGTGTTAGGGAACTGCCATTATCTCTTCCTTTAGGCACGTGCAGAGTCCGGTATGAAAAAGTGAGCAGATCCTCCCAGCTGGCTTTATCGTTGTTATCAAGAACTTTCCGTATATAAGAGGACAGAGAGGTAGCCACCGTATTTCTGGCCCCTCGTGGGATCCTTTTAACCGTTGGAAGAGATGACTTATATTTACTAATCTCTAACCAAAAAGGATTATCAGTTGATCTAGAAGTGATTAGATCGTCGACAGACACATTTTTGTGGCATTTTGATTTATGAATGTTTAGACCTCTCTGTCCTCTGTATACGCGAGACGACTGGGGGCAATCCGGACAAAGCACGAAGTCCTGTGACGCTGCCGACTGACTCCTCGATGATGGGCCAGCCGTCTGAGACATCAAAGACAATAAATAAAATTTTAATAAATGTATGTCGTTGGAATAAATAGGTGCCAAATTACAAAACTTAAAAGGTACAATTTTATAATAAAAACATGGAATATCTACAACATGGGGCTAAAATGTACAAAGAAAATAATACGAATAATAATATGTAAAATATAAAAGTATCCTTGGTTATATTGCCTATTGAGTTAGGTTATAGTTTGCGGTTTCGCTCGCTTTCATATTTATTGTGGACTAGCTTTTGCCCGCAGCTTCGTCCACGTTGAATTAGTGTTTGTGCAGTCTTGTCAAAATCAATATTTTGGGACCAATTAATTTTCAAATACGTGTCTGACCCAAACCTTTGGTTTCGAATTCTAGTGTTTTTGGCAAGGCCGAAGGCTGACCCGTGCTCATACATCAAAATTTTTTCGACTGACGACGACCCTGAGTGGATCGAAATATATTTCAAAATTATTATTTCTTTTTTTTGCATATATATAAAAGTGTATATATTAATAAAAAACAAAAAAAAAAATTATATTATGTATTTAAGACTGTCGAACCAAATCTCGTTGCAAAATGCACATCATAATATTGTTTTCCTTTTTTTTGAATAAAAAGTATGCAAAAATTTCATTTACAGCAATTGGCGGAAATTTATTAGTAATAATTAAGTTTTCACATTTTAATTCTATCATTTTATGATTTACATTTTGATTGCATTCGGTTGACACACTTAAAGACGTATTTATCGTTGTAATCGAATGTTATCAAAATGCAAGGCATAAAATAACGTAATTTTAATGTGAAAATCCTATTGTTAGTAATAAATTTTCGCCAATTGCCCTAAAACGCAATTTTTACATACTTTTTATCCAAAAGTAAGGAAAACAATGTTATGATGTGCATTTTGCCCATAGCTTCGTTCGAGATCTGGTTCGACCACCTTAATCTAAAAAGGCGAAAGGTAGAGGAGTTTCTGACTTAAATTATTTTCTTGGTCTCTGATCTTATTTAGTGGATAAATGAATTGGGTAAAGCCTTAGGCATTCAAGCCATAATCTAACACTCTATTCTAGAGTGTCTTCAGAGAGCCCAAAGTTTCAAATAAATTTTTTCAAATTTCATATACACAGAATACAAATTACGGTTTTTGAACAAAAAAAAATGCAGGGTTGTTACAACCAACTTGTTGTTTAAAAAACATGGGGAACGTTTTCTCCTTACGCACAGTGATTCGAAATTAAAAATTAAATAGTTATTTTTTGTATGGAACAAATCACGTTATGTCATTTTTTTCACGACTAGTTCAAACTGTCAAACTTCCATTGATTTATAGGTATAGCAGAACCCAAGGTGAGCAAGATGAACTACAGCACGCGCGCATCGACTTGCACGTTTGACCGCTACATATATTTAAACTTTCGAAATTTGCACTGCATTTTTAACTGAAAATGTATATATTTCTAGGTGAATTGGGGTGGAGTTGCAACAAGTAAGTGTTAACTTGTAACTTTATGATGAAACCGTCCTTCCCAAGCACTGTGATTCGAAATTACGAAAAAAAAAAGTTTTTGTTTTCAAGGAACAAATCACGTTATGTTATTTTTTTCACGACCACTTCAAACTGGTAAAGTGGATGGTTCAAAGCAATTTTCATACAAACTTGTGGGAACCAATAACGACGACACAGAAGTATTATAATTACGTTTTGTTACTATTTTATACAAGTTCCATTAAATTTAAACCGCGTATAATCAGTTTTTCTACAAACAAAATGTTTTACAATCTAATTTTGCTATTTAAAACTCTCATACATTGGATAACAAAATTTTGAATTAGCAAAATTAGATTGTACACGTAATACATTTTTTTTACACCTAGTATTCGTTTGTATATGATTTACAGCGTTATAGTTAAGGCCTTACCCCTGGTGCACGATAATCTTACTGAACTATTTTGAACTTCAGTATGTTGTCAGAAAGTCTACATTAGAACGCTCGCTTCGCGCGCTGGCAGCATGCAAAATCAGTGAATTTTATAGGTTTTTCTGGATTTTACGAAAAAGTATTTGATGTAGGAGTTTTTTCACCTGACATCGGAAAATAAACCATGTTTTCTTGTTGTTATAGCAGTAATTTCAGACATTAAACTCAAGCCGTTAACTTAAAAAGGTATCATTTTCAAAAATAAAATCTATCAAGCGAAATGTGTCCAATTAGGTAACCGACCTGACAACGGAAAGACAAAGGTCTGAAAAAACACGTGTCCAAGTTTTACATTGATCAGATAAGTAGTTGACTCAGCATATTAAAACAAAAACCGTTGAAAGACCCAATACAAGCCCTTAAGAACTATATCATCGGGTAGTTAGACGTGCAGTCGATTGCTAGAGAACAGTGACACTAAAAATAATAACTCTTCACAACCTGCCCCCTGATTCTGTATCGTAAAATCAGTTGCCGAACAGAGTTTCTATCGTCTAAAACATACATATCCACTTATCTAAGGATACGTTCGCACTTGAAATGACTTAACAATTCGTAAATACTTCAATACCCATTAAAGGTTATTTTAGAAGTTCATTTTTAATCTGTTTTTGGCGAATAGCAACCATAGATGGCAACTGATTCTGAGTTACATAATAGGCCCGCTGGTGAAGTTGTGAACCTCAGTTTTCCCTCAAAGGTAAAAGAAGCTCAGCTTAGTTTCGAGTCAATAGTTAATTTCACCAGGTTGTAAAACGAATGACGTTTATAAGGGATCATTGGAGCTATCTGAGGACAATATGTTTCACGACGACCTCCAGCCAACTTACTACATTCGAACATAACAATATTCGCCCTTATTGCTAGCTACTTAGTGACTTGTCGGATCCCTTGGTCGGGCAGTTGTTATTGACTAGGTTATCATCTATTGAAGGTTTGACGTCAGACTTGAATCTTAGGTCTTATACTCTAAATTATTTATGAGTTCTGTATCTTTATTACCGGCAGTTTAATGTCGATATTAATGTTAATTTAACAGATATTTTTAATTAACTAGGAACCTATTTTTTTTTTATTTGGGCTACGGTCTCTACTGCCAAAGAATATAAACTACTAGCTTATGCCCGCGGCTCCGCCCGCGTGTTATTCAGTTTCGCGACATGCTTTTTTCCGGGATAAAGAGTAGCCTATGTGTTAAGTTAGCGTATAAGCTATATCCATTCTAATTTTATCCAAAACCGTTCAGCCGTTTCAGTGTGAAAGAGTAACAAACATATACACACAAACCTTCGCATTGATAATATTAGTGTAATTACTTCTTATTACTGCAATTTATTGTTTTAACGAAAATGTAAGTTAAGAGGGTAATGGTAAAAAAAGTTTTCGTGTCAGTCCGTTACATAGAGTATATAGGCAACCCGCATATATACTATAAAAAATTCAATCACCGCACGCTAGTTTAGAATAGTAACAAAATTAAAATCCATATTGTCTAATCTCTAAAAATATTATCTAGTCATTTATGTTAATAAATCTGTCAAGTAACTTAAACGAAACCCACTTGAAAAGATTTCTTTCCAGATAAATGTTTCCTCAAGTGTCGACTCTTTGGATATCATTTGACCCCAGATATGAAAAAAGTTGAAGCATATTTGGTTTGAGGGTCTTTCTCAAAACTTATCGCGTATCAAAATCCACAAATATCGATGGGATAAAGATTTATTACGAAGCGATAACGATGTTTACTTTAAACTTTTTTGTACCAACGTATTAACTGTGAATAGTCAGTCAAGTGTACTTATGAAAACGATGTCTGGGGTCCGTCAATCATTAAGTTTAGAGTGACATTTCGTTTTTTCTTTAATGTCATCGAACATTTTTTGTATTTTGGTCCAACCGATCCTGCGTTGATGCGTCCGACATAAATGAGGAATACGAGGATACGCTAACAGGGTTTGGATTATTATGTTAGACAGACCCTTACAAATTTAAGAATCTTAAATATAAATTTAAGTTGATTTGGGACTGATACACCAATGTAACGCATGATATTTTTACTTTTTTATTAAAAACATAATAATCAAAAGGGTGACAGAAAGACATTTCTTATAGGTATATGTTTTTAGGGCTTCGTACCTCAATAGAAAAAAACGGAGGATCATTAAAGGATCACTTTGTGGTCCGTCTGTCTGTCAAGATCCTTTATCTCAGGAACGCATGGATGTATCGAGTTGAAATTAAAACCATACACTCAAATTCACAGTCCCTTGAAGCTGTTAAAATATCAAACTTCAAAGATACGACCATTTATGCCGCAAAAAACGTACATTTCGACACTCTCAAGGGAATCAAAATTCAAAGGGTATTTCCCGTTGACCTAGAACTATGAAATTTGGCAAGTAAAACCGTCTTATACCACAAATATAGGGAAAAATCTGAAAACTATACATTTGTTATAAAATCACAAAAAATCGGTGGGCGAGTCCGAGTCGCACTTGTCCGGTTTTTCTCGATTTATTTATATCGCAAGGTACAATTTATTATTATGAATATAATTGCGGTACAGACACGCAGAAGTCAACTGAATCTGGAGATGATCCACTACATAGTACTAGTATCAATGCTGTATTAGAGCAATCGACTGATAAGCGAGAGTCCCTGGTTCGAATCCCGGTGTAGAGCCTCCTTATGCAGATTTACTTTTATTCTGCGATTCTATAACGCAATGATAGCGGTTGACGAAAAACAACAGAGAAACGGGCTTATCAAATTGTTAACTAAAACGATGGCATGTAATTAGAATAATAAAACGTTGGATCTTTTAATTTAAAAAACAAGTTCTAAAACTTTTAATTCCCTGTTTCGTGACAGGTGGACAGACAAAATTACAGTTTTACGAGTCAATCTTAAAATCGAAACTTCTGATAGCGATGTCTTATTAAGACCCGAAAAATTGGGGTCCACATTTATAGGCCGTTTCGATTTTAGTACTTTTAAAGTAGACTTATAAACGGGGGTCCCGTTTTAGCAGATTTTATGCAAATGTCGAAAAGTTACCTTTTAAGTAGGGGTCCAAACTGTGCCGCCCGTTATCGTTTTACTACTCTACTTTAGTTACTTTTACAAGGACCTTGCTCTTATGGCCCCGCTCTTTAGTTTTTTATAAAGATTGTAGTAAGTTTTGAAATTCGTGTGTATTTTATTACAAGTCCGTCCGTTCTAATAAAAGGTGACTTTTTTTTACATAGAGAAATTCATACAATACGGTAAGTGGCCAGGGACAAGGTTCAATGACCCTGTTTGCGAAACACGAAGCGGCTTATATATTAAGAAAAAAGTCGACGATGACCGGAATTACTTTCAGGGCCCCATGCACCAGTAACTTTGACTTCACCGCCATCAGGTTTATGTTAATTACATTAGAATTTGCACAATCAAATACGATTTTAAAGAAAACTAACAAATAGTCATGTCCACGCAAAATAGGGCAAATATACCAAATGAATGTCCATTTCTCTTACACATTTTCCTGTAAACTACGTAATAAAATAACCATTTTAAAAGATCTCAGGCTACACTCTTACCGAAGCGTTTTAACCCTTACTTTACATAACCAGAAGGACACGGGGAAGACCAAATAGACTGGTCTCGATGAACAGACTCAGCGCAATCACTTCAGCGTGGCAGGCGAAAATGGTTCTTATTGGAAATACAATATGGTCATTAAATAGCATACTTCAAGCTTGTACTGAAAACTAAGAGCCCAATTAGTTTTGTTTGATTGGCGACTGAGTGCATCTCTTTATAAATAAATTAATACAATAGAGGATGCTTTCAGTGCAATGCTTTCCAAACATTTCCTGGCTTCAATTAGCAAGTAAATAGAAATGTTATAACTATAAGACATTTATGCCGAGGTTGTTGTTCTTAAAACAACGACCTTCAGGATAACTAACGAAGATATATATATTTAGGGGTTCATAGGGTAAATATTTTTAAAAAGCATACTACTTTTTATAATATCACGTAAAAAAGAGGTCTTCGAAATGTTTAGTCGAAAATGTTATGTTTTTCTAGACATGTAGTAAGCGATCAGTAGGATCAATAAAAAAAAAGTTTTGGTGTCTCGTAGTATTAACTTGAGGTTGGGCTTGCGTTTGTAGGGAACAATTATAATTATCGAATCTCTAAAAAAAGGGTCATCGAACCTTGATACCGACGACTTACCGAGTCTTTATAATGAATTTGACTGAAAAATGAATGTCAACATAATAACCAAATTCATACTGAGAAATGCGGAAATAAAATTTTGTGGTCATGTACTTGTTCATGAACAACCTCGGCTCAATTAGTGTAGGAAGTCTTTATTTATTTTGCGTATTTCACAGAAAAGGTCATTGAACCTTGGTACTGACCACTTACCGAGTCTCCAGTATGAATTTTGCTATATAAACGAAAGTCACCTTATACATATTTAATTCAACCTTTCTTTGAAAATTGCGTAAAACTATACGTATTATTGGAAGGTTCACACAATATTTTTTAAATATATTTTTTTGTATTTTAATAGCCTTAACTATTTATTCTTATATATTTTTAAATATGTAATAATTAAATAAGCCAAAACTTTTATTATTTTTTAAATTGATTTTCCATATTGTTTTTAGTAAAATGGTTTTTTATTCTGACTTGTAATAAATATCAAGTTTTATCAGCAACGCAATTTGGGATGGGTGTTATGTAAGTATGTTTTTCAATTCTTTTGGTCCGCAAAATCCCTTACTTCTTCCAGCTTCTTCCATTGGAAACAAGATGGTGGCCATTTATATGGTTTCTATAAAATGTTTAGGATTTATGTCATAAATTACATAGGATTTGTAATTTATAAAGTATACTAATAAAAGCTTAGTTTTATTTATTTCTAAATTTACATACTCGTTGCAAAATTACACCGAAATTTTAGATTTTTGGTCCTCAAAAATACTTTAGACATGCTCATTCCGAATCACGATTCTTAAAATTGTATTTTTACGGATTAAATTGAAGTTCATAATAACCTGGCACCAACAGGAAATCGACGATCACGATTTTATGAAAAACACCGTGATTATTTGGAATCGATCATCTTGCTTTGTAATGGTAATCAAAGCAACAGCTAGGTACCCATAAACATTATTGGTATGTATTGTTTGACGCGAAACTCGACGAAACCAATCGAAAAGTATTGAAGATGTTATGGGAATTGGAAGATTTACGAATGTAATCTTTCTGGTTTCTATCTTACTAAAGTCGTGATCAAACAGTTTTTGACGTTTCACCACGACACTATTAATGATAGAACGTCCAAGCCCTTGCCCTTCTGGAAGGAGCTTCCGGAAGGACATTCCGGCGGACGTGCGTCCTGCCAGCAGTACGCAATTTTTTGTGGAGTTTGTATGGATATCATGCGTGATAAAATTAAGCGGGGGTGAGAAACATTTTATATGATATCTAGAGATAGACGCGGGTGCTTCTCGAGGATACAGCGTAGAAAAAATGTTATAGTTGTTATTATTATTTTAGTTTAACATAATGAAAATTTAATTCCAATATTATTATTAATATTGATATAGCATAGATAAACACATGATAAGCGTAGAACATACCGTAGACTACTACTACTACTACTACTGAAATAGCTCGCATTTTGTTGCTTCTCGTGGACTCGGGAGCAAACTATATATTTGCGATGAACTCCCTTTCTTTCATCATCATATCATTCATTTGATTCTGTACCCCAACAATAACTAATATTGTAGCTATCACCAAAATGTTTGCGATTCCAGGTGTTTTTCCCACAATTTTTGTCGAAACACTTAGCTTTGGCGCGAACGCGGACACCACGTCTTATATTCGCCGCCATTTTGGCCAAACTGATCGTGGAAACACGATTCGAAAACTCGCTGAAAGAGAAAAATAAACACTATGCATCGTATGTAGGTATTTGCGTCCTGCTAGTAGGCTTAGAAAACCTCATATAACCAATAACACTGCGTCTTACCGGTAGTACGTAAAGGCCTGCTGGCAGGACTCTGGACGTTCTATCATTAAGGCCATGAATTCTATAAAATTGTCATTAAAAGTCTGCCAGGTCGTTCAAAGTTTGGTGTTTGGCATAGTGGTTCATCAAAATTTGGTTCAAATAAAAATTAAAGAAAAAAACAGTCTGTCGTAGATCAGTCCACAGTGCGTTTTTTTGCTTAAAACTCGACATTGGCGGAACTAGACATAGTATCGGAAGCCAGATCAAACACCATTGAATTAATTTGAAGTTTAATTTATTGTTAAAAAACATTAAAATTCATTATATTTATAAATAATGAATACACCCATTGAAGTTATAAATGAAACGTCACAGAAGTAATAATAAGATCAGACCCAAATATTTAATCTTAAAAATTCTTATTCGATATTGCCATTCGCTCAAAAATCTACCGTTTATGTCCTGCGTTAAGCAGGGGCTTCCAACCACTACCGAACAGGGCTCGCTATCCACAACGAACAAAGATCTACGAAAGTACCCTCAGAATCCTACATGATTCTAAATAGCTTGACACAAGTCTTGTTTTTGTTTGTGGAAACGGAAATGTAAAATTTGCAGTTACACAAACGACGTGGAACGAGTGAGCATTCCGCGATTCAATTACAGCCGTGCATGCATCATCGGATCTGTAAATCTGGATGACCAATATCTGCTTCGGCTTTATATTGCCTGTTGAGTACGACGCGGTGACATTTCGTTTTTAGGGTTCTGTCAGGGACTACAAGTTTATCTGCAGAATAGCACGAAAGATGCTGGGCCGATTGAGCATGTTTATCTGTTATTTATTAAGACAGTGTTTAACAAAAAAAACTGAAAATATTTGTTGTTTGGTGATCTTTATTTGAAAAGTTTAAAATCTTACGCAATCAGCATTTTTGCATTTTTTAATTTTTTGCTGTTGTTGGGTAAAAAAGCAATTTAATTAAATTAGTTTCAAATTGTATAATTAATACAACTTTACAGTATAATATATATCGGCGCATCAGCAATGGTTCATTGTTGATAAAAGAAGATTATTAATTAAATAACTCTGTTTAATAATGTGATTAGATTAAAACTAGTTCATAAGCCATTAATTAATTAAACTGTGATTATTGCAATGTAAAATTAACGTAAATTCACATACATTCAATACTTAACCTAAAATTGTAAACACGTGCTTGCACACTATAAATACGGCCGCACAGCCCACGCTCTGGCAGTCTTGCTCGAGCCGTCGGATAGTGCGGACCTCTCTAATAAGTTGTTGCGCTGTCAGTTGAATAAACGAAGCTTTGGTAATACCTTCAATGTTTTCTTTGAAAATTGAAGATGAGTGATCACCAAGAAAATATTCGTGACGTCAGCAGTGCTGACGTCACACTTTTTAAAAATACAACCAAGGCTGTTTCTCCGTCATCAGAAGTGGGATCGGAAGGGATTCCGATCCAAGCCACCTCCTCATCAGCTCGTTTACCACCTGAGCAACTGGAACCAGCCAATACCCAGGATCAGGAGCATGTGCTGGTTACCAATGCACCAATGGAAGCCATACCACAGTCAGGACCACATACCTACCCCTATGAAGGTATGCGGATGGATGGGCTACCACCACAGTACCTTTTGCAAATGATGGAAATGATGCAGAAAATGTCAGAGCGCTTGTGTGCTCCACCCACCGAGGCAAAAATAAGGATCAAAGACATTTACTTACCATCATTTGACCCGGATGCCTACGTCGGAATACGAGAATGGTGTCAGCATATAGATCAAGCAATTGAAGCATACAAACTGAACGATTTCGACGTTCGTATGAAAGTCTGCAGCCTGTTGAAAGGGCGTGCAAAAATGTGGATTGATGATTGGATGGTGACTACTAATACATGGGCAGAGTTACGGAAGAATCTCATCACCACGTTTGAACCTGAGAACAGGTACTCCCGAGATATTGTGATATTCAGGGAACACGTTTACGACTCGTCGAAAGATATTGCGGAATTCTTGTCACGAGCCTGGGTCCTTTGGAGAAGGATCACCAAGGACAAGTTAGAAGATGAGCACGCCGTTGAGGCGGTGATTGGATGCGTTAACGACGAGCGTCTGCGCATTGAATTACTGAACGCTAGAGCAACCAGTGTACCTGAACTGATCTCAGTTGCAACGTCTATACGGAAGAAGCGTTCCCATCCTAACCCAAGTTCCACATTGCTACACAAGCGTCCAAGATTTACGGACAATCAACAATCAACATCAAGTTGCCGCATATGTAAGAAGACAAATCACTCTACCAATGATTGCAGATTTAAACCACCAGAGGCTAAACCTGAAGCCGGCAATAAAGACCCTAAACCACAAGCCATATCTACCTGTACCTATTGCAAAAAAACAGGCCACACATATGAAACTTGCTTCAGACGGGAACGTTTGTTGACATCCAACGTCAATTATGTGTCAAGTGACAGGCCAGCAGCCTTGGATTCGGTGCGGTACTTGTACAAGTGATTGATAGACGTCAACATGCAGTTGCTTTCATGAGTATGAGGACCACTGAAGCAGAAAGCCGCTACCACTCCTATGAGCTGGAAACCTTAGCAGTGGTACGTGCTAAAAAACACTTCCGCCAGTACTTGTACGGGCGAAAATTCACGGTAATAACGGACTGCAATGCATTGAAAGCGTCCAAACACAAGAAGGATCTTTTACCAAGAATTCATCGTTGGTGGGCATTCTTGCAAAATTATGACTTCGAGGTGGAGTACCGCAAAGGTGAACGTCTCCAACATGCTGACTTTTTCAGCAGGAACCCAACTGAGTTAGCAGTTAATATTATGTCAAGAGACTTGAACTGGCTCAAAATTGAACAGCGACGCGATGATGAACTGCGACCTATAATGGATAGCCTAAGTAATAATGACCCAGTCGAGGACTACGTCTTGGAGGATAATGTCCTTAAGAGACAAGTTACTGATCCTGTATTCGGGCAGCAGCTTAGCACAGTCGTCCCGAAGTCCTTCCAGTGGAGCATTATCAATTCTTTTCACACCGCACTGAAGCATCCTGGCTGGGAAAAGACATTGCAAAAGATCAGAGAAACTTATTGGTTCGACAAAATGAGCTCTACTGTTCGAAGATGCGTCGATAACTGTGTTACATGCCAAACATCTAAAGGAAGATCTGGGGCTATTCAAGCTCAATTACACCCCATACAAAAACCAACAACTGCTTTCCAAGTTATTCACATGGACATAGCTGGGAAGCTGGGTACTCCAGATGATCAGCAGTATGTTATAGTTACCATCGATGCCTTCTCGAAGTACGTGCTACTGTACTTCTCCAGCAACAAAAACCCACACAGTACATTAGCTGCCCTGAAACGCACTGTGCATCTATTCGGTGCGCCAGTTCAAATCATAGTCGATGGAGGACGAGAATTCCTTGGCGAGTTCAAAGACTATTGTGACCACTTTGGAATAGATCTTCATACCATAGCTCCAGGAGTTAGCCGAGCGAATGGCCAAGTAGAAAGGGTCATTGCGACTCTCAAAAATGCGTTGGTGATGATCAAAAACTACGAAGTAGAGCAGTGGCACACTGCGCTTGAGGAACTACAACTGGCAATGAACTGTACAAGTCATCGTGTCACGGGGGTTGCTCCATTGACATTAATTACACAACGAAAGCACTGTGTACCTCCTGAGCTCCTCAACTTGGTGAATATTGACGATCAGACCGTGGACATTGAAGCGCTTACTCATCAAGTACAACAGAAAATGTTGCGTTCAAGCGAACAAGACCGACAACGATTCAATTTACGTAAAGCAAAAATTCATCATTTCCAACGAGGAGACTACGTGTTGATTAAGAATAACCCTCGCAACCAAACATCGCTTGACCTAAAATTCAGCGAGCCATATGAAGTGTCCAGAATACTGGAAAACGACCGCTATTTGGTGAAGAAGGTGGTCGGCAGAGGGCGACCTCGCAAGGTGGCTCATGACCAGCTGCGTCGTGCTCCACAACCCGGTGAGCAGTTGACCGTATCGGCGGGACATTTATCACCTAATCCTCGAGACTCTGTTACAATTGAGCCCATCCCGTCGACATCACGAGAAGGGCTGCAAATTCCAACAAGACAAGACCTACGGAATGAAGGCAATTCATCAGAATAAACTGTAAGTAACTTAGTTCAATATAACTAAATACTTACAAAGAAACACTACACTACATAAATTCATTATTAGTAACCGAAACTAATTCCACGAGAAAAACTTTCACTTATGTATCTACGAGAACCTCCGAGAATCACCGAGACCCTCCGAGAACCTCCGAGATCCTACGAGAATCGCCGAGACCCCACGAGAATCGCCGAGACCCTACGATAACCATCGAGACACTTCGAGAACCCTACGAGAAATTCCAAAAACCCTTTATTATATTCCCAAAAACTTAGTAACATTAATATTGCCAAACATACAAAGATAAAAATATTTGCATTGCAACTCAGGTTGCTTACAGATATCCGACTCAAAAGAAGTCCAATCTATTGTTACAGATAAAAATAAGAACCAGAATCAACGAGGCTGGTGCAGAGCGCGCACCGCCTGTCAGTATGGCCGTATCGGCGCATCAGCAATGGTTCATTGTTGATAAAAGAAGATTATTAATTAAATAACTCTGTTTAATAATGTGATTAGATTAAAACTAGTTCATAAGCCATTAATTAATTAAACTGTGATTATTGCAATGTAAAATTAACGTAAATTCACATACATTCAATACTTAACCTAAAATTGTAAACACGTGCTTGCACACTATAAATACGGCCGCACAGCCCACGCTCTGGCAGTCTTGCTCGAGCCGTCGGATAGTGCGGACCTCTCTAATAAGTTGTTGCGCTGTCAGTTGAATAAACGAAGCTTTGGTAATACCTTCAATGTTTTCTTTGAAAATTGAAGATGAGTGATCACCAAGAAAATATTCGTGACGTCAGCAGTGCTGACGTCACACTTTTTAAAAATACAACCAAGGCTGTTTCTCCGTCATATATGAATAGTATTACCAATAAAATAACTTATAAAACAGAATATGAATGAAGTATCCAAATTGAGATTTTTACAGTACATCATGGATCAATAACGTACCTACATTAAAATGTGCCAGAACACCACACAAAACAATGCAAATTTTGAAACAGGTTTTCACAACAAATTTAACGGAAATTCTACAATATATTTTAATATAAAGTGTAACTTGATAGAGCGGAAAAAGAATGTCAATAAAAATGAAACTAAATTAATGTGAGATGCATTTAATATTCATATTTACTTGATTCAGATTGACAAATTCAAAAATCATTACAGTTTCAAAGTTCCAGGTATATACAAAAAGCAATTTATTAAAATTTGTCCCTGCATAACTGCGTCATATTCAAAGAAAACTTCCCTGTTTCTCCGTATTTACAGAACCATCGACTTAACTGAACGCATAATGGGTGGAAAAATGCCAGACATAAGTGTATTAAAGTTGAAGCGGTTTTTCCGCAACGTGCCGCCGCTGATATATGGCCGCGACCGACAAATTGAAAACAGCGGCAAATGGCCCGATTGTGGACCGCTACTCAGTTTCTGTAACGCTCTACAATAGTTCTATTTTAGTTTAGTTTTTGGGATTCCATAAATTTGGGGTCTGCCTTGGTCGAATAAACTGAAAAGCATGACGGGGGAAGATTAATTCATGAATGAAAATCTTTCATCAAGTCCATCATATTAAATAAAAAAAGTCAAATGTGAGTAGGACTCGCGCCCTGAGGGTTTTGTATACACTTTTAAAATAATTAACTTGAATACTTAATTGGAAAAAAAATACAAACTTAACAGCAAAAAGCGGGTGTGCCACGTATGGACTGTGACTTGCATTTTACAGTTTACACTTTTCAATACTTCTGACATCAATTTCATGAATTAATGGTCCATTATATTAAACCAACTCTAACTTAATGTTGTATCTGTTTAGATTTTTATACAAATTTATGTCAAATGCCCTTACTACTTTTTAAGTAGGTAAGAAAAGTTTCTAACTCTAAAAAACACTGTGGAAGTAATAAATCACTAATCCACGAGTGGAGTCTAAACGAAAAGACTACATAAAATGTTTACACAATGTGGAAGGTGTATTCTATTAGAATTGTATTCAATAAAGCGTTTCGTTCGCGCAGAAAATGGTTTGCGGACGCGTGAGTGCCACCCCTGCTCCATCCGCGTCTCTCCCCCGCCAGCCCCCGTTGTAGCCTTCACTAGGAATTATATTCACAGTTTCTAGAATTTGTAAAAACACAAAAATACCTTTTGCATTATGAACAGTATACTCGGGTTTTAATCACGTTAAATATAAACGTACCGATATATGTTTGACGTTTCGACGCCCCTGCCTGCTGACTGTCGTGGCCACAAGCCGTTTTTTGTATTGCTTTTGTTTACTGAAAATTTGAAAAATAGGTACAATATAAATAGTAATAACTGCACAAAATCACTACTATGTAACGCATGTATTAATAATGATAGCTACAAATAAAAATGAGAAATATTTTTGATTTGTTTCGGCATAGGTGGTTACAAGAAAAGGTTTTTGAGAACTGATTATATTTAAGGAAATTTTAACATTTTCGGTCTGTTCATATCCTAAAGAATATTGTAGTCAATGTTATATGTATCTTTCTTGCATTCCATCGAGTCTCTATTAGGTATGTTAGTAACTGTAAAATTAACACAAAAACATCCCTAGTGAGTACACACCTTAAACATGGAACATCGTTGCCATTTGGAGTGGTAGAGACCGCATCTGTGCCGAGTGGTAGAGCGCTCAGTCGTGGGTTCAATCCCCGTTTTTTTTTCAGTTTGCGTGCTTCGGAAGGCTCGTAAAGTGCCCGGAGTACGGCGATAAGAATCATCGGTGAAAAGCCTGTGTACCAAGTGTGGATTGTGACGTGCGTTTCACAGTTCACACTTGGGACACCTCTGACACCCCCCCAGAAATTCATGTTGTGACGATATGTAAAAACACCTCTAATAATACCAGCGGCTGTAGCATGCTTTTTTCGCGCGCGACTGGCATATCTCGCGACGTTTTGATGACTGGGGTGGGGTGGGAGATGTGCGCGTTAAAAAGCGCAATAAACGAAGTCGCACGTTATCATGCTACGGACAAAAACAGGTCTCTGGCAAATATAGTTGATAGGGATCTTGAGGCTAGGCAGGAAACCGACAGTGCTTGCTTCAAATTTATTTGAATTTATGTGGGCAAACAGTTGAAAGATTTATCTTTAGGGAAATACAAGTTGGTGACTATTTTTTTTATATGAAAACTGACATTGTTATTATAGTTTTGTATGAATCATGTACTTGACAACAGATTCGTTAGGTATGTTAACCAATTTTGCAATTATTATTTTTGGTTACGAAAGAAATAAGGTGACCCAGACCAACAGGCGTCTAAACTACTTTTAAGGGCAGCAGTTCTCCGCCTCAGAGTCGCGTTAAGTAATTCATTCTATTGTCAAGGTTTCAACCCTGACAGCAGGATGGCATATACATTTTATCACGTGGGTAAAAGAGATAGCATTAGAACCTGAGTAGCAACACAGAGTTTATGGATACAACTTTTGTTGGCAAAAAACAAATTCCTCCATAGTAAAAGTTGTTAGTAATAACGTATTATTTCTAACCACTTTAAGGCATTTCAACGACAAAAATCCGTACAGTATATAATATTTGTTATAGTCAAAGGTCGATAACCTCCGCTATACTAAGTTTGTTTGGCCAAGCAACGACTTAATAAGTCAAACGTCGTCGCAACAAAAAATATGTTTAGGGCTTAACTAGTCCATGCGATTGGAATGAATTGAGGCAAGTTAGATTTACTAAATTACCGAATAAGGTACGAAGAAAATTGAAAAAAAGAGGAGCATGTTAGGTTGCTTGATATCACAAATTCGTAGGCGAGCGAAGCGGAGCGGAGCGAGGGGACTCCTGTTAACTTTCTGCAAAGAAGTAAATGGTTCGCCTCGCTCCGCTCGTCGTCCGTCGCGCCTATGTATGACCTTTTGATGATAAAAATAAATTGTTTAAACCTAATAAAGTTTTACTAGTCAAATGCTAATTTAATTAATTTCAATTTCGAAATGAATTAGGCCTCCTGTTAAACCTGAGGGTTGTCTGTGAAAACTTAGGAGTGCCTGTATAGGTTTCGGGTTTTTGACATACAAACTAGCTAGTATTTATATTTCAAGTATCGGTAGCCGTAACAGATATCTGTAGTGGTGCGCGTCGCTGCCGACGCGACGTGCTCGCAACTCCAGTTACAACTCTATCGTGTTTATGCTCCCTGTGACAACGCCAGTAACTCGAGAATCACGAGTGTTGTGATTATTCAGGTGAAATCGGAACTGATATTGACATTATTTCTGGGTTTCGTCGGCCATTTTCATTTGCTCTGTAAATAATTAAATACCAAGTGAAACCCCAAAGTTTTTAATTATTTTAGGAACGGAATCTAAGAACTGGCCACATTTTTGGAGATCGCCTATAATATTGCACCACAATATAATATTGCATTAAACTACAGATGAATAAATCTAGTAGACATTTGTGTTCACAAAATAAATTTGTCATACGGAACTCTAACAATCTTTGCTTAGGCACTCAAACGTAGATCCCATTTCTATATAAAAAAAGTTTTACCTGGTAGATTTATTTGCCCTTTTTATTGATATTTTAAAGAAGGAAAGCACACACGCATTGTATTGTTCCGGTTAGAGAGGGGACTACCAAATCGACCCATTTTTGAACCCCACTATTAAAACGAGATACGCTCATCTTCTCTAATCACATCTTTGCAACGTCTGTCTGTATGTGTGTTCGCTTAAAACTAGTGAACACTAAACATATTTTAATGCGATTTTCGTTGGTTTCTGAGAAGAGTTCCAAAAAGGTTTTACGGTATCTTTGTATAATTTTTCCGTTGATGGAGAGTGCAGAGTAGTAACAAGTTGGAGAAAAAGTGGTTTAGGGCAAAGACTGTCATCGATTCTATTCAGTACGGGCGGTACGGTATCGCGGGAAATTGGCCAGTTTGACGGTATGACGCAAAGGGTTTCTGATTTCCAAACGAATACGTGAAATGTGAAACAATAACAGGTGCTGCAAGTGTAGAAACTAAATCTCAGAAATAAACTTATAAATATAAAATGCAACAAGATTCACCTGCCCTGAGACATCATTCCTCTGCTCTTCACTCTATTGCATTCACTATACCTACTTACAAAAGCTTTATGTAAAACTTTTTTGTTTTGTTTTTATTTGGGAAATAGTTTCTTGTCAAAAATAACCGTGTTGAAAAACCTAAGCAAATAAAAATTGATAAAAACAGCTATTTTATTTTATTTTGTTAGGGTATTTGTTTTTGTTTTGTGTTCCAATGTAAAAAAACTACAAATTTATAAGTATAAATATACTTTAGTTCGATATAACTTTCATATTATTTACTACTACTACGCCGTCTATATATATAAATGAATACTTATATTACATATAAGTATTCATTTGGATTGTACACAGACGTATATAGTAACAATTATATGTCTGTGGAATTGTAGTAAATGTTTGAATTTTGGAACTGCCTTAACTCACCCCATATCACGCGTAATGCAAAGACGTTCCACAAAGCAGGGCCGGATCTTATGCTATTTTTATTATTGTTGTATTTTTAAAGCTACATGACTCTTAAGAACTACATAAAAGACTCGCAAATCTTACGCAGGTGTCCTTTTATATCATTTCAGGTTAAGCAAAAAATGAAAACAAGTTTCTGATTCAACAGTACAAAAATAAGTTACTCTATAATATCCTCGTATTACTTATCATGTAACATGAAAGAGAGACTATTTATAAAAGAAACACAAAAAGCGAGTTGTCCAAATGGAAAATGCAATCTGAAAGAAAAATCTGGCAAATATCAGACGGAGTTTGGTCCGATTCACATTTGTACGGACCTCTACCGGTCGGGGGACAAATCCAATCAGCAAAACTAGTTCTAGCGATGCCTATCAAGAGAAGTTTCACATTCAAAGATTTGTTTCTCGAGATTAAATCAAAGGCGAATTACAGTGGCGGCGAAAAAGAAATATAGCAAGTCCGGTCCCGCTCTAGGGTGCGGGTGTCGTTCCAAGACCCGCTGCTGCCCTTGAAATTGGTCCCTGGAATTTATAGGGAGTTCTGTGTAGCGGATAAATTTCGGACATGAGATATTCTTATTAATGATTTTGATTACACGTCAAGAATCAGCTACAAAAGTAGTCTTAAACAATAATAATAAATTGGTTGATTAAATGAACTTATCTTAGCATTAAAACATAATTATTATTCTTGGTCAAGTAAATGTAAAATTAAACAATGTCAAAATGAAATTATCTACAGAAACAATTACGCAAATAAAATTTAAAACAATAAGAAATAATATGTATAGTAATGACGTGCTTTGTGGTCACTCATTTAGTTATATAATTAATATGCATAATTATAACAAAGATAAGTTGTAAATCAATAGGCACAACAACTTTAAAGCATGTTTACTATTATTGTGCACATAAATTATTTAGGAATAAATACAAATATAAGTTGTGCGTTTGACCACATTAACGGCTCTACTTGTGAAAAAATATACACAATTCTAGCGAGTTGCAAATAAAGGGAAGTGTAATTATTGCTCAGTAAATATTCAGACTTGACGCCATATTTACATAGCTGCAGTGCCTAAAAGCATATGGTGCTTGAGTGCAGTACATACATTATTCTGGCCTGGTCACACGATTTCATCGGAAAAACAGAAGCTAAAGATAAATTATTTCGTTCGCAACATTGAACGATGTCCACTAAAGAGTCCAAGTCTGGGTAAAACCGGTTCAAGCCTAGGGTGTCCTGCTGAAATTGCTTTTCAATCCCTCGGACTTTGGACTTGTAAAGAAGTTATTACCTTCACGCAGATAGCGGCGGGTCCAGCGATACGGATATATGTCTTTTTCATATGTAATATTCCTTTTTCGCGTTTTATTAATGGAAAATGTTTCGCAGGACACTGCGGTCTCGCCTTGAGAAGATATTAAAAAGGCTGTCGTCTTACCGCGGTCTCTTTTATGAGATTGGTGCGTAAAGAGTTTTGGGGACCGGGATCCCGGTGGTGAATTTGTTTTGTATCAAGTGCGTTTTTGTTTCATATTTATTGTATTCGAGATTGGTTTTATTTAAAGCTCTTTTTATTTTAAATATAATGCCACTTTCCTCAACAATTTCCTCTTTACCAAAGGTTAGTTGGTAGAAAACACGAATTAATATTAGGCTCGCCTTTGTACAATAATGATATTTTGTGCAATATATAGTTTTATCATTATTAATATACCTTGCAATAGTAATACTTATTATGTAATATGTATACAGATAATTAAGGCATGTTATAAAAGGGTGTCGGAGGGAATACAAGACAGTCTTGTCAAGACTTGCTGAAGATCCATCATCAAGTAACATCTAGTAACACATATAACCATCAGTCAGCAAGATCGTGTACTGGGTGTTAATTTGATAATAACCGGTTTCCTTTTACCTGATGGATACAACTACAGAAACCAGTACATGCAATTTCGGTATCTATTTGTCTGGCTGCAGCATAACTTGATAATTTTATATGAGGTTAAAAATTAATCTGGATCCGAGGGAATACGAAAAATCTTCGATAATGTCACGTTTTGAAAATGTAGGTATATAGGATAATTTGTAAGTTAAGTGAATCATATTTTTAACAAAATACATATAGGTGCCTATATTACGTTGACCGAACTTGCACATGTACTAAATTGTATACTTTTACCGGTCAGTGCGCACGAAGTTTACTAAGAATATTGGCTACATTAGCCATTTTCGGGCGCACGCACCACAGCCACAAAATAGATAGGTACAGAGGGGGCCAGCTACGACTGACCATGATTTTAAATACCTACTCATCACATGTATCGCAAAGCGCATGCACTCGTGACTAGTCGTACTGGCATTCGACCGAATCCTACCGAGACCGTCGTACGTACGCGTCTATGTGTGCGTGCGCCCGAAATCGCTGGTTGTAGGGAGCAGGCCTTCTGTACCTATCTATTTTGTGTCACAACGCCGTACGACTAGGAGTCGAAGTGGTCACCAAAAGCAAAAACGGTCAAAGCCATATATTTTGTCCTTTTCAATCATAACAAACCAGTGAATGAAGCAAAAAAAAGTGTCGTTTTTTCCAAAGCCCGAGCAGAAATTTATCCGATTTATAAAAGCTTTTTTTAGTGTTCGTAAATTCGGGAGCGCTGCAAAACGCGCTTACTCGTATCTGTAGACGTTACTACTACAACTATAGCCAAAAGGACTTCCTGAGATAGATAATCTCTACCAGTACCACTAGTCCACGGAAAAGTGGTTATCAAATTATCGGCCCGTATACAATGTGTAGAATTGCAGTCGGTCGATATGTTACCTAGTCTAATTAAGTCCACTGCACCAATATTTGGAATTAATTAGCGTATTGTTTAATTGGCATCTCTTGTTATCTGTTTGTTGTATTACTTATTCATTAGTGGGGTTTGCAAAGCTTGCTGAAGTAAACGAGATACAATCTATACACGGATTGTATGACAGTTTCTGCTAACAAGGTATGAACAATGTACTCGTCTCGTTTTACTCTGGGAATGAGATCAGATGTTCTGATGTCATTCTCATTTAGAGTAGATTCATATTAGTTATCAACTTTGCTTAACAAATATACGAGTACAAGCTGTAAATATAATATTCAAATTTTATAACAGAAAAAAAAATATTAGTAAAATTAAATCTAACTAAAATAAGAGCAATCACACAAAAATAACATATGTATGACAAATATATAGATATATACATAAAAAACACAGAAAAAATCAATCAACTGACGCCGGGCCCAGTAGGGCCGGAAATATATCTTGAATTGATTTTTTCTGTGTTTTTTATATATATATCTATATGCATCTACTACAAATAAAAACAATAAAAAGCTTCAAAGAGCCAAATATTTATTTAATAAAAATATGTATGACTAAGTTATACATATGCAATGCATATATGACATAGCTGTATAGCTAGGTTGAAAATGAACCCCTTAGCTTTATTGAAATCTATGGATCAGAATCGCTAATAGAACAGACAATCATGAAAAAAACGTTTTTTTTTAATTCATTTTCTACGGTTCCGTAGTTCGACAAGGAACCCTTATAGTTTCGCCATGTCTGTCTGTCCGCGGCTTAGCTCAGAGACTATAATTTATTACGTAAGACGTTTCTTAAAAATTCTTAAAACAATAAATTCGAAACTTAATAAAACAATTAATAAAAACATAAGCATTTATTAATTGTTTTATTAAGTTTAGAATTTATTGTTTTAAGAATTTTTTTTTTCTTTATAATTATATTAAATTTTTTTTTTTTTGATATGTATAAGTACTAGAAAGTTGTAATTTGGTATGAGTACATATTAAACACGCCGACAAAACGGTGAAAAAAATTACGAAAATATTTTTTTTAGTGGTATCTCCCATACACGTAAATTGGGGATGATCCCCCCGAAGTAAATAAAAACAGGATTTGGTCTGACCCCCCCCCCCCCCCTTAAATTAGTCGGACAGACTTCTGCCAAGCCAAATCGCGGCCGAAAATGTTTTTCTAGCTACACTAATCGAGGATTATCGTATGGACCCAGTTCAATGCTTACCAGTCTCACCCTTAAAGGTGTATAATACCTCACTTCGCTTCGCATGATCCTGTTTTATACCAGCTCGACCAGCTTTTTTAAGAGACTTTTTGTCTTGCTTGCAACAGTGACCGTGTCATGCAGGTACTTGATGGCTTAAGGTTACCGACTATGCCCTCATGGTCTATATATGATGGATTGTCAAACCCACAGCATCCCAGTAACTGACGCTTAGCATATTAGTTTCACCGGCGAGTGTCGCGGGGCTCAAACCACGCGCCTGGACGATGAGGCTGCAGGCTGGGGCTAGCACACAATTTCACTATTTAAAAAGTAAAGCATGAAAAAACATATCTGGGTGAGCCTTTTCGCCGTACTTCGGGCATACTTACACGCTTTTTAGGCCCCGCATGACAGTGTTTTCCTTTAAGGCTGTACCTGAGCCTAGAACATGAACAAAGCCAGATTTTCGAGAATTCTTTAGAAGAAATTAGGACTATCTTAATATTGAAAAAAATAAATTTGATTTATTGATCTTTTATCTAGGGGATCTACTTATAAAAAATGTAGTAAAATTTATACTTAGGTCAAAAAAAATCTTTTTCCACCCTCTTTTTTTGGTTTTCAAACGTTCTTTTCAAGAACGCGGCTAAGAGATCAACATATAATTTTGATCAAAAAATTTTTTTTTTTTCATAAAATAGGTAATAGGAATATAAAGGTTTTCTACTTACCTCCATTTTTCCCTAGAAAATATTTCAGTATTAGCTAAAAACCCTCCGATCTGCTTTTTCGCGCGTAATTATTAGTATTACGCGTCCTAGACAAATAGGTCGATTAGCTAACCAATAATCGCCTCTATCAAAAGCTAATAAAGTATTTGACATTAGCCTTTTTGTGTTGGACGGGTAATGACATTTTTTCTTAGCATATGCCATACTCTATAATACTCGATAGGTGGTAGAGCTGATGCCGGGCGCGACTGTGGATGTACCACCATCTTAGTCACAAATCCTCCTGGAGTTATTCGGGGGAGAGTAAAAGAACAGCTCTCAGGCAAAACCAGGCGGCCCACAATTGCCTGGGACGGGCAGCAGCGTCACTGGTGTAAGGGTTTCGGCACCGCGCTAACCAACCCGCCTGCCCAGCGTGTGTGAGTATGGGAATTTCTTCCAGGAGGACCACCGAGCGTGGCGAAATCCTGGAAAGGCCTATGTCCAGCAGTGGACGAAACAGGCTGGTGGATGGATGGATGCCATACTCTTAACGCAAGCAAGTGGTAATTATATAATTCATTGGGGCACGTTCGACTACTTGCAAGAATCGAACGTCAGGCGTCTCACTAACGACTGAGCTAATCGTTGCTTCAAAATAAATAAAAATGTGGAAGTCTTCAGTCGACTTTGATCCTGCAAACAGTATATTTTGTTCATTGATGTGATGAATTGATGATAGAACCAAAACGAACACCTGTTTTAAGGACTATGATTAAAATTATTTCTCAAGCTATGTTTTAGTTGTTTAGCAACCGATTAGGTAACCGAAAACAGTTTATGTTGAAATAAGTAATTAGGAATGTCTAATAGTAACAATATAAAAAAGTAAGTATTTATATACTTTTACCCGTTAGCGAGAAAACGTCTGTCAAACACATAATTTAGAGTAAAGCTTTCTTAGTAAAACTGCTCTGAAAAGTGACCGTAGTCAGGAAAAAAAAAACTATAACTAGTTGTACCAAGTAACTAATTATATAGTGATACTAATCTCTATTCGCTCGGGCAAAGATAACGATGTTTTCATGGAAACCGTATAAAGACAAAATTGGTCAAATTGTTCAACAAAGTTAATTTGAAGTAAAGCTTTGTTGAACAGTTATTTAAGAGAAAAAAAAATACAAATGTACGTAACCATGCCTAGGATAGGGAACGTAGTAGTATTATGTATTCTGTTACACAGGAACGAACAACTTACAAAAAAAAATATTTGTTCATGTAGCCAGTGGCAACCCTTAGTAAAACTAGCCGCGTGTACGGCTTGATTACACCTGTCCGTCACAATTAATAGAATATTGTGTATGATTTAAATTGGATCGCCTCCATTGTCGAATTAGCCTGAACCTTAGACTATTCAGCCTATAGGCATAGCTTATTTGGTGTATGATAGACGTATGGCTTGAATAATTAGTAGCCAATTAGCGTATTGTGATTTTGCGAATAGAATTTAGAGATAATGTTCTATTCTACATCATGGAATATGCAGTGATAATAGCTAGTAATAGATTAGGTCAGGTACCTATGGCTATGAGTAAAAAACGTAAAACGTAACGTATATGTTTGTTTACTCTGAGAGTCTCCAGTGTTAATTATGTAATTTAAATCGAAGTTATTTTGTGTGTTTAAAACAGGAATTTTCTATATTGCAATCTATACTAATAATAAAGTAGTCAAAACGTCGTGTGTTCTGTACACTGGATTATTTTCAACATTTTAATTGAAATGGTTTATTAGTATTGTACTGAAGCTGCTAAAACTACCGTTATTAGAATTTTTGTCTGTCTGTATGTAGACTGAAAGCAGTGATATGATGATAATTTGGCTCCACCTGATGTTCTAGAAACAGCGACAAAAATGAACAATTTTTCACCGGAAAAATCAAAAAGGGCTTACGACAAATTTAACCAAGATTGTCTGAGTATGAAAATAGATAGGTAACTACACATTGCATGAGTTTAGCTAAAGTAGTATATGAAACTACACATAACTAGGTGGTAAAACACTCGTGTGATAATTGAAAATAAACCCTCTTTATGTAACAGTTTTAAAAACTACTATTTTCAAATTGGCTCCTTTTGTATGTTTAACACTCAAAGCAATGACATTGTATTATATATTTCAAGCATCGGACACGCGGCTAGTTATTTATTTATTTATTTTTAATCAAATATAACATGCCATGCAATTTTACACGAAGGTGTATCAGAAACCTTTTGGGGTTTTTATGTACACACAGTTCCAAGTCTCGTCTGAAAACATAGGGTTGCCACTGGCTACACGAACGAATAAAATTTTTGTAAGTTCTAGTTTATTGACTCAAAGCAACAAAAATGCAATGTATATTTTTAAATAATTGTTTATTAAGGGGGGGTTATCCCGATCTTGTCTCTTTTCAAGTTTATTTTAAACCGAAAAATAGCGATAATTAAATTTTGTAAAAATATAAGTACGTCATATTTCACTCTTTGATCTTAATATTTTGGCCGTTCGAAACGCAATTACTTGCATTTCCCTCGATCCGATTAAATCGCAAAGATAGGTCTAAACTATGATCTAAATATAATTTAATTTGAGCCATATTAAGTTTTAGATAATATACTAAAAGTTATACTAAAATAAACGTCGTCGTGAAAAATGTAATATTAAACGGCCGTCATATTAAAAACCCATCCTTAAAATAATAAATAAAAACACCTCGAAACGGCGAGTTTTCTGAGCGGCCTGCTTTCGCTGAGCAGGATAAACATGTGTAAAATGAAAGCGTTGGAGCAGGACAGATTTCTCTGGATAACCTCGCCTGAACTCTAAAACTTCTTCGATATGTACTAAATATTTTCCTTAGATTTGATATTTCAAGTTTCGGCTGATTACCCCCAGTTTTCCGGACAATTGACCACCGAATATGTTCTGTTGATGGTCCAATGTTTACTTTGAGCATTAAAAGCACAGCTGGATGGGAATGGGTCGTGATTATTTGAACAGCTGCCATTTGTCTGTTTGTTTGTTTGTTTGCTTACTTGCGCTCGGGTGACGTATGTTTTAGATTTTTCGTTAATATTTGTTTAGTTGTAATTAATGATGGTACCTGAAGTCCCTTTTGTTGCTCTGTTTTTTGGGCTAATGGCTTAATATGTCTGTACTTGTATAAAATTATAAATCTTGTTTTTTTTTCAGGTATGTCTATGAATAATTTTATAAGATGCTGTAAGTATTCGCAATTAAGTAATTAAGACTCTTCTCCTCTGAGAAACGTCTTTGTGGTCTAGTGCAGTGTTCCGAAAACTTTTTGTGTTGAAGGTACATCTACAAAAACGAAATTTTTTGGAGGTACACCACAAATTAAAAATCAGTCTTTAAGTAATATTAATCAATATGTATTATTAACCATTACCCTATTTACTTACTAAAAATAAGCTTAAAAGATAACCTTATTTTTCCGAGGCACACCAACTAATGACCTCGGTACACACTTTGCGGAACACTGGTCTCGTGGTTCGAATACTTGACCTCCAATCTGCAGGTCACAGGTTTAAATCCCGTAGGGGCACTTTTGTGCTCGATCTGCGTACTTCGGAAGGCACGTCAAGCCGTGGGTCCAATTTGTGCCCGAAGTACGGTGATTAAGTTCACCACCCATCACGTTGGGACGTAATAATCGTCGGTGATACGTAGGTATACAAGTGTGGACTGTGACTTGCATTTCACTGCCCACACCCGGAACACCTCCGACACCCCCTCGGGGACTCGTGTTGTTTATAAGACTGTTCTTGTCTTTTTAAAAACGGTGTCCCCTGATAAATTGCTAACTGGAGCAAACAGCGCGCTGTTAAATATACAAATACAAAACATAAACAAAAACTATAAAAAATATTCAACACGAAAATACCTTTCTTTTTCTAAATCTAGTGAATGTTTTAAGAATTTATTTCCATCTCGAACACTCACTTCCCTGTTGAAACTGAAGCTTTTTCAGAGTTACATTGAGAACGAACGGCGAACCAACTTCACCCTGCTGATTCTCATTATTGCTAAAATATCGATCGAAGTAACGATCGTGGCTCGAAACCATTTCACAGATTAACTGATCGCCACTTTCTTTTTCCTGGTAAATATTAGAACGAATAGAGTTAGTTTTACAAGTGGGCGTGGAAGACCAAACCTGAATACATTATAGCAAAATTAGATTTAAAAAAAAACCACGCCGAAGAGCAAACCCGCTTATTGCGTTGGTTGAATGTAAAAGAAATTAAAACGTCTTTCTTAAAATAAGCCTTCTCTTTAGTTTGCCGTTTGACATTACTTCAGTAATATCTGTTTTGAGTGTTTTTTTTTTGTATCAACCGGTTCGATTTCCAGGCAAGGGCTTTTTTCTTTAAGCTAATGATGCAGTTTTTTTAATTTAAAATACTAAAATGGGCTCTGAAACTACTTCGAGCATGTTTCGTTATTTCTACAGACATATAATTATTACTAAGTAGCAGACCAAACATAAGGATTAAATAGCGTGGCAAGTTACCATACAAAAAATAAGCTACATCTGGGCTTCATGGTACGAAGAAACGTATAAAAATGGGTTGTTTTGGCTGGCTTATGTTTGGAATATATTTGATAATTCCTAAACTAATGTCTAGTATATATTTTGTTTGGAAACAAGCAATATTTATATTTAAGTTGACGGAGCTAAAACTGCCACGCGTCAACTCTATGCGTTTATTATTAATGTAAGGTCTGCTACTATATTATACGTCTGTGGTTATTTCCTATAGTTTGAAATTCGGCCATCCACGCCCACTGAAAACACTAATCCTGTATATACAGCAAAGGTAGGGTACATACATATTTGGGGTACCTACATAATATTATAAGCCAAGCATAGCTCTCTTTGTTTAAAGTATCTGTTTCATGCCAGGATACCGATCCGACCTCCCAATGAATTATCGGCTTAATTAACATCCAAGTACTAGAGCAGATACCCTAAGTGGCTCCCGAACTCGACCGACGGGGTACTATTCTCAAAGTCGAGCGAGGTAACCCTACACGGCTTTTAGTCTAATTTACGTTGAGATCATCCCCTAATTAATCCACTTATCAAGAAACCCGCTAGTCTGCTCTCGGCTTTGTAACCCGAACTCGATGCTCTTACTTCACTGG
Organism: Ypsolopha scabrella; assembly: GCA_910592155.1. NCBI lineage: Eukaryota > Metazoa > Arthropoda > Insecta > Lepidoptera > Ypsolophidae > Ypsolopha > Ypsolopha scabrella. Next base: position 15,028,510 of record OU342961.1, on the reverse strand, counting down.
GACTGAATTCTACGTTCTACGAGTACAAGGTGGTACACTAATATTATATGGTAGCAAATATTACATATATCGTCACGACATGAATCTGCGAGAGGAGTGTCAGATGTGTTTCCCTTGAAAATTAATTAAATTTAAGTTTTAATTCAATATTCGGTTTTGGGTCAACATTCTACAAAACATAAATTTCAGATCTGTACCTCATTCCGTTTGCAAGCTAGAGACCCGTGAAATACGGACGGACAGACGGGCGGACTGACAGCAGAGCGACATTAATAGGGCTGCGGGTACGGAACCCTAAAAAAGTAACAATCAAAGTACGCGTCAAGGCGCAATTTCATCGTTGTTGCATACTATAAATCCATACATACATATACTCATGCCTGTTTCTCAGAGGGGTAGACAGAGACTAATACACTAGATATTTCCATCTCCTACGATCCTGGCACACCTCTTTTGCTTCTTTTACATCCATCTAGACATACAAGCTCCTCTATTCCGAGTACTTTTTACTTTGCCCTTCGCATACTATAGCTTAATGTAAACAGTAACTAATGGTACTAATGGAAAATTCGAGTTAATAATGCATGCGGTAAAGAAGTTCTACTTCAGACTAGACAAAATGCAAACCCTGCTTTATAATAATAATAATTAATAGACATAGCAATCCCAAATACTCATAATATACAAGCTACACATACAGAAAAGATGAACAAATACAAAGACCTAGCCGTTGAGATAAAAACACAGTGGCGAGCAAATACCGTAAAAATAGTCCCAATAATTATATCAACCACAGGAGTCAACCATACCAAAAACCATTCTGACTAGCCTAAAAATTCTAAATATTCCCACATATTTAATCCATATCATACAAAAAGCAGTAATTTTAAATACATGCCGCATCACGAGAAAATTTTTGCAGGCAGACCTATCACAGAACACTCTATAATATAGTTTATGCACTTGGCTGCGGCCCGTGCTCTTCTAACCTCTTTTCAGAAAAAGAGAGAAAAAAATAAATAAAGAAAAACATAATAATAATAATAAAAGCTTTTTATTTGTCTCAAAAAACACAATACAATTAATACACAATAATTTTATTCATGAAAAGAGACAAATCGGTCTAAGACTCGGCTTATGACAGTCTGTTATTTGAACAAAAAGCCGCCGATTTTCAGCCTTAGCCTTTAATTAATAAGAAACACACAAAAAAGAAAGATAATAAATAAACAAATTAAAACACACAGAATTTAGAAAACAAAAGTAACAAAATTATATAAAGTTAAACAAAGTTAAGACAGTTGTATTTACATATTTTATATTATTAAACACATTACTAAGCCATAGGCCTACCACCAGCCAAGGACTGCAAAGAAAGCAGCCATCTGCGACATTTACGCTTTACGATTCTTAAGTAGCGGCAACCCAATTTATACCTCTGGTATATTAGTAGATTTTTGTAGAAAAATTGGCGAGATATGCCGCGACGTGTTAGATACTCCAACCGCTCACGTCATCGAAGTTAGTCACGTATTCTTTGTTAGCTAAAATTGAGGATTCCGTATTTACATAGTTTCGCTCAATTAATCAGATCCATTATTTATGTTGTCCTGCTTAGTAGTGGTGATTATAAACCCGTTTTGTGGCTGTCCTAATCGGACGGCCGCTGATCGGTTCACGTTTCCGCAATTGATTACTAAACTGTAATTAAAATTTGATTTACATTTAGATATCGGATAGTTCAATCAGTGTTTAATGAAACTGGACGCCATTGTTTGCGGTGAACAAAAGCAGACGTCCCAATTTGATTATTTATATTGAAATTTTGAAGTCTAAAAAATATAAAATCTCGTTAGTTATATTACCTATATACAATAGATAAAATAAAAAATATTTTTTGTTAAACTGATTTGTATTTTATTTTTATAAATGTATAGAAAAACAAGAAATTAAATTTCCAAATATGTATAGGTATATTTCGATAGAATTTGTCGGCATCAGTGGAATAATAAGAATAATCTGTATATCTATACTAATAATACAGTAGAAAAAAAGTCGTGTCTGTACATTGAATATTTTTGCGAAATTTTAAATGAAATGGGTTATTGGTACTGTACTGAGGCCAAAACAACAATTTTAGAATTTTTGTCTGTCTGTCTGTCTGTTTGTTCCGTTTTAACTCGAGAACCACTCAACAGATTTGGATGCGGTTTTTTTGTTATCATCCTAGTGACCCTGGTCAACATATAGGCCATAAGGATAGTTCATGAAATAACGCCCAAGCCGGAAACGGGGCAAAGATTGAATAAATGTTTTTCTAACTCGAGAACCAATCAACGGATTTGAATGCGGTTTTCTTTATTATCATATTAGTGACCCTGGTCAACACGTGGGCTATAAGCGGTGTAAATAAAATTACGTCCAAGCCGAAAATGGGGCAAAGATTCACTGAACGAGGGTAAAGCTGCGGTCAAAGGCTAGTAAGTAATATAATAAAAGATTTAGTTATAATAAAATCAAATGACTGTTTTATCGAACTTTTATATTATGTTAGTATACGTACATTACCGACTGATAATAAAAAGGTCACCTGTGTCTACACAAATATGTATGAGTATTTAGTAATCATTACAAAATATTTAATACTGAGCGTTTACCATCAAGTAAAGCAGAATGCAATGCAAATGAACTAACAACAAAGCATATTTAAAAAATAATATTATCACAGTATTCTACGAAATCCAAATGAGTATACCCATCCTAATGAAGCTCTAGAAAAATTATTACTTATTGTTACTTAAAGAATGGGTTCAATTGTGTCGCACAAACGATTAATCAACGCATTAGGAAGTATTCACGTAATTCAGAAATCGAAAATGAGCGAATGAATAAACTTAATCAGACTACATTCACGGTCAATAGTCAATCAGGACTTGTTCGTTCGCTCAATAAAATGCTCAAGTGCTCTGTGAAAAAATGTCCCGCCGAGCACTGCCGCGCGCGGCGCGTCGTATATTTTTAATTATACGGTTATTTTGAAGCGCAAATGATTACACAATAGCTCATTGTGAATACGGGTCCTTTGCTGTATGGACGGCAGCTTACCCCATGCGGGCCCTCAGGTACTTTAACTTTCCACCCTTTGTCGAAGCAGATACGACTCATAATGCACTGGCAAGGAAACTGAAAGTGGAGGTCCTTTGGAACGGGAGTGGTTGTGTCGCAATGAAGAATTGATTTGCAATCTGTAGCTCAATTGTAATACGATAAAAATAGGTGACAACCACGGCAGTGAAATTTGGCTTCACTCTGCCAAAGTGACAATAATAGTACATTACGATACGAGAGCGATGAAACGTTTTCTGACGAGTGTGACTTTGCGGCACGAGCCGAAGGTGAGTGCTGCAATCACACGAGTCGAGAAAAAGTTTCTCGCACGAGTTTCGTATAATTTTTTATAGCACAAGTGCGGAAAATGCCGACTTTACGCAAGCGCAGCGTGCGTAAAGCGGTCATTTTACGCACAGTGTGCTATAAATTTTGTTACAAATGCCTAACTAAAGGGTCATCCCACCATTATTTTAATTCTCTATCAAATACTCTTTCTTTACCAAAGTAACTATTTGATTGATTTTTAAGAGTAATTTCTCTTATCTAAAAAGCCTGCTGAGGTTTTGCTTTTAATAAATCTTTATTTTACAGGACTGTTCATGAAATATTTAATATGTTAAATGGACCAATCCCTTACGGACTAAACAATAAAACGTGTAATCATTAATTTCAGAAAATTGCGTGGGTAGACCCAGATACTAAAATTAGCATTTTTAACGTCATTTTCTCCTTTATTGAGTTGAGTACAGTACAAGTAGTTTACCTAACCTGAAGGTTATTATGAATAATTATGTACTCACACTGTTTACTATTCCAAATCTAGTCATACAAGTTTTTTTATTCCATGTGATTTTTACTTGGCTCTTATTCAGAATGTCGGCAATTTGGTCAGCGTACGTCCTTTTTCTGTGGCGGACCGGTAGAGCCCTACATCACTTTACATCACATATTTAAAAGTAAAAGTTACCTGTATTTTACCATTGTATATTATTGTCTATGCCTCATTCATAACATAAGGCATCACCACATGTCATTGAGTAGCCGTATTCAAGCTGTGAGGAACGGATTCAACGCATAATTAGTCAATTCGATCAATTAATTATCATGCAATGGATTAATCATGGCACATTATTGTAATAACCTAGTTGATCGTGTCACACGACCCGTATATACATATGCACGTTCGTATATTGCGTATGTACTAAGAAAAGTGTTTTTATAAATAGGTAAAAAAAAAAACGATATGTGTAATTATCATATGAACATTGCATAAATATTTATGAGTTTGACCCACACAAAAAAGTTATTTCTGACACTATACAATCGACTTACCACCTACTTCTCAATTATCTCAATTATATTATAATTTGGTCTACTAATATAGATCGCGCCAAAACGAAGAACGGCCCATACATTGTCGTGTTTAGAGGGGACTTAAAGTTTGGCGTGACCTGTACTCGTAAACGAATCGAATCGAAATCGAAAAATGGTTTTCACACACCCAAAGTGTTTTTAAACGACCTATTCGACGATACCCCACAATATGGGATAGACGAGAAATTAAATCATCCCCAATTTACGTGTACGGGAATACACGTTTGCCTACACAATATGGGGTAAAAAAATAATTTGAAATTGTTCAAAACATTTCCAATACAAAAGTGAGAAAAATATAAAAATATTCTAGAAATACAACATGGACATCAAATGGTAGATATTAAAGAGCTGATTGTAAAAATGTATACTTTCACTAAGTATATTTTTTACTGGCACCGATTTCGAGAAATCTTCGAAAAACCACAAAAACATGTGTGTCCCTCCCCCTTATCTCCAAAACTAATGAACCGAAAAATATAAAAAAAAAATCATCGTAATTTGGGATTATGTGAAGATTACAGCAATAATAGCGCGGTTGAGAAATTCACGATAGCAAACTGACAAAATTAAATTTTTCATCCACGAGTTTTATTTTGGGTACGGTATAAAATACTTTACTTGTGTCTCTATTTTGTTGCTACAAATATTATGATTACGCGAAAAGAAATATATATTTTATCATCCATTACAAAATGCAAGAGTACAATTAACTAACTCGTAGGTACCTACTGCCAAATATACATTCCCAAAACTGTCGAATCACGAAACCCTAGGTATGCGAGTCTGACTCGCACTTGACCGGTTTCAGCGTAACCCTTTGTCAACCTGCTCTCTACTACAGAACAAGTGCGGAAGTACATTATTTCGTAGACCTCTACGCCGCGTCGTAGCCTGATAGCATATGCGTAGTCAACCAGACACGGAGTTCCTGTAGTATATTTTTAACAAATTGTCTAATATTACAACTGAAAACGCGCGAACTACTATCGGGACGTGTATATAAAGATTTAAATAATATAATATAAATAATATTTCGAGTTTTCAATATTGCTTTATCTATGTATATGAAAAAGTAACTTACTATAATCTTTTTAAAAATAAGTTAAATCATCAAAGCGAATTATATATTTATTAAAGTATGCACGTTGCACGGGTGATATGAAATGAAACTGCATACTTTAATAATCAAATCAAGAAATTACTTTATTTACCTATAGAAATTTACTGAATAGGTATTTAAAATTTGAATAGATAGTGTTTTTTTTAATTTGTATACTTTATGTAAGAAAAATAATAATAATATTTTTCGCTCCGTTCATATTGATAATTTTTGACTCTTTTATTTCACGTTTCCAGAGAGGAGACTAATACCCAGTTTTGTGTTCGTCGACCAAGGTCTATAAGGAAAAATTACAAAAATATATAATAAAAAAAAAATATATTTGAGAATATCATACTCACTGTTTGAGAGATGTTCTCTTACTCTTCCCCGAATAACTTCGGGGAGGCTTGCGAGTAAGATGGTGGTACCTTCAACAGTCGAGCCTGGCACCAGCTCGTATAAATTTTGACTGAAAAACATTTACTTCATAGAAATAATTAATGAAATGAGATCATCAACGACCTTTTTCTCAAAGTTTGTCAAATAGGAATGACATACAAACCTCAACGATATTTGTCTAGATGGGTTTTAACAATAATATATGTAGATTTTCGTAATAGGAAATTTTGATAGTTATTTTTGATATATATTTTTTTATCTTTCCTTTCGCGTTGAATCCGTCCTTCTCGCACATAGCCGTTGAAAATTCAGTGCGTCACCTATTTAAATTCGCAAATGAGAAATCGATAGATAGACAGTAGATTTACTTCTTAAAACTTAGATTACCTGTGTAGCTAGCACGTGCTAGAGATGCAGCCTCTATTCCTACTTCCGCTCTACGCATACCGCGTTTGTCAATGTGCGAGAAAACATTGCAAGTATGATGGAAAGATATTGTATCGAGGGTGCGTGCTAGACCCCCTGGGACCTTATTAACAGTATCAATCTTATAGAAAGTAAATCCTAACAGAGAGTGTAGTTTCATTCAATATTATCTTTTTACATCCGGTATACTTAGTTAGTAGTTGTTTATGTAACGCGCTACGGTTATTACGTCAAGCACGCATAATCATAATGCGTTCAATTTGCACGCCCATAGGAATTGACGTGAGCGTACTTAACTAATTAATGTCACAGACCATGTTATAAATGGTATTACCGTTTGTGAAACCGGGCCTTAACTGTCTAACTAAACGTATTAGTCAAGGTTTCTCCATTAGCAAAATAAAAAAAGAATCTGTAACCCTCAAACGTTTACAGTTTATTGCGTTGATTGAATCCTCTCAAAAGTTCCTCGTCCCCGATGTGTGCGATGCAATATAGAAAAAATAGCAAACATTCAGAGCGACTCCAATAGGCTAATCTCGAGTTATTAAACTGGAGCGTCGAGCGGCCCATCTGATCGCCTCGCAGGTATAATAGAAATACCGGGACTTATTATTAAAATTGCTGCTAAATTGCTGTGTGCAACCCTCCGATTTTCAGCACTCGAGAAAGGTGACTTACCGACGTTTTTGTGTTATTAAAATACTTATTACTTCCATTGTGGCATGAAGACCAATTTAATACAATACTCGCATCGTAATAATTGTAGCTTCATTAATTATGAGTAATTAAAACTATGTAGACTTTCATTAAAATATTACGTTTCTAAAGTGTAAGTAATATTTACAAACCATCGTTTTATTTTAAATTATTAAAATATATTAGAGTAGTGATGTGAGTGAGTAATTGTAAGATAAAACAATCTATTATTCTTATCTTATTAACAGTTCGGGTGTCATCGGGCCTCTCGTGTCCTAAGCATTGTCCTATGAATTTTTTTTCAAAAGACATGTCACTCCAAGGAGAAAAAATCGCGGACACTTTTTGAGCGAGATTGTGAGTCTAGTTGTTTATGAGAGGTCAATGATAATTCGTCAAAACTGTACCTTTTACATGAAAACAGTTAGAGGACTCCAAAAAATGCCAATGTTTTCGCGGTAGCGCCATAAATGAACTCAGAACAGATTATGCATCTATGAGTCGGTTCTCAACTGGTTGCCAAACATCGAAAACATAGTTAAACTATGGAATTTCGATTATATAATTGAATTTGAATTTGCAACCAGTTGGCAACCGATACAACGTCACATAATAGACCCACAGGATCACTTGTCGCAAAAAAGAGTAATTTATGATTAATGACAAAATATTTATTTATTTATTAATTTTTATATCATCTTATAATGGAGGCTTACTCTACATGCACATACCCCGTCAGAGTGCGGTAACAAGTTGTACATACGTTTTTAGTAGTACTAATTATTACATTAACTATATTAAGTGATATTTTAATCGAATATAATGGAATTTATTAATAAAATTAAAAAATTCCAATAATGTTTCAAATTCGATTCCACCATTCGAGTTTGAGCAGGTTTTTATGAAACTGTTAAATAGGTGGTGCCGGTAAGAATTTTTAATTAAAAATGATAACGCGTTATATGCGGTGCACAGGCGCAACGCCGCCCCTACGTTGGGGTGACTTTTAATTATTAAATTTTCTACGCCCGCGGCGCCCGATGTTACTTTGATGTGGGGCGTACCGAACCCATACGTGTCCATTCCGAGTATGCGTAGTGCGTCATACGATATTCTATAAAATGCAGTTTTAAACTTCAATTAAATCCAAAGCATATTTTTACCCCGTTTTCGGCTTAGGCGTTATTTTACCTCATCATAATCCGTTGAGTGGCTCTCGAGTTAAAGTGGAACATGCATACTATATAACGGTAGTTTTGGCTTCAGCAGAATACTAATAACCGACTTCATTGAAAAAAAAAAGTACAGATACGACCATTTAATTATTTAATTATTAGTATAGATATTTAGATGACTCATTGGACCAGATTTTGTGCCATATTTCTTTTGTGTTGTAAAATAAAAACAGTCTTTATAATAGGTTTAATATATACGTATATATATATATATATATAAGTCTATGGCATATCATCCATCCATCCATCAGCCTGTTTCGTCCACTGCTGGACATAGGCCTTTCCAGGATTTCGCCACTCTTGGCGGTCCTCCTGTAAGAAATGCCCATACTCACACACGCTGGGCAGGCGGGTTGGTGAGCGCGGTACCGAAACCCTTGCACCAGTGACGCCGCTGCCCGTCACCAGTCTGATTTATATAAGGCCCGGCAATTGGGGATGGATATACCGCCATCCATCGGTCCCAGGCAATGGTGGGCCGCCTGGTTTTGCCTGAGTGCTGTCCTCTTACTCTCCCCCGAATAACTTCGGGAGGATTTACGAGTAAGATGGTGGTACCTCCACAGTCGAGCCCGGCATTAGCTCTACCACCTAACGTATGGCATATATAGTCATAAAACATATCATTGAACTAAATTAAGAGATTCTCATAAAATATCTAAGTCGATGAATATATCTATCGGGATTATGGTCAGATCTCATTACGAAACGAAGAGAAACCAGAAAGATTATACTAATATCGGGGCAAAGGCTCATAGTAAAATGTCATACAAAGATTAATATAAAAATTCCTCCAAAACAAATAACTCCGCAAGAATCATCTTAATATAAATATGAGTTTCGTAATATCGTAGTACGGGAACGTTCACGGTACTCGAAATTTAATTAATCCCCTCCCCTCACCTCCTCGCCCTTTTGCAGACGTCCCGAAGATATTTATATTAGTACAATAGCAATAATGCGTTTTCCAGCCCTGATCTCATCATTGTCTGTCAGACACAACAACTTATAAAAGTTTTTAAGTTTATTTTTTGTGTTTCAACGTTTTTTAATTACATTATTAAAAAGCTTCATTAAAATGTAAGGTTAGGGTTATCAACATAATATGGCATTATATGTTGCATGAATACATTTTTAGTATTCAATATTTTTTCTGAGAAGAAAGATTAGCTTTTATACCTAGATTATTGATAAAGTTGTTGTGTATCGTCGAGTTCTTGAAGCGTGCGTGATAAAGAGGCGTATTTATATTATATACTAGCTTTTGACTGCCGCTTTGCCCGCTTACTACTTAAATTACATTTGGTAATGTGTCTTTCAGTTATCGACAGTTTTTGGCTTGATGGTTATTTTATCAACATCTCTTATAATCTACTTAAATTTTATATTCAACAGGGTTACTAGGATTAAAATACAGACAACCGCATCTAAATCCATTGGGTGGTTCTCGAGTTAAATCGAAAGTTACATACAGACACAGACAGACAGAAAAATTCTAACGTTTTACAACGTTTAAAAAAAGTAGTAGCCCATTTTAATTGTAACAGCAGACAAAATTACAAAAATGCTATTTTAAAACAATTTTGCTGACTTCTTTCTCTAAGAAAACATATGTTATTTAGAAGTCGGCGCATTTCCTATGTTATAGTAACACAAAAACTAACACGAGAGCGTAGACTTCTAGAGAACATACCTATATATATTATGTTTCAGTAAGTTAAAAAAGTTGGCAGAAGTGTTATGTCGATACCATCGATCAGTGATCAGTATATAATTATTTTAAACTTTTTTATTATTTTCTTCCGTTAAATTTGAAATCGGTTACTGATTTTTTTCGAAGTTCATTTTATTATAAAAGCTATTAATAATATAAATATTCCAGGAGTAATTTTTTTGTTAATAAGCAACGGAAAACTTATGAACTGCTTTTTTCAGTTTGTTTTTTTTTCTGACGAAACTGCGTATTTAACTTATTTGGATTATTATTTTTAAAGCTCAAACATTGTTTTAACAAAAGCGTGTAAAGTTCTTTTCACATTTTGAAATGCCATCCATTACATCCAGCCGACACATCCCTACCGACCCGTCCAGGGTTGCAACTAACGGTGCAATACTAACGGAATGTTTTAATTTATCTGCGAGTGACAGGTCACGTGTCCCCCCGCTGAGCCACGGCTCCCGCAACCCCCTCTTGCTCAACTGTCATAATCACTGCCCTGGACAATTAGCCTGCTCATGAGATTAAACAAGAGTGCCCGTTTGTTGGATCTTTTTTATTTATTTAGTTTTGTAAGGTTCTGTTGTAACTTAAAAACCCTACCCATAAATATTTTTAGGGTAATTTCATGGCCTTTTACTTAAGCTTATTTTTGGATCCAAATATTTTGGCAACATTTTACACAAGCATTAAAGTTGATTCTGAAGGCTTTTATTTTAGTTTTAGTGCGGTTGAAACTTAAATTTTTCCAAAGTAATATAGCTTCTGTTGTCGATACTAAAGAACTATTTCGAAATGAAGAAATTTTAGTTTTGACAACACTAAAACTAAAATTGGAGCCTTCAGAATCGGCATTATTGTAATCGCAATTCCACTTAACGTTTGTAAAGTCTATAGTATTATATTATCTGTGGTAAAGTTATATTTGCTTTGTCTACCGTATCAAGCAAAAACCATTAGACTTCTGTGTGCTCAGCTTACGTACTCGTAAAAGTATTTATTCAAATAAATTAAAACGAAACGCTTCTTGTAGTTGAGCTGAATACTATTGAAGAAACGTCAAAACCCTTCGACCTACCTTATTTATAGGATTTTAATAGCTATGACAGTGTACTAAGAACTGCTATTGGGTAAGCTGACGCGTGGACGACCATACTACGCATTGCCAACATTTTATTGAATTTTTTTGGACCGGTTTACATTGTCTGCCTCGTGTACTTGTCATGTTTGACGTAATGAGTGGATCGGATTGGATTGAATTATGATCGATGGGGTAAGCACGAGCTTACAATGTTGATTGAACCCATTTTATCTCAAATAAATTGACATACGTGCTGAAGAAAAATAAATTTTTCATGCACACTATGTAACAAAAACCGGCCAAGTGCGTGTCGGGCCACGCGCCGTGTAGGGTTCCGTAGTTGCCCGGTACATTTTTTAAGTTGATCTACTAACACAGATCGAGCCAAACTTCTAGCCCCTTACATTTAGAAGAACGGCCCATACATTGTCGTGTTTAGAGGGGACTAAAAGTTTGGCGCAACATGTACTCGTAAACCTGTAAAGCCTACTTAGCTGTGATTGTTTTCCTTTTAACTTATACCGCCAAACTTATACTGGAGGCTTGGTAAGTAATCTGTAACACGGATTGATAACCCTTTTTGCAAATGTCAAAAATAATGATGTGTAATAGACTCGGGGCTGGGTTTGCGTTTGTAACTAACACGAAAATAATAATTTACGAGTTTCACAAAAAGGGCCATCGAACCTTGTTACTGAGCACTTACCGAGTCTTCAGTAAAAATTTGGCTGCATAAATTAAAGTCACCTTATTTAGACTACTTCACTGAATTTTTTCACATATGCATAAACCACCGTTTAGCCGGCAGGGGGGCGACACTTGAGTCTAACAAAAATTAGCACTTCAAAGCTTAATATTTCGCTAATGATCCCTAAATCGAAAAATGGTTTTCTTTCACACACCCATAATGTTTTTAAACTACCTATCCAACAACACCCCACATTATGGGATTGACGAGAAAAAAAAAATCATCCCCAATTTACGTGTACAGGAGGGGAGGTAACCTTGAAAAATGGTTTTTCTAAATTTTATTTACCATTTTTTTGACCTTTACTTATGCCAAATTACAACTTTCTAGTACTAATAGTCTCTGAGCTGAGCTGCGGACAGACGGACATGGCGAAACTATAAGGGTTCCTTGTCGGACTACGGAACCCCAAAAAGGGACAACCAAATCACGCGTTTAATAAAAAATCATTTAAACTTTCCAGAATCGAAACATGTATAAAGTCAAACAATTCAAACAAATGGTAAATCTGTGCTCCAAATAACAACTATCGAAACATTCATTTAAATTTTTACTTAATCAAATAAATCGTGTGACTGCTCCACAGAACTCAACATCTCGCAACAAAGTCAGCCCTTGTACGCGATTTCTTATCGAATCGCACGAGCGGAAAATTAAATAATTAAATTGCGATTGTTGCTTGTGTTCGAGATTTGCCTAACTTTATCCGAAGTGGCAACCCTGCCGCTCTAATCCCAGTAGGATTAGGAATCATACTCAAATTTTTCTAATCAGATTATATTTGATAGTCTTGTTATTTTAACTAGAGACTTCTTTTTTTGTGTATTTTAATCGATTTTCATATTGTTAGATTTAGCTTTTACTCATTGTAAAAAATTGAATTTGTCATTTAATAGTAACTACTAACTCATATCATAATCATGACTCATTGGGTCGGTCAACTGAAATAAAACAGCAGCTATTTTATTTACGATTATTTTGCAACATATATAATATTTCTTCTGGACAATACAAGCAGATATACGCTTATATTATACATCTCAGTGCTACGACCAATAATATATACGCAATGGAAAGCGATGCAGCTCAATTAAAATTAATTATCAACGGAATATGCTCGAACCAGACAAAACAACAAATCCATGAAAAGTAAACATTCTTGCAACATACCCAAATAATAGATAAATAATTATTATTATAAATGCGAAAGTTTGTGTGTGTGTGTGTGTGTGTGTGTGTGTGTGTGTGTGTATGTTTGTTACTCTTTCACGCTGAAATGGCTAGACGGATTTAGATGAAATTTAGAATGGATATAGCTTATACCCCAACTTAAAATAGGCTACTTTTTATCCTGAAAAAAAAAAGCATGTCGTTCAACCGAATAACACACGGGCGGATCCGCGGGCAAAAGCTAGTGTACAATAATATATTTCACGTTGAAGAATGTAAGTAAATAGAGTTCCTGGAGTTTCAGGGTCCCGCCATAACATTCTTGACTATATATAAAAATTGGTAAGCCATTGAATATTTATTAGGTAATAAAAAAATGCCAAAATATATAGGTATAATTGCCATAAAAACCTTATGAAGTAGTCAAAATACGGTAATACTATAATCGAATATCTTTAAACTAGCTTTTGCCCGCGGCTCCTTCCGGGATAAAAAGTAGCCTATGTGTTAAGTTAGGGTATAAGCTATATCCATTCTAAATTTCATCCAAATCCGTTCAGCCGTTTAACATACAAACATACATACACACACACACACACACACACACACACACACACACACACACACACACACACACACACAAAGTTTCGCATTTATAATATTAGTTGATATTAGTTGAAGTTGATTGATGATTGATTGATAGTAGATTGAATAATTCATGTTTCTCTGAAAACGTTACAGAAGCAATAATAGTGCTAGCGTATGTTCTTCGCGTCACGTTGTACTCGAACAAAAGCGGGTCGCTGAGTACACCTGAACTTTTGTCAGACAAACGAAACTTATTCTGTAAAAAATAACCCTTTACAGCAACGATTCTCATTAAAATGTTAAAAATCATTGTTGAGTTGTTAAGTGCATACCTGTTGCTAAGAATTATTCTCATTACATCGGAATCTCATAATAAATTCAACTGATAACTTTAATAAAACCATTTTCCTGTAGTGTATTACATACCTACCAAGTACATTATATTGTTTTGATACATGTTTATAAGAAATCCTCTATCTATAAGACTAAATAAAGGCCTTAATTCTGATGGTTGAAAATGCTGCACATCAGGGTTTAACCATGCAACCATCAGCTTGTGTTGGTCTACTGCTGCTCGTAAGCCTTTCCCAAATTTCGCCTCTCTTGGCGGTCCTCCGTCTTCCTCATCGAGCCGCCCCAGGAACCTCCTTCAGGTCGTTGGTCCAGCGGGCACGAGGTCGGCCTATGCTACGTTTTGCTGTGCGTGGTCGCCATTCTAACACCCTTCGACCCCAATGGCCATCATGTCGGCGACAAATATGGCCTGCCCATTGCCACTTCAACTTACTGATTCGACAGGCTATGTCGGTCACCTTCGGTCTCCGACGGATATCCTCGTTTCAGATTCTATCCATCAGAGATACCCCAAGCCCAAGCATAGCCCGCTCCATAGCTCGCTGACCGACCTTAAATCGGTGGATCAAGGCTTTTGTAACAGACCACGTCTCAGCGCCATACGTCATCCATCACACGAAGGGCATACTGGTTTTACATCTCAGCATTTAATGAGCACTGCGGTATTGACGACGTTTAACCTAAATAAACAAAAAAACATAATTGCAATCGGCTAAATTGCTCGATAGATCTTCCTACAGGGACAGAAGAGTATGGCATAGACTAGAAAAAAAATTACTGCCCGTCCAACACAAAAAGACCAATGTCAAATCCTTCATTATATTTTGATAGATTGGTTCGCTTATTGACCTATTTGTCTTGGACGGGTAATACTAATAATCAAGCGGAAAACAGCAGATAGAAGAAATATGTATTTTATAAGCAAATAATCTTTGGATTTTAGCAAATTCCCTTCATATTTGTATTACCTATTTCATGAAAAAAAAAAAAAAAAAAAAAAAACATTTAAATACCGGAAACGCGTTCTTTTAAGAAACATTTTGGAACCAAAAATTACAAGGTAGAAATATACATCTTTTTAAAACTTTATATGTAAATAAAAAAGTTATAGTCCCTTAATTAACGATTAAAAATAATATATTTTTTCAATATGAAGTGATTTCTAATTTCTTCAAACGAACCCTTGAAAATCTGGCCCTGTTCATGTTCTAGGCTCATTTACAGCCTGAAAGCATAGCTTCTACTAAAGAGCTGGCAAAATACAGACATTTGTTACAATATAAAATGCGTTTATTTTTAACGAATGAATATCTTATAAACACAGAACCAAAGTCACACTTCCCATCTGTTCTCAAATTATCATTGTGTACTAATTGACAGGTCTGTTTGTCTGACTTTCAGGAATTAGATGTTTCTCCTTGTTACTGGTCTTGTTATAATGATCTCTATTTTCGTGGACTATTTATCATTATTCTGTGAGAAGACGCTGTTAATCATAAACCGGGCTATTGCCAAAATAACTTGTAACAAGAAGTAGCCGCTACATAGTTGTTTGATTTATTAAATAATGTGTCAAGTTAAGGCGTGGTTCAGTCGTCAAAGTCATGATTTGGAATTTATAAAGCCATTTTAATTTTAATTTACAGCCCGAGTGGTTGGTAATAAAAACTGCAATGTCATAATTAGATTTTATATTTTCGTATTTAGTATATTTTTAATCGGTCCTCCTCCTCCAAAACAAAAACTAACACGAGGTAGTTTATTAGATAAAAATTATCACAAGGATGAAAGTTGCATACATAAAAACGAAAATATTCCGTTTCTTTTCAGCTCCCAATTAGCCTAATAGCGCTACATCCATCGATCGTCCAACCTTCCACCACTCCATCAGGTGGTTATAATAACGTAAAAAATCTCGGCAATTCAATTAGCAGAAAGCCCGCTCGCTGGGTGGTGGCTTGGGGGCCTAATAAACATAATATAAATAATCTGCAGCGGTAAATCAGGCAACGCTTTATGGCAGGAGTGGGTTGTCACTCTGTCTAATTAACGATAGTGTACGGGTGTTCAGCAACATTTTTAGCGCTTTTATGCTAAAAGGACAGATATTTTTTCTTGGATGTTGATGATAATTAAAAACAAAGAATACATAGGTACTTATACTCCCACCTGTCTCCTAGAGGATACACTTGCAATGTTACTGAAACATCTCTTTTGCTACTTTATTTTCGTAGCTTTATAAGTATTATGTGAAGCTTAGAATTAAAACTATATAAATACTTTAATATGTCAAATAAAATATGTCTTTCTAGGGCGGGCTGGTCGAGCTTTATCTTTCCCCATGTATTACCTGAGGTTTTGGAGTTTTTGAAACCCACACTGATCGACTTGTACCAAAAAGAAGTTTCGATTAGTTGGTATCACTAAGTCTCCAGTATTAATTTGGCAGTATAAATAAAAGTCCCTTTATGTCGAAAATCTTCTTTCATATAAAATTTATTATTATTTATTATTTATTATTATATTATAAATAACTAGCTTTTACCCGCAGCTTCGCTCGAACTGTCTTTCAATCGATGTTACTATATTTGCGAGTAAGATAAAAACTATTATGGATAGTTTTCGGCTTGAGGTATATTCTAGCAGCACCTCAATATGTTGACCAGAGTCACAACGAAGGTATTATTATATGATTCTCGGACATACAGAGAAAAGTTTAAAAATTGTAGTTTTGACCTCTGTGTAATACCAATAACTTAAAATTTCGCTTTACTTTTTACTATTTGTTATATAAGTACAGATATACATATATTTCGTATGTACCCAAACACCTGAAAAACGAGCTGGGCCTGGAACGAACGACGTCTATCCTAATAGGATTTGCAGGTTTTTTTTTCTTGCCATATACCAGCGTGCGACGCCGTACAAGTGCAGTGTACAGTACAGTCGAACACGTTACAGTTAATATGGCAGTTCATACTACGCTCGAATAAAAGGCTTTAACGTAGCACGCGGCTGAGCGTACCTGTATTTGCTAAATAACTAAAGCATTCAATTTGCGTCACTACTAAGCTGTAATACTGTCCACGATGTCAATTTCAAACGTACGTATACGTGGGACGCACTATAAGTTTCCGGAATGAATATGAAAAAATACTATTAAAGGTACAAAATTAATTTATTGTTTTTCAAAATAATCTCCCTTGGCGTCTATGCACTTTTTCATTCGATCAAACCAGTTTTGAAAACTTTTGTGCCACTCCCCTGTGGTGACCTCTGAAACGTGTTTTTCATACTCCTCGACAGCTTCTTCTGGTGATGAAAATCGTTGACCGCGTAATTGGTTCTTAATTTTTGGGAACAGAAAAAAGTCACAAGGTGCCAGGTCGGGACTGTATGCAGGATGACTCATGAGTTCTACATTTTTCGTCTTCAAAAAGTCGTTTGTCTGTCTGGCCGTGTGAGAACTAGCATTGTCGTGGTGCAGGATGATACGGCGTTTACGGTTATTTTTACGGAGTTCGTCAATAACTTCCGGCAAACAAATGGTCGTGTACCAGTCACTATTCACGGTACGACGATTCTCTAAAGCAACAGTAGCCACGTGTCCAGTTTTATTAAAAAAAGAAGCAATCATCCGCTTAGATGCACTTTTCACGCGCGCCACTTTGGTTGGTTTCGGCTCATCTTGAAAGACCCATACGCTCGATTGCTGCTTTGTTTTGGGATCGTAGCAATAAATCCATGTTTCGTCACCTGTTACTATGTCCCACACCAAATTTGACGCACCTTCGTTGAATCTGGTAAGCATGGCACTGCACCAAGTGACGCGGTCCGTTTTTTGAGCCTCGGTCAAGTTGTGTGGGATCCACCGCGAGCACAGCTTTCTCACACCCAAATGTTTGTGTAGGATTGATTGTATTTGACTCATGCCTATTTCTAAGGATGCGCGAATTTCATGGTAGGTCACATGCCTGTCTGTTTCAATCATACGGCGCACAGCATCGATGTTTTTGTTGGTCACAGCGGTGGACGGCCGACCATCGCGAGATTCGTCACTGAGATTGATACGACCACGCTTGAATTCTGCAAACCAGCTATAAACAGTCGTATTGCATGGTGCTTCATTGCCAAAAGCTGTTTCAAGCCGAGCGATGCTCTGTTGAGCTCTCAAATTACACTTAAAATCGTAGAAAATCATACTACGAAAATTTTCCCGAGTTAAATCCATGTTGATGCAGACACACAATTTTTTAAATGGCGCCACAAGGTAAAAACAAAAGACAGTCAGATGAAACAAACTGCATTCTACAGCCAAAGAGTTCTATTTTCAAATGTTGCAATAAATTTTTAAATATTGTTTATGTAAGTGGCCAGTTCCGGAAACTTTTAGTGTTACCTATGTATAAGATGACTTTCGCTTATATTGCCAAATTCATACTGGAGACTCGGTAAGTGGTCAGGACCAAGGTTCAATCATCCTTTATGTGAAAAACGTAAAATAAAATTTCGACTTCCTATACTAATTTGGTCGAGTTCGTTCTTAAACAAGTAGGTATTAGAGGCACAAAAAATAATTTAAAATTTCGCAAACAGGATCATGGAACCTTGGTCCTTACCACTTACCGAGTCTCCAGTATGAATTTGGCAATATAAGCGAAAGTCATCTTATACATAGGTAACACTAAAAGTTTCCGGAACTGGCCACTTACTGAGTCTTCAGTAAGAATTTGGCTATATAAACAAAAGTCACCTTTTAACATTTATTTCAAAAAAATATTTATTAAACGCTATGAATATCATTCAAAAAACAACATTTTCTTCTTATGTTTGTATTTGTATTATAAACATACGAAAAACTGTCACATATATTTACTTTTATAAACAATTTAGGTTTTCTATTTTGAGATGATTGGTTCATCTCTAGCGAAAAACAGCTGATTCAGCTGCTTTTTTAACCCAACCCCTTTAAAGCACTCTTCATCAGGCTCAGTTAATTATGGTAGCATATTAGCTTTATTATAATTACTCATTTTAATGTTGCTGCGCCTTCAACCGCGCGTTGTCTATGGCCGGCTATGGCTGCCATAGACAACGCGCGGTCGTTATGCTCTCTCTCGGCCAGAGGGGAAACACTACTTTGGATACAATAACATGATTGTGTTTTGTCGCTTTTTTGCATATTGTTACATGAGCTTTATTGTTTCCTCAAATCTGAAAATGATGACACATTGTGCAACAATTACGGATGTTTTTGAAAATATGTATAATGTAGTTATAAAGGGGCTCGTTATTCCACTATCACACTAATATTATAAATGCGAAAGTTTGTGTGTTAGTGTTTATGTTTGTTACTCTTTCACGCTGAAACGGCTGAACGGATTTGGATAAAATTTAGAATGGATATAACTTATACCCTAACTTAACACATAGGCTACTTTTTATCCCGGAAAATGCATATCGTTAAACCGAATAACACGCGGGCGGAGCCGCGGACAAAAGCTAGTAAAATATAATTAAGATATTAAAAAAAAAAATCACCTATGAATGAATGAATGAATGAATATATTTATTTTGGACCGAAATCCATATCTTAGTTAGTAACAATTGTATGCATAAAAACTATGTTAGTGTCTTAATCTAAACACAAACACAAGAATATAATACAAAAAAGACCTAGCAGAAGTCCTAGCAGAAGTCGCTGTTGCAGACATCACACAATAACAATTACGTGATGCCTACAACAACACCTTCCTGGTAAAATATTTTGACTCCACGTGAACCCTATTCCAGAAACCCAGAACAGTGCTGTCCCATCGATCAACAATGCCTTCCAAGATGCTGTTGGAGCTGCCCCTTAAACGACAAAGCGTATTTACTTTAGGAGTAGTTTATTTATATTGTGTACAACACATTACAAAAATTGTAGACATCAACAAAATCTTTTTACCATGTTATCGAAAATGCGCTTAAATTATTTAGGGCGATAATAATGAGGGTGCTGAGTGGTTCATTATTGAATAAAATCGCGCTTAAACGCACAGTAACTTCATTAACTTTGCGGCCACTGGATGTGGTCTCTGCGTCAAAATTCGACAAATTTTCTGTGTTCTGTGCAGGATTTTAGGCATTGTGAGAAAATAATTAAAAGGAGCAAAAGATTTTTGAACACTTGGTAAGCGAAGCCACAGTATAGGTAACAACAGTATAGTTTAACTAGGCGGAGTCCTTGAAATCAATACACGGCCGCTCGGCGCCTAAACACGCCCTAGGGCTGCCAACTGACTGTTTACGTATTTGATAAAATGCTATATTATTATTATAAAAGTTGTATTTAGGCAACCATACAATGCACAACATGTTCTGTAATTTCGTGCCATTATTTACGAAAATGCGCGGGAGCGTCAATTTGTCGTAAACCGAGTTGTACCGAGTTTTGAGGAGGGGGGGGAAGTCGTTTCGGTCCGTTTGTATGGAGATAGAATACTACAGGTTGACAAAAAAAGTTTTATGTTCTCATTATCGCTAAAACAATAGTGGCTCGACAACGTGGCTCAAATCTATTTTACGAGCGACGGACGTTGTGATATACAGACGGATGGAAGGTAATGGTACCTTTTCTTGGCTACGGAGCCCTAACAACCAAACGCTGATATTTTCCATTCCCACGTGTAGTTAAAAGCCAGAATTTGATAGAAAAGCCTGGTATCACTCGCAAGCGCCATTACCTTCATAATTTAATTAGTTTGGAGAGATCATTGCATTAATAGAGTCGATATTTGGCGGACACTGCCGCCCGCCCGCAGCTTTGTCAATTTTAATTAAAGCCCGATATGTGGACCGAAATGTTGGAATTCTTCATTAATTAGTTCCGGGCTCGAGATTTCTAATTATTTAATTAATGGTCAGAGTTAATAAGCCTCGACGGTTCGTCGAAAATGGTATTTCTGTAACGTGACGGAATTTACACGTAGATCGTGTAACGTGGACCACACGTGCGCCCGACGTACCCCCTAAACTCTATTATACTCGTGTTGTGATAAGTACACATTATTGTAATTTACGGCGGAATGCCTGAAGATATTAACGCGAGGGTAATTAGAGAAATCTGTCCTACCTGTCTGTCCTGCTCAGTGGAAGCGGGCCGCTCAGAAAACTCGCAATTTAGATGGTTTTTATTTATTATTTTGTAATGAAAAGGATGTTTTTTAATGCGATTGCCTTTTTAAATCACACGTTAATTTTAGAATAAGTTTTACCAAAACCAAACCTAATATTGCTCAAATAAAATGATATTTAGATCAAAATTTAAGTCAATTTTGCGATCTTATGGGAATATGGAATAATATTAGGATTGTGACATATTTTATTTTTATAATTTAATTTAATTGTAACAATAAAATGGCTTGAAATTTATTCGAAAAGAGACGAAATTGGGATGCCTAACTCAAACTGCACTACCTGTCTTTGAAGGCCCATTCCTCCTATCTTCCAAATGCAAAAAAATACATGATTGGCATAATATAAAATTCAAATATTGAATTGAATTGAATCCTGCGTCCTACCGGCAACAAGTTTAATTAATAGCCCGTGTATAAAACATGGGTTCTACGAGTAGTCCGGAATATAGTAATTAACTCGTTGTCAAGCCCAGAGACAACAAAATTCCATTCTAATACAAAAATTACCAACCGTGACACATTTCCTGTGCCTTTTCTTTCAAGTAAATTGTCCACAATTATGGGGAGAATTACCCTTAGTTTACCTAGAACTGTTAGTCCCTTTCCTTGTAAAATGATACCCAATTGCCGGGCAGCCCTTTCAAACGGAATGGCACAGCATTGTTGCATTATGTCGTCAAACTGAAAAACCGGCACGCAAGGGATCTCAACTCAATATGATAGCCTTTTTAAGGACATTACATGTTATTCTTGGCGTATTTTTGTTCATTTAAGTCATTATAAAAAAAGATATATAAATTTTACATAACACGGTCCAAAAATTCAAAGTAAAACAAAAACAAAGAGGTGATTGAATATCGCTAGTAGGCAACTTCTTAATCAATTTTCAATCTTCTTTTTTTTAATTTTTTCATAGAAAACCACTTTGAACCACTTTGTACTGGGAAACAAGAAAAATATTTGGTCATAAAAAATATAAATATATATAAAGCCTTTTATTTAATTTATTTATTTTTATAGTTTAGTTTATAATATTTTTATTTTTAGGTATTTAGTTTGTTTAACATTTTAGGATTATTTAGTTTTAATTTTGTATTAATTTAGTTTTAACATGATGAATTGTAATTTTATAATAAAAATAGTTTTGAAAAAAATAACATTAAGTTTGTCAAGTATTATTCCACATAGAATTGTAAATTAATGATTTTCTAGATTATTACACTAGTAGTACACAATAGGTCAATGAGTTGGATTTTTAGTATGAAAACACGATGAACGGTCATATCTTTTTATTTCGTTGAACTAGAAACATGAATTCCTTACGTCAGTATCTGTGATCTCATTATTTGATATTCATTCCAACTTGATGCCTCAACTCATTCCCGAGAAAAAGGGCAACTGACAAGCGGACATACGAAGTGATCCTACAAGAGATCCGTTTTTTCATGATGAAGTACGGAACCCTAAAATGCGTAATACTATGATAACAGCGTAAGTTTTGTTTCTGATCTGAATCCAAACTTCAGATGATTTTATTCAGCCCTACGTAATGACGAGTTTTAATTTAATTTCGATATCCGAAAATTTTAACTCGGATTGGGGCAGTGCAGAAGCACCCTTATTCTTTAAATTGAAACGGTATAAGAAACTACCCAATAATATCTAATAAATATAACTTATACTTGCGATTGTTGGCACTTGGTGAAACATGGAAAGCATCTTGATGAAATACACTTGTACACTGTTTACAAAACTTTACTATAACTATAAGTACTTTTAACCCAACCGGTTTCGAAATTTAATTCATTTTTGATTATCATATGTGTCCATATGCTGCGCAAAAGCCTACCTTTTCCGAGTTCATAAATCTTCTTCTACTTAAATAAAAACGAGTAAAAGAATGCATAGTAGGTAGTCGTAGTTGACAACACTCTACCTTAAAAGAAACTCTTTAATGAAAATACTAAAAAAATAACATTCAATGTTACACCATCCAGTTACACTCATATATCCAACCTATTTCGAGATCACAAGACCCTATCAATTTGCCCGCATGATAACTTTCTTGATAATCCTTTACCTACGGCTAGAACAGAGGTTTCCTGACTTCATTGGGACACGCCCCCTTTCTACCAAAAAAAAAATCCGTGCCTCCAGATATTTTTAGGTTAATATCAGGTTAGAAAAAACCAAGTATTTTTATTGCTTATTAAAGTTACACAAAAATCACAGAAAACTAATTTGATATAGTAATACTTATTGGAATATGGTGGATGAGCTTGTATCGATTTTGCACTATACCTATCTTCGAACGTTGTTTCTCTAAATAGGGTACTTAACTACACAGGTGGCCCGCGCCCATCTTTGAAGGTCTCTGCACTCTGCGCCTCTCTTGGGGGTGTGCCCCCCACTTTGAAAACCGGAGGCGAAAGGTTCTAGTTGTCGGTCGGCGGCTTCAAAAGGAGGTTCTATACAAACACGGCGTAATAAAATGTGCTAATATTGAACTTCCCGCCAGCCACCAACGGCGGTACAACTTTATCTTGTAAATTAGTCATTGTTGAGTTGTTAGTTTACAAGTCCCCACATATTTAGGGTTCCGTTGTAAGAAATTTGTCCGTTGGTTTGTTCGTATGGCTAGATGGCTGAACGGAACTTGGAATGTAAATCTTTTATAATAGATAACATAAACAAGAAAACTTATTTTTTGTCTTTTCTTTAAAATTCGAGTAGGCCACTGAACTACTTACTACTGCGAAGTAAAATATTTAATTGGGCAGAAAATATTGTCATACAGTCAACAAATACACAATCCACTAATTAATTATTTGGACTATAGTAAAAAAATTATAGCAATATTAGCAATTCATATAAGAAACTAATTACCGCACAGTATTCGCGACTGTCCCACTACCAGCCTCTTCAAGAAACAGCTAAAGGAGCGCTACCTCCCGCTGTCAAGTGTTAATTTTTGTATGGCAATACCGTATAACAAAATCATGTGTAAGTAGCGCCACCTATGCTAAGATAGTAGTACTAAGCTTTAAAGAATAAAACTGTCAGTCGTTAACAGAAAGTCTACGTGTTTTATTAGGTTATGGGTGATATCCCAATTTTTTCAGTAATTTATCGTGTTATCGTGTAATTACAGTTGAAAAAATCGTTGAACTTTCGAGCCATCATGGCTACAAATTATATTCAAAGTGTTCCGAAGCTGAAAGGCAGAGAAAATTACGACGAGTGGAGTTTTGCGGCAGAGAATTTGTTGGTGTTAGAGGGTACGAGCCATTACATAAAAACGGTTGCCGACACAGAAAGAAAACCTGCAGAAGACGCAAAAACCAAGGCAAAGCTAATTTTGACGATTGATCCTGGATTGTACGTGCATATCAAGGAAACAACTAGTTCAGAAGCGTTGTGGAAAAAACTGAAGAACCTGTTTGATGACTCAGGCTTTTCCAGAAAAATAACCTTGTTACGACATTTAATCTCAATTCGACAAGAAAGCTGCGATTCTATGACTTCGTATGTGACGCAAGTCGTCGAGACGGCTCAAAGATTAAAGGGCACAGGATTTGCAATCACGGATGAATGGATTGGATCATTATTATTAGCAGGTTTGCCAGAAAGATTTTCTCCTATGATAATGGCGATCGAGCACTCAGGTATTCAGATCACAACGGATGCAATAAAATCGAAGTTAATCGATATGGAGGTTTCAAATTTTACCGATACGGATTCCAGTGGCGCTGCATTCGCTGCGAAAAAATCGCATTCGAAGTTTAAGTACAGCACTAGTAAAAATGGCGGCGTGTCGTCATCGAAAATGACAAGTGAAAAGGTCTTAACCTGCTACAAATGTAAGCAAAGCGGTCATTTTAGAAACCAGTGTCCATTATTGCAGAAAAATAAGCAATCTAATGCTTTTAGTGTTGTATTTCTGAATGGGAAATATAGCAAAAGTGAGTGGTACGTGGACTCCGGCGCAAGCGCACATATGACAGCAAACAAGGACTGGATAAACGGTGCAAACTTTACGCCGTGTTTATCAGAGATTACTGTTGCAAATGATATGAAAGTGCCAGTTTTGTGTTCCGGAGACGTGCTGATAACGACTGACTGTAACTACGATATCACAGTTAAAGATGTGTTATGCGTGCCAAGTTTAACGACCAACTTGTTGTCAGTGAGTGAACTTATAAAAAACGGAAACAGTGTTGTTTTTGAAAATAGTCACTGCTACATTCGTAACAAGCAGAATGTGTTGGTAGCTACTGCAGAATCAACCAACGGAGTGTACAGGCTGAAGACAAAAGTGACAGAGTGTACGTTGGCAGCACCGGCAGTAGCAAGTGCAGAACTGTGGCACAGGCGGCTAGCACACATTAACTGTTGTGATATGAACAAAATGAAGAATGGTATTGTGGATGGACTGTCTTATCCTGCTACCAGTGACATGATGAAGGAAAAATGTGTAATTTGTTGCGAAGGTAAACAAATGAGATTACCATTTTCACATGTGGGGCATAGGAGTACTGAGACACTACAGATTATACATGCTGATGTATGTGGTGCTATGGAGACAAAATCCTTATCAGGTGCACAATATTTTCTTTTATTTGTGGATGATTCTGTTCTGCTGGTTCTCAACTATTGCTTTAAATTCTTTGAATTTCTTGAATACTTCATTCTTATGCTTCAAGAAGTATATAAAAGTCATTCGACTGTAATCATCCACAAATAAAAGAAAATATTGTGCACCTGATAAGGATTTTGTCTCCATAGCACCACATACATCAGCATGTATAATCTGTAGTGTCTCAGTACTCCTATGCCCCACATGTGAAAATGGTAATCTCATTTGTTTACCTTCGCAACAAATTACACATTTTTCCTTCATCATGTCACTGGTAGCAGGATAAGACAGTCCATCCACAATACCATTCTTCATTTTGTTCATATCACAACAGTTAATGTGTGCTAGCCGCCTGTGTCACAGTTCTGCACTTGCTACTGCCGGTGCTGCCAACGTACACTCTGTCACTTTTGTCTTCAGCCTGTACACTCCGTTGGTTGATTCTGCAGTAGCTACCAACACATTCTGCTTGTTACGAATGTAGCAGTGACTATTTTCAAAAACAACACTGTTTCCGTTTTTTATAAGTTCACTCACTGACAACAAGTTGGTCGTTAAACTTGGCACGCATAACACATCTTTAACTGTGATATCGTAGTTACAGTCAGTCGTTATCAGCACGTCTCCGGAACACAAAACTGGCACTTTCATATCATTTGCAACAGTAATCTCTGATAAACACGGCGTAAAGTTTGCACCGTTTATCCAGTCCTTGTTTGCTGTCATATGTGCGCTTGCGCCGGAGTCCACGTACCACTCACTTTTGCTATATTTCCCATTCAGAAATACAACACTAAAAGCCAGATGCTTGCTATTTGACGCTAAGCTAGAAAAGAAGTTTTGGGCTGAAGCGACAAATACAGCTGTATATCTGAAAAACAGATCCGTTACTTCAAGCCTGAAGAACAAGACTCCTTTTGAAGCGTGGCATGGAAAGAAACCAGACATGAGTCTTATTCGTTTGTTTGGAAGTCCTGTGATGGTTCACGTTCCCAAAGAAAAAAGATTGAAGTGGGACAGGAAAGCTGAGGAGTACATTCTTGTTGGGTTTTCAGAAACCGTTAAAGGATACCGTGTTTATGATCCGAGAAAGAATACCGTCTTAATCAAGAGAGATGTTATTGTGATGGAGGGCAAACCAGATGCAAAGAAACCTGGAGAAGAAAATGCAATCTGGATTGAGGATGTGGTAATCACGGATGAGAAAGGAGAAGATGAGAACTTAGTTCAGAGTAGAGAAACCCCAGAAAATGAAGAGACACCGGAACTGAATGTAGAGCACAGAGATTCAGTGGGGGAGTTTTCTGGAAATGAATCTCTGGTTAGTAGAAGTTCTGTTACATCAGAATATACAGATGCAGAAAGTGTAGATGATGAAAGTGATGATACCCTAGTCATTTCAGACATTGAGAATGATATTTCAACCACACAACTTGACACAGAAACCCTGGGAGTCAAGCGGACGCGGAGAGCTCCGGAACGTTATGGTTTACATGTTTCCAGTACCTCTCCAGAAGCTGAGCAGATTGATTTCTCAGAGGCACTGAATGGTCCAGAAGCTGAGATGTGGAAACAAGCCATGCAGGAAGAGCTGCAGTCATTTGAATGCAACAATGCATGGGAGCTTGTCGACGTCCCAAGTGGTGCATCAATAGTGCAGTGCAAGTGGGTGTTCAATAAAAAGCTTGATGTGAATGATAAAGTGCGTTATCGTGCCAGACTTGTAGCGAAAGGTTTTACACAGCGACGTGGCATTGACTATATGGACACTTTTTCTCCTGTTGTGAAACATTCCACACTGAGAATGTTGTTTGCTCTCAGTGTACAGTGGGGTATGGACATTACACACCTGGATGTGACAACTGCTTTTTTAAATGGACATTTAAAAGAGAATATTTACATGTCTATTCCACAAGGATTTATGAATAAATGTAATGGGAAAGTTTTGAAACTTAAAAGGGCCATCTATGGGCTAAAGCAGTCTTCTTTAGTTTGGTATGAAAGAGTAAAAGATTGTTTAGTTAACCTGGGTTTTAAAAACAGTAAATTTGAACCATGTTTGTTTACAAAATATACTGAAAATGTTAAAATGATTGTAACTGTCTATGTTGATGATTTTTTAATCTTTTCGAATTCTTCTGTTGAGACAGAAAAGCTGAAAACTATATTACGCTCAGAATTTAAATTGAAAGACCTAGGTCCTGTTAAACGTTATTTAGGTATGAGAATTAATGTAGATAAAGACTCTGATACTATAACGATTGATCAGCAGCACTACATTGAGCAGTTATTGTGTAGATTTGACATGGCTGAATGTAGACCTTTGGATACACCTATCGAATGTAAACTAAACATTGGAAAATCAAAACAATGTGGAACAGATATTCCATATCAAAGACTGATTGGAAGTCTTATGTATTTGGCCGTTTTGACGAGACCTGATATAGCTTACGCTATAAGTTACCTTAGTCAATTTAACAATTGTTATAATGAAAATCATTATGGTTATGCCAAAAGAGTTTTGAAGTATTTAAAAAAAACCAAACGTTATTGTTTAAAGTACAGTAAGGAAAATGTTGAATTGAAAGGTTTCGTTGACGCCGATTGGGCTAGTGATAGTCTAGACAGGAAATCTTACACTGGTTACTGCTTTACCATGTGTGGATCTGTGATCTCATGGCAGAGCAGAAAACAGAAGACAGTCTCATTATCTAGTACTGAGGCAGAGTATGTAGCACTGTCCGAGGCATCTAGAGAAGCTGTTTATTTAAGGAATTTGTTGTTTGAGATTACTGGAAAACAGTGTGTTATCAAATTGTATTGTGACAATCAAAGTGCATTGAAACTGGCAACAAGTCATCAGTCACATAACCGATCGAAACATATAGATGTTCGATATCATTATGTTAGAGACGCTATTAATAATAAGTTGATTGAAATTGAGTATACTTCAACTCAAGAAATGCCTGCTGACTTGTTAACCAAAGGCTTATTCTCTACTAAGCATTATAAATTCATGAAGATGATAGGAGTTCTTCCAAATTAGTATGTAGATATAAGAATATATAGTTTTTATTGTCAGGTTTGATTCTACCATAGTTTTACATGGTGTTACATTTAGGTATTTTGTTAAGTGGGGGTGTTAATTTTTGTATGGCAATACCGTATAACAAAATCATGTGTAAGTAGCGCCACCTATGCTAAGATAGTAGTACTAAGCTTTAAAGAATAAAACTGTCAGTCGTTAACAGAAAGTCTACGTGTTTTATTATCAAGTACATAGGTAAGTTATATATCAAGGGCATCAAACTGAAAGGGCGTATCTACAAAAATTTAAAAGTGCCCAGTCATCATTTGATTAATATCAAAAAATATATACTTACGGCTTTTTACATTTTAGGCTTCGGCAAATAATTTAAAGACCTATAAAACAAGTGGAGCGACCGTATTTTTCCAGTATAGTTTAATCTAATAAATTAGGAGATTCGCCAAAAAAGTCGGAATTGTCGGATTTTTTAAAATATGTAGATATGACCTTTTAGTTTGATGCTCTCGATATGTATATGTATATACATATTTTGCCAGGGTATGTATTTATTTAGTAGAATATTATATTAAATTTTTTAGATTATATCTTTTGTAGTACACGTATTTCTCTCTACCGATAAGGTTTGCTGGAAGAAATCTCAGAGATAAGCTCGCCTGTGTGTTTATTGTGTTTAAATTCTTTCTATGTGTACAATTAATAATAAATAATAAAATAAACCACATAGGTGGCAACCATTGGAGATCTATATGTATAAATAGGTAATAAGATTTCCGTGGTGCGAACCCAGAAACGTTTTAGATTTGTAACGCATACATATTCCCAGCATCAACTTTAAGGCCAGCTACAAAGGTTGCGATTTTAAATTGAAAACGTGCGCCACGCTAGTCATTCCGCGATTACCCGCAATTAAGCACATCGGTTCAAATTCGAGCCGCTTCTCACCATGTACGTCGTCGTAAGGTAGTCGGAGATAGAGCAGCCGACTTGACTTGCTGGTTTATGAATGATCCGCATTTTTGGAGATGCTACGAGCCCTAGGAAAATATTTTTGACCCTCTCCGAATTCATTAAGGGGCAATGGACATTCAAAATTCAAATTTTGAAGGAAGACCTGATTTAATTACGGAATTGAATGAAATACAATGTTTCTGAAGATATAAAAATAGTTTTGGCTAGCTCGGAAACATTATTTGAAACTTTCAAAATAAAAGTACCTCTAAAAAAATTACTTATCCTGTTTTATGTCTGTAATAAAGAACAAATCATTATAACATTTAATATCATTACATCGTTTATTAATTTGATATTCGTATTCGCTATTCGTCGCATCACTAATTATAATAATATCATTATAAAACTTAATGCAAATGCAAGGTTCAAATACAGCAGGTTTAAATACAGAACGCCTATTCTGGCACATGCGGAAAAATTGCAAAGGCAGATTTAGAGTGATTTTAAAAGGGATTTTCTACTAATAAGTATTGATTTTTTGATTAAAAACTTTAAGAAAATGTTTTTTTATATTCCATAGTTTTAATTTTTGATGAGATTCAGTCACTCCACATTATATCGCATGGAATTTATCATACTTTAACTATAAACGAAAGTCGAACGACTTTTATGGTGAGTGTAAAATAATGCCGGAATAGCCGTACTGGACAATTTACGATATGGTTAGTTAAAGTTGCCCATATTTATGGCTAGAACAACCTGTTTGAAGGAAAAAAAAGGTTACCGAACACACTGTATACAAAAGCTTATCTTAGCTTATGTTAAAACTCGTTTGGTATGTGCAAGAAGGAAATTACCATGATAATTTGTTTACAGTAGCAATCACTTGCATATCTGGCAGCTTTATTTTCATTCGTCAATTAGCCGATTCGACGCGCAGTAGAGAAAATTGATCCTTAATATTTCCTTTTAAATTATTTATTTGTGTGTAATATTAAATCCTGCTACTTATGATTATGAACCTAATAAAATTAGACGTAACATTAAATATAAGTACACTGTGACATGCAAATTCGCGGGAATGCAACGTGAACATCGATTTCATATTCGGAAGCAGCCTGAGAGCATCGGAAAGAAAAATGTCACCACACCACAGGCTTTGTATACAGCGTGGAAATATCGTGTGATAGTGTGGTGTGGAACGCGGGTAGTTGTTCCACGACCTAATCCGATGGCGGACGCGCGGCAGCGAGCGCGGCAAAACGGCGGAAATTGAAAATAAACATTTCATCTGCGCCCACCGACGACGGCACGCACTGCCCAAATTGACAATACAACCAATTTGCCGCCGAGCACCGACCACCTTTGTATGGGAATTGAAAAATAATATTACGCTTTTTTTCAGCTATTCCAAGTGGGCAATCTCGAAAATAAACTGTGCTTTTTTGAACTATTATCTTTTGATTGATCAATGTTCAATTTTTCAACTGATATCTTCTCCGAGTATTTTGCACGTTAGCATTTTCTGTGCTGAATGTAAAATTAATCTAGTTCAGCACTCGATCGAAAAATAATAACAAAATAGTTTCAGGAATTCGCCCAAATATCATGATCACAAAGGGTACAAAATTTATATTATTCAATCTGGATATTAATTCTACATGTTTTTATTCTCTTCAAAAATACTTAGATACATAAATGATTAAAGGCCAGTTTCTGAATTAAGAAAGTCTCGCTAAGTGGATACATACATAAGTGACGAATTGGCCAATCACAGCGCTGCATTTGAAAGTTAAGGACTACTTAACTAAAAATTCTCAATTTTGAAATCGGGGGTTAGACGCATAACTTAAAAAAAAAAACAAATTTAAACGTCAAATTCACAGTAAATTGCTTATATTTGCAATAACTATTTAATATTAGTTCTTATCACTTATGGCAAACTAATGGTTACCTCTAAAATAATTCTACTGCACTAGTTTATTCATAAGTAGCTCTTACTTGCTCATTCATTAGTAAAGTATTCATTCGATTATTATTGAATACTTTAACTCTTATCAGCTAGACAGGACACAGTCACCATTACCCTGATACCAATACAAACCATCCTTATCACAATTACAATGGAAATTAGCTTCTGTAGCTAGCGACCAAGGACTAAATTAGTTAATTTGTATATGGTACAGTTGCAAACAATTGGTCATTCATTTGGGTTTTTAAAACAATTTTGGTTAGTAAACACGATTCTTGTCCGGAAGAAGTATTGTTAGCATTATTGTCATTGTTGGGAGTTATTGAATTTTCGTACCGAGCTAGAACAAAGTTTTGTAAGAGTTGACACAATAAATGTTACAAAGGATAAATACTAGACTGTAGAAAAATACGTGAAATCATATACTTCGTAAGCAAGTACTCACTCATCTATACACACAGACCTCAGACAGATCGCGCGGTCTTGCTTACCCGGCCCGAAGTTGAGCGATTGGTAAGTTGTTAAAATTATTTCAAAAGTCTACATGTTTTTATAATAAATAAAAACTAACGCAGTCTAAGAATGATACTCATTAAAAAACTAATATATTTTTGTTTTGAGATAAAACTTATCTCTTATTATAATTGGCCTCCCAAGACGGTTTGATGGAAAACAAAGAAACATTTAGTAGTTATAAAAAAATACTTTATCTGTCTCATGATGTATTAATTCTTTACTTAATTACTTTTCTTGAATTTTAACGGGGTAATAATGCTAAAGAAAATAATATGCACGCCTACCGAGAGGTAACTTTTAACTCTATTAGAGTATTAGGCTGTATTATTTTTTACCTTTAAAATGCTGCGGTCTTATAACAATTGCCCGTAACATTTTAACAAGCTCTATACTCTATATTATAAGATTTTTAGAAATAATAAAATTAAATAAATGCATTAGTTAGATTAGCCAGTTAAGTGAGCGTGTGCTAATGAGTTAAATTTAATGAAATAACAGTTTTTGTAAACTCTAGACAGAATTGTTGATGTAATTATTTTTTGAATTAACGAGTATACTCTAGATATATGAATATGTTTATTACTTATTTTTGTTATTTCTCAAAAGAGGAACCGATTTAATGTATCTACATTTAGGAGTAGGTAAATACCATAAGTAATTCCTAAATCCTGAACTAGAATACCTATAAAAGGTAGATCCCACCAAAATAGAACTGCCAGCCGACAGCGACGCGGCGCTCAAAATTCATTTATTTGAAAGTGTGATGAGATGCTTTGTACTTTTTATTTTTTTGAGGTTCCGTACCCCATCATGGAAAAACGGAACCCTTATAGGATCACTTTGTTTTGTCCGTCTGCCTGTCGGTCTGTCCGTGAGTCAAGGCCTTTTTAGCGGGGAATAACACACGATTTCTATGGTCCCTAACACTAAAACAGTGTAGCGTGGCGCGTTCTGATCTCATTTCTTTGAAAAAACTGTGAAAGTACTAACATAAGTTAGCCAAGTTAAGAGGATAGTCCCTGAAAACCATAATTTATTCTTCCTTGTTTGAAGAATCTAGCAATCCCACAGACGTATATAATTTTTGGTCTGTGAGCAATACTAGATATTTGAAAAAAATGAGGACTGCCGCCAATAATATAACGCACACTCTTACCGAAACAAAATCTTCAGATGTCATATTCCAATATTGAATAATAAAAAACCAAAGATGACTCTATAAAAACATTAATCTAAAAAACTTGACATGAAACTTTGTCGTCGACGCACCTATTTGTGACTTTTTGTTGGAAGTCCATCGTAAATTTCTTATGTTATAAATTTATAATTATCGATATTTCCGATCACATCATGAAATGATCAATTCTACGATATGGCCACTACATACATATATACAGAGTGTAAATAGAGTGCGACCATTAAATAAAACCACATACTCTACTGATCACACTGAACAACTCTCCAAAAAAAAAACCCGCGCAAATCTTCAGAGACAAAGATATTAAACTGTAACTCAAAGACTTTATCTCGTAGGAGGAAGGTCTATTTTAGAATGCTGCATCGGAAAAGCTGTTCCACGGACGACGCTCTCTCCAAACTCGCCCGTGTGTCGGTGCGTTAGGGTTCACGCATTTTTGTTTGGAACTCAATTATTTCCCAAACTAGGGGTGTCCGCGGGTATGGTTTTTGGGAAAAGTGATTCGGTACGGTCGGTAGAATATGTAGTTTCATTTAATGGTAGCAATCTATTTACACCCGGTATATATGTATATGTATTATATATGTCGTGACCAGATCATAGAATTGAACATTTCATGATCCGATTGACAGTATCGTGAAGTATGAAATAGGAAATTTACGACTAACGTCCAACGAAAAGTCAAAAATAGGTGCGACGACAAGCGAAGCGAAGAGGAGCGTGTTAGGTTGCTTGTGAACATAAATTCGGGAGCCAAGCGAAGCGGAGCGAAACGAAGAGACCTGTTTAGTTTTTACACATTTCATGGTAATTATGGTATTTATATTATAACCAATTATCCTGAAATATTTGTATAATTTTTATATGCTTTTGATCCGTTATTCGGAGTTAAAGCATGGAAAATAAAGTAATTATTTCATGGTATTTGACCGCATTATGAAATGATCAATTCTACGATATGGCTATGACATATACATAAAGTAATAGAAACTGTTGAAAGAAAGAAAGAACAAATGGAAGAAAATAATGATATGAGATTCTCTGATAATAAAAGATGCTTTGGAAATTGACACCCCGCGTGCTCCTTAGATGCAACGTAAATCAGCGAACAGTCGATTATAAGACTCAACTTTTATTTAGAGGGTTACCAATTTTTGATGGACTCCAAGCAAGTGAATAGCTTTGGTTCTGTTCTTCTAAAATATCATCGATTATTTATTTTTGTATCTATTAAATATTTTATAATAAGTATAAAATAACCATTTTAACTGATCCTTGCCCAATCAAAGTGAAATTCTAGTCCAAGCGATTACTTTTGTTCTTGTTAAGATATTGTGACGAAAAGCCTTTGTTACTTTGTTTAAATCAGTGAAAAACCTTATCAAAATCCGTTGTGTAGTTTTGCGTGCGTGTTCATACATAACGTACACATACCTAGAGACAAAAAAAACTGTTAATATATTTAGATAATAGGGTAAAAACTTACAACGAAGCAGCTTACTTGAAGATCTACTTATCAAACAAAAGTTTATACAACAAAATAAATTAATTAATAACGCAACAGCCGAAATTCTTTAATAAAAAAAAATAATAATATATGCAACACATTTATGTGCATGGACAAAAAATTAAATTAGATTAATTCGACCCCATTCATTATATTCACACATAATTACTTATTTTTCAAGTTGTTTGTTCCGGTACAGCTACCAACATAACAAGCTTTTGTCGATAAGAATGCTTTTGAATTACAGTAAAGCCAATCTTTATTTTAATCAGCATTAATCGCTTAACGAGCGTGCAAATTATACAAAACGCAATATGCAATAAAAAGAAAATAAAAAAGTTGCTACAGAAAAAATCTTTTTTGAATACATAAACTTTTTTTAAACTAACAATGGGCTTACGCTTAGGCATGATGGAACGCCTGATGGAAAGGTTCGATAAAATCTAGGATGAAGAGTGTTCACCCAGAAACTGAGAGACTGAGGAAAACTGGGTTTACCGCAAAAACTACGTAGTCGTAGATGAACAAATGCCTGATACTCGCAACTGGCTCCAACCTCTCTCCCGTTACGGTTGCTCATGACGTCATACCGGTACACGAGGACTTAACGGCACGGCTTCGTCATGATATGAGGGTGGTGACAAGCCACGGCCGTAGCCCATCAACTGTAAAAAGGCGCCTACGTCACGTCGTCACTGCAGACGGCCAAGATAGATCCGATGACCTTAAGACCCTCAATACTACAGAGATATACATATAGGGTGAAATTAAATCAACCGACCAAATTCAAACTGGAAACTCGGCTAGTGATCAAAAACTAGGTTCAATAATCCTTTTGGCCAATTTCAAAAAATAATATTTTTTGCTCCCTTACTAGTTTAAGTACAATTCCTAGTCTAAACAGTAAGAAAGCAAGAATATATATTTTTTAAATATCACCAAAAGGGTAATTGAAGCTTGTTTCTGATCACTACCCGTGTCTCCAATATGATTTGGTCGGTTAGTTTATTTTCAACTTGTAGATTGTTGACAATTTTGGTATACCTTTTCATTTATTTATTTATTCACAATCCCTTAGTCGCCTTTTACGACGTTCCCGGGAACACAAGGAGAGATAACATTATTTTTACAGGATGACGATGCCACACGCCTCTTACAAGTAGATAAACACTAAACATATTTTATTTTCAACTTTTTGACGTATCGTTTTTGTACGCCCCGTTCAATTAACGAAATAAACAAATGTAATAATGAAAGAGGCTGTCTCTAAATGTATAAATGCTAATTTAATTTAGTGGACGCCACTCGATGGACCGCAAATGAATGAAATGTGTTGTTCTTAGATTAAATATTAGTAGGATACATCGTAGATACGACGACACAAATATTGCTACTTTCTAAATCTGAAAGCTAACGTTAGGTATTTCTTGAGTATCTCAAACTCATGATTTATTATGGAGAACCAAGTTTTTATAAATTAAAGATCTTTCTTGCTCTTTTTCACTGATAAATTTACTTGTTATTCACTTTCTAGTATTAACGTTGTAAATTCAATTGGTCAAGAAACTTATACACAAGACGAAATAATTAATTCATAATTAAATCATTAATAAATAATTAACTTTGAAATGCAGCGCTGTGATTGGCCAATTCGTGACTTAAGTATCCACTTAGCGAGACTTTCTTAATTCAGAAACTGGCCCTAAGTATATTTTAATCATGTTCGTATCTACCTATACAAAATATTAGATCTTTACCCATAATAGTATTATTTGTGGGGCAAATATAAAAGCAATTTTCTGACTCCCCCTTCATTCGAATGTAATAGTTTAATTAATCTAATGTAAGGATCCCTTAACACTGATTAAAACTATTTCTGGTCATCAAACATATTATCGACACCCGAGAAGCTTAGCCTTTATGAGGTCCGACTGAGAACAAGCTTCGATATTCTAAAAATTGCAATCTAAAATAGGATGTTCATCTTGTAAGTATTTTCTAAAGAAAGCTAGCTAAGAGTTGGATACAACTTAGCTCTTCTCTAAAAGATTTTTGTCTGTATTTGACCCACGGTTTGTAATAGAACTAGAGCTCTTAAGTTACTTAGAATTTTAGATATTTATTATATGGAATTTTAGAATTTTTGATAACTTCTCGCCTTTTCCCCGGCTACGACCACGCTGAACAAGTATGAAACTTGAACATCCTATATCGCACATTTATAATTTTAATTTCGAAACATCCTTTCTTGTACTAAATTGTACATATATAAAATATACATATATATATATATATAGTATACTGTATATTATATATAGTGTAGACTATAGTTACGGAGAATTCGTGATGAATGAGAAAGTAAGGGGGTTTCGCTTTTATAAACATGCTTTTTACTATTATTTTTATTACAATGTTCAAGTGATAAGATTAAATGTTTATATAACGAAAAAAGGCTATATGTGAATTAACTTTGACAACGAAACAAAAAAAAAATTCAAACTTCATCTTCACAAAATTCCGTTTTAGGAAATTTGACCAAAAATAAGGAGAACAAAAAGACTGGGATTCCCGGATTATTATAATTATATTTTTGACAAAAACACTACTGGATGGACTCTTGCTTAAAACTTTAAGGGCTTCTGTTACTATACAGCACCCCCTAAAAATATATAATGTTTGGTAAAATTAACCATAAAATTAATAAAAAGGCATGAAACAATTGCAACGTTTAGAGATCACGCTCTGATCCCTATAAATAGAGAATACCAAAACTGCAATCTATTGAGTGGCCTATAAATAAATCATAAGCTCGCACCAATACCCGCGATAGCTTTTGTAAATGTAATAAATGTTTACATTACACTTTAAGTCTATAACAATCTGAAAGGGCATTTTTATCAAATGAATTTATCTGCCAGACCTTAGTTAGCCCATACTGCATGGGAAGGTGACTGCATTATGTCAGAAACAATGAATTGACATACGATTGAGAATGCACATTAAGAAACTATGACTATAACCCAACTCTAGTATAGGTAAGTTATAGATAAGTTATAGATAACTTACCTATACTAGAGTCGGGATTTATTAGTTTTTTGACGTTACATTGAGAAACTGCATTTTTATGTAATTCGACCCCTAAACTAAATGTTGTAGTAAAATTAAACGTCAAAAAACTGATAAGATACCAGCTCTATAGTCTATACGTCGTATACTCAATGTCTGCCGATAAACTGATCTAACAGTTTGGCGGAATATTGTTATTGTACCTAATTAGCTAATTACTTATGATAAATAAAGTTTAAAAAAAATGAAATGACTCGTAGCGTCGACACTGTAGTTATATTCTGTAATAGCTTCAAGTAAAGAGAATCATCTTTGTTAACGCTTTCTCAATAATATGATTTTAATTTTAAATAAGAAATTGAAGAAGGTAACTCCCTGAGTGTGAAAAAATATAGAACGTTTAAATATTTTTCGTTTCGGGCACCTATATGTGAAATCTCCCTGAACAGCTTCCTTTAAATTGAAAGCTTGGCAAGCTTCTCTTGTCACCTATTTATTAACTGGGTATAAATACTCTTATATCCTCAATTATATCAGACGAGTGCACGGACTCGATGGGGCAATCATCCACCGAACTATCACGAATCAATTTCATATAAATACCAGAACGTAATCAGCACTTATCTCGGGTACAATTTATTCTATTACATCTGCCAACAAAAACTCGTTATTCAATAGACAGATTTACATCTCGATTGAATTTTAATTGAGTAAACGATCGGGTGCACTCTAATAACCGAGTAAGTTAATTATAAAAGGCAATTGATTCAAGGAGAGCGGTGTCGGCGGGTATGAGTAACAGAAAAAGTTTTCAATTTCACTAAAAGGGACTGGTTTGTGTCTCGGAAGTCTCGTCTGGTTATCGGCTGGTAATGTATGAAGTTGCTCGCCGCGGCTTTATTTTATAACTCACTTCTCGTAATAGGGCACGAGTCTAATTCAGTTTACTCGTTTACTCCGCGACGGCTTTGCTAATTTGTAACCGAGCGGGAGCAGTGTGCGACCGCCTTTATGTTTACAAAATTGAAAATTAGCTGATCGAATTTGGGTTACTCAGACAAAATAGAGACAGATCCTGTCATAAAGTCATCCATAAACATGCTTCATAAATTATCATGACAACGATTTGGAACATTTTACAGCGGCCATCAAAGATGCTTTACGACCAATGGGGATGTTACCGAATCATCTCTCATAATTAATACGAGACGTTTGTTTTTATAATGTAATAAAACATCAGCAGATTTCTATGTAAGAACGTAGCATTAAAGTAATCCGAACATTGTTAAGTTATTACCAGATATAATCTTTTTAGGAACCGTAAAAGAGTTTTCGACTCCATATTCTATTACTTATCTAATGGAAACATGCTTGGAATTAAATTATCTGTGAAATTAAATGGGTAGTGGGATATTCTAAATTGGTTGGTGCAATTAAAGCGACAGCTTTTAATTAATATGTCAGTGTGTGTTATTATAACAATGGCTTCATTACATACCGCAGCGTTCTCATCCAACCTGATATAAGATTAATAAATAAATCCTAAAACAATTTCCGACAGTTATTTACCAACTTATTGGTATTTTTTCAAAACAAATCATAATACATAATACATAATTAATTTCAATCAAGAAAAATAAGAGAAAACACACCAAAACTAAACTTAAAATTCTAGTACGCGGTATAAAAGTAGCGTTTTCCACAATTCGAATCGACTCAGACATTTCAAATAGATAAAGCGATATCTACCAGTTTTAAAGCAAACTTTATAGTTTTGTTTTTGGCAGTTTTGACAGAGCTTCTGTCTACTTATTTGTTCCTTCACTTGCATCTAACTGAGGTGAAACTTTTAACTTCTTCGACGTATATTCCACCTTACTGTCTTTCGATTCTTGTTTATTATCTTGAGACTGTTGTTTTTCGCATTCTATCAAGTTTGTTTTTACTTCTGTAATGTATAGGTATGATAGAATAGTATTGTATCATGACTTTGAATTGTAACAATAAGAATAAATTACATCATAATCTTTTATCACCGTGCTGATAAGCTTGGAAATGTCCGAAGAGGTTGTCAAGGAGACACCTGTAAACAATAAACAGAGAAATAGCCAGAGTAATCGGCCCTCATCATCGGCACTCGACTGGCAGACAATGGGGCAGATCCTGATACGGGCTTAACCGAATAGCAGCTAACTCGATTATGCGGCCATCCGTGATTGTGTTTGAGTCTATTAATGTTTGAATTGCGTTATATTATTGCGGCGGTCGAGTAATCCAATAGAGATCGTTATTAACGAAATTTTGCGTGCTCTATATGTTTAGAGAGATATTGTA
Source organism: Ypsolopha scabrella (assembly GCA_910592155.1). Lineage (NCBI taxonomy): Eukaryota > Metazoa > Arthropoda > Insecta > Lepidoptera > Ypsolophidae > Ypsolopha > Ypsolopha scabrella. The sequence continues at coordinate 14,988,093 of OU342961.1, read as the reverse complement.
ACGGTTTGAGGGTTCCACTCAAATTAGTTACGCGTTCGGTTTTGTCTCTGAGCCTTTATATAAACTTTGATATATATATTAGCTTCAAATTTAATTTTTGTTAAGAGTAACTCGTTAATTTATTAACTAAATCGAAAAACAAAGCAATTGAGACAGAAGAAATATGGCTGCTACATAATAATATGAACAACATAGTAGATTTGATACATTATTTACAAGATATTTATAATGCTCAGTTTGTAAAAGGAGTTCATCAGAACAAACCTGCTTGAATAACAAAGCGAAGTGGAGTGAGGAAGAGTCATGTCTTTAGTTAGAAGAGTGCGAAGCCGACACAGCTCGCGCCGACCATCGCTAGATTAAAGAACAACTTAAAGGGAAGCAATCTGCTAAATAAGTGCCGGTGTTGTCGGCTGGGAGTGAAAGGAGCTCTACTTCCGTTACAAGTAGATACCGATGAGTCCTATGATGATTTGGTATGCATATTATGGAGCAATTTCAAAATATGCTAGATGTAAAAAAATTTTGCGTACTCCATAATGTGTACGTATGAGTTTGTAATATTGTTCCATGCGATAACTATAACTTTCTATACTATTCATAACGGAATCAACTTTTCATGATGAAGAAGGTCCATTATAACGCTATTACTATGCTCTTATATTAATTAAATTAAAGTTTTATTGGGCAGTAAAAGTATGTTTATGTGACAACGTTAAAATATTGTAATTACCATTAGATGTGATAAGTTCGGCTTTACAATGTTTTTTTTTGTTACGTTTTATTTTGAAACCATTAACTCTTTTGATAATTTGATTATTAGCTTTTGTTCAACACGTGAAGAAGAAACTTTGATTTCGTCTTATTTTTATCTAACTTATTGCAATATAAAAATATATAAAGTACCTTTTTAAAAAAAGCTTTTTTAGCTTAACATTAACTAGTCCATGGCTCAAATAAAAGTTAATTTTTAAAGGTATTTTATTTATTATATTATTGTGTTATCCTTAGTGTGTAACATTATTTTGCTCGTTAAACCACGACAGTATCTTAGGGCGTCTACCGTAATGAATGTGCAATGATGTTTCCTACTCTGCTTGGTACAACCTTTCATTTGATATCCATGTCGTCGAAGTTGGATAAGTCCGCCATCTTGGTGCGTTTACCGTATCGGATTTAGAAAGACGTCAATTAGCTCAGCCCAAAAACAGTACCACTAACCTTCTATGCCATATTATTTTGGAATCCAGAAGAAAGAACCCTTTCCGTAAATTTTCATATTGCTCACTCTTTAATACTTCTTGTAGGCCGAATTAAATTGATACGCCGGTTTCGGGCTCATTTTTTCCGCTTGGGACAAACCAACCGATAAAAAAATTGGAGTGATTTTCAAAAATAAAAATAATAGAGCTCCTTTTTCGTCAATGCTAGTTGCGTGAATTATTTAGCTTCTCGTCTCGTTACTTTAGCCAGCGTTTCCGCAGGTGTGGCAATCATATTGTTGCTCTCCCACACGGGGCCCGGTGTCTGGGGGCCCAGGAGGGAGCCGGGGCCCCCGCGTCGCGCCGCTTATTCTTTAATCTCGCTGATGAATTATGATTAGCGGAGTGCACTCAATCCCATTAGTGCTGTCTGCCTGAAGATTTGCTTTGTTTTGGTTAATTAATGCCTTTGAGTGCTGATTAGGATGGACTTTGATAATGGTGACAATTTTCATTACCAAGCGAATTACAGAAATTTCATTCCTAAAAATTTGATAACCCACTTGGGAATCGCTCAAGGCAGAATTTCCAGGTGTTTTATACACATAATGCAAATAGGACGTTTTATGTAATTAAGCTGCTGCAAAACTGCCTCGACAAAAAAGCTTCACCTACGTCCGACACTGTAATAGTTCGCTATGGGACCACAAACTCCGATTACACAAACACAGTGCTCCCGAAACGGTGCTGTGAAATTTTAACGTGTAATTGATTATGAAGGCCACTAATGGGTGAATATAGTTTCTAATTTGGAGTGCTGCATAAGGGTAATTGGTCTCTGCTCGGGTCTGCTGTGAATCATTAACGTTGGTTGGGGACCATGGCTGGAGGTGAGGTCTCAGGACGCTTGGCCCGCCAGGTTTGAAGCATCCTTCAATTTGGATGCATAAATGCAGTTTCAGAACGCATTTATGCTGACTGCCGCGGAGATGAAAATGTTTGTGAAGGATGTAGGATTGTGTAATTATAATAATTACAAGATTTGAGTTTTTCATTGGGGTTTAGCTTCGGTTTTAGATAGATATCGTTGATTAGGCGGATCTCAAAATCAAATCAAATCAAAATATTTATTTTTGCAAAATAGATACATAAAGTATACTTTCTACAAGTCAAAAATATGCAGCATATAAATCTGCAGCATATAAATAGCGAAATGATGATTGTTATGTTTTTCGTTCGTTTAAATATTTACTGCTAAATATATTATGTATCCTTTTTTAATACCATAAAAGGAATGCGCTTGAGAAAAACATTACGTATTTTTGGTTATTGTCACCGAAAGAGTTTTTTCAAAGTTCATTGAACAACAATCGTGCGTATCGACGACTATGGAAAGTCAATCTTAATCGACGGATAGGTACGTTTTTTGGTCTGTCCGTCTAATCTGCGCTGGCTCCATTCGATATGGCTTGTTTTGAAGTTCATTCCTAAACGATCCGGTAAAATGGAAAGTTTTCAAGTATTCCAGTGAGATAATTGGATTGGCATATCATATAAGTAATCATTTAATCTATAAGCATCAATAGAAACAATTAAAGCGGCAAAAATGTGATGAAGTAGATAAGTAACTTTATTTTGCTCTGTTTTATTTCTTTTCGAGAGATCTCAATGGCTCAAAAGTACTAAAAGAGTATTACAAAAATACTTATTTAAATACTTACTGACTACTTACTGATGAATAATTTTGATTAATTTCATTGATATCTATGTATATAAAAAGATAAGTGATATACCACTCACTCACTGACTCAGCAAGAAATCACCGAACTACCTATATTTACTCATATCTAACCTACAAAGTTGAAATTTGCCAGGTAGGTTTCTTATGATACAAAGCACTCAATAAGAAAACCTTTTGTGAACCTTCAACTTTGTTAAACCTTTATTGCGGGTAGAGCCTTGGACAAAGAAGCTAATTTATTATTTAAATTGTTCAAAATATTTTTTTTTAAATATGAGGAAATTACTAGTTAATTCTCAAGTTTAACTGGAAGTAAATTTGTTCGAAGGTTATCCCAACTTAATTAAACAACTAATACTTTCCTAGGGTGTATCATTTAGGAAGTAGTTTTCTCGACAAAGAGGCAGAAACTGTCCGAGTGTCTACTGTCACCGCGGTTGTAATTATTCACGAGTTCACGACTCGTCCCCACAAATGTCCGATTGGCAACACCACTGATCACTATGGTAGCTCAAGTACCTTATTTTATACAAATAAGGGTGATTGTCAAACGATTTGAAGGTCTAGTTAGAGTGGTCATTGTGGGTGATAAAAACCTCGCTCTGATAATGGACGTGACTTATTGTTCGCCACTACTTTCCTAACGAACGGAAATACGATGGAATTTAAAGAAAGGTTCCGTGAAACTGTGTACACTTACAGCTTTTTAAACAGACCTTAAAAATCGAATATGAGTACATAAATTTGGATAAAACGGTTTATATTATGCTTATTGCCGTATTTATGATAAATAGATAGACAAAAAGATAACTTTAAACGATTTCCAGTTTAGAAGATATATGATAATGGTGAAAATTATGAAATAATTTTCCTTCAAAGCCAACTTTTCACGCAGTTTAGTTATTTTATATATTTTTTTAGTTTTGATATTGAGTTCAGGGAAAATTTATTAAATTTCGAACGCAGCTCCGCCCGCGTTCATTCAATCTCTGCCAAGTTTTTGTATGTAGGTATGTTCCGTTTAAGCTCGAGAACTACCTAACAGATTTAAATGCGGTATTTTTATTATCATCTTAGTGACCGTGGTCAACATATAGGGTGGTCATAACGCCCAAGCCGAAAAGGAGCCGCGGGCAACGGCTAGTTTCATAATGTATGCAAAAGTAATTTTGACTATCCATGCAAACGGACTCGTATTTGGTAACAATATTTTTCTTAATTTCGCAAAAATCTCTGATAAGTAGTATTGTCACCATGTTATATATAAAAAAATACTGCAACAAATAGCCACTCCATGATACTCTAGACTAGAACCACAGCCAGCGTGATACCAAAAGTCCCAACCTTAGTGATAATAATAAAGTAGTAAAAAAGTCGTGTCTCTCTCTACATTGAACATGTTCTTTATTAAATACATAGGTAACACTAAAAGTTTCCGGAACTGGCCACTTACATAAACAATATTTAAAAATTTATTGCAACATTTGAAAATAGAACTCTTTGGCTGTAGAATGCAGTTTGTTTCATCTGACTGTCTTTTGTTTTTACCTTGTGGCGCCATTTAAAAAATTGTGTGTCTGCATCAACATGGATTTAACTCGGGAAAATTTTCGTAGTATGATTTTCTACGATTTTAAGTGTAATTTGACAGCTCAACAGAGCATCGCTCGGCTTGAAACAGCTTTTGGCAATGAAGCACCATGCAAGACGACTGTTTATAGCTGGTTTGCAGAATTCAAGCGTGGTCGTATCAATCTCAGTGACGAATCTCGCGATGGTCGGCCGTCCACCGCTGTGACCAACAAAAACATCGATGCTGTGCGCCGTATGATTGAAACAGACAGGCATGTGACCTACCATGAAATTCGCGCATCCTTAGAAATAGGCATGAGTCAAATACAATCAATCCTACACAAACATTTGGGTGTGAGAAAGCTGTGCTCGCGGTGGATCCCACACAACTTGACCGAGGCTCAAAAAACGGACCGCGTCACTTGGTGCAGTGCCATGCTTACCAGATTCAATGAAGGTGCGTCAAATTTGGTGTGGGACATAGTGACAGGTGACGAAACATGGATTTATTGCTACGATCCCAAAACAAAGCAGCAATCGAGCGTATGGGTCTTTCAAGATGAGCCGAAACCAACCAAAGTGGCGCGCGTGAAAAGTGCATCTAAGCGGATGATTGCTTCTTTTTTTAATAAAACTGGACACGTGGCTACTGTTGCTTTAGAGAATCGTCATACCGTGAATAGTGACTGGTACACGACCATTTGTTTGCCGGAAGTTATTGACGAACTCCGTAAAAATAACCGTAAACGCCGTATCATCCTGCACCACGACAATGCTAGTTCTCACACGGCCAGACAGACAAACGACTTTTTGAAGACGAAAAATGTAGAACTCATGAGTCATCCTGCATACAGTCCCGACCTGGCACCTTGTGACTTTTTTCTGTTCCCAAAAATTAAGAACCAATTACGCGGTCAACGATTTTCATCACCAGAAGAGGCTGTCGAGGAGTATGAAAAACACGTTTCAGAGGTCACCACAGGGGAGTGGCACAAAAGTTTTCAAAACTGGTTTGATCGAATGAAAAAGTGCATAGACGCCAAGGGAGATTATTTTGAAAAACAATAAATTAATTTTGTACCTTTAATAGTATTTTTTCATATTCATTCCGGAAACTTAATCATCGTAGTAATAATAAAGAAAATCGCATTCCTGGTCAACATATAGGGTATACGCGCAAATAAAATATACATTGATTGAAATACACCTCCACGGATGCGAGGCGGCGGAGAAAAGATAGTAGCTAAATACATATTATATATAAAACATAATGCGCCTAGAACGGCCAAGACTAAATAGTCCACCATTGAATATGCCAACCGCTCAAAGTGGCGATCGACACAGATTGACAGCCCGAACGACCGCCGACGGTCCACGAGAAAAAATCCCAATATGTTTTTATGAAATCATAAAGATGTCTGAATGCAAGCCGGACATTCTGATCTGGTGGCAGCCGGGACGTTTTATTGAGATGTTCCCCTTCTAGCTTAGCGTCGTCGTTGCTGTTGGAAACTGACCGTCATGCGCGACGCATCGGATCTCAAACTGCTTGCATTTACTTACAATACTGATTAATGTGCGGAAGTGAACGTAAAGCATTATTTGAGTCTGATTTTTCACTGTTTTTAGGCGACATGTTGACAACAAATAAAGTTTAACTTTTGATCTTTTTTATTGAACTCAAGTTATTTACGTGGGATGGAATTAATATAAAAAACTTATAACATACCAAAAGTTACCGCTATATGGGTTTTATAAAATACCGTTCCAGAAAGGAAAATAAAAAACCTACCTATAAAAAATATACCTTCTTTATATATGTCTAATGTGTAATGAAATGGGTATTTTAAAGAATTTAGTGGCGGTCAGTTATGTTGTGACTGTAGAGCGTGCGTCTGAAAAATAAGAGTTTCATTCCTGTGATTTATTTCGAGTAATTTGAGTGAATAACCGCTAATTAGCAGTTTCATGCATGTGCTACAGAGCGATTAAAACACACCCTGTGACACATGGCGCAAGGTTATTTAATTTTGATATGAGTGCGACTCAAAATAAATTGTTCACATTTTTGAGAATTCGTAAAGCTAATCATTGTTTAATTTTATTACTTCGCTCACTTAAAAAATCGTAATAAATCTAAAATAGTAGTAGTAGAGCAGAACCAAGTAAATGAAAAACGTTATTTGCATATAGTTGTTCTGTAAAGTTCTTTTTAATTATACTAAAAAAAAACAGATTAAAACTGAAGTTAAATGAGAGATCCATACGTTTTTATGATAGAATTGATCGGGTAATTTAGTTTGCTTGGCTGAATTAATTAATGAATCTACCAAGCTTAAGTCTATTGCTGGGGTTCCGTACCCTAAGGGTGCCAAACGGGGTCTGTCACAGATTCCACAGCTTCAGCCGTAATGCGTAGTCAGTTGAAATTTTCACTAATAAAAAAAAGGTGAAAAACAAATCCCCATGAAAAGTACACCTTGAAAAATGTAATTTTTTGTAGGTTATTTTTTTCAGCACACAAAAATTTTAAATTTGTTCAGATTTTTGTACACACTCTAATAAAGTATAACAATAAATTGTAAAAATTAGGATTTCGTACTCAAAGGTTGCCAAATTATAACAGATTTTATCGTATCTAATGTGATAAGGGTTCCTGGCCCGTTTTTTGTAATGGTACGGAAACATTTGTGCGCGAGTCTGACAGGCACTTGGCCAAATTAATCCATGGTATGTCACTGGAAATGGTGTAAGCTTAGCTCTCAATACAAGCAACTGTAAATTACACCACATCCTAAAGTTACGGTTAAAAGTAGGTACACATTAGTCACTTCCACAATTAAACGGTTTCCTTTCCCGGACAATACATAATCGGCATAGTTTCCAAGTTTCAAGCGTATTTCCGGTCAACATTTGCGCCATTATTCGATGACTGCTGATCGGAAGTACTCTCCAAAATACACAAATACCATAATTAGTTACGGAGTCTAAAATGGACGTATTGTTTTCTTTTCAGTCATTAAATAAGAAATCTTATAGTAAGTATCTGATCTTGACAACTGACCCGTAACAAAACAAAACTAAATTAGATAGTTTACTTCAAAGGCCAGGTTTGGTGACAAAAAAATAATTTGCAAGCACCCTTGCGCTTGCGTCGTCAATTGCCAAATTTAATTGAAACCTGTCGAAATTTCAAATTTTAATTAACCGTAACACTGACTGCTTGCAGGACAGACTTTTTTCTCAGCCAATACAATATGGCCTCAATTACATTGTTTTTTGTTTGCACTTTTTATGGCGTATAGTTTTCTATACTTTGGAATGGTTTCGTGTTTCACGTTCTAATTAACCGGTTGAGTGGTTGCGCTAATTTTGTCAAGGAGTGTTGCAGTCAATTTTCACGCTTATGGGTTTTATACTGAAACATAAACTGCCTACTACTTGTACTGGGTGCAGATTGCTGTGACGTGATTGGACGAAATGGCACTGCACTGTGGAACGGAATTGTTCGTTTGTTTTCTGCTTATTCAAGACTTTACTTAGGGGTACCGGTCGTATTTAATTTTCAATTATTTTAATTATTACCGACTGCTTATATTAAAATATTATACAGCGAGAAAGCAAAGTGTTGACTGTGACTTGCATTTCACATGTTTACACTTGGAAACACTTCTGACAACCCCTCGAGGTTTAATGTCGTGATGATATATTTTGCCGAGCTATTTAACCTATAAACTTACGACGACAAAAATTTACTATTTTTTTTTTAATAGTTACAACCCTTACAATTTAACCCTTAATATTATTGTTATATGAACGAACTAACTGCTTAAACTTTTAAGAAACTGTATTGGGGATTGCGATTTTGAACACAAAGGAGTGAGTTTCCATATTCATATGAAGCTTCTTCGCATTCTTTAAAATCAGCATTTGTATTATGTCGCGAAGAAAAAGTTGATGCTAGACTCGTTTATTAGAATATATTTATAAAATATAAAAATAATATTAATAATATATTTTGTGTTGGCAGTGCGAGAGGCGAGGGCCGCAGCAGGCTAGCGGCGGCAGTCCCGGCTTGCAGTCCGGCATGCTCAGCATGGAGGTGACCAAGGAGGCGCGCGCGTCGCCGCTGCCGACGCCGGCGCAGCCGCCCAGCGCCAACGCGCCCGCGCAGCAGCCGCACCAACCACAGGTAATCAACGAATAAGCAATCAAGTACCAGTTATTCAAATCATATTCAGGGCTCCGCCCGCGTTTATTAAATCTATGCCCTGTTTTCTGCTTGGGCATTATTTTATGAACATCCCTTATAGCCCATGTGTTGACCAACGTCACTACGGTGATAATACAAAACCGCATACAAATCCGTTAATTGGTTCTCGAGTTCCATAGAAGGCATAACGTGATCCCGAAAAGAAACCAAGATGAGCTTACTTTACGAGCCCAAAGCGAAAGAAGTAAAAACAGTAAACAAAATCAAATTGTTTTAGATATGCGCCGGCTGCAGCAAGGTGATCACGGAGCGGTACCTGCTGAAGGCACTGGACCAGCTCTGGCACGAGGACTGCTTGAAGTGCGGCTGCTGTGACTGCAGACTCGGGGAGGTGGGACACACCCTGTATACTCGGGCCAATCTAATACTCTGCAAAAGAGATTATCTGAGGTGAGATAACGATTTTAGTTTACAAATTGCAAATTTCCGATAGACTGCCCCTGGAACACAACAATTGCGTTAAGAAGGTCTACATTAGAATGCTCACTGTATAGTCCATGGGCCAGCTGTAATTTGGGGGTAGTAATTTTAATTTTCACCGCAGTTTGACAGGTTTGTTTGGATGTCAAATAATTTGCACCTCACAATACGAGTGCGGAACACTAGAAACATTAATGGTGAATAACAACAATATACATAACAAAGCAACATCAAGGCTACAGAAAAAGGCGCTTAAACGGTGGCAAAAAAAATGGCACCGTCTGCGTACGTAAGAGTATGTCCTACAATCTGATATAATTTAAAACTTGTATGTTGTACGTCTTTAAGTAAGAGCCCAAACCAATAACGTTTAAATAATGCAACTTTTTCGAGGTTTCTTGTATGGGGACCACCTTTAAATTGTTTTTTTAATATTTAATTATTTGTCGTTGGTAGAGCCCATACTAACACGTATTTTGAAAATTTCAACTTTCTACTTATTACGGTTGAGGTTGTAGAACCCTGTAACAGACGGACAGACAGACAGACAGCAGAGGTTTAGTAATAGGGTCCGGAACCCTAAAACTTATGGTAGCCATCTCAAAGTGATAGCTAATAGAAATGTGATGCCCTTTTTTTTCTATGGCCTTATTTTGTCTTGAATCTCTCATGTGGGTATTAACTAATAGGGTTTTATGAGCTGATTGTCAAATAAAATCCCTCACATAATTGCATTTCAGCCAGTTTCTTAAAAAAACAAAAATTAAAAACATTTTTAAAACACACTAAGTTTGCGTTCCTCCGAGTAGAAAACGGCTTAAAGAATTTTTGTAATACGTAGGTCAAGGTACTCGTTATATCCTCATGTCTGCCGCTTTAAAGACTTAGTATATTTTTACAATCAGTTCATGCAGCCCTTTCTTTGATAACCCACACGAAAGGTTACAGAAAAAAATTTCCATACCTACAAAAAAGAAGAGATCATTATGTCTTTAAGCTACCACTTTGAGATGGCTGTTATATTTTGTTGACATCCTAATAAACCTAACTACGTCGGGAAGCAAAATTACTACTACCTCCAAATTATACCAACATGTTGGCTGTCTCATGGACTAACAAGTGTTGAGGTCACGCATGCACTGATTTATTAAGAGGCTTTTCTGAATATTCTGAAAATTGTCTTCTATAAATGTTCTCTACAATTATATTTTAGTCATGTTTAAAATATATCCACACTGACGTACTGATTGAATTAATTAATCTTTCTACGATAGCGGAGCCTTGATAGATTGTACAGTCTATTCACTTTACTAAAATTCTCAATGTCAATTTTCTCAGAAACAGCATTAAAAAAAAAACGTTTTATTGCAGCTATAGAGTTCTCGTATATTCTAAGGAGCTCTAATTTTATTATTTATTGTTCAATCTGCTTTAATAAAATAATGTTTGTTATTTTCACCAGGTTATTCGGTAACACCGGATACTGCGCCGCCTGCAACAAGGTGATCCCCGCCTTCGAGATGGTGATGAGAGCCAGGAGCAATGTCTACCACTTAGAATGCTTCGCCTGCCAGCAGTGCAACCATAGGTGAGCTTTGATGAACTTTTAGTTCGAAGGCGTCGTCGCCATACCCAAAAATCTGGCCTTGAGGGTAAAGGAATGCGTGGTCTACATTTTTTCAATAATTGAAATCTTTTTCAGCGTCTCCTATAATAATATTATTCTCTATCTCTAGACATATTTATTTTGCTTCTTTTGAAGAAAGTTCTTTTATTCTGGATACTTTTGAATTAGTTAATCATACATGAGTAATCGTATATCTCATAGGGTGGTCTAATGAAAGGCGGTCACCGAGTAATGATTGTCACAATTGCAATAATATAGTATTATTAGAAGAGAACGCCAGTTAAAAAAAGCTAGGTAGGGTGTATTTATTTCTACAACAAAGTAAAAACTCGAAGAATTGAATAAAATTATTCCTATGTTTTGAATTGTTGTTAGTAATTTTTCATAAAGCACGCATTTAAAAAAAATCAGGTTTAAAGTGAGGCAGGCTTTATTTGCCGTCGGTATCTTATTTTGAGTAAAAAGGCCATGTCTAAAGCACCCGGAATAGAAGAGCGTGTGTGTGGACTTGGCCTGTCGGAGTTCTTTGCGCAAAGTAATCCGGGGCTTCATTTTTGGAAGCTTGACGCTGCCTAGTATAAGTCCATCGGCAATAACAACGACTGGCGGGAGACCGCAGCATTGCCATCGACGGTGCTGCCCCCTGCAGAGCTGCGGGATGTGTTTTCATCGTTTCCTCAACACCTGTGGAGCTCATTCTCAGTATTGTGATTTAAAGACGTAACAACGATAAAACATATTTCAAAAATAAAAAAACAACAGAAAATATACAGTTTTCCGATACGATTTATAAAAATATTTTATTATAATATTAAAATATATTTATTTACAAAACTATAAATCGTAACAAACTATTAATATTATATTCCGCATTTTCCGCACTTTTACTATAAAATATTATACGATACTCGTGCGAGAAACTTTTTCTCGACTCGTGTGATTGCAGCACTCACCTTCGGCTCGTGCCGCAAACTCACACTCGTCAGAAAACGTTTCATCGCTCTCGTATCGTAATGTACTATTAAGTTTGAGTTTGACGTCTTCCGTCACTGTTGTAAATAGTACACTCTAAGAGCGTCTAAAAAAAGTTATAATATAACTTTTTCAAACGCTCTTAGTTTGTACCATTTACAAAAATTACCCTTTAAAAATACCTATATACATACAGCCGCTCAGAAGGGTATTTTCTCTTATTCATTGGCGCTGTATTCGACGCACCTTTGGAGGTAACTTTGCATGCAAATGTCAGGCCCTGGTCTGGCCACTTCGCGCGCTGCCCACTAAACAATATCTGCTAGATTTCCCTTGCGCACTTTTAAAGTGCCTCTTTCTGTATCCATTTGTGTAAATTTTATATTTATTGAGTGTTCGCTCAGCCAAATATTGCTTTTTTTTCTATCTTGCTATAGAAAACTCGCAAAAATACTTCTTGTTGTAAATAAACCAGAAGAATTTATATTTAATATCACCAAAAAAATAGTACTACTACACTGTAATTACATCATTAGCAGGTCGCATCCGCCTACTTACAGATCTAAAGTTCCTTTTGATATAAAATGGTTTTATTGTATCATACATTATTTAAAAAAATTGAATACAGTTTAAATCTGATAGACCATAAGCTTTCTTTTAGAAGTGTCTCGAGATAGACTAAAAATTGCGAAGCAAAATAGGGCCTTAAATTTTTCATTTGCTGTGACTTAAACAAAAAATAAAACCGGCCAAGTGCGAGTCGGATTCGCGCACGAAGTGTTTCGTACCATTATCGATCATATCGGGCAACAAAATCATGTCTGTTGTATGGGAGTTCGCAGGTCCGACTCGCACTTGGCCTGTTTTAGTATTTTTTGTTATAGCGGCAACATAAATACATCGTCTGTAAAAATTTCAACTGTCTAACTATCACGGTTCATGACATACAGCCTGGTGACAGACGGACGGACAGCGGAGTCTTAGTAATAGGGCCTTTGCTTACCATTTGGGTACGGAACCCTAAAAAAGATAAAACTTATTTTGTCAAAACCGAATTAAGTAAACAAACTAACAAAATTGGTATTATTGCTTAGACGTACATATGTTCAGACCAACATACCTGAAATTCTTGATAAATACCCACGTAACAAGATAACCAAATGTTTTGAAGTCGGTTAAATATATTATTATAGTTTGATAAAGCATGCTAAGTCCCTGAAATTATATTAAGATAATTTTGGTTACTTCATAAGTGTAATTACCATATTTAAAATATGTACAAAAGAGAACATACCTAATACATGAGTGGATATGAAAACGTAATTTGATTAACTTCGCACGATAGGAAAAATTCGCAAAGTTAGCTCCTCAAATTGCGAATAAATGTGTTTATAGCAAAGTTGTTCAGCTGAGAGAATTTAATCTTCTCCTGAATTTTCTTTACACATAAACAAAGACTTTTAATGACGATTTTGTCTTCTGTCTGTATCTTTGATTGAAATTTTATTTTATTTTGTACGAGTTTTGTAGAAATTCCAGAAAAACCTCGTAATTTCACTGATTACGCGTGCCTGCTGCGTACGAAGCGTGCTTTCTTGACAATATAATTGAGTTCAAAATCACTTTTAGGGTGGTTGTGTCCCATGGTAACTAATAGCTCAAAAAAAAACTTTTATATGAGAGTTTTGGGAGATAACTTGTGCCATCCAATTCCTTTGTCCACCTAAAACTGTGTCAAATCCAAATGCAGAGGAATACAATTGCTAGCCCCCATCTTGCATTCAGCTAGGTGGCAATCGTACTGCTCTCGCTTAAATAATAGAAAGGTCGCGCAGATTGAAGTCGTTCCGAATGGTTTATATGTCACTTGTGGATCCCGCCGACTCGACTTGGGACGGAATCTTGCACTATTACGTATTTATTCGACTGCCTGTTGAGTGCGACAATGTTGTGTAAAGGATGAGGTTGGATTGAGTGGATGATGGGTCGGCGTTCATGGTATGCTCTAGCGTAAAGTAGAGCGTATAGAATTATATTTTTTTGGCTTTTCTTTTTTTCATAATTGTTTTATAGAATTAATTCATCCATCAACCTGTTTCGTCCACTACTGGGCATAGGCCTTTCCAAGATTTCGCCACTTTTTGCGGTCCTCCGGAAAGAAATGCCCATACTCACACACTGATGTAAGTTGGTGAGCGCGGTGCTGAACTTCTCGCACCATCGTGTCACCGCTACCCGTCCCTGATCTGTTTTTCATAAGGCCCGGTAATTTGGGATGGACATACCGCCATCAATTGGTCCCAGGCGATGACCTGGGGGGAGGGGGAGTATACCTCCACACCACAGTCAAGCCCAGTCCCAGCTCTACCACCTGGTGATCAAATTAGTCTTATTTTGGAAAGAAAGCTTCAGTAAGATTGCTCTGAAGTACTCTCTATGTCGGCTTGTACAGAGCAAGTACGCGATTTCTAGGAGCAGTGCAAAACTGACTTCGACGCCAAACGTGATGAGCCAAATTTTTGCAAATTTTTTGTGTTGAAAGTACATCTAGGAAAACGAAAATTTTGGAGGTACACCACAAATTAAAAATCAGTTTTTAAGTAATATTAATCAACATTTATTATTAATCATTACCCTTACTTACTTATAAAAAATTAAGTTTAAAAGATAACCTCATTTTTTCGAGGCGCACCAACTAATGACCACGGTAGACCAGTGTGCCGCAGTACACTGAGCTAAAAGATTGACCACCCACGGCCATTCACTACAATTATGTAGACGGTATACTCACGAGCACTCAGTGTGCATGGGGGTTACTGAAAGATCGGCTACATTTGTCATTTTCATGCACATCAGCGTCGAAGTAGTCACCATGACTGAAAACGGTCGGAACCGATCAACATCATCATCATGTCAGGATTTATCATAAAAGTTTATTAGTTAGGGCATGTGTTGAAATAATTAAAAACCGTCAGCTCTTTCTTAAACTTTCAAAATCAGAACAATTTAATTCCCGTTAAAATCAAACAGTGATGATAGGTTAATCGTATCTCTCGAATATAATGCAGAGTTCCGCTCAATCAGGCTAAACAGAAACCTAAAACTGCGATGAATTTCACCGATCAATTAATTAAATTTGCGTATCAGTTGCGATATGTATCCGTGTTTAACACGCACACATGTTTGTACTCGTATTACAGTGCGGCAAACTATTAAATATCACGTACAAATCAATTTTGAGGCCGCTAGAAATCTGAATCCAATTTGCAGGCTGTCCGATCCGTCGCGTCTGCCGGACGAGGCTGATATCAGGAGGCGAATATCACTAAACGGCTAAATAATTTAGTAGCAATCTGGCGGCAGCAAAGCGACGCTAGCGCCCGCGGCGCGGCGCGGCGGCGGGAAACCGCGTGGCTGACCTACTCGTAACTATGACGTGCAGCCATTCGGAATCAAGTTTCGGAGATGAGCTTCTACAGATTTCATCTTAGCTAGCTTTAATTTTCAACTAGGTATCTATTTTAGGTAGTTCTAAATCAATTTATAGTGGGAGGGTTAACATTTATGGTATAATTCGTTTTATTTTAAAAGTTCTGGTTTTAAGTTACATCTACATTTATTTATACTAAAAATAAAGTAGTAAAAAGTCGTGTCTCTACATACATACAAACAAATACTCACGCCTGTCCCCCAGAAGGGTAGGCAGAGATTACAGATTTCCATCTGCTACGATCCTGACACACCTCTTTTTCTCCTACATCCATCGATGTAGTCATATAAGCTATTATTACTTTGCCCTTCTTCAGTATGTCGCCTATTTGGTCCTTTTAGGGCGGCCCTGTCGAGCTTTACCTTCCACATTGTGCAGCATAAATTTCTGCTTTTTTTATTTATTTAATTATTATATTTATAAGATAAATTTCGTGTCTATACATTGAGAAGTTTTAAGAATTTTTGTATGAAATGGGTGTCAGTCTGTCTATCTGCTTATCTGTTGGGTTTTAAGTTTTAACTCGAGAACCAAACAATGAAATGTTCTACCAGCACATATTATGGTGGGCAAAATATCGTTCTTTTTATCTTCCATCAGCCTGTTTGACATAGGCCTTTCCAGGATTTTGCCACTCTTGGCGGTCCTCCTGGAAGAAATCTGCCCATACTCACACACGCTGGGCAGGCGGGTTGGTGAGCGCAGTGCCGAAACCCTTGCACCAGTAACGCCGCTGCCCGTCACCAGTCTGATTTATATAAGGCCCGCCAATTGGGGATGGATATACCGCCATCCATCGGTCCCAGGCAATGGTGGGCCGCCTAGTTTTTTTGCCTGACAGCTGTCCTCTTACTCCCCCCCGAATAACTTTTTTATTTTATTTAGGATTTCCGAGTAAGATGGTGGTACCTCCACAGTCGAGCCTGGCATCAGCTCTACCACCTAAACCCTACCTACCTCTACCTTTTTATCTTGCTACGATCAAATCCATGCCAACCAACGGTAACTATGGCAACTTCAACGCTTTTTTATTCTGAAAAAAAAAAACTATTCTCTCACGCTTCAAAGACCATTTTTCAAGTTAATTTTTTTAACAGTTTCCAGGTAAAAGTTACCTATAGTTTTAAAAACTGGAGTGGTCCAGGATAAAGAAAAAAAAAACAATCTTGAAAATATTAAATAAAAGTATTAGTATGTGATTTTTGAATAAATGATCATTTTAATGCAAATAAACGTAAAAAAACTCAAATTAGTACATGTATGTCTCGTAACTTTACAGACTTAGCTAAATTAAAAAACTGGTCAAGTGTGAGTAGAATTAAAAATTTTAAACTTATCATTACCTAAAAATGTATGAAACAAAACTGCAAAATTAAGTTGGTCGAGTATTCGAGTACGTAACCCTAAACTTAAATGAAAAATCGTCGTTTTCGGTGTTTGTTGTTTAAATACACTCCATCCATCCATCAGCCCGTGTTCGTCCACTGCTGGACATAGGCCTTTCCCAAATTTCACCACTCATGTCGGTACTTCGTCCTCCTCGTCCAGCCGCCCCCCGCAACGTCTTTTAGGTCGTTGGTCCAGCGGGCACGAGGTCGGCCTACACTACGCTTTGCTGTACGTAATAATACACTATACCGGGTGTAAATAGACTGCTACCATTAAATGAAACCACATATTCTACCGACCCTATTGAACCACTTTTCCCAAGAATCATTCCCGCGGAGTTACAAATTAAAATGCGTGAACCCTAACGCACCGACATACGGGCGAGTTTAGAGAGAGCAACCGTGACACAGCTTCAGGTTTTATGGACGACGCTCTCTCTAAACTCGCCCGTATGTCGGTGCGTTAGGGTTCACGCATTTTGTTTATAACTCAATTATTTCCCAAACTGAGGGTGTCCGCGGTTATGATTATTGGGAAAAGTGGTTCAGTAGGGTCGGTAGAATATGTGGTTTCATTTAATGGTAGCAGTCTATTTACACCCGGTATAGCACATAATATGCAGAAAATTCCAAATTACTAAGTAGTTTAGTTTTTGAGATAGACCCTGTAATAAAAATGATCTAAAACTGAAAACTTGTATGGGCCCCGTCGTCATTCCATCTTCCCGTTTCTTTAGTTTTGGAGATATCATATAAAAAATATAAAAAGTACTCTACTCAATGAGTTCTAGACAATGACATCCAACATGGGGTAAGAAAAAAAGTCTTTTTGTTCGGCTCCTTTTTCATTACCCCCAAAAAATAATTTAATTTAATTATTAATTCAATATTCGGTTTTGGTTCAACATTCTACATAACATATCCAGATTTCAGGTCTGTAACTCATTCCGTTTGCAAGCTAAAGACCCGTGAGATACCCGGATGGACAGACTGTTGCCCTTCGGGTACAGAACCCTAAAAAGGCCAATCTAATCGGTGTTCAAATGATGTTAATGTGTTTGGTTTCTCAATTTATGACATTTGAAGAGCCCAAAACATTTAGATCCCTCGAGATTCAAGTTAGGGTGTCCAGATATTTTACGGGTTACCCCGTTTTTGATGACTTTAGAGGTTTAAAGAAACCCGTAATTACGAAAATAAAATACGGAAGGAATTTGAAATCGGTTTCCCCAAACACGAAGTACAAGTTTATTAGAAATTATACTTATTTTTATGTACAAAAACGTTGTTTTAATAATGTCCCGTAAAAATCTAAAACTAGTATTTTTTACGCCGATAACCCTTAAATCAAGTAATGGCAAGTGGCAACCCTATCTGAAGTACATTTGGGCCATAGCTTTGTTTAGTTATGTAATCGATACTAACGCGTAATGAATGCCATATCCGTTCTAAACACAACATCTTCTTTCCGATAAATGCTTCTATAAAAGGTATCGAACGTAATACTGCATTCTATGAGTCTGAGAGTTCATGGATTTCGTGGAAGGGTTCTGAAATATCGCTGTTGTCAAATAAAATATTTATTTTTAAAAGAATTTGCCTTTTTTGTAATTTTTTGCCATAGTCTACCACGTCAAATTTTATGTTTTATCATCAATGATAGGAACTTTAAAATGTTTTACGTAAACTTTACAAACACTTTGCTTAACGCGACCCTCCTGGTTACAGACATACCTTGGGGTGGTTCAGATTCCATGCCTAGGTATTGATTGTATCATGCCTAGGTATGGTATCATTACTTATTCTTTTATCTTGAAAACATTAGACTTGGATATTTTCAGTTTAATTATGCACCACAACTCTCACAGATGATGACGAAGATATTAATTTTTTTTTTCTATATCTCTTTGGGTCCTGTTATCTTATCACGTCACTGTAAGTGGAATCTTTTAAAAGGTATACTATATCGTCTCAAATAGGCGACAAATCGAAGAAGGGCAAAGTAAAAAGTACCCGGAATAGAAGACCTTGTATGACTAGACTGATGGATGTAGAAGAAGCAAAAGAAATGTGCAAGGATCGTAGCAGATGGAAATCTGTAGTCTCTGCCTACCCCTCTGGGAGACAGGCGTGAGTGTATATATGTAGTATGTATGTACGTACATAGTCTCTTTTACTGTTTCTTATTGGTTTTATTAGTCTGTAACACTTACAAGTTCTTATAGCTCCTTCTGAGGTCAAATGTATCGTAGACTTTCTATTACACAAATAATATTGGATTACTCTCTTTGCACACAGTTATTGTTCAGTTTATCTAGTGTATTTATAAGTTTCCTGGTACGGAGGTTATTGGATTCAACCTTTCACATAATTCTGCTGGGATAAAACTGGCACGATTCAACACCCCGACTCCCCGGCAGGTCACGCGGCAGACGGCGTTTGCCTTCTTTTCAGGAGTAAATCATTGCATTTATTCAATTATTATCCTTTAAATCTGAAAAAAATCGTTCGGGGATGAAAATGGGGGTACCGTTGGACTCGACAGTTACAGGGCAATTTTTTTGAATCTTAGACTTTAAACAATTATTTTCCTATATCGAATTACGAAGATCGCCTGAGATCAGCGGTGGAAATAGAAAA
The DNA here is from genome assembly GCA_910592155.1 of Ypsolopha scabrella. Taxonomy (NCBI): domain Eukaryota; kingdom Metazoa; phylum Arthropoda; class Insecta; order Lepidoptera; family Ypsolophidae; genus Ypsolopha; species Ypsolopha scabrella. The sequence goes on along the minus strand of OU342961.1, from coordinate 14,968,768 downwards.
AGTCTGGTTCAAAAAGTTGTCCTTTATCTGCTGAGTCCAACGGTGTTTTAATTTTTGTCTCAGATGATTTCTTCCAGAGGTATAGACTGGGACTTATTTGAATAAATGCAATAGTTGCCCCTGAAAAGTAGGCAATCGCCGCGCCAGAGAGCACCTGGGTGGGTATTCTGACACGTGCGCAAAAATTGCAAAGGCAGATTGCGTGTGATTTTAAAAGGGCTTTTGTACGGATTTGTATTGTTTATCTTGGTTGAAAACTTATAGTGAGCATTCCTTATATCCTATAGTTTTTATTTGATGTGGTTTAGTCACTCTCATTTTCATCGCATGGCATTTATCAAAGTTTGAACAAATATCTAATGACTGACATTACGAGTGAAAAATAATGCCGGAATCGCCCACCAGTTCTCAAATGTTATCTTGAATCGTGCCAAGTTTCATCCGAGCAGAATACAGTGCGAAGTTGGATTCAGCCTCATCCCGTACTATTTTGGTTCGTGTTCACTTCATTTTCGGAAAATACAGTTACCATGACAACCATTTTCTTCTTATTTCAAAGTCATTGGCTTTGATCAGTGTGAATATTGAAATTGTAACGTTACTTTTAGGACATCTTTTAGGCTGTCTGTAGAAAGTCGTCAAAGGACTCGTCCCTTCGTGTGATTTCAAACATCCCGGTTATTGCAACGTCGAACAAATGCAATAAAGCGTTCTAAAAAGCGCAACTTGCACCCAGTCATTAAATTTTCATTTTACATCTTTTCCATTACAAGACAGCAGAAAAAAAAGACGTTGGGTAGGGAAAACCCGTAAACAAAAGTCGGGAACGGGGAGAACAGGAAATAAAGTTAATTAAGAGCTGCAAAATCGACTGGGCTGCGGTGGAAATTGGTCCCTTAAAAAAAGGGACATTTGTAGCTATTGCGCTTAATTTTTGTGACAAGTGAGACAAAGAGTTGTCTCTCCTTACACCCCCTTACCCCTACATCTTTGAGGGGTGTTGAGAGGGGAGATAAAGCCTTGATTGCTCTTATCTTCGTCGGTTCCGGCGGTCAGCAGTCGAAAACGATACCTTTTGTTTCTTCACTTCGGGAGTTGGCATGACGTTATCTCAACCTTGGTTTGCGGTGACCTCGCGACTTGTAATTGTATAGAGAAACTTTTAATTTTAGGCATTTTCAGGGTGGATTCTTCACAATCGACACTACAAATAAATAATTGGTGCAAAACTGAAAACCATTTCGAGATATGGGCTTTCTAAGCATCATATTTTTTTTCAGAATTATATCGTGAATTAATAATGAGAACTTAAAACTAAAAATATGGTAAACACAGGATTTCAAAAACAATTTCCTTTGCTTTTAAGTTCAGATTGTTAAAAAAAAAAACTTACATGCCATGTGACAGCAGACATAAACATGCCAAGCTTTTTTTTTAATAATCCATTGGCAATGAACATCGAATTTTGAAATCCTCAAATGCGACTTATGTCCTTTTAGAATGAGTGAATAAGAAAACATTAAATTATGCAAGAAAAACATAAAATAAAACAAAATGAAAAAATACTTAAGCTTCTTTTTTACGTAGACTTTCAATATAAATATTAAAAACAAATGATTAACTAAAATGAAATGTTGTCGATTGTAACGAAATCATTACTATGATATAATACATAGTACCCAAAAACAACTCTCAGATAAAAACAAAAAAATGTGTACAATAATATATTGTATGCAAAAGATAGATTCTTAAAGATAAATAAAAAGTAGATATAAAACTATTGGGTTACCATGGTCGTGAATTTACGATAGTTATTTTGTAATTTGAGTTTGAGTATTTGAGTAATTTATAGCTCAATTCACGTTTATAGCAAATCCATTTGTTCTGAAGCTCTAAAACATCATACAATTGTTTCTGGATACTTTTAGCAGGAAGCGAGTATTTGGGGGTTATGGTTATTTCTTGTGATTTGGGTACAAATCTCAAGAATCGAAGCATAAGGTGGTAACAGAGGATCTCGGTGCAAAATGCACATCATAATATTGTTTTCCTTACTTTTAAATAAACAATTCGCAAAAAATGCGTTTTATAGCAATTCGCGCAAACTGCTTGTTAATAGTTAGGTGATCACATGAAAAGTATTCGATTTTATGCGTTACATTTTAGCTGCATTACATTACAACTGTAAACACGCTTTTAGTTTGTTAATGTAATGTAAACAAAATATAATAAATTAAAGTACGTAATTTTATTATAATGAACTATTTCCGCAAGTTGCTTTAAAACACATTTATTGCATACTTTTTATTCAAAAGTAAGGAAAACAATATTATGATGTGCATTTTGCACCGAGGTAAAAAGTCACCCGTTAAGTCTGCCGTGATCATTCATTATGATTTTCTCTTCTAACCTAGTTGACCTTGTTGCAGGTTTTGTGTCGGCGATCGTTTCTACCTGTGCGAGAACAAGATCCTCTGCGAGTACGACTATGAAGAGAGGCTGGTGTTCGCCAACATGGCGTACAATCCGCCGCCGCTTGCGCATCTCAAGAGGCAAACCACGCACTTGCCGCCGCCACCCGTAAGTTTCAACGTTTGACACCTAGGCTAGGTGATAGGTGTAATCGATCATACATTCATCTAGTCCGTTATTCGACGATGGGTGGTTTCATTCATTATATAAATTTATTCTCACTTTTTGTTATTAAAAGCACCCGTCATCGGATGTCGGATCGGATCAGTCAGTGTACAATCACACAAGGACGTTAACAAGCAGTCTATCATATCATACATGAATTTAACATGATACGTTAATCATACACTGAAATCGCATAAACGTGCCATTGAGCGTAGATAAGGTGACTTTGGTTGATATGCCCAAATTCATACCGGAGACTCGGTAAGTGGTCAGGACCAGGTTCAATTGAAGTTTCTGTGAAATACGCAAAATAAAATTTAAGCTTCATATATGTACTAATGGATGCGAGGTTGTTCTTAAACAAGTCAAGAGGCATTGAACCTTGGTCCTGACCACTCACCAAGTTTCCAATATGAATTTGGCTATATCAACCAAAATCACCTTAAATGTACATGGAAAAAAGTACTTTTTTTAATGGGTACCTAGTAACTTTCACATCCCTAGTCAATGTTTAACATTTTTATTTATTTTACATTTTCGCAGTCAAGTAACACGATGGGCGCTCTGATGAACGGTTCTAGCCGTGCCGGAGACCTCAACAACAACATGTCTGGCTCATCCCCCGCGCCCTTCGCCCCGCCCCCGCACCTCAAACCCCTGGGCCTTTCGGCGTCTAGCTGAGACTATCGCGCGTGAGATTCGGCCCACCCGTATGCCAAGTATCAAAACTGATTGAGCATACTGTAAGAGTGTGTCAGTGAAGAGTTCACGCTACTGAACAATCGATAAGTGTCAAAACGTTTTACCCGGACTTTCCAAAGATTAGTGGTGAAGCACTTCCATGTGTATTTGGTTGAAAACACTGTAAGGGGTCTCAAGTGTCTCAAAATGTTAGGGAAAGAGATTGAAGAAAAAGTTAAAAAGTGTCGCTTAAGAATATAGCTCGGAGACCAATATTAAAAAGATTATCACCTCTGATGCTAACTGAATCTCAAAATGATCTCAAAATGGACACTAAATAAAATTAGTTAAGTAATAGTGTATAGGACTCTTAATAAAAAAATAAATTAGTAATTTATATTTTTTGTTGTTCCTATTGGAAAATGAACAAGAGCGGGTCATAAGACTGCTGAATCTATTTTATTTTTTATTTTATATCTCAGCGTCATACGTAAATATTATTTAATATTGCAAATTTTAAAGTGCCATAATGAATACACACCAGAGCAAAAATGAAATATGTTATAAATTTATAATCAATCAGAACTATATACAAAAAATCTATCATGTCTGTATGTATTTTATTTATGTAAAAGTCTTATGAAGTTTGGCAAAGCCGTTTTAAGTTTTTCTGTAATTCATATATTAATCTGATTTGTTATTTCGTTTTGTACATCTATCTGTGTAAATTATTGTTAAGTTTATTATTATAGAAAGTAAGAAAAACATTGTTGTAATGTTTCTATTATCTATTGTACATAGCGCTAGTTAAATGTAAGTAGATTAATGATGTTCTTAATGTAAATCGAATTATAATTATAATTATATACTTGTGTAATATTTGAATTTATTAGAAAATTCATGTATTCGGTTAAGATTTCAGACACCTGCTGAGCATTTAAATATAATGAGGTGAAATTGGATCCTTTTCTCAAATCTACAGTAATTTTGTGTAAAATCGTTCTTATCGTAATGTTGCGGCGGTTGCCAATTGAAATTAAAACATCAAGTATATTGAAATCAAAATATGATTTTAGAATTCATGTAGAACAAATTCCTGAACAAATTGTTACATCATTAGTTAGAATTGTCTCAATAATTTTTACAGTTATGATAAATTAATGCATTCCTAATCATAGCAAGATCTTGCATGTCTTGGCATACATAGTTATGTGGTTAAATAATTAAAATGCATTTCGTGGTAGAAATATTAAATGTGACCGGATTTAACCAATGATACGACCAAAGACGTAGCTCATTAAAGCATTGTTCCAATATATTTTGTTTTCTTTAACATCCAAGCCAAATAATAAAAATATTTATTTTCAGTGGAAAAGCCGTTTTGCACACTAGATACTATTAACATTTTACTTCAAAGATTTGCTAATACAAAATTTGTCAGAATCTGATAAAAGTATCTTGCGTATTATGTTTATTTATAACTTATGTACTTATCAACTATATTATAAATAAACATAATGTGTATTAATTTCCACCAAGTGCCAACAATCACAAGCATCAACTATGTATCTTGCATAGAACCGGGTTTAATCATACAGGAATTATAAACAAAAATATATAAACATTAATAATATTTAATATTAAAACATTAATAATATTTAAACATAAATAAACAAAATTACATACTCTATTGTTGATACAGAACAAAGTTCTGTGGTGATTTATTTATTCGACTGACGACGACTACAAGTGGGTCTAAATAAATATCGAGATCTAAATGTTTTTTTTTAATTTCTAGATATACAGGCTTAGATTTTCAAGTATGCGTGGAAGGCCAAATCCGAAACTATATGGAATAGCGAAAAATGCTCAAAAGAGTCTCGGGACCGCTTTTAATGAAAACCAAAACTGCGCTGTTGTATTATGGAAAAAATAATTTCCCTAACAGGGAATCTAACCGGTTGTTTAAAAAAAACATTGTATATTTTTGCATCATCCAATTGTATTGCTTATAAGGATCAAAAACTTGGAAGTTATGTCAAAAGGCAAACGGCAAACTAACGGACAAGACTTATTTTCAATACCTCTACGATTTGCGAGACTCCTTTGACCATTTTTCGCTATTCCATAGTTTCGGGTTTGGCTATTTACGCCCACTTGAAAAAAACATCTTTATATTATGCTCCAACCACTAAGAACAAAGTTCCATAAGAATAATAAGTAAATGAGAAAATGAAAAATTTAGTGGACTAGGCCATTCTAAGTTCCCAATAGGTAAACAATTATTAAGGAAAAATGAAAATTGTTTTTATTCGTTCTGTGTGTTCAGTAAAGAATGTGGTTTTATGAATAGCTACCTACAAATATCACAAATAAATTACTACTATCCTTTTCCTCCAATTAAAAAGTGAATGGGACAGAAAACGATTTCATGAAAATGTGTGGGGATGAGGAGGTGGGCGGAAATGAAAAGGTCTCGCTCCGGAAGCGACGCCCCAGTCACATGACATCACAATGAAGGCATAACGACATGTGTTGTGTTGAGGGTATCACGGCGTCGCGTCGTCGGTCATCAGATATCACGACCTCACTGCTCAAAACGTAGATAAATCATTCACAGAAAATAGAGGGAGAAAAAAGAATTTTGACAAGTTCGTGCATGACACCCCTGTAACATTTACTATATGCTAACATGTACGAATAGATCTCATACTTAAGACAAACATTCGGAATACGATTTTTAAAATTTGAATTCATTTATAATGCACCTTAAATGTTGTTTAGAGTATCCAAAATCATATATTGTTACATAGTAATAATGCCTGCCTCCCAGATAGTCACACTGGGTTGGATTTCCTACCCGAGTTGCAACACTAACCCGTTCAAAAACCAACTCGGGTCGCAACACTGACCGTTCAAAAATATCAGTGTCACTACACCAGTGTCGAATTTTTCAACATCAACTTTGAACGGGGTTCGCAAGTTTAAACAACAATACTAAATATATTGTAAATTTTGATTATAAATAACAATAGAAACATAAATAACATAAATAGGTAACCTAAAATAATTAAAAATATTAAACGAATAAAAACTAAAATAAATAAAAGCTATATGTAAAAAATGTTTGCCAGATCGCCGCCGTCATGTGGCAGAGTCCCCAGAAGGCAGAAATTGCAATTAGTTTTATCTATTGTTGCCTACAAACGCAAGCCCAGTCCCGAGCATAAAAATATATACACAAAAAAATTGTTCCGTAGTACTGATTACTTACCAAGCCCCCAGTATGAATTTAGCTGCATAAATTAATGTCACCTTGTATTTAATAGTTGGTCAACCCTATCTGTATAAATATATCTTTATAAATAAAATTTATGAACAAATTAAAACACGCAACCAATTTTGCAAACAAAAAATACTGGTGGGTTTATTCTATTTTTTCATTTTTTTTCATTCATCAGCCTATTTCGTCCACTGCTGGACATAGGCCTTTACAGGATTTCGCCACTCTTGGTGGTCCTCCTGGAAGAAATGCCCATACTCACACACGCTGGGCAGGCGGGATGGTAAGCGCGGTGCCGAAACCCTTGCACCAGTGACGCCGCTGCCCGTCACCAGTCTGTTTTATATAAGGCCCGGCAATTGGAGATGGATATACCGCCATCCATCGGTCCCAGGCAATGGTGGGCCGCCTGGTTTTATCTGAGAGCTGTTCTCTTACTCTCCCCCAAACAACTTCGGGAGGATTTGCGAGTAAGATGGTGGTACCATCGAAGAAATGGCCGCAGACCTACTTTTCGCTCTTATTATCATTACAATACGGGCGAAAAGTAGGTCTGCGGTCATTTCTTCGATGGTACCTCCACAGTCGAGCTCGGCATCAGCTCTACCACCTAGATTTATTTATTTATTCTATTATCGATACAATTTGTGCCATAATAACGAACACCGAAGATGTGTATTACCTTACCGCTAGATTATACTTTCAGACAGGTAATAGCGGACGTGTAAAGTGAAGAAAGATGTCCTTATTTCCTTTAGTTGCCACCCTCATTGTGGGCCCGCGCCGCCCTTCATAGAAATGTTATCGATGCCATCTTTAGTTTTTTTTTAATTCTGAAAACACTGCGGCCCTCGTTATAGCCATAAACACATCGTAACCGATTATTACAAGCAGCAAAAAGTATGCCATCAAAAACAAAACTTGTAAAAAAACCAAATCTCGCAACTTAGTTCTTCTACCGTAAAAAGTTGTGAGATCCAAGATCCAAGTCGGCTAATTTTTTCAGTCCCTGCTTAAGGGACCTAATGTCTTAAGTTATTACATAATTAACTAACCTAACAACATCTTTTAGTGACCATATCAATATCAAAAATCTTTTATGTTTTAAATAAATAGATTGACTCGGCCATCACACAATGTATCTCACAAGTAATACGTATTATATTAAATTAGATTATTTAGTGCGATTGCTAAGTCAATTTATTTATTTAAAACATAAAAGATTTTTAATATCGATATGGTCATTACAAGATGTTGTTAGGTTAGCTAATTATGTAATAACTTAAGACAGAATGTCCCTTGCGTAGGGACTGAATAAATTAACTGACTTGGATTAACATGGATCTCATAACTTTTTACGGTAGAAGAACTAAGTTGCGAGACTTGTTTTTTTTACAAGTTTTGTTTTTGATGGCATCTCATTTCTTTTTGTAGATACTCACTTTTTTTCCTTTCCAGTACCTTCTACTTACAACTGCAAATGTAACTTTGTAATCCTGTATTAATATGGGATTACAAATTTATTTATGCAGTTAATGTATCTAAAAATCTGGACAGAAATTGCAAAATATTTTAGTTTTTCCTTGATTTATCTAAACACTAATTGTATTCAAATTTGGAACTTCTATGTCTGCTAGTGCCTTAGAGTTTTGATTATCGGTCAGTCAGTGAGTGAGTGACAAACTTGAGAAAATTTGACTAGTTATAATTCTTAAACTACTGGTTCAAATTGAATTAAATTTGAAATATACTGTGTTTGTACAGTGCCTGCTAGGTTAATGAAAATTCAGGCTTCTAGTTTTATCCACAACGAAGTTATAGGGGGTCGAAAATGGACTGAACTGCTTCAAGAAAAGGATAGCACGGCCGTGCCGCTTTTTAGCTCGACTTGGCGGGGGCACTGCCGTGCCCCCAGATAGCCCGTATAATGGATTCGAGACACGATCTTGCCTGCTGTTTATTGTTTAACTAGATATTGTTTTGAGCGATCATGAGATTTCAACATATTAAGTGTACACTTACAGTAAATATACGTCGTTTACAACGTACGGGTTCGGAGAATGTACTTTTATTATTATACAATGAGTTAATATCGCGGATCGCGGAAAATGAACGGACCCCTAATCCGCCATTAATAAGAACCAAATAATCTCGGCCTGTAAAGCTTCCTCGATAGTACTAATCTGTTTCAAATTCAATTCAAATTCAAGGTATATTTTTCCGGAGCCCCCCCAGTATATTTTTTTTGCTATGTAAAAACCTACGAAAAGGGTGCCACTTTCAGAAGGGAGACACAAAAAAACAGAAAGGCTTTATAATTCTGTCAGTGAAACATTCTAGATGGAAATGGTTAAATCAAGATTTTTGACTTCAGGGTTGTATTTAGGAGGTAGCAAGGTACACATCACAGACCACTTACGTAAACATACTCAAAGTCCTCGTACCTAGGGGTTATGTTGGAGGATCCAGGGGGTCCCGATTTATGGTTTTTTGCTTCTATCGCAAAAGCGGTGCGCAGTTATGTCTATGGCTGTTGCTAAAAAAAAAAAAATTAAGCCGATACAATTTCCTACAAGATTGCTCTTATCCATTATTTATATAATTTCAGAGATAGCTAAGGTTAGCGATTTTGAGTAAGGTTTGAGATTAGCTGCTCCTTCAATTGGCGGAAGTGAAGACATGTCGGGTTTACCACTGACTTTGCAAATGTTTAGTTTCTATAATAATTTAGCGATGTCTTCTTTGCTAGTGCACTATACCACCTAATAAAATAATTTGTCTAGTTTTTTGTTTAGTTACAGAAATCTTATAGGAAATTTTATAGGTTTAATTTTATTCTTAACAACTAATTATCTACAGACAGCGTACCGCTTTTGAGATATATTTGAAAAAATCATAAATCTGAACCATCTTCCCCCCCCCCAGGACATTTGAGTTAAGAACTCCTATTCTAAATACGACCCAAAGTCACCATTTCCTTTATAAGAGCGTTCATTGACAGAACTTTTACTCTATCCATTTTAAATAGATGGTCGGGCATTACCGATTTGTAGTCGAAGTGGTCATCATGAGCATGACCAAAACGGTCGGTGCCAATCAATCATAATGTTTTGTATAACGGAACCCAAAAGCACTTCATGTTAGCTGCAGCGAATTTGACTTGATACTCTGAAATAAAATAGTGTAAACTAAACAAAGAATATTCAAATCGAGCGCGATCACAAATAAAGGCGTGACACCCGAACAAACCTTTACAGCTGGCCATCTCGAGCGTGAACGGAACAATGAACCCCGTGAAAAATGGCGCCGGCCGACGGGCCACAAATCAAAACTGGGAACTGTAAAAAAAAAAAACAAATACACCGGGGAAGCCGGCACACCACTCTGATGGCTTCTTGCAATAATTTCCGTTTTCAATGATCGCCGTTTTTCTTTTTCTTATCACCGCCCGAACTAGGATGGTTGGGAATAAATTGAAATACAAAATTGATTGTTGACTTCTCCCGGGTGCTTTATTAATGTCACAAATGGGAAAAAGATTGGAAATTGCCTACAGACGCGTCGACGGATTTGACGATTCCGTTGCTATTCGTACCTATTTATATTTTTCTGTTTATATATTTGTGTTGATGTTCCGATGTTACTGTAAATTTATAGTACCCTTTTGTGACGAGTGTTATGTTATGATGTAACCTTTTTCCTTAAAACAAGGTATTCTACCCATTGAACTCTTTTACTAACGGGTCAACCCTGAAATCGTGTAAAATAAATCAGCTATGCCATACAAAAAAATACATTAAATTAACTAATTCAAAATAATTTTTTCGCGTTTTCAAGCTTGGCCCCATTGTAAAAGTTGTTTTAAGGGAAAATGTTATCATATTATCAACCTGTATATTAGTTATAGTGAAAACATTTTGAGTAAGTAAAACATATATAGCAGTAGCGCTACAATAAAGCGTGTGTAAATATTCTACTGCTCATATCTTCTTTCCCAGGCAAAATTTCCATTCCATTCCCAGAAGGGAAACTTTTTTTACTTGCGTAGTTTATTATAACACCGGTATAATTTGATGTTTTATTAGGTACCCTTTGAAAAAATAAAATTAAAAGTAATTAAATCACAAATTACTGAGCAAAGTAGTGCCGTTGATATTGTCTAATTATATCTAATTATATTATTATCTAAAAATAGCAGTGGTTTCCGAACTTAAAATGATATTCTGGGCCCGCGATAGGCTTTGACTTAGAAAGAGGTGCAGGGTAGTAAATTGTTAAATTAACATAAATATTTAGTAAATTTAAAGTTATGTTTTATTGGTCACTCGTTATTTTAAACTGAAACGAGTTATTTTAGTGTGAAGATTGTGCTTGTTTTCCTTTTTTTACGACCCTCTAAAAACCGCATGCTTCCTACCAGTGGGTCGCGTGACCCTTAATTCGGGAAATGTTGTCTTAAAGTATCGATCGTAGTTCTTATAGTTTAAAGCGGGATAATATCTATACTTTTTAAGCCCCCGTTTTGCCAGACGGTCAGTTCGCCTGCACTTTATCCTTAGAACAATAACTGTTATTGCTATGGGACTTTATCAAATTAAATGAAGCTTTTACTTCTGACACTTTGTTGTCGGTTAAGATAATGTCTTCTTAGTTTTTGAAAAAACCGGAGTATTGGTCACCACAATACAGTTTTAGTTTGTTTTGGATGTACATTTTAGGGTTCCGTACCCGAGGGTGCTTCTGTTCATCAACTTCAGCCGTTACAGGTAGCTAGTTAAATTTTTTACAGAACACGTGTTACTATGGCCTCTAAAAAGTTATCCCAAAGACGTTCCCGAACGAAATTATTTCTTGATATCTTGTTAGACTTCCAGGTGAAGTCATTGGCGAAGCCGAAGGCGTTTTCGAACGAAACTATTTCTTGTTCTCTAAACGAGTGTTATGATGTTGATCCTTTGGTAGTGTATTTTGCGAGGCCGAAGGTTGAGCCGCGTTATATACCGAACGCAAATTACTGCATTGTGTGGTGGTACGGAACTCTTTGCGCGTGGGTTACCATATCTCAGGATTTGTCCTGAGATTTCAGGATTTTAGGCACCTAACAGGATTGCGGCCGAGTTGTGGAAATCTCAGGATTATCTGACTTTTCAATAAAATACGGAAGATTTTTTTTTCGAAAGTTTCAGTCAATATACACAAGAACATAGTATCCTTGGGATAGTATCCCAAATCAACAAATTCACATCAGCTTATTTAAAAACATAATCTAATTACAAATCTTTTGATTTTAAATTTAGAATTAACTTTTATGAAGTGAATTGTACAAATAATACTTACATTAATCTGTGAAACTAATCATAATGTAAAGTACGTGTTTTTATACTTGACCCAAAATTACCAATCGCTAGGACCTATTGTCTCAACAACAATGTATAGGTAGGTATCGTATGTCTTTAGCACTGGTTTGGCTTAGGTATCTGACACACTTAATTAAACTCTTAACAGTCTAGCAATATAGGTGATTTTGAAGAGCATTTGAATCTTGAGCCAGGTTTTGGTTGTTCAAGTATACAAACACGTTCTATATACCTGACGGCGGCGCCTTGATGAAATTTGATTAATTTCCGAACGTAACACCGAACACTAAAATGGCGGCTAGCGGCTGGCGAGAGCGGCATTCTTGGAGTGAAGGTCAAGCGCTACGCACGCGTTTTACGTGTTCGGTGGAACGTTGAATCTAATCCTTAAATATCGTGTTAATCCTAATTAGTATAGCTGTGATTTTAGTGTTAATAAATATCTGATTTGATACACTACACTGCCTTTACATTATTTCGTGCCTGACACCATTGCCCGTCAACCCACGCCAGACGCTAAAAAAAAAACATGGACGATAGTCAATCTGATAGGGGCTCGCAAGTGCCTTTATACCTATATTGATTTGTTTATGTTATACAGAATTGTGAATTACGTTTTCTGCTGGGCTCAGACCTCAGTTAGATAGCGGGCTCTTCAGTTCGTGCTATGACATCCAGTTTTCAGTGTCCGGACGTGTGTTGTATTATTGCCCCAGGGGCCTTTATTTATCAAACCCTAGCTTCTTTTGATTCAACTAACTTCGATAAGTGGTAAAACCGGATCTCGGTGCCAAATGCACATCATAATATTGCTTTCCTTACTTTTGAATAAAAAGTATGCCAACATTGCGTTTCAAAGCAACTAGCGAAAATTTATTACCAATAATAGGGTTCTCGCGTTAAAATTATGTTATTTTATGCCTAACACTTTGATTACAACAATAAATATGCTTTTATGTTTGTTAATCGAGTGCAATCAAAATGTATCTCATAAAATGACAGAATTTGAATGTGAAAACTTAATTATTACCAATCAATTTCCGCTAATTGCTTCAAAACGCAACTTTTGTGTACTTTTCATTCAAAAGTAAGGAAAACAATATTTTGGTGTGCCTTTTGCACCGAGATTCTGCTTTATCACCTTGATAATTTAATTTGTGGCAGGCGACGGTTATGCTCGAACTAATTCCTTATTACTATTTACAATATTACTAACATTAAACGGATAATGTGCGAATCTTACAACTCTGTGTCTTTCTGTCCGTCTCTTTTTGATTTCACAGCCGAAACTTGAATTATTTAGTACAGACACGTCCGATCCGCCAAATTAAATCAAATTAAAATATTTATTTTGTAAAATACATACATAAAGTACACAAGTCAAAGTTAATCTTTTTGTTTGTTAAATGACAACCCCATAACTAATTATACCATTGCCAGACCCTGCCACAACGTTGGATATTTAGGATAGTGTATCTATGGAAACTTATGAATATCTTATACAACGTTATATTAAGAAATGAAAATACTCAAATGTTTCTGTCATAGAATTTGTTTGTCCTACCCGCATGCCGAGCGACTCATATATTGTACGTACTCATATATTGGAAATAATATAAATAAGTGGACAAGTACAAATATTTTCAATTAAAAAAAAAAAAAACTTTTCAACAGCCTGGACCAAAAGTCCGTTAACATTTGAATCGGTTGCCGCGTCTAGCAGCGGCGGCGGAGGGGGGTGGAGGGGTTACGCATTGCAAGAGCGGCCAGAATAATGAAGTATTGCATATGGATGATGTGATTTTTAAGAAATAAATTCCCCCTTTGTTTACTATCGAAAACAATGAACAATTTTGATCTACTATAATAAGTTTTTTTTTATCATCATTTCAAATATAAACGGACTTTTGGTCCATTCTGTATAAGGTCCTACAATAATAAGTGAAAATAATTTTAGGGTAGATCATGTATCGTTCACTGAACACAATAAAGAAGAAAAAAATTTTTTTTGGTCACATAATTGTTCCATATCCCAGTACAAAGTGGTTCAATTAGCAGATTTAATTTCTATGGAAAGGTGACAAAAAGAGTTCGCGCTATAAAATTTATTTTCCTTGGAAAATGGTATATTAGTGATACTCAATCATCTCTTAATTTTTTTTCACTTTGAATTGTAGAACCTTATATATCTTTAGAATATAAAAAAAAATATATACTAAAAAGGGAAATACATACAAAACATATTTAGGTTGGGCTACTAAAATGTAATTATACACCTGCATAAAATACAGCAAACTAGGAATAAAAATATTATATATAAATGATGCAATGAACAAATAAGTTGATAAATAAATACGGGAAATACATACAAAAAATATTAAGGTTGTTTAAAACTTTTGGCATGCTAGAATTCCCTTTTAATTCTGCAACTGGAAAGGTAATTTTAAATTATAAAATTTCGACGTCTACACACCTTGAAGTATAAATGGCATGAATAGTATAGAAGTGAAAATCAATTAAAGGACTCTGTCTAGTTCGATCTCGTCAATAATAATACAAATAAACATAAATAACTTGAGAATCGGAAACTAGGTGGTTGAAGCTAGTTTCTTCATGTTTCTAATTAATAGTAAAGAGTCAAGATGTAGCATTAACGATCATTAAAATTACGCGTAATAAAACTCACTGTGCTCCAGGTACCGGTGCTAGAGATTTCCAAGAAAATAATCCTAGTTACGTAAATGTATAATGTATGTTTTACATAAGAAAAACCATTATTTTTACATTTTCTCTTGTAAACATTGACCTCTCATAAGCAACTAGACACACAGTCTCTAAGAAAAGTTCATCAGAAAACGTCCAATGTAAGACGTGCTTAATAGCAAAAATGTTTCAACTAAATTAAGTCTTTAAATCGTTAACATAAGATGCAAGGTCGATTGTACGCTATCGTTATTCGAAACCATAGCGGTGACAAAATGCATCGCGGTCACTTTTTGAGCGAGATGGTGAGTCTTGTTGTTTATGCGACCTCAGTACTTGTAAAGGTCCTATTCCATACATTCTGACTGAAAAAGTTATTATATGTATATTGATTAAATCAAGAATTATTTAACACATCTAATTTCACAAGACGCGATCGCGGCTTTTTAATTGTCATCATACTTAATCGATAAATGCACGGGTTAATAAAGTTAAATCTGAGTACAATAATTATCTCGGCTTAGTCTTTGCGATAACTAAATGAAATCCTGAAGTTTAAAAATGGGGGCTAATGCGTTTTCTTTCTCAACATGATAAAAATAAATAGACAAGCTATTATTTTTACGAGCTATTCCCTGTTTACACAGCTTAATGCCCGGTCAGGATGAGTTAACGACAGTTGTCAGTTCTTTTTACCCCCCACTGAGAGATTTGCTCAGAAAAACGACTCTTTCACGCCAACCAGGCTACACTGACACTAGGAAAAAAAGTCTTCCGCGACTAAATGATCCCAACTTTCCTTTTAGGGAAGGGAGGCAGGGAGGTCAATTTAAAGTGGTTGGACACAGCCTCCGGGTCCCTATTTTTATTTCAGTTTTAATTATTAAAAGTTTTATGAACTGCTTATTTCTTTTTATAGGAGTGTTAAATTAATTTCTTTTGTTTGCGAACTCGTTGCCCCGATGTTAATTGCTTCAAGTTTAATTTGAGCTTACAGAGTTTGGTCTTGTTTTTATTTTTCAACTAAATATTCTATGATACATGTTTATCAAGTGGTCATTATTGGAGCTGATTTATTATTCAAGTACCTGCATCGCTGTGGTAGCAAATAATTTGAGGCGTTCTTCAAATATATTGCCATAGTCTTATTACAGGCGCTTACTGACCGACAGACAATAATTCAAAAATTATGGTATTGATCTGAGTAAAATTATAGTAATAACCCATTTTATTTAGAATTTCGGAAAATATTCAATTTACCGAGATGACTTTTTTACTAGTTTGTTATTAGTAGCTAAGTAACTATCTATATTTTCAAATAAGTAATTTATCTAAAATAAACTAGTAAATAAGTCGTCTCGGTAAATTGAATATTTTTACGAAATTTTAAATGAAATGGGTTATTAGGTATCTATAGGTCGTTGGTTATTAGTATTTTACTGAGATCAATACATAATTTTTTAATTTTTTTGTCGGTCTGTTTCGTTTTAAGTCGATAACTACTCAATGAATTTAGATGCGTGTTTTCTTAATTCTCATCATAGTGATCCTGATCAACATATAGGCTTCAAGGGATGTTAATAAAATAACCATCAAGGTAAAAACTATCGATAAAAGTGTCTTACATGCAAATGAAAGATATATTAATTGAAGACACTTCCACATGAGCGGAGCGGGTAAAACCTACTTGAAGTACAATATCCTAACGTTCCCAGGCGGTTTATTAAGTACAAATATAAGATAAATATTCAAAGGAGCCGATCAGCATTCATCTCTAATCGTGCGGCCATTCTCAAATTTACTATTATCACGTCTCGGAATTCCATAAAACATTTAAACTTTCCAAAGAGATATTCACGTCGAATTTTCATTCGGCACAGCGCGCTCACTGTAAGTAAATTTCACTTTAAAATATGCATAACAGTTTTCCGATGCGATCCTCTTTTGGAATTTAAAGACATTCAGTCGTATTAAGATACATTTCGATTCAGTTCGCTCGAACAGTTTGGTCGGAATAACGAAAATCATATCTGTTTTCAGTTTTCGACGGAAATCGTTCACAGCGTAAGTCGTAGATCTACATTGAATGCTTTGACCATCAAGAGTAGTAAAGTAAGCTATCAATATTTTAATATCATTTATCTTAAATAAATTTATTTAAAATTGTCATGTAAAATGCTGACCTAAAACCGAATATTAAATTTATCTTCCATTTTTTTTCGTTTCCTTGTGATAGCACTAACTTTTTACTAGCTATTACATGTTTATCTACCTTTATGCAGGTAATATTTAAACTGGTATTATGAAGTTAAATAAAATTAAAAATAAAGACACGGTCATTATAGAATTAAGCAATATTTTACCCGATGGCATTAACGAGCACAAAGTCTTTAAAACAAATTATAGTCGGCTTGTAGACTTGGAAGTTAAGTACACTCAAAGCGTACTTAACCCTTACTTAACCGCAACTTGTGAAAATGCAAATTGTTGTGGAGCCGTCCCTGGATTAAAGGCCGTCTGCCACCCGATATGGTAATTATGGTCTTAGAGGCCGACCTCACAGAGCATGTTCTACGTTCTGCGTTCCTCGTTCCGCGTTCGGCGTTCCGCGTCCTGCGTTCCGCGTTCTGCGTTCGGCATTCTGCGTTCCGCGTTCACTACAATCTATGCGATGGCTTGGATCTTTACACACACAGACCGCGACAATGCAAGTTCTGATTGTTTGAAACGCGGAACGCGCTCTGTGTGTTAGGCTTGATATCTAAGATCCTTGCCTAAACCTAAAGCACAAAATAAAAAATAAAAATCCCGCACACTCTTCATATTTTTCATTAATTATTATTTAAAAATATGGGCGTAGATAAATTATCGACTGTGTCACAATTACCTATTGGCACACTTGTGACTCAGGTTCGCTTTGTTTTGTAAAAAAGCACACGTGTCCAAATTGCCTTCATTATGTCACAGTTGCACAAAATACATTATGATATGACGTCATAGTCCCTATGCTATATTTTTCTCATATTTCTCATGCTGGTATTATTCTACAGCTCAATGAGCCCAGGAGATTTTGCAGAAATATTACTGGGAAAATACGTTCAGTAAGCAGGTTCGTGCCCTTCTAATCAGAAAAGCAAGAAAAATTCCGTGTTATTTAAAAACAATGTTTCATAGATACTTCATCAATCATGCGAGCTAATGAACACGGTAAAATTTAGTTACAACCAGCCAAAAACTGACAAAATACGTATAACTTGAACACGGTCTGGAAACTTGTTAATGCTATTAGGAAAACACCGCAGAGGCGTGAAGCGGAGTCTTACTTAACTCTACTTACTGCTAACTTTGCCGAGCACATCTTTCAATAGAAATTATAAGAAAATAGCATACGAGGGTGTCTAAAAGTAGAATAAAGGAAGGCCACTAGGGCGCTTTGAATACAAAGTAATATCTTCAAAATAGACCTTCTATACACGCCTACGGTTCCCTTTAAATGTTTGAATTTTTTAAATATAGTTAATTTTAACTTATTTAACTGTTCCCGAATTGACACTTTAATGTGTTCAACAAAAATGTTGTGGTGTTCCTAAAAATAGTGTGAGCTACATGTTAATTGAAGTTATGAAATACGAAAACGTTGGGGGCATGCAATAATTATAATGAATGGATGAATAGTTTGCCTAACTTACTACGACTTTTATTGCAAATTATTTATGCAGTTGTATGAGTGCTCTTAACGACAGCTACTCTCTATACTACATACACACACAAGACTAAAAAGGCAATAAATCATTATTTGAATAATTATTTAAAAAAACTATCGTCTATTACTAGTATTGTGTGTGAAATTTAGCAATCGATAAAAAAATGCATGCTCAGCAGCCTGTTCTGAACTATGTTTAAAGCTCTCTAGGTCATCGGTAATTTAATTAAGATTAAAATACTCGTAGCTTGCAAATTTTTTACTAAACAGAAAACAGACAGACAAGAAATAAATAAAAAAGTTAAAAAGTTAATAAAAATAATATTCAATGACGCCAATGAATATCGTTGTTTTATATCATAATCATCTCAGGCTAATTTAATTATGTCTGTCATTAATAGGGATCCGAACCAAAATAATATGGGCATGGTTCAGGCTATTAAATTTACTTTTAGCGAAACAAAAGCAAATAAGAAATATCAGATTTATAGTCTAACCATTTATTCACTGAAAAACGAACACACGACTTTTAATTTTGGTGAACCAACAAAATAATACCTACCATAAATAAAACAATTTAAATTGCCGCAATCAAATTCACAATGATAATCGGGAGACCCATCAATGCACTAACATACTTCCCTTCGGCGTTGGATACTAGCTTCACCTTTGTCTTATTCAGTACCTGTATCTTCCTCTCATCCTTCTCTGATTCAAGGAACAGGACGCTCGCACTTGGAACCTCTGGTTTAACGTCGCCATCCCTTCGTGCTACCTTCTGAACGTTGTCTGATGGAAATTCTGTTGTAACCGTTGGTGTATCCTCCTCAGTATTTGGAGGCGCGTGTGTAAGTGTTGGTTTTGCTTCAGTCCTCGCCGTCGGTATTGACTCCGTGGACACAGAGGTTTCAGTGTACACTTCGGACGAATATTCCGGGACGGCAAATTCATCTTCTTTGCTAACGTTTTTGGTTGCAGAGATACTTGGATCTGTGTCTTTATAGGTAACAGTACAGTACTTTGCACAATACACTTCACTGCATTTCTCTGAGGTGCCACAATTAATGAAACTCTCTTCCCAGCCGGAAATTAGTTGGTAGAGGTAAGGCGGTGTGCATGTATCCTTGATGTAGGTTTGAAGCCCTAGGACTAGGTCATCACAGATTAGCGGACCACCAGAATTTATCTGTGAAATTGTAAACATCGTTATCAATTTATTTGACTGTGAGAGCTATAGTTTATTAGGATGCATCAGGTTCCTATGATGATCTCTACTATATTGTGCTTCTACAAATAGCTATATTATCACTTGAGTTAATGTGGAAACTTATTCTTACTGCACGGAGAAAAATCTTTACTTTACTACAAATAAAATATAGTTATTGTCAGGACAAGGAAATTACTCTGACGGTTCCAGACCAGATTTACTTATTGTATCTATTTAGTAAAAGCAGAAACCATGTTTAATTGGAATAAAAATATTGTGTACTAGAAACGAGTAAAATTTATTTTAATTCAAGTTATTTAGCTTTTAATATGTTTTAGTAAAAATATATTTTTTGCTTCCATTAAATGTTTCGTTTCGTTTGTAACCGTCAGAGTAATATAAGTGTCCCAGGACCCGTTATTCCCAGGAATAATTATATTTAACTTGTACTTAAAGTTATATCTCAGTGTGTTTTGTGAAAACAACTTTTGCGTTGTGCAACGTAGTAAAATCGTTGCCAACGTGCCAAAATCTTTAAGCCCGCACTTCTTCCATTCTTTTGCTGCATAAAATTTAAAGCAGTCAGCGTTGTCTTTTTTCACTTTTAATTTTAAAAAACAATTGTTTCTATATTCACATTCACATTTTTTTAAGGTCAATTAGCAAAAGAACGATGTTATCTATCAGTTCAACATTGATGTTAGTTTATATTTTTGTAATTTTTATAAATATTATAGGTGCATAAAGCAAAAGTAGATATATTTAAAATTTAAAAAACTTGTATTGTGATATCTCGTAAAACAAAATAATTATTTTTGCATTTATTGAAAAAGTTGTATGTAAAAGGCCTATGCAGTACTGGACGACCACGGGCTGATGGATGGATGGATGAAAAAGTTGTAAGAAGAATTATTACTTTTTCATTTTGATTAAAATGCACCTATACGTGACCAATATTTCACAAAATGTATAGAAAGTTCCACCAAGAGCCCAACAATCACAAAAATCAACTGTTTTTTTTTTCCAAATCCAAATAAACTTACATTCTTACACAAGTTATTTAAGTATATTGAGTTGAGATGAAAACTATAAACTAATATCATACAGCTGAATCTAAGCGCAGAAGGATGTTTATGATAGAGTGTATTCAATATGAAACTAACGAGGCAGAAGGTATCCTTCAGAACATCGAACTTTGCCACATTCTTGCTACTGTCCGTGGCACACACCATCACGTTGTGGGACACGAATTCATTCCCGCAAGTCTCCTTCTTGGCTGGTAGAAGTTCAACATTGTGCTGGATTAAGACTTTCTTCCCTGTTCCGTTGCTTGAATCAGGGTTCTAAAAAGTTTACATTTTGGTTATTAATTGTAATTGTTCAGTAAAAATGAAACTTTGGCTCTTTTATGGAATCGAAAAACCGGCCAAGCTGTGTAAGGTTCCGTAGTTGCCTAGTACATTTTATAAGTTAGTCTACTAATACAGATCGCGCAAAACTTCTAGTCCGCTTGGAAGTTGCTCACCCGAAGAACGGCCCCTACATTGTCGTGTTTAGGAGCTACTTAGCTCTGATCGTTTTCCTTTTAACTTCATTATATATAGTACTTCTCTGAATTTTTCCATATATTCATAAACCACCGTTTAGCTGGCAGGGCCCCCCATTTGACTCTAACAAATTTAGCACTTTAAAGCTTAATATATCGCCCAACAGATCCATAAATCGAAAAATAGTTTTCACTAACCCATCATGTTTTTGAACGACCTATCCAACGTTACCCCACACTATGCGATAGAAGAGAAAAAAAATCCATCCCCAATTTACGTGTATGGAAGATATCATTAAAAAAAAAACTAGATTTTTTTAAAACCTTTTTTTTGGTATTATTAATATTTATACCAACCCATACCAAATTACAGCTTTCTAGTACTAATAGTCTTTGAGCTAAGCCGCGGACAGACGGACGACCAGACGGACGGAGAGACGGAAATGGCAAAACTACAAGGGTTCGTTATCGGACTACGGAACCCTAAAAAGGATTGAAACAGTAGTTCAAATCAGTAGGACTTGAGAATCGGGTTGAAATCCTGCTGGTCAAGCACACCAATGACGTTTTTTTGATGTTTTGCCTTTTACTACCATTTGCTGAAAGGTTTCACGCAGGGACGTAAAATCGTCGATGAAAAGAGTGTGTACGAGTTTTGAATATTCCAGTGACAGTCCAAACTAGGAAATACATCCGACACCCCTTCGAAAATATATGCCGTTTTTTGCTTAAATCGAAAAAACCGGCCAAGTGCGAGTTGGACTCGTGCACGAAGGGTTCCGTACCATTATAAAAACGGCAAAAAATCACGTTTGTTGTATGGTAAATGTTTGTTTTATTTTCATTCAATTATTTATTTTTAAAGTAAATATATAAGGCCCTACAATTCAAAGTGAATAAAATTTAAGAGATGATAGAGTTTCCTTAATGGACTACTGTTATGTTGTCAGTGCCCGGTATTTCTGGTGGTCTGAACGGGAGTTCTGACGGGATAGCTCGTAAATAAAACGGAGAGTTGCTATTCCAGAAGGTGCTGTATTCAGAGACTACAATAACAGTCGCGCGTGCGTTATGGCCAAGAGTAGCAGGCAAAAAAAGTGACTCAATATAAAATGGAATGATTCAGAATGATCCAGTTGAATGAATGAATAACAGAATGAATGAATAACTGAATGAACGAATAATTGAATGAATGAACTTAAAATAGTTAACAGGCGCGCACTTTTAAATAGACACTAAACGGCGGCCGGTACCCATCACGCACCGGCTTGAGTATAGTCTCCAACAACCACTTTCCACCGAAAAAAAGTTTTTTTGCGCGAACTTTTTTTTCACCTTTCCATAGAAATTTAGTCAGCTGATTGAACCACTTTGTACTGGGAAATGAAAAAATTATTCGACCAAAAAAATTTTTTGTCATCATATGATCATATGATCATATGATCATATGATCAGTTAGCGATACATGATCTACCCTAAAATAATTTTCACTTATTATTGTAGGACCTTATATAACTATTATATTCTGTAAATATTTCAAGCGTCTAGCTGTTGCCGTTATCAATATCGAGCAAAAACGAGCAAAAAAATCACGTTTGTTGTATGGGAGCCCCCTTTGATATTTATTTTATTCCTGTTTTTTAGTGTTTGTTTTTATAGCGGCAACAGAGATACATCATCTGTGAAAATTTGAACTATCACCAACTATTGCGGTTCATGAGATACGGCCTGGTGACAGACGGATAGCAGAGTCTTAGTAATAGGGTCCCGTTGGTTACCCTTTGGTTACGGAACGCTAAAATGGAGGTATATGTATCCAAAGATTACCGTATAAAACAGAATGGTGCAGACTCTCTCCGCTTCTGGCTTCCTTCCAGTGTACACGGGAGCAACTTTGACGACAGCATTAATGACGAAAGGAAGCAAGGTCTTCAGCAGGGTGATGTCAGTGAGCCAACGCTTCTCAGGGTTGTGGTTCTTTGGACGGATCACTTGTATTACCTACAAGACCAGAAAATATGTAATATAACACTGAGCATAGGTAAAACTATTGTAACTAAACACATTCAAGGACGTAATTAGAGGAACACAAAAAATATTGTGTAATTGTGTAGTTACTAGAATTTTAAGCCTATGTAAATTTTCGCATTCCGTATATTTTTTCTAACAGAATTAACGGTTTGAATTAAAAAAATTCTGAAGCTTCATTTCTCTCATGGGTGATTTAGAGTCCTTTAAAATTTTAGTTTGTAAATAACATTCTGATCATGTTATCATAAGTTTTAACTAAGGACTTAACTTGTTTTGTCCAATCTAGGAGTATGTAGTTCTGGTGTGAATCCTAATCGTGTTTTCACTCGTGAGTCTGTATTTCACAAGCATTTCTTTTTACTTCATGGATTAATGCGACCCGAATCTTGCATAAAGATAGAAAAATAAATCACAAAACCGTTAGATCTAATAAAAGAAAATTCACAAAACTAGAATCAAATATTTTGTAGGTTCTCCAAAAAATTACCTTGGGTATATGTGGTATTCAAAATCGTCACATAATTATGGAAAATACTAAATGTACTCAACGATGCCAAAGTATTTATCAACGACACAAGTTTTTCTTACTTCTTAGAATAAAGCATGTATTATTTTAGGGACTAGGTTTAGTCTTTCATATTTCTTTAAAAATATTATCTTTTTTATAATAATTTTGTTTCTTCAAGGAGTTACCTCTCGTTCCTGCTCATCTTCATCTTCGTTAAATGTTACTTTATCGTCGATTTCTAAAGCTCCAACCCTGGCCATTAAAGTTTTTCGAGGAAAACTATCTTCTTTTTTATCTTCCTTCCCAATTGGGTCTAAGGCAGCACTAAGAAGCCACTCAGGTTTCAAGATAATCGCGTCTTGGATAGGGCCATACTTCGGGATGAGGTGGGGGTAGTATAAGAATGCCTGGGAAATAGAAGAGAGGTATAGGTTCTGCCATGTTTCAGCGTGTTATAAGAATTACCCTGTTTGAGCAAGTGATATAAAAATATTCTGCCTTGTCTTTTAAAAGTTGCATCAATGTTATTAACAATAGTTAATGTAATAGGTAGTAAAGTAATGTATCTATTAAATACGGTATGAGCATTTTATTAAAGTACATAAAATTACCATGTACGGATACTGTCCTCTTTTGACGTCATTCTCACTGTCAGCTGAAGTTTTCTCGATAAGAAATAAAACTGAAAATTATGGTTTCATGTTAGAAAAAAATGGATGGTAATCTAATGTAATGATGTACCCAAATCGTGTCCCTTAAGTTTTTATCCAAATATACGGGGTTAAGTTCCATATTCAGCTAAAGCATGTTAACGCAATTGTTTCGAGAATCCTCAGATTCTTTGTAATACTCTAAATAAGAACTCACCAGAACAAGTTGTTATTAAAACATTAAATAGCATATTTTCGAAAAACTTTCATCAATAAATATTATAATTTTTAATCTCTTGACGTAATAAATTCAAGTTCTGTCATGTCAGAATTCAAAGGAGGAACTTGTTATTTCTTTATGAAAAAGAAAGCAGAGATAATCTGAACAGTTTAAGGAGGTTTATCATTTTAAAATTGTGTATTACCTCATTGGAAACCAAAGACGAAGCCGTCAACATAATATCATTGACTCTGTGACGAAGAGCTTTCAGAAAAGTACAGCGCAGCAAAGCTTTTTTGGAGTGTGGATGACATTGACAGCAAGGCGAAGCTGTGAATTGAGGGTTACAAATTAGGATTAACAGTATTTGGGCCACGTCGTGGGCCATGCATGACACGACCAATACACGTGCCAAAAGAGCCTAGTCCCAAGTCCCACTGTAGTGTTACCAGCTTACCAGCCTAACTTTTTAGATGACAGCGTTGCCAGTGGAGAGTTTATTAAGACGTGGAAAAAAGGAAAGTCAAAAAATATATCAAGACTAGCTTTTGCCCGCGGCTCCGCCCGCGTTCTATTCGGTTTAACGACATGCTTTTTCCCGGGATAAAAAGTAGCCCATTTGTTAAGTTAGGGTATAAGCTATATCCATTCTAAATTTCATCTAAATCCGTCCAGCCGTTTCAGCGTGAAAGAGTAACAAACACACACACACACAAACTTTTGCATTTATAATATTAGTGTGATATATAGTACGGAACCCTTCGTGCGCGAGTCCGACTCGCACTTGGCCGGTTTTTTCATATATCTAGCATTTATATTTTGGTTTACTATTAATATGTATGAAATACATAACATAGCCTTGTCTTATTTCACCATGAACGATAATGGACCGCGCTAATTAGACACCTAATTTTTCATTGATATTGATCTACCCTACAGGAACCATGCATTTTTCCGAGATAAAAAGTAGCCTATGTGTTAAGTTAGTGTATAGGCTATATCCATTCTAAATTTCATCCAAATCCGTTCAGCCGTTTCAGCGTGAAAGAGTAACAAACACACAAACACACACACACACACACACTTTCGCATTTATAATATTAATAGGAAATAGGATGTATATGCCAAAAAGTCATAAAATGTGAAAAATAAAGCAAAGCTACATTAAGCACTTCTCAGTGCTGAAAAACAAATATTCGACTTTAGTTACAATTTAGTCCACCTGAACCGATAAGACGGTGGCACTGCACAAACTCTTCTTCCTTACCCCGTCGTAAAAAACGAATTAGTCGACTCACGTCCCTTAATTTTTCTCCGCTATCTGTGACAATGTTCCGCCGTTCCAAGTCGAAGGCATTAATCAGAATAGCATCCAGAAGAGATGTATTATCCTCAATAAAGCGAAAAGAATGACTTTCAGAATTATAAGCGCGTGTTTTAGCGATAACGGAGCGGGGAAACACCTAATTATTCATGTAGGGGTGTTTAAGAGCTTGTATTAATATGCTCGAGGCGGGCGGTGGATTTTGAAAAATAAGCTAAGAATATAAGTAAATCGGGGGCATTTATTTTGATACAGCTGACGGGTACACGACTAGGGCGGGCGCGGGACAGCCCGCTTGCGCAGTCTTTCCTGTTTTAAAATTGGATAAATGCATAAATAAAAGCTACGCTGGAAGAGATATTTATCGCTTTTTCTTTTGTCTCTTTTTGGAAACAGTGAGTTACAAGATTAGTTAGTTCCTCATTATGCAAAAATTTGATTATACCCTGTCTGCAGCTGAACAAAGGAATATAGCAGTTAACTTTGTATGATAGTGCCCACAAATGAACCGATCGGAACCGCTGATGCAGCTACGACCGCCCGAATGACTGGCCAGACGCCTCCCGTCTTATTATATGTCCAACGTAATTGGAACCCTATTAACCCTTTCACGTGTATTCAGTAGTACCAAATAGAGAGGTCAAGTAGCGCTGGTGATGTGGTTACGACTTGAATGAACGAGCTACGTGTTTTGGCGGCACTCCGCAATTGTTTTACGGTTCCAGTGGTTGTGAGTCAGTCTTCAAGCAATTTAAAAATATTTTTGTCAATTTAACTTTGGTAATAGTGCGTAATTCTTTAGTTTTCGAACGTTATTCGGTCTGAGGCTTAGGTTCCTGAGAACGAAAACTCTGTCAACAAAATTTCGGATAGCTTGAAAGATATTGAACGAGATAACATTTAAGTAATTTTGAAAGTTTACAAGCAATAACATCATTCACATTGGGCGTTAAGAAAATTCCTGAATATTAAAGTTTTACTCATCGTTTGTCAAAATATTTAATATTCACATATTTTAGTATCACTTTGGTACGGTAAAACCGTCGGTGTAAGGAGGGTTTTTCTTACTTAGGAGAGTTGACTAACTAGTGACATTGGAAACACCTCTGACACCCCCTTGGGTATATAAATCATGACGACATGTTTGCGTTTATAAATACAATTAGTGAAAGCTGCTATCTATACTAATAATAAAGTAGTAAAAAAGTCGTGTCTGTAAATTTAATTTTAATTCAATTCAATTCAATTCATATACTATATTTTTATAGCAATATGATATTACTTATTCTTGTACTGAAGCCAAAACTAGCATTTAAAATTTGTTGTCTGTCTGTATGCATGTATGTTCCGTTTTAACTCAAGAACCGCTTTGAATGTGGTCTTGTTTATTTTCATCGTTGTGATTCTGGTCAGCATAAAGACTATGGGGTGTTCATAAAACAACGCCCACCATGAAAACGGGGTAAAGATTGAATAAACGCAGGTGGAGCCACGGACAAAGGCTAGTTGTTATATAAAATAATAAACAGCTTTGATAGTAATAGATTTGAATAGATATTGAATATTATTTTATTGCACGAAAGCACTATTTGCAAGTAAAGAAAAAACTTATTGTAATAAAAAATTGTATTTGGTGAGTATTTTAATTTTACTATAAAATGGAGAAACACGGTGTCAAATACGAAAGTAAAACGGAAACAAACATCTCGTAAATGGTTAGTGGCATGATCGGACACCGGAGACAGTTTGCGGACGGAGAGATTTGGCAACAAAATCACGGGTACTTCGCCTTTACGACGCGCTGCGACCGTTACCAACATTGAGGTAACTAATTCTGGAAACCAGCTACCCGGTCAGTATACCAAGTAACCAGGGACCTTATTATCTGACTTTAATATCCATAGCCTTCAAAAGCGTCGTGATTGGCTAAAAATTAAATAATCGCCCGTTTTGAACGTGATTGCGATGGATTTTGAAGTTAGACAATAAGGCCCAGGTAAGAGGGCAGGTTACTAAAACTACCTACCTAATAAATTATAAATACGTGTATGTATGTAAATTATTTATTGCACAAAAATATACAATGTTGGGTACATTAGGGTCGAAATTCCACTTTTTTCGAATTTCACATTTTAACAGTATATAAAAATAAATAAATATTGAACTACATCCATTAAATTCAAAGTTTAACAAACAAACTTTATTTGTTTCAGCTCATTATTGTACAGACTCTAAACTATAACAATAAAATAATAAAATAAGGGTTCCGTACTCAGAGGTTCACTGAGAAAACTGGTAATCATAAAATTAAGTGAATTCACCTAAAATTATGATGATTCACGTAAATTAGGGAGCATACGGACATTACAATAAAATACGATGAAACTACTGTTGCTGATGCTAGCGTTATAATATGACGAACTTTCTCTATGACTTTATAGGAAGCAGACAGAATTATGCGCACCGTCACAGCTTTTATGGTGACAGTAAGCATACCGTAGTGCGACGGACCTCTTTTATGGGGAGGGCATGATGTAATACGAAAATGATAATCTTATTTTCTGTGACCAATTTTACGGTGATCTGTCATAATAATGTTGCGATACTTACCTTAAAACTCGATTATTTCCCCAAACGTTTTAATTACAACAAAAATTTTTCCAATTATCACCAATTTTTAAAACAATTCACCGTATTTTAAACTTAAATTTAACTTCTACATACCATTTGTAAATATTTGCATGCCTTCTTAAGGTGAAATATGTTGGACATTTTTAATATAATATATCTTTAAGTACCATATTTGAAGCAAATAAAACTATCTTTATCTTTATCTTTATCTTTTATGTAATGCTATTTAATAATGAAGCCACAAAGACATTTTTCTCAGTGTTGTTTGTCAAGTGGTACCATTTTAGCGCCTTGCTTTTTGTCGCCTTAATGTTATAGCATATAGCATCTATATTGATTGTTGATATGTATGTTCTTAGGGTTCCGTAACCGTATTATGTGGTGGTATGGAATCCTTTGTGTGCGAGTCCGACTCGCACTTGCCCAATTTTTTTAAATATCCTTGAACCTCTTCTTTTCCTGTACCCTTCTTTTGTGTGTAGATAGATATACCTTATTTGTCTGTCCGTCGACAGCAAGCTCAGTCAGTAGGGCGGCAGCTTCTCAAGCAGAGTTCGGAGTACGATTCCTGAGTTCGTAAACCAATATGTTTTGCAGAATTTAACTACTTGATCTTGATGCTTTTACTTCTTGCTGAACAGCACTGGAAAACGCTGTACAGTAAGCTCATGCTCTAAAAAGCATCTACTTATTTCTGTCTGAAGTGCGGTGATAAGCCTATAATAAATTAAGACGAATTTATCGTCGGGGAAAAATGAATGTATGAGTACTAAACTGTTCAGTTGTAGTTAGATAAATTATAAGGTATATATATACCTTTATACTTAAATAAAAAAGTATTAAGATATTTCTGAATATATTTATATATTTGTAGAGCGATGAAAGAAATGTATGATGCGCAAGTGGAACGGTCGACCTTTGTCATCCACTTGCGCATCATACATTTCTTTAATTAATCTACGTTCATTCATTCTCTGTATACGTATTTATGTCCATACCACCAAACCACTCCTTCTACTTTACCCTAGTTAAGAATTGAGTAGTCTAAAATGGTTTTTATAATAATATGTCAATGTCAATATCAATATATATATAAATATCAATATATCCAAATAAATGTCAAATACTTACACCTTTCCTTCATTCGATTGACGACGACCACAAGGTGGCCGAAATATATATTTTGAAATATGGTAGTGCTGTATCTATATCTATTATCTGGCTCCAGAAGTCAATAAAACAATATTTATGAAACTGTTTAGTTGAAAATTCTGATATACTGTTGGTGATACAATTCATAACGATGCAGTATCTTATGTAGATATATCACAATTTATATATGAAAAAATACAAGAACAATTTCACTGTCACCTTTGTACCAACTCCTACTTTGCACCAAGCCGCGCGCTTTCGAGCTTGTAAAATAAAGGCTTTAACATAAAGGTGCCTTCATACAGGCTCCCACCCAGCGGAGGTGATATGAATATTAAACGCTTGAAGAATTAGAAGATTTATACTGCGATTCGAAACTTTGGCGGGTCCCGGCGGTACTCCTGCACTTAAATGAATGTTTAACATTATCTTCCAAGTTTTATGGGAGTTAAGCCTCTTAAAGAACTGGCGAAGAAACTTTAATAGAGAAAGGTTCTGGGCGATTAATTTGGAGACGTGGAAATGTGGACGGGAATTCTAAATGGGAAAGGGTGACGAGTTTATTCGAATCACTGTACGGAGCATTTTGTTTAACCCTTTCTTCTAAAATGCATAAAGGTTTCTTCCATAATTATGTTATGTAGTAGCTGTATAAGGTCTTACAATATCTTAATATTAAGTGAAAAAGTGGATAACATTTTTCATTTTATTTACCAGTATTAATTGGTTAATCTAACTAAATTTTCACGGAAAAGCAAATAAAAGATTACGCGAAAAAAAATTGTATTCGGTGGGAAATGGTCTATTAGGGACACTCAGTCATCTCTTAAAGTTTAGGTCCCTATAATATATGGGATCATCCGTGTTGCATCGGCTCATACTGTTTGGTTATTGAAAAAAAAAAACGGTTTAGCTTAACCCTTGTCCAATAAGCATATTGAAGCATATCCAGGTAATTAATAAATTAGCTCCCGCATAATATAATGTTTTTATTCGTAACCAACCATGAATTGTTTATTTCGATCACTCCTAAAAAGTAATAATTTCAAAGATATTGAGAAAATGTGACAGGATATTCGTATTACTTGTTGTGTCACCACCACCGCCAGCGATACAGCGCTGACATTCCCTTGCATTGTTTGGTGTCATTTTACGCGCCTTGTTCAGCTGAATGGGATTGTGCAGCGCTTTATTGAATTTGATTTACGCGTCGATTTTTATAGGCTTCAGGTTTTATTAACTGACCTCGGCGCCGATGTAAACTTAATTGAATCCCCCAACAAAAGGCATCAGATGAAAAGAGCGACCAGCGATGTGCGCAGTAGATTATAATAGGTTTTGCCAAATTTGCATTGCAGCTACGATTCAAATTTTCACTATTGATATTGAATTTCATCACATTGCATTGTGGTTTCTGATTTTGTTGTTCAGGATTTTTGTATTGCGATTGTGTGTAATAAAAGTCTTGTTGAAATTGCCATTTCAAATCTGAGTCAACATTGTCTTCGGATTACGCTGGAATAATGCGAATAATTTGGCAAAAGACGGTTATCAGAGTTAATTATCTGGAATTCGGTCGTATTTAACGTCGTTTCAGAACGAGGTTTCACAATTAGAGTCGAGTCAAAAGAGCCTTCCAAAGGAATCGCAAACACAATTAGGGGCAAGTTGTTGTTTGTTGAATGTCTCTGAGAAAGAGTGCGCATGACACTCCGTTCTACACGGATAAGTACGAAACTGGTCTTAATTTTGTCAGAACACTAGGTATATCCATTTAATATACGAAGCAAAGACAGGTATTTTCTATTAAGAAAAATCAATAAAGACCAAAATCGATAGCCTAAATGTTCATTTGAAGTTGAAACGGACCTCGTTTTTATGGTTTGAGTATTATCAGCCAATAGAATTCCACCGCTGAAGGGGCAGACTTTGAAGGCCTTTGTGTTAGCATTCTATAGTGAAATGTTTGCTCTACCGATTATACTCACTGCAATCTCTCGACGATTTGTGGTACTTATAGTCTAATGTCCCCGTCACGAGAGGCTATAAATTTTGTAAATAAAGAACTCCTACTAAGTTACGTAGCGAAAATTTTATCAACAACAAGTAATCCCAAATTCAATCAACTCAAAGTAACACAATTGTTATACGAAACTAACGAGCAATTTGACTTGGTCGGGTTATATTTTAGCGATAAACGCTATCGTCTAATGTTTTGTGGTACTGGAACGCGTCTCGTAAACATTTTCAACCGCCATTTTGAAGTAAGTTCACGCTGACGCTGTCAATGCTGTCATTCGAGCTTCGAATGCACCTCCAAATCCAAAGGTTGCGAACCCTCGAATGTGTGTTTACAAATTTATAGCTTCTCGTGACGGGGACTTTAGCTGCATGATATTCCAACAGTCAGTTGTTAGAACCTCTTTCATTGGTCGCACACTTATGGGCAGAGATAGGTAAAGTTAACATTTGGAACAAGTGTTCAGAGCATTTTACTTTACTTTAAAGTGTTGGAAGAATATATTGTTTAAATAAATAAACATTATGTATATAAAAATAAATAAAAATCACGAACATAAATAACATTACTTAATTTCAACATATTTTTTCTGTGCAATCATGACTAACAGATCTCCTAATCTCTGTGCGCAATCAAGTATTTAATTAATAAAGGTATGACAGAAAACTCCTGGCATCGTAAGTAGATCTCTTCGTAGAAGTCAGCTACGGCGCTACGCGCGTAGTCCGTAGCCCGTAGCGTCTAAGCTCATTACAATTATTGTGGGTTCGCAGTGAGATACAGGATCAAATCAACTGGAAACAATGCGGAGCAATTAAACCGAGGGTTCTGTAGCTAATAGCTGGGGGACATGGATTTTCATATTTTTGATGAGATTGCGAAAGTTTAGAGCGTATAAAAGTTCAAGTTGTCGAGAAATGTTATAATAATATTACCTACATGTATTTTCATAAAAAGTTTCCATGTACAATACTTTACTGTATTTGGGTTTTCAAATAGTAAGAACTAAAATTAAAACAAAAACTAAACCTTAAGTTGCAGACTTGCACGGCATTCAAACAAAGATTCAAGTTGTACTTTTAACACGTGCACTATGTGGCACTATGCCACTAAATAATACATTCGATTTAAAATATAACTTTTCTACTTCAAGGACCCTCTAAATCGTAATTTAGAGACATATACGAGTGTGCGTTAGAATACGTAAATTTTTATTTTGTATGTACTTTAGTGATAAATAGACGTTAAATACCAGGGCTAGTAAATTTCTAAAATCACGGTTGAATCAAAACTTCAAGACAATACGTCTTTGTAACGAAATTAAAGTGGAACTCTTTCACTCATTGTCAGTGTAATG
This sequence comes from Ypsolopha scabrella, assembly GCA_910592155.1. Classification (NCBI taxonomy): domain Eukaryota; kingdom Metazoa; phylum Arthropoda; class Insecta; order Lepidoptera; family Ypsolophidae; genus Ypsolopha; species Ypsolopha scabrella. The sequence continues at coordinate 14,935,758 of OU342961.1, read as the reverse complement.
TAAATGCAGGGTGAACGCGGACTGTTTACTTCTTAGCTCCTTTGTTTCAGTGTATCTGGACTGGTTGCGCCTTATCGTTCGACCCTAATACACGAAATACTGTATGAATATTCAATTTAGTCTTTAAATGTCACTATACATAGTATACGGATACCTATCTATGACAATGATGATACTATATGATATAAAGGTTGTTGATTTGGTCAGCAATTTCTGTCAAAAGCTGCTGACACCATAAGAAAAATTGAAATAGAAGAAAAATGGAATCAAATTTATAATACATTTTTTGTATTTTTTTGGCACCTGTCTTGTGTAATTACCGCCTCTGTGCGGGCAGTTGCTGGCCAAATCAACAACCTTTATGTACATACATACCAAAAATAACCGGTAACTATCTATGTTGCTATTATCTAAAACCTAATATAATAACCGAATATTTTCTGTTGGAACTCCCTATAGGAACTACTTCTTCGAGATAAGTTAAGTTGTTATGCCTGGCAACCACGTGGGTTTTTTATCGGACTGAAATTTTAGATATGTCAAAGTATTGTAAAATGTAAGAGCAATATTTGTCGCGCGTCAGTGCAAAATTAAGTCCGTGCTGGCAAGGCTGGGCCGAAACTAGGGGAACAATGCGATTCTAGATCTTTTCAGTCGCGGCTGTAACGAGCAGAAAAAGGGCCCATTCAGAGAATCCGAACCTAATTACTGAGGCCGGGGTTGGGACAAAAGAGGGTTTCTAATTAACGATATTATGTCAAATAATTCGTTTGAGTCGACGTCTTAGTTCGTTTGAAACAAGGATTGGATTAAGTGTTTGCTTTTGGCGGGCCAGTTTGTCTTAACTTGTTACTTGGAATTTAATTTTAAACATTTCTTTTCTTTTGAATAGCTAAGATTGATTTAGGGTTAGGTGCATAAACCCGTAGTGTTTGGTAAATAGAGGTATTATGAGTGTATTTGTTTTTGTGGTGAATAATAAATGAAAGTAGTTTTGAAGTTTCCGTGTGGCCATGTACTCATCACATGTTACCGTGTTAACAATTGAATGACAAAATCCGTTAAATCAATTGTAGTTTGTGATTCAGGGTTCTGTACTTCATAATGGAAAAACAGAATCCTTACAAAATCACGTTATTTTCCGTCTGTCTGTCTGTGTGTCAAGGCCTTTTTTCTTCTAGTTAGTTATTCACTTAAAATTAAAATATCAAATACTAAAGTCTACAGCCTGTTGGTCTATGTTCTATTGTACAAAATTAAAGTTTCTGTTGCAATTGGAATGTAGGTTTACCTACCACTAAATAACTGGAATAACTCGCAACATCGTTCAAATTAGTTTATGTCATTCTGTAATCATAGCAACCCATCAACCTGACATTTGCACCGTGCTGCGTGTTTCCATTGATGGATGCGTAATGTCAAACCTATCGTAAATGCGTATTGCCAAACTCGGACACGCTTGTCGCGTCAACTGCACCAACGTTTGTTGCTGATCTAATCCGTCATTGCGAACAGCGAATTTGTCATTATGTACCATAGCGAGCGGTATTAATTACCCAGGCCCACGGTTTTGACTGGTCATATTAGGGTGATAAGCCACGTACGATAAATGCATATACCTAATTCATGCCTCAAATGAAAAGGCACGTATGCAGATAAATGCATGATGTTGCAAACTAGTGTATAAAGTTTTTTAGTCATGCATTCGTATACTTAAAGTAGTATAACAGATTGTGGTTGCACTATTCTAACAAAGATCTAATTTAGTTCGTCATTACAGAATACGTTCAAGTACAGATATTCCGTCTCTCAAAGTTCATTTAGCTTATGGTTGTAGTAGTGCGTGCACACACAAACACTTTTTTCTAGTGTGTGTAACCTCGGGAGCGCTACAAAAACACACACATAACGTGCTTATCACTACTACAACCATAGCCAAATGGACTTCGTGAGATAATATCTGTGTCATTATCTGTGACGGAATAAACTAGACGTATACTCTGTTTGTAAACTTTAATCGGATGGACCAATGCAAAGAAGCGAAACAATATATGTGACAAGACCGTGGCAGATATAAATATCTATTGTCTCTGCCTATCTCTCTGAGAGACAGGCGAGGCGTAGGCAAGTATGAGTGTAATTAGTTATGGAAGTAGGGATTCTTCTTTAAAATTAGTATATTTAATAATTTAAACACATTTATACACTTAAAGCAGAGCACAACGATTTGAGCGCACTGCCTAGACAGGCAAACCCTATCTCCGGCCAGCACACCCCTATCCAAGCTCTTCGCTAATTCCGCACCGTAACCGTACCGGCCCGGATTAGCAGACATTTGAATACAGACACGTCTCCGTACTAATTGAGTTAATATTTGGTTATCGGCAGCGCGCACTCGCTTCCACTAAGCTGCCCAAATTAATGACACGAATTTATCATTATTAATGCCCTCCATGATCCTATGTGTGCACCTGCTTTTGTAAACGGTCAACCAGTTCGTTCGAAAGGGTATGCAGCTTATGATCCCAATAATCATTTCTTAGGTTGTTGTGAATCCTGTTAATATATTTCATTTTAGTTAATTGTGTTATGATACAAATATATGTATAAACGGCGGTAGCCCCGGTTCGATCCCTGGCCGGGCATGTACCCATGGTTTTTCGGAATTTATGTGCATATTGGTATTTAATACTTACCACTTGCTGAACGGTGAAGGAAAACATCGTGAGGAAACCTGCATGCCCTAAAAACCGTGTATTTGTGTCCGAAGAAGGGTGATAGGGCTCACCACGCATCACGTTGGGACGTATAATCGTCGGTGAAACGCGGGTGAACCGAATGTAGACTGTGACTTGCATTCACACTTGGAACACCTCTGACACCTCTTCGGGGATTCATGTCGTGACGATATATATAAGTAAAAAGTTTTAAGCTATATTTCGACCCCTTCAATGGCGTCGTTATAAGCCAATTTTTTTTTGTGTTGTCTTTATTTTTTCGTATTAATTTTGCATTTAATATTATTGTTTTTTTTTTTCTCAATGTTTAGCATTAATCTTTATCTTTATAGTTTTTGCAGTGACAAATATCTACTTTTATTATAAATCCAAAAATACTTAAAGATTATTTTAAAATATCTGCAGTTTTTGTCTGTCGCTCTCAAATTACGTCACAACTACTTGACTTATTAAGATGGGATTTTCAATGTAGTGTAGTTAAAATCTATCCTAGATCTAACTCGGTATTTAAATATTTAAAAAATCTTTAAAAGAACACACATTCATTACTAGATGGTACTACGTGTACTTACATTTATTGTTCTAACATGCAATTTTTGGGTTATGTTTTATTTTTGAATAAAAATATTTAAATGAAGGCCTCAATCCTCATAATGTTTTTCCCAGCTTATACACACTAGGATCAATGTACTGGGATCAAGCAGTATACATAACCCGTCGATCCCATTCGAATTGACAGTTTTACGATAGCGCCGGGTGGTTATTTTGCGCGTTTCGCCCGGTTATTGGCTTTATGGCAGTTTTTTATGACATCACTAGTTCATGTTTTGAAAGGGGTTAAGAATTAAGTGCTCGGACTGAAAAATACCAAGTTATCCATACGATATAGCATTGAAAACGTATCAGAAACATAAGGGTTAGAAACTATTTACTATATATACGAGTATGTAGTTAATCATCGGTAGTAAATTAATTAGAATTAATATTATGATTTAATAAAATATAGGTATGATATTATTTGTTTGTTAGGACGTGCTCATTAGCGGAAAATTATTTATTAGCAGTATTTGTAGCACCTGAGAATTCGGAGGTGGGGGGGGGGGGTAGAGAGTTTAAAACTCAATCAATAATTTTCAGGACTCAGTGCTATTCTCTTTTTTGAAGAGAACGGGTGTAGTTTTAATTGCCATAAACATCAATTTGTTTTGTTAAGGAAATATTTTAGGTTTGTATATGTAAGGAATAAAAACGCATATGGGGTAGGCTTGATTCCCATATTAAAGAAAATTAAACTAATAGGCAATATTTCTGTGAGAGTTTAGAAGAAGCATGAAAAAAGTAGACATTTGACGTCTGACTTAGCCAAGTGGCTGAAGACACTTGTTATCTAACAAAAAGGAAACGCTTTTTTTTAATTCGCCTGTTGCGAATAAATAAAGCAAGGATTTTTGTCCACATTTGGGCACGCCGCGCCGCCGCCTCGTACTCATAGAAAATTTCTGTAGAAATTCTACTTTGATTAGTTTGCCGTAGTCATTTACACGCTTACAAATAAATTATTTTAATTTGGAAAAACGGTTTGGTTTCATGATTAGTAATTCAAAATTAGGACAATATTTCGAAGCAGCAGTAACAACGACACTACTCATGGAGTTTCCCGTAGGAAAAGGCTCGTTAGAGTCCGAACAGTCAACCGTATCGCGTTACATACAACTCTCGTCCACGATACATGAAATGACAAAGGGAGAATTTTATAAACTGACATATAAAACTTATTGCTATTTTAAATTTTGTCACATCCGCAAATACTAGAATATTTGTAAGATCGTTATTCATGGAGTGAAATTAAGTTTTCTTTTATTTCGCAATGAAAAGTGGAATATTGGAACTACTACAATTCGACACACGTATCCTTAAGTTTAACTGACAATGTTTACGTCCCAGCTTGATATTCGGTGAGTCATATCGTCGTACTTTAGGCACAAATATGGACCCACAGGTTAACGTGCCTTCCAAACCACGTAGGGCGAACACAAATATGACCCTACCTACGGAATTACCACTGGACTTGTTGCCAAGTATTCGAACGCAGTAGGTGACAGAGGCGGTTTCGATCGGTGAGAAATAACTAATAATCTGTTTTTGCATATTATGTTTTTAGTGTCATGGTGTTCACAGCTTGTAGCTGGGACTTTGGCATTATTTGGCTGAGCTTATTTATTATTTCTTGTGATTTTGTTTATAATACTTTAGCTTAACAGAATTATTGTCATAGGATAAGAATTAAAAAAATGTTTAACTTCAAATCGGATTGCGGAGCAAAATGTCATGTAGTTTTAACGATATAATACATTTTTGCATAATCTCGCGTTTTCAGATTAGGTAAGTTACATCACGCCCGAACGCCTTCGAATAATAAGGAAGCGACATGGATTAATACAATACCACACAATACAAAATTTTATGGAAAGTAATGTGTATGTCATTGTGTTAGGTGAAATCGTTAAACGCAAGAAATAAAAAAAAATACAACATTTATTTATTTATACACAAGTATTTTTTTAAGTACTTTGGACCTTTTTTTAAGCTAACAAAAACTAGAGTGAGAGGGTGTGTCTAGGGGTGTTGAGGATGTCTGTGTGTTTTTATGCGCGTGTAGCGTGTGTGAATGAGCTGAAAATCATTGTCATTTAATTGTAAATATAATAATATGTTTTAAATAAGCTACCGTTATCGTTTAAATTTTATGTGGTATTTCTCACGCATACATAATTCATATCAATCCATCCATCCATCCATCAGCCTGTTTCATCCACTGCTGGACATAGGCCTTTCCAGGATTTTGCCACTCTTGGCGGTCCTTCTGGAAGAAATACCCATACTCATACCCATACATATAAGTACTATTGAATATCCTGCTCATTTCTGCGCGGGCCTGCCCTAAGAAATGTGCAGACACATAAATTACGTGGTAGAATCGAATAACGTCAATACAAAGTGACTCAACTTACTGTGATCTACCTACCTGTGTAGTATAGGTTACATAATAATAATAAAAATAATATCATGCAGTGACATATGGATGTCAATTTGAGCGAACGAGAGTGCTTGATATTTATATTTTGGTGAAATGTTGCGTTGCAAGTTTTTCACGCGTCAGTTTTATACCCGTTGCAGCCAGAGACTAGATAGAGAAAAAAATGCAGTGATACACCAGGATCAAACTGTCACATCCACATGTTCAGACGCATCGCTCTCGGTCCGTGTATCAGCAAACAGCGGGCACAGTGGACCACTAACGAGCGATCAATGCGCAATCACGCGACACGACCACTGCGACTAACGACTGACGACCCGTGCACACGATGCGTCGCATATCACGTGACACGTCACGCTAATGAATTAGAGCTTCATGCTAATGGATCGGCGAAATATCGATTGGAGATATGATGTATTCGTGAGGTGAGCATACATACATTGACTTACACCTGTATCCTAAAGGCTTAGAGATATGCATATGCCAACTTGATAAACATCTTTAATTTCTTTCACGTTTGAGGGTACATGAAAGCAGTAGCGGATCCCGGAGGGGCTAAGAGACTGAAACCCGCCCCAAATATACGTTACTAGCTTTTGCACGCGGCTCCGCCCGCGTCGAAGAGATTTTCGTGGTAATAAGGAAAACAAAAGAATATGATTTTTTGAACGACATTAAGCAACGGTCACCATGTTTTACCAAAGTGCTAATAAATACCAATCAGATAAGCCTAAACTTAAAGGGTCCGCTGTTGTCTGTTGAGCAGATCCCGTACCCACCTTCCAGTCCCATCATCAGACCATGGTCACCATGATTTACCAAAGTGCTAATAAAGTCCAATCGAATAAGCCCAAACTCGAAGGGTCTGCTGTTGTCCGTTGAGGAGAACCCATAGCCACCTTCCAGTCCCATCATCAGACCATGGTCACCATGTTTTACCAAAGTGCTAATAAATACCAATCGAATAAGCCCAAACTCGAAGGGTCTGCTGTTTTCCGTTGAGGAGATCCCATAATACGTTATAGGACTCACACATTTATTTTATACTACTATACTATGACAATTATTTCCTACTTATGTTGTACTATAGTATTTTTACTTACCTACATGTATCTATTCGTACATGATATGGTAATTAGTATGATTTCCTGAAAAAGCTCGATGAAACTTACACTCAGCCTCCCAAATATGTTTCTGGATCCGATCCACTTCATGAAACTACTACACCAAACATGCCCAGCGTACAGACAGTAACTCAAAGACCCAACTAACTGACAAATCTTTTCACTCGAACTGGTGGTAGCAGGGAGTGGTCACAGGCAGTTGCGTAGTATCATAAATTCATCAGTTACCAATTTTCTTGGAATTCCCTGGACAGACTGATAACGCCTCGGCTTATCTGTTTTCACTCTCCCAATTTCTAGGCAAGTGCGCTTTATCCTAGGTCGCATCGACGCTTTCTTATTAGTTGCGGCCAAGCAGTGTCGTGCATAGATGTTTTTGCTGGAAAAGCAATGAGAAGGTCAATAAAATGAAAAAAAAAAGAATTTGAAAAACATTTTTTTTTAAATCATGTATTCTAGGGTAGGCAGTGTCTACCCTGGCGTCACACAATTAATGATTTTTCAAAGTGACATTTAAATTTTTTCAATTTTTTTTGTGGTCAAGCTTGGCCTTCTCTTTGCATTTCCAGCAAAAAGTTCTATGCACGCCACAGATTTTAAATTAAGCCCTTCAAGCTATTATGATGGAGAAAGATGTTTGATTTTCACCATTTGGCTTGGTGTGAACTTATGGCCCACGGTACAGATAGCGCGCGAGTTGAATGCAGTTGGGGGCTGAGGCGAAGGGCTATTTTGTAGTGCTGTGTGCGTAGAGAGAACGGCTGTGTGTGTATATAGCGCATTCCTTAGCTCTGCATTAAACTCGCCCGCTATCTGTAGATACAAAAGAGAGGCTAATCAATGCGATGACAGTTAAATCGAATTGACAAACGATGACGATCCTTCTGAAGCAACCTTGTCTATAAGCAAATTACAAGAGGCACGATCGTGAAATCTCGCAGCAAATACTTCACGCGAGTGTCCGTGCTCAAATGGCTAGGAAGGCTCAAACCCACGTCACAACAATTAGGTGCACCAAAGCGACTGATTTACGACAGAGCCGGCTAATCCGACCCGACGCTTGACGGGGAGACGCATTTTTATGAGCCTCCCGAGGCTGTGCAGCTCGCTTCTGAATCGTTTAGTTTAGAAAAGCTTTAAAAAAACAATTCTCATTGTAAATCGTGCTGGCTGTGGGATGAGCTGACGAAAGAGCCAGACTGCGATCCGGTATTTTACTATTATGTTAAATGAAAGTTAGTAGAGTTTAGCAGCTACTATTGATAAATAGTGTAGGTAATTTTTTCATTCGTTATGTTGTTGTTTAAAATATATTATGTCACAATAAACCTTATTGCCACGCGTTACCTCTTATAGTTAATGAATAATCGGTTCGCTACGGATGATTGATAGAAAAGGTCAGAAATTTATGTTTACACAGTGTATGTTGTCATATTATGGCTAAAACTGCTTTTTCACGAAAAAGCGTGTCAACTTTTTTTGGATAGTAAGAAGTGTTTTGATGAAAAACTATTCTTGGTTTTTGAACAAGAGCTTGTTGATATTGTTTGATAATTTTCGGTTTATGTTTTGACCAAATAAAACAAGAACAAAATTGGGTTATGCAACAAAGACAACAAACCATATATTTACGGAACCCTATAAATGATGATATCAAATCGTCACGTTATATATCTATGTAAAATAGATTTTACATTTGGATATATGGCTGCTGTACTCAGTTTTTGTTAACCTTGGGTTAATAAAACAAGAATTAATAACAAGAATTCACGACTTCTTATAACACTTTGCTGTTACGGTAAAGAAAATACATTATTGACTACGACAGTATGTCGGTGTGCAGAAGCAGACATCTTCAAACAATCATAATCAAATTAGACACGCTAGCTGCATATGGACATACGAGTATATAGCACCACCCACACAACCAGCTATCAGTGATTAAGGCGACTAATTGTGCGTTAATCAGTGGCTAATCACCAACCTGTGTATTGTGTGCATGTGTGTTTGTGTCTGGACAGCAGACGTGACGTCATTATGCTCATGTGTATGAGTGCGGATTATCAGTTGCTGTTGATGAACCATTTGATCCAATTTGAAAGTATTAGTGCAGTTAGTTAGGTTTGCGTGGGTTTGCTATTTTATAGCAATAACAGAAATTGGTGAAAAATGCTAAACATTAATGAGTTATAATTATCATTTTCTTCAACGTTGTGCCACACTTTATTTATTTATTTATATTTGCTGCTTTTTCTAAACGAAACAATCGAGAGGATTGGGATTTTCTGATCCAAAAATTGCTAAAAATTTCCGGTGCTTAATTTACCATCATAGAAAAGACTTTTACACAGTTGATTACATGATATAAAAACCAGACAAGTGCGAGTCGGACTCGCCCACCGAGGGTTCCGTTAAATACTACATTTTTATGATATAATTACAAATTTATAGCTTTCAGTTTTTTTCCTATACTTGTAGTTTAAGACGGTATTACTTGTCAAATTTCATAGCTCTAAGTCAACGGCAAATACCCTATAAATTTTGATTCTCTTGAGAGTGTCGAAATATACGTTTTTTTGCGGCATAAACGGCCGTATCTTTTCTTAAGTGAACTTAGAAGTTTGGTTTTTTAACAGTTTCAAGGGATTGTACACTTGAGTATATGGTTTTTATTTCAACTCGATAGCTCCACGCGTTCCCGAGATAAAGGGAACAGACAGATGGACGGACAGACAGACGGACAACAAAGTGATCCTATGAGCTCCGTTTTGTACTCTTGAGGAATGGAACCCAAAAAAAAACGTGTTAACATAATAACGTATCACTTTTAAAAATACCCACTACTAGTCAGTTTTGTAAGTGATCAATCTCTCACATCTCGCTTACGGAAAAATAATCACATTGTCAAACAGCTAAATCATTAACTAAATGTTAAAAAAATTTTTGACAAAAATTTCCAAAACATCAAATATAATTTTTTTTTGAATATACGAAATGTATCAGAATATTTATCATTTATTATTCCGTAGTTTCCCAGTACATTTTATAAGTTGGTCTACTAATACAGATCGCGCTAAACTTCTAGTCCCATACATTTAGAAGAACGACCCATACATTGTCCTGTTTAGAGGGGGCTATAATAATACACACACCCATAATGTTTTTAAACCACCTATCCAATGATACCCCATACTATGGGATAGATGAGAAAAAAAAATACATCCCAAATTTACGTGTACCATGGGAGATAAACTGAAAAAAAAAATTTTGAAATTTCTTTTTACCGTTTTGTTAGGGTGATTAATATGTATATCCATACCAAATTACAGCTTTCTAGTACTGATAGTCTCTGAGCTAAGCCGCGGACAGACGGACGGACAGACGGACATGGCGAAACTATAAGGGTTCCTTGTTGGACTACGGAACCCTAAAAAGCAGATGTAGTATGTGACTTAAAATATGCTTTTACCGGCTAAAACGTGTGGCATTAGAACTTTTACCGGCGGAAACGTGACACTTGAAACATAAGACATGTTTGCTATACTTCGTATACCTATATGTTAGTACCGCCTAGTAAAACTAGAAAGAGGTTTTCTAAATGTCAGGTTATACACCAACTTTTCGTCGATAGTTATTAATTACTTTGCAACATGATAGGGCTCAGGCCCCAGCCCATCATACATTAGACCACATATATTCATAAAGACATGCAAATGCATTTTTTTCACGGCTTTTAAGAGCACTGTATTCGCCCGAACTCCCATACTAGCGCAGTTCGCTCAAAATATCCTTATTTATAGGTACTTCCTTATTATTTTTGTTATTTTTTAACATATCCCATACAATATCCATGACTTGAACCTAAAACATTTATCAAAATCAAATACATACAAGACTTACAAGCGTATAAAGTCTTGGTTTTACACAAATTTTATAAAAACGCATTTATTGCATACTTTTTATTCAAAAGTAAGGAAAACAATATCATGATGTGCATTTTGCACCGAGATCCTCCGTTACCACCTTAATCTTAAACCGTAAAACAGATTTTAGTTGTCTTGTCTGCTATCTGTTGTTTAATTATTACTTAGCGTTAGTGAGAACTGAACATATTAATGGAGTTGATGCTCGTGATTGTTGGCACTTGGTGGAACTTTTGAAACATTTTTTGTTTGATAAACACTTGTAAAAGGTTGAACCTTTGATAATGCTTTAACAGCGAAACCGGTAAGGGAAATAATATAAATAAGTGGACAAGTACAAGTGTTTATCAAACAAAAAATGAACATATTAAGGCTTAAATTTTTGGAATAATGTAAATTAATTAGCAAACAAAGTCTTTATGATGTATCAGCCGTGAGTAACACTCGCTGCGTTCCGGAGATAAACGAAATTTTAACCATTCACTGTGTCCAGTTAAGACCTCAATTTACACTTGCTGGTTTAATGACTGCACATCTACTAATTAAGGATAAGAGGTGGAACCTAAAATATATCTATTTTAATTTTGTGTTCAAGATAACACATGACTTGAAATATACCGGTTGAAAATGAACCTTCTAGCTATAACAGAGGAAACTGTTCCTTGTTCGAAATAAAAAATATTTTTTTTGTTACTTTTGTCATGATTCATCACACTAATATTATAAATGCGAAAGTTTGTGTGTGTGTGTGTGTGAGAGGGTGTGTGAGGGTGTGTGAGGGTGTGTGAGGGTGTGTGAGGGTGTGTGAGGGTGTGTGAGGGTGTGTGAGGGTGTGTGTGGGTGTGTGTGTTTGCATTTTGTTTGTGCATTTGGATGAAATTTAGAATGGATATAGCTTATAACCTAACATAACACATAGGCTACTTTTCATCCCGGAAAAAAGCATGTCGTTAAACCGAATAACACGCGGGCGGAGCCGCGGGCAAAAGCTAGTAATTAAATTAAAAATATCGACCACCATAGAAGCACTAGCGATGACGCTCTACCATATCTGTACATAGAATATGTGCATTTTTTACCGCCGAGAATATGTACAGTCTATTGTCAGTCACATGTCACGTTGCGTCGATTGGCCATTTTTTCGAAATTTGAAAATAATAAAATAAATGAAAACGTTTTTTTACGGTTTTAATTTATATTATTTCCCTCTAGCTTTATAGAGTTCAATAAAGCTAGAGGGTTCATTTTCAACCCGTATGCTACTATCTATATACTAATTATAGAGTAGAAAAAAGTCGTGTCTGTTAAGTATTGTACTAAAACCAAAACTATGTAGGCTATCATTTTTAGAATTTTTGTCTGTGTCTCTGAAACAGCCCAACACTCAAGGAGCACTTAACGGATTAGGATGCGGATTTCTTAATATCAGCGTAGTGACCCTAGTCAATATATAGGCTGTTGATAAAATAATGCCTCAGTTGATTACGGGACAGAGATTGAATAAACGCGGGTGGAGCCTCTGGCGAAAGGTTGGTATTAATAAAGGAACATACATACTACTGCTATCAATAATATTGAAAACAAAAACCTTTTAAAAAACATAAAACTCCGTAATGCATTACAGTATATCACTCGATGATTTGTCGGATATTACTTGAAAATTGACATATACCCACCTGACCTTTGATCCTGCCCTCATCACAATAGAACTCCTAAACAGATGAGAGTAAATAACTCGAGATTTCGGGAATTACTTTGTATCAGTGTGTTCATTGCAGGATATTACTTGAAAATTGTCATTATGCTACCTGACCTTCGACCCTGGCCTCATTTCCATAGAATTCCTCAATGGATGACAGCACATAACACGAGATTTCGGCAATCACTTTGTTTGGGTGTGCTGATTCTAGGGTATTACTTGAAAATTGACAGTATGCCCACCTGACCTTCGATGTGAATGTGTGTTGTGTACTCAATGTGTCCTGTACGCAGTTCCAAAAGGTCCTATCCTAATAACGTTTGGAAGTTATAATAATTATGCCTGAAGGTGCAAATAGCAGTTGCAGCCCAAATTTGGCACCTTGAACAGTGAATTATTTAGTGAACGAAATTATCGTTTAGTTCATTCATTTGGGTCTTTATTTGGGGAACTGGATATTTTGTTGGTATTTTCTTTTAAGTGTGTCAAGTCAGCTTGCTTAGTGTTATGATAAAAACATTTTGGAATGTAATTAAATTAGAATTACGTAACTTTTTTAGTGCAAAGAAAAATATATGGGAACATCATCAACCTAACCTAACACATATTTTTACTTTCATGATTTTCACACGTCTTCAATTTAATGAGAATTTTGATAAAAATAAGAGAAAATGGTCAGAAAAAATTAATTGATTAATCATATACTTGTAACTCACTGAAGAAAGATATAAAATATATTTTAAAATATACTTGTAAGTCGTTAAATAATGCTCTATGTGTCCAAAATATGTAAGTAAATATATTATATTTTCATAAAATAACATATATCGATCATAGCGACGGCACGGAACAAATAATGGCGACGGCAAGATGTTTCTCTTTGCAGGCCGAAGTGCTAAAAAATATCAATTTTACCCCAATACGTTTAAAACAGAATGTATAATTGTGTCTTGAAAAATAAACAATAAAAAGAATATATTGGGACTCTTAAATCGTTATGAGTGGTAAAACGGTAGCAAAATGTGTAGCTGTCAACTTTTGAGTGGCAATAGTAAAAATATATAAGGTCTGAGTGCTATTTTACACTGCTAAGGAACGTAATACCACTTTTTCTATCTCTATAACACCTATGTTAACCTTTAAAATATAAAATATTAGCTGAAATTTTCGATAATGTGCTAGTTGGGATATTATCTGGTTCTATCTAAAGATATTTGTAAATTCACGCACGGTATAATACGTTTTATTATTATCATAAATCATTAGACTAAATATTACATCAAAAGGTTAATATCATGGCGATTAAGTGATCACGTTGATCCCCTTAGTAAGAATAACTCTGAAACATTCTGAACAGCTAATAACGTAATCTCAGGTTAGCTTCACGAGGGTTGTTTCGGTAAACTAGTGACATCGGCAACCTGTAGACAATATAACCAAGCCTTCATTTGGATATAGTTCAGAATCCAAAACATGTAATCCTACGCCCAGCGCATATATAGGTAGGTATATGAAACAAAAACAAAATATTTGCAAAGTCGATTCCTAACGGTTTGGACACTAAATATTTTTAAATAATAATATTTTAAAATCCACGATTAAAGGGCATTCAATATAATTCGTCTTTTAGTGATATTCAGGGTTCAGTTTCTGAAATTAACAAACGGCACCGATAAGAATAATTAATATATACATAAGTATATCGACAAATTAATCATGGTTTATGGTTTCTACTTACCCAGCTCACTGTACATGCATATATACAGCTCAACAACTGTATTAATATATAAAATAATATAAAACCCAATTGAAAACAGCAATTGAAACCCGGGTTGTCTCGCAACAGGGTAATGCTGTGTGTATGGTGGGATTGGAAGGGCATTATTCATTATGAGCTGTTACCGCCAGGCAGGACCATCGATTCTGAACTCTAGTGCGAACAACTGATGAGATTAAAGCAAGAAGTTGAGAGAAAGCGGCCGAAATTAGTCAACAGAAGGGTTGTGGTTTTTCATCATGATAACGCTAGACCTCACACATCTTTAGCCACTCAGCAAAAGTTAAGAGAGTTTGTCTGGGACGTATTAATGCATCCGACGTATAGTCCTGACCTTGCACCTTCAGATTTCCACTTGTTTCGGTCTCTTCAGAATTCTTTAGGTCTTCAGTCTCAGGTTAACATCACGAGAGGACTGCCAAAATCACTTGTCGCGGTTTTTTTTATCAGAAGCCCCAGAATTTCTATAGCAATGGGATCAAGTCCCTACCTACAAGATGGCGGAAAATTATCGAACAAAATGGCACCTACATACTTTAGTTAAATGCATATAAACTTTATTGAAAAATGTTTTGAATTTTCATATAAAATGCGAAGAAACTTTTTCCACAACCTAATATATACAGCTCGACAACTGTATTAATATATAAAATAATATAAAACCCAATTGAAAACAGCCATGTTTAAAAAAAAACTGTCAAGGTAAATATTTACATAATCCAAAAAGCTTGTAACTATACTTGAGTGCTCACTTTCTATAAAAAGGCCAAAACATTTTACTTTTAAATTCGTTACCCTTCATGAGTAATAGAGATATAATAAATCCAAAATCATAATCATATCACTTAGGTGGCCTGTTGAATGAAGAATATATTTAATGCACAGAATGACTTCAAACGTAACCGCAATAAATTCACGTTATATTTATAAACATTTATGTACCGCATTTTAGTTAAAAAAACAACAAAAATATTAGTTTCAAATAGCATAATTTTTTTTTACTTGCAAACATAATTTATGCTTATCCTTACGAAGCAACCTTAAGATAGTCTTACTAAAATAAATTAAAACGGTGAAAACTGGCACTACGTACGTAATACTATCCTTGGTCACTCCTAATACAGGTTCTGCGAACTTAACAGAGTGTCCTGTTCATGGGTTCAGGGTGTTCATGTTTGCTAAGTTTCTTGTCCTTCTTCTTAGCAATACTAATCGAATGGTGCGGATGGTTAGGCATTATGTATATATAATGTTTTTATTCCTATATTTCTCTATTTTATGCAGGTGTATAACTTAATTACATTTTAGTAGCCCAACCTTAATATTTTTTGGATGTATTTCCCGTATTTATTTATCAACTTGTTTGTTCGTTGCATCATTTATATATAATATTTTTATTCCTAGATTTCTCTATTTTATGCAGGTGTATAATTACATTTTAGTAGCCCAACCTAAATATTTTTTGTGTGTATTTCCCTTATTAGTATATAGATATTATTTTTTTATTCTACAAATATATACTCTAAAGATTAACTTTGACTTGTAGAAAGTATACTTTATGTACCTATCTATTTTACAAAACAAATATTTTGATTTGATTTGTCCGATAACTGTGTCATATTGACTTTATACTTAATAAATAAAAAAATTGTTTGTTTGTTGTTTGAGAATTGGGTGCAGCGCCACATCTGCGATAAGTTAGCCAGACTGCACGCACAGTCGCACAACTCACCCCCGCACCATACCACACTACCCCTCTTTTTGGGTGACCATAATTTTATAGTATTTATGTGGTACTAACTTTTGAACCAGTTATTATTCTTCTATGATATATTAGTTTTTGGTTAGGTCAAAAGTCACTCTGTGTATCCAAATTTTGAATAAATGAATCTTAAGATTATATCCGTGGTAACTCATGTTACGTTTTTGCCAGCCATTGGGGCTCTATACATTAATTGACATTGTATTTTAATACGTTTCCAATATTTTTTATTCACAAACACATAATAAGTAACTGTTCTATGCTTCATACCCTGTGCTGTAATTGTAATTATTGTCTAATAAATAGGAAGCCATCAAAATTTTCGGTAATTCACGTTGCATTTTGTGACACGATGTCTTAGGTAAATGTTTATGTTTGTAAAACTCTGCTCTGTTTCAAAGGAAAAAAATAAAATAAAAATAGAATGTGTCTTGTTACAAAATTTTCTTTATTAATTGAAAAATTTTGGTCCTAAAAGATAATTCTTAAAATTTTAGAGAATATTTTAGATGGTCAATCACGTTACTAAAATTTTGGTAACTCATGTTACAATCTTTTCAAGGACGATTTTAATCAATAAAATGTAATCGTTATTTATTTAGATAAATTAGAGAGAGATGTATCATCGTCAGTGCTGTCGTCTGATCCATAAATGTGCTTATATCGTGATTTGATAAGATTTGCACCCGAAGTTAAATTTCCTCCTTTCACCAAACCATCTTCTGTATACAAATTATGTAATTTGTTTATTCCTTGAATTGGTAAGGCATCTTCAAATAGATTATTCAGTTGCATGTCCTTAGAGCTTCCTTCTATGTCTTCTTCTTTCATTTCTGTTACTTTAATATTAGAATACTTGTTACCCACCTGTGCAAATTCTTCAGCATTAAATACCCTTTCCACCCTGCTTACTACTTTTCTTCTGATCAGACGTTTTAAAGCTCCGCCTGTACCATCGACAGGTCCCTTGCCATGAGAGGTGGCAAAGTAGTCCCAGATAATTTTCTTTTTGGTAAAATTTTCAAGCATAGGTATTGACGCTGCTATATATTTACTTTTAAACTGTGAAGCGGGGCCATCCGACCAAACATGAACTTCCTTTACATTATCTGGTATTTTTTTTAAAGCCCGCGCCATGTTAAGCACTATTTATTTATTTATTTCATGGAAAAGACACAACTATACATAGAAACATTAAAGTATAAACAAATGGTTAGTTTAATTTACTTCCTCTACGCTTTCCTCAAATACGTTATTTTTGTAGGGAGTAATTCGGTGACATTTCTAAACCATTCTCTGATAATGTTAAAAAATAAAAATAATGTTGTTTACAAAGCAATGGAATTAAATTAAATTAAAAACTAAGATAAGCGTTCATACACACGGTTACACACATTCATGCAATCTCACATATTACCATCCATACACACACACATGCCTTTTAATTTGATATTATATTTGTGTAGTTACAGAATTTCTTACAATTTCTCGTTCTTGGTGTCTAAAATTTGCCCAACTTCCTTTTTAAATTTGATTTTACTATTATTAAATATGTCTATGCTAAGGAGTTTTTTATTGTAGGAGCTGCAGATTCTTCGTAGGGGGGCTCGACAGCCTGCGTTACTCTGTGAAGTAGGTACTGAGAATAAAGTCTTAGATCGTGTAGAGTGGGTTGGCGCTTTAAAGTTAATTTGCTCAAGAAGAGCAGGGCAGTCATATTCATTGTTCAATATATTGTAAAGGGTCTTTGCGTCTAATAAGAGCCTTCTGTCACAAAGTCTTTGTAGGTTATAGAGTTTAAGCAGGTCGGTGCAGTCGGCATAGTGTCCTCGGGATCGAGTCAGTCTAAAATACACTACAGTATCTTTATTGTGATAGTTATTATCAGACACGATTACTATAGTAAAATGCTGCCTGGAGTGCCACAGAGACATGGTGAACAGAGTTATCTATGGCTGAACCCAGTGAAAACTCTGTATCTCACTCGTGCTTTACAGGTGTAATTTTTTGAGAAATCAACTTGTAAAACGCTATTTTGTGGATTAATATTATGAAGAGCAGTATTCCTGTCCTTTTTGTAGCTACGAGATTGGCATTTTTTAATAAATAAATGGAGTTTGAATGGTGGTGTCATTTTAAGTATATGAGCCTTCAGCGCATTACTATTTCCAGATTTACAGTTTTACAGAGCTTTTTTTTGTGATCCTCAGTCCAGTAATACCGTGTGATTTCAAATGGCAAATTTTCGACAGTTTGAGTGGCAGTGTCAATTTGTCTTTCCAACTTATTTTTAGATCTTTTACATTCGTTTTGCCAACAGTTTTTGTGGGTGTATTGCATAAAATCTTGTATAAAAATGAATTGTCGTAAGAATCAAATATTTTTGCTATATTGTGAAGGGAATTGACGGCCAATATAAAATTCTCATGGTAGTAAACATTACGAGGTATAGCTGAGCTCACTAAATCATGCGGTGGTCGCAGATCTGCAAATTTGCTTCTTCCAAGGAGTTTTCATTCTCTTCAACAAACAAGGCATAAGCTTCAGAAATAAAAAGATGACGGATTTATTTTGTTGTTTTTGTAGTACCCTCTTTTATGGTTTTTACATTCTGGTGCTTGCCTACTTAATATCGTTTCTTTCATAGAACTTATGGACTTTTTCTACTATGTCATCAGGTAAGTAATAATTTGACTTCTATTCGCTAGTTGGAGGCTCATTTATACCGATTTCTTCAATCAGCTTTTGTTAAACAGTTTTTTCCTCAGTGGACAAGCAGGCAACACTTTTCTGACTCTAGACTTAGCTATACCAAGTGAACAAGAATTATAGTTATTGTTACTTGCAACAACACTTTCTAAATTTTCCTTGTGGTTGTTTCTCCATTTTTGAACTCTTTCTCGTGTTTTTTACGTATTTCCTCTATTTTTTTCTTCTTTACACTTGATAGGTTCTCTAATGCAAGTTTTGTCTTAGTTTTTTTTTTTTGCTTGTAGTCTGTGTTTGGCTTTGAAGTCTTCATAATGTCCAAGTCTTTTTAACTACTCACGCCGCCATTTTATTTTTCCAGCACCCGTCAAAGGCAGTTTTGCTATAGAATAAAAAATATACATGTGATAGCAATAGATAACTGAAGAAGCGATTAAATTACAAAGTAACTTAAGTTACAAACTGTAACATGAGTTACCAGTTACTCACGTTACACTTAAAGATAATTATTAGATAAAATTTTCAGAAATATGTACTTAGATCACACTTTACATAAATAAAGAGAATATAAAAAAAATTATCGATCAGAGCTTGGAATGAACAACAAAACAAAATTTAACACGATTTGGTCACTCATGTTACATAATTTCGACTATAAAATTTTAGAAATATGAATCATAGGCTAATAACACTCCTTTCGAACTTTATTGCAAAACAATTTTATTTAAACTGTTTAAGCTCGATAACAATTGAAGAAGTCTAGACTCATACTCATTTATTAATAATGTATCATCATTACATGAGAAATAGTATTTGACATATAGCTACGTTTACATTTCTTAAAATATATTATGCAATAACGAAGTCAAAATTATATATCACAATATTACTTGAGTATAAATAATAATTATATATTTGAACAAAAGCTACGGAACTCATCCGATTTCTATTCTTTTATTAGGCATACCCTATATAAAAGTAAAGTTTTTAAACAATTTTAATAATGTTAACAAGTGAATAACAAAGACTCAAAAGACGACTTTTGTGTTGGGCTAAGGTAAGTGTTAGTGTCATAATTTACAATGTTGCTTGTGCATTTGTACCTAGCTTCTGCTTATATTCACAGTCTCCGTGGCACTTGACTAGGGATCCCTTGCTAAAATGGCATCTAAAATCTACCTTTATAATTCTCGTCGTCTCACCTACATCAAAGGGGGCTGCAATGAAGGGTTGGAATACCGAGCTTCTAGAAGACGACACCCGGTTGCACTGAGGTAAGTGCTTGTGTTATTTTTACAGTATTTTGTACATAAAAATACTCACTCTCAAATTGCGAAAATCTAATCGAATAAAATGCAGTTTTATTTAAAAAATGTAAAGAGCCAACGTAATAGTTTAAAATAATGATTTTGAAAATTGTTTTTGTTGATAGAATATCTGAATATTTCGTCAATTAAAATTATTAATAATAATAGTTTTATTTTATTTATGTAAGGATGTAGAATCAAAGCACCACA
Organism: Ypsolopha scabrella; assembly: GCA_910592155.1. Taxonomy (NCBI): domain Eukaryota; kingdom Metazoa; phylum Arthropoda; class Insecta; order Lepidoptera; family Ypsolophidae; genus Ypsolopha; species Ypsolopha scabrella. The sequence continues at coordinate 14,915,472 of OU342961.1, read as the reverse complement.
TTCTTAACCAAATAAAAATGGGAATATATTTTTATGTATTAATTAATCAACGACGTATCCGGAGGGGTGTCTATACTATCCCTGAAGATAGCACATATTAAAAATGACTATTATCTTTGTCCTAATATTCATTAGCTTATTTTATTTTTATATCATGTGTGATATCATAAGTAATGTAAGTAATTTGTAAATTCAATAATACGAGTACCATGAGATTATTTCAGTATCAGCTACATACCATTTGGCAACCGGTATTATAGCATAAGTATGCAAGGCAGTGTAGGTATGCTAACAATTTCAACAAAAGCATTCTCGCCATTGTTGTGACAAGAAGGTTACGCTTTGATAAGTCTTTCAGCAAATTTAGAGAATTTCAGCAAGTATTTACAAAAAAATATTTCGAATAATTTAACTAAAGGCATTTGTTTTCACAAAGTGTTACTTAAATACTGTCTCGTTTGTGAATTCCATACAAACAATAAATAATATTTAGTAATTTGGTGATCAAAGCTGTTTAATTCTCCAATTATAGGTCAAATATATATTTTTTTGTATGTTAGGCAAAAAGATGTAATAGAAAAACTTAGTTATAAGCCATAAAGGGTCAATGATAGAAACATTTAAGTATTAGATATTACTATAATAATTATAGAAATACTCAAACCAATACCGGAGAAGACAAATAAAATACATTTCACATCTCAATTGATGGTAACAAATTACTTGTTAAAGTGTCCTTAACGATACATTAGTCTGGGCCCACCCACCTGTCACGCGTTTTTCTGCTCTCAAGGCGGATCGCTCGGTGGGCGGAGCTTCGCAAGTGGTGGGCGAGACACGCCCACTCTGTGGTCACGCCCACTTAGCCAGGCTTCAGTTTCAAGCGGGACGCCGCGCAAGATGATGCTTTCCGCAATAGTAGTACAGGAATAAGAAGCTGTAGGAATGTAGGATACATACTTCGCACTATACTCCGTACATAATAGCATGTGTCAGAATTTACATTGGCACAACCTTCCACAAGCATAGAAAATTCAATAATTTCTTGAACATAATTTAGACATCAACACCAGAATTTAATAATACCTGAAAATAATAAGGAAATTAACGTACGTTTTTACAGGCTGCGGCAAGGCCAAGTCACGATGAAGACAAGGATGAGACCACGTTGAGACAATCTTGATATTATATAGAATCAATCGATTTATGATTTTGATAATTTTTAAAGCAGTGAGCACTCTCTTATTGTTTTTACTAATTCTAGGAAATTATATGGGTTAACAAGCAACCCACCAAGCTTTACGCACGGGATCGAATAATTTGCTTAAAGAATTTTATTACTAACAACGTTCATTAAGGAGCTCCAACTTTGAAATACAAAAAAAGTCATGTAACTCTTATGGTTAAGTCAGCGTATGCCACAAAATCGCACTAAAAGCGGTTTTGACGACTTAATTAAGAAAATTTTTTTTTTCACAAGCATCAACTCCTAAGAAATTCTTATTTATACACTTAAAATGTGAAAATGGTATTTATAACCTGTAAAATTTTCCCTCTGTTAAATTTTCTAAAGATGGTGAAATAGGATGCATAGCTTATGAGATTTTATTTTTTCTAAGCATAATTTGTGTAAGTCGGAATGACGGGCGCATTTTCTCAATTTTGAGGCTTTTTGCTTTGAGAAGTTAGTCCGTATGTTCTACATAGATAAAAAAAAATAAAAACCGAGTACTGTAAATTTTAATGTAGCTGCACTTTAGACGAGCTCAACAAGAATATGCAAAAATTTCGATCGGATTTTTTTAAACCAATGCAACTAACTATAAGCACAAAGAATCTCGATTTAATCATTAGTGTCCCATCACTACGCGATGCATTTAAAAAGCTGCCATTCTAATCAAGAATACGGAGAATAGTAGATATAGATAACAAAATATGTACTTTACATTATCTGGACGATGTAACTAGAAATTTTATCTAAACAGATTCTAAAGGATTTTTTTTCCATGCACACTTTGATAATCAAGTTTCCAAGCAATACATATTTGTGATGAAGTAAATATCATACTTCTGAAAAAATCGACGTGATACACTGAAATGACTTTTTTGGAAATAGATCTGTGACTGATGTGGTGCTGACCCAGGACAGGGCCCGAAATATAATATATATCAATATCAACTTTATTTTATTAAGTAGGTATCTATATTTTTATACCATAACAGAATAAAAACTTGTGTATTGAAATCGTACTTTTTTGGTTGTCAACAATAAAACAAGTCAATCGTTTTCATTTAATAGCCAAAAATGTACTATTTTAATTGTCAAACGGGCAAATTTGCTTAGCCGAATAGCCATATGACAATCAATTTGCATACGATTGTCTTACACAATGAACAAGTTTCATGATGACGATTACCATATTTAATTTTATAGGAGTAAAATATAGAACAAAACCAAAAAACAGCGAAAAAAAATTTAATCCGTTTATAAATGACTGCGAAATAGATTATTTAAATTAACATAGTCTAGCGCAGAATGACTGCGGGACCCAGACCCCGCTGTGACGTCACGCTAACATACCAGTTCACGTCTCGGTTGTTATTTTGCGTAAAGCTGCTCAATAAATGCTATATCAATGTAAAAGCTACACGTATTATAAAAGTAAAGTTTGTATTTGGTTTTTTATATATGTTTTTATATGATCTAGCACCATGGAAGTAGCCCTTGCTAAAGTATAAAGTGATAATTTGCCAAGAATAGATATATATGGTAGCCAATGCAACATTAAAACGAATACATTTATATTTCATGGGAAATTACCTAAATATTTAATTAAAAGATTATTACAAAATCATCATGGTTCAACTTAAACTGGTTATCTTTTAATAATACATTTAAACTCCATTCAAAATAGATTGAAACATATCTCAAATGGCGGTGTAAAATAAAAGAGAATTCAATATCAATCCAAGTTACTGATGTTATAATTGCTCACATAATCTAATCAAAGAAATGTATATATCAACAACGGGCATGACAGTCAACAAGGAGTGTTATCTCGAAGTCATGAGGCGTTTGCGCGATGCTATTCGTCGCAAACGGCCAGATTTGTGGGTGGAGAACATATGGATTTTGCACCACGATACCGCGCCAGAACACACAGCCATGATTATTCGTAGCTTTTTGGCCAAACGTTCACCGAACATCGCTCCGCAGGCACCCTGCTCACCAGTTATTGCACCATGTGACTATTGTCTCTTTTATAAACTTAAATTGCCGCTTTGCGGAAAGCGTTTCGAGACCATAGAGGCGGTGAAAGAAAATACGATGAAGGCGCGGAAAACCATCCCCATTTCTTTGCACGCAAGTTGCCAACTTGATGGAAATAAGTTGCTTTCAGTTTGATGCGTTCGAAGGCTGCTTTCAGTACATAAGCTACCTGTCCTGCTGTCAGTGGTAGGCGGTTGTCGTCTGACGATCAAACTAAACGCAGCCTATGAACGCATCAAACTGAAACCAACTCATTTCTGTCAAGTCTATCTATGGTACACAGGATAAGACTGGCAACTTTACCCAACAAATAAAAAAAATGAAAAATTCCTGTGACATGGCTGTATGGGTTACGTTCCCGTCGCCTTCCCACTATGTGGGAGATCAAAAAAAAAAAAAAAAAAAATATGTGTGTGGTAAAGTTGACTTTGACAACAGTTTAGACGCATATGAAATAGGACTTTCCGAGCACTTGCATTGAAAACATGCTTATAGGTAGATGATTATCTGAAAAGTCTTTTTGACACTTCACAGCTCCTATTTACAGTCAACACAAATGAATTTGATTTAGACTTGTTCCTTAAAAACATTGTTTTGATAAATTTAAAATAAAGCATTGATTCAAATAAAATTTCGTAATTGATGTACGTGGTGGTAGATCAGTAGTAAAACGTCGGCCTCTCAAATTTTTAAAAACGAATAAAAAGCTTCAAATCCTAGCAGTCTAAATATTTTTCGGAATTGCTTTGTATATTATTTGTATACTAACCATTTTCTGGTTTGTAAAAGAAAACGTAGAGAAGTCCAGTATGCTCTAAAAAGCATTTATTTGTGCCTGAAGTATACATTGCCACATTTCTGCATGGTATGACCACGTTGGGTAAAAAAATTATTAGTAAAACGTGTTTGAGTAACAATCTACACTTCGAAGCATCTTGGAAACCATATACAAATATACTTGTTATGAAGTATTTTTATAAAATATATTTTTCTAATGTAAGTAGTGGAAAATTAAATCAGCTTATATCTTATTACACCTACAAACCTACGATAAATGTTTCAACGATTAATGAATGACTGAAACGCATAAGAATTCTCTGATAATGTTTTCGTGGCATATTTCAAAGAACTATATAAGGACAAGCTATAATTCAGGCATTCATTACTTCTTTGATAAGGTTCCAAACATCTAAATCAAAAGAACGGAACCCCTATAGGATAATTGATTGAAATAGGTGCTACGTTGCGGAAGTCTATCACTAACTTATGGATATATTGATATAATTTGCAATATTATCCTCATAGGATATACTTTTTTGTCGAAGTTTTATCGAAGCCTTTAAGGTAATCCATTTCATATAAATTGGCTCACAATGAAAATCTACAGAGTACTTCCAGTTTACTAAGAAACTCAAAATTCCGTTCACAACTACAGCCACTCACATTCTCTGAGAAAAACACAATATTTGCTTTGAAGGGAATGTGACATTTGCTAAACTTGTATTATAGAAATCTATATACAGGTTGAAAATTAAGTCACTAGCTTCATTGAACTCCATGGTTCAGAATCACTAGTAGAACACAAAGCCGTAAAAAAAGCTTTCTTTTTTCAGTTTTTTTTACCAAATTTCTAAAAAAATGGCAAACTTACGCGATGCAACATGTGACTGACAATAGACCGTACATATTCGCAGCGGTAAATAATGCACCTAGCTAGGCTATGTACACATAGGTTTTGTCTCTGTTACCGGAGTATTAGTGCTTCTTTGGCGGTCGATATCGTTTTTTTTAAATATGAATCATGACAAATGTAACAAAACATGTTCGCCATCAATAGAAATTGTGGACTATGTAAACAAACCGTTTTCTCAATTTTTCTCAAGGTTCTGTCACGGAGTCTCACTGAACATTATTCCAAATCATGAAGCATCAAGTCTTACCTGCCATTCACTGTATTTCATCGTGAAATATTCAATAATCACTAGTTAATTACGGAAAATCATAGAATCAATGGTCAATTCTGTACTGCGTCGAGATTGCTGTCATATTTTTTTCTCATCGAATCTGTATTGTCTTTGAAAATTAGTGATGTACGAATCTATCTGAATATAAACCTATTTTATTCGTGATGCTATTTTATTCCGTCATTTTTTTTACAGCGTTACTTCATAATCTTTGACATAAACGTGTGTGTGATTCTATCGAGAACTGTGTGATCTTCCAGCGTTGATCTAAAATCTGAATGTTTTCGGTATTATATCGACTTGGCTTCTCTTACTGATTTTATTGTACTGATTTGGATAGTGTTTTACCTTGAAACAACGACCTGCTTTACGGACTACGGATTCTGATACTGCCAAGTGGATTAACAACAATTACGACCAAAATAATTTCAAAATGAGTGAACCTGTTTCTACATCTGAAACATCTGGAAGTTCTGCGCCCCTTTGAAAAAGAATGATTCAGACGCCTGTAAGTGATGCTATGCCAGGAACGTCTGAAACGTCAGCACATCAAGGAAGGAAAAGACTGAAAAGACACAAGACGCCACAAATGACAGAAAAAGAAAAAAAAGGTCGCGATAAATATCTACAAATATGTTGAAAAAACTCTCACAACATACCCGTTAAAAAGGATGTGCTGCCCCATTGTAACGGAAATAACTGGAGCATCGGAACGTACAATTGACAATCTTATTAGATTCTATGAGAAAACGGGAAACATTCCGAAGTTAAAAGAGAGACCTGTAAATCGATCTATAATTGATCAGTTTGATGATTTCGTCTTGTCTGCTATTCGACGCAAAATACATCAATTTTATTTTGATGGTGAACTGCCTACAGTACAGAAAGTGACTGCGGCAGTTAATGAAGATTCCAGTCTTCCGTCGTTATCTGAATCTTTAATATATCGAGTGATGAAAAAATTGAAATTTAATCATGTTAAGAGAGCACGCAAGAGCATCATGTTGGACAGGCCTGATCTCCAAATATGGAGACAAAAATATCTCTTGCAGAAATAAAAGCGAATCTCATAGCTAAAGTAGACAAGCAAAAATATAAAAAAATGTACGTAGATGAGTTGGCGGCATCGAAAAATGTGACAGTTTTGCGCCTTCCACCATTGCGAGCTTAACCCGATAGAGTTGATATGGGCGCAAGTAAAAGGTTACGTTGGAAGGAACAACAAAACATTCAAAATGGACGATGTGAAGATTTTGTTAGACCAAGGTTTGGCGCGGATCGGGCCAGAACAGTAGGCGAAATGTGTAGCTCATGTCCTAAAAGTAGAAGAAAAAATGAAAGAACTGGATGGGATAATAGACACGGCCACCGACGCTGTGACGGAACCATTTATAATTTACATGGGCAATTTGACTAGCGATTCATCAGAATATTTTAGCGATGAATCAAATAAAGAAAATTAATTAAGCACCTAACATATAACCCATCTCTAGATAGTTCACCTATTCATAGACAAAGACAACATGGCGCTTTGTTTACATAGTCCACAATTTCTATTGACGGCGACTATATTTTTTATTTCGAACATAGAACAGTTTTCCTTGTTATAGCTAGAGGTTTAATTTTCAACCGGTATGTGTGTGTGTGTAAATATATACGGTTTTAATGTGATATTGTATCCCACACTTGAAATATTTTCAAAAGATAATATAAAGCATAGTTTCATAAATTTGTAGTATCAGAAATCTTATACAAATAATCACAAAGTAATAGTACCAATTAATAACAAATTTGCTTTTACTGTCTATCCTCGTACACATTTGAAATGCTTTTTTAGGGTTCCGTAGCCGAAGGGACCCTATTACTAAGCCTCCGCTCTCTGTCTGTCTGTCACAGGAGTCTACAGCTTCAACCGTAATAGGTAGAAAGTTATTTTTTTAAATAAAATACGTACTACTATGGCTTCTACCATGACAAACAATAAAATATTAATTAAATTTAAATTTAAGGGAGGTTCAAGAGAGGGGATACAAGAAAATTGCATTATTTTAATGTTACTTGTTTTGGCTCTAACTTAAAGACGATAATACTCGTACATATAAGTTTTAATTTAGTCAGATTGTAGGACATACCCTAAATCAAAACAAAAAAAAATTGGGTTCCGTACACAGACTCTGCCAAATTTTTTGTAAGGCTTGATTTTTGTAGCCTATTAAGGCTAACAACATACATGATAGATGTCATGTTAACATTAGTTAACATTAGTTAACATGACATCTATCATGTATATTGTTGTTATTATATTGTATTGTATGGTGGTACTTAACCCTTTGTGCGTGAGTCCGACTCGCACTTGGTAAAATTATTAATTTTATTTGTGACTTTACTAAGAATACGAGACAAAAGGGGAGGCGAACTGTTATCTCTACGAGTCTACGGCGTAGCGCCTTACCGTTTCGTAGCATCGCGCAGACAGTCGTTACAGTTCACATTGAGGCAATGATACCTTTGAGCCAAGAGAGGTATCGATTATGTAGATTCTATTGAGATATTGTATCTGAAATAAGCAGGCAGCGGACAAATGTATACTTTTAGATGATAATAAGTGCGATATTGTATAAATAAAAAGTTTTGTAATTTTGGTCAAGAAAATATAAACATAATTTTACATATTTTATATTTAAAAATTTATGATGTGTTTTTTCTTAATTTCTTTTTGGGGTGGCTTTTTTATCTATCTTGCACATCGGAGAAAAGCGAGTAACGTAACATAAGTACGAGTAACAAAAGTTTTTGATGTAAGGGGCGTTTACATTGTAAGTGATTCCTTACGATATTTAGATGTAATCAAAGATAAGCCGTTACAACTAATAATTATGCTCAAGTTCTTTTATAACGAGAGATACGTCTAGTTTCCTTAACAGTGTTTCCGTTTTGAGGGTTCCGTACCCAAAGGTAACCAACGGGACCCTATTACTAAGACTCCGCTGTCCGTCCGTCCGTCTGTCACCAGGCTGTATCTCATGAAACGTGATAGTTAGACTGTTGAAATTTTCACAGATAATGTATTTCTGTTGCTACTATAACAAAAAATACTAAAACCGGCCAAGTACGAGTCGGACCCACGCACTCCCATACAACAGACATGATTTTTTTGGCGTTTTTACGGGACCCTTCGTGCGCGAGTCCGACTCGCACTTGACCAGTTTTTTCAAGGGGTGTTTCAAGTTTTTTTTTTTTTGCAAAATACCAAAATGTTACATAGACCAATCGACGGAAAAAAAACTGATCAAAACTGTAGATATATTTATCTCATTTTAACGTATAATGTAATAGCCAAAACGTACTTAAATAAACCAATACGTTATTAATATAAAAGGCCATTCACCTTACGGGGAACCGTCGCGTAATCCTGTTTGCCTCCGATAAAACTACGATTGCAGTGAAACTAGTTAGGTAAAATCTGAGAAATATAATTTCAGTAGCCGTTTATGTTAATTGTGAATCTAAACAACGAATCTTTAAAAGTAAAATACGTGCAGATGAAACACTGCTTGAAAAAATAAGATGCGCCATTATCGCGGTCTATTAAGTTGCACGTTGTACATAAATCAACGTTTAAGACAATGCCTAATGCGGAGAATTAAAAAATACTTTCTGTGCAACCACTGAAAAACAGACTTAGCGGGAATTCATTACTTTGTGTTAATTTATCAGCCAGGGGAGGACTTGGGATTTTTGTTCACGAAAGAAAGAAAAGCATTTGATTTTGGGGAAAAAATTAGAAATTAAGTTTAATTTTTAGTTTAATTTTATTTTTATTGTTATGCGTTTTGTGCTTTACTGTAACTAATTATATAACAATGCTATCTAAGTAACAATTTGAAATTACAAAAAAAAGGTTTTAAAATAGTTTTTTACACATATTATTTTAAATTATTTCCTTAATAAAGAATAAATAAATACATTTGTTTATTTACTACATAAGATAACATAGGTAACGTAACATAAATACGAGTGATTTTTACTAACTTTTAAATGCTGGGAAGATTAACATGTATAGTATAAATCGCTTTTAAGTAGTTTCGATGCTATGTGGCGTCTAATTCGCTCTTTATGACTAAAACTGAACAATGCCCCTAATCCGTCCCTGTCAGCATAAAAAAGTATCTTTAAGACTAGGTGACGCATGCGAGGTAGTGGAACCCCTGCTGACATCCTAAATTAATCACCACAGATTATGTAAGAAATACGGCCCTGGCTTGACAGAAGAATAAATTATTTTGCTCTTTAATTGCTTAAAAATGCTTATTTTAATTTCAAAGGCTTACTTATTTAATCTTCTTAATAGAGCGATATTAGCTCAGTCAGTAGGATTCCGGACTCTCAATCTTTGGATATGAATTTGAATCTTGCTAGTCGAGCACTATGCACTCATATATTTTTTGTGAATTCCTAAGTATTTGTATTCTTAACACTTAAGAAACGTTGATGTAAGTACACATTTCAGGCATAAATACATGTTTATTTTAGGACGTACAAGTTTTATTACACTCGAGATTGAGTAACTGGCGTTTTAGTGAATGCAACCTTCAAAGAGAACATGAAATAATTGAAGAAAGTTGTAAATCATGTACAAGTGTGCAAGTACAGTACCTTTCAGATTAACACCGTGAGTATTCAACACACAAACGGTTCCAGTAGCCCATTACAGGAAAAATAATACTGTACCGAATCGCGTGCTAAACGCATATTAGGTGTCATAACTGCAAGCAGCCTGGCCTTTCAGCTAGATGCATTACATACTTACCAATAAACACATGCTTTTAGCTTACACCTTGTATTTAAGGCTTAATGACTGTTTTTGCTTGCTAAGGTTTGGAAAATTATATTGGCACCAGAACTAGGGGCTGCCATTTCATACTGAGATTTTAAAGATATCACTAGCGCATGCAACAAAACGCACACTAAACACCGTAAAACCGTGAATTATTAATCTTATCGAGACATAGTTGAAGTGAACAACGTCGACTTCATGAAATATTTAATATATCCTACCCCGGATTTATTATAGGCGGATTTTTCAGCTATTAAGCCCGAGTAATGTTTGCCTTTCAATGTAATGGTTTCGAATGCATTGGCAATGTTTTTTTGAAGTTGTTATTGTTAAGTGCCTTAGGACACGAGAGGGAAATTAAATTTAATGCTTTTTAGCTTACTTGTTAAAGGTTTATCGCAGACCTAGTAATCATAAATGACTAAGCAGATTTTTTTTGTTATTTTCTCATGTCCATGTAAAAGAAAATTTTCAAAAATATTTTTCGTTTTGTTTTTTTAATAAATAAGTAGAAGGTACGTAAAATGATGTAGAATTAAATTTAATGCTTTTTAGCTTACTTGTTAAAGGTTTATCGCAGACCGAAACCTAGTAATCATAAATGACTAAGCAGATTTTTTTTGTTATTTTCTCATGTCCATGTAAAAGAAAATTTTCAAAAATATTTTTCGTTTTATTTTTTTAATAAATAAGTAGAAGGTACGTAAAATGATGCAGAATTTTAAATTTTACAACCACGTGTACTTGCAGTACTAACAGCGCCGGATTTAGGGGAGGGCAATCGGGGCTGAAGCCCAGGGGCCTCTGCACAAGAGGGGCCTCCACAAGTTTTTAATATTGTACACTAATTGTTTTATCGAATAAATAACTAGCCATATACATAGTTTTAACTAACCATACATACAAATACAGTAAGTACAAATTGCATAAAGATGTTAGGGCTCACGATTTTTTTTTTCTATTTTTATTGGCTTTCTCCATGAGAACTATATTTTTCGTTTTATCTTACTTTTTAAGAAATGTAACTATACTAATTCAAAGAGTAATCTTAAAACATGAAATTGTTTTCAAATACTAAGTATATTCCTAACTTCGTTTTTGTCTAGGGACCTCCAAACCTTAAAATACGGCCCTGGTACTACATACTATATGAAGCCTTCCATGAAAAAATTCAGCACCTCTTCTAAACCATTCTTAAGAAACTAACGCGCAAAGATACGGCGCCACAAAATTTATGAACTCTTTTAGCAAACATAACCCGAAGAAAAGGGTGAAAAGGGAAAAGGGGAAACTCGCGGCGCAGTGAGCAAATTCGCTAATTCTATCTGGAGAGGCAAACCACTGAATAAAGATATATTAGTGGTCCGAAAGATAAAGGAATAAATTGTGGACGCGATAAATCAGTAAAGGATGGTTTTAATTATACACCCGGCGGAACCACCGGCGTTAGGACTGTGGTACACTTGTATGCTTTTTGCAAAAATCTCCGTGACCTTCTTAATTCTCAGAATTCCTAAAACAATGGATCGCAGTTCAGATCTTTGCTCGGATCCATCTTACAGATTAGGGTGGAAATTTACTATAAATTCAAAGTATAGAGTTACATGAACAGCAGCAGCCAATCATCATCAACTTTCTCTAGCAATAGAAGTATAAACTGCCAGTACAACTTTTCGACGCATCTGCTAACACATAAGTTAAGCTCCAGTCTCAGAGGGTCAGTCAGACGATCCATCAAGGTAACGCTGCTAGCTTTTAGGGTATAATAGAAAAGCAATAACTTCATATATTTTTTATTGATTGATTGCAATAGGCATCTATACAATTTTTATATACTAATATTAATAATTTGCAATATTCCGCTAGACTCTTGCTGTGCTATTAAAATAGCAGACTCGAGCACTCCCCGCCATCTCTCTCTCTTCAGTCCCTCTACTCCTCCGCGGAGTCTGGGGCTGACACTAGGCTCTTCCATGCCTCTCTGTCCATGGTCAGCGAGATGAGCTCTGACCATGTCATCTTTTTCTCTTCGGCCTCGTTCAAAACGGACCTCTTCCACGTTTGAGTGGTACGAGTATAAATATAAAGCAATCTTAAATAACATGCAAGAAAACATATCAACACGTGTTTCGCCTCTAAACGAGGCATCCTCTGCTCGCCTGAACGCTCAGCAGCAATTCTTTGGTTCAACAAATATAGTTTTTCTTCTTTCATGTTTCCAGGTAGTTTCAGTCTTGTTTAGATTTAACGTGGTCTTTAAGGCATATTAATTTGCATTAAATAATGCCTTAACAAATAATAGTAACAACTTTATGAAACACCAGTATGAATTCGACGGTATAAACGAAAGTCACCGCTAATCATCTGCGCTATACTTTTTTATTATAGCCTTATGTGTTGAATTTTAATAAGAAAGTATTGTGTCACCAGTGTGTCTCAGCCTAACAAAAGTAAAGCGAGTGCTGCAAGGCAAAATGTAAATAACGTTAATTATTGTTAGTTAAGTGATTTCAGACTTACTGAAATATACTGCAGTAGACTACAGAGTCCGACCTTACATTTGAATTAAAATGTGTGCCTCTAGTAAAAAAATATATTCATCCATCCATGGGCCTGTTTCGTCCACTGCTGGACATAGGCCTTTCCGGGATTTCGCTACTCTTGGCGGTCCTCCTGGAAGAAATACTCACACACGCTGGTCAGGCGGGTTGGTGAGCGCGATGCCGAAACCCTTGCACCAATGACGCCGCTGCCCGTCACCAGTCTGTTTTATATAAGGCCCGGCAATTGGGGATGGATAAACGGCCATCCATCGGTCCCAGGGAACGGTGGGCCGCCTGATTTTGCCTAAGAGCTGTACTCTTACTCTCCCCCAAATAACTTCGGGAGGATTTGCGAGTAAGATGGTGCACCTCCACAGTCAAGCCCGGCATCAGCTCTACCACCTACAAAAATATACATAAAAATATATATATGTTACCGGCCAAACCCGATTTTAAGACAAACTAGTTTGTCCTAGGCCAAACTAGTTCATGTATAGTTCATATATGGTAAGATCGTATTTTTGTTAAAACTTAAGACGTCGGTCGCCTCGCTCTGCTTCGCTCCGCTTCGCTTCGATCGGCTCCTGAATTTATATTCACAAGCAACCTAACACGCTCCTTCTCGCTTCGCTCTTCATTGCACCTACTTTAGCCTCCTAAAATTGGGTTTGTCCGGTAACATTAATGTACATTGTTATATTCTCATGTTTCTAAAACATTTTAAATCAATTTCTAAAACAAATGTAAGCCTGAAAATTATGTTACTTTTGTGTTTTCAAAAAAAAAGAACCTTAGAACTTATGCAGGAAAAGTGCGGAAAAGATTGAATAACTTTAGATTTGAAAATTTCATTTAGAGCGTCAAAAATAGTACATTTAATTAGTTTTTTTCATTACTAGCGAGATCGTTACATTCCGAAAACAAAATTTTGGTTTTTGCACTCAAAACTGTCATTCTACAAAACAGCCAACAGCAGCAGCCCAATATACATACTCGTAGATAGTTTAAATACGATAATTATTGCTGGAACGGCGCGGCGGCGATTGTTTGCTAATTAATTGGTGCTAAATTAGCATTTTCATCAGTCGTGATTGCTCGTGATTGCACCGTGATCTGCCCGGATCGTGGATGTAAACACCGACCTCGGCCCGCCTGTTGTAATGGGTCGTGTAATTACAACACACCTTCAAATACACATGAGATACGGCTTTTGTAAGTTTTTTGTACCTGTAGTTTTATACAGACTGTTCATTTTGTCCGCGACTTCTATCCCAGGGTTGCTTATACAAATACAGATGACAAATAAATACAAAAAACGTCACTTTAACTCGCGTTTCAAATTTAAGGAGAAATGAAACGCAAGCATGTCTTCGTGTGCAATTGATTGTCAAAGTTTTAAAAGGTTTTGTGGAATTCGTTTATAATCAAACCCTTGTGAAGGAAGTTGCAGACCAAATCAACAACATGTTTAAGCAGAGCTTGGTCTAAATTTAGTTAGAAAGAGTTTCTAAAATCAGACTTCACAATCGAGACTGCACTCTTCAACCTTAACTCGCCTGGTTTCTGAAAAAGTTTTCATTTCACATATTAAATCGGTTTTAAGGATTCCTAAATTTTTGCAAAATTAATTAAGATATTTCAATTTCAGACCGCGCATGAGACAAGGCATCCCTACTCATCAGATTTGGAGGCCTCGGCATCCGAAAAGTGAAAAGCGTTGCACTACCCGCCTTCTTGTCTTCGTGTCATGGCATAGAGACCTTGTACAATGAAATTGTGCTCCCCTCATCGGGCATTCTTGAGGTCTCATGTTGTGGACACTGGCTTGCCCGGGTGAGGATCTCCCCGAGAACCCTCGTTTGCAGAGGCAATGGGATGAGCCACTGTGCAAAATTCAACAAAAGCAACTGTTAGAGACCAGCACTAGTGCTGAAGAGCAGGCTCGTCTCCGCGCCTCTTCTGAACGTGAGTCGCGTTTCTGGCTTCGGGTTCTACCTTCCAGCAACATAGCGACCTTGTTGGATGATACCTCATTACGCTTTGCTGCCGGTCTGCGACTTGGGCTACGTCTTAATGAGCCACATCGCTGTTCCTGCGATGCTGACGTCGGCCTTTCGGGACTCCATGGGCTCTCATGCCGACTAAGTGCTGGCCACCATTCCCAGCATGCGGCTCTTAACGACGTTATCCACCGGGCCCTTGCGTCTATAAACGTGCCAGCGGTTCTAGAACCATCAGGAGTGGCACGTGACGACGGCAAGCGGCCCGACGGCATGACGTTAGTACCTTGGAAACATAGGAGGCCGCTGGTGTGGGACGCAACATGCGTTGACACACTAGCACCCTCCCATGTTAACCAAAGCCGTAGAGCCGCTGGTTCGGCAGCAGCAGCCGCTGAAGATCTCAAACGGCGCAAGTATACTGTTCTAGGAATCAATTACGTATTCGCGCAATTTGGGGTCGAAACGATGGAGTCGTGAGATCTCGAAGCGCAAAATCTATTTAAAGAAATTTCCACGCACCTGGTCAGCGTCACGGGTGACCCACGGGCTGGCACATTCCTGGGCCAACGAATAAGCTTAGCAATTCAACGCGGGAATGCTGCCAGCATACTGGACACCTTGCCGCGGAACAGCGATTTGGACGAGGTTTATTATTTGTTTTATTTTTTAGGATATTTTTTTAAAAAGTTAGTTTATTAAGTTTCTGTTTGTAATATAATTAGTTGTTTATTTATTATTAAATTAAAATTAATCAATTAAATATTAATTAAGATATTGGATATTTATTGAGTTTATTTTATTTCGCTATTATGACGTTAATTGTTGTTTAAGAGTTCCTTTATTGATAAAACATCTAAAAAGTTAAACTTTACGTCAACGTCAAAGTATAATTTTTGTTTAAACTTTGGCCAATGTCTCTTATAAGAAAAATTCGTTTATTTTTTTAGAAATTAACAAGCGGTTCTGAGACTCAAAAATGACGTCATGAAAATTTACTGCATAAAATGAAATCTTTTCCGGTAAAGATCTCCAAATAGTCTATACCTACTTTATAAAGATAAAATCTTTTACCGTAACAGGTAAACATGGATGGTTGATATTTTAATTTCGAAAAATCTTTTCTTAGCGAGTAACTCACTGTGTAATTTTGGAGATAGAAAAGGAGATTTTGTTATGTCAGTTTACTTTATTGTATGTATATGTCACCAAAACATTGTAAAATCCGATAGTTTATAATTTGACTAGCACAATTTTAATTGCATGATAGTTTTTTTCACGGTTGCTTATTAATTTACCTTACTTAATGAAATTATTAACTATCGGATATAATGTCGCAGGGGTTAAATAAAATTCGGATTTAAATTTGAAAGCTGGAGGTTCAATTAAACAACGGTAGGGTTTTGTTACGTTTATTATAAACCTAGTGTTTTTATAAACTGCCGAATTTGACAATAACCTTAGGACATACATATAACTAGAATTTGTACACCTTTGCTCTAGGCTAAACAATTTTATAGTGAAATCAAGTTTGTTCAGTAATGTTAAAATAATTATACCGCAATTATAACGCAACTTAAATCGTAAGTATTTTCATTGATACTTACGTTAATTTAAATGCTGAAATAGTTTCCTTAACCCTTAAAAAATCTTTTAAAAGAGAGTATTTTCATTGATACTTACTTTAATTCAAATGCTGAAATAGTTTCCTTAACCCTTAAAAAATCTTTTAAAAGAGATTTCATTTATTTTGTTGAAGATACAATAAAGTCAACCATTAAACAAATAAGCTACCTGAAGCTGGTTAAACCATTCACAATTTTTCCCTCCAAATTATCAAAAGCATGAAATGTTTGTCGCAGTCCCATCGACACACGGTTAAGCAAACACGCGAGCTCTTCAGCGTCTGTGCACGTTGAAACTACATCCTAATTACGGTGCATTCAAAGCGAGCCTCCAATTTACCGCCGGTTGCCGCCACAAGCGCTCGCAAAAACTCTAATTAAGGTAAATAATGTTTATAATTAAAATAACACTCTAGGACGCGAGTCAAAGCGAGGATTTCAAACAGCTCAAGCGGTAAATGTGACCACTTTACTTCACTTTTTGAGCGATTTAGCAGGAAGCCGTGAGAGCCAGGGTTGGCAAATTTTCTATTCCACCAAAACACATACTTACATTTTTTTAAATTATGTTCTGAATGTTAGAAGAAAGCATTGTGAGATAAACACGCACAAACCAAGTTTCATGTTGAAAAAAAAAATATATTATATTTTTCGTATGCAACTGGGACACCTCATTTAAAATGTAAACATTATACAACTTGACCTGAAATTAGGTGGTACCACGCACTCTGTACCCTCCGATTGACACGATCAGTATGCTGGTGACGTGGAGGCTAATCACCTTGATTAATATTCTGGTAACCCTAGCAGTTCACTCAAGTATATCCGAATCAACCCTCTTCGAGTATTACTAAAACGCACTCAAATCAAATCAAATCAAAATATTTATTTTGTAAAATAGATACATAAAGTATACTTTATACAAGTCAAAGTTATTCTTTACAATATATATCTTTAGAATAAAAAAATATGAAAAAATAATATGTATATACCAATAAGGGAAATACATACAAAAAATATTTAGGTTGGACTACAAAAATTTACAAACAGGCTGATGGATGGATGGATGGACTAAAATGTAATTATACACCCACATAAAATAGAGAAATCTAGGAATAAAAATATTTTATATAAATGATGCAACGAACAAACAAATTGATAAATAAATACGGGAAATACATCCAATAGTACATTACGATACGAGAGCGATGAAACGTTTTCTGACGAGTGTGAGTTTGCGGCACGAGCCGAAGGTGAGTGCTGCAATCACACGAGTCGAGAAAAAGTTTCTCGCACGAGTATCGTATAATATTTTATAGCACAAGTGCGGAAAATGCCGACTTTACGCAAGCGCAGCGTTGGTTAAGGTTGGGCTACTAATATGTAATAGCACTTCAGGTTAAATAAAAAAAAATATTTTGATGTTAATCAAATTGATTGATAATATCAAATTAAACGACTCGTTTAATTTACCTCACACTCTAAATTACACTGAAGAATCAATAAAAAAGGTTTCCAATTATTTTTTTCAGTAAATGTCTAAATAATCTATTATCTTAGTTTCTGCTCTGTTATTATATTGCTATCGAAAAGTTGGCCGTACATACAACCTTAATAGATTAGGTACGTATTATATTGAGTTATAAAATACAACCAATCAGATAACGGAAATAATGCCCAGATTATAAATTTGCGAGTCGGAAGCTTTTAAATTCGCATAAATACAGCATGTCACGGGTAAATGCCACGTCCTGCCTTTATCAATAACGACCGACATGGACCCACGTCAAAAAAATATGCAGAAAAAAAGTAGGCAGCGGATAGCGGATCATCGTTTAATATTTACACAGACATTAAACACGCGCTGATGAAACGGAGGGCGTCACTTACAGCGAACGATTCATTTTTTGTTTTTGAGATTGATATGTTGAAATTGTATTTTTTCATTCAAAAACATAACCACACTATTGGAAATATCGTTGGCGTTTCATAATTTGTTAATTAAGATAACTTTGTAATTTTTTTAGGTTATGTTATTTTTAAACAGAGTTTACCATTATGCTCTAAATTGAACTAAATAGTATCAACAAATAAATTATAACTACTGCTTGACTTTGCAATGTGATAGTATTATCAACAATAACTTTCGCCACACTTTCAACAAATTTAAAACCGCACATTCAAATTAAATTTTAACATACATTAATTATAAGTGGCTTAACAAACGAAAAATGTTTGCCCATTTGCCGACAGAATGATAAATTGTAAATTACTTGGAATTGTGCTATTGAAAGTACTACAGACTGTTTAAATCGAAACATGGAAAATGAAATTCGGAGGCAAATAATGAAATGAGGGGCGAATTAAAAATGCAAAAATTGATTAATCGACCGTCGTTGTTCGGCAAATATGTACTTAATAAGCTCATATAAGTCTTTGTTGTGGCTATGCTGCTGTTGCCAGCCTTTGTTTTTTTAGCCTGTTATTTTAATGATTACTTTACCTACATACATTTACTTTTGAAAATTCGCTTCGATGAGTAATAAAGCAAACTATGATAGAGATAAATTTCTGTATTTTAGAAACTTGGCCATTTATCCATCGCAAAGAGATAACAAATTAAATTTTACATCATTGTGGTATAGAAAATCAAAAAACTAAATCTGGACGTGAGGAGCTCTGAAGTCCCGGTTCAGAGCTCCTCACGTCCAGATTTACTTTTCTAATCTTCTATACCGCAATGCTATAAAATTTAGGTAATTAGTAATAAAGCAGTCGCAGTTCTTAATTTGACAAATAGTAAATGGAATCAAGCCATGCGGTATTGTGCTTAATTACGTTTCACGCAGTACTTACAAATTATATTCATCTAGATTGATTGATCGTAATTCATAAAATAATGATTTAAAGACGTCAACTAAAAATATAGAACAATTTAGTTAAAAAAATATTTTTATTTTGTTCAATTGTTTGATCTAATCAATGTAAAACTTGGACACGTGTTTTTTCAGACCTTTATCTTTCCATTGTCAGGTCGGTTACCTAAATAATTGGACACATATCACAAGATAGATTTTATTTTTGAAAATTATGCTTTTTTATTTTATTAATTTTTTATTTGTCTAAACGGATTAAGTTTTATGTCTTAAATTGCTATATGCTTTATTTTCCGATGTCAGCTGAAAAAATTCCTACATCAAATACTTTTTCGTCAAATCAAGAAAAACCTCGAAAATTCACTGAATATGCGTGCCAGCGGCGCGCGAAGCGAGCGTTCTAATGTAGTACAGCGCGGCTATAACGGCACTATTTCTCACACGCTATATCAATCATTAGATATTTGTTTAAATAAATGCCATGTTATGAAAATAAGAGTGACTAAACTACATCAAATACAAGCTATAGGATGTAAGGAATTTCATTATAAGTTTTCAATTCAATAAAAACAATACATATCCGAATTTTCATCGCATGGCATTTATTAAACTTTAAACTAATATCTAATGATTGATATTGCGAGTGAGAAATAATGCCGGAATAGCTCCCCAGTGCTCCCAAAGTTATAATGCGCATAGAAATCTATAGCCGAGCGACCGGACGTACCACGTGACTTTACTGCTTGTATAGAAAGTGTAGGGGAATACGAACTTTGCCGAGCAGTGGCGAAGATTCGTATGCGCATTATAAGTTTGGGAGTGCTGTATTTCTGACAACATACTGAAGATCAAAATCACTTAGTAAGATTATCGTGCACCATAGGCCAAGCATGGTAAGGGAGCAAAAGAATTTAAGGCCTTAGCGGGATAAGATAACAACAAATGTCTTGAAAACCCACCAAGGTTGATATTTCTTCCTATGGTTACTTCCATTTAGTTGGTAATGTATGCCAAGTTTTATCAAAAATATCCTTAGGGTTCCATAGGAAAACAACTTTACATGAATTTTCTCCTAAGCTTGTCAATATTTTTTTCTGATTTTTTTCAAAGGCGATTTCCTACGGATCTTTAAGGATTTTTTTGACAAATATCGACCTGATGGGTTTCCAAGGCACTTGATGTTCCCTTATCCCGCTACGACCTTTGTTATAATTTGAAATAACTTTATTTTGATTTGATAAAAGTCACCTGAAAACCATGCTCCACATCTTTACTTGTAAAATAATGTGCCCTAAATAGTTCATTTTTCGCTAGTGCGAAATATCAACACTTTCGCACGTGTATCAAACAACGTTTCTTAATACACCTGCGAAAAATTACATAAACAGTAAAATAAAAGCAATTTTGAAGCAAATGAAAAGTCGATAGAAGAAAACGCAGTGTCTGGTTCGCGCCAATCTATTCTACAAAAACCAATGTCTCTTTCTAAAATCTTTTTATTAATAAGTTCTAAGATAGATACAAAAAAAAATTATGACGTCTAAAATCGTTTTGAATTTTAAAAACAATCATTTATAATTTAACATTATGTAATAGTATTTTAGTAATTATATAAAAGTTTGAAAATACTCATCTTAAACAGTTTTTAGTGTATCCGGTTGCCTAGCAACCCTGTAGATGCGTAGGTTCTACAAACATTCAAATCAAATAAAATCAAAACATTAATTTTTGCAAAATAGATACATAAAGTATACTTTCTACAAGTCAAAGTTAATTTTAACAATATAATTTATCTTTAGAATATAAAAAAATATATAATAATACGGGAAATAAAATATACACCTGCATAAATAAATGATAGTCGTAAGTTTTTAAATAAATAAAAAATAAATAAGATAGAGGAATCTAGGAATAAAAATATTATATATACATAATGCAATGAAAAAATAAGTTCATAAATAAAAACGGGAAATACATACAAAAAATATTAAGGTTGGGCTACTAAAATGTAATAAAGTTATACACCTGCATAAAATATAGAAATATAGGAATAAAAATATTATATATACATAATGCCTAACCATCCGCACCATTCGATTAGTATTGCTAAGAAGAAGGGCAAGAAACTTAGCAAACATTTCTTTTTTCAAAATAAAACATATGATACAAAATCATATACATACCTACTCGAGTAAAGGCATAAAAAAATATAAGACTGCAGGAATTAGTCACGAGAAAAAAATATATCTTAGTCAACCCGTCTCATATTGTCTATTACCTTTAACAAAGTAAGTTTACATATTAATTAATTTCAAGACTTTATAGGAATAATACAGTATTAAAATATGCTAATTATTAATTACAATATTGAATAAGATTATTATTATTTATTACACCATGCTTCATTATCATCCAAATAATCATTGATTTTATAATAAGCTTTCTTAAGTAGTCCCTGCTTAATATATAGTTTAAACTTATTTTCAGGCAAACTAAGGACCTTCTCTGGAAGCTTATTGAAAAATCTTATACCATGTCCTACAAAAGAGGTACCTACTTTGGCAAGTCTTAATTTTGGAAAAGCTAGTTTATGTTTGTTTCTGGTTTCAACAGAGTGGTGCACACCAAGCCTCGGGACATTATCAATATTTTTTCTGACATACCTAATAACTTGATAAATAAATTCACATGGGACCTTAAATATATTAATTTCTTTAAACTTTTCTCTTAATGAATCTCGATACTTCATGTTATAAATAGACCGAATTGCTCTCTTTTGCAAGACAAAGACTGCTTCTATATCTGAAGAAAAATAACTGAAATATACTAATCTAGCAGTATTTTCATCAGTAATCTGCCTTATGTGTCTAACAGCGCATGCGTCTGAACTAAGTCTACCACAGAGAGCTTCTATGTGGGGACCGCACTGAAGACGAGAAAACTTGAAACTAAAAACTTAGTTTCGTTAACTAACTCCAGCTTAGACCCCTGCAAAAATAAACTGACATCTACTTGAATTACATTTGGTAAAGTAAACTTTATACATTTCGCCTTTTTTGCATTTAGAACTAAATTATTTGCAGTGAACCAATCAAGAATCAGAGAGAGAGAGTCGAATTTGCGTCATCAAGAATATCGTTATGTCGATTCACTTAAAAAATAAGTGACGTGTCATCTGCGAATAGAACTATCTCAGATAAGTCTCTAACTAAGTAAGGAAGGTCATTTATGTATATTAAAAACAATAGGGGCCCCAATATGGAGCCCTGCGGAACACCCATTTTGACTTATGCTCCAGATGACTTTACTCCATTAATGTCTACCTTTTGAATCCGGTCACTAAGGTATGACTTAAATAACGCCAAAGATTTACCCTTCACTCCATGGTGATCTAATTTACATAAAAGTGTTTCATGATTAACTCAATCAAAAGCTTTTGAGAGGTCACAAAATACACCGAACGCATTCTGCTTTGCTTCCCAAAGCGTCAAATATGTGCTTGACTAACGCAACTCCTGCATCAGTGGTTGACCTCCCTTTAGTGAATCCATACTGTTCACTGTAAAACAACTAATTTAAGTCAAAATGAGATAATAATTGATTAAAAACAATTTTTTCGAAAATCTTACTAAATACTGGTAAAACTGAGACCGGTCTATAGTTGGGTCTATACTACCGGTCTATACTCAACTTCATTAAATCAGGAAAGACACCATCATCTACACATTTATTAAAGATTAAAGCTAAATATAGAGCTATTAAATCAATAATACAGCTTACAACTTTAACAGATAGGCCCCATAAGTCCTCGGTTTTTTTTAAGTTAAGAGATTTAAATGCTTTAATGACAGTTTGTGAATTAATATGCTTAAAAGCAAATACAGAATGGACTGAGGCACGTGATCACTCAAAAGATCCTGTTCAAGTCTTGGACTTGAATTTAAGCCTTTAGTTGTCAAGGAAGGAATGTCAGTAAAGAATTGTTCAAAGGCCTTCTCAACTTCTTTATCTCCTGTAAAAACTTCATTGTTAAAATTCAATTTTAGTTCATTATTCCGTTTGTTACTCTTCCCAGTTTCAGTATTTATGATATTCCATACTAATTTTACTTTGTTATAGGCCTGTATGATAAACCCCCCTCTCGACAGCTGTAATTTAGATTTCTCGTGAAGGACCCATTGATATTGTACAAAGACTAAATTTGTCAGAAAGGGGCTTTCCACACAAGGGGGCCTTAAATAGAAAATCCCTTTACGAGGGTAAATGGCTTAAACACTCACGTTAAAGTTCAATTTTACGTCCTGGACGGGTCTTCCGCACTGGATCCGGGTCACCCGACTCACCCCTGGTTCATGGGAAGTCAACGTCCTCCAACGCTGACCTTCGTCGACCTGGGCACGGAGATCTTCGACAAACGACCAGCCCAGCCAGCAGTTTGCAGAAGTAGATTTCTAAACGCGACCCTATAATCCCTAGGCTAGCCTGACCCGTTAAAGGTATCATGATTTCCAGTAAACGTGGTAAAAAGAGAATCGTTTCCCATCACTTTCCACTATTATCGGATTTACGAAAATTTTCGCGTACACTTCCCGGATCACAATTAATACTGACTAACTGGTTTATTTTTCTATTTTAAGTGTCTATTTCCTTGAAATACCAAAAAACATAACCTTTTTCAACTCTGGTTGAATTAAAACACAATATGTCCGACTCAATACTTTTGACAATTGACCGGAAGACAACTCGTGTTGCCATATCAATAAAATAAAATAACTTGACACATACAATGTGCGTTCCGATGCGTTTTAAAGCGAACAGGCCATTTTAAGTTTTTTATTCAGAAATATACTTTTTGCTTTTAAACACACTAATTTGAAAGTACGTGAGTATATTTTCAAATGTTCAATTAATTCAATATAATTATTGTAGGATTTTATGTCGTACAATTCGTATAAATGATTTCGGCTTTTGTAAATACCTGGCGTTGCCCAGTCACTAAAAGTGATTTTATTACTGTTAGAAACTTTCCGCAATGTAAACGTATTTTCAAATTCTTTGGAAACTATGTTAAACAGGTCTGCAAAGAGAGCATTTGGATCATCTTGGAGAAGATTAAAATGTGGTAATTTAAGTTCTAAGTTTGCTTGAAAACATTCTAGTCTGTGAGTTGTAACAGGCCTGTAAAATGCTTTTTTGGGCAATTGTTTCACACTTTGTATGAAAGTTAAAGTTTTGCCACTGTGATCAGACTGCAAGCGGTTAATAACTCTATTGTCTGAGTAGTCACAATCACAGAATATATTATCAAGACAAGTTGCTGTATTTTGGGTAATTCTAGTTGGTTCTAAGAACACATTAGACAAATTAAATGATTTGAATAACTGAATTAATTTCGTGGTCATAACCGACTTTTCTAGTATATCTACGTTAAAATCTCCACTGACGATAATTTTTTTCTTCGTATCAAATAATAACTTTAGCACTTCTTCCATTGTTTTTTCAAAAATATTGTAATCTTGTCCCGAGGGTCGGTAGACACAAAGAATTATATAGTTACTCATTTCTATACAAGCCAATTCTACTTGGTGTTCAACAGAAAGTTTTACAATGTCTTTTCTTTCTTTTGTTAGTTAATCTGTTGTAGCAGCTAAGGACACTAAAATTATTAACATTAAATTGCATATTATGTTCTGGTACATGGTGCTCAGTTAAACACAAAATATCTGTTTTTGATTCCTCTAGGAACAACTCTATTGAAAGTATTTTGCCGAGGAAGCCGCCTTGTATGTTTTGATGTACTAGTTTATATACAGAAGGCTTTCCCGTTGTCATTACATTAACCAAACAAACACACTTAAAATTTACACTTATTTAGTTAAGTCCGTTGTTATGTGGTAATTTGATACAGAGAGCAAGAGCAAGAATTGTCACAAATATTGAAATTTGAAAAGTGAAAAGAATGTTGAGTTTTCAGTTTTCGTCGTTTTATACTAGATTTAATAAAAAATGTATAGCTCTTAATTTAATTACATATTCATATGTTTCGAACTTTTTTCTACTAACCTATTTTACCTACAGAAATTATTATTTATCATCTTCAATGAAAACTGTTATATATATAAAATCTACATAGTTTTTAGTTATTAAGATATTATAACCTGATGATTCCGTAAGGCGAAACAGGTAGTTTAATAAAGTGAATTAAGTGAAACAGTACAAATGTATTTTTCAAGATGGTTACAGTAATTTGTTACAGTTTCCAAAATAATCACCCAAGTTACGCATTATAATGGAAGATATTGGAAGCAACCCTAACTATATAAAAAAAGGCAGGGAGCAAAAACCATTGGAAATGCTATTATAGCCGTACTTACGTATTTTTAATTTTTCCGATTGATATAAAACATATTAACCGTCTATGAAAAGATTAAATCTTAAATGTACAATTGCGTTCCGTTTCGCGAACCGGTTGTTAAGCATAAATCAACATTTTCCGATTTTCATTTTTTCATTTATTTGGTGCTACGTGGACCTGTATTATATAAACCTTTCGTAAAAATGGATTTTTAAACGCGATTTAATACTACCAATATTTTATTTCTTGAAAAGACCAAAAAGAGCATTGAAAAATTGTGAATACAGAAACGTTTTTTTTAACAGCATAACGAGTCGAGTTGTAGAACAGACCCTGAAGCTTCGCTATAAGGGTTTCTGTTGTTGATCTTCTTCTTCTTATCGTGTGGGCTGCAAGGCCTATCGGCCCAGCAAGCCCTGGTGTCAGAGTTTTTAAACCGCCTTACGGCCTCTGACGTGGTTTATGAAACGACCACTCTACTAGAAAGTGGCCGGGACCAACGGCTTAGCGTGCCTTCCGAAGCACGGAATTATCTTACTTATCAGACAATCAGGTGATTCAAGCCTGCAATGTCCTAACCAAACTGAGAAAAATTCACAAAGTGACTTTCCACTATGTGTGTTCCCCGTGGGAATTGAACCCACGACCTCCGGGTGGAGAGCCCAAAGCTCTCACCACTAGATTACGGTTGTTGTTGATGGAACCCTAAAGGTAGTCAAAATTATTAGCAAATTAATAAATTAGATTAATAAAATATCTGATGAGAATTGTCTTGAAATAAAGGTTTAGAAGCACTGACTCTCTCAGGTTGCCTGACTGCTTATTAAATGATGTCGCCGGTTTCCCTTAGATGGCGTTAATAGTAAAAACAAAAAACAAAAAAACACTAGTGCGAAATATTTTATTTATTTATTTATTTATTTCTCTCTTACATCTATCATTACAGGTTCTTAACCTAATGCGACAGTGTATTTCCATAACAAAGGATACCAAGTGTAACCTTTGTGAATTCGCTTAGCGTACAAGAAAACAAATCGATTTCCTCCGCGACCATGTTGAGAGTGTGCAGTGCACGCGTTAAGGGCGTCTTGCTCAGTAGGTTGGTGCGAGCTTTCGGTACCACCAGCAACCGCGGCCGTCGCCGCCGACCCACGAACCCGTCAGGCACGCACAGATCTACTCTTCTAAGCAACTCCGGATTATGTGTCTTCCCGTTAATCAATTTAAACAAATAGCTTACTAATGCTAATATCCTACGAACTCGTAGCTCAACGTATCCCACCATACCTAGTATAAATAGAGTCGGGTACATGAGTGGGTAAAATGGATATACCCCATATTTTCTAAAGTATAAATATCTAATAAATTTGTTTTGTATTTTCTCCATCATGAGACTATATTTAATCTCATGGGGAGCCCAGATGACTGCGTTGCTTTCTAGCTGACTCCTAACCAATGCATTGTATAAAGCAATTATGGCCCTAATATTCGTAAAACCATGCACTCTGCGTAATATAAACCCTAAATTTCTAAAAGCTTTTGTACAGATTTTAATAATATGCTCCCTAAAGGATAAATTTGTAGTAAATCTCACCCCAAGATCTCGCACTTCAGTTACTCTTTTGACAGGTTCTGTGTCAACTTTGTACTCGTGATGGTAAGGAGCATGCGACTTTGAGAATGAGATAGTCAGGCATTTAGACGTGTTAAACTGCAGTTTGTTAGCTTTACTCCACGCCACCACTGCATCGATATCCTCCTGTAATCCTACACCTTCTGAGGAGTTCTTAACATTTAATGATAATTTGAGGTCATCAGCAAACAATAAACATCTCGCGTTTTTTACCACATTGGGTAGATCGTTTATCATAATCAAAAATTCTAGCAGCCCCAAATTACTGCCTTGACTGACCCCAGATCGCGTGTAATAAAGATCAGATCTATGACATTCGTATTCTACATACTGCTGTCTGTCCGCCATGTAGCTGGAGAAAAATTTCAGCAGCTGGTGGGCACAACCGACCCCCGCCAACTTATGTAGCAAGATATCATTATCGACTAAATCGAATGCTTTTTTAAAGTCAAAGTATACGGTGTCGATTTGCCCACCGGAATCCACTGTTGGCACCACTTGCGCCATTAGGTTCAGGAGATTAGTTGCTGTGTTGTGTTCTGGTCTAAAACCGTGCTGTGCATCTGATAATTGAGCACTGACCTGGGTTAGTACGGATTTTTGAATCGCCGATTCGAACACTTTTGCTGGCGTAGAGAGAACCGCAACTGGTCTGTGATCCCTCACGTCTGAACTGGAGGCTCCTTTAGGAACAGGTATTACGCGAGTCACCTTCCATCGACTTGGAAAGAGCATTTTCTGCAAACAGTTGTTGTACAAGTGAAGTAAAGGTTTTGCAAGAACAGCACGACAATCCCTAAAGAAGTAAGCTGGCACCCCATCTGGGCCTGCTGACCGCTTTGGCTTCAACCGTTTAAGCGACTGCCTCACCTCTAACAACTGTAGTTTTTCAAGATGAATGTGGGCTGCAGCATTCTGTCCACCTACGTCTTTCACTGCTTTCTCCACATCAAGTCTAGGACATTCCGGGTTGTAGACTGAGTAAAAGTATTCAGCAAACTTTTCAGCACTTTCTTCAGCTGTAAGAACAGTATCATTGAGAATAATGTTTTTCCCATTGCGATCTCCTTTTTTAGATTGCACATACTTCCAAAACGACTTCGGGTCCTCGACTAAATGACTCTGAACGCGGTCACAGTAACACTCTTGTGCCAATTTTATCAAGATCTTAACATGAGCCCTGCATCGCGAAAATGCTTCATAATCACATTTACTCCTACTTGCCTTAAATTTCTTATGAAGCTGAGCCTTAAGCTTAATGTCGCGAATAATTTCAGATGTGTACCACTCGGGATAATTGTATCTAGAGTCTACACACTTTCGCATTTTTCTCGGAACACAGTCATCGATAATTTTATTTAAAATATTATAGAAACTGTCTAATGACTTATCTACCTCTTCTACTTCATACAATGGGCTCCAGTCTGCAGAAGCTATAGATGCGTATAGCCGGGGAAAATCGGCTTTATTAAAATTCCAACTCGATTCCAGTAAATTTTTCGAATTTACGGAACTCTGATAATCTGTGCCTGGGTGACGTTGTTGCGCGGCAGCGGCGGCGGGGGCAGCGCAGGCGCGGGCGGCAACGCGCACCGGCATTCGGATTTCTAGTGGCGGGTGATGAGAATCCACCGGGACGAGTGACTCACCCGCTGCGCACACTACCACCTCCTTATCCTTCGATGCAAGCACCAAATCTAACTGCCTGTTATTACAGTTCGAAACGTTATTGTTCTGAGCTAATACACAAAAACTTTTAAAATATTAAAAATAATTGCTAACATTGTTGGAACAAGAATACAAATTGAAATCACCTACTATTAATACGTCACTATACTTCAAAGATATCTGTTCTAATATTTTGAACAAAATTAAGTAATCGCATTCGTTGCTATTTGGAGGTATATATAAAACACAAACTATAAATAGAAATCGATGTTTTAAATGAACAGTAGCGCAAACCAATTCAAAAACACAATCGTCAATGTTTACGTTATCTGGAATCGCAACTCGCCGCAGCTCAAGCCGCGGTGTGGCCACGAGAAACGCTCCGCCTTGCTTGCGTCCATCAGCGCGATCACACCTGATGATTTTGTATCCCGGGGGAATTATTTCTGCATCATTTACAGAATTGTTGCACCCCGTCTCCGTAATGGCAAATAAATCCGCACATGAAGATGCAATCCCTGAACAAAATAAATCTAATTTTGTCCGTAGTCCTCTTACATTTTGGTAATACAATTCCAGGGTCCTATTCTTAGGTTTGTTTTTGATTTGTTTGGCGAAACCATATCCATTCGCAGAATTCTATGTTAATTGACCAGTTTTCTGGCTTACATAAAGTCTCATATTGACTTTCTGGAACGCCAATAATAAAGGAAGCATAATCCTGCTCCGTCTTGTGTTTAATTTTGTCTACTTTAATCGGTATTTCTGTTCCCAATATTTTTTTTACGTAGTTTTCCATACTTTCAAGAGTAGTGTCTTTTTGTAGACGCCAAAGGTGTAAAAATTTGTTCCTTTCTGCTCCCCGAATTTCTGTCTGAGTAGTACTTCCACCTTTCTTAACATCTGTATTTTGAAATCTACTTCTTTTTCTGTTAATCGTAGTCCAGTTCTCAGGTTTTCCCGAATCATTGCCAATAATAATTTCCTTATTATTTTCAGAAAACTCGACTTCACTTTGTATTTTCGTTGTGTGTTCAACAGTTGGCAAAATCGCTGGTTTCATGGCCCCAGCTTGAGAGTTCGTTTTTTGTCTCGCCGTTTTTTGAACTACCTTCGAAAATGTCATTTTTGGTTCTTCGCTTTCTTGGCATAACTCAATAATTGTCTTCTCGGATTTCTTGTCTACCCTCAAAGTATTTTCTAAATGCTCGTTCTTTTCACTTAGAATTTTCATTTGTTTCTCCAACTCTTCTACTTTACTGGCCTTTTCTTTATATATGTAAATTCACGCACGCTAAACCGGCACGTAATCTATCATATTTTGAGCAGGTGTATTAAAAAATCTTTTTAATTCATAATTTAAAAACCATGCAAATGAAACGGAAAAACTATAGTGATGTTCGAAGTATTTTTATTTTACTGGTACTTCGATAAAACGATTGCTAAAACCGAAATCAAGATAATTAAAAGCTCAAATCATTTTATAATGCAAGTGCTCCTAGGGACCTATAGGTATTTTATATGGATCAAACTGTTGATAAAGTCAAATTTACCACAATCGTGTTTTTTAAATATTTGTTGAATGTTGGCTAACTTGCAACCATGCCTTGTTTTAAAATATAGAGGTTTTATAGTTTTATTTTTCACTGTTTATCGGCTTTGGATACTCAGTCCTTTTGAGTCATTCATGGTATTACGGCTAACCTACAAAATTGAAACAATGTTACTTTTATCTTAAATTTAATAATGAAATGTTTTTTCTTGAAATATAGGTACTTTTTTAATTTCCTCACACTATCCATTGAAAAACGTAGTATGATACACGTTGGTAAGGGCAATACCTTACTCGTAACATTTAAAACACTTGCTACGCTCGTAACTTATTACTGCACTTGTAACATTACTATTTCAAAACTTTCGTAAATGACTTACTGGAAGATGCTCCGCAGCGTTGCTGGCATGGATCTTGTTTCATTAGATCCCGTGAGATTTCCCAACAATAACAGTGTTGATAGATCAGTCAGTCGGTCAGCGGTAGTCTTTAATTTATTTAATAAAAGAGTTTATCTAATCTCATATCGTAAAGTCCTCATTACGAACTCAAAACTACTGGCATAATGAAAAATATTTTTCATGAACGTCTCTAAAAATTTGAAAAAAAAATAAAAATTAAATTATGGTATAGGTCTCCGAACAACATAATGCTATAAAATAACTTTTTTTGAGATTACAGTACATGTTATACTAACTAGGAAGGCAAAGGGAACTTAGCTCAAACAGCCATGTCTGAGGTTTAATATCAAATATCAATGAGGTTATCATATAATATTCTCTAACACGTACTAAATAATATTGCGGCATGACAAAGGAGGTCACAAATTCATTTTATTTTCGGCCTGCATTGTCTATGGCTACATGCGTGGTGGACTGTTGGATTTTGGCGTAATAACTTACGTGGAAATAATTATTTACTGTGGTTTGATGGGTCAAATCAAAAGTACTATTTTGCCCTAAAATTACTAACAGCAGTGATGGTGATGATAATTTGACTCCACCTGACATTCTGGAAATAACAACAGAAATTACGAACACTTTTAGAACGAGCTTTTACAAGAAAAATCAAAAATGGCTAACGACAAATTTTATGAAGATTATGAAAACAGTTTGTTAGGCATGAGTTTAGATAAAGTAGTGTATGAAATATTATATACTTTTACCTGAAATATTATATACTTATATATTATACTTTTTATGTAGATACCAGTTTCATAAACTACTATTATCTACTTTCACACTAAAATAAGGTAATTACAACATCAAAAACGGTTTTACAAGGACCTCCGTTTCTTGTCAGTATCACAAAAACCAATGTTATCTATACTAAACTGTGTTGGGTATTTAGGCTATTATCATGTTATACATCATAGGAGGGTAGGAGCTAATAAACCAGTTTGTGAACCGCAGCTTGTGTTTCATTACGCATATTTAACTGGCGACGAGAATTTATTAGTTTTTTCGTGATTTAACGCAAGTTTTGTGATTATAACTGATCAGAGTTCATCATGCCTATCGGGAAAGTTGAATATTTTGATTTGGCATCGAAAAAGTGGTCGTTGTACGTAAATCGCGTCAAACAATTTATGAAGCTGAACAAAATTGAAGATGGCGAACATGTCGCGACGTTAATAACTTTGGTCGGCGAGGCCACGTATGATTTGATGTTCGACTTGTGTGCACCGAGTACGCCAGAGTCAAAAACATTTGATCAACTCGTAGAAATTGTACAGAATCATCTCGAACCCAAACTTTCGGACATCGCGGAACGCCATATTTTTCGTCAAAGACGCCAAAAACCCGGGGAGACTCTGTGTGAATATTTACAGTGTTTAAAACATCTTGCGAGTACGTGTCATTTCGGTAGTTCGCTCGAAGAAAACCTGAGGGATCAATATGTTTCCGGTCTCGCGAGTGAAAGCATGCGTAGTCGTCTATTTGCCGAGACGAATTTGACATACAAGCGAGCGGTGGAGCTGGCGCTGGCGCTGGAGGCCGCTGAGCGACACGCGGGGCAAGCGTGTGGATCGGGCGGGGCGGCGCCGGGCGCGGCAGGGAGCAGCAGCGTGAGCGCGGGCGCGGACGGCGGGGGCGGCTCGGCGCTTCATCGAATCGGCGCGGCGGCGGCGGGTGGCCGGCCGCGCGCCCAGGGCACGCGCACACCGTGCTGGCGGTGTGGCAAGCAGCATCCGGCTGAGCGGTGCCGTTATAAGCAGTTCAATTGTGATGTATGTGGTGCACGGGGCCATCTCAGGGCCATGTGTAAGAGTGGTGCCAGTGGGGTGCCTGGGACACAAAATAAGGTAACACAAAGAAACCAATTCTATATAGACCAGGAGTCTGAATCGGAGGACAGCGATTTTTTCCATCTGACTGTTGACGGATCACAAGATAGACCGTATGTAGTAAAAATGTTTGTTGAAAATGTCCCGATTTCGTTTGAAGTTGATACCGGAAGTAAAATCAGTGCTATAAACGAACAAATGTACAATAATCATTTCAAACATTGTGAGATAAGTAAAAATAATTTAAAATTACGCTCTTACACGGGCGGTAGTATTATGCCGCTCGGTTTTATCACAGTTTCGGTGCGTCATCATGATGAGCGCGGGCAGAGTTCAACGGTGACGACGGCGGGCGCGGGGGACGGGCACTCGCTTCCTTTGTTCATTATACCAGGTGGTGGTCCACCACTGCTCGGCCGCGCGTGGTTACGCGAATTGAAACTTAATCACATTAATATAAGACTCAATCACATTCAGCAAGGCGACCAAACTGATGAAACGGAGCGTACAATTGCAACTTTATCTAAAGAGTTTCCAGACGTGTTTTCTTCCGGCTTAGGGACTTGTAAGAAACAATTTTCCCTCAAGTTAAGGGATCATGAACCAATATTTTGCAAAGCTCGCAGCCTACCTCTCGCGTTGCGCGTTCCTGTCGAGCAGGAGTTGAAACGGTTAGAGGACGAAGGAACGATTATGAAAGTAGAACATTCAGACTATGGCACGCCAATAGTTCCGGTTATAAAAAAATGTGGTGCTATTCGACTTTGTGGTGACTACAAAGTCACTATCAACCCAAAATTAAAACGGGAACCGTACCCACTACCGCGGATAGAAGAGTTGTATGCCGCACTAAGTGGTTGTAAAATATTCTCTAAAATTGACCTAGCACACGCGTATGAACAAACGATTTTGGAAGAGGGTGTTTCAAGAGCTTGTACTGCGATCAGTACACATATTGGAACGTTTGTTTACGTTCGCACTCCTTACGGTTTAAATTGTATACCCGAGAAGTTCCAGAAAATGATGGAGGAGGTAGTCAGAGGCCTTCCAAGAACGGTTGTGTTTTTAGACGATATCTGTGTAGGGGGTGTCTCATTGCGTGATAACGTAGACAATTTGCGTGCTGTATTAAAACAATTACAAGATTTTGGACTCAGGGTAAAAATATCGAAATGTGAGTTTTTTAAATCGAAAGTGTGTTACCTGGGCCACATAATTGATGAGGCTGGCCTCCATCCGGATCATAATAAAATTTCTGCGATATCTAATGTTCCAAGACCGCAAGATATTGGCCAGTTAAAATCTTTTTTAGGTCTTATTAATTACTACGGTCGATTTGTTCCACAATTGAGCACTATATTGCACCCATTGTTCAAACTTCTAAAAAAGGGTGGGCAGTGGGACTGGGATTCTACGTGTGACGACGCTTTTGATAAGATAAAGTCAATATTACTGAGTGATCGAGTCTTAGCACACTATGACCCAAACTTACCGTTGGTGCTCAGTGTGGATAGCAGTTCTTACGGAATAGGTGCAGTTTTAGCCCACAAGTATCCTGATGGATCAGAGAAACCGGTTTGCTATGTTTCGCGAACTATGAACGAGGCGGAAAAGTCGTATAGTCAACTAGATAAAGAGGCCTTGGCCATATTTTATGGAATGACAAAAAATCATCAATATTTGTACGGGAGACGCTTCATTCTACGTACTGACCATAAGCCTCTGTCTCATATCTTTGGAGACAAGTTAGGGATACCCCAGACCGCGGCCAGTCGGCTACAGCGCTACGCAGCGCGCCTTGCGGCCTACGACTACGGAATAGAGTGGGTCAGCTCGGCTCAGAACGCACCCGCGGATTGTTTGTCACGGTTACCGTTGCCGCGCGAGAGGGAGGCTGATACTGAAACCGTCTCATATTTATTTTTTGTAGAAGAGGAATTCCCTGTAAGCTCTCGAGATATTGCAGAAGCCACGAAAAATGATTTAGTTTTAAGGAATGTATACAAATATATTTTGTTCGGGTGGCCTGATATTATAGAAATAGAACAAGAAAAACCATATCTACACCGTAAAAATAATTTGTTGATAGAAAATGGTTGCATTGTGTATAATTATCGCATTGTTGTACCTCCTAAATTTCGCAAGAACATACTGCAGGAATTGCATGAAGGCCATTTAGGAGTAGTAAAAATGAAAAATACGGCTCGTAACTATGTGTACTGGCCAGGGTTAGATCTAGAGATAGAAGAGTTGTGTCGATCGTGTAATGCGTGCCGCCAGCAGCGCGACGCGCCGCCGCACGCTCCGCTCACACCGTGGGCGTTTCCATCTTTACCGTGGCAGCGTCTACATGTAGACTTTGGGGAGTATAAAGGTAAACATTATCTCATTGTGGTGGATGCTCACAGTAAATGGATTGAAGCAATCCATATGAACAATACCGTAGCCAAAACAGTTATCGCCAAATTACGAGACATATTTTCACGTTTCGGGCTGCCGCTCCAGATTGTTTCTGACGGTGGTCCCCCTTTTTCTTCGATAGAAATAAAAAATTACTTTAACAAAAATGCCATTTTACATAATATCACAAGTTCGTATAGGTGCCAGGGCAACGGGGCGGCTTAAAATGCAGTCAAGACGGTTAAAAATTGCATTAAAAAAGCTTATTTGGAAGGCAAAGATATAGAACAAGCATTATGTAAGATGTTGTTCTACTATAGAAACTGTGAGCACGCCACCACAGGCGTGGCGCCGGCGGTGGCGATGTTGGGGCGGCGGCTGCGCGGGCGCCTAGATGCATTGCGCCCAACCGGGGCGGCTATCAGTCGCGTGTTAGCTAGCCAGGCCAAGCAAGAGGAGCGAGCCGGCGGCACGCAAAGACAAATAGGTTTAGGGGATGAGGTTTTTATACGCGACTATAGAAAACGGAATCCTAAATGGATTGAAGGGCAAGTTACCGAAAAGGTTGGTCCATCTTCGTATAATATCGACATGCCGGGCGGTTCAATACGCAGGCATATTGATCAAATAATTGTACCAAACAAAAATCGGTTTTCACTCACGCGTACTTCAACCGATAATGCGACACCTAGCGTATCAAACGCCCAAACGATTGAGCAGTTTGAGGAGAATAGTGAAGAGGTGGTGTCAGAGTCACCTCCGCTTCCAGCACCGTCGCCGCGGCCGCCGCCGGAGGGAGTGGCCGCTCTTGTAGAGAGACCTCAACTTTCGGCGGAGAGGACAGTGGGTGATCAAGTGCATAAATCTCGGTATCAATTGCGTTCGAAACCTCACAGAACTACACAACCAATCGATTAAGATTTCGTATTTAGTAGTAACATAAATAATTGTTTGCTTTTTATTTGTACATTTTAGGTAAGGAGGTGTTGGGTATTTAGGCTATTATCATGTTATACATCATAGGAGGGTAGGAGCTAATAAACCAGTTTGTGAACCGCAGCTTGTGTTTCATTACGCATATTTAACTAACTGTACAAATAATAAAGTAGTAAAAAAGTCGTGTTGAATATTTTCACGTAATATAAATGAAATGGGTTATTGGTACTGTACTGAGGCCAAAACAAAAAAAAATAGAATTTTTGTCTATCTGTCTGTCTGTTCCGTTTTAACTCGAGAACCACTCAACGGATTTGGATACGTTTTTTTTTATTATCATTGTAGTAACCATGTTCAACACATAGGCTATAGGGGTGTTCATAAAATTACGCCCAAGCTGAAAACAGGGCAAAGATTTGATAAACGATTTTATAACTCGAGAACCACTCCACGTATTTGGATGCAATTTTCTTCATTATCATTGTACTTACCTTGTTCAACACATACACTACAATGGGTGATCATGAAATAACGCCCAAGCTGAAAATGGCACAAACGGAAAACACTATTGTTTTATAAATCTATGGGAAATCTGATTCGAGTTTATATCCGAAATGCGTATAACATAAAATACAGCGTTTTCTGCGCTATGATTGGCCCAATTGATTATAACATCGCCCAGATAACCAATCAGCGACTAAATAATATTTCTTCTTTTGCTTTGGGCTAGGTGAAAATTATCTCTGCCATACCAACTCAAATGCTCTCACAGAACACCTTCAATTGGGTTTGGTCAGTAAATTACCAATATTAGATAAGATCCTTACGTCAGTTTAGAACACCAAATAATGAATTATTTTTCTCATTTTTCATGAAATACTTCGTGACCGCTTGACCGGCGACCAGAGAAAGTTGCGTGTGATGGCTGGATTAGGAGGACAAATGACCGCCAAGAGTGGCCAAATATTGGAAAGACCTATGTCTAGCATTGGACAAACACAGGCATGGATGTATGGATGGACGGTCGTAGATAAAGTATTGTGTCCAACTATTACATAATTAGCCATTACGACACTTGTGCAGCCTATTACGAAACTCAATTTTCCGAAGGCATCATTATGTCACAGTTGTGCAAAATTATATTTTACTTGACATTAGAGTTAGTTCAGCTTACAGATAAATCTAAGAAAACAAACATGGCAGCCGTAAATATTAACTTAATACCGACATGTAGCGTTGAGTTAATGGCTGCGATATAAGGTCGGTCAGAACCCATCTTACTCACGCTTATCGGGAGTTCCCACCGACCCCTAACTATTTTATACTGGCACCATTTTCACACAATACATGGTTTTTCCTCCTGAAAAAAGTAGCGCCCAAAAAACTAAACTGTTCTGTTCAACAGTAATAATCTACATAATGATTTTGAGATAGCTTATTTTTATAATTTCATAAATTTTTAGCAGTCATTGTTTATATAAATTTAAAATAAATTAACATACTTAATAAAGCGCTGTTCAAGACATTAAAAGGCTTCTTAATGATAAGCATAGCTATACGTCTGAGTAAATAACGTACTTTTTTGACTATAATAAATAAATAAACTTTATTGAAATAAAGTTTTTGAGAAAGTGTGTTATCATCACCATTTTTTCATAATAACGACTTTTGCTTAATGCAACCTTTAAGAAAACACATAAGTAGGGATAGGATAATCGGATCGATATATACCTAAAATTGAAAAAACGCCAGAAAAAGTTTGCAACGATGGAGTCGACTTCTTAAAATATTATTTATTTAGATAGTAAAAGTTTTGGAAATTACGGAATTGATTAAAACGTTATGACGATGTACCTAATACTTAATAGATGTTACCGTAAATGTATATATATATTTCAGGTATTGTGCACAATTCCTAGGAAATTTTTAAAATGATAAACTGATTTAGGTCAAACAGCGTAAAACGTCTTCGGCCAGCGGTTTTCTACGTAGTTGGACGTAAATCTGTTTCTCATTTTTAAAATTTCCTAGGAATCGTATACAATGCCTGAAAAATATACATACATTTACGGTAACATCTATTAAGTATAAGGTAAATCATCGTAACGTTTTAAGCTATTCCGTTATTTCCATAATTACGGAATTGCTTAAAAATAAATAATATTTTAAGAAGCCGACTCCATAGTTACAAACTTTTTTATTTTTTCAACTTTAGGTAAATATCTATCCGAATATCCTATCCCTACACATAAGTTCGGAATAAGCTACATTAAAAAACAACTTATTTAATTTCAGAATTATATAATGTACAATTGACTGGGTTAAGAATGTATCCTTTTTTAATGCAAGCATTTTATTGCGTCGTTCTTTCGAAAGAAGAAATAATATTAATGAAAGGTTTAAATTATTATTCCCGTCTGACATAAGCAGAGAGTTAACTAGCTCGGATTTGATATTCTATGCAAATTAGGACGAACACCAACTTCAACCTTATCGTGAGTTCCTTGCTCACGAATAATAATCAGCACCTTGAGATGGTGCCATCAAACTACCCCATACTTCAAGCAACCTCACGTTCTTATGGCGAGGGAATTCGGGTTTTACGTAGGACGCACTATAAGTTTCCGGAATGAATATAAAAAAATACTATTAAAGGTAAAAAATTAATTTATTGTTTTTCAAAATAATCTCCCTTGGCGTCTATGCACTTTTTCATTCGATCAAACCAGTTTTGAAAACTTTTGTGAGCCCTGTGGTGACCTCTGAAACGTGTTTTTCATACTCCTCGACAGCCTCTTCTGGTGATGAAAATCGTTGACCGCGTAATTGGTTCTTAATTTTTGGGAACAGAAAAAAGTCACAAGGTGCCAGGTCGGGACTGTATGCAGGATGACTCATGAGTTCTACATTTTTCGTCTTCAAAAAGTCGTTTGTCTGTCTGGCCGTGTGAGAACTAGCATTGTCGTGGTGCAGGATGATACGGCGTTTACGGTTATTTTTACGGAGTTCGTCAATAACTTCCGGCAAACAAATGGTCGTGTACCAGTCACTATTCACGGTACGACGATTCTCTAAAGCAACAGTAGCCACGTGTCCAGTTTTATTAAAAAAAGAAGCAATCATCCGCTTAGATGCACTTTTCACGCGCGCCACTTTGGTTGGTTTCGGCTCATCTTGAAAGACCCATACGCTCGATTGCTGCTTTGTTTTGGGATCGTAGCAATAAATCCATGTTTCGTCACCTGTTACTATGTCCCACACCAAATTTGACGCACCTTCGTTGAATCTGGTAAGCATGGCACTGCACCAAGTGACGCGGTCCGTTTTTTGAGCCTCGGTCAAGTTGTGTGGGATCCACCGCAAGCACAGCTTTCTCACACCCAAATGTTTGTGTAGGATTGATTGTATTTGACTCATGCCTATTTCTAAGGATGCGCGAATTTCATGGTAGGTCACATGCCTGTCTGTTTCAATCATACGGCGCACAGCATCGATGTTTTTGTTGGTCACAGCGGTGGACGGCCGACCATCGCGAGATTCGTCACTGAGATTGATACGACCACGCTTGAATTCTGCAAACCAGCTATAAACAGTAGGGTGGAGCGATTTTTGCCTTTTTTGGATTTTCATTTGGGCAGGGTGCGGAAAAGTTGCTACAAGAAAACAGATAAATGAAAAAAATAGCAAAAAAAATATATTTTAATGTTTTGTACTGCCCCAAGGGGGTTGAAGTTTAGAAAAATGTATGAAATGAAAACAAAAATTTTGTTTTTAATTTTTTTTTCCGTTAAGTCCTTGTGTAAGTAATTTACAAAAAATATATCATGAAAATTCTATTGCGTTCCGAAGTCGTAAGATAAAAAAAAATGTGTTAAAAATGCCTCAAATGGGAAATTCTATTAATTTGCACAGTTTTTATTTAATTTGAGACTTGTGAATGAACGAATATTTTTGTGATTATCTTTATGTGATATACTTTATATGGTTTTAACTAAAACAAATATAAAAAATATTAAAAACAAAAATTTTTTTTTTTCCTTTCATTCATTTTGTTAAACTTCAACCCCCTTGGGGCAGTACAGAGCATTAAAAGATATTTTTTTTACTATTTTTTTTATTTATCTGTTTTCTTGTAGCAACTTTTCCGCACCCTGCCCAAATGAAAATCCAAAAAAGGCAAAAATCGCTCCACCATAATAAACAGTCGTCTTGCATGGTGCTTCATTGCCAAAAGCTGTTTCAAGCCGAGCGATGCTCTGTTGAGCTGTCAAATTACAATTAAAATCGTAGAAAATCATACTACGAAAATTTTCCCGAGTTAAATCCATGTTGATGCAGACACACAATTTTTTAAATGGCGTCACAAGATAAAAACAAAAGACAGTCAGATGAAACAAACTGCATTCTACAGCCAAAGAGTTCTATTTTCAAATGTTGCAATAAATTTTTAAATATTGTTTATGTAAGTGGCCAGTTCCGGAAACTTTTAGTGTTACCTATGTACCTAAAATACTTGCATTTAAATCAATTTCCAGGTCATTAAAATATGGATAAGAAATTTCAAAATAATATATAAAAAGTTATTATATATATTTTCTCTAAAAACCACAGAAATATACAGTTTATTGTGCTATATTTCGACCTCTCAGTGGGGTTGTCATCAGGCGAATGGAAAAATAGGAAGACATTAAAAAAATACGGCCAAATGCGTGTCGGGCCACGTGCAGTGTAGGGTTCCGTAGTTGCCCAATACATTTTATAAGTTGGTCTACTAATACAGATCGCGCCAAACTTCTAGTCACATACATTTAGAAGAACGGCCCATACATTGTCGTGTTTAGAGGGGATTAAAGGTTTGGCGCGACCTGTACTCCTAATCCTAAACCTGCTGAGAGAGTATTGCTTTTAAATTTATT
Source organism: Ypsolopha scabrella (assembly GCA_910592155.1). Taxonomy (NCBI): domain Eukaryota; kingdom Metazoa; phylum Arthropoda; class Insecta; order Lepidoptera; family Ypsolophidae; genus Ypsolopha; species Ypsolopha scabrella. The sequence goes on along the minus strand of OU342961.1, from coordinate 14,874,609 downwards.
ATATTAACTAGTTCTGTGATTGTTCAAATATCCATAACATAAACAACCGTTTAGTCGGCAGGGGGGAGCACACTTGACTCTAACAAAAATTTGCAATTTAACGCTTAATTTTTCGCCAACGGATCCCTAAATCAAAAATGGTTTTCACACATCAATAACGTTTTTGAATTACCTATCCAACGATACCTCGCACTATGGGATAGGTGAGAAAAAACGTGTACTTATGGGAGATAGCCTTGAAAAAAAACGAGATATTTTTTACCGTTTTTTCGGATAGACGGACGGACACACAGAAGGATAGACGGACGGACAGACGAACGGACAGATAGACATGGCGAAACTATTAGGGTTCCTTGTTGGACTACGGAACCCTAATATACAATGTTTCTGCTCATTTGTTCGCTTATGGCGAACTTAGCAAACCGTCCACTAATATTTTCTGTAGGGGATGAGCAATCGGTCCCTTTCGTATATAGTCAACTTCGCAATCGGGCCGCTTTTTAAACCATCCACTTCTCAATAAGTCCACTTCTCAAAAGGTCCGCGTATCAATCGGTCCACTTCTCAAACGGTCCCCTATTCCTCGTGTGTCCGGCAAACTACACTCGAAAGTAATGAATTCGGAAAAGTATTTTAATATTAAATTATGTTTCAAACTTAAACAAAAAAAAACAGGGTAGGTAAAACAAAAATATTTTATTTGCTTCAAACTGATCAGTATTTTCTTAAAGAATACAACAAATTATACTTAGTAGCTTTTCTTAATTTTCCTCAGAAAGTTTATTGGCGTTGGTTCATTTCGTAACAGTATCTTCAAATACTTTTTGTATGTCCTATCAAAATCAACATCACACTTTCTCCTTTTTCTCAATAATTGATTGACATTTTTCGCATACAATTTTCGACTTTGGTATTTTGCTTCCTTCATCAGATTTTGAATAAATTTTTTTGATGACTGCAAGACAGAATCTGTGGAGTAATTTTCAACATCCATTGCTTATCGACGTTGTACTTTAAATTATCAAAACCATTTTCCTCTGATCCAATTTCGACGATAGACATCCAAGCTTCTGGTTTATATGCTGCTGGTAGAAGCGGTAATTTAGAAATCATATTTGTAGTGATTTTACCATTCCTAGTATCCTCAAAGCCAATATCTTGCGATTTTTTCCATATAGCCTTCGAGTAATGGTAGTAACAACCACTTGCTTTTACAAGTTCAAACACATTTTTAATGGCTTTTATTTGGGCAAGCTCAGAGTCTGACTTATATTTTTGAATTGATATTGCCAAATTTTTCAAGACCAGAAAAAACCTTTCGTATGTGATTGTGGTCTTATCAGGGAGCAAACCAAATACTACTGGAACTACCGTGGTGTATTCATTGGATTGTATATTTAAATCAATGTGCAACGTGAACAACTGAAAAAAGGGTTTCGGATCTCTTTTGAAAGTACCGTCTCCGTAAGCTGCCAACGGATTTTTGCATTCTTGTAAGTATTTGAGTGTTGATTTCAAACAGAAGATGATTATTCTATCTTCAATGCCTTCATCCCAAACTAAAAAATCATCGGCTAGTACGCCAGGTATCTCTGTATCTTCCAAACGTTCGAATGTACGTCCAAATTTTTTTTTCTGGCCCTATAGAGCGAATCTTTTTTTGAGTGAAATGACACAGAAATGTTGCCTTCAAAATGTTTCTCAAAAATCATGGGTATAGGTGCCAGATTGGCAGTTACGTCGAGTTTGCATTTATTTGTTAAAACGATTTATTAGTTTTTTGTTTCATTTTTATAACACGTGTGTAGATTACCTCGTATTACTTCAGCTTTGTCACGGTTTAGTGTGATTTTAGCATGGCACTTTCTGCGATCGCCGCATCTCCACAGCGTAGACCCACCTTTATTAGTCTTTTGCAAATTGTATCGGTAACCATTTTTTAATAACATATCATTTCCTTACTGATTTTTTTCAAAAATAAAACTCTATTTGATCAATGCAAAAGTAACAATTGATATCACATTATCACCTTTGTTTATGTTAAAGACGGACTGCGGAACTAGACAAGTGTCATATTTACTCATAATCAGTTAAACTGCAAACAGTAGGTATACATCTAATCTAAAGTGGCCAGTATATATAGTAAAATGACGAGAGAGGTAATGATGTTCATTGCCAATCGATGTCAGTGCATTTTACGATATACAAAATAATATACTCGTATGTGCTTTACTATATTTATTTGCTCAAATTATCAACTATCTGTTTTTTTTTTCAAATTGAACTTTTTTACAACTATATTCCTTCTACATTACATTAGATGAAACTGGTACATAATTTACTACGTATATATCAAAATAATTGCACGCCTAACACGTAGCGTACCCTTCTCTTCCAACTCTCTAACTTGACTAAAACGCCTCGATAATCACGTCAACTTGTTACGACGAGGCACAATGCTAACTAGTCCTCGATTACTTACTCCAAACTTAACCCAAGTTTCAGCTGTCAAATTTGTTTAGCAGTTTAGAAAGCCCAACTTATGTTGGGACTTACCTTTACCAAAACAGAAAATTAGACTCTATGTTGCAGAAATAAGGACTAGGAAGAGTAAAGGAAATGTTTGTGCTTGCCTCAGGCGTATAGGTAAGTGCCTAGTAGAAGTAAATTGTTGTGTTTGAGTAGGGAAAATTAATGCAGCGATTTATGTAGGAAGCGCCTTGCTTACGAATTAGTTGGTAGAATTACTGCCAAGTTTAATGTGCAGGTGTGTAGTTGAAGAGATTTTGGAAGGTGAATAGAGATACCTGAATAATGATTAATGTTAATTTTATTCATGCTTTTTACTAATGTACCTCGAGCTTTGTTTTTTTTTTTCAATATTCAGTATTATTCAAACGGAGGAACTAACAATAATGAGTTAAAATCCATTTGCAAAGTAAAGGAGCAAACTCAGTTTACATAATTTCCTCTCCTTGTGAACATCCTTTGGTACCTATGCTTCTAAGGTTTTGTATTTAAATTGGCCAACAATGAACATTTTAGAATACAATTCATGTTGACCAAGAAACCTTTGAGTGAGTACTTGCGTTGCTGAACCGACAAGAAACGATCAAGTTACACAATAGACCCCGACAGGCTTCGGTCAAAGTTCAAGAGAAACCTCACAGGTATGGCTGGGGGCTAATTACGAAAATTAAGAAAAAACCTCTCGAGTTTCCAAAGATTCCATTTCTAAATCACCCAGAATTTTGTTTTTAAAATGTTTGTAAGAATGAGTAATTTAATACAATGACTTTTTCACTTCTAATGCTCTTAAAGTTCTTGTTTATGCTAGGTGTAAGCGTACTAAAACTACTTTTTATGTTCTAGTGCATAAAAGTGTTTACTTCTTCTCAGACTATGGCAACAGGCCCTACAGCCAAAATACACAGTACAACTTCATTGACAAACTTTTTCAAAATCAATAGTGTTCGCGCTAAAATTATATCATCATGACATGCATGTCTAATTATTTATTTACGTTATTTAGATATGGATGTGTGGGCTAAGTTACCTTTGCCTTCCCAAACGGTGGCATAATTTAAAAAAAAGCAGTGGCGGGAAAGCGGAAAGAGCTGCTGTTTTTTCTCAGCAGTACATATTTAGTTGTTTGATTATTTAAATTTTAATTAAATAAATATTTGCTAATAATATCACAGTTTCATTTCCTCGCAATCGAAGTGAAAAGCAGTGTTGTACTCGGCTACAAATGAGCCATATTATCTCGAACTATAGCTGCATTCGCCACTTTATAATATCTCGGTAATATGGCTCGTTTTATGCACTCGTGTAACAATCTACTATAGGTATTTTTCCCTGGGAACGACGACGCGACGCAACGTTTGTACAATTTGTTTGTTTTTTTTTTCCAGAAAATATTCCTTTACGAACATAACTTTACCTTATATTTTATTGAAATAGAATTATCATAAAATTACTCCCTTATTTATGTAACTTACGGAATTGATATAAAATATTATATTTTATGTTACACAGCACATAAAAATCGGCAAGGCGAAAAGGGCCGCTTCACACTGCGTCATATTTTACAAAGTGCCCTAAGTTTGGCAGTTAACTCATACGGTTATGGCCCTGTTAACACGTGTTCCTTACTGAAATATATTGTTGGTGCTACAGCCCCGAATAAAAAAATAGAGTAAAACTCGAAAAAAAGAGTGACTTGAAAAAATATTTCCGTCAGAAAAATCGTATTGCTAGCTGGGTATGTTCTAAAAGATTTTGTGACTACAGGCAGGTGCATTTTTATTGAATAATAAACAAAGCAAACCTAACACGAGCTCGTATTTCATTGGAAAAATACGGAAAAACTGCGTGAAACTGAGCACAATGGCGAAGAAATAAAAAGATCGCGCCAATATTTTTCCGGTAATCTCGGATTCGAGCCAAAACGTATTTACGTGCCGTCGCTTCCCGCCAAAAAAGATAAGTTGTTAGCCATGTTTTATCATCAGCTGTTGCTTTATTATAGAACCCGTAAACGGATGCTGGAAAAGAGCAATAAGGGTAATTTTTTATATCATCATCAGCAAAATTTATCACTTGTGTTTTTACAGTTCCTTTTTTCTTTGAAAGTTGATTTTAAATTAAAAGGAATTTGGTTTAGACAAATTCTACAAAAAATGAACAATAGATGTGATACACGGATACGTTGCCCTAAGGTTAACCTCAATGTCACAACACACGGACTACTTTTGACAAAATTTTCACAGGAGCGGGTAAAGCGTCGCCCGGAGCGACACGGAACTTGAGATCACTTTGTAGCATTAGGGGTAGTCCTTTATAGAAAACAGGCTGCTGGACCAAGTATAAAGCGTGGATATAGAATGTTACTCTTTATGAAGTACAAGTTTTTGCTTTCTATGTGCTTATATGAAAATGTTTGACGTTCACAGACCAATATGACTTTACCTATATATACTCGTACAAGAATGTAGAGATTACAATCTTTTTGCTTATATCTTTTGTTCGAGTAGGTATAACTTTTCTATGGCAGAGCAGATATTTTTTTCGTGAAATCAGATTTGTTGGCGTAGTAAAATTTGCTCATATTATGGGTAGAATACTGTTCTAAGAAAAAATGTTGTTATTTTAACATTCTTGATAGTATGAATACTCACGTGTATCTCTCAGAAGGGTAGGCAAATACCAAAGAATCTAGTCACTACTTAATATTAACTTATGTATTACCTATTCTTAAGCTAAGATTAAAGTTTAAATTACCGAATTAACACATACATTGATTCAATTGTAACATTAAATATGCAGACAAAACAAAATGGTAAAAATGTGCTCTGTATTGAATTCTCAGATCAACCAAAACCGTTTATTTAGTAAATGAGCTATTTTATATGTACGAGACGCATCAAGTTACAACCTAGATCGCCGTTTCCTCTAAAGACGTCGGTATGAATAAACCTGCTGAAGCGTGAAGGTTCCTGACAGTATCATATCTGGAGAAGGGTCCGTTTAGCCCGTTTGTCCGTCGTTGTCGCAACGCAACGGCAAGTGGACACAAATGAAACTTTATTGGACATTTTTCAATTGTCGGGCCTTTAACCGAACCAATATGCTCTTGTCGAAGTATTTACGCAGAAACGCTTTGATATGAACGAGATTTAATAAATTAGTGCTTCGGACGTACACAAAATGTGACTACATTTTTGTTTAACTCCCTTTAACTTACATTGTTTTAGAAATTTCGCATTCCGAATTTTTCATGACAAAAGTTAGCATTTAAGTTGGACTGCCGCCGCATTTCTGAAATGTCTTTTGCCAAAAGCGACTCCATGAAATAAAATTACTAAAACGTGGACAATTTCCGAGTGAGGGCGGACATATGAGGACGATTCACGAAATGTGTTTACAATGAGGACCGGCAGCTCGGCTCGCTACAACGGCATATTTCATCATTGTAAAGAAATGCCGTGGACTCTATTAAACGATACAGGTAGAGACAAAAGCTTCAAAATGTTATATGGACCTGGCTTTTAGACGTTTGCACATATCCCGATAACTGTAAATAACTATTGTAACTATGAAAGTTATTGAGTCTAACATATTGAAGAAGAAGCAGTGACTGACTCATCTACGCCCAGCTCAAACAGCATAGCATTTGGATGGTAGGCTACTTTTACGACGTTAAACTAAATTTTTGACAAATGTTTTTCGAAAACAAATAAAAGGCCATCAAACTACCTTTTTAGCTTGATAATATTTTGAAATAGTTATTGCTGTAAAACATTAGAACCCTTAAAATAAAATTAGTAAATTATTAAATATGACCCCCTAGAGTACACTTGTTTATTACGTGGTACTCTTTCTTAGATAATGTCTTTCTTATTTAAATAACCAAACACTTTTGTCGCCGAGTATATCTTTGAAAAGACCGCGGGGCGTCCACCCTCGTTTCCGGTCACTATATAATAATAAAGTTATTCTCCTTCTTTCGATAAACTCCAGTTTGCCCGGCGATAAATTACCCGGGCACAAACGCGGAAGTTGCCTTTTGCCCCACAAATATTGGCTTAACTTTGAAGAATGGCACAAAACCTCATGTTATCCTGCGATCACATACGTTAGAAAAGCGTAGACAAATAAAGAAAGGATAACTCTCTTATTTGTTATGAGTATATCCGAACTTTTAATGTTTGGAAATAATGGCTTAGTGTGTGAGTGTATGTACGTTCGAATCGAATCTCGTGTACGAGTTCGGTCCGGAAACATACGTCCAGCGCTACTTATAGTCAAAGCTTGGTATCTGCATATCTGTCCATGCGTGCTAGGACTCAAAAACGGTTCAAGTGAGTTGGTCATGTAGGTGGATTGTACATACATAACAATAATAGTTGATTGTTGCATCGAGCAGAAAGAAGCGAGGGCTCTAATAACACGGGTGCAATTAAAAGTCACTTTTGCGAGGTTCATAATCTGCTTTTCTTTCAACTTACAAATATAGAACTGAAGTCAAAATAATCCCAATTTTTTTTTTTAGGAAAATGAATAGTTACGTTCGTACAGTTATTAAACGTTATTCGATAGCTCACTGAGAAAAGCCAAAAATACGCTCTCGAAAAATGATTTCATCCGATTTTTGGTTTTCTAAGTGATGAAATACTCATAAATTTTCAAATATTTATCATTGGATTTTGGAGGCAAAAGATTATCTATTACTTTATTTGCCACTTTTGTTTTTCACGTGTTAATATGTCGTCACTTTCGCTACTAAAATCCATTTTCAAGAAACACAATCAAATTCTCACAAAATATTTATTGCATAAATTCGCGCCTATTGATCAAGATTTTTTTTTATAATTGTGCTTTTACGTCTATTTAGCCAGTTTTCTTTATTTTAAATCGTTTGCTGGAATAAAAATAGCGCTGATTGGCCTATGACTTATTATCGGCGCACTAATTGGGCAGTTCAAAACTATAGGTAGTATTCTATTTTTATATACCTACCAAGACTATCATCCATTTGGTTGTAGAACCACTCGAGAAGTTAGTAGTCGATTATGAAAAATACTGGCACGCTAGCTCTAGTTTTTTTTTGTTTATGGTTTACGTTTTCATTCAGCCAGTTTTATTTATCTTAAATTTTTTGCGAAAATAAAAATAGCGCTGATTGGCCTATGGCTTATCATCGACCCGCTGATAGGGTAATTTAAAACTAGTTTTCTATGTACGGGTCACTTGGGATTTGCAGCTTTAGAGGCAGCACCAGCACTGAAGTCCTCTGGATTAAGGCATTTTGATTCATATTCCAGAGACAATAAATACTGACGCGGGACTTCAGTGGTGGCGCGGCAGTAAAGTATGATGTAAATCCATTATTGCATTGTTTTCAGGGCAATAATGGCTTTTCATATATTTTTTGCTGCATTACATTGCTCTGGAGCAGAAAAGTGCCGCTTTGTGCACACCCATTTAGGCTAGTAATGCCCAAATTAAAGCAAAGTTGGAAGAAAAGCTCCTTTTAAACAGAGAACTACACACATAAAAAAATGTAAGCAACATGCATCACGTTAAAAATTCTACAAATTATATTGCTCAATTACTCTATATTTTCTTACCAAAAGTAGGTAGGTATGTAGGTAACCTTTTTGGTTCCAGATTACCTACTGCTTGGTTAGAAGAAAAAAAACCGATTATGTCTTGTTTTTCATAAAATTAAAAGCGAAATGCATTTGTTCGAATTTAAATGTGTTTTCTTTGATTATTAAAATTAATATCTGAATTTTATACCTTTAACAAAGAGTTAGAGTTTTCGACAAAATTGAATTGTGAGACATTTTTTACGTGATGCAGTGACTTAATTTGACCGCAGAAGAAATACAAAGAGCTGTGGGGATGTTGCAATCGGGAAGAAACCAATCTGAAATATCTTGCTATCTCGATGTGAACAGAAGCGTTATTTGCCGTCTCTGGCAGCGTTACACTACCACAGTAAATTTCATTGAGCAGCACCCAGGCCGTGGAAGGAGTACAACCACTCGGCAAGACCGATACATACAACTGATTACAAGACACCAGACGCCCGACTACAAAAGTAAAGTCAAGTTAAGGCTACAAAACTCAAGTGGTGTTGTTGTTAGCACCCAAACCGTGCTGAATAGGCTGCATGAGACACCTACGAGCATGACGCTCAATCAGGTGCCCACCTATACGTCACGAGAATCCCGCTCGTCGATATGAATGGTGTAGGGAACACATAACATGGACCCAGGAGCGTTGGGACAAAATTTTATTTTGCGATGAGTCTCGATTCGGGTTTAAGCCTGATACAATAATGATGAGAGTGTACCGTCGTCCGGCAATATTGAAAGGTTGAGGTGCGTAGAGGAAGATCATCCATACAGCGGATCAACAGTTATTGTATGGGCGGGTATTATGAAGAACAGAGGAACTGAGCTTCGTTTTTGTAAATGGAAACATGAACGCTCAAAATTACGTTGAGGATGTTCTCAGGCCTGATGTTCATCCGTTTGTACAAACCTTTGGCTCCGATTTTACGTTAATACATGACTATGAGCGTTCGCATACAGCTTTGCGCACGATTGCCGCAGGATAACATCAACGAACTCATCGATTCTATGAATAATTGGTGCCGACAAGTTTTGAACAACAGAGGAGGCCACACTTTGTATTAAATTATCCAATTCTTTAACAATAAATTAATTTTATTTAGCAATTTAATTTTTGTTTTAAAAGTTTAGTTTCATAGGTACCTTATTTTGTCCTACGCATGATACAGTACACATTAATATTATATAATATTGTTATTTAAAAACAAATTGAAATAAACAGTTGTTTTATTTACAATTTAAAAATCCATTGTAAAATTCAAATTAGCACATGTTGCTTAGACTTGTTTGATGTGTGTATTTCGACAAAACCTAAACAATTGATTTGTTCGGTACTTGCCCCCTTTTTTGGAAAATGTTCGAAAATGTCATAATTCAGTCAGTTTTAATGTTGATGTTTTTACAGATTACGTCGACATTGAAGTAACTAGTGTATTTATAGGCTTTTGAACACCGCCCCACTCGCGCTCAAAATGTAACAAACTTGAAAACGCTACCTCCTAAAATTGCAAGTTTGTTGATTCTATTTCTGGAGATTTCGGGACTCTACCTAGATCTGTTTGACTTATGAAAGCAAAAGAGACCACTGGCTTATAAATTGGATTCGTAATAAGCGCAATAGGTTTAAAACGGAAATCGGTCTCCATAGTTTTATAATTCATACCTACAACGGAAACTAATGAACCCGCCATTCATTCTCACTATCGCTAAAACAATTATTTATATTAATCATAGATGTTTGATCGCTGAAAAAAGCCTAATTACGAGCAAAGTAGTTTTTACAGGATTTCAAATAAGGGCGGAGCTACAAAAAGAATATTTAGCCAAACATTAGATTCTTAAAGTAAAAAGTCCTGTCTGTAAGCGCTTATCAAATCACTTTGTATTCTGTTGTTTGTGTAGTTGAATATAGCGGATAGTGTGCAACATAGACGAGTCACTCACTTATGTAGACCTAACAACTTACAGAATTGGACACTATTAAATTTTTTTGAATTATTCGTTGTTTTTGGGCACTTTTTAGGTAAATTTTCCGACAAATACATGAAATTTTGTCGAATATTTTTGGTACTTACAAATTTCTGAAACCTTCATTTACAGAATTGGAGTTTCTTTTTCGTAAAAACACTGTTTTTAATACAGTAAAATCAAATTTTCCTCCCCTCCTCTGTAAAAGAGCGAAAACAGGGGGAGATTCGGTACAAATATATCAATTTCTAGAAGGCTTTTGATTTAAAAAACCGGATAAGTGCGAGTCGGACTCGCCCACCGAGAGTTCCGTTAAAGACCATATTTTTGTAATTTAATTACAAGAGGGACGCGGAAAAATCAAAAAAGCTTTTTGGGTGACATTTACGAAACTCCTTCACTAGGTTCCACGCACACATAAAAACTCAATATTGACTAATATTGCTTATGAAAAAGAAAGATTTACTGCCTTTCAGTTCTAAATATTCTTAGCCAAGATTGTTTGCGAGCGATATCCCTGGACCTGATAGCGCGTCACTAATGCTATGAATGAAATTTACTGTCAATATCTGGAAGCCCGCATGCGGCTTTGTGACGCAAACTACCCTCCTTTATCCTCTCTATTATTCGCTTCTCTCTAGTTTTGGTTTCGTTTTTCCGCGAATTCAAATTGTTGTTTTGCATTTTTTTTCGAACGGTACATTTTTGTAAGTAGCAGGCGCTGTAGTTTTACAACTTTGTTTACCCGCTACGTTGTAGTTATGACTTCAGAGGACGCAGAAGTTTAAGCCATACATTGAGCGCCAACGTGTTGAAATGACCATTGTGCTATCAACCAATTAGTGCGCTATACATAGTTAGTATCATTTTCGTTTTGATCATCTATCTCTAATTATAATTAGTTATTTAAAAAAGTCGTGTCTGTACACGAAATATTAGGGCGAAATTTCAAATGGTTTATTGTACTGAAGCCCAGACTACAATTCCTAGAATTTTCGTCTGTCTGTCCTGTTTCGTTTTAACGCTAAAATCACTGTCCGAATTTGGAGGGTTCCGTAGTACCTAAAAGGTACAAAAAGAAACTTTATGGTGAGACCCCGTTGTCCGTCCGTCCGTCCGTATGTCAAATCCTTATAACTTTAGCACCATTAAAGATAAAGACTTGAAATTTGCCACAAAAATAGCGTTCATTTGCGTACATTCACGTGCGGATGGTTAGGCATTATGTATATTAAATAATAAAAATATTTTATCCTATATTTCTAAATTTTATGCAGGTGTATAACTTTATTACAATTTAGTAGCCCAACCTTAATAATAGGTTGGGGAAAAACTTTTTTCGCAAATAGTATGTATGAACTTATAATAAAATCTCTTTGGATATACCATTTGTATCTGGCTGGTTTTGGTATTATTAAAAAGTTTAAATTTTAAAAAAGATAATTCTAAATTCAAATTAGGTAAAAGGTGTGATTTTCATTTGTTTTTCTTACTGTTAAGATGAGTGAATCTAATGAAGAAATTCGATACATTTTAAAATTTTACTACAAAAAAGGTAAAAATGCAACGCAAGCCACAAAAAAATTTGTGATGTTTATGGACCTAGTGTCTGTGAGAGTAGCACAAATTTGGTTTAAGCGTTTTCAATCCGGAAATTTTGATGTCAAAGATGCACCTCGCCCTGAGAGCCCTGTTATGGATAAAATGGATGCCATTTTTGAAAAAGTGGAGCAAGATCGGCATATCAGTAATTACGATGTAGCTAAAGAACTGGGGATTGACCACAAAACAGTTTTGGCACATTTGAAAAAAAACTTAACTTCTTCACTGAAAGAAACTTAATGAACCGTGTACTCATTTGTGATTCTTTATTACGACGTAATGAAACCGAACCATTTTTGAAAAACCTGATAACTGGTGATGAAAAGTGGATCACGTACGACAAGAACGTGCGAAAAAGGTCGTGGTCAAAGGCTGGTCAGGCTTCACAGGCTCTGGCGAAACCCAGGTTATCTCGCAATGCCCTTCGATGCGAGGAAAGAACGCTACTTCTGAATTTGAGTCTTTTGAAAGTGGATAGGAAGGTAGATAGCACGTCTAATCATAATTATAATGACAAAATTAAAATATTCAACGAAGACCATTCTTACTTAGCACTATAAAGGTAAAATCTCATAAACTCCACTAATCTTTCCTGGATTACCTTTCCCGTCCGGAGAAATCCCGGCGATTAGTCACAAATATCTCGCGTTGAATTCACGAAGCGGGTACGATCCCGGGCTTATCGTCAGAGCGGGGAATCGAACGGACTACCCTGGAATACTGATTATCTGGGCTATTGAGTATGCAGGTACAGGTGTCGTTATCAGATTTGCTATTAATATTGTAAATATGCACTTTAAATATTTTAGAGAAGATATGTCATTTTGTTTGCTTCTCTGGGATTGAGTTTTGATATTTCCTGATTTTTCTGATAGCTTGTATAAGGTGACTTTCGTTTATGTAGCCAAATTCGTACTGGAGACTCGGTAAGTGCTCAGGACCAAAGTTCAATGAACCTTTCTGAGAAGTACGCAAAATAACATTTAGACTTCCTATACTATTAATATGTCGAGGTTGTTCGTGATATTTGTCTCTCTGATACGGAAAGCATTTGTTTGTTCTTAACTTACATCCTAATATGACAAACGACAAACAACTATTCCACATTAAAGTTTCCTTTTTAATAGGAATGATCATTTTAATACAGATTAGGATTTTTCATTGGTAAAGGTACGGCTCTCAGGCAAAACCAGGCGGCCCACCATTGCCTGGGTCCGATGGAAGGCGGTATATCCATCCCCAATTGCCGGGCCTTATATAAAACAGACTGGTGACGGGCAGTGGCGTCACTGGTGCACGGGTTTCGGCACCGCGCTCACCAACCCGCCTGCCCAGCGTGTGTGAGTATGGGCATTTCTTCTAGGAGGACCGCCAAGAGTGGCGAAATCCTGGAAAGGCCTATGTCCAGCAGTGGACGAAACAGGCTGATGGATGGATGGAAGGAATGTTACAGGTCCATATAAATTGAAAACGTTTTAATAACGTAACTTAAGAATATTTAGTACATAGCTAAAGAACATACATGTACTACATAAAATTCGTACAAAAGATTTAATAAAATAAAGTAATTTTTATTATTTAGGTCCTTCAAAATTCCTCAGCAATATAAAAGGACTGCTGGATTAACCATTTCTTGAGTTTTTTTAATGTTTGTGTAAATATACGGCATATACATTGAACCACAAGTCAATCTACTAATGTAATGCGATTCCTTTACCGCATCATTCGCAATATCCTGTCGAGTCCGCAGGCACGGCAATCACGCGCCGGTCAGCCGCAATTAATTCCGATCCGTACACGCCTCTCTCCTCCCTCCTTCCCGCACACTGCCACCGCACTTTGCTACACGACTAGGGTTGCCAGGCCAGATGGCATCCAAATGAATTTGAATTTTTCACAAATTGTTCTCTACCGAATGTTGTCCATTTTCAAAATTCGTGTACTACACCGACAACGCTAACCTAGACCCTGAAAGAATGTTATAAAAATGCGACAATTTTTTTGAGATCTGAAAATTAAAATATTGAAAATTATTTTTTCTTTACGAATGTTCCTCTTTTTCCAAAATCATCTTTTTTCGTAAACTGTTCTCCTTTTTCATTTTTCCATCTGGCAACCCTATCTAAGGCAGGCTGTGGTTATACCATGTTGAACAACACATCTTGCTCCTAGAATTTCAAATTATTAATACGCGTAATATAAGAATAACTGCAGTGACTTGGGTTTATCGAGTGTTATAGCTTTTTATAATTTTGGTTATATCTATAAAAAGATACTGAAATGTAATAAATATGCTTAAGTTTTACTTGCCAAGGTCACGGGATAGCTGGTTGGTGCAGGGATAATAACAAGCTACGAAGTTTAAAAATCTAAATTCTTCTATATAAAAATTACAGCCTTTTTTTTGTCTGGCTGCTATACGATTGTGACCAATATACTTGATATATATATATACTTAAATAATGATAATGGGCTTTTTATTAAGTGTATTATCGGTGGTCACAATCGTATGGCAGCCAGACAAAAAAAGGCTTTATTTCTTATGATAATATTGATTATTTTATTGTGCCCGAAGTTCCAACCGACGAGAATCTGTATAACATAATCGTTTATCGTTTGAATGACTGCCCTGAACTAAACCCTGTAGAATACCGGCTTTGCTTCAAACCACAAATGTGCCAGGTTTATTGCGGTCCTTTGATACAGACATTGTTGCTGTTCTAGCCACAATTCCACAAGCTCGGATGTGAAGAATTTAGTTTTGGTACCTACCTTGGGTTAGTTAAAATTGTGTTCTTATTTACAAAGGTGACTATAGGTATTAAATGAATTAAATTTTAGAAGGAATCATCAAAGATATCATATAATACGAGTATCGTGGAACTACGCTCTAAGGCAGATATTCAGATTTCGTCGGACTAGTTTCATTGTAATAGTATACAGGATGGCCGGGAAAGAGACGTCCAAAATTTTTTTTTATTTGCCTTACATTTAGGGGTGTCCGAACCACCCCTATGTATGTTTCGTGATTTTTAGTAGCTTAGGAGATATATGATTTTTATCACAATTTTTACCTGAAATTGGTTTTGATTTTTTCTCTCTTTTTATTTAATATTTAGAATGTTTTTTTAAGATTATATATGACAACTATTTGAGTAACTACTTTGAAAATTATGGTTTACCTAGGTCTTGTAAAACATGACTAAAATTGAGTTGAAAGTTCAAAATTACTGTTCAATCATAATTGTCTTAAAATTTCAAAAAATATAAAATTGTATTTTTTTTTTGGAATTTATGTGCATAGTATTTGTACATGCTTGCTTGACTTGCTGACGATAAAGAAAAACACTATGAGGTAAACCTGCACGCTCTTAAAAGAATGTATTTGCACCCAAACTACGGCGAAAAGTCCTTACTGTCACGTTGGGACTAAAAATCTTCGGTGAAATGGGGGTGTGCGAGTATTGATCAATTTCGTGGTTTATAATTTAACTGCAAAACAATAGTATTACAACAACATTTATATGAAGAATACAAACAGAGAAGTTTCATGATAATTCCAAACTAAAACACATGTGACTGAAATATCAATTAGCTACCCCAAAACGTTGCAAAACAAAAGATAGGTCCCTAATGAATTCGTAATCTCTATAATCTGTTCAATGAGAAATGGCGTTTTACAAACAGCGTCGGCGGCAACAAATTAAACAGCCCAAAAATGAATTTATCACGTAGGGACTAATGGGCTTAGTGAACTAGCCGTTTGGGTAGAACTCCTACCTGCATGAATTGTGAAAGGTTATTTTTCTAGTTTGTCATTTCAGTCACAAATTCAAAAAGTTATGTAGTAGTAATACATTGTAATTTGAAAAACTAAAATTGTTACTAAATAATTTTCCTAACAAAACGCTTTTACGTACACTGTTTCATAGTTAGCAAAGTTCCCTGCTTTATTTGGAGTAATCGTATTCTCTAACATAGATTGTTCACAATGATAAATAATATATGGAGTTTTAAAACCAGGCTATAAAGATAACATGACATGATTTTAAATAATATTTGTACGATTTGAGAATATGGCACAATTGCTCGTACAATCAACAATGTTTCAAATGTAAATTTTGCTAGCGCACCCAAATTCAAATACCGAACCTAAAAATTAAACCGAAATCAGCGATGCATCCTTCCCAGCCACTATTACCACCAGCTGTCTCCAACCTTCGCTCCTGGGCGCAAATATTTTAATTTGTCCGGTCCGGTCCACGTCCTCTGACCACAGCAGCGCCATCTGGCGGCCGCAGTGATTAATATGCAGGACCGACATTGTCACGGCATCTGGCTTAGATGGACTCCCGAGGAAAGCTCTGCTCGCATTTGAAATTTGAGATAAATTTATGTCATTAGTAGTAGTTTCTTTAATCAACGCCGAAATTAAAAGAAATCAATAAACGGATGGGATTTTTGAGTATGAATTTAAGGTATATTTGAAAATGATTTATTTTAGAATAACTTTAGATGGTTTCTTACCATTACCATTAGTTTACACCCTAATTTTGTAGTTTTTTTCTTCAAGTCTCTCTGTTGAAATCAATTTTATGTGTAAGTGATAGTGCAGATTAGAAAGGTTGAAAAAGGAGCGATAAATAAAATTAGGCTTAAATACGTTATATGATAAATTAAATACAATATAAATCTTTGATACAGGTGATTTTTTTGTTGAAAATTTACACTTCTCTTAAAACCCTAAAAATTATGGTAACTCAACTGGGCTCTAAAATATTTGTCTGAGCAATGCGTTTTAAATTTTAAAAGAGTAATTACACCAGCCGGTACTCCCCAACTTAAAACTAAAGCTCGAAGGAGGTCGTTATTTCTTCAGTAATTTATTTAATTGCTCTGTGGCTGTAATTATTCATGAAATTACGGCAATTACGCTGAGGAAACAATTATTTATTGTGCAAACTTCAGCATTAACTCAAATTTTATTTCACAATGCATCAACAGATAACACCATGGAAATATTCATTTCTTGACTCTCAATTTGTTGTTTAATTGCGTTCCTTAATTGCGGTATCGCATTCACTTTTCATGAATTTTTAGATTTAATATTTTGAAGAAAGCAATAATTTTATAACAGTAAACAAATAAGAAAATCAATCAAAAAACAAAATATCTGTTATTATAATTTACTATAGCAATAAAGCGATGGGTTTCGTTCTACACATATTATAAGTTATAGTTAACCAAGATCACACTGTAAAAAGTATATCTTATAATATTAAAACTTGTTAACTACAACCGTCCTACAGCAAATCTACAACGTGCTACAAAGTTGCTACGAGAGTGCTACGGAAATACTACGAAATTAGTTATCGCTACAATTTGTACCTTCTTAGTATTTGACTGGATTCAGATGAAATGAAGTGATATTAAGAAATACCGGTATCTACAATACATAAACTGATTGTGTTATAAATAAATAGAGCACTTCAACAAACGTATCTCTAAATCAAATGTGCACAAACTTGCGGGAATAGAAGATTAAACATTTTTGCCTGAAAAAATTGGCTGCTTAAAAACCGATATACATTATATGCATGTCGCGATCGTATCGTAGAATTGATCATTTTATGATCAGAAGTGCAATTGTGTAAGACTATCGTATTCAAATTGATTGTCATATATGGCTGTTTGGCTAAGCAAATTAGCCCGTTTGATAATTGACATCAATTGTACATTTTTGGCTGTCAAATGACTACGATTGTCTTGTTTTGTTGTTGACAACCAAAAATGTACGATTTCATTTGTCAAGCGGGCTAAGTTGCTTAACCAAATAGCAATATGACAATCGAATTTGAATACGATTGTCTTTGACAATTGCACCTTTGATCGACAATATCGTAAAGTGTGAAATGAGAAATTTACGATAGACTTCCAACAAAACTCAGAAATAGGTGCGACGATGAGCAAGGGAGAGCGTGTTAGGTTGCTTGTTATATAAATTCGGGAGCCGAGTGAAGTGAAGCGGTGTGAGGCGGCTCCTTTAGTTTTTACAAATTTCATGATACTTGAGCAGATTATGAAATAATCAATATGGCTACGACAAATAAATATTCATAACATATTTATATTTTATTATTAATATCCTGTTAAATTTCTAAGTACTCAAAATAAAATTAAATTTCAATATAATAGGTTCTATTATATTTTTTACTTATAGCTTTTATTTGGTAAGTATTTTAGTTTTTTTTTGTTAGTTAAATATTTTTAAGTATTTTAGGTTATCTTTTTATGTTATTTAAGTTTCTATTGTTTTTTAAAATAAATAGTCATAGGTTCTTAACATAACATTAATATGATATAATAATACCTATACAATGAAATAATATAATATAATTTTCTACGAGGAAGTGCACAAGTATTCTGAAATTTCTTATAACAAAAGTTTTTAAAATGCAATTAAAGTTTTCTAACACAACTACAGTTAACCCTGTACGAAGGGCCTCGTAACCCGTAACACACACCAACACCGATGTCATCCATAGTGTTCCTCTCAGCGGGAACGTAATGACCCGTTCACGTACAAGAGACCACGCAAATTACGCGCACCGCATGTGTATAATCTCGACGTAGACGACCAGCGTGCTAGTCCGACTACGAAGGCTTTAGGTGTACAATAATTCCTCTGTATGTGAGACTTTGCTGTGAAAAGTACATTACATCCGAGGAATAATCTGATAGAAGAAAATTCTACTTACTGTATTTATAGCTATAAAGTAAATTATATTATTCTATAACATACTTACTGTTGAAGTAATATTTTAGAGATTTTCTATTTTAAGTTATTGCAATTAACTTGAATGAATGTTGATAACTCGATTTAAACTTAGTCAAGCAGGGCCAATCAATAATTTAGTTATTTTAAAATGTTACTTATTTAAAACCCTAAAATCCTATTTATCTTCAAACAAATTACTCTTTTAACAGTGTTACCCAGCAAAGATTTCACTTTCCGCTCAACCATAATGGCCGAAAAACGGTGGCTAAAACTGGCAAACAAAAAAATCTTGGTTGTTCCGATGGTATGGCTCTTGTCCAAGTCCGCGGGGTTGCGCGGTGAGTGGAGGAGGGGGACGGTCCCCACATGGCCAGTTAGTTACGCCGCGAATTATAGGGGCCATTACGATTCATTAAAGCAGTTAGGTTTAAACCGGTATTTACATACACACACAAACACACCCTGCCACACAAACTTATGTATGTATGAGTGGAAATTTTTACGTAGCGCTTGATGTGTATTGAAAATATACTCGTATTACAAGACAAAAACAATTCTGTATTCAGAACTACTAGTCCAAAAAGTTTTTGAAGTGCCCAATTTATTTTTTCATTTGTGCAGGTAATTTTCTATTGGAAATTTTAATATGATCACTAGGGTAATAATATTATAGTATGGCTATTAACTATATTAACTATAATAACTATAACTACTTATAATATAGTATGGTTTCATTTAAATTTACACTCTGTATAATGTACGGATTAGATCAATTAAGGCGACGCATTGGAAATTTTGGCGACATGGGTCTCAATTTTTCTCAGCAATAATATTACATATATGTAATTACCAATTTGTATACTAGATTAAGCATTTCATTGACATCATTTTGCCCGAAGATTTAGTTGATTGATTAATTTTCATAGCAGAGAAAAATAATATTTAGAAAACCTCTTTCATACAGAGATTTCTATTTTACTGACAAACGGGAGTGAATGAAGCCTCTAAGTTTTTTATTTAAATTAGTCTACAAATACACTTCAATATGGCCGATTGGATTTATTAAATTACTTATAGTTGTCATTTTAAATGAAAAATACTGTTTTGCCGCATATGACCTTAAGGCATAAGCTGGTTCGTGAGCGCATATTTGTATGGAGTAAGTCCCCCTCACTCTATTCCCCTAAGCGCCGATTTGAAATTAAAAGTTTATCAATCTTTCGCCTTAACCGTAATTTTCACGAACTATAAAAATGTGCGCCGTTAAGAATTTTCCGTAGCTTCCAGGCGGCTTAAATAATTTAAACAAATAATAATATCAGTCACAAACAATATATATCCTAAATAAACATGTACATTATGTAAATATCGACGCAGCATAACCAACATATTTACTGTCGAAGGAACATCCGCTGGCCCTTTTTAACCTTTATTGTAATGGTAACAAGATACAAAAGTGGTAAAGCAGCAATTTCTTCGATTGTACACTGGTACACCTAGTCATTCCTGGTTCTCTTGGAAGTTTGCCAGTATTGACACGAAGCGTTATCGAGGAAACGGCCTGATATCGTGCCAACCATAAACAAAGTTTGTGAACATTTGAATGCTGTTGGCTTTAAAATGTTTAAGTTTTCTTTTTCGTAAAACAAAGATCTTCGCAGTGACGAAACGGTATCTCCCTAAAAAATACGAACCTATTAAGTAGATTGAAATAAAATTTAGCTCCCAATATTTCATAATTCATACCTATTACGAAAGTTAATCAACTGCC
The DNA here is from genome assembly GCA_910592155.1 of Ypsolopha scabrella. Classification (NCBI taxonomy): domain Eukaryota; kingdom Metazoa; phylum Arthropoda; class Insecta; order Lepidoptera; family Ypsolophidae; genus Ypsolopha; species Ypsolopha scabrella. The sequence goes on along the minus strand of OU342961.1, from coordinate 14,854,346 downwards.
ATTAGATTGCAGCTTTTAAAATGACGTCGTAATGAAACCTTTTTGATTGTAATAATTTTCAAAAATACATATTTTTACAATGATTTTTTGAACAACTAGAGAGAGTTTTATTTGATGTTATTTCCATCACCGAACATCTATCGAATGGTTTTATGAATATATACATAATTTGTTGACTATGAAGTTTGAACTGCATTAAAATGAGAGCAGCAGTTCGAACAGAAATAAATAATCTTTCGTTATTAAGTGATAATAATTATGACTGTTTATCATGATTGTTTATTTTATATTATTATATCGTCACGACATGAATCCCCGAAGGGATGTCAGAGGTGTGAACTGTGAAATGCAAGTCACAGTCCACACTCGGCACATCCGCGTTTAACCGACGAATTTTACGTCCCAACGTGATGGGTGGTGAGGCGTATCATCGTTCTTCGGACACAAATACACGCTTTTTAGGGCATGCAGGTTTCCTCACGATGTTTTCCTTCAACGTTCAGCAAATGGTAAGTATTTATATTGAATACTCTGCACATAAATTCCGAAAAACTCATTGGTGCATGCCCGGCCGGGGATCGAACTTGGATCCAAAGATTGAGAGGCCAGCGGTCTACCCCTGAGCTACCGCCTCTTCTTGTTTATTTTATATATTAATCGATATATTATGATTATTTATCAGAGTCAACGAAAAGAATGTCAAAATTTTATGCAGGAACCTGCTAAAACTATAGTGGCAAAGTCAAATCGAGCATTCACCGTCTACACTTAAATCCCTACATTTGCAGGCAAAACAACCTTTTCCGACTTTATTCACCACAAAATAAGGTACAAAACGAGTGAAGTAATATGTTTGTAACAATGATATCTGCCAATTTGTAGCTGCGAGGTAAATAACCGACGCGAATCGTTTACCGATGCTTTTGACAGCCTCCGTTGAGCAAACAGATCGTATTTGTTCCAACTTTTTTCATGTTGATCGATCTATTGCCTGGTATTGGCATTGCTCTCTTTTTGTGCTTTTCAGGCTTTGAAATTGTCGTTGGTTAATAGTTTAAAGTTTCATAGTCGGTATATTAGTACGTTTTGAACTTTCTCAATTTTCACACACTACGAACTGAAGTCTTGGGCCTAAATCTCGTAAAACAAGAAAACATACCTTAAACAGAAGGCTCTTGACGTGTCAACACCTCTATAGGCTTTCGTGGTCCCAAGAAATAAGGCGATTTTGGTTGATGTACCTTACTTTATACTTACTGAGTAGTAAGTGGTCAGGACCATGGTTCAATATTTTTCGTATTTCGCAAACAGGTTCCTTGAACGTTGGTGCTGACCACTTACCGAAAATCTAATATGAGTTTGGCTATATCAACCAAAATCATCTAATATACACGGTTAGTTTATCAAGTGGGTGTGGTTGGACAAATACAAAATATATTTTTGGATTTCCACTATCACGACCACTTGAAAAACGAATCCTGTTTAACTTCTTAAACGGTTTATTTAGTGTATTTATTTACAGCTTACTGTATGCTACGTACGTAGATTTACGTAAACGTATGTAAAATATCAATAGACAAAGGTATTATTTTTCTAAAATGTTAATAAGACAACCCTTTTTCATGACAGAAGCTTGTAAACATCTAAAGAAAATTGTGAATTCCTGCCCGTAGGGTTAACCTTTAGTAACCTCATTTAAAACCTGCCCCGCCAATCCATTCTCACACCAGACACATTAACAAAAACCGTCGGCAAACGAGAAGAAGGCCCAAAAAACGTACAAAAACCTATAAAATCCCGGCTCAACTAAGCCCAGCGGCTATCTAATAACATTTATTACTGTGCGTCCGGTCCCCAGCGGCCACTTCCGGTTGCCTGATAAACTGGCGCCATTTTTGCCGTCAAATTTATTTATAGGTGGACAGTGGGGTGATAATTTTGGAAGCCGTATCGTTCATTATCGGTGTACCTGTCTACTGGAACGGGGGGCCACGGGTCATTGTGCTCGAGTGTATTGAGCTATTGAAACGGCTGCTATTAATTTGCTTTAGGTAAATTCACTGTAACGTCTGGATAAATTTACCTGAAGCGTCTGAAAATTGGGGTTTGATAGTCTGACTGAATAGTAAGGTTTAAATATGCATCGTCTACTAAACTATGGTAGAGTTTATATACAAGCAATCAGTTATATTGGGTAAGTAGACTGAGCATTAGGTATAATATGTATTTCTCAGCCACGTGTAAGGTTTTCATAATATTCACACATCGATCATCCCTTGTTCATTAGTTCCTAATCTTAGCAAGGATAATAGAGACACAACGCAACGGTTTTTCACGCACATCAATGAATTACATCGACGATTCTCTCTTGTTTCCGTAGTGATGTCCCATCGATTGAGAAAATTTCGGATAAACTACAAAATACGAATAAAAACACCTGGGTTCGTCAATAATTCTGTACTATTTAAGCGGTTTTTGTTTAAACCCACAATGATTTAAGAAACTCAATGCTTTTATTGATCAAATCACAATTTTAAAGATTTATGCAATTCTAAATGTGATTAACACTTATTGCTGTGGAAACCATTCATTGTCGTTTTTATCCTCATTAAAGCTCGAATTCAATGGAATAGTAAAAAAATATGCATGAGATTTAAACTAAACCTACTTCAATTTAAATTTTCAAAATCTTGCAAGAACTCGATTTGCCACAAACGTTTACTCTATAGTATTGGTAAGATACATTTTGTTAATTTATAACACATGTACTTATCCACAATAAAGTTGTATTAAATATTATACCCAACCGGTTTCGCTATTCAGCATTCTCAAGGGCTTTACTAAAATACTTATTTAATTACATTTTCAGAATCTACAAATAAAAATACGTGCAATAAAATAACAATATTATCGAAGTGAGAGGTAAGGTACCTTTTATGATACTAGATAAATAGTTTATTTGTCATAAAATCTTATTAAAGTTCAAACAAGATAAATATTTTTGTACATAACTATTTCAGTAGTATTGCGAGAAATTATTACCACAGGTATAATTTGCCTATTGTATAAAATACTGACCTTTCACTTTTTATGTTATCAACACTAAATCAAATCAGATATTTGTATTTCCGACCTATATGTTTAACGGGTAACTACGATGATAGTAAAGAAAACCCCATCCAAATCCGTTGAGTGAACAACTTAAAACAGTTTTACCACTGTCATCTCATGGAAAATAAACTTAACATAAACATGATTAAAACTTGCGATTGTCGGCACTAGGTGAAACATCATCAACATCTTAAAAAATACACATTGAAGATCTTCAATCACAACTGCTACATGCACGGTCTACATAGTTGTAAGTTATTAAGTTATTGTGACCTGATGATGCCATAAGGCGAAACCGGTAGTTTAATAAGGTAAATTTAAGTGAAACAGTAAGAGTGTATTTATTAAGATATATCTTATTCATAGTATCCAAATCAATGGATTTCGCTATAAAACATAATCAAAATTTATTTTGTTCTTATTTTGGGCCATTTAGCCCTAAAAATTTGAGCACAATTATCAACTTTCGAACTAAAAACTGATATCGATATAATACCCAGCCCAAATATTATTTTCCAAAGTTTTGTGCCGACGCACGCGAGTCTATCGAGGGCATTCAGAAGAACCAATAGACCATAAACATTAGGACAACACCAGAATCCTTAACAACCTATGAATACTGGTCATTTTCCTTTGTTCCAGGAACTAAAGTATTGGGGGAGAGTAATGGACTTGATCACAAGAATAAATGACATAATATGAGCAGCCATTAGCAAGGTGCGCAAGTGATAAGTAGCCTGTCTTTACTTTGGAAATTATGGGAGAAAAATACGGTTTCTGATTATTGAGTTTAGATTGAAAACATTGCTATACTATGGATCAAAAATTTTTAATATAAAGGTTGGACATCATATTTCTAACAAGAAATAAAAAATCCAAGAGTATTTGTTGTGAGGTGAACAGGCAGCATGATTTGTTAGCGACCTCCATCCCTCGAGAGAAGTCCAAGACTGAGGTCGGGGATTTATATCCAGGATTCTGCTGTCCATCGTGTACCCAGAGAGGATACAATGTCATAGTTTAGTCCAATAAAAAATAATACATTATGGAAAAATAGTAAAATTTTTAAATTTATCGATTCACAAATGGTTTCCTAAAAAAAAATGTACAAAATAAAGACAACTCGAAAGGCTTTAATTTTAGTTTTAGTGCCGTCAACAGTAAATTTTCTTAATACCAAAATAGTTCTTTGGTGTTAACAATAGAAGCTATTTTTCCTAAATTAAGTTTTGATAGCAGTAAAACGAAAATAATTAAAATCGCCTTTAATGGATTTCGTTATTGGATGTTTAAAAAAAGTGACAACTCGCTTTTTATAATTTTCACATAAACATTATATTTTTTGGATAATTGTGTTCTTTAGTTTTACAGATAGACAGCGATACTAAAGCTTGGGTATAACGGTTTAGTATTTTTATGAAACAATTTACCTCACTGTAAATCCTCCCAAAACGCTTTTTGTTTATCCACGTATAACTCGTTCAATTTATAATCGTCTCGTCTGGCAACGTCCCGAAGTTTCCTGATCCATAATTAATGATAATATCCGGCGAACTCAGATTTTTTATTCGCCGCAGCGGGAAAAATTGCCGGCTAGCGGAAAAATAATCGCGAAAAGTCCTTAGCCATTTATGACATGGTCCGGACACTGCGACTGTGAGAGTAGAATTTAATATTCTCGTAATTTGTTTTCCGTTGTTTATAATATTTAAAATTTAATAATTAATATTATTTACATATAATTGTCTAAGGTAAATTATATTATATCTTACTTGACCTTACAAAATAGAAAGTGGTGTCATGGGTTTTAAATATAAAAACGCCACAGATCTGCTAATGATGCTGGAATCTCGCAAACTCATCTAACGACAAAATAAGTTATATATAGGTACAGAGAGGCACGTTGCAATGCGCCGATATGAAAAAATATCTATCACACTATAAACATATGAAAAAAAAAGTCAGGTTGTCAATTAATATAAAGAAATCAATAACTTCTTATTCTAATATATGTAGTCTATTTTATGATCTTATTAGAAAATCATTTATCATCTCACCTGACCACATAAGATATATAGGTATGAATTCTACTGTGACCTACAACTACGCCGCCGTACCATGCTTAGTGTCTATTGGTATCAAGCCATACTATTGAGTGGTGTCCACTAACACTAAGTCATACAGCGCGTGATCATAATTTAAGCTTTATTTTTGAGTACGGTACCCTAAAAGAGAACATTCCTCATGCCTGTTACCCCTTTTGAAGTGACACCTGAAATATTAAAACAAAGTCCGTTTGAAGCCAGTCGTGACCGATCCTCTGTGACTTCGGTCCGCAGTGAGCCAAACCGGAAATACATCGGCTAAAAAAGGAGTTTGCAAACCGGATGCGACGAGCAGGAAGACGCCGACGACAGCGCCGTCGCCGGCAGCTGCGGGAATTAAAAATTAAAAGAGATCCGTTTCCGGTTTACGTGGTATTTTCTTTTTTAGGATGCTCTTTTCTGTGGATTGCTTTGCATGGTTCGGTAGACGACTATTTTTGGGGCAGTGATTTCTTTTGAATGTTTCAAAATGGTAGTATGCAAATTGAGAAACTAATTAGTGAACATGTGCGATAAAGTCCGAAAATGAAATTTTTTTTCCTTTTCTGCTACGATTTTTTTAGAGTTTTAAGGTGTATTGCAGTTAATAAAATATGAGAAAATTATAGTTAAATCTTGCCTCTGTGTTACCATTTCGGCTCGCCTACTCTTACTAATCCAGAGGTCTTGGGTTCAAACCAAGCGGTGCCCATGAATTTTTGTGCTGTCTACGTGCTCCAGAAGGCATTTTAAGCTGTTGTGCCCGAATCACGGCACTTTAAGCTGTTGTGCCCGAATTACGGCGATAGGGCTCACCATCCGACAGGTTTGGGACGTAATGTTCGTTGGTGACAAACCAAGTGTGGTCTATCACTTGACACTTGCATTTCACAGTTCACACTTGTTAACATTTCTGACACCCCCTCGGCGATTCATGTCGTGATTATAATGTATAGTTAAATAAAATAATTTTCGGATTGATTTTCTATGCTGTAAATTGTACGCGTTCTAAAAATAAATTGGTTAAGTATTTGAAGCAATAAAAATATGAATAGGTGTTGTTGGTAGAATAGAAGTAAATAAAGAACTGTGAAGTTTTATAATGCTTTGTATATTTATAGGTAAATATGTTATTATTAGTATACTGTTAGTCCAACACGCTGGTTCACAAAAGGCAAAGATGCGAGTTCTTGAACTTGGGACTCGTCCCATCTGAGATTTATTTTTAATCGACGATCTCTTACAATAGCAACATAAATCCTGCAAGTGGGTTTCTATGCAAGAGCAAAAATGGTACATTTCTTCTGGGTTTTTGCTAAAACCCTAACATTTTCTTTACTATATATAAGAAATATGTACATGTACATAATGGAGTATCTAGTAGTAAATAAGTTTGTTAAAAAATACTGTCTGTCTACTTGAAATTTTAATATCTTATTTTTGATAGTTTAAAAAGCTGGAGTACCTCGAAATTTTCTGATAACTCAGGATTTAGCTTAATGTTCTACAAAATGTTACTACGTGAATTTATGTATCACTAACAATAAAGATGAAGTCTTATATACAGCCATTTTATCTAGATCTTATCTACCAACACACACAGAGACAAGATACACACAGACTCAGGCAAACAGCTAGCATGATGTATATGTCTCACACACACTAGCAAGTATCCCTGTGTACGCTACATGGAAGCTAAAGAAGTTTCCAGAATCAGGTTCAATAAATGTCTCACTCCAGTACCTCAAAGCGAGAATTCTAAGGGGGCGTGTCCTTAGGTGGGCGGGGTTTGAGGAGGACAATCCTTGAAGTACACTCTTACCTCGGAGCGACCGACCATCCGAAAAAGAACTCTGACCGTTCAACTGTGGTCCTGAAAAATAAAGCTACCAGTAACTAGTAAAGGGAGGGCTGGAAGACCAACAAAACTGGTGCCATTTATATAAGCAGAGATACAAAGCAACGACCAACTTCGGTCGTTATCGCGCTTATAAAAGTTCTCGAGGCAACTCACTTTTATAGGGTGTTTTGCTTGAAATAACTGTTATTCGCTTTATTCGCTCTTGTTTTATTTTGATATTACTTTGAACAGCTTCGTCAAAATAGCTTTCTTGGGAGTTATCTTGAATGCAGTATAATGCCAGCTTTGTAAATATATTTTTTGCCTGGTTTCTTGCATTTTGACTGAATTATCCTAAATACCAAATATATAATTCACGCTGTTAAATACTCATTATCTTTGCTTCAAATCTACCAAAAAAATAGAAATATACTAAAAGCGGTCACTCTGAATGTACTTGTTATACCAATCATGTCAAAAGTATAAACATTTGAATGAGAAAATTATAACTAACTTTAAGTTACTTATATTTCAGAAACTGTTTCAACTCTACTTACTGCAATTCGGGATGAAGTTGATACAAAAACAACTATCAAACATCTTCTTACAAAAATGCTAATGATATCATTCAAATAATCTCTATAATTTATATTTGTGATCTGTACGTTTATAACCTCCACACGATGTAAAAACGTATAATATAAAAAGAGCAAACCCACATCTCGGATGCCCTAAACCAGGACTCGAATCCTGGACCTCACTTCCCGGTGAGTCCTGGTTGAGATCTTCTCACATATTATTTACATATTTAATTTACTTTTCTTCCACGTTTTTTCGTATACAAAATAAAAGTAAAATTTCTAGTAATTGCAAAATGCGGTGACAATAAAGCCGATTCTGAAGGCTTTAATTATAGTTTTAGTGCTGTCATAACTTGGATTTTTCCAAAGTAATTTAGATTCTTTTCCTAACATTTAAGGACTATTTTGCGGTGAAGCAAATTTAGTTTTTACAGCACTAAAACTAAAATTAAAGCCTTCAGAATCTGCTCTAATGTCTTTAAATGAAATACAAAAACCTCATTGCTTAGAGTATATGTATACGGTTGTCATTAAATTTTGGTATATTGCTACGAGACAGTTCATATATCGTTATTTACTAAAGATCTCGGCGGCTACTCGCATGATGGATGTGTTCGTGAACCCTGAACATCGATCTCGCTTATCTTATACATACTTGTCCGATACTTCATGAAGAATAGACTGATGAATTATTGCGCTCTAAGTAAAGTGAAGCCAACGAGACGACATAAAATACGTAAACAGTCGGACCGTTACTGAGTTATCTCTATCTCTCGTACTGCTCGTACGCAATAGTAGCGTCAGTTGGTACAGGTAAGCAGTCAGTATAGGGATGTCGATTATTTCTAAAAAAGATCGATGTTGAGATCGATATCGAATCGTGACCTAAAAAATCGATCCAAAATCGGAACAGAAATTCACACAATTAGCGTTACATACATTTTTTTTGTTGTTAATTTGGGTAAAACTTCATAAACGTTAATTTTCTCAACGGATTTGGATGAAATTTAGAATCGATATAGCTTATACCCTAACTTAACACATAGGCTACTTTTTATCCCGGAAAAATGCATGGTTCCTGAAGGATAGATCAATATCATTGAAAAATCAGGTGTCTAATTAGAGCGGTCATTTTCGTTTGTGGTAAATTAAGACAAGGCTTTGTTATTTCATACATCAGGTGTCTAATTAGCGCGGTCCTTAACCGTTTGGGGGAAATAAGACAAGGCTATGTTATCTCATCACACTTCACACTAATATTATAAATGCGAACGTTTGTGTGTGTGTGTGTGTGTGTGTGTGTATGTTTGTAACTCTTTCACGCTGAAACAGCGAGACGGATTTGGATGAAATTTAGAATGGATATAGCTTATACCCCAACTTAACACATAGGTTACTTTTTATCCCGGAAAAAAGCATGTCGTTGAACCGAATAAAACGCGGGCGGAGCCGCGGGCAAAAGCTAGTAAATACAGAAATGTTTCTTTTAATTTCCCTGAAGAGGTTTTTAAACAAAACCGGTCCCTGACAGAGGAGAAATAAACACTGTGGAACTAGTACAAGTAAGACTTTGCATTGCTATAATGGAGTTCCATCAAGAACCATCAATCAAATCTATTAATTAAATGTAAAATGTTAATGGTCGTGATTGTCGGCACTTGGTGGAACTTATTATGCAAGTCTTATTTAACAAAGATAATTAAATATAGGTACTCTTTTTAACTCTATGTGATTTGTTCGCAAAATTTTCCGTGGAACCGCAAAAAATCGTGTTCTGCGATTGTATGGATCGATTCACAGAAATTGCTTCGAAAAAATTGAACTAAAATCGATGTTCTTGGCCCCGATTAATCTATCTTCGATTACATCGATTTAAAATCGACATCCCTAAGTCAGTACTGCTGTTACTAACATTTGGTCCGCCATTTTGTGAACGATTTCATTCCTGTTTGGATTACGTTCGAAGCTCAGACCAAGGAGTGATACGTATTCTTTCGTTTACTTACGCAGGTATTTGTTTAGTTTTTTGTTATTATTAATCCGTTGATTGGTCCTATTCTGAAGGCTTTAATTTTAGTTTGAGTGCTGACAAAACTTAAAATTTTTCATAGTAATATAGCTAGTGTTGTTAACACTGAACAACTATTTTGAAACGGAGAAAATTTAGTTTGGACAGCACTAAATCTAAAATTAAAGCCTTCAGAATAGGACCTATTGTTAGTTTTTCTTGTTGATTTTTGATTGATTAACAACATGATTTTTAATACAAAAGATAGCTATGTCATAAATACGACTGATTCGGACTCTTCCGACGAATCATCTTCGTCTAATACAGACAACAACGATTGAAATAGGGAGTTCAAAATGTGAATGTAATTTATTAAAATAAACATGTTTTGAGCCGCTGCAAGTGTGTTTACATTCTTTATCTCGTATTGTTGGCCTTACGATAATTGGTATCATCATATTTGGGTCCAACAGTGAAAACTGTTACAGTGAAACCTTATCTCTCCGTGCGTGAACGCCACGACCCAAGAAGCGAGTATGTACTCGTATGTGTATAATAATTCAATAATGACCTCGATTGAAATTATCAATGACGTCACATTAGTTTCAAAAACTATTTTTTATCCATGTGACGCATCTTTTCAAACAAAATCAAATCACATTTGTTGCTTTTGGCAGAAAGTCTCTCAATCCAAATAGAGACGAAACATGTCCAAATATAGGGAAACCAGTGTGCAAAATTCACCTGTTTTAATATTTTGAGTTCTCAATATCGCTTACGCAATAGACAGTGGCTGGAATCTATTTAATTTATACAAATTTACAGCCACAAATCACAAAGTTATCTCTAGCTGCAAGAGCATAAGTTAACATCAAAAAATTTTAAACTGATATGGAAAGTACGTAATCAGTAAAATGAATAAAATGACATTAATATCTTTTTGAAAATCAAACAAGAAGTATTCAATATTTTGACTTTAAACACTCCCATACATTTAATTTTGTATGAGATTAACAAGGACGTCACTTCGAACATCTGCTTTGAATACAAAATTTTGCTCTTACATTACGATACGAGAGCGATGAAACGTTTTCTGACGAGTGTGAGTTTGCGGCACGAGCCGAAGGTGAGTGCTGCAATCACACGAGTCGAGAAAAAGTTTCTCGCACGAGTATCGTATAATATTTTATAGCAAAAGTGCGGAAAATGCCGACTTTACGCAAGCGCAGCGTGCGTAAAGTGGTCATTTTACGCACGGTGTGCTATAATAAATATTATTCAAGATAGTTTTATTACTTTGTTGGGTTAGTAAACAGTTTACTTTAATATCAGTACCATGCTAAAATAACCTTTTAAAATAAGGAAACTAAAACCTTTCTACTAATCTCATACAAAATTTATTGGAGTGTTTAATGTCAAAATTTTGGATACTTCTCGTTTGATTTTCAAAAAGTTATTGATATCATTTCGACATCAGTTTGAATTTTTTGATATCTGTAATAATTACGGAATCATCGCCTGGTCACACTTAACGATTACACCCTGTATAGGTGAACATGAACAATGCATTTTGAAAATGATAAATACTTAAATATCAGTTAATACATATGTAATGTCCGTAAAAGAGCACGTTTCCGTAAAGTAGTAAGTACCCTGTACCTGAAACGCCAACTCTATAACATCATCTTTCGCTTGGAAACATGAGCACGGTAATGAAGCTGAAACCCGTTTCCTGAGGTCCGCAAGTGATTCAATTAAAAACGATCGTCAAGGGACACGCATTAGCTGTGAAATGGGGTGCGTACGTATTATGAATTTACTCTTGTTAATGCCAAGGAATTTAAGGTAGTTTTAAATACCAAAAACTATACTTAAATTTTGAACTATTTCTTTTACTTTATATTTGCTTGCTCGAGATGTTTTCTTTGTATGGTTTAAGTCGTTATTAAAATTAATAATTTGTTGGCCCGATGATTTGAACACGAAACCGGAAGCCTAAGTAATAATAAAAATAAATATTTGTGGAATAAAAAGTACAAAAATATGTGTATAATTTATTAAAGAAGATATTCCACCAAGAACCATCAATCGAATCCATCCAAAATTTAAACTATTTCTATGAACATGGTCACGATTATATTCTGAAAAATTGTTTGACTATACCTAGTCGGTTCTTAAATACTGTCACTGGCCATTTATTTTAAAAATAGAACACCTAGAAAAAAGATTGAAATGGTGTTAGATTTTCCAATATTTTTGATTAATAATCTGTCAAATCACAATTACATTCATTCATTTTTTACGATGGAGTGGACTCACAAAGACGACCGGGTAGCAGTAATTGCATTGCATCGTTGCGGCCATCCACCGAAGACGATATTCAACTTGCTTCAAAAATTAAAAATCACGAAGAGGTTCGTGTACCGTACCATCAAAAGGTACAGTGAAACCTCTTGTGTCGATGACGAGAAAAGAACTGGCAGACCTCGTTCCGTTAGGACTCCAGGGGTCATCAAAGCAATCAAGGCGCGTATTGCAAGAAATCCCGTCCGCAAGCAGAAACTGATGGCTTTGGAGATGGGATTAACCAGATGTACCGTAAAAAAAGTACTCAATGAAGACCTGGGACTACGAGCTTATCGAAAAAAGAGTGGAAATCTTCTGGACGCGCGTCTGATAGCTATGAGAGCCAAAAAATGCAAAGTTTTGCTAAAGCGGTACGCAAGAAACAGACACCGCGATATCCTGTTTACAGACGAGAAAATTTTTAATATCGAAGAGAAGTACAACAAACAAAATGACAGGGTGTACGCTACCAGCTCTGCGGCCGCTGGAAATGCCATTCCTAGAGTGCAGCACGGCCATCATCCATCATCAGTCATGATTTGGTTGGGAGTGTCCTACTATGGCCCTACTGAAGTGCATTTTTGTGAAAAAGGTGTCAAAACCAGTGCAAAAGTGTACCAAGACACGGTTTTAGATCGCATAGTAAAAGATCTGCCCCAAACACTCTTTGGAGGACGGCCATTTGTATTTCAACAGGACTCCGCAACTGCTCATAAGGCCAAAACAACTCAGGAGTGGTTCGAGCGCCAGAATATCGAACTAATAAGGCATCAAGATTGGCCCTCATCTAGCCCTGACCCCAATCCACTGGATTACAAAATTTAGCAGGAATTGGAGGAGAAGGTCGGTTCTAAACCTCACAAAAATTTGAGCAGCCTAAAGTCATCATTGATTAAAGCAGTGGCCGATATCGACATGAATATGGTCCGTGCTGCTATTGATGATTGGCCGCGAAGATTGAAGGCTTGTGTGAAAAATAGTGGCAATCATTTTGAATAAATTTTGTGTTTAATGTAAGCTAATTAAATTACCTTTTTTTAAAAAAAAACTTTTTTTGAATACCATGACTAGTTTTCATTTTATAGCCAATTTTGTTTGTGACAGAATTTAAGGACCGACTAGGTATAAGAAAAATTAAAGAAACCTTTTTCATTATGATAAAAGAAAAAATAATGTTTTTCCAACAAGAAAAGAATTATTTTAAAATTGTCGGTTACTAGACAAGGTTTACAATTATTATTTTTCTTGGTAATAATATTGTAAGTATCCAATGACCCATCAGCAACTGGAAGACATTACACGATGGACCGGAAACTGCCATCTCTTGCGCCGACGCTTCCTTTGACGTCACATTGCTCGACAGGGCTAACAAATCTACATCTTTATCAAAAATCAACCATATTCAAGGCACGTAAGATTGGTTTTTGAATGCGTTAAATACGTGCGTGCAATGAAGATATTACCTATGTGGTCGTAAGTACATTGTGTTAAATGGTTGTTTTGGAGAATATTGTTAATCTTGATTATTGAGGGTCTTCGGAGCATTGTTAATGTCTTTAGTTGCCAAAACTATGCTACAGTATGTGTTTGTGTATGTGTATGTAAAAAAAAACCTTCAGATACTCGTAATTGTATACTCTGACAATAGTCGCAACTTTATTTTGACCTCTTAAGCTACTCAAATGAGCTGATTGTATTATACTATAATACAGTATACAGAGGTGGTAGAGCTGATGCCGGGCTCGACTGTGGAGGTACCACCATCTTACTTGCAAATCCTCCCGAAGTTATTCGGGGGAGAGTAAGAGACAGCTCTCAGGCAAAACCAGGCGGCCCACTGTTGCCTGGGTCCGATGGATGGCGGTATATCCATCCCCAATTGCTGGGCCTTATATAAAACAGACTGGTGACGGGCAGCGGCGTCACTGGTGCAAGGGTTTCGGCACCGCGCTCATCAACCCGCCTACCCAGCGTGTGTGAGTATGGGCATTTCTTCTAAGAGGACCGCCAAGAGTGGCGAAATCCTGGAAAGGCCTATGTCCAGCAGTGGACGAAACAAGCTGATGGATAATACAGTATAACGAAACATTTTCATACCACAAGCCTCTTATTTTTTTACGGTTAGGTTAGGTTATTGACTTTATAAGCTGCAGTAAAATTTTTCATCTTGGTTTAATTCCCTAAAATTGATGTGCCGACTACACAGTGTAAGTTTAAATTCACAGGTCAGGTCAGTCTTCTACACTCGGATGAGTGAGCAAAGACGGCGAGGCAGATCAAAACACGCATGGCACAACGAATTTGATAAGTTCTTGCTGGAGACATAGTATTTACCTGAGAACTCTGAAGTAATACCTCTTACCACACTGTGTGGACGCGTTAAGAGAAAACCTTTGCCAAGCAAATCCAGCAATAGAATGAAGTTGCTAATATCAGCTGCATATTAATTTTATTACAAGTAGGTCATGTCACCACTCATTTCCTTTCAACTTGAACATAATTCAATTTCCTACTTACTCGTTCATTCCATAACAAGTTAACGATGTCACCTCCATTACAAAATGATAAAATTACGTTAAAGTTTGCGCAAAAATAACTCTTTTTACCATTGAACAAGCACCATCTATTTGATGTGAACTCAACCCCGCACAAGCTATTCAAGTGAACACATGCGTATGAGTGCGTCGGATATTCATACGCGTGGTGAGCATGTGTGCGTTATCTGAAAGATTCCACTTCATTTCCCTCGACCCGTAGCATGACGTCATTCGTACTGTTGAACACAAATGTGTCTGAAATGCTGTGTGTCTTTCGCAGGATAAATGCGTATGTAATGATGACTAAGTATTTGTGAGGTTTGTAGTAGTAATAAATAAAGTTTGTAGAGTTGACATTTACCAGTAACTTTCAATCCAGACCGAAGCTATGAGGGTTCGAAAATATGACGAAACGCTTCGAGAAAAGGTACTTAGTGCCCCGCTTGCTTTGGCTCGTCTTGGCGGAGGGCACTGCCGATGCCGTACCCCCAGTTTAAGTCATAAAAACAATAAATAACGATAATGCTTTAACAGCGAAACCGGTAAGGGAAATTAATATAAATAAGTGGACAAGTACAAGTGTTTATCAAACAAAAAATGTTTCAAAAGTTCCACCAAGTGCCAACAATCACGAGCATCAACTCCAAAAACAATAAAACTTGAAAATACTTATACTATTCCAGCTTGGAAGCAGCAACCACGTTATATAGATATACATACCACAGTCAGACTAGCTAACTTTACACAAATATTTGTAGCTTGTACAAGAATTTTCAATTTTTTTCCCAAATGTAGGTAAAATGTTTAAAAGGGTAACGTTACGAATTTACGATTCAATTTAATATGATTATCAAGAAGTTTAGTTAAAGGCGTTAGAAAAAACCTAACGCGTTTGCACAGACATGGTGTCTGTGCTGTAGGCGTTTGTGACATCTTGATACGGTTTGATCTCAATGAAACTTTGCACAAATCTTTAGAAATAACACATTATTATATTATTTAGTATTTCCCTACGATTGTGAACGTTATAAAAATACAATAAAGTCAAAATTAAAACTTTGTAATGAATAAAATAGAATATATATATATATATATTTGACACAAGAGTTTTTACAATAAATATATATGTTACCGGCCAAACCCGATTTTAGGACAAACTAATTTGTCCTAGGCCAAACTAATTTGTCCTAGGCCAAACTAGTTCATATATTTCATCATCATCATTAAAAGTAGATGTGACGACGAGCGAAGCGAGGAGGAGGTTAGGTTGCTTGTGAATATAAATTCAAGAGCGGAGCGAGGGGACGTATTAAGTTTTAACCAAAATACGATCTTACCATATATGAACTATAAATGAACTAGTTTGGCCTAGGACAAACTAGTTTGTCCTAAAATCAAAATTAAATTACAGTAGGATTAGTTCACAGGTATATCTTTTCCGCTCAGTCAACGAATACGTAAAAAATACAAGCATGGACATTAAGTCAAACACCTAAGCCATTTTGTATATAGCGATGAATTCCGTTGAGCTTACAAATATCTCTTAAGAGCCCGGTCCGCGACGACGACAACTTTGATGAAAAACAATGTGTTAAATATTTTCTAGCCTTTATCGCGATGTTTTTGGAAAAACTAGGAACATATACCATTTTATATT
This sequence comes from Ypsolopha scabrella, assembly GCA_910592155.1. Classification (NCBI taxonomy): domain Eukaryota; kingdom Metazoa; phylum Arthropoda; class Insecta; order Lepidoptera; family Ypsolophidae; genus Ypsolopha; species Ypsolopha scabrella. The sequence goes on along the minus strand of OU342961.1, from coordinate 14,838,182 downwards.
GTTCGTCTCAATAAAGGCCTAGTGTTTATTTGATTGAATTGTTTCTCTTTTGTGAGTTATTTGATTACTTACGAGCCCGCTCCGAATCGTTATTCATAATATCTAAGTCATAATATCTAAGTATCAAAATAACGCGCAAAAGAGAAACAATTGAATCAAATAAATTTTAGGTCTTCATTTAGATGGAATATGGACTGGTGTCTGTCCCTGATTTTTACAAAAACATCACTGAAATGACAAGAAAAATAATCTAAATAATGCTTCGCATCGAACAGATGACAAATACGGAGCGGGTTCTTAAGCAACCCAGATATAAGTTATTTAGGAGATGATATCTTTATATTCAATGGCTGAAATAAGACTTGTGTAGAGCAGCACGAGTCGTGTTAAATATTAATACAGCTTGTACTTATATTGAAGCATCACAAGCACAGCAAACAAATACTTGCAACTGTTTTCCCCTTCCCCTGGTAACTGTACACCTTGTACTGTTTGAAAAGACTTTATGATTGAAAATCAATTGTGTCTGGAAAATATAGCCACATATATATTCTTATCACAAATAAAATTCTAAAATGACCTAAAAAGAGTTGGGTTAGAAAATAGCACATTTTCATGATTCTCACAAATCAATTAAAGTCTCCAAAACATAACCACACGATACGTATACAATTCAACGTGTACAGACCCAGGCGAGCCCGAGTCGTTTAGGAAATGAGTGCTGGCTCTTTTATCTAAATGGCGGTGTATAAAAATGGCGTAAACAATAAATAACGAAATAAAAACGTTAACGGCATATACCGCGTAGATACCTAACATTTTTATACATACGTACTCGTAGATGACAAGATATTACCCAAAATTTTTTTTTCATTTTACTAGATCTTATCCAACTATTTTTATTCTTAAATTAAATAATTATTCATCCGATATCAACATATTATTAAGACACAGATATCGTATCCTGAGAAGTCCGTTTGACTATGGTTGTACAATGACGTGTACAAATAAGCGGGTTTTGTGTGTGTGCCGCATTTAGCGCGCGATGTACAAGAAAGTGCGCACTACTACAACTTTAGCCGAACGGACTTCGATGAGATAGAATATCTGTAACTTTGTACAAATTAAATCCTTCAGCGAAATGGCTCAATTATATTAGCATAGTGATTTCATTACATTTAAAATATCAATTTCTTTCATGATTTTTTTTTATTGTACCTCCTGTTCAGGTACGGGTACAATGATTTTTTTTTCTCATCTATCCCATAGTGTTGGGTATCGTTAGATAATTCGTTCAAAAACATTGCGGGTGTATGAGAAGCATTATTTGATTTAGGGATCCGTTGGCGAAATATGATTATTATATATGTAAAGTGCACATTTTTGTTAGACTGGAGTGTCCATGCTGGCTACACGGTTGTTTATGGATATGTGAAAAAATTCACAAAAGTAGTACATATAATGAATTTAAAATGAAAACTATCACAGCTAAGAAGGCTTTAAAGGTTTAAAGGCTCTAAACACGATGATGTATGGGCCGTTCTTCTAAATGTATGGGATTAGAAGTTTGGCGCGATCAGTATGAGTAGACCCACTTATAAAATGTACCGGGCAACTACAGAACCCTACACTGTGCGTGGCCCGACACGGACATGGCCGGGTTTTTAAATAAACAACGTCGAAATAACAACCTGCCAAAATATTTTTATTCATTGTTGTTTGTTGGGAACTTAAAATCTTTAAGGTTTCTTAAAATTATTTTAATTGATATTTAAGACGTTGCTAACAAAAAACAAACACCCGTAAAAAGAAAATAAATTAGCCGTAAAAAATCAAGCACAATAACTTTTAATACCAAGGGTTCCGTAACATACAGAGAATTTAGAAATGCAGAATGAAAAATTCGTGTCATTTCTTATTTTCAAATTACCTACTTAGTGTCGGTAATGGTAATGACATCACCATTAAAATAATTATTTTACTAAAATGAATACAATGTTATAGTGAGGAAAACTGTTGATTACAATTTAAAATTTGCTTATACCTAAGCTAAATCTACAAGAGTTGTTTACAAGTGAAGAAAACAAAAATCAATATCAATAAATCAATAACCCATTTGTAATCGTACCAAGGGCCCGGCGTCATTTACTTACAACCTTTCCATTTTGATATTTTCTCGATGACAGATAGTATAGCGATGCCAAAATATACACTGCGTCAAGACGTGACTCATGACCACTATAATTGTAGTCACCGATTCTCGCATCTTGGGAACCACCTAATAGATAATACCAAATCGACCACAACCACAAGTTGGTTGAATCATATTCAGAATATATTAATACTTATTTATTATGAATAAAAAACTAAAAGAGCATCTATACACTTTTAATTTGAAGTATAGAAGATACAAATAGAAAACTCGCCAAAACTCGCAGCGGATCCACAAAACCAAAAAAACCCCGCAACAGCGAAACATGAAAAACACAAAAGCGCCCGATTCCGCAACCTTTTCGCCGCAGTAATGAAGCCGTATCTGGTTAATAGCCCTGATAAGGGCGCTAAATGTTTGTGCACACGCCAAATGAAAAGCGCTTCGATCATAGCCGAGGGGCGTTTTGACGAGAAAAAAATGTTCGCTCGTCTCGGGAAGGCCTTTGATGGTAGCCGCTTATCGGTAAATGAGATGTGGTTTCTAACGTCGGGAGGGAATTGAATGAGTCTCACGCGGTTGATTTTTGTGGCTAATAAACACCCTGTGTAAGGAAGTGGTTTAGGCATGTGTTTTTGGTGGTACATACTGTTTTATAGGGTTTTCTTTTTGATACTCAGGTATTAGTTGACTATTTGCTAGTTAGTAGTACCTTGATATTATAATATCGGCAATAAGCTGCAAATTGGAAAACAGCGTTTTGTGTGATTTGCTGTTAAAGTTTTATCAATCTATAATTCACGGTTCTTAGGCTTCTTGGTAGATAATTCATCAGTTATTATCAGTAGCAAATTGGAAATAAAAAAAAAATTACATATATATTTACACCATTACTAAGGCTAGATAGCTTTCAAAATGCGAATAAATTTTTTGAAAAAACCATTTTTTGTTACCGTTTGTAATAATAAGTACAAATAAATATTACTAACTACTTGTGCAACTTAAACTGTTCGCTACGGAAAAGCCAACTAGTCTTCGAGCTACAAACTTTTCGTAGCACTCCCGTAGCAAACTTACCGCTACGGATAACGAGTTACTGCCGATCGGTTACGACGACATTCGAAAGATAGCGCCGATCGTTCGACAAAGTTACCGAATTTACGATCATTTGCCTATAAAGGGAGTCCTAAGTAAAAACAAGTTTACAACCAAACGTTTATGTGGGTTCAAATACCGCTTATTTTAACTGCATCGTAAGTTTTTTGATGATTCGGCAGTTTTTTTATCCGGTCGCTAGAAATTCTCTGTGAAATCATAAAAATATGTTTTCACAATCACTGATAAAAAGTATTCCATTTCAATTTCTTTATTAGATTGCAGAAAAATAATTGGGTACTTTCTATAATATCTCAAACTATAGCGTATAAATGTGATATTTTAACATAGTCCATCTATTTGCACACCCGACGCAAAAGCAGCATAAAATTACCCAACGTATAAACGACGACCATCAAATTTAAATCCCATACTTATCTTCCAGCGCCATCAAAACTAACCGCGATCCCGCGTCGAATAATCCGCCCATTTTAAAATCAGTTTGTCAAATCAAAAATGAGATTTATTTTAGAGTACTAAAGGACATACGTGGTTCTTATTACAGGGGTTGTCTAGTGCTGAATAAACTTTTGTAGGACATCGCCAGATGGATATTGTTTCAAACGGAATTAGGCGCGCTTGAAGACCGATGTGATCCAATAATATGGATGTGACGAGAATTTTTAGCCAGTTTGTTTGATTTGGATTATTTTTAACGGAAATCTAAACGCAGTCTTAAGGGTTGATTGTTTGCATTTGTAACAACATCTCATGAATAATTATATCCGTCATCAGACTTGTCGAAACAAAATATGTGCCGCGAAACATCCGCTAAAATGTTTCCTCGAACATGGTCGGCAATGGTCACGTTATTTTAGAAAAACGAACATGGGAAAAGCATCTTTTTTGCCCCAGGGATCAATAAATTTATAAAAATAAATTTTTATCCGCTACGATAAACATTTGAAAATGCATATAAAATCGAAGAGACCAAAAGGAAAAATGCCATACAGCCAAGCAGCTCGCTCGTTTTTCACCAAAGTTATATATATTATATATATTTTTGTTTTTCATTGTGTCTTGGAATTAGTTGTTGCTTTGCAAACAATTTTTTATTGCATCACATTGTTTGAGAAAAACACTATATCTATATAGCCCTAATGGAAACGGGTATTGCCTGAGACGTACTAGCACTCTTACTTTCTTTCGCTCAGAAATATTTTATTTATAATAAATAAATAAATAAATATAAATAATGCACAAACCTAAATTCGCCAAAATAAATAACTGCCAAAACAATTGCTACCAAAAGAGTCCATATATACAATACAATGTTTTTTGTTGTTGTTGTGAATGTCATATCCTTACTCTATTTTCCATCATAGAGCACACATCTAGGCGGGAGGTAGAGACGCGCGGGTGTCACGGGGATCACTTATAATTGTTATTTTATTCATAGAAACAACAGTCCCATCGGACGAGCGGGTGGTTGAATAGAGAGGACAAATATTTTCAGTTCTGGAGCACCTTTTACAACCCTCGTTCTGTTGTGAATGACGCATGTTAAAGTGCTTGCCAATTAGACACAATTTCGTGGTTGTTTGTACGAATGGGTAACATGTAAGGTCGGAAATAATTGCGCAAACCAGCTACGCCATCGTTTTAGAACGGACCCGACCGGGTTGGCGACAAATGCTACCGGGCCCGGCCGGGTTGAGAAACATACCGTGTTGCAATCTCTAGTTCCATTATGATATCTATCTATGTATAAGTAGCCGCATATAAAGCGCCTCTACCTATTAATCTAAACTAAACAAATAATTCAAGCAAAACAAAACTTTTTACAATTCTTCAATAACAGATAAGTGCTGTTGATGTTACTGTCACGAGATGTTCATGAGTGCCAATATATTCTTGATGATGACAAATTAGTTAAATACAAACACTTTTACCAATATAAGAGAGCCTAAGCAATTATAATAGGTACGGAATAAAAAAATCAAAGCCTTGCAAAATTACAAACAAATCCTTAATCAACGAGTACGCTTCTTCTCATCATTGTTTTGAATTGTCATTGCATTTACACAAACCGCTGCGGCTGGTTTAAACGGGATTTCATCCCACCTGAATCCCGGAGATAACCTTAAGCCGTTTTTACGTACCGCAGCCGTCCTCTATCCCGCACAATCATCCCGCAAATCCCGCATCATTAAGTATCGCTAAGAAAGCGATCCGCGGCCCATTACCATGTTAATAACGTGGGGGAACCGGTGATTAATCAAACTGACGTTTGTGGAGGTGGTGTAACTAACCTCTCTGGCTCTGACAATTTATGCATTGGTTTGAGAGGCCGAGCTCGGCTTTCGGCTAGAGATTTAGAGGACCCTCGTGTTGCCAACTATTATATTTAAATCTGACTGCAAATCATTCGACTGAGATCATTCTCCTGCTGATTGGCGTACGGTTAGATCTGTCTAGATTTACTCTAGATTTTATCTGAAAATCTATCCATGAAATCTGACAAACTGCTCGATATTTGTAAAATGATACAAAGTTATGGCATACTACCGACAGGAATCAATGCACAGCGTTGCACAAGTTCAGTCAGTCGCCTATAACAGAAAGTTTAAAACACACACAGGTAAAAGCAATTCCTAAAAAACATGTGGTTTAAATATTTCATACTAATACAAAGCAGCATAATCTAGCTAATCTCGTGTCTCGCACAAGCGGCGGTCAAAAGTTGATATTTTCTCTTTTTAATCCCTGTCAGATTATTTAAATTCCCACCTGCGAAGCTCCTCTGCTACAATTTTCCGGGTCCTTTTTTATTTAACAAAAATAAATATAAAATATTTCCGTATTTGTTTTGGACGGGTGGAATCCTTTAATTTTCGGCACGGCTGCGTGATGTTTGCCGGCAGTGACTGTCCGCGTGCAGTTTTGTACCGCTTTGAGAAAAAACGTTTTACATTTCACGCTTTGTCTAATTTAATAAAATATTTTCTCTTTTATATTTTAATTTCATGATCCATTACAAAGAGTGTTTGTTGGAGATAAATATTTTTAAATTACTAAAGCAAATACTTTTCAAACAAACAAATAATCCGAGCATAAAACCAGAAATGCTATAAGTATTCTCAGCGGTATTTGAATAATTTTGAACTCGAATTGCACGTTTTTCAAACTCAAAAACGTTCCGGAAATAAATTATCATTTATTACGGGCTTGAAATAAGACAGAAAGGCTAATTCATTGACCGTACAGTTTCATTGCGCAAAAACTTCACTTTTGTAACTATCAACATTTTTTCAGTTTATGTGGTATCGTGAAAAGCACGGTCATTTATTAGAGTTCCATGCAAATGTAGTGAATTGGATAAATATTGATTTACCTAAATAGTAGTTATTGCTATATGTGCCGTGAGGAGGCAATAGCTTACGAGAACGATTTGAAACACGAGCGATAAGCAAGTGTTTAAACGTTACGAGTAAGTTATTGCCTATACCCACGTGTATCATACTACGTTTTTCAATGCATAGTGTAAGTAAATAAATGAAACGTAATTAAAGAAGTAAACAAACAATAAATACTCTATTTAAACTTTAGGCGGGCATTCCTTTTCATTTTTTTGCACGCATCCAACTTGACGGAAATAAGCTGCTTTCAGTTTGATGCGTCGCAGGCTGCTTTCAGTCATATATTACATACCTCCTTGGTCTTTCCGTCAGTGGTAGGGGGTATCGCTCAACGATCAAACTTAACGCAGCCTACGAACGCACCAAACTGAAAACACCTCATTTCTGTCAATAATGGTACACGAAAAAAACTGGCAACTGTTATTCAATAAATAATAATTAAAAAAATACTAGTGTGGTGGCATAGAATAAGATGTAGTGGTAATGTTAACTTTGACAACAGTTTCGATGCTTAAAAAATACTTTATTATAGATCATCCACTATAAGAAGGCTTAGGAAATGGTAGCACTGCATATAATGTTGCCAATGGCTCACGTAGCATTCACCCTAAGTACACATTCTTAATATTTACTTAACTGCGTTTTTTTATACATTAATTAGACAAATCTTTAATGGAAATAAAATCTACAGAATGAAAAAACCAAAATTATCAATTTGATGATTTGTATTTCGCAAACAATACGTATGATCTAATGGTATGAATACATGTATCTCTGTACTAAAACAGTATTTTTTATTTCTTGTTCTAGCTCGACGACGTTTGTTCTAAATCGTCGAGCTCCCGTTTCTTACGTTTTTGACGATTTTTTCCAGGGAACTTAATGTGAACGTTTTTTTCCGATATGCCTGCAAAAGTGAATAGCTAATTATTATTTGCCCATGAAATTGGCTTTATTTTAGGAGCTGAAAACCCTATTTTACTAACCCGTCATGGCACTGACACGAGATCGAACCTGATAAAGAGGAATCACGGTGCATTGTTTGCATTTTCTCTTTCACAAAGGGAGTACATTCAACACAATCTCGTTTGCACTATTGTTAAACGGCTTTGGCAATAATAATACATAATTTTATCAAATAATTTTGGAAAGTCTGACTGACAACTATAATGACAGCAAAACTTGACAAGCGGTGATGCCAACATGACGGCAAGGGACAAGTTATGATGAATGGCCTGTACTTTTACGAATTTACGTTTTTTTTTAAATTTACGAATACTTGCATTGAAATATTACAATGCTATTTCTCAATTAAGTACTGTAATTGAGTACTTTTTAGGGTTCCGTAGTACCTGAAAGGTAAAAGGAACCTTTATGGTGAGACTCCGTTGTCCAGCCATCCGTCCGTATGTCACAGCCTCATAACTTTAACACAGTTAAAGATAAAGATTTGAAAATTGCTACGAAAATAGCATTTACTTGCCTACTTAATATGGTGAAAAAAAATTGTCCCAAAATTGTATTTTGAGACATAATACATTGAAGTTTGTAAGAAGAGCACGAGTCATCGAATAATTCCCGCAGCGATATGTTGGAATATGACTATGTATAACTACTTTCGTGGCGCCAATCTATCATATTTTTTGGATTAAGGTTTTGAGACGCTTAAGGACATCTTAGATACACGAAAAAAAAGTCATAACTGAATTGTGAATCACTTAAGATTGGTGATTATTCTCAGATTAAAGATGGTAAAAACGGACTAAAAATTTGTCCCCTCATTTGCTTCCTTGCCTTTTTGTGTTGAGACATAAACGATAAACAGCAAAAAAATCTTACCAAATTCATACCATATTAGGGTAATTAAGGTGGTACAACAGAGTCTCGGTGCAAAATGCACATTATAATATTTTTTTCCTTACTTTTGAATAAATGTATGAAAAAATTGCGTTTTAAAGCAATTAGTGGAAATTTATCAGTATTAATTAAGTTTTTACATGCAAATTCTATCATTTTATGATTTACATTCTGATTACATTCGATTAACAAACTTAAAAGCGTATTAATCGTTGTAATCGAATGTAATCAAAATGTAAGGCATAAAATAACATAATTTGAATGCGGGAACCCTATAATTAATATTCAGTTTCCGCTAATTGCTTTATAACGCAATTTTTGCATACTTTTTATTCAAAAGTAAGGAAAACAATATTATGATGTGCATTTTGCACTGAGATTCGGTCCTTAATAAAGTCTTACCGGATTACTTTTTAGAGTTCCGTACCTCAAAATGAAAACACAGAATTCTTTATAGGATCATTTCTTAAAATCATCGTAGGACTTGGGAGGTACACTCTCTTACATCTACTCATTCACCTTTACACGCCTATTCATTCATTCATTCCTTAAATCTAATTTGCAAGAGAAATTGTTCATAACATTGTTTAGTGTTTTTCTGTAATATTTTTATTTTATTTTTTGTTATCTCCTTCTCTAAATAAAAGACCTTACGTCTCTTATCTAATATAATTAAGTTTTTGCAATGACTTTCTATTGTATCACACTCTAAAATTTTATGTAAAAATGTCACTGACATGATTCATGAAAATGGCTGACCTACTTATTTATTTTCATCTCTCCGAGGAGCTGGGGAACTGGCAACCGTAATACAGATCGTACGCGGTCTAGCTCGGGTGCTAGGGAACCTTTAACAAATTTTTGTTCTTTTTATTGAAGAAGTGGTATTTGACTAACTGTTACCAGATATTCCTAATCTGGGAACAACTTCTTAATTATTATTTTTGAGTATAAGTATGCAAGCCACTTCTTACTAATATGATATTTTGTAAAACGTGTTGTTACACCTTTTTGGTTCAAATAAAGTTATTGTATTGTATTGTATATTGTATTTTGTTGCCCGTCTGTCCGTCCGTCGTCTCTTTTTCACGGACCCCGTTAGAGATATCAAGTTGAAACTAATTCCTCTTACAGAAGTTTACGGACCAACAGTGCTGTTAAAAATCACTTGATGTGAAAAAAAGTTTATATACTTTATCCCTTCCAAACAAAGTGGCTCACCATGGAAGCCTATAGGAAACGTGAAATTTCGTTCATAAAGCACACAATAAAATTACCTATATTTAATTATTCAAAAAGCAATAAAGTATTCTTTGGATAAATACATTTTAATAGATCGTAAGTGTCATTTAAGTTAGACATTCAAAACTACTTGCGGTATGGACGAAACCCTCAGAGCGAGTCCTTCGCATACTTGATTTTTTTATATTTGAGGATTCGTTTTAAAATAAAATTGTAAATAGAAAATCTACAAAATAAATATATTGTCATGCATGACCCTACAACCTCAGAAATTGTGTCATACGAAGTTGGATACGTAAAAACAGAAGTTGACGAGAACGAGAACGAGACGTTCTCATGAACCGTGATAGTTAGACAGTTGAAATTTTCCCAAATGATGTATTTCTATTGCCGCTATAACAACAAATACTAAAACCAGCCAAGTGCAAGTTGGACCCATGCACTCCCATACAACAGACGTAGTTGTTATATGTGATTTTTAACTTGGCCGGTTTTATTTTATAATTATCCGATCTATTGACAATAATTCGATATGGGATTGGAAAGAATTAGACTGTTTACAAACGGTTCCTTGTAAAACACAAGTTTAAGGATATGTGACCTATTTTACAACTTAACATAGTAAAAACAGTCACTACGTATTCGAATACAAGTTAAATAAATCAATATCAGTATGAATCTGAACCACGAATATTTTAGTAGTAAAAGCTAAATAAAACCAAAAAGAACAAAATTGTTTAAGTAAATCTCATAAAATGCGCTTCTCAAATCCGCTTTCTGGCCTCGTCTCTGAATGCAGAACTTTGCAGGTTACCTTAGAGTTCATTAGGGGTATCAAAGAAATTGTATTTGGAACAAATAATTACGTCTGAATTGACGGAACTCCAATGACGTCTGCACCTATGTATACATATATAATATTATTATGTTATTGTTGCGGGACGCGGAATTTTCTTTTATTTTTTTCAAATCCTTGTATTTTGCCGACCCCTTTTTAGGGTTCCGTAGTCCGACAGAAAACCCTTATAGTTTCGCCATGTCCGTCTGTCCGTCCATCTGTCCGCGGCTTAGCTCAGGGACTATTAGTACTGAAAAGCTGTTATTTGGTACGGGTATACATATTAATCACGCCGACAAAACAATAAAAAAACTCGTTTTTTTTAATGATATCTCCCCTACACGTAAATTGGGGATGATTTTTTTTCTTCGGGGTCTCGTCTATCCCATAGTGTGGGTTATCGTTGGATAGGTCGTTTAAAAACATTATGGGTGTGTGAAAACCATTTTTCTATTTAGGGATTCGTTGGTGAAATATTAAACTTTCAAGTGCAAATTTTTGTTAAAGTCAAGTGTCCCCCCCTGCCGGCTACACGGTTGTTTATGGAAATGTACAAAAATTCACAGAAGTAGTATATATAACGAATTTAAAAGGAAAACTATCACAGCAAAGTAGGCTTTATTGGATTACGAGTACAGGTCGCGCCAAACTTTTAATCCCCTCTAAACACGACAATGTATGGCCGTTCTTCTAAATGTATGCGACTAAAAGTTCGGTGCGATCTTAATTAGTAGACCAACTTATAAAATGTACTGGGCAACTACGGAATCCCACACTGCGCGTGGCCCGAAATGCACTTGGCCGGTTTTTGTTTCTCATACCAAACACCTTAATCATTCCAGATGATATGTATCGAAGCTTAATTTGCTTATAACATTTCAACTTTGAAAGGATTCCTAAAAATTTCAAGCCTTTACCAGATTAAAAATTGTATTCACCAGAAAGTGAAATAAAAACATTAGAGTACAAGCAAATTTTAAATGAACAGAGTTGCTGTGTTCATGGTTCCGTAGAGAGAAAATTTTTCATAATAAAAATACTTTCTGAAGTACCATTGTAAGCAAAATTTTCCATGGACGTTAGTAGTTGTGCACTTTTGTATTGAAAATAAAACTTTTCTATCGAGCTTTCGTATCATAGGAACGCTCTTTATGACGCGTTTTTTTATTTATCTTACAGCGTTCGTAAATGAAAATTCTAAAATTCTAAAATTGTAGAACGCAAAGGATGCAGACGTATAGTTCTCTTGCTCTTCAAACAATAATTTAAAACGAAGTTAAAAGTGCATAGACCAGTGTGAAATTAGTTTTACTAGGAAGCTGGGAATGTGATTTATTCAACAGTGAAGTCAGTTTTGTAAACAAATATTTCGTATTATCGCAATTTTGAATTTAGTGTAAAATCGGGCCGTTTGTTTACTATTTGTCATCGTCGTGATCTCGCTTAGCTGACGACCGGTCCCTCTTGTAGTGCAGTGCAACGAACTCACACACACTTAGAAACTTCCACGTGTGTATCATTCTGAGTCGAGCTCGCATATATACAGCATTTTCGCACCAACCGTTACCGGAGTAGTGGTGCAAGGGATGTGATATTCGTCTACGACACATGTGATCAGCGTTCCATTCCCGGTCAGACAATAATAATTATCTATATTTTTGGCTTCTCCTTTTTTTATTTTTTATTTTGTTCCATGATATAATGAGTACTGAGAAACAAAGCAAAAAGAACCATACTTTCTTGTGTAGTGCTGGTTGCGGCGCCAACTTAGAGACAACCCGGAATAAACTGATCTGTTCCAAATGCGGAAATGGCTGTTGTTACGACTGTGTAACTATCTTGAATAAAGATTTTACTGAAGTATCAGTGGAAGAAAAGGCGACATGGATTTGTCCCGAATGCTGTAGTTTAAGGCGACGAATCGGTGATAATTCTTCAACACCAGTAAGAACAGTCCAACTACAGAAAATAATGCAGATCGATGACGAACAGAATATTACTCATCGAAAAACAAAAGGAAAAGAAATCACTCAGGACATCCCTACAACAGAAGATTTGCGCAAAATAATTCAGGAGGAGTTTTCAAAACAGGAGGACGTATTGCTGAGAAAACTAACAAAGTTTATAGAAGATAAATTTAGGCCTATCATAAAAGAAGTTGAGGATATAAAAAGCTCTTTGAACAACATCAATTCTAAATTCGAGTCTTATAAGACAGAGTTCGAAGACAATTGTGCCGAGGTTAAAGAATTAAAAAGGCAAAACGAAGATCTTCACGAAGTAGTCAAAGATATTACCACTCGTCTTAACCAAACTGAACAGCATGCTCGTTCTAATAACATCGAAATCCAGTGCGTTCCAGAATTTAACAACGAAAATCTGTACACATTAGTCACGCAACTAAGCAAAGTGATTTCCAGCAGAGTCACTGAATCTGATATACATCATTGCACCCGTATTGCCAAGGCTAATGCCTCTTCAAGCCGACCCCGCTCAATTGTAGTGCAGTTTGCCAACTCTCGGCTTAAGGACGATTTCTTGGCTTCCTCTATGAAATACAATCGTAGCAAACCCAAGGACAAACTTAATTCCTCACACTTGGGTATCGGAGGAGACCAAAAACCAATATACGTCGTGGAACACTTAACGCCGAGCAACAAGGCTCTTCACGCAGCTGCTAGACTTGCAAGAAAGCAACTCGGCTACAAATATGTATGGACAAAACAAGGCAAGGTTTTTATGAGATATAGTGACACATCCAGTTACGTGCTTATTAGAGACATGGACTCTTTGAAAAAGCTTGCTACCACTAAGACATTAACGTAATAATATTATTTGTTTCTCAGTGTAAGCTGTTAGTTATAGTTAGTTTGTGTTTTTATTATATGTTATTGTTATAGACTATAATTTTATGTCCATAGGTCCTCTCAAAATTTACTATCAAAATGTTCGTGGTATAAGAACTAAGACACATGATGTTTTTACCAATGTATTATGCAATGATTTTGATGTTGTTGTTTTTACAGAGTCGTGGCTTCCGGGTAGTTTGCTTAGCTCGGAAATATTCGATGATCGATACATAGTATACAGACGTGATCGGGAAGATACAGGTTTTCATAATAATAAATTAACTGGAGGAGGTGTCCTCATTGCTATATTGAAAAAATATAACTCACGTCGTATCCCTTGCCTTGAGAGCAAGTGTGAAGATTTATGGATCAGTATCGACGTCAAGACTTGTAAAAAAGATGAAGTTATCTACATATGTGGTGTTTACCTACCGCCCCCAGTAAAGAAACACATTTTAGAACACTTTTTAGATAATGCAAATAAAGCCATGGAGACTATAGTAAATGTAGTTATCTTGGGCGACTTTAATTTAGGATGTATAGAGTGGTCTCCAACGGGTTCGCTAAATTGTAAAAATTCGTCAATGGCTAAACAAATTTTAGAATTTATTTTGCTTAATGGTCTCACTCAGCGTAATCTGATTAAGAACTTTAAAAATACAATATTGGATCTAATTTTAAGTAACGTCCCCATTCTTGATGTAACAGAATCTTGCAGTCCACTAAGTTCCATCGACGACTTTCACCCTCCTTTAGAGGCATCTCTGTGTTTTAAACTTTCCGATACTTTGGCAGCAGTTCGTCGAATAACTCCCAATTATTTTAAAGCAGATTATAGGAAAGTTGCTTTCGAGTTGGATAAGATTTCTTGGAGAGCCAAGCTAGATTCCTGTGGAAGTGTTGATGAGATGGTTAAATGTTTTTACTCCATATTGCATGAAATTATCGAGAAGCACGTACCCAAACGAAGTAATTTAATAAAAAGTAAATATCCGCCTTGGTTTTCTAGGGACTTAGTTAAACTCTTAAAAAATAAATATAAAAAGAGGCAATTGGTCAAAAAATACAATAATCCATTAGATAAAGAAGAATTAAGGTCACTGTCTAAGGCTTGTGATGACCGGGCTAGTATTTGTTATAAACAATATATCGCTGACATTGAACAAAAAATTGCAATTAACCCAAAGTATTTTTGGTCTTTTATCAAAGCAAAACGAAAAAAATCTAGTAACTACCCTTCTACAATGACTAATGGCCATAAAATCGCTAAAACCGGTGAAACCATATGTGACCTTTTTGCGTCACATTTTGCGTCGGTTTACGAAACAGAGTGTCAAGCCCCGAATACTCCTACACAGCATTATTTGACAAGCAATATGTTGACTAGCATTAATTTGACGGAAGTATCCATATTGAAAGGCTTAAAAAGACTTGACATCTTTAAGGGATCAGGACCTGATGGCATTCCACCTGTTTTCCTGGTTAACTGTGCAAAGTCTCTTGTGTTGCCTCTGTATATAATTTTTAACAAATCCTTGCAAGCGGGAGTCTTTCCCGAGCTGTGGAAGCTATCTCGAGTCGTACCTATCCTAAAGTCCGGCGACGATGGCGTTGTCTTAAACTATCGGCCTATATCGGTCTTGTCAACCTTCGGTAAACTTTTTGAAGCCTTGCTTTGCCCATTTTTAAGCAATCACTTCAAACCGCAATTGACTGACCATCAGCACGGTTTTATGCAGAATCGGTCTACAAATACCAATTTGTTGTCATATTTACAGGAACTGGTCATAGCTGTAGACAATCATCAACAAGTTGACGTTATATACACAGATTTCAGCAAGGCTTTTGATAAGGTGAACCATTCGATCCTTATTGTAAAGCTTAAATCTTACGGTATTACTGGCGCCTTGCTTAATTGGCTCACATCATACTTGAAGGGTCGTAGTTCTAATGTGGTCGTTAATGGCTACCAATCTCACGCTTTTCCGGTAACTTCAGGAGTTCCTCAAGGCTCGCACTTGGGACCTCTGTTATACAACATCTTTATTAATGACATAGTTAACTGCTTCCAGCATTTCCAGGCTTTCCTCTTTGCCGATGATCTCAAAATGACAAAAACTATCACTTCATTGTATGATTCGGAGCTTCTTCAAGAGGATATAAATAGAGTTGCTTATTGGTGTGTAAAAAACAAGATGACACTCAACCTAAAAAAATGTTCTTCCATATCTTTTACACGGAACCATAGCATTATTGGTAATCCTTATAACATTGACAATACCACACTTCAAAATGTGAAAAGCATTAGAGACTTGGGTGTAATTTTTGACTCAAAACTTCAGTTCATAGAACACATGGATAACATTATAAATAAGGGGTCAAGAATGTTAGGATTTGTAATACGCAACGCCAAAATTTTCCACAACCCAGCCACAAAAATACTCCTGTTTAACTCCTTGGTAAGGAGTAATTTGGAGCATTGCAGCGTGGTTTGGACCCCCCACTATCAAAAACACATACTCCGTATCGAACGTCTACAGAAAAGGTTCTTGTGGCACTTATCTTACTCTTGTGGAATGGCTAAAAAGCTTCCATCATATGTGGATAGATTAAAGCATTTCCGAGTGCACTCCCTGTCAGATCGTAGAACTTTGCTTGACTTGGAGTTTCTTCGGAAGCTTGCAATTGGTGAAATTGATTGTCCCCAGCTATTATCGAAATTGCAATTTAACATACCAATAAGACTTCCCAGGAGTGCTCGCAGAGCTATGGTTCTGAGACCAGCGCCATCCAAGACTAATTTGGGCCAACATTACTCTCCGTTGAATAGGCTATCAGCTCTACTCAATAAACACTCACATCATCTTGACTTGTTTAATGGTAATAAACATCATTTTAAAAAATCTATTTTGTCGAACATTTTTAAATCAGCCTATGAATAGCATCATAACTTCTTTCGCTTTGTTATTTTTTTTTTGTTAGGATTTTCTTTTATAATTGTATATATAATTAACCTATTAATATCTTTAATTTTTTTTTTCCGTTTTACTATATTTTATTACTTACATAATCTCTGGCATAATAATTGTGTTTAAATATTTCATGTGCAAAATTTGTATTGAATTGTTTTAATATGTAATCATGATAATTTTGTAATTTAATAATGTATAATCTGCATCCATTTTGCATGCTGTGTCCGCCTATAATTGTCTAGACATATACCCTACAACTTATAACTCGCTAAACAACGTATGTATTTATGTACTAGATGTTGGTGGTCCAAATAAATAAATAAATAAATAAATAAATAAATAAATAAATGAATATTTTGCTACCAAAGACGCTTTGTCTGAAGTCTTTTGCCTCTCTGCGTATTTTTTACATTGAAGGTAACCTCAGTATGTTAAATAATCAGTCTAAATATCAACAATGAAGTCAAAACTATAACTCGCTATCAATATAAATTCCAACCCTTTTAACCATTTATTGAAACACGACAATGCGACCGACACCTTCAATTCAAAAGCAAACCGCAACAAGAACCGATAAATCACAACCGAACTTCAAATAGAAACGTCATATTATTTCCACAAAAGATTTAACTCGAAAATAAATTATGGTCTCCCCCTTCTCTATTGTTCGTTCCCAACGTGTGGAAGCCGCATGAGCGCTGCGATATTTAAAAAACCATTAAGTGCACGCTTTTATTGTAGCAAAGAAAAATTACTGAAATCGTAATAGCTTGTTGTTAACGTTAAAGAACTGCTTCGACGTCATTATTAGAATTGTGCTATGCTCTTGCTTATTCAGTTTTGTTTATGCATATTTTAGTAGTCTGTGCCTATGTACTATCGAGTTCCTTTATTTTTTGTATAATATGTTAGTTTTAATACCGGAAAGTTGGGCAGCGCTAATTTCTCCGAGTGGACCTGGTATAGATCAGAGGTGCAATTGTGTAAAGAATTGTATTCATGCGATTTCAATCTAAGCAAATTAGCCCGTTTGGTAATTGAAAATGTTCGTTTTTGGATGTGAAATGAACAAAACTTTCTTACACAATTCCACAACTGATACTGTAACTTTTATAAAGACTACTTTTATTAAAGAAATTTCTTTTTAAATCTCTTTTTAAATGTTTATATTCAATTATTCGTCAATTCTTTCTTTTGATCAATGATAGTATTTTTTTTGTGTATAATCTCATTAACTTTTGAAAACAGGCTGGAAAACCAGATTAAGATGACATTGCTGTCAATTATTAGAAAAGGAAATAATAAGAGAACAGTATATAATTGTATTCAAACAATGAAAAGACAACACATTTTTGCCAGTACTAGACGATTAGCGTTGAGGGCGCAACACTCAAAAATAAACATAAATCAACCAATGAAACAATATCACAAGGAACCCTAAACACGTTATTATTTGTAGCACTCACTTCGGCATGTTTTCCTGTATTTGTTCAACACGCACGTGCTTAGCAACAAATCTGTGAATACGGCCATAAATTCAGCCCAGGAGGCTGATTTACAGCGCAGGGCTAAATGTTTGATTTGTGCCCGTAAATCGAGATGAGCGTTTGTCAGCCAACCTGGATGCCAGCTGATCCTGGGCTTTTGTTTTGGGAAAAAAAATGAGAAGGAATTCGGTATGAACATATACAAATTAATGCGGATTCAAAAATATGTAAGTTACGGGTGGAATTTCAAGCATTATTATTTTTTTATTCTATGGATATTTTATATATTCTTTCAAGTATTTCTTGAAAAAGCCAATAAATAAACATATAACCTCTCATATTTGAACAGTCTCTTACAGTTCAAGCAATTTTAAAACGATTTTAAAGGTTGGGATGCTACAATAAGATATGCCATAGGAAACCTGTCATGCTGACGACCGTACAAACTTCAGGTATACAATAATGTAACTTGTTTATCAAACTCAACTGTCTCTTTTTTTTTTCTTTGTGAATTTAGAAAATGTTTCTGCATGATCTCAAGCAATTATTTCAATAGCCAATTATGGACTTGTTATACAAGTTGAAAATGAACCTCTGAGTTTTATTAAAGGAAACTATTGTACGTTCGAAATAAAAAATAATTTTTTTGTTATTTTTGTCATGATTTATAATTTAAAAAAAAGATTTCGACCTTATAAGAAGCACTAATACTCCGGTGACAGAGACGACACTCTACGAAACCTATGTGTACATAGCCTATGTGCATTATTTACAACCGGGAATATGTACTTCCTATTGTCAGTCACATGCCGCGTTGCGTAGGTTGGTCATTCATTAGAAAAATGGAAACCAAAAAAATAAAATATTTTTTACCGTTTTGTATTGTAAGAGTGAATGGCCCCTTTTCCACTTACCGGCAATCCACCGGCACCGGCACTGGCAACGGCGAATTTACATTTTTACCACCTTAGCCGTGCCGTCGCCGTCGCCGTTGCCGGTAAATTCATACATTTTTACCACCTTAGCCGTGCCGTCTCCGTCGCCGTTGCCGGTGCTGGTGGATTGCCGGTAAGTGGAAAAGGGGCTATACTGATTCATGGATTTCAGTAGAGCTCAGAGGTTCATTTTCAATCTGTATAAACATCACATGTAAGGGGGCATGGCGTTTATAAATGCATCTGGTCTAAAATAGGCTTGATGCGAATGTAACTTGAGATGTTATGTGCTGTGTTGTACGAGAATATGTTAGTTTATTCAGAGTCCATGGCTACAGGTTAATGCACCGGCCCTCTTTTTGCATGTGTATTATAGTATGCCTGAGAAGTAGAACATGTGCCGTACTTTTAGTTTTTGTGTTTTCATTAGTGAAATATGATTTTGTACAAATATATCTAAAAAAAACACATAAAATTACAAATTATTGTTAATTATAGTTCGTCATTTGGGCCCGGTCTCAGTCACAGTAATGGCCTGAAATATATCTCACAATAATTTGTACTGTTATGTGTTTTCTTAGAGATATATACAAAATTATAATTAAAAGATTTTGTTAGGTGTTTTTAAAAAAAGGTTGATTTACTACATTTAAATAATATAACGTAAATACGTTAGTGAAATAAGTGTTAAGGACCGTAGAGACATCTGAATAGGAATAATTAGAATACTAAGAGGCAAATAGGTACATTGTTTTCTTTATCTATGTTCGAAACTATGCGCAAAACCTTTTCACTTTTCCCTCGAAAAATTTAATATCGACCAACCAAAGAAGGAAGAAGTAAAAAATATATATGTTGTTTAAAATCAACGTGTACTTGTTAATTATATGGAGCTCGAAGGAAAGACCTCTCAAACTTTGGATCTCACATTACAAAACTTTCACAGAATCAGCCCGTCGCCGCCATATCTTAGCATACATTCAGCAAGTTTAATTATGAAGTTAATCCGGTACAAAATGCTGAAATTCGGCTCCACAGCTCAACCGTCCCCATTCAAAACTACTAATGTGCGAGCATGATAAGGCACAGTAGCCAAACTAAAATGGGCACAATTCTCGCTTCGCTGCACGACCGCTGCTCGGTTAAACAAAGTCGGGTATAGACGTTTTCGGTTTCAATGTCCGCTTTTCTTTTGTCGAACATACTCGTAAATTTAGCTACTCTGAAAAAACGGTCTCTTTGAAGAAGTTCTATCGTTTTAAAAGTATGACAAGTATTCGTAAGTCGTACAAAAAGTTCAGATGTCGTCGATGTTACAAATAGAAATTGAATCATCGAATCATCGACTGATGACGGCCCCATACCGTGGGCCGAAATATGTCAAAAATTGTAAATATACAGGGTGGAAAAAATTTAAGGGCCCTGGAGGGGAACAAATCCTTTAGTTAGCTCCTTCTACTGAAAGGAAACATTCCTTTATTTTTTTAAAGAAAGAAAACTGCGTTCAAAACCTTCTAAAATTCGCTTGTCTCACCCGGGAATCGAACCAACTATAAATTAAAAAAATAAACCCTCGCTATTTCATCATACTAATCGGTAGGATTATAGGTCAGGATAAAATTTGTCTAATAACTCATTTTTTGTACGAGATACCCAGGAAATTAAATATTTATTACTAGTTCTTTAATAACAATATCTAGTACTGTTCACTTGTAACAAGTAAATGGCACGTTATAATTTTCTTATCTCTCTAAACATCCAAAGACATCATATGAAGTACAAGCTTGCTAATTTTATTTATCTCTGAGTACCTTGCTGAAGACTATGATAAGAAAATCGTTAAATGGTAATAATATATCTATGCACAGCACAATTATTCCTTCTTACACTAGGCGTACTGACGAAAAGTTTAAAAATGGAACGTATTTTTTTTTGCAGCGCGGGGCAACATATTTGAAATTCGAACGATAACTATCATCATTTTTAAAATCGATAAAAGTATTCGTTCGAATTTCAAATTTTGTTTTGTTTTGCTTGCATTCCGTGCTGTCATTGTGTAATAATGGCGTATCAATGATCGTTAATAAAGAACTTGTAATAAATATTTAATTTCATTGATATCTCGTATAACACGTGAGTGTCAGACAAAATGTTTATTAGACAAACTTATCCTGAACAATAATCCTACCGATTCTTATAATAAAACAGCGAAGGTGTATTTTTTAATTTTTAGTTGGTTAGATACTCGGGTGAGGTAAGTGAATTTTAGAAGATCTTTAAATGCAGTTTTGTTTCTTTAAAAAAATAAAGGAATGTTCAATTCAAAATCAGCAAAATAAGCCAACTAAAGGATTTAAGGTAGTTCCCCTCCAGGGCCCTTAAATTTTTTCCATCCTATATATTTTTTTTTCGAGTTTTTACGTAAAAATATTGTAAATAAAGACTCAAAAAGAGTAAAATATACATCTATTCGTATTTTAATTTTTATTTGATAATATTTACAAAACCTAGTCACACTTATATTGCACCACAATTTTTCAACGGTACTTTTTGCAGCGAATAAATGGTATTATTCTTATTCTTATTCTAAAGACCAAAAATGATTTCCAATACTAATAATCCCACACAATGACTGATCAATAAAATCTGTAGGGTATACTTCCCGGTTACCTACAAACATGTAAGGTACGAATGGGGGAACGAAGTCTACAAAAGTGAAGGAATAAATCTGAAAATCATTTATTTCCGATTCTAGTAGGAATAATACTTGGCAGCAACTCCGCGTTTTTGTTTCATACATATTTTTCAAATTACGGAAGGCTACTAACGTACTCGTATTTAAGAAAACGGTACGGAACCCTCAGGGTACGAGGCCTACTCGCACTTGACCGGTTTTCGTAGACGGGTTTGGTGATCAAAGTTGACAGAGATAATTATTTTACTGACTAGAATTGGACTCTACTAGGTACCTTTAAAGTTAATAGATATTCAAACCTTTTGACGTTTGACTGTTTGACGTTTACCCCGTAAATTTCGGGCCAGCACAAAATATGGGCTTAAGTTAGTTACAGATTATGGCGTTTCAATTTCTAATTTTCTTGGCTTCGACGAAGAAGGAAGGGTGATGGGGTTATCTTTCTCGAAAAAATATGTTGAGTTCATTCGTATCCTTCGGAATAAAACCGACCACTACGCCCCGTACTGTAATGCACTAAATTCGACAATTTAAATCGGATACACCGTAAATTTCGTGTTTAACGCTTTTGCGTTTGAATGTACAACAATCCTTCTATGGGTAGGCAATCAAAGCAAGAAATTTGGCCAAGTTCGAGTCGGACAAAGGGTTCCGTACCACCCTACAATAAATTTGCGGAACCCTAAAATATTACGGCAAATAACAACAATATACATAGCCAACATCAGGCTACGAAAAACAAGCCGCTAAAATAGTAGCGCCTGACAAAAAAATTGGCAGCGTCTGCGTACGGAATCCTACTTTTCATTATTTTTGTTTTACTTTAGAGTATTTCCTTCAATCTGAATAAATTTAAAACTTGTACATATTACCGTCTTTAAGAAAGAGCGAAAACCTTTTTAAATAATGCAACTTAAAGTAGATTTTTTTAAATATATTATTATTTGTCATGATAGAGGCGATAGTAACACGAATTCTGGCAAAATTTCAACTTTCTACCTATTATAGGTGAAGATGTAGACCCTTATGACAGACGGATAGACAGGCACACAGGTAGACATACAGACAGACAGCCAGCCACACAGACAGACAGTGGAGGCTTGGTATAGGATTCCGTTTGGCACCCTTCGGAACGGAACCCTAAAGTCTCTTCAGGACGTTATTTCTGCTTTGGTCATCAACAAGACTCATCTATACTTTTACCTTTTTTAGGGTTCCGTAGTTCGACAAGGAACCCTTATAGTTTCGCCATGTCCGTCTGTTCGCGGCTTATATAGCTTAGAGACTATTATTAGTAGCTGTATTTTAGTATGGGTAAACATATTAATTACGCCGTCAAAACGGCAAACAAAATCTCTAAATATTTTTTTAAAGTTAATCTCCCATACACGTAAATTGGGGATGTTTTTTTTTCTCGTCTATCCCATAGTTTGGGGTATCGTTGGATAGGTCGTTCAAAAACATGATGGATGTGTTTTTCGATTTAGGAATCCGTTGGCCAATATATTAAGCTTTAAAGTGCAAATTTTTGTTAGAGTCAATGTTACGAGTAAAGCCCGAAGTCGGGTAAAGTCCGAAAAAGAAAACTATCACAGCTAAGTAGGCTTTACAGCTTTACGAGTACAGGTTGTGCCAAACTTTTAGTCCCCTGTAAATACGACAATGTATGGGCCGTTCTTCTAAATGTATGGGACTAGAAGTTTGGCGCGATCTGTATTATTAGACCATTTTATAAAATGTACTGGGCAACTACGCAACCCTAAACTGCGCGTGGCCCAACACGCACTTGGCCGGTTTTTTCTCCTGAACTTGCTCAAGCTCATCACCGAATCATGAAAAGCTGAAATTATTTTTTGTATAATTCGCAAAAAATATTCAAATTTGTTACAGATCACTTTCCTAGTCCACAGTATGAATTTTGCGCTATTAATCAAAGTCACCTAATTTTATATATAATTATAATGTAAAAGTAAGGTCAGTGATGATCATGCATTTTTTACACGAACGCAATTCCGTTTTAAAACTAATACAGTTGCCTGAACTTTGACGATTTTTACCATAATGATGACAGCGTAGCATTAAAGTCAAAGATAGATTTGAACTTGCTCAACCACTAACAATCAAATATACCCATTTCCTAACTTTTTGACACGACTTCCACTAAACAAATACAACAATAGATACACCTAATATTGAATTGATAGAACCACCCTGCCTCCCTTCTCCCCTCGTTTAGTTTTTTTGTTTGCCATTATTTATGGCGAAAGAGATATCGATAGAGCTTCCGGCAATGGCGATACCATGAAATATTAAATGCATTACAAGTGGCATATAGGCCGGAAGATGAAGCAAGGAAACACGTTTGGTTCCATTTGATTTTTGTGAGGACATCATAGGATAGATACTCGTTTTGATGTCTTTTATAATTAATTTTTTTAGATACCTATATATTTGATTCCTTTGTTAATATATAATATATAGAGTATAAATATGTATTTTTATTAATTAAAATATATAGAGTATAGTAAATGGTGGTGGTAGAGCTGATGCCGGGCTCGACTGTGGACGTACCACCATCTTACTCGCAAATCCTCCCGAAGTTATTCGGGGGAGAGTAAGAGAACAGCTCTCAGGCAAAAAACCAGGCGGCCCACCATTGCCTGTGCCGGGCCTTATATAAAACAGACTAGTGCAAGGGTTTCGGCACCGCGCTCACCAACCCGCCTGCCCAGCGTGTGTGAGTATGGGCATTTCTTCCAGGAGGACCACCAAGAGTGGCGAAATCCTGGAAAGGCCTATGTCCAGCGGTGGACGAAACAGGCTCATAGATGGATGGATGGATAAATAAAGTTTTTATTTGTATACATTTTGAAACTTCTCCATATACGAGTATCTCAACACGCAACCCAGGAACACATATAATGATTTTTTTTTAGTTTTGTAGCCACGTAATCCAGAAAAAGCGTGGCCTCTAAAAAATTTAGGGAAATTGTAGCGAGAATATAAGCTGTCTTGATTTCTGCAAACGCTATTAATTAAAAAAATCTTAGAGCCAATAATAATAATATAGCCACAACATTCTTACTCTCAAACAGTAAGTAAGTTTTGACTCCGCCGCGCCACAGACTCGCTGTATCACATTCAACGATCACAGAGAACTTTATTCGTTCACTTTTATCGCACCCAGCTCCCGACTACGTTAGCGCGATGATTTATACGATTTATCATAAATAACTTATAGAGATTCCATTTCACGAACTATTGATGCTTTTATACTCGTTTAGTTTTGCGTGGTGGGAGGAAATTAGATTTTATGTTACGAGTCAATAACACTTGATTTGTATTTATAGCTTTCGGTTTAAACGAATGCGAACTGTATTAGTGTTGAAAAAAGACCGAAATATTTCTTTCCCCTAAAATTCTATCATGAGTGACGCTTTTTTAGTAATACTTAAAATTTTCATCTTTTTTGTCCAGTAATACTTATTTGTAAACGGATAGTGGAACCCTTTAATTGTGATCGAAGTACGCGTATTGTTGGGCTCGTTCTAAGACGGACACAGGGAGACCAGGAACTTAATATATTCTGTGGGTTTCCTTGTTATAAAAGAAACCTATATTAACTAGGTGTACTATACACACCAAGCAAGACGTACCATAGGAGAAAGTTCTGGAGTCCCACGTTTTGCTATATTTATAATAAGTTTGCAAAGTCTGCAAAGTTTTCTCTGTTAGTACATAAACAAACAACCACTGACCCAATATTGTGAAATATCGGAAGGCCATACTCCTTACAATATTAGCTATAATCTACATATTATTCCAATAAGCTGCTTTTCCTCGGCCCAATATTGCAGGAGTAGAAAACTCGCGGCCCCTTCGGGAAAGTTTTTACCTTTTATTGTTTTATTTATAACTTTGTGATTGATGACGAGTGTGGGAGTTAGTTCATAAATATTGAGCAAGTGAGAAAACACGCTGAGAAATAGTTTCTTTGATGCAGATGGTTTTGATATTACGGTTTTGGTATTCCAATAATGGTTTCGAATTATTTATTTGTTTCTATTTTTGTGCAAAAGAAAACTAAAACCAATTCTCAATCAAACGGTTTGACATCCGTTGTTATTGATTTTTAATGCTCGATCATCCCTCAGTTCATTGAGACAGAGCAATAGATGTAGTAGAGTATGTTACTGCGGGCCTATTACTTATCTTTGAATCGGTCGCCAACTATGGTTGCTATTCACCAAAAACATTATAAAAAATGGACTTCCAAAATAACCTTCAATGGGTATTGAACTATTTGCGAATTATGACCTCATTTCAAGTGCAAACGTGTCCTTAGATAAGCGGAATATGTAGGTTTTCAATGATAGGCACTCGGTTGGCAACTGATTTTACGATACAAAATCAAGGGGCTGATCAGTTGGCACCCAAAATACCTCGGATTATATGTCGTGATGATTAAAAATTAACCAAGGTAACTAAGGTAATGTTGTAGTTGTTGTTGTAAGGTAACTAAAAGTATTCCGCCCAATTTAAAGACTGCGTGCAACAAACTCACAAATAGCGCGTTATCAGTAGCACTAAAATCCTCGCAGCCGTCCACGCTGGACAATTCAATTTACATAAGCATTTATCGTCATTGTTTTGTGTTTCGGTCGGGAAAAGCCCGTCTTTTTTCGATTCGGTGGTTGTTTTTAATTCGCCGGGTGACGGTCGCACGCAACGTTTATTTCCCGTTTAAAATTCAGCCGGCCGCAATAACTGCGGCTGCTGGCGCATGATGCTGCTTTAAATGATTTTGCGATTAGCCGCTCTCTGGATGTGGCAGGTGGTGCCGGCGTTACTTCCATACCTAATGTGTTTCGGTAAATTTTATTTTATTAAATTCTCGAGCAAAATATAGTTGAAAAGACCGTGTATTTCGATCTCAGGTGGCAACATAAAATAAAACGACGCCATCATTTCACGGTGCGCTATCAACGCAAATGTGTCGCGTGAATAGAAAGTTCTCGAGTGGAGGCGATTCATCGGACGATAGGGTGGCAGCGACTCGTATCTTGTGAATGAACGGAGCCATAAAGTGGAGTGTACAATGACACGTCCGCGCCGGTCGGCGGCCGATAGCACAATGCGGCAAACGACGCGGGCGCTTCCGTTTCCGGCCGCGGCGCCACCGTCGCAGAGATTTATGCGCGTCGCTTCCTCCCTCCATTCCATATGCGTGCCGTTTCACCGTATAACCTGGCCCACCCTGCCTCTGAGCCACTCATTTACACAAAACTTGAGTTTTTCAAGCACCACCTGCTTTTACATTCAAACCGCAGCGGATGTTGCCATTTTTTTGTCGTTTTGTGGTACTAAATATTTATGTTACCCTTTTTGGCTTCTAACGTGAGTTTTACTTTGTAGGAAGTTTTGGACAACGTTTAGAAGCGAGCGACTTATATACCTCGTAATACCTGCAGTAATATAAAAACATGCTCAGATATTTAGTTGTTCCTTTAAAATACTTATATCTACGAGTATATTAATAACTAGCCTTTGCCCGCGGCTTTGCCGGCGTTTATAAAATTTCTGCCCCGTTTTCGGCTTGGACGTTATTTAATGAACACTTCTTATAGTCTATATGTTGACTAGGGTTATTATTACAATGATGATAAAAAAACGCATCTTAATCCGATAAGCTTTGATAAAGCGAGTTAAAACGGAACTTACAAACATATAGACAGACAAATATACTAAAAATGGTAGGTTTAGCTTCAGCACCTAACCAATAATGAATTTCATTTAAAATTAAAATAAATAAATATTAACGAATAGACACGACCTATTTATTACTTTATTATTAGTATAGATGTAACAGATATAATCAAACTGTACAAAAAATATCAAGTTTTATGTAATTTACCTAGTCACAAAATAATTTTATTTATACAATCATTCATTGTGTATTTTAAATACCCGACTATAACAGGAACCACTTATCCCCAAGCTATTAATTTATTACGCAAACATTTTGCTACTTTTACATAAAGTTGATTTCACACAACATATTTACGGGCTCAAAACGCCGAACGTCGAGCAAAAAGCCGTCTTTATCAGCTGCATAATGTAGCGGTGGTCGCGAGACGTCGAGAATACCTTAGCAGTTTAGTACTCGCACTTCGCTCTTGTCAGGTGCGGCCTAACTACGACGAATCATTTTCTAAAAATACTTTTTTATGATCAAGAATAAGAGTGTAAAAGTTGTAAAATATTCATAAAAAGGAATATAGTAGACACAATAATAGAAAGTTCACAAAATGTATTATTTTTTGACTTTACTTGAATATTGTATTAATGCCAGATTTATTCAATGGAATATGTTTTGAAATAACACGAGCTTTACTAATAAAAAAAAATATAATGTTTTCTTTTTACACACCTCAGGCAATCTTATATATATATTTTTTTTTGTATGATATTATTATTTATAATATAAATTTGATCTCAAAGTTCAACGTAGCTAACAAGCACAAATCACAATTCTGAAGCGCAAGTTTCATATAAATTTTGCACAACAAACCTTAGCTGACGTTAACTTGGGATCTTTGTCTGATGTTCACATATTCAGACAGGTAGGTGGAAGGGGGTTTCAGGGAGGAAGGGGGAGTAGAATTCCAACTAGCTTTGTGAATCAATCAAGTATTAATTGTGGACCCTTTTGACTCAAGTGGCTTTGGATTTATACTCAGAAACTCGATCGCGCAAATAATATCTCTTTACGACCATATTGCTGTTTATAGTTAGTATTCATTAAAAATATGGAATTTTGTCTGTCCGCAGCACAAATCAGAAACGGCTTGCACAATTAGGCTGTTTGGCATGTAAGTGGAATGTAAGTGTAAGTGTAAGTAATTTTTTCAGGGACTTCCGGAAAATATGAAAATCTTCAATATTGTCACATTTATAATGCAATTTTAAAATTAGTATGGGTTATTAGAGTGCATTACAAACCAGAAAATATACATTTGAAACAAATTTAAAGACAAGAGTATTCCAAAGCGATGGATTTCGCAATAAAAACATAATATTAGTATGGGTTGTCTATGGAGCCATTTTTTTCCACTACGTATTCATAAATGTTTGGTAAGAAATATTTTTAACTAGTTTTTTTCTGTTCTCAAAGTTCAACCAAGTAAATTTTCCACTAACATAAACACCAATAGTCGCCATATCGAATTCTAAAAACATGGCAGCGGTTAGTTTTGAAATCTTTGTAGGTAGATCTAACTTCGAAATACACGGGTTTATTTAGAAGGGAAGCCAGAACGTTTCTAAACTTTGTCCGTAACAAATCTGATGTTGAGAAACTCGAAACTTTATAAATGCCCTATTGTTTCTAGCTTCAACGTACCGCGTCAAAGTTAAAGTTTCCTCTCTTGAAATAGAACTATTTTATTGCAATTGGAAGTATTTAAGCATTTTAAAACTTAAGCATTGAGGCGTTCTGTTTTATAATAAGTTCTACGATGTGGTGGCGTAGTAAGCGTAGCGCTACGGCTTTTAGATGCAGGTTTACGATGCGGCAACGGTGCGTAGCAAGTAGTAACCAAATTCGTAGCAAAGTAATTCTACAAGGCAACGGGAGGTTAAAATACTAGCACTAGTATAATGAAAGATTTTGGTCGCCAGTCTGTGTTATTAATTCATCCAATATTTTTTAATTTAATTAATTCAACTATCTGATAAACATTTTTTTAATTTGAATCAGTAGCAGATAATTGTGTGAAATACAGTTTTTATGCAGTGTGAGTGTGTACTTGAAATCACTGCTGATATATAAGGATAAATAATAATAGTTGGCGAAACTCATAATATAGGTAGTACTCATCTATATAAACAACTTTTACTATAGGGACTATGAAAAATTCTCCAAATTTTTTTTCGCCTTCACATAGTAAACCAGACGGCTGATATAGTCTCTCATAAGAGGAAGTGAAAAAAAGTTGCGAAATTCGAACCAGTACTACCTATGTTTTGAGTTTCGCTAACTATTATTATTTAACCTTGTACTTATTACGTAGTCAACACGAAACTATTGATATAGCATCCACTACAAGCTGGATTGCCAAACAAATCCAATTCAGTTCGGTTTCCACCTGTGTCTGTTGCCAAGGTAACGGCATTCCTGCAGTCGAGTGGCTGTTGGCTAAACCTCGTCTAGCAAAATCCTATCTAGCTAATCCAGGGCTAACTTGTTAAAACTTGGGAGGCGTACCATTCCTTTGTCGACAGGTAAAAGCAATACTGAGATCAAAGCTAGTAGTCTAGTATGGGTTGATTTTCAATAGAAATAGCTTACTTATTTAAATGTGATATATCAATGATCAGTGCTAATTTTGCAATACATTTCTAAATATAAAGATTATGTTATCGTGTATTTGCGTTAAAACCAAGGGTACATTGAAAATTTACGCAAAAATAAAATTATAGAAATTAGTTGTATTTCAGGACTTTCATAATTGGAACTGTTGTTACTGTCATGGTGTGGAAATCATAAAGTACTGCAGTTACAATCACACCCTTTTTTGCCTCATTCATAAGTTCTACGATAAGCACATACAGTGCGCGCGAGTAGCTGTAGTGCTGTGTGCGTAGAGAGAATGGCTGTGTGTTTGTATACTAGCGCATTCCTTAGCTCTGCATTCAACTCGAGCGCTATCTGTAAGTACCTATACAGGATGACTATCAAACAGAACTCGATAATATTAGAGGTTATTAAAAAACGTCAGTAGAAAACATTTTAAATGTAAAAACAATTAAAATTAGAAGTCGAAATATAATTAAAAAATGGTACTTGGAAATAAAATCTATGGTTATCCTAGCCATTCTAACACGGAAAAAGTTGAAAACAGTGGGATCAATAATAAAAATAACTTCGCGGAATCTAATTATCTTATCTTATTATAACTTTAAAACAAAATATGAATTATGATTTTAAATGGTCTTAATAAAAGCAGATTGTATTCTTCTACAAAATACTAAATTATCGGGGTAAGGTTAAGAGTCACCCTGTAGTTTCGTACCTATTTTGTCTGCAAATGGCTTTATGTCGCATGAGTAAACTTTTAATTGCAATCAAAAAAGGAAACACTAGATAACTTGATAACACAATCAGGCGCAAAACATTAACTTAAAGATGTATAGAGATATCAAGAAACATGGTGTGCTATGTGGGCGGCCGTACATCACTACTTGAAGGGTTTGCTTAGATAATTGCTTAAGTGGGATCTCACTTAGCCCTCCGGTCGGTTGGCCCTTTCGGGGTCCTTATGCGGCTGATAAACGTCATTTGTTATTGTCTCGCAAATCTCCTTAGCCTAAGATAGCAGATGCTGAAGACAGTTGTTATTTGTTGCGGTGGGTTTGGTTCACTGTTTTGAATTTTCTTACAGCATGCATAAAACCATCAATCAGACCACTGATCAGATTTAGTTAACCAGACTATCAGTGTGATCGAATCGTACATGCTTGTGCGATTCAGTTAACCTTAGCTTGTGACGTATCAATTAATTTAGATATTAGCTAAATGCGGTTTTTTTAGCTACTTATGCATGATGAATAAACATAAAAAGCATTAAAAAATTATACGTTGTAATTTCGACTCACAGAACGATTGCATAGACATGACTTTTTTTTAAACATGACTCACTGCATATAATTCTGTTTGGTGTTGGATTTTTTTTTATCTATTAAAATAAACCCTTTCCCTAATTTCGCCTTGCTTACAAGTCAGTCCGAAATCCAAAAAAAATCATAGCAGAACTGAGAGATTGAGGTTTCTTGAATCAATACGAAGTTATTGCCAATGCATAAGATTGGAAAATTTAGACGCGTTTTTAGCTATTAAATTAAAACCTTTTCTATTTTGATTTTCGTAGCCTTTCGTCAGTTTTACCGAGTTCTTTTCATGTATTATGTATTTTAAAAAGTAAGTGACGAATAAATACTGATATTGGGCATATTTGAGCATGGCAACATTTACCTCCGAGCTTGCAGGTAGAGGTAATCAACCTGGGATCTAATGACCCTCCTCGTCTAATTGGACCAAGATTTGCAAGCAATCGTCTTACATATTCATAGCTCAACCTTCGGGCAGGTACCACTAGGAGATAATTTATTCAAAGTGGCCGACATGCAAATGTTTGGAATATCGGTCATGTTTCTGTCGGGTTTTAGTGAAAATTATTGCAAAGCGTCCTTCTTGAACCGCCCGTTCGTTACCTGCCTGTCTCGGAGTTGAATTACTGTGATGGCTTCTTAGATTGAAATGTATATTCTATATAGAGGTTAGATGTCTGATTAATATCCGTAGGTCTCCCTAAATGTATGATGAAATGTGTTCAATAATAGCGCACAGCGTTGAGTTAGCAAGGAGCACTAACCGCCATGCAGTAATGGGCTTACTTAAGTCACAAGTATCGTATACTATTTGTAGCACGTTTGACCTAAGCCGTGCGAAAAACCGACGTTTTTAGGGTACTGTACCCAAAGGGTAACCAACGGGACCCTATTACTAAGACTCCGCTGTCCGTCCGTCCGTACGTCCGTCTGTCACCAGGCTATATCTCACGAACCGTGATATTTAAACAGTTGCAATTTTCACAGATGATGTATTTCTGTTGCCGCTATGACAACAAATACTTAAGCCGCCCAAGTACGAGTCGGACCCGTGCACTCCCATACAACAGAGATGTCTTTTTTGCTGTTTTTATAGATAATGTTACGAAACCCTTCTTACGCGAGTCCGACTCGCACTTGGCCGGTTTTTAGGTGCTTAGAAACCGATATGGTATTTATTTTTGCATTGTAAAAATGGACGATTTAAGTCCAGGAAAGGTATTTCTTAAGTGCGGGTTAGGGTCACCAGTGCTATAAATGTCGCTCTGCTGTCTTTTTGTCCGCCCGTGTGTCATGACGGAATGCAGACGGAATGAGTCGAAGGTCTAAATTTGGATATGTTATGTAAAATGTTGACCCAAATTCAAATATTGAATAAAAAAATTAATTATCAGGGGGACCTCCTCATGACCTTAGAACCACCTCCCAATGCCGATAGCCACGCGCTGTAAAACGTACAACTTAATCAACATAACCACACACATCAATACACACTACACCATAAATACATACACTATACAAAACAACATTGACAGGTTTCCATTTTATGGTTGTCCAGCAAAAGCTTATTTTATTTTTTTGTGCTCCGTACCTCGAGAGAAAAAAAGTTCTCCGTCTGTCTGTCAAGACTCTTTATCTCGAGAATACGTGGACGTATCGAATTAAAATTAAAAACACATACTCAAGTCTACAGTCGCTTGAAGCTGTGAAAAAATCAAATCTCTAAATTAACGCGAAAAAAGATACGGCTAATTATGCCGCAAAAAACGTATATCTCGACACTCTCAAGGGAATCAAAATTTATAGGGTAGTTCCCGTTGACCTAGAACTATGAATTTTGGGGAGTAATACCGTCTTATAATATAGTATAGGGCAAAATCTGAAAACTGTACATTTGTAATTAAATCATAAAAAATATATTTAGTCTTTAACGGAGCCCTCGGTGGGCGAGTCCGACTCGCACTTGTCCGGTTTTTTCCAATTTGGTCGTTGGCTTGCTTATGCCACCATTTTCTGCTGATATCAGTTAGTCAGTAAATACTTATACTTCATGTCCTCGGCAATGACTGTTTTTGTAATAATGCAAGAATATACTTCCCCATATGTATATATGGAACAAGAGAAAACAAGAGGAATTATTACATAATTAAAGTTGCCAGGAAAGTACATATGGCTATGAATAAAAAACACCTTGTCTAGAATTCTGTACAAAGATTTTTGATGAATATAAGTATAATTTCATCATATCATAAATATCGACGTATGTATTTTGAACAAACATACTCAACAATTTTCTTAAAACGTACGTAAATAATTAATATCAATAGGGAAGAGAAGTGACGGGCGTTGAGAACCCCGAGTTTCTTATACAGCGTGTTGTTTATACTTTGTCTAGTAATTAGCACATGTTTTATTATTCAGTCGCACGTCTTGCAACTTGTTTGTTTGTAATTTGCATCTGTTAGCTCATTATATATTTATTATGTTGATTTTGGCTTGATTTTGTGTATAGGTTACGGGTAATGCTAGAAAAATTAGTAAAACAAGCGTTCCTCAGAACTAGGTTTATAGGGATAAAGTTCGAATATTCGGATTTTACCCAAACAGCTTGGATATTTTGCCCGGGTAAACCTAATTTTACCCATTCTTCTAGCATTACCCGTGACATATACATAGCATTATTATTTCTGAAATTTCGGCTCTAGAATAGCCGGCACGTTGACGGTGGCAAGATCCCGCCGGATGACATCATTTATACTGGCGTGGCGTGGCAGGCGGCCGGCACTACGCTGACAAGAAAGGCCGTGGTGTCCGAGCTGATCGACGCTTGTGCCACACCAGCAGCGATGTGGCTCGTTCGTCTTCGCACCGAGTCTGAGGCTGACGGCTAGGAAGAAAGATACCCTGTCCAGCTGCGTGCCGATGTTAATTGACGGTACAGCGTGCAGCCAGAATCCGGACTCCCTTTCACCGGATGCCAGGAGGTGGGCTCGATCTGCAGTATCGGTCGCAGTGTCAAGTAAAGAACTTTGAACTTGTCTGCAGAACGGTTCGTCCCACTGTTTTCGTTTAGTCAAGTCAGTGGGCAGATTCTCACTAGGACAGGCTAGCACCCATGCATTCCTGGCATCCGTCAAGCATGATGCCTCAACGTCACCGAGTGACGGGAAAATTATAGTACCGATTATTTTATTATTATTTTTACTTTTTACCTGTCAGTCCTGGGAATTGAAAACATTATTTGACCAAAAAAATTTGTTTTTAGGGTTCCTTAGTCCAACAAGGAACCCATATAGTTTCGCAATGTCCGTCTGTCCGTCCGAAAAAAAACAAAAATATTTTTGTTAAGAGCCCGGTCCGCGACGACGACAATTTTGATGAAAAGCAATATGTTATATATTTTTCTGGCCTTTATCGCGATGTTTTTGGAAAAACTAGGGACATACACCACTTCATATTGGCCGTCTAAATGAAAGCCTAGAATTTATTTGATTGAATTGTTTCTCTTTTGCGAGTTATTTTGATACTTACGAGCCTGCTCCGAATCGTTATCCATAATATCTAAGTAGCAAAATAACACGCAAAGGAGAAACAATTGAATCAAATAAATGTTAGGTGTTCATTAAGATGTTCAATATGGACTGGTGTATGTCCCTGATTTTTACAAAAAACATCGCGGCAATGACAAGAAAAATAATTTAAAAAATGCTCCGCATCAAACAGACGAAAAATACGGAGCGGGTTCTTAAGGGTATGGGAATACAATGTAAATTAGGGATGATTTTTTTTCTCGGCTACACTATAGTGTGGATTTTCGTTAGATAGGTCGTTTAAAAACATTATGGGTCTGTGAAAACCATTTTTCGGTTTAAGGATCCGTTGGCTAAATATTAAGCTTTAAAGTGCTAATTTTTGTTAGAGTCATTCCCCCGTGCCGGCTAAACGGTTGTTTATGGATATGTGAAAAAATTCACAGAAGTCGTATATAATGAATTGAAAAGGAAAACTATCACAGCTAAGTAGGCTTCACAGGCTTACGAGTACAGGTCGTGCCAAACTTTTAGTCCCCTCTAAACACGACAATGTATGGGTCGTTCTTCTAAATGTGTGGGACTAGAAGTTTGGCGCGATCTGTATTAGTAGACCAACTTATAAAATGTACTGGGCAACTATGGAACCCTACAGTGTGGGTGGCCCGACACGCACTTGGCCGGTTTTTATTTTCTTTAATGTGTTTGATCAGTTATCAATACCCTGATGAGAATCTGACCTACTCCAAATCTGACCTAATAAGAAACTGACGAGCATAGAATATGTCCTTTTATGAATTTGACCTACTCCGCCAAATTCTTATTTTCACTTATTGTTATAGGAACTTATATAACGCAATAAGTATAATTTTCTTATTTGAAGTACGTATGTGACGTTCTACTCGATTAAAGTTCTAACCCTCCGACTCTTGTCACAAAAAAAGAACAAACACAATGTCAAAAGTATTCATCTAAGCCGAGTATCTAAATAAACTCGTCCCTTTAAAATAAAATAAATATGAATAAAATTATCTCTCGTAGACCGAAAAAGACAAACAAATATTTTACAAATAAATTGAAAAATAAACATAATATTTTGTACGTAAGCATCGCCTAAAATTATATCTCTATAGAATTAAATTAATTCGTTGTTTTAATTATTGTATAAAATATAAAATAGGAATACATTGACGTTTCTCTGTTTATGCATGTACACGTTTTGGTACAATAGAGTTGAAAAGTGAAGTGAAATTTGAATTTTCCAGCAAATACTACAACGAAAACGCTTATCGTTCGAAAACATAACATTTTTATGTCTGCGTAGTTCAATAGTGTTTATGATTTATTAAAATATCGTAAAAGTTTATTTATATACCTATTTTTCTGGTTTTTAATAGTCAAAAAACGAATACATTAAATGGACAGAATATGTCAAATTTTATAATTAAAAATACTAATTTGGTCAATACCTGCAGAAAATTGAAGAGAGAAAGGTAAGAAACAAAGACGAAACTTTCTAAACTTGAGTTCTTGTCAGTACAACATCGGACAGCGGTCACTGAGTCAGCAAGCAAATTTGCCGGCTACAAATTCCGTCCAGCACACAGACGCGTGTTGTTTTAGGTCGTAGACAAACAACATGCAACGTGACCGGTGCTAATATGTGTTTATTCTAGATATTTATGGTAGCGCGCCCGGCTGTGCTCACCGGTACGATTATTAGCTCGTTATAAAATGTTACGACTGTCATACTTTTTACGATCCTTCAAAATTTAAAATTTTAATCTCTCTGATACTGGATGACCATCGGTTTACTTATATAGTCACATGTATGATTACAAGGTTTTTTCATTAAAATATACGCAAATAAACATTTGTCTCTATCTCAATTATAAAAAAGCTATTTCTAAATCTGCACTTTAGTAATTTAATTTTATATTTACTTGTATGGGTTTGTTTTAGTCCAAATTTTCTGCAAATACATAATTTTGATGATGTTTATGTATGTGGCATGTAGTTGCGCATTTTCATATATCATCAGCTGAAAAAATACGAGAAGTCTTAATGACGCTGGGTTTCAGTGACTCGAGGTGATTCAATTTCAAGCGGACATATTTCATATTTTACGCGGATCCTGCTTTTGGACGTTCTTGTGTCTGGAGATCCATTAGGGAGTGCCTTCGCTGCTTCGCACCCGAAAATAACGCCGTTGGGAACCGTCAATACATTACTGCCGGCAGCCGAGATCAAAAAAATCGGCTGCTCCCATAACGGACACCGGCGGCGCTGACGGTAAAAATGTCTCATGGGCAAAGTGTAAGATTGTGTATGTATTATGTTTGTTTTTTTGGAAATCGTTAAAATCGGTGACTTGATAATACAAATTTGAGTTACTGTCAAAACTAGGGACGTCGTCGCCTCGCTTCGACTCCAAGACCCAAAATTACTTCCTATTATACCTTTCCTAGCCCTATACCTAATATGCTAACCCAATTTCCGGCTTCTTTTTCTAAAGTCAGTGCCGGCAGCCAATTCAACAACCGGCACTGGCAGCTAATTCAGCAACCGGGCGCCGGCAGCTGAGGCACTTCCTCCACTTGCACAGCTGCCTGGTGAACTACTCAGTAAGGTATCAGGGAGTCCTCAGGGAGAAACGCGTGCGACATGACAAAACGGTTAAGTTATAACACTATCTATGACAAGAAAAATAATCGTGACCAAATGTACGGACAAGATTTTGCATGTGTGAAAAAGTTTGGCTTGCTAAATCTCATTATAAGTATTATGTACTTCACAAAACCTGTATTATTTAAAAAAATATTTAAACTAATCTGTTATAAATTTATTTTATATAAAAAAGCTATTCAAATTCGGGCCACTATTCCACGTAATTATTTTCACGTCATTGGCGCTGGGTTAACCTATTTTCTTGCAGACGGACCAATTGACCCAACATGCTATTGTTCCCAAGTTTGATATGTCTCTTAGCTACTTATATTTATAGTAAATAAGGATTTATACCTACAGTAATGCACCACCCAAAAGTGGTTAGTGATCACGTCGAATTAACTAGCCAGCTCTCGCCCAGAGCGTCGATACGGCACGATTTTCAGAAGGTTACTCGTTTAAAACGCCGTAACTGAGTTAACTGACCGATGCAAGTGACCGCTTGCGTTAAATAAACTGCCGACGACGAAAATTAACTTAACTGGATGCCTTGATGCCCGGGCATCGTACGGCTTGAGTGGATTATACGGTACCGATCGCAGGCATTAATTGCACATTCATGTAAACACCTTCGAACGAGTATGTTATGTCGGTAAAAGAAATATTTTTAAATTAAGATTTCTCTTAGTTGTGTTTGTATATAAGGTGACTTTTATTTATACAGCTAAACTCATAATGGAGGCTTGGTAGGTGATCAGTAAGTCAGTAACACTGATCGATGACACTTTTTGCTAATTTCGCAAAATAAAATCTTGACCTCCCATAGTAATTGACTCGGGGCTGGGCTTGCGTTTGTAAGGAGCACGAAAAGAATAATTTTTTGAATTTCAAGAAAAGGGTCATCGAACCTTGTCGCTGAGCACCTACCGAGTCTTCAGTAAGAATTTGGATACATTAATACCTATACCGGGTGTAAAAGCAAAGGCAAGAATCCTTTAAGGGTGTGTTACTATGACCGGTAAAGATATTATTTTAAATACTGGGATCTCTAAATAAAGTACCAGTACCTCATAATAAGATGATTTTCTTTACTCAAAATACACTAATCGCGTGGACACCCTCACGGCGCTGGCCACTCGGATGAGGGGTGCGGGTTGCGGGGTGCAATTAGGTGTGTGGGGAGACCGGTGAGCTGCGTAGCCATAGCTTAGAAAATGATGGAATTTTTTGTGAAAATTCAAGGTATATATTTTTTTCGCGTAATGACATCAGAATCGTGTATACTTTCATACCCTAAAGGGATTCTTGACTTTGCATTTACACCCTGTATACGTATGTCGTCGACAATTTGTAGAATTCGGCATATCCTGATTTGCTTCGCCAGCTCGTAAAGTATGAAATTTAAAAAATCTAACATGAAAAGTTAAAAATAGGTGCGTCGACGAGCCAAACGTACAATACAATTTTTATTGTCCTCTACTAATTGAGTCGAGGTTGTTCTAGAACTCGTATGGAGGCACAAAAATATTTTTCGTATTTCGCGAACAGGGTAATTAAACCTCGGTCCTGACCACTTACTGAGTCTCCAGTATGAGTTGGGCTATATAAACGAAAGTCACCTTATATATTTATGTTATACTATAAAAGTCTGAATAGTGGTAAATCCTAGTATTCTCCGGTAAGACCTAAGATTTACCAAGTGATGATGGTAAAAGTCCGAATTGTTTTTAATGATCGTCAATTTCGGGCTTTTACCCTCAGTCACTTGGTTAATCTAAGGTTTTACCACGGAGTTTTATAGTTTGTTGTTAGAATACCTGTACGCTATTTTAGAAACTATGTAAAAATAAGTTACAATCGGTGGATCGTCTTCGAAAATTACCATCATCATTTGGTAAATCTTAGGTCTTACCGGAAACTCTTAGGATTGATAACTATTCGGACTTTTACAGTAACATATACAATAAATAGGTCAACTACTGCACTCTTATAGAGGTTGCCTGCAGTTCAAGCTACCTATTTGTAAACGGTTTAAGGTGACTACTACCTTGGGTTATCTCTCCGTAGTACGTCGTTTGAGTGGGACTGAAGCTGCAATTGCGCTCCGATATACCTAAATAATTAATCACAATTATGATAACTAAAATTATTCAAAAATAATCAAGGAAACTCATTTTATGTTTTATTATCTTTAATTTTACTAACTTTTAAATTGTTTCTTTGCATACCATAATAATAAAATCAGATCAACAATTAGACAGGAACTGTCAATAGGTAGCCGGTCGTGCTGGGCGCTTGTGCTTACTAATGGTAGCAGAATAGCGACAGAATTCAGCCCAATTAAATATTTGAAAGGAACACTAAATCACGTG
Source organism: Ypsolopha scabrella (assembly GCA_910592155.1). Classification (NCBI taxonomy): domain Eukaryota; kingdom Metazoa; phylum Arthropoda; class Insecta; order Lepidoptera; family Ypsolophidae; genus Ypsolopha; species Ypsolopha scabrella. The sequence goes on along the minus strand of OU342961.1, from coordinate 14,798,403 downwards.
AACACGCGGCATATCCCCATCGACTACAAAACAGTGCATTTGTTTAGGATGCAACTTGTGCAGGCGGCGACCACGCGCCGAGAATGACTGATGGTGGAAGCGTGCTTTGAAAATACGCGGTTAAAGCTACCTTCTATATTTTGAAAATATGCTGTGTGTGCAGGCTTCTATATTTTGTTTGCACACTTGGAATCCCTTGTGGTTAAAAATGGAAAATGCCTGAACAATGTTGAATTTTTACGCAATATAAACCTAATTTATAACTTACTCCACATTTCGTATATTTTTATATATTTCCTTTTTACCAAAATGCGGCGGTAGAACACTAGCCTCTCAATCTTGAGACCCGGGTTCGATCCTCGGTCGGGCATGCACTAATGAGTTTATCGGAATTTAAATGCGCAGTATTTGTGTTCTTACCTAATACACCCCACTTGCTGAACGGTGAAGAAAAACATCGCGAGGAAACCAGCATCCCCTGAAAAGCGTGTAATTGTGCCCGAAGTACAGCGACAGGGCTCACCAACCATAACATTGGGACATAATAATCATCGGTGAAACGCGGGTGTACCGAGTGTGGACTGTGACTTGCATTTCACAGTTCACACTCGGGAACACCTCTGACATCCCCTTAGGGGATTCATGTCGTGACAATAAGTATTATGTCTACTTTTTATTTTTTTTGAGAAGTAAAATATGTTTATTTTTAATGATAAATATAGGTAGAATAAGTAAGTATGAATGATTTTCAGTCAAGCCCAATTTCTCAGAGTTGTATTAAAAAAAAAATTAGAAAAATTACTTAAAGGACTAACGTGAAAAAAAAAAAAAAAATGAAAAATCTAATCAAGAAAACCTTGAACTGGCAGAGAGAGAAAGGATGTACTTGGTCTACCAAGGGGTCTTTAATCTTCCCAATACTTGGTTTAATTGTTCAGATAACTATAAATTACAACTGTAATAAAGCTAGGCTTGGCTAATGTTACTCCAATTTGACAATCACCAGCCCCCATCTTGTTTCATTAAATATACATCTACACATTTTGGGAATTGCTGTTATTTATACCCTATACGGGCATACGAATATTTCTATATACATAGTTTGACGAATAAATTTATATATACAAAATACAAACACAAAATATCAAATTCACTTCTTAGATATTCCAGTTACGAATCACAATCTACATACAATAACACTCGCATAGTGGTGCGGTATTCAAACTTATCAGCAGCCATTGTGTAAGTTCCTGAAATGTACAGGAAGTGACTGATGGAGTACGAGAAACGTTTCGGCTGATAGATAACGTTATATTTGTGTCCTTTACAGGCAGTAGAATCTTGATGTTTGTGAAATGTATTGGAAACAGTATGCTCTATTGTAGTCAGTTTCAATTATAAACAAAGATAGTAGGTAGCTACTCGTATTGAAAATGAAATACGTTGAATTTGCTTTATGTAAAATTTATAGCAACCTGAATCCTCCTGGGTTCATTATATCTCTATAGCTACTTAAACAAATCATTGAGACTCGCTATTTTTTTATGGATAGTAAGTACAATAATTGCCATCGTTTCCCCGTTACCCAAATAGATTATTTCTCCCCTATTATTCTCAACACGTTAACATACTTACGCTGTTGTCCCTTCGGTGGCTGTAACTTCTCGAGTGACCCAAACTTGCCCAGTAAATACTGAAGCCGCTCAAACTATCAAAAACTTGGCCATAAACTTTGGCCCCCATTCCCTTTGGTCCAGCGCTGGGTAACCCTTTAAACACAACTGTGGACTGAGTTTGTTCTGACTTACCTACTTTAGTAAAGTTTTTAAACACTCATATAGCTAGTTTTTATTTTGTTATACCTATGTGTTTCAAGGATGTAAAAGAAATGAAAATGTTTAAAAACTTTAAAAAAATTACTATTGTATTATTTAATGCTAGTAAAAACACCAACTGTGTTTTCTTCGATATCACAGAAAATATTGGTGATTAATATTCAAGTTTTAAAATTCAAATTGTTTATTCTGTAAATTAGATACATGAAATATACATTTTACAGGTCATATCTAATATTTATCAAAACAATAAATGATGAAACAAATATAATACGGGAAATTAAAAAATATATATATTTTAGTTGGGCTAATAAAGTTATACATACGATTATGCATAAAATAAGGAAATATGCCATAAATAAATAAGTTGATAAATAAACTAAATAGACCATAAATAAATATATAATGCCTAACCAAATATATACTAACATAAGTGCAAAATTCAAATAGTGTACCTTACATATGTATATATACCTACATAATGCAATGAATAAATAGGTTAAATAAATAAGTAAATAAACTATAAATAGATATAATGCCTAAATCCGCCCATAAAATTAATCTTGCTAAGAAGAAGGGCAAAATGTTCATGTCTATCATTGAATTTGAAAAGGTTATTCAATAATTATAATATCTTTCAATAATTATAATATTCTACGAATTACATATTTTGAAAATCAAAATTTGAGGCCTTAAAAGCTGAAAAAGTGCTGCCTCTTAAGAAAAAAATGATTATCTACCTACTAGAAAAATTATTGAAAGTTTGTTCAGTTAAATGTCTAAAAATACCAATGAACTGTTTTTAAATAGCTTTTAGGATAAGTTTAAATTTAAACTATAAATATAAGAATAATATGAAAACTTTGCTATATAAAAGTTGTTCATTACTGTCTCCAGGCATTTAATTGAGCAGACCTTCAAATTAATATGATAAGAAAGAATTTTTTTTTTTTAAGTTCACAATTTTCTCAGCTCTTAAAGCCTTAAAGCAGAGCCCTCTTAGAGACTACCCAATCTAATTTTAAAGCCAAGTATCCCTCAGCCTTCAGGAATATCCTCTTAATAAATCTGCTACTTACCGACGTCCGGGGTTCGACTCCCGACGGACCCGGCTCCGGTTAGAATTAGCCCCGACTTTAGAGCACTGACCAGCGGAAGTTGGCTTAACTTTGTAATTGCCAACTATTTGCTATTAATACCCCTTGCTAAGTCCAAGAATTCAGCTTCAAGATGAATTATTTACTTGAGATTTAGTAAAATAACAATAATAGATTATAATGCTAATTGTAATGCTTGAGATCTATTTCGGTATGCAACACAAGACTACTTTAAATTTTCTTAAATAAACTATAAATTATAGTTCGGCCGCTACTTTCAAGGCTTCATTAGTATTGTGCACTAGGTACACCCGCGATTTTTTCAATCTCTACCCCGTTTTCAGCTTGGCGGTTATTTTATTAACACCCTTTCTGGCCTATATGTTAAAAAGGATCACTACGATGATAATAAAGAAAACCGTATCGAAAACCGTTGAGTAATTCTAGAGTTAAAACGGAACATACAGACGGACAATCAGAAAATTCTAAAAATGATAGTTGTTGCTTTAGTACTAATAACCCATATGACTTAAAATTTCTCTCACCATAGCATACATTAGAGTTTAGTAGTTAAGGAAGATAAGGAGGCTAAATAAAGTTTTATTTAGCAACAATAGTACATTGTTCACCGAGTGGAGAAAGAGGCCGAGGGCCTCAATACACACGAGTTGGGAATCGCTCTTTCTCCCGGGAGATACATAGTGTTTTATACTACACCTGCGAGGAAAATAAAAGACAAAATCACCCGTTCTTCTATATCACTACTAAACGACATTTTGAGTTACTTTTAATAAAGATACAACCAAAGAAACGTTCGATTTGCAGTTTTTAATTTCTTTTATAGCACACCGTGCGTAACATGACCACTTTACGCACGCTGCGCTTGCGTAAAGTCGGCATTTTCCGCACTTTTGCTATAAAATATTATACGAAACTCGTGCGAGAAATTTTTCTCGACTCGTGTGATTGCAGCACTCACCTTCGGCTCGTGCCGCAAACTCACACTCGTCAGAAAACGTTTCATCGCTCTCGTATCGTAATGTACTATTTTTAATTATGTACATAAATAACAAATGGCCAGTATTATTTTGCAAATTTAGACAAAAACTTTTTGACTTTCACTTTTTTCATTTTTTTATGATCATAAATAGCAAGTGGCCAGTATTATTTTGCAAACTAAGACATAAAAACTTTTTGTCTTTTGGCATTATTGTTCAAGCTAGGTTATGGACCAAGAAGTTTATACCCTTTTTAATGTAACATTTATGCTTATCGTACGGATGTTGTCAACAAATAAAAAAAACAGCACGTTAACAATGGATTTTCATATACTTTTTCTGCCCGCTCAGCACGTTAACAATGGATTTTCATACATTTTTTCCGCCCGCATATTGGTATAACAGCAATGACGTATATTCTCCATCGTTTTCTAAAAAGTAAGAAGGAACTTTTCAAGCAGGTGTGGTATAAAGATATCAGTTTTATTTTCCCATTTTGGTAACGTTTACAGTAATTTAGATTCTCGGGAATTACATTACAAGTACATAACCAATTATATTTAAAAAGTGTTGTTTTAACACAACGATATTTATAATATTATAATAAAACTCTAATAACCAATTAATCAATAACAGCAACATTGTGTTCAACTGAATTTTCGATATTCCATTCAAGACCTTCCAAATTCAAAATATCGAGTTCCGTCACGTCTGGCCAACTACCGTCAAAGGGGTAACTAATCCAAACTATGATTAATTTAATTTAGAACTGGCTCTCCCGGACTCGAACCTGCTACGCAAACGTCTGGCGGGAACTCGGAGACCGCAGGGCTTCCATATTGGATTGTTTGATTGATTATTAAGGAGTTATAACTCAGGTAATATGAAGTTTATAGAGAACAGTGTTCATTCGTGTTCTTGGCCGGTTGATTACAAACATGCTTTGAAAATAAATGGAGGCATAATAGTTACATTACATCTTTAAATGTCATTCTATTAAGAAAAATTCAGAGATCCAAAAGTAATGATTTACTATAAATCAATGTAGCTGATTTTAATTTTTTAATGTTAAAGTTTAATGCTGTCAAAACTAAAATTTATTTATTGAAATATAGTTTTTATATGGACATAATAAAATCTAAATTAACTTTCAAGAATTTTAATTTTGACAGCACTAAGACTAAAGCCTTCAAAATCAGCTACAGTATTGACCTAACAAACAATTTTCTAATAAAACAAAGAAAAGTGTCAATTGTACACAATGTAGAAATTTCACCAATATAGGTGTAATTTTCTTGAAAATGATCTTTGGCACTATAATAATAGCAGAAGGAGCCCGTGCTAATAGATTTCCTTGTTCCTTGTTCAATGTTACCATTGAGGTGGTAGAATGTAATATTTATAATTTGTTTGTTGGTCAGTCACTTTCTATCGTTTTCTAGACATGACCTTGCAAATTTCTAGCCATTCTTTTTCGCAAGACCAATCGGATGGTCAGAGCTGGGCTTTATATTTTTTATTTACTTACAGTATTTGTATTTAGTTATAAATCAACTTTGTTGTATTAATTGCATTATATTTATTATTTTTATGTATTTTTGCAAGTGTATTATTTAATTAAATGTATGTGTTTTTATTGTATAGCTCCGTACTATATTTAAATTAATTTACTTTACATTAGTTTATTTTTTTACATTAATTTATTTTACATTAAAATAACTTATAATAAGTATGAATAATGTTTATGTGATGTGTGCATAAATAGAAATATTCAATTGTATTTCATAAAAATATTTCAACTAATTTCATAACTTCTTTCAGGACATTCTTCGTCATTTGTTTTGCTATTCATAGAACAGAAGTGATTTCTCTTTCTCTTACTTATTCAGATGTTCCAGTTCGATACGTTTACCATGATAGTATATTATATCCGAGGGATGAAAAGAAGGGTATTATCTGATGAGGTGAATTAGCTGGCCGATGAGCCTTATCAAAGTCACGAGTCAGGTAATACCCGTTTCCGCCGAGGCATATATAATACTTTCCTCAAACAATGTGAGGCAATAAAAAATTCGTTTGCAAAAGAACTAGTAATTTTATGCACACATACATACTTACGCTTCGTTACACCTTTCCTACGCTTTAGCTAGTTCTATGACCGGATTGGCTTCTTCTTTTAAATTATGTTTCTCCACGCGATATTTAAGAAAAATATACTCAATTCACTTCATTTGTATCACAGATTGGGAATAGACAGACACCAAGGCTTCGCTACAAAAGTTTCCGTTTTATGATATAAACCTAAACAGTAAAAAAAAAATCTAGAGACAAAGGAGTTCTTTCGTCGAGCGAAACTTTGAAGACAGGAATTTCCGCGCGGCTGAAAGAAGCAGAGCCGACCGGAACTGAAAACTACTTCCTACAACCGCAACTACCTTAGAGACTACAGTAAGACAAAGGTTTGGCTTGAAATGCGATTTACGAGTTTTTCTTTAAAATAAAGTCGACATAGTTCGCAAGTCAAGGAAAGTAAAAATAACGGATTAACGCGGCACAGGAATGTTTCTTGCAAAGGTTATCCTGCTGAAATAAAAAAGTGCTTGAATTGACTATGCATGTACCTACTCTTAGGCGGAAAATTTAACAAATTAAATATACAAGAATCACAGACATATACCTATTGAAGTAGATGACGCAAGTGCATCAAACACTATGAAAACCAAGCGTGTCACATTTTACTATGAAAACGGTTGACACCTGTTTGAATCTTAGAAGGAATTGTAAGACTTAAGACATAAGACATAACAACAATAACAACAACAATAGTACAACTTTATTTGTACACCAGAAAAAAGGAAACAAAAAATAATGTAACACTTAGTCTAACTTATTAGTTAAGCACAAACAGGTGGCACTATCGCTTAAAGCGATCTCTTTCATAGACATAATACATAAGACTAAAAGTTGTAGGTTTAGCCAGACTCAACTCCGCAAGGTAGGTTGACTTTCTGTGTCTACTTCGATATATGTATGGACAAGAATAAACTATATTACAATAAAAAAAAAATTAAATCCGCCTTTGAGGTCTTTCACACTTAAATGGAGACAGTAGTAGTAGCTGTCTCTATCAAAGCTTAGAATGTCTAACACATGAGGCCTTAACAGAGGTTATTCAAATACTTACATACATATGTTATTAAAAGCAATATAATAACAAATACAATGTAATCTACTAAGTGCTCAACCAAAATATATTACTAGTGATTATCAGCAAAACTATTGTATCTCAACTTACTCAGTAAGCAGAAAGCTGAACAATATAATCAAACTAGTTTTAAACTAAACAGCGGAACTAAAACACCTAGTTACAAGTATACAAGCCAACAACACTAAATAAACAATCTGTGGCAATATTGATTTCAGTCCGACCAACCATTCTGCTATGCAATGACAAAACTCTGTAACTTTAAAATGCAGATTTACGGCAGCGATGAGAATATTTCCGTTTTATTACTTTATTGACGATAACTGGTTTAAATCAGCTCTGAATATGCTTACTATATAGTTTTGGCATAGCTCTTCAGACCTTATGCATTCTTAAACATAAGAATTCTACAATATAAGAATCAAGTTTAAATATATATCGTTTTGTTTGTCTAGCAGGCGTTTGCAGTTTTAGAGACAGTGTATTTTGGATTTACTTGTACATTTTCAAGAACAATCGCGTTCTGTGTAATTGAATTTAGAAACGTAATAAGAACTTGATTTTTGCTGGTAATCAAAATCTCAAGATACAATGTTTTGTCATGGGAAGTCATAATAGAGGTATAATCGACCCTAATTTGTCTTAGCTTTGGACAGGAGCTGAATTAATTGCTTATCCTTTCAGACAAATTCCATTGTTTGTTTTTTGAATAATACTTATGTAAGTACCAGGAAGTTACAGAAAATTATACAATCATATAAAATTAACAATCCATTTCTAAATATGCATGTAGTAAGTTGCATTTTGTGCTGTGAAAATGCAAAATATCTACACTCATATCTAACGTTGAGTAAAATAAAGTTAGCGATACTTTGTAAAAGCACAATTTTTAACATTACATTTTACAAAATATCTCATAAGTATTTTTATTATTCCTCTTAAAGGTCTCAAAAATGCAATTAAAAGTCAAAACCTAGACAATAGTTATTCTCAAATACCAAAAGCTCTGCACACTTCACATAAAGGCTATTCGCAAACAATTTTTGTGCTCGAAAACAATTGCTTCAGCCCCTTTTGTTTAAGCAGGCACTATCCAATAAATTTTAGTTATCCGCTTTCATAAATGTAAAGTAAAACAATAAAGGAACAGAGGACAAGAATGCGCGATGTGTTCTAGTTTGTACTTATTAGAATAGCCCAAATCGCGTTATTTATAAATAATCCTGCTAAAACAGTCCAGTTATAAAATTACGTATGTATAATGCTAAATCAAACTTTTTTAAAAAGTTATCAGATTTTTATAGTACCTACAGACCTAGAATCTTAACTTTACATTTTGGTGAGGACAGCACTGTAAAATAAATATAATGTCATCACATGGCATACCAAAATGGTAGCCCACCATTCGCGGTAGTCATTAGTTCCCTGTATATCATCTATCAAGTTAAGGCGAGGTTATCCAGAGAAATTGTCCTGCTCCAACCCTTTCATTTTACACATGTTTATCCTGCGCATCGGAAGCGCGCCGCCCAGGACATCGCGGTTCCAATGTGTTTTTAGTTATTATTTTATAATTTGAAGGATGGGTTTTAAATATGACGGCCGTTTTATATCACATTTTTCACGACGTTTATTTGATTTCGTAGCGCGATGCCTACTATCGCGCTAGTATAAGTTTTATTGTCCAAAACTTAATGTACTTCAAATTAAATTATATTTAGATCATAGTTTAGACCTATTTTTACGATTTAGTCGGATCGAGGAAAATGCAAGTAATCGTGTTTCGAACGGCCGAAATATTAAGATGGTAGATCTGTCTGCACTTACTTTATGTCCAAAATCAATATTTCGAAAATCTGTAGAAGTTTTCGATAAAAGAAATCTTGTTTCCTGAGATATAAATAAATATAGGTAATATACACAGAGTATCGACTGTGATAAAATACACAGAGTATCGACTGTGATAAAATACACAGAGTATCGACTGTGATAAAATACACAGAGTATCGACTGTGATAAAATACACATATTACAGCTTGTATAAAAACAGTTTGGAAAAAATGAAGACGCCATACCACACATGTGGCCACAATATACACTACGATGAAAACGGTATACTAAGTCCAAAATATTAGTTCCAGCTGTCACCACGTCAAACTTTTTTTGGCAAGTGTAAATGTACTGGTGCACGCGAAGAACCTCCTTTCTTGGAAGTCAATTAAAAATATCTACGTATCTTCTTTTTAAGATTTCATCAAAAACATAAACCCTTAAGCAAAGTTTCACAGTATTTTAGTCTTCGGCTTAATGCCGCTTAATTTAGGAACTGCAGCCTCACTGATCTTAAAAGTTGAAGACCCTGTAAATAACGAAAAATGTCGAAAATAATATTTACAGTGTCTTTTTGCGCAGATTGCATCAACAATGATGAAGCCCGTCCGTTCGTACAACGACATATAATTAACAGACATTTAAATCTACGCTAGGTCCAGTTTAAAGGTACAAGTGCGAACACGTTCAAAGTCCGTGGACGGTAGTCGGTGGACTACAAAAGGAACGGCCCGGTTCGTTCTAACCGCCATAAACAACGGAAAACTATGTCTGAGGTCACCTTTATATTTCATGCAAATCAGCCCTTTCACGGAAAGTTGTTTGTTCAAATAATATCGCCTTTAATGCCTATTCGGGTTATTTCACTTTGTTTCTTTGTAAATGAAGGGGGAGTTATCTCAATATTCTTTTATCAGCTACGTCACAGACCACGTTAAGTTTAAATATAAGGTGACATTAAATTATGCAGCCAAAATCATACTGAAGACATAACACATAACATAACACTTCTTCACGACATGAATCCCCGAGGGGGTGTGAAATGCAAGTCACAGTCCACACCCGGTACACCCGCTTTTCACCGACGATTGTTACGTCCCGATTGTTGAGTCTCTGAAAACTCAGTAAGAATTCGGTATGGTGACTATTTTTGGGAACTTTAAGAAAAAAAAATCCTCTTCCATACATACGAAAGCCCAGCCCCGAGTCATTGCTAAAATCAAAATTATGTTTTTATAATTTCGACAACAATTTTATGAATCCATAACACTCACTGACCAAGCCTGAAGGATGAATTCTGGCAGGATTTTTTGTCGCTAGAAAGCCGTAAACTATAGATGGTACTTGTTTATACGAAAACCTTTTACTATGGAGCCAAACCCAAAATCACGAAAAATAAATCAGCTGTTCCATTGAAAATGTACCTACATACCTTACTTTCACGGAATAATAATTATTATTGAGTTTTGTTCTCACAATTTCAGTGTTAGCTAATAGTAAAAGTTGTTTCTTAATATTATAATGTAGTGAAATTTCTGTGACACGATATTGGCAAACATAAAAATTTTATCAGAATGTAACATTAAATATTCACTTTACCGAAATAATAACGACGTCACGATAAATAAGGGAACATAAAAAAACGTTATCGCGTACCGCTTCATGTAACGATCTATTCCTGAACATAAATGTTACAAATAACCGCGAAATGTCAAGCCGTTAAATAATATCGTTGAGATAAGTATGGATTAATGTGGTTTCTATATCGGAACGACGATATCAACATTTTTAAAACACCCTCTTTCGTACATTAAAAGTCATGAACCCACGTGACGCATGCGATACTAAATTACGATAACGAATCGAATCGTTAAAGATCCATACTTTGAAAAGTAATTTTTGTTGCGTTTAACAAGCAGAGTGCTTAAATCGAAACACAAAATTCAATGTTAAAATATCATATCAATAAACAAAGTTATTACAAGATATTAAATCACTTTACGAGCAACGCACAGTGAAACAATGAAAAAGTTACCCACCTACACATATATTGGCACAAGCTGCGCCAAAATCACCCGGTCACTAGAATATTGTTTTCACTTTATTAGATACGTGATCGCCATTTTTAAGAGCAAAAAATTCCATTTGAGCTCTGCTCTGACGTTCTACTATATTTGATTATTCGTCGAGTGTGTATTGGCCTTTACAGTGCCGTAAAGCGTACGGTATTGCAGTTTTATTATTCGATTTAAATGGTACATTGAAATGTTCACTGTGGGATTAAATTTTAACTATCGATTGAAATATTGTCTCATTTTGCGCGTATATCTCATACTACACAATTAAGAGGACAAACGATATTAATAAAAGCAATGGGAATCCAAAAAACTATGCAAACGGTGCTGCGCTGGCATAGGTCCGGCCAAAGAGGATATAATATACTTAACAGTCCGGCTATCTTTGTCGATGTATGTGCTCCGGTATTCCTACTATTTTTCTCCAATTTATCATGTTTTTTTATGTTTTCTCTTACCACCTGTATTCCAATATTTCTATTTTATTTATTTTTGTTATTGCTATTATGATATTTGTTTTTGATACGGGGTTTTAGGGGGATAAATTATCACCATTATTAGAACAACCTGGTACGACACACCAAGGAAATTCACAAAAAACAACGCAAAAATCACAACAATGTACTAATGACGGATCGTCATGGCCGGATCGACGATGCGCCATCTACAGGGATACTTTGGAAGTGTGGATCCCCAGTTGGAATACTACGATAGCGCTCACCGTCTATCACGCTAAGATATAAAACCCATGGATAGAACGTGGGTGTACACGTTGATAACCTCTGACACCCCCTGGGGCATCCACATCCTGAAAACCAATACCGAGCTTTCTAAGAGCTATCCTTGGGTTACGGAAATGAACTAACAAAACCTAAATTTATAATATCCCCATTGATATCAACTAATTTAGCCACAGTATATAGCAAGCCTCAACCCGTCAGCACAAGGCTCAAAGCCTCACAGTTACAAACTTGATCCAGTCTAGCTGCTCGGTGCAGATAAGCATAGTTCAGTGTTTAGTTTCATTGCGATGAATTATACCTGCTTTAGCGAAGCTGATTCAGTGTTTTGAGCACAGAGCTTTTAGTCTGGCATTGAAACTAGTAAAAGTTTATCTTTAGAAGCCTTAGGAAACAAATTGATTCCAGTCAATTTCTGTCAATTGTCAATGATTTTAATGATATTACTCTTCAATAGAGTGATAATAACATTTTATGGTCTACTGATGTCTCTTTGCTACTAATTATTATTATTATGATATTTACAAAACTTCTTCTGCTTCCATGATCGCGGACAAATTCATAATTATGAGAATAAGTAAGTTAATGTGTATACGAAACGCGAAGCCTTAATATCGTTTAATAATAAAAAGATTACAAACAAATCCAATATGAACCTCAGTCCCTTGATCCTAGGAGATAGGAATAAATTCACCATTACCTATTTAATGATAGGCTATATTTCCAAATGAAATCCCCATTGACAGTTTAGTGGTCCGACGGCACATAGGAATCAATGAAAAACAGTGGACGCTAGAATATGGCAGTCATAAAATTCTATAAACCCAATAAAATTCGTACTCGGCGTCAGAACGTCCACATAAAATCTTAAAGTACATAAACATATCATAAGGGGGGATGAAAAGCGAGTTATCTTCACAAAGAGAGTTTTTGTGGGATCAGGGCTGGTTCCGTAGATGGTTATTTTATACAGTGACGTTGAGTTAACGGGCTGGGCGCTTAGTGGTTGGCGCAGAGTAAAAATTTGGCTAGAAAAGGCGATACACATGAATCTTTGTACAAATTACGGTTCCATTTATTATACTAGGTTTAAAAACTACTTGAAATGTAATAGATAGGTGTATTAAAATACATCACATTCACACACACCCTCATACACCCTCTCACACACACACTCGTAATTTCTAACTTTTGTACAAATGTTATATTTTATGTCATAAGCGCAACTTAACATGTAGATGGTCTTAAGGAGGAGCAGGTCCTCCTAACACAGATGTCCCTTTGAACATCTAATAGGAGGCCCTGGCCGATAAACATACAAATACAAATCCTTTGTTGTGCAATAAATAATTTTCATTTTCATTATAGGAAAATCATAGTTAAATGAATACATCTTTAGCATACATTTTGAGATACTACTCGCTGGAATTTGCAAATTTCATTATCATGAGAAATTTTAGTAAAATCATAAATCAAATTAGTAACTCAGTTTATTGAGTTTATCGAACGTAAGATAATGAAACTATATGACATTTCTATGGAAACAATAGTTCTATGGTTATAGTAACGAAGTCTTCCCGATGGTAGCCGAACTCGTAGCGAGCTCGTCTACGTCGTAGACCGTCTACGCGGCCCGTAACCGGGTAGCACTCTGTAAACATACGGTAGTGTTGCGAAGCTCTTGTAAATAGTTCAGATTACTTTAATGTTTTCACGTTTTTCTCATTGCGTGGTTTTTAGTTTAGAATTATTAAACAGACAGAAGCAGATTGTGTTATAATGCTATAAGAATTTATTAGTCTGGACCTAAAAGTATCTGATAACGAATAAATCTTTGAGAAACATAATAATGTGTAAAATCGTATAATAACTTGTTCCCGATTCCCCTAGTTCCAAACAACAATAACGCCATAAAGAGTTGGTATTCGTCATATTTATGGCGGCAATTCTCCAGATTTACTGAGAAATACTCCGAACAGACATGATTTACCCGCTCATCATTCCTAGTTAAGGTGAGTTATGTTAGTTACCTTATTGCCTTATGAATGTTCTATCAACGTTATTCACACCTTCTTTTGCTATATAGGTATAGGTAAAATACGGAATAGTATTAACTCATACTCTCATATATTTCTTACGCCGATGATACTGCTGTGGTCTTCACTGGTGAATCTTGGGACGAAATTAAAATCGATGCTGAAAGTGGCTTGAAGCGGGTAGGTCAATGGTTAACAAATAATCTCCTTACACTAAACCCCTCTAAATCTAACTACATCTGCTTTAGCATAAATAATAGACGTCAACCAAACTGTGACTTTAATATTAAGATACACAATTGTGTTAATATCTTAAATGGAAATTGTAATTGTCCCAAGTTGGAGAAAGTGTCACAAATAAAATACCTTGGAGTAATTTTAGACAACAGATTATCATGGTATCCTCACCTAGATCAAGTTGCAAACAGAATAAGAAAGCTCAGCTGGATATTTGCAGCACTGAGACACATTGCACCACCCAAATCACCAGAAAACAAAAATAAAGACTTACTAAGCACAATATACTTGGCTTTGGTGCAGTCTATCTTAGTTTACTGTATTCCAGTCTGGGGAGGTGCAGGAAAGACCAAATTCTTAGATCTAGAAAGAGCCCAGCGTGGACTTTTGAAGATAATGCATTTTAAAAAAAGAAGATTCCCTGCTAGTAGCCTTTACGAATTATGCAACTGTTTATCCGTGAAGAAACTGTATATACTTCATACTGTTCTAAAAAAACATAAAGATATTGATTATGATGCAGGAGTAATTATGAAGAGAAAAAAATACAATGTAGCTAAAATTCCGGCAACTAAAACCGAATTTGCAAGCAAACAGTACTCAAAACGATCAGAATACCTGTACAATAAGTTGAACAATGAATTAGACATTTATAGTAATCCTTATTACGAATGTAAGAAAGCAATCACAAATTGGTTACAACCGCTAAACTACGAACAGACAGAATGTTTATTGACCCGCATACAATAACAAAATAGTCAACATACACATGAATATATTAATAGTATATAATACCTATATACCCTTACTTTTATCGTTGAAATAATATAAATTAAAAATAGAATCTTATTTATTTTGTTCTACATTTCATATAAAACTAAACAAATATTATATATATGTATATTTAAAAATATACACTTCTCACACACAAATATACCTACATAACATATTTATAATATCTAACAATAGCTATCTTTATTAAACTTCTTTTTAAAAATTCTTGTTTTCTAAATCAGTGAATTATGTGAAGATATAAAAGAGCGGAGTCACCTGGCACAGGCATTGTATGCTTAAAAAGGGATTTCAACAACTCGATTATTGTAAACTTTAATTTATGTTTTACCAATAAAGATATTTTGTATTTGTATACTCAACGTAGGCCTAAACCTCAGTAAAAAAAACCTATTTATGGTTCATAAAGACAAGAGTGCTATTTCAGCTCTCGAGTGTTTTAATAGCTAATTATGTGCAGTTGCAGACAATATTTTTCTACAATCCAGATGACCCAATTTTTGTTTTTGCAACAAGAACGGATGTAGAGTTTTATGCGTCTATCACTTGTTATTAATATACCCAGAAAATGTATGAAATAATACCAGAATTTTGTACATAATACTTATAATTTGATGAATCCAAATGTTAATAAGCATATTTAAAGTATAGTTCTCACAATTTCTATAAATTCCGTTGATCCGATCTATGCGTGCCGACATATATACACTTTTTATTCCTTGTTATCCGACAATTGCGTAAGGATGACTTAAATCACAAAACACAAAAATAATGATGTCGAGCCCAGTAGTGCCTGAAATATATCATCTTGAACAAAATGTTTTTTTTTCCTTTTTGTTATTTATGTTATAAAATACAAAATCACAAAAAGCTAGTCAAGAATATAAAACAGTGACTTTACTAGACATCGGAATAAAATAAAAAAAACGTACCCTCGGGATGGACACCCTTTCTAGAGTAAATACAGAGACACATCCGAACTGAATTGAAATGGATGGAGCATGAGAGGCCATCCATCATTTGCCTCAGATATAATGGTTTTTTAATAATTATCTCTTTGGCCTTCAATAAGGTTATTCCTTTTGAATGCTCTGTTTTTCAAATTAGTGTAAGGATTATATTAAAGAAAAATATTCGAAGTGGTCGTAGTTTATAATGTGATGTTTTCTTAATGATTTGTTATAAAGAAATTTCTTTCTTTTGGTTGTTATGGTGTAGTTATCGAACTGCCTTTCAGCTTAATTTTCTTAGCCAATTTGGTGTTCAATCACGCCAATCACGAAGAGATGAACAAAACTAAGGGTTTGTTGTAAAAGTTTCCTCTTTTTAGACACCACCCTGAAATAAGCAAATACTTATACACAAGCTGTTAGACTAAGATTCTAATAGCTTTAACATTAGCAATTGAATCGAACAGGAAGGGCGCGTGAAAGCCGTCAAAGTCCCCCTCATTATATTTGGACCGCCAAGTGTGATCCGGTGCCGATTGTACCGGAATATGACACTCAATTGACAGCTTTCTCTTACCATAATCGAATTATCACTTCAAGAGGAATGCACTTGAATAATTGATTAGCTTTTATTAATAAAATATGAAGCTGGCAACCAAAAATACAGTGGTATCAGTTTCTTCAATATTTATTACTACAGATAAAATTAACATATTAAACAAATACATGTGTGTATTAATAAGATAACAACGTGATAATATACCTATAGTCAAAATTAAAAATTAAATAATTTGCGAATATATAGGTATGCTTATTTTGTCAGCAGATTTAATTTGGATTAAGATAACTGTAAAAAGGATTTTATAGTTATGCAGGTTGTTTATTTTAAATAACAATAGAAACTTAAATAACATAAATAGGTAACCTTAAATACTTGAAAATATTAAACTAATATAAACTAAAATACTTACCAAATAAAAGCTATAAGTAAAAAATGTTTGCCAGATCGCCGCCGTCATGTGGCAGAGTCCCCAGAAGACTGGCGGCATTCCCCCTTTGGATTGCCAAACTAAGGCGTTGTCCGAGGTATGCCCCAGCCCTTGGGTCCCCGGAAACGTCAACTAGCCGCGAAGAAATCTCTTTAAAAAGAGGTTTCATGTCCGGACCCCACGGCCCAAGTGTTTCAACACCAAAAGTCGCAAAGGATTTATAAAAATGGTGATTCAGCCTATAGGCTTAACATTTATTTTTTAGGTACATATACCATGTACTTTTGAAATTAAAGTACCAAATGTTACTTTTTCAGAGTTCCGACCTTTACAAGGAAAAAGGGAACGATATAAGATCACTCTCGTATCTGTCTGTCTGTCGCAGGGGCATTTCTTGAAAACTATGTAACGTAGGAATTTGAAATTTTGCATAATGTTGATCGTGATGATGATGTGCATGCACATACTCGTATATATTTCCCGTCAAGGTTTAGAAAAAAAACGGACAAGTGCGAGTCGGACTCGCCCACCGAGGGCTCCGTTAAAGACTATATTTCTTATGATTTAATTACAAATGTATAGTTTTCAGATTTTTCCCTGTACTTATAGTATTAGACGGTATTACTTGCCATATTTCATAGTTCTAGGTCAACGGGAAATACCCTATGAATTTTGACTGTCGAAGTGTACGTTTTTTGCGGCATAACCGGCATCTTTTTTTCACGTTAATTTAGAATTTTGATATTTTCACAGCTTTAAGGGACTATAGACTTGAGTATATGGTTTTAATTTCAACTCGATACCTTTACGCGTCACCGAGATAAAGGGTCTTGACACAGACGGACGAACAGACGGACAACAAAGTGATCCTATAAGGGCTCCGTTTTTTTCTATTGAGCTCCGGAGCCCTAAAAACATAAGTTTGGTGGATTTTCCAAAGAAAAAAGTTTTCATGTGATGTATTCTTTGAAAGAGTTTTAGTTTATTTATAAACTTATATACTCATTGCAATATGTTAAATGATATTCTTATTCCTACATTTCTTTATTTGACGCATATGTGTAACTTTATTAGCATATGTGTAATTTTATTAGCATATGTGTAACTTTATTAGCCCAACTTATTTTTTTTTTATATACCTACATATTTCCCGTATTATGTTTGTTTCATCACACAATATTGTTTTATAAGGATTGCAGATGACCTGTTAAACGTATACTTTATGTATCTATTTTACAAATAAACAATTTGTATTTAGGAATTATTTAATAATTACCTCGAAGGATTCTAAAAGTATTTTTGTTATAATTTTATATCCAAAAGATGGCCGGTCCTCTCCTGGTCTCCTAGGATTCAAAAACTAAAATTTAGATCTTTATAAGATTCATAGATATTGGGTCATAGATTACCAGCAAATTACAAGTATTTTTGGAAAGTATTAAAAATGTTTTTTAATCAAAAATAAGTTTAATTTGGTCCTTTGACTGCTGACTAATATGTATAGTTTTGGTATGGAACCCCCAAATCGCTCTTGGGATTTATTTTTACGTTACTTTAATTTAACACAACACAACATAACGTACTTGTCTGTTTTAATGCCTCGAATAAACCGAGATATTTTTGAATTAAACTTTTGGCATCCAGGGAGCAACAATCCCAAAATCCTGAGCTAAAACTACCCTAGGCTTTTAGCTTGACAGGGCACTTAATGTATTTATACTGGCCACTGGGCAGCGGCATCTGTGGCTAATGATATTGCTGGACCATCGAGGGGGTGTGGGTGGCCCTCCCGGGGAGGCGGAGGGCGAGGTCTGATAGCAAGTGAGTCGCTAGTTATACAATAAAACCTTACTGAGATATCTAACGTAGCAAGCAATACTGGTAGATCTTACTTACTTCCCACCTGGTAGATCAAATACAAAAATACATTGTAAAAGTATGGTGGAAAAATTCTAGTCTAGGTAACGCAGTCGGTGGCGCGCTTGTCTTGATAACTAGAGATCGCCAGGCTCGAATCCTAACCCGAGGAATTTTTTCAGATTATTGTGTTGAAATTTGTTTCTAATTGATGTTTTCTAGTTTTCAATGCACTCTAATAATATTTTGAATATTTCTGAAGTTCAATCTAGTCGTTCGGATGCCGTTGTTGTGTATAGTTTCTCTCTTAGTGGTTTGCCCTGAGTCACCCACCCCCATCAGTAGTCCAGTGATTAGTTAAACACGCAGCCGCCCGCATGTCGCAAGTTTATCTTCTACTGAACTGTAGGTATGTGCCACTGTGGACGCGATTAGCTGCCCTTTGATCAAATAATCCAACGATTAAATAGGGTTGGACTCAATTTAATTACGGTAAAGGCCATTGTTTCGGGAATTGGCGGTGAAGTGCCACTGATGATAGGTTTTTAGGAAATACAATGCAATGTACGCTTAGGTTATTATTTTCGGATGAAACGTAGTTCTCTGATAAAATCAAAGGTTTTAATTAAATTTGATAAATATCTTATAATCTTATCTATGTACTATCGCATTCAGAGATAGTGTAGACGCTCGTCTGAATATGTTGATAATTAAGCAATAATTAATAATGATTATTTTAATTTATTTATGTAATGACGTAGAATCGAATTGGGTACAGATTCTTGACCAAATAAAAAGGGTATAATTATGTACTGAATTAATCCAGGACATTTCAAAAGGGATGTCTACAATATCTCTGAACGTGAATATATAGTTTATAAAGCCACATTCATACTGGAGACTCAGTAAGTGATCAGGGACAAGGTTCAATAGCCCTGTTTGCGAAATACGAAAAATTAATTTTGTACCTCTATACTTGTTGACGAACAACCTAGATTATACTAGTAAAGGAAGTCTAAATTTTGTTTTGCGTATTTCACAGAAAGGTTCATTGAACGTTGGTCCTGACTACTTATCGAGTCTCCAGTATGAATTTAGCTGTTTAAACGAAATGCGACGTATATTTGCTATTAGTACTACTACTCTGCCCATGACTAATATCAGAATTAAACTTGCTGGCCGCATCGACATACAGGTTGTATGTTTGATGGCTTGCCGTCATTTATGACCACTTGAAGAATATGGCTTGTGGACCCGTCTTTATTATTAACGTTAAAATTTCTTACGAGTATTTCAATAATATCTTTTATATGCTAAATAAACCAAACCTGGATACAAATCAGTTGAAGTCATATAAATAACACAATCATGAAAATTCACAAAAAAAAAAAACAGAAAAGAAACAACATTGTTTAAATTGGATATAAGTATAATCTTACTACAAAAGCTATTACTATGGCTTTCAAAGGTTTTGTGATTGGCTAGAAATGGCGTCACACATCATTTCTACCCAATCACGATATTTTTGAAAGCGATAGATGTTGAAGTTAAATAATAAGGCCCAAGATATTTGAATAGCTAAGAAACTGCATTCGCAACACACCAAGAAAATTACTTATGTCTTTAAAATGTAGCTGATCCATACCGTGTAATCGAGACGAACTTATGTGAGACCTAAGCAGTGCATGTATTCATAAAGGTACATACATAATATGTTAATGTAAAGTGATGATACGAAGCCTGTTTAAGACACAGTCGTTGCCCGCAGGTGGCTACAAGATAAACCGTGCCGAGTTTAATTGGCGGTCACCGGGCGCCGTGGTCACTCGATTAATACTCGCATTAATCTCGTCCTCGGCCCTCGGCCCCCGGCTTCCGGCCGGTCGAATTTATAACCTCGTTTTAAGAATTAATGATATCATGTCGCGTTTGAGATTTTGTTTTGGGCTGTTTAAAGCTAAATAACAATTGTTTGTGTGTTTACCTTGCTTATGGTACGTTGTTCTTCATACACTGACTAAAAGTGCTAAGCAATATCAACTGATACGACACATGCAACGTAAAAAAAAAATTTTTTTTGTGCATCTATTTAATTATAAAATTTACAAATTTAAAAGCCGTTTGCTATAGCTAGAATTAATTTATTGTAAGAATCATTTGTTTCTCATAATGATCTTGAAACTTCTTCTGGACATCTTACTAATATTTGTGCTGTTTTACTCCATTCTTATCTATTTTCAAACCTCAAAGTGCTTTTCCATGTAACTTGAGAGCTCCAGCTAAACGACGTCAGTATAAGTTTGATTTCATTTTAATACCAATATTTTTATGGTGTTTCGTTTACAGGGTGTAATCATGACGTGCTCACTAAATTAAACCTCATGCTCTACTGATCATCCCGAACCACTTCTGTAGAAAAACTTTTGAAAAAACGCGAAATAAAAATTCACTTCCCCGTACAAATTTTGAATACCTCCTAGTCATTTTTTATGGGACCTTTTTATTTTTTTTCACGTTTTGTCAAAAGTTTTTCTTTGGGAGTGGTTCAGGATGATCAGTAGAATTTAGTTTAGTTTAGTTTAGAGTTCGGTTTAGTCATAACAACAGTCATGTTTCAAAAGCTTTAGAAACTACTCCATATTTACTAACATATATTTAAAGGTAGAGTAGCTCTCTTGCATGTTAGCCTAAGCGCAATTAGGACTGGACGGTAATCAGCAACGGTCACAAACCATCGGCCCCGTTTGCCGGCCGGCCGGACCGATGGTAACGCGTGCGTGAACGTCCTGCCGTTGACGTACGCCCGATGAATATTAATTCACTCAAACTGCAACATTTGCGGGCGAGACTTCAGTTGCAGATGTACAGCTCTGCTGGCGAATTGTATCTAAAATGCTACTGGATAATTCCAAGGTACATTGCGAATAAAAACAGCGAGGTCATCATGAAATGTCATTAGCAATTATTGATCAAGCATCTGACAGTTTTGCTTTGTTTTTATTTTCTGTTTAAAATCTTTGAGGAAAAAAGATTCTATTTTTCGTCTAACCTTTACGACATGTAACGAAAAAACATTTATAATTTGAAAGTTATTATTTTTTAAACTAAACAACCGCATCAACAAAATCTATTCATATTTTATCTCGCCGGTTCGCTTAACGGTAAAACTTTAAACTAATTTAGTTCATGAAATCATCAAAAAGTAATTTGTTCCCCAACTATATTAGTTTTGTCCCGAAATTATAAATTCGACATTGACACACGCGGGCTGCCGCCGACGCTGCTGATACGGAATAAATTTTCAACTTAATTTCACAGACAAACAGAAAAGGGACAATTGGAAGGGTCGAGTGACTTTCATTTCAATATTAAGGTGGGAACTTGTGATAAGGTAGTTTTAAAGTGGACAATTAAATAGGTTAGATAAAACATTATATTAAAACATAAATTGTTTTCATGACGTGTTTCCTTTTCTAACGAAATTTTTAATAAACTTGTGGCATCATCTTTTCATGAATGACTTTGAAATAAGATAAACTAAGAGGAGCCTAAATTTTACTTCAAGGTTTTTGCCTTAACTATATTATGTAATAACTATACTATAACCACCTGCCCAGCGTGTGTGAGTATAGGCATTTCTTCCAGGAGGACCGCCAAGAGTGGCGAAATCTCGGAAAGGCCTATGTCCAGCAGTGGATGCACCAGGCTGATGGATGAATGGATGGATGGATTTTGCCTCTGTGGTCTAATGAGGGGCATTTTTGTGTTCGGTTTACCTATTTCGGAACGCACGGTGGATCCATACGGCGATAGGACTTCAGCACCCATCGCGCTAGAACGTAATAATCGTCAGTGAAACGTGGATGAACGATTGTGGACAGTGACTTGCATTTGACAGCCATAGTCGCAAACACCTCTGACACCTTTTCAGGGATTCATATCGTAAATATTTTTTAGAAATTGTCTTAAATTAAGTATAAAAATGCGTCTCTGACTATTACTCTGGCTACGACCTATAGTTATACGATCTATAGTTAGTTATAGACATATACCCCCCCCCCGATTCAGGGCTGTTCCTACCTTGGGGGCCGCTAGTAAACATAAGTATACTTTTTATTCAAGATTTTATGTAAACCTAGTTTAGCATTTCTGTTTTTACTACTGTAAACCATTTAAGTCGAAAATAAACATATTTCTATTTCTAGACTTCAGGAAAAAAGCTGGGATCATTTACTCCACAAAATTTTCCAAATGTCTGTACGTACTTACATATAGAATATAATCTTATAAAATTAAATTAAATACTATCAAAAGCGTTAACAAATATAGATACTGGATTTCTTTTAATTGTTTATCTTAGTTTCTTTTATAAATATTGTGTTAATGTGTAAGTACCTATATATATTCATACATATCCATACAGGATGTAAATAGGGTGCGACCATTAAACAAAACCACATACTCTACTGATCATACTGAGCATCTATTCGAAAAAAAACCCTGCGCAAATCTTCAGAGAAAGAGATATTCAACTGTAACTCAAAGACTTTATCTCGTAGGAGGAAGGTCTATTTTAGAACCCTGCACCGAACAGCTGTTTCACGGACGACGCTCTATCGAAACTCGCCCGTATGTCGGTGTGTTAGGGTTCACGCATTTTTGTTTGGAACTCAATTATTTCCAAAACTAAGGGTGTCCGCGGGTATGATTCGTGGGAAAAGTGGTTCAGTAGGGTCGGTAGAATATGTGGTTTCATTTAATGGTAGCAGTCTATTTATAGTAGGATTTTTTTTTAATGTGGAATCCACTTAAGATCTTATCTTCCAATTAATGGCATTGTCATCTATTGTTAAGTTCGACCGCTAAATGAGCAGTGCATAACGAAACTCATAAACAATAAAATATGTTATGTTAATAGCAACTTTACCACCTAAGCAAAAAGGCTCAAATTTGTACGCCAAGTCGCCAACGCATTTCAGATTAAATTTTTGAAATTGGAAGCGGCAGCCATTTTGTGTGTCAGTTATAGGATGATTAAATAATGGCTTTCGAATCTTAATATCGTATACTTCTCTGTGCTGTATTCTGGATATTTGATAAACTTGACCCTGGCCTTTTGGATTTTTGTGAAAAGTATGTTCGATAACGACTCCGGATGTGTATAAGGACTTTGATTTGGCGGGAATAAGTGGTACAAAAATTTAATTTTAAATGTAACTTCAATAATTACCGTAGATTGTAGCCATACATTTTTTTTGTATTTATAGGTACTTACTGGTTTAATTGAAATTATATAAGTATAAGTAAACATAGTTATTTAATAAATAACAAATGTGTGTTAAATTAAAGTTTCAAAGAGACAAATGAACTTTCTTAAACTTAAATACTGTTTTTCTTAATAACATGCATATAAAATTGTGTAAAAATCTTAAATCGTTTCATCCTGTATCATACCTGTACCTTGCTGCCGCTTTCAATTTCAAAAAGTGCTATCTGGAATGCGTTGTCGTTCAAATTTGGGCCTTTTTGTTCAGGCGTTAAAGTTGCTATTAACATAAAATGTTTTGTTGTTTATGCGTTTCGTTGTGTAGTGTATATTAGTGGTGGAACTTAACAATAATGCCATTCATTGGAAGATAAGCTCTTAAGCAGATCCCGACATTAAAAAAAAATCCTTCTATACACCCGGTATAACCTAGGTTGATATACAAACAACGCTTCTATTGTTACTCCAAAATAATATATATTGTATCTGTAAGACTAAAACAACAAGTGGGCATAGTGGTACCTTTTATAACATGCAACTGGGGGGGGGGGAGACTGGAGTCTGAAATACAGCCTTTACTAACGCAGACTCTAGGGCTCAACTAATTAGATTTAAGTCAAACTGGTATTTGGTTATGTAGTTATTCCCTAATTCATGACTTCATGTATTTAATTCTATTTCATTTCATAATAATCCAAATAAATAAAGTTTGATTTTATTTGATTGAATATAAAGTTACTTTCGTTTAAATAGCCAAATTCATACCGGAGACTCCGTAAATGGTCGGGACTAAGGTTTATGACCCTGTTTGTATAATACGAAAAAGTTTTTTTTGTGCCTCTATACTTATTCAAGAACAACCTCGACTCAATTAGTATAGGAAGTTTAAATTTCATTTTCGGTATTTTGCAGAAAGGGTCATTAACCGTTGATCCTGACCACTTACCAAGGCTCTGATAAATCCTGCATTAACAGCCGAAATTGGCCAAAAAGGTTGCATTGTTATTGCCTTTTTAAACGTAACTCGCACAATTTTTTTAATGTAACCAAAATGCCGTATCCTTCGCCCCCTGTGTAGCTTCATGTGCGATTTCTCGCCTGACTCACTCCCGCATCTGTGTCCGCTCGCTCCGTTGCACGCGCTTGTCCCGTGTCACTCGTTTATAATATGCGGATGACTCTTTTACCTTTAAATATTATACTCTTTATAGAATAGAAAAATAATAATACGTCGTCGGAAAATCTTAGAATTCGGCATATTAATATCATGATTTGCCTGGCGGATCATAAAGTATCTTTCACCAAAAGTAGAAAATATGTGTGCATATGTGCCGAATTCTATGATATGCCAAAAAGATATATATCCTGAGGGCGGCTTCATCCAGCCAACAGATTACAGACATCTCGAGGTGATTTTAATCCTCATAGCTCTCTGATGTTAGTGTCACTATCTTATAAACTGCAAATTATGATTTAATATCAATGCACAAGTGCGTCTATTTTGTTAATGTCTCTCGGCAATCATCTAATTTCCGAATACAAACGAATGCTAATTTCCATGTTTGTTCTGAGGCATCAATTATTAAAATTATCTTGTATGATAATTTGAATTGAGAACTAAACACTTTATTGTTATTTTCTTTTGATTTCCGTGTGAACTATACAGAGCTGCAAAATCATTATAATAACATTTACCCCTTTTCAATAATATACACTTAGAAATCAGAACTGAAAAGTGGTTTTTAAAAATAAGACACGGAATACTTAATGATGATTGAATTTAACAAAAAACAACACTTAATAATTAATTAACTAAGGCACACTAATGGCACGATTGTACGTCCGTCGCACCCGAGCGCTGGCAGCCAAGTGAGTGGCGGTCGAAACCTGCCGCTGCCGCCTGCCATGACTCGTGTTCGCCCCACCGCCTGACGTCACTGTGTAAGAATATACCACATATTATTTATTATATAAGTTAGTAAATATATTTCAATATATACCTACGTATACCATAGAAATTAATAAAAATATATGTAGTCAAAACACTACAAGCTTCAGAAACACGTTTTTGGACGTTTTTTAAAGTTGAATATTTATTTAATAGGCTATACAGTTTAACTATAAAAAAATAAAAACTAAATAATCCTAAAACCTACTTAAATATAAAAGAAAACAAAATATATACCTATACAAATAAATAAAAATACCTACAAATAAAAAACCTTATCCAAATCGCTGCTCCGCGGCAAGGTGCCCAGTATGCTGGCGGCATTCCCACGTTGAATTGCTAAGCTTATTCGCTGGCCGAGGAATGTGCCAGCTCGAGGATCACCCGTGACGCTGACCAGGCGTGTGGAAAGTTCTTTAAATAGATTTCGCGCTTCGGGACCCCACGAGCCCATCGTTTCGACCCCAAACGGCTCAAATAGGTAATTGTTCCCTAGAACATTATACTTGCGCCGTTTGAGATCTTCAGCGGCTGCTGCCGCCGAACCAGCGGCTCTACTGCTTTGGTTAACATGGGAGGGTGCCAGTGTGTCAACGCATGTTGCGTCCCACACTAGCGACCTCCCATGCTTCCGAGGTACTGACGTCATGCCGTCGGGCCGCTTGCCGTCGTCACGTGCCACTCCTGATGGTTCTAGAACTATTTATTTCTTTCTTGAATGCATCGGCTTCTTGTAAAAAATAAAAGTGTATGCTAAAAATTATCTGTCGTACTTTTTTAGCAGCTTTCCTCAAAACATAATAAATTACATAATAAGTAAAAAGAGTAGTACAACTCTATATACTTCCAAGTCGATTGAGAGCGTCCGGCCTGCACCAAGTGCAAAGGGCAACTGATAGAAATCCGACGACTAACGAAAAACGAAGTTTGCCGAGAGACATTAAGAAAATACTCGTAGAAGCACTGTATTATACCTAGTCTCTGACTGTATAGATAATAATATGATCGACGAATATTTTGGGTCCAAAAAGAATTTTTCAGGTGTTCGAATGAAGAAAATAGGTGAAAGTAGAAAAAAAATTTGTTCAAATAAAGATATCTAAATAGATTTCTCCGATTGCCACTGTTTATTAACGTTATAGTCAGCTCTTCTGTAAACAAACTATCCATCCGTCAAATAAGAGTAGAATACTTTCATATCAGCCAATTATAGGTAAAATTGACTTACATAAGGGTGAAACGTTTTAAACGGTGGATAATTGAATGAACGTGTGTCACCGCGCGGGGCCGTCTGTCTGTGCATATGATAGTTGCGGCTTGCATCAAACCGCACTCCGTCATGTCACATTTTCAGCCATTCCGATGTAAAGTGAAGAGTTGCAATTTTGCTCAATATGTCCCACAACGAAGTTACGTTTGATTTAAAAGTACCCAGTAAAAATATGTGTACCTACTAGTATAGAAATATACACGCAACGAGGACTTTATCATTGAAAATGAATATTTGATCTTTGCTGGCGGAAGCGTTTTACAGTAAAAGTTATTTAGCGATTTCTAAAAATGTTTTAGGACTATGTGAATGATAAAAGTGTCGACATGCGTAAAATTTCAAGGGCTAGAACATGGCTTATAAAAATGTATTCTTTAAACATTAAAATGTGTTTAGAAAATCACAAAATTATAATAGCTCTAACGATCTCTAAAAACGTAAAATTTTTGGTGTTCTAAAATGTTTTATTTGATTGGTATTTGAAGATATATTTTCCAGCATAGTCTAGAGAAGGATATTTCCCAATGTAAAAATCCCAAATACCAGGCGCGTAGAGAAACACAGAGGAACCTTCTTAGCATCGAGCTCTGTCTTCTCCGTGATGGAAACATTCCTGCACCAGTAGCTTAGCCAAACACAGAAATAGACGTACTTTAGTAGCGTCGAGCCCTACCATATCCTTGTTGAGGGATATCTGGGTACCAGGTGCGCAGAGTGTCAAAAATGGCAGATGTAAAAATTTAAAGATGTCAAAAATTATGAGGAACCATAGAACAATGATAGCAATACTCTGAAATTCATTTCATGTCTATTTATGTACAATATTCGCACAAAAATAACTTGATAGAAATGCAAACAAACGGTTACCCTTACATTATTTATATAACAATACCTTACTCGATCACATACCTATTTGTGAGTTTTAAATAAACAAATGTATTAAAACAATATAATGATAAAATAATGAAAGGTGGTAGAGCTGATGCCGGGCTCGACTGTGGAGGTACCACCATCTTACTCGGAAACCCTCCCGAAGTTATTCGGGGGAGAGTAAGAGGACAGCTCTTAGGCCAAACCAGGTGGCCCAACATTGCCGGTATATCCATCCCCAATTGCCGGGCCTTATATAAAACAGACTGGTGATGGGCAGCGGCGTCACTGGTGCAAGGGCATCGGCACCGCGCTCACCAACCCACCTGCCTAGCGTGTGTGAGTATGAGCATTTCTTCCAGGAGGACCGCCAAGAGTGGCATAATCCTGGCTAATCCTAAATATAATAATCCTAATAATAAGGCCTATGTCCAGCAGTGGACGAAACAGGCTGATGGATGGATGGATGGATTAAAATAAAACTCGCATTTTCAATGGCGAGGTGAAATTTAGTTTTGATAACACATATACGATACAAGTGTGTACCTATATATACCTTTATTCTAGTAAGTTTGTCCTGTTAAAGTTAATGTATCTTTATGAAAGTCAAACCGGAAGAAGCTGGACCGGATGTGGCTTCCGGCGGAAGGTTTAGCTCGCAGAGGCCTCTTGTGGGCTGCTTTGTGTGATGTTATTACTTTTCTCCTTAATAGTGGTTTCCTGATATTGTAGACGCAAAACTTTATTATTATCAGTAGTTTTTTTTAATAGGTAAGACTAAATTTAAATTAGCATAACTTGCAAATAGAATACGGGCGCAGCGTAGGTAACGTTACGTTATAGAGTAACAAGATATAGAGGTCAGCAACTTCCATCACAAGGATAGGTCATATTCACGATACTGGCGACAAAATGAAACTTTTTGTTTTCTTTTTCTTAAGTTTGCTTACGATACTTTGGCGCCCCCCCAAAAAACGTTTGCTGTACGACAAACATAGTGAAATTGACTCAGCCCTTCGGAGCAGCGTCGCGGCGGGGTGGGCGCGCTGCAGGTACTAGCATTTCACGACAATATTTATCAGGGAATTTTAGGACAAATAAAATCGGCACATCTCTTTTTGAAAAGCTTATTAAAAAAGAAAACTAATTTAATTTAATTTAAAAATATATTTAAAGATTAAATTTAATAAAATTTTCGATACTGCTTTTTTAATAAGCATCATGTATATTCATGTGATGCAAATTGTGGACCAACTCAACCTCCTGTATATGGCTAATGTACAGTGGTGTAGAAAAAAACCTTAATATTACCTCTACCACGTATTTCCCATGAATAGTTATTCGACGGAGTAACGTTACCTACGGTGCGACCTTAGTCTATTAAGTACTACGTGGGACGCACTATAAGTTTCCGGAATGAATATGAAAAAATACTATTAAAGGTACAAAATTAATTTATTGTTTTTCAAAATAATCTCCCTTGGCGTCTATGCACTTTTTCATTCGATCAAACCAGTTTTGAAAACTTTTGTGCCACTCCCCTGTGGTGACCTCTGAAACGTGTTTTTCATACTCCTCGACAGCCTCTTCTGGTGATGAAAATCGTTGACCGCGTAATTGGTTCTTAATTTTTGGGAACAGAAAAAAGTCACAAGGTGCCAGGTCGGGACTGTATGCAGGATGACTCATGAGTTCTACATTTTTCGTCTTCAAAAAGTCGTTTGTCTTTCTGGCCGTGTGAGAACTAGCATTGTCGTGGTGCAGGATGATACGGCGTTTACGGTTATTTTTACGGAGTTCATCAATAACTTCCGGCAAAAAAATGGTCGTGTACCAGTCACTATTTACGGTACGACGATTCTCTAAAGCAACAGTAGCCACGTGTCCAGTTTTATTAAAAAAAGAAGCAATCATCCGCTTAGATGCACTTTTCACGCGCGCCACTTTGGTTGGTTTCGGCTCATCTTGAAAGACCCATACGCTCGATTGCTGCTTTGTTTTGGGATCGTAGCAATAAATCCATGTTTCGTCACCTGTTACTATGTCCCACACCAAATTTGACGCACCTTCGTTGAATCTGGTAAGCATGGCACTGCACCAAGTGACGCGGTCCGTTTTTTGAGCCTCGGTCAAGTTGTGTGGGATCCACCGCGAGCACAGCTTTCTCACACCCAAATGTTTGTGTAGGATTGATTGTATTTGACTCATGCCTATTTCTAAGGATGCGCGAATTTCATGGTAGGTCACATGCCTGTCTGTTTCAATCATACGGCGCACAGCATCGATGTTTTTGTTGGTCACAGCGGTGGACGGCCGACCATCGCGAGATTCGTCACTGAGATTGATACGACCACGCTTGAATTCTGCAAACCAGCTATAAACAGTCGTCTTGCATGGTGCTTCATTGCCAAAAGCTGTTTCAAGCCGAGCGATGCTCTGTTGAGCTGTCAAATTACACTTAAAATCGTAGAAAATCATAGTACGAAAATTTTCCCGAGTTAAATCCATGTTGATGCAGACACACAATTTTTTAAATGGCGCCACAAGGTAAAAACAAAAGACAGTCAGATGAAACAAACTGCATTCTACAGCCAAAGAGTTCTATTTTCAAATGTTGCAATAAATTTTTAAATATTGTTTATGTAAGTGGCCAGTTCCGGAAACTTTTAGTGTTACCTATGTATGATCATCATTATTATAATACGTATACATAACATTTTTAGGAGCATTGTTTTTCTAGCAGTAATTGAGCGAAAACTCTTATTATGTAGTAGCAAAATATTGTAATTTTAAAAAGTTTATCACATATTAAATTAATATCATTGTGGTATAGTAAATCCGGACGTGAGGAGCTCTGAACCAGGATTCGAACTCGGGACACTTGGATAAATCACCAAGTATTTAAAAATATATTATAAACTTCTTTTTATCATAGTTTCGATAAGAATAATGTGTATTCTTCACTACCTGATGCTGTAACAGGTGACGGTAGGGCTAGACTCGTCTTGAATACACTAGCGTCCTCTAGGCGTCAAGAAGCTCACTATTACGTAAGTATCTATACAATGTCATATCGTTGCGGTATGGGATTACAATGCGTAAATTCACAGGTCACGTTGAGAACTGGATAGCTCAGTTGGTAGAGCAATCGCCCGGTAAGAGAGAGGCCCGGGTTCGAATCCAGATTTACTTTTCGGATTTTCTGTACCGCATTGATATTAATTTAATTTGTTATCTCTTTGCGATGGAGAAAAGTGTTTAAAAATATATCAATTTACTTCTATCAGAGTAAGGTAAATTTTCACACAGTTGTACTGTGACAATGGTGGGAATACGCTTCTACAGGAATTTGAATACAGATTAAAAATATCATGTCTGACATTTTCCACACTGCAGGTAAAGCGGTGATCAGTCAATTAGGCATAATGCGACCCACAACCGCGCATCAATAGACTGTCCCCTCTGCGGTATTGATTCAGCTTTGTCTTCATGCTTCAAAAACCATTGCCTTGCTCCTCTATATTAGAGCATTATGATACGGGATTAGTGTAATTTTTTGTCATTTGTGTTTAGATTTTATAATATTGCATATGGATGGCATAAACTATATTATTAAAGCTTTAATATTATTTTAGTGTTGTCAAGCTTACATTTTAGCAAAGTAATAGCTTTTGTTGTTCACACTAAATAACTATTTTGAAATGAAAAACATTTAGTTTTAATAACATTAAAACTAAAATTAAAGCCTTCAGAATAAGTTTTAATGATACTTTGTACGTATCAATAACATCCTCCAACATCGAATGAGACCAATGCACAAACGTGCTCCTATACGAGATAGCCACTAAGCCGCCTAAGCAAATCTTGCTGCATGTTTCCCAGTCTTTTACGATTCTTTGTTAAAACCTAATCTTTTCATGTTGTATTAATATAGTTTCTTACAATTACAAACGAAATATTAATAAAATTAAAAACGTTTATTTCAGAACTAAGTTCTACATTGTATTTTTTGAATTTAAATAAATGTCAATAAAAATAGAATAAAATGTCAGTGATATTAAAATTAAAGATAATAAGAAATTAAATAAACATCCTATAAGTATGACCTTATTTAAAAGTATCGTCGTCCAGTGGTGGCTGATAGGACAACCGCACCTACCCCCTACTGCTTTCAGGATAGCATTATGTGACTGCCATACACTCTATACTATACATGAGGGAAGCCACTTTATTACGCGTGATTGCGCATACTTACTTTATACTTTATTGTACACATAAATATAATTACAATTGAGGTTAGAAATAGGATATAATATCGATACACAGGCGAGCTTATCTCTAAGTAGAGATTTCTTCCAGCAAACCTCTCTGATAAATAAAAAAAATCATAATAAATTAATAAGTAGACATACGTGTACACCAAACTACGCATCACACTATTAAATTAAAATTTTAATACATATATACATATATATATATATATATATATATATCCCTACATATACATAAACAGCATAACTACATTCTATTACATACATGAATCTTTGCATAAACAATAGATATAGATAATAATATACATACATATAGCGTGTACATTATGTACGTACACACTTACATACTATACAAATTCACTTATGGAAGAGAAAGATAGTGCTCTTTTAGTCTTTTTTTAAAAATACCAATTGTTGGACAGTCACGGATGTTTTGGGGAAGTGAGTTCCACAATCTGATAGCCACGACATTAAAGGACTGGCCGAAAGCACATGATTTGTGCACTGGAGTTTTAAGTAGAGAGACAGTACGTGTCCGAACCGGCCTGTCTCTAGAAAAATGCAGTGGTACGAATCGTTCACGAAGACAAGAAGGGGAGCGAGGATTAGTGAGAATACTGAAAAGCTGAGTGAGAATATGGAAATCATAATATAACTCAAACAAGAAAATTTAAACAACACGGCAAATTCATGGTGCTAAGTTACCCATGCAGAATTAAAACTTGAAACCACTGCTCACACAATATCTCCGCCTCACTAAAATTGCCTCAACAAAACATGGCTGGACCGCAGCAGAATCATGTCAAACTAAATCAGTTGCGGACCTCCAAACTATATTTCATGAGAGCCAAGACTAGTTCTGGAATTAAGCTACAATTAAATGCTCGTAAATTCCGAGTTTGGGTCGGGTCACTTCGGGGAGCTCGGTGGCAATTTATCAATTATTTACGGCACTTTGAGTCCGCGAGGGGGCGCTGTCACCTGGTTGGAGCGACGTGTTACTCTACTGGTCGGGAGATTTGTTGAGGAAAATGTTTTCGTATCTATGTACTCGTTTATGAGGCAGAAAGTGTAGTATTTGGTAAATACTATATCTAGTAACCAATGAACTACCTATAGTAACTGTATTTAGTAAACAAGTGTTAAATTTTAGTAGACAAGTGTTATGAAGAGAATAAGGTAAAGTTAATTCCTGCATTGCAACGAAACTAACACAGACGTATAGCTGTAGCTCGTCGATAGGACTCTGGACCCTCAATCTTAGGACCAGAGTTCGAATCCTGGCCGGACGAGCAACCAAGAGTTGGTGAGAATGATTGTGCATAGTATTAGTACATTTATCATGTAAACTTGCATGTCCTAAGAAAATATATGGCCTATGTGCTGCAAAAATTGTCGTTAAAATATGGTCGGTGAGGGTGTAAAACGAGGGTTGTGTTTCCTGTTATAGTTCTAAACACCTCTAACACCTCTCAAGAGTTTTATGTCGTAACGTGTATGTACATAATGCTTTGTAAATGTGTGTGTGTGATGATGATCTAATTTTGATAAATTTTTGGTCATTGAAATTACCTACAGAACACAGCATCCATAAGATAAGAAGATACCAAATACGGGTATCAAAAAAGATCTCCAGAAGTGCCATGAATGTTTCAAAACAGATTAGTTTTGTCGCAAGTCGCAGCTGTATGACCGCTACAAGGAACCTCAACTATTAGATCAAACAATGTACACTTTAAAGAATAAACAAGTAGAAGCGTCACTGTATTGAATTTGAAATTAATGAACAAATTTAGTTTTCCACTTTACACGTAACCTAATAAATCGTACCTATGACATACCAGACTGACGAAAAAAACGTTAAATTCTGTTTGCTACGATGTTACTCGTAGCATATTTTGGCAGCTAATTAATGCCACCGATGTAACTAGTAAACTAAAGGTACAAATTTGGATGCAAAGCTACCTGCAATTTTTCGATCATAGGCACAGTATAGGTAACAACAGTAGTTTAACTAGGCGGTGTCCTTGAAATCGATACCTACGGCCGCTCGGCGCCTAAACACGCCCTAGAGCTGCCAAATGACTGTTATCATATTTGATAATGCTATATTATTATTATAAAAATTGTATTTAAGCATGCACAACATACACTGTAATTTCGTGCCATAATTTACGAAAATGCGCGGGAGCGTCACAGAGACAACGTGCGTGCGTAACTGCGGTGCAACCGAGCAAGACTGTCGTAAACCGAGTTGTACCGAGTTTTGGGGGGGGGGGGGGGGGGGTTCGTTTCGGCCCGTTTGTTTAAATGTTTATTCTCATAAGAACATAATATACATTTGTTCACTTAAAATGAGAAATAAATTTTCTTACGTATTAATTGTTAGTCCTTAAAATATATTTACATAGATTTGCATGCAAGTTGTTCCAAAATACAATGTTTAATTTTGATGTTTGTTAGTACTTAAATATAATATTAATAACAAAATAAATGTGGCTAGCATATTGGTATTATGTAATAGTAATGACATTTTTAAAAATGTAAGCTTTAAGGAGTTTTTTAAATGTATGGAGATTTGTATGGAGATAGAATACTATTTGTTATTTATACTAATTAAAAAAAATGGAAAAATGTAAGGACGACACGCCGCGCGGCCGCCCAACGCAAGCAGGAGCTGCACGCTGACTGGCATCCAAAGTGTATAATATACAGTACTCCTTACAATATAGCCATAGCAAAATATGTTTTAAATAAATATATAATATAATATTACCAGGTTTTTTTATTTATGACCCCTCTCTGTTTTGACACTGTAAGAACTTTAATAACTCGCGTTCTTGGCGATAACAAATTCGCTGGCATATCGGAAGTATATAAATAAAAAACTGGTCAAGTGCAAGTAGGACTCGTGCCCTGAGAGTTCTGTATATACCGTTTAAAACACAATCCTATTCCATGAGCAGTTATAATTTGAAAACTAAGTTGACACATCTATTAAACTCCATGTATCCAAAGGGCCTATATAGATCCGTATAGAAATTTTACTCTCTCCCTAGATGTGTGCTAAAAGACCGGGTGGTTTACCGAATTTCAAGTTTCTAACTCAACTGGAAGTAGCCTATAGGTGTTCATGGTGAGTAAATTTGTATGAAATTGATTACGTAAAAGGAAACAACTTTTTTTTCGTTGAGTTAGAAGCATGATTATTTATCAGCACTGTAATAATAATACTAAGATTGACAACAAAGTGATGGTATAGGGGTTCCCTTTTGTCATTTCGAGGTACGGAATCCTAAAAACAAATCTTTTGTTTTTCCTGGCTACGGTCACTTCCTAAAGCGCCATTTTGCAACAGATCAATTTAATTTGCTTTCAAGGGCAAACAAAGTAAAATCATCACGGTCTATTAGAATAATTATAACAAATTATAAAGAAAATTTAAAAAATAACATCCTTCATTAGAATTTTTGTTTAACCACGACAGTCTTAAGAATCAAATCATAGTAAAACTATCTAGACAAAACGGAAAGATAATATCAAATAATTTTGGCTTCAATCGTTGTTTCTCCAGTCTGTCCTGTCTGCACTATTCTGATCCCGGTTCTCCACGAGTCTGTGGCCAAACTGGCACTGACATAGATCGATGGGTGACCGCAAGAAGCTGGAGCCAGAGGTTTCGAGGGTCCTCGGCTAAGTGACTGATCGTACGGGTGATATTTGTCTTTTGTCTGCAAGACAATGTCGCAAGTGTAAAATCGTACGACAAATTATCGCCCCTGACACTTCAATAAATATTGTTTTTTTTTTATTATTTCATGAAAAAAAAACATTGCTTATTGAATAAACCTTATGCAACTTAACTATTAATACATTAAAAAAACGGGAATTATGTAAAAAGCAACTTATCTCCTAGAAGAATAACTTGCTAATCTTGTCAGATCATGTAACAATGTTGTATGTATGGATTATTTGACATATTTCTTTTACCTGGAAGCAAATTTTTAAAACAAAAAATAAAATTCAATGCCTGTTCAGATTTGCCACAGTTATGGAGTAAAACACCCAAACAAACTATTGAGACCCTCCTCCTTTTTTGAAGTTGGTTAAAGAGATAAAACCGAATAAGTATTGGAAAAACCAGTAAAACACTCAAGTCATATTTTTATTTTTATTTTAGTGTCATTTTTATTTTAAGTCATTGAATTTTATAGGTATAACTTTCCAAACTCATTTTTTTTAACTGGTAAAACGTCAAGAAAATGTTGAAAATAATATTGTTATCACCCACTGCCGCCATCTTCGACAAACGTAGTTATGTGCGCAGAATCAACATTTGCTTAGGGAGGCAAACGGTAAGCAACTTTGAAGAGAACTACTAATCATATTACCCTTATTAATTACCTCCCACGGCGTTGTTCCAATGAAAATGTATGGCGAAACTAAAGTTGTGTTTCAATACAGAGGGATAGAGCTAATTTAGTGTGCATTCTGAAAGTTGTTTGTTGTTTAATTGTAGTGCTATTTCGTTAATAAAGCTTCTGGTTTAATAAGTATAAATGATAATGTTGAAAAAGTTTGTAAAGCGTACATAATCGTACCAAAATGAAGGCTTATGTCAATGCTATTGTAATCTGCTTGAAAGATCACTTTATTTAAAAAAAACAAGATAACAAACTGTGAAAAACCGGTCAAGTGCGAGTAGTTTTATATCATAAGAGAAATGTATGAAATAAAACTGCAAAATTGGTTGGTCAGTAATTTCTCCATCAACAATAAAATTTAATTTAATTCAGTATCTGTTGTTTAAATACAGTGTTTTTTTCATAACTTCCAAATTCCTTACTAGTTTAGAGATAGAAGAAATTAATTTAAAACTAACCTTAAATTCAAAAAATATAAAGTTTAAATTAAAATAATTTTATTTAAAAAACTTAGGCTTAATTTTGGATGGTTTCTGAAACAGCCTATATAAAAATATGCTTCCTTTCAAGCTTTATAGTAATTCAGGTAACCAACCAATCTAATTATTAAATGAAATTAATACTTGTGCTCAAGGAGTAAGAATGCCTTTGCTGAACAGCTAAGTTGGTTGGTCCGTCTAGTCATCGGTGGGTAGTAGATGGGAGTTGTTTTGGTGTTTCATAATGTAAAATTGCGTTTTTTTTTACTATGCGCACCGGTTACTGGATCCTAGTACTTAGATAAACTCTTTGGAGTTTTTTAGTGCTACTACCGCCCAAATTGTACACAAAGTATTATGTCGAAAAAAAAACAACCTACAACCCACTCCACCCACCCATCAGCCTGTTTCGTCCACTGCTGGACATAGGCCTTTCCAGGATTTCGCCAGTTTGATTTATATAAGGCCCGGCAATTGGGGATGGATATACCGCCATCCATCGGTCCCAGGCAATGGTGGGCCGCCTGGTTTTGCCTGAGAGCTGTCCTCTTACTCTCCTCCGAATAACTTCGGGAGGATTTCCGAGTAAGATGGTGGTACGTACCTCCACACTCGAGCCAGCATTAGCTCTACCTACCAACTGCCAACTTTTTTTACTATGCCCTATTTCTTTTATTTTTTCTTTGTACATACTCCGAAGCACCTCTGACACCCCCTTGCGGATTTATGTCGTCACAATGTTTTTTTATAAACGTCGTAGATACACCTGCGGCCGTAGCATTCTCTTAATCGCGAATGGCACATCTCGTGCCGCCGCTTGGCTTGTAGAAGTTATATCGCTTATTTTAACAGATGCACGCGTTAAACGAAGTTGCATGTTATCATGC
This sequence comes from Ypsolopha scabrella, assembly GCA_910592155.1. Lineage (NCBI taxonomy): Eukaryota > Metazoa > Arthropoda > Insecta > Lepidoptera > Ypsolophidae > Ypsolopha > Ypsolopha scabrella. Next base: position 14,760,347 of record OU342961.1, on the reverse strand, counting down.
TACGGGCGCTGGTATAATAAACCAAGCAAATATAGTAACCTCGCCAGTCGGCCGCTGACGGATGAAGCGGAAGCCTTCCGCTCGATCGAGCGTGAAGATACCGCGATAGTGCGCTCCATCACCTCGCTGCACCACTATGGGCCTGGCTAGTGCGTATAGATTGTTGTCTGTGTGAAGGGGTGCGTGGAGTCTACTGGTGCTGCGGGAAACACTGTGTTGACTTATTGATTTCACATATGACAATGCTTTTATTGGAACTGTACCAGAGACACAGATACATATATTTTATAACAATCAGTTTGACCATTAAAAATCAACTAAAACAACATTTTTAAGTAATCTAAATAATATAACCTACGTACGTTTAACTTTCAGCACAGGGCCGGGCTTTTCGTCACCGCTGTCGTTAGAAATTATCATCTCAACTCCAGGAAATGTTCCGAAACACGCTTCGCTCAACACGACCTGAAAGTAACATCAGCTGTCGCAAACAAAACTCCCCAAACGGCTCTCGAATTTAATACTCCCAAAATGAATATTTATAAAGGCGTCAACTGTTAATCTCGTATTGTTACAATTTTCGTGACTGATGACGTCAGAACAATGGAATCTTTAAGGCTTTAGAGGAATTAGCGAACAAAAGGCTTGAGCCTCGACGCGTCGCTGGTGTTTATTTGAAGGATTCTTTGAGAAGATCTGTTCTTAAAAGCGGATGAGTGAGCTTACAGGAGAATCTGTTCTTAACAGTCTTGCGATTTTGTTTGTTTTAAGTCATGAGCCATACAAATAGAGTTGCCGCTTTACCTATATAAAGCTACTAGATCTGGAAAATTTATAAGTTACCGTCTTAACATCCCGGTATAAATATCAACGTGAGATTGATAAATCCGATAATTTCTAAGTTACATTGCAATTAGAAATGAATTATAAAGTACCCATATTGGAATTAGAAGGGAATTATAATCTCGCTAGTGAATTTGCGATTTTACAATCATACAGGTTTTTAGTAAAGTTAAACCACGGACCGCAATCAGGCCATGAACTAATGAGAAACATTTTTATTAATTACGAGCAGTTCGCCCGCGGCTCTAATGGCGTTTTTTCAATCTCTGCCCCGTTTTCAGCTTGGGCGTTACTTTATGAACATCCCTTATAGCCTATTATTATTATTTGTTGACCATACTCACTACGATGAAAATAAAAATAAACACTGTATCAAAATCCGTTAAGTGGTTCTCGAGTTAAAACGAAACATACATACATACAGACAGACACAAAATTTCGAAAAATTGTGGTTATGACCTCAGTATAATACTAAAAACCCATTTCATTTAAAAATACGCAAAAATATTCAACGTAAAGTCAGCAAAAGATAAAGGTATAAAGGCCCATCGCAAACACTTTGATCCTAACACCCACAGGTAAGTGATAAGTATACTTGGTCAATACATACACACATGTATCTTCTATTGATCAAAGATCAAATCACGATCTATCAATCACTCAATCAATCAAGATTAAGATCAATGTGTTTGCGATGGGCCTGTATACCTTTATCTTTTGCTGACTGTACATAGGTACAGACACGACTTTTTTACTACTTTATTATTGATTAGTACAGTACAGTACTAGTACAGTACTACTGTTTCTCTAAATAAATTCGGCCAAGTGCGAGTCGGACTTGCACACAATGGCTTCCGGGTATAGGACCCTAAAAACACTATAGTAAATAACAACCATATAAGTACTTACGTATAAGGTACAAAAATCCAAAGTGAAAAAATGTAGAAGATGATTGAGTATCACTAGTAGACCACTATGTCCACCGAAAACATTTTTATTTGCGTGACCTTTTTTTACTATTCCTTAGGAATTTAGTTAGCTGATCGAACTATTTTGAACTGAGAGCAAAAAAATATTCCATCTAAACAAAAAAAAATCTCTTTAATGTCATCACATCAGTTAACATTCGACGTTTTAATCTTACTCGTAAATCCTCCCGAAGTTATTCGGGGGAGAGTAAGAGGACAGCTCTCAGGCAAAAAAACCAGGCGGCCCACCATTGCCTGGGACCGACGGATGGCGGTATATCCGTCCCCAATTGCCGGGCCTTATATAAAACAGACTGGTGACGGGCAGTGGCGTCACCGGTGCAAGGGTTTCGGCACCGCGCTCAGCAACCCGCCTGCCCAGCGTGTGTGAGTATGGGAATTTCTTCCAGTATGACCGCCAAGAGTGGCGAAATCCTGGAAAGGCCTATGTTCAGCAGTGGACGAAGTAGGCTGATGGATGGATGGATGGAGTTAACGTTACACATGATCTATTAATTTTACTTATTATTGTAGTATCTTATAGATGCCATAGCAACATCAAGGTGACAAAACATTTTAACATGCTAATACAGAAAAACAATTGGGCACCCTCTGATTCAGAAACCCAAATTTTTATTATTTATTGGTTCGTTTTGGAGTATGTCTTACAATCTGACTTTATTTGAAACTTATTAGTTTTACGATAGTGCTGAAACAAATAACGTTGAAAAAAACAACCTTTTCGAAGTTTTTTGTATGAGGACCCCCTTTAAATTTGTTTCTATTATGTGATAGTGGCCATAATAAATTATCACGTATTCTATGAAAATTTCAACTGGCTACCTCTAACGGCTAAAGCTGTTGTAGACACGGACAGACAGACAGCGGAGGCTAATAATAGGGCATCCTTTGGGCTTCTCCTTTTAAATACCTGACTAAGGTAAAGCAAGTCTTCCAAGAGGAAAAACTAGAAATCTGTTGATAAAGTCATAGCTCTTGCCATGCCGTAGCGAGAAGACAATAATACAAATAATAATAATAATACGCGCAATAGTAAAAAGTAAATTTATTTTTATACTTTTACGAAGTAGATACACAAGCATTCAGTTGACGTTTAAAACATCCGGACGGTGATTTTCGCACATGTAACAATTTGCGAAGGCCGAAGGTGGGTGATTTTTACAAGCTCATTATAAAGAAACGTACCAACCTTTTACAATATAAACCTTTTGTCCGTATTCATAAAATGCTTGATGTGTCTTTTTAGGAGTTATAATTAATAGAATTATCATCAGACGGCAAAATGTTGCGAGAATCGCCGTCCAGGCCCTCAATTCTGGCACGTGCGTAAAAATTGCTAAGACAGATTGCGGGTGATTTTAAAAGGGATGATGTGTTGATAATTTTGATTGAAAACTTATAGTGAGCATTCCTTATACCGTATAGTTTTTATTTGATGTGGTTTAGTCACTCTAATTTCCATCGCACGGCATTTATTAAACTTTAAGCAAATATCTAATGACTGATATTTTGAATGCGCAATAATGTCGGAATAGCCGCCTTGGACGGCGATTCTGACACGTGCGACAATTTGCGAAGGCCGAAAGCGGGTGATTTTTACAAGCTCTTTAGGAAGAAACGTATCAAACTTTTAAAATATAAACCTGCATTCGGTTTTTTTTGCTTTACGGGAGTTAAATTTTAGAACACGACAAACAGAGGTGTATGAAAAGCAAAGCGTGTGATTTTTTTGCGAGAATCGCCGTCTTAATCCTCTTAACAACTATGTACTAAAGTTGCACTGTAAAACTTGTACAGAATAGTATAAGTATAATAACCCTAGTAATTTAATAGATTGTAGTGTTTTATATTTAAATGGTTTCATAATCAAAATCCAACATTATTCTCATTCAATATTTTTTAAAGTTAGAGCTACCTTAAGATTTCGATAAAATCCAAAGAAATCTTCGTCACCTGAAGAGATAAGATTAGATCGCACGAAGTTATTTTATTATTTATCCCACTATTTAGTACTATTTCGAATTTGTTTCGTATGGAAACGGCTAGGATAATCATAAATTATATTTTCAAGTTAAATATATAATATTTTAGTTTTACTTCTAATTATAATTGTTTTCACATTCAAAATAATATGTTCTACTGACGTTTCTTAATAACCTCTTAAATTATTGGGTATTTGGTTAAAAGTCATCCAGTAAACAGAAGTGTTCTTTAAAAGCAGTATTTGGACCTAATTCTGACACATTTCTGACACGATGCTAAGAGCTACAGTGGAAAGAGTTATCCTTGCGACATGTTGTTTTAATGTTGTCTAGCGGAGTTAGTCATAACATAAATAAAACAATGTGCGATTATAAATGGACATCGTAAATCAGCAACACTTGCAACTAAGGAGACGTCCCCACTCTGTACGTGATAATTACTAACCAAATCTTAGGTGTGAGTTTAACTATGCCCAAGTTATGCAACTGTTTGTTCTTTGTGAAGTTCCATAGCTCAAGAAAGAAGCAATAAATTGTTTTACTTTCAAAAATTGTGTTTGGGTAGTTTAGCGTTTTAAAATAAATAAAAATTCAAGAACATTCCTTTATTTCATTTATTTATTCATGGGAAAATTAGCAGACAAATAGACACGGTACTCGCTGAACGGTGAAGGAAAACATCGTGAGGAAACCTGTATGCCCTAAAAAGCGTGTAATTATGCCCGAAGTACGGCGATAGGGCTCACCACCCATCACGTTGTTGGGACGTAATAATCGTCGGTTAAACGCGGGTGTACCGGTTGTGGACTGTGCCTAGCATTTCACAGTTTACACTCGGGGACACCTCTGACACCCCCCTGGGACTCATGTCGAGACGATATGTTTTTTTTTCTGCAAAATTGAAAAATAAGTTGCTTACATAGTAAAAAATCAATCATTTTAAGATTTTTAAACTCTCACCAAAACCACATTATTTCATCACATTACAACAAATATAATAACAAAATAACATTACAATAAAAATAAAAATAAATATTTAAATAAAAAACAACTTATCTGGAAATGGAAAACATGTCGTGTCAGCAATAATTAAATGTGCTATTCCTATTAATATAAACATGAACCACATGTTGAGTTTTACTGATGGCATGCAGTGCCAAAGGAATGTTTGCCGACGCACACAGATTGTTTTTTTCTTAAAAATCATCCCCAATGCCCAATGCGCGTCGGAAGCTCTGTAATGTGTGCGTTATACAGATAATCCTACGCCCATTTCTTGCGGATGATGGTAAAAAAACAATCTCTGTGCGCATGCCCCGGCAGCCCAAGCAATGCTCTGAAAGTGTTGTGCGTTGTCACTGGTCATGCGTAGGTGCGTAGGGCTTAAATGTTTTTTTTTATGAAAAAAGAAAAAGAAATGAAATTTATTGCCAAACAAAGAAAAAATAAAAAATACAAGGAATGAGACTAATTTAAATTCTAATAAATTAACAAGGCAGTTCCCAACAAAATTAAGAAATACTAAATTATGTATTTGGTTAATCATATCTCTATGCTAGCACACATTAAAACAAATTTAGTTTGGCAAAATATGGTACGCTCAGCAGTTGCTGTCGGAGATTTTTCAAGAATCCCTACAGCGCTGATTTTAAGGGAGCTTCTTTGTAGTTTGAAAAAAAATAAATTAAATTTTTAATTGAAAATTTGGAGCAGGCGCTCTAATAAAATAATACGTACAATACTTATTAGATAAACAACATGTGTAGAAAGAAGTGCAGTGTGCTCTGAAAAATATTAATTTAACCTGGACCGTGGCAGCAACTAAGCCTGCGTGTTATCATATAGAGCCATTCTACCCTTCGCTCCCTTTAAATCTTTGCATCATTACGTTAATACTATTACTAGGTCTCCTAAATATTTACATATTTCAACTCTTTCGAGGGAAGCACCGTTAAGAGTTATGGTGGTTAAGAAGGGCACTTGCAGGCCTAACATGGCTGCCACTTTAACACCATTTGACAGTAAATATATAAAATTTATTGTCAAATCCTATTTAAAATGGTCTTAAAGTGGCAACCATGTAAGACCAGCTGGTGCTAGATTAAAATTCGATTAAAAACCTTCAGCTAGCATAAGGAAATTTCTATACACATTCGGATTACTAGGCGATTGCTATAGTAACTAAGCTGTCCAGGGAGGCAATTCCGGCGAAACAGTCGAAGCAAGATTTCTAAAACTCGATCATAAAATGTATGGAGTTCAACAAATAAAATGGGTTTTACGATCGAGAAGGCTAATTCGACAGACCGAGATTAGGCCTGCTAGTGATTTCTGGTTCAGAGATTCCCACATCAATTGACTTTTATTCAACGTTTCTATTGTATTTTCTAATTATGTTAATTTTAATAAACATTCACTTTTGTAGTTCTAATGTTACTAGGGTAACAATGAGTTGAAAACGTTCATTTTTATCGTTTTTATCGTGTATGACTCAAGCAAGAGAGTAACTTTTTACCGTGGTTTTAAATCCTAGCCCTTAACGTTTTATTGCTATCTTACAAGTAACTTTATATCGTACATAATTTATACATACTAAATTTTACAAATAATTATGAACTATGACGGCATTAACAATGTTTTCAAATTTAAGGAAAATTTCTTTTTGAATAAGAAAAATCTGTGAATGGGTCGTTTGATAAATACAAGATTTCTGAGCACTTGTAGTTGTATTCTCGAGGAAGTAGTCTCCCCAAGGAAGTAATAGGTTGGTTTGGGCGATAGATAAATTTACTTGAATTTTTACTCGATTGTATCCATTAATATACAAATGAGACGACAAATCATTTTTTAGGCATTAAACTCAGACCCACTGGTATGAGTATACGATTACACTTTGTTTTAAAACAGGAAACTGCGAAAAGAACCTAGCAAATTGGGATGTGAAAATAAACTGCACCCTTATGCAAGAGAGTAGCTGTAACATCGAATAGATAGTGTCAACTCTCCAATATTAACATTAATATTTAACCAATTCGGAAGTGCGTTAAAAGCTATCAGGAGCCATTATGTCCGCTCACGGCCCACCCGTGAATTTGAAACGCACCCCGTGTCCACGCACAAAGCAACCATGAATTCGCAACGCAGCTTGTAAATCGTACACCGATATTGTTTACAAATAATTAATTGTCCGATGCAACTGTGCACGTCGCTATTGGCATTATAAATGCTATGCCATATTGTATTTCGACGAATAAATATCTCTATGACCTGACAACATGGCGCCCAACAACCTAAACTGATATCTAATTCCAATGAACAAAGTTTTAAAAGCCTTGACTCGTTTGCGTAAATCCAGAATATACAGTATCGAACCGGCGTATTTGGTCAGTTTAAAACGGATTAATTTTATTCCTTGCGAAATAGAGAATATATTGGCTTGGATTAGTTAAACGATTGGCTTTGGCGTCAGAGACGTAATCGTCTTAGGACTACTACAGCAATTGCAACCATAAAACCCCGGTATTTAAGTCTAGATTTCGATGTATGGTCTAAGTCACATATGCGATAACAGGATGTTTTAACTAGGGGGTGAGGGGGTCAGGGCCGGTTGCAACGCGTGCCGGTGAATAATGTGTCGCTAACGGCCGATTAACGTCCGATATCGGCGATCAGACGATACTTTTACGATACATAGACCATACACAAAGTCTATACCTTGGGCGCAGTGGACATTTGGAATCAATGGGATACACACATACATAAACTCACGCCTGCCTGACAGATGGGCAGGCATATACTAAAGATTTTATCTGCCACGATCGTCACACACCTCTTTCATATCTTCGAATAAATTTATTTCGTCACTCTACTTTCATTAATCCTCTCTTTATGCCCAAACCACCGAAGCATTCCATTTTCTATTCAAGTCACTACATCTTATTTTAGGAAGATTAAATTAAATTAAATTAAACTAAGGGTGTCCGCGAGTATCATTATTGGCAAAAGTGGTTCAGTGGGCTCGTTAGAATATGTGGTTTCATTTAATGGTAGCAGTATATTTACACCCGGTATAATTGTTTCAATTTAAAATATATTTCGCCTCTTGTGAGAAGTCATCATTGAAAAAATCATTTCTTTTTATATTTCTCTTATTTTTGTTTATTTCAATTAAACTGGTAGACGTCCCGCATTGCTCCTGGGCTTCTATATACCACGACAAAAAATAAAAACATAAAAAACAAAGGGGGATGTATTGGCTAAGCATCACTTAACGAGATTATCTTATTTCAGAAACTGGCCCTAATTTAGTTTATTTTAAAGATATTGAAAAACATGTAAAAAAAAATTTTTGATTTGTTTGATAAAATAATATCTTAGATTTTCAAATTATAGTCTAAATCATTAAGGTATATGTTTTCCCGAAAAGTTTGGCATCAAGGCAAGAGTTCAGAAAAGATCGTTACCAGAAGAAATATATATTTTTGTTCACTTATAATGGAAGACTGAAGAAATTTTATTGATTTTTCATGAATATACAGGATAGATCGCGGTGCTACAATCTAGACTGCGATCTAATGTTTTACTATTATTTCAGCAAAAATTACTATCCATGGTTAATGTACGTTTTATTTTACAATAATTTTACACTTTTTGCGACCTGTATCTATTTAACGTTTTAGAATATATTTTGAAATCCGAGATATCCCGGGAACTCCCGGTCGAGAAATCTTAAATTAAAAAAAAAACAAAAATAGACCCTTGCCGGCAACAAAGTTTAAGGAATTTTAAACCAGATTATTATTCTAAGACCAGGGGGGCAATTCCGAAGACACATTCGAAGTGAGATTTCTAAAACTCAAGCTAAAAATGTATGGAGTTTGACAGATGTAACGGATTTTTACGATCGAAAGGCCTAATTCGACACTATGATAAAAATAAATTTCTATATTTTAAACTCTTGGTGATTTATCCATCGCAGGGAGATAACAAATTAAATTGTTACCATTGCGGTATAGAAAATCAGAAAAGTAAACCTGGACGTGAGGAGCTCTGAACCGGGATTCGAACCCGGGACCAGTTCAGAGCTCCTCACATCCAGATTTACTTTTCTGATTTTCTATATACCGCAAAGATATAAATTTAATTTCCTAATTCGACAGACTGAGAATAGAGCCCTACAGATCTTTAGAATATTGTTTCGATAGAAAGAGGATGGCTTACGGTCTCGCCAAAGACTCCGTACACTGCAAGACCTAACAAGAGGGCTAAATTACAGTTTGGATCGAAACCGTGATTCGGATTTCGTATGCAAAGAGCTTCAAAAAACTTTTTTGGTTGGGAACACGAACACGGCCTTTCTAATCAGAGTTTCAGAATAATATTTTGTCGTAAATAATGGAACGTTGTATTCCAAATGATTACAAAAAAGAAATACTTTCACGCTAGATTTTCAAATCTAAGCTTCTACAGTTTTGATGGGAAAAAAATAGTTCAATTCATTCTGAACTAGCTTTTGTCCGCGGCTTCGTCCGCGTTAATTTAGTTATTGGGTAGTATTACTAATGACTATGTCCCTAGCGAACTGTCTATCCCCAAAAAACAAACTAAAGCCCATGTCCAAGTGAAGAATCTTACCAATACAACCATTATAAAGATTACCTGCGTTAATTTAATTAATAGCTTTGTCCCTAGTTAACCGCCCGTGCCCCGGGAACAAACTATAGCTTTAATTCCAAAGAAGATCTAACCAAAAATTAATAATAATGTAATGAAAAAAATTCAAAATTGGTTCCATTGTTCCTAATGACTATGTCTCTAGGGAACTGCCCATCCCCAGGGAAAAAACTATAGCATATGTTCAATTGTAGAGTGTAAACATTACAACGGCGAAAAAAAAATTAAGTCGGTTCAGTAGTTCGAGAGATAACCCGTGAGAACTTAATTAATAACTTTGTCCCTAGGGAACTGCTCGTACCCAGGGATCAAACTATAGTCTTTATCAAAGTGAAGATCTAACCATTACAACAGTGAAATATTTTTTTAATCGTGCCCTAAAAACTACTCTCAGCTGCGTTAAAATTAATTTTGTACGCCTGATAGCAGAACATAATGGCACTTGTAAATATTTGATATACTTTTTCACCTATGTTTCCCCAAAATAAAGAATTATTAATTACAAACAATATAATGAAATAAATGTATATAAACTTTTATAGCTTGTTTTTTTGTTTTTTATTAAATTATTGTAATTACATACATAAGTACACAAAACAAAAAAATATATATTTCAAGGTATATTTCGGGCCCCACTGGGTCCGGCATCAGTTGATATAATAATATAATATTATATTAATTGTTTTTTTTTCTTTTGTGTACCTATATAGTTTTTGGGTAGTCCTATCGAATCTGTAAATATATTCGGAGCAATAAATTGAATGCCTCTTATACGACGATGACCAAGTTCTCCTTGCTTCATCGGTGGATGAGCTGAAAAAGATGTTATCCATAATTAATGATGCCTTTAAACGAAAAAGAATGAAAATGAATGCAGGAAAAACAAAAGTGATAGTGCTAGAGAGGGATGAAGCGGTGACTGAATGTAAGGTTACGATTGAAGACGAGGAAGTAGAAAGGGATGTAACGGAGCTCCGCTTCCGCATCCGAAAGTGCGGAATTTCCACATAAAATCGTAACTCCGCCTTCGCATCCGCCTGCGCAACTTCTAAAACGGAGGCTTAGCGGAGTTTTGTTTGTGTGAAATAACGCGTGACGAAAAAACAACGCAATAGCAAGTTTGAACTTGCGCAGAAAGGGCAGGGGGAAAATGTTGTAGGGCGACGGTGGGCCCTTCAACACAAATAATTTGTATTTTTTGATCAGAGCGTAAAGACAAAGTAGTTGTATATTTTTACTGTTGATTTTATAAAATGAAAATTATGGGCTTGCTCTCGACCATTACCGCGCCTAGTAAAAAGCGTCGATAAGACCTAAGGTGGAGTGCGCTCACCCAGAAAGCAGGAGAGTGAGGCTGGTGATCAATCAGATCTTCCGCAAAATCCACACAAAACAAACACAAACATACAGCAATTTTTTTCTCTCCTGGCACAACATCTCATGACGTCATACATACCAGAACATGATTGTTGATTCTATAAAAATAAGTTTTTTTTTTACATTTTTGTATAGGATGGTTTATTTAAGTTTTTCGGTTTTAGTAGAAATAAAAATTCGAAAATATAATATGTTTTCTTAAAATTTTCGTCACATCCGCCTCCGCGGAGTTCAAGTTGCAAACCTCCGCCTCCGCATCCGCCTCCGTTAACTGACCTCCGTAAGATCCCTAAGTGAAACAGGTTAAAGAATTTATCTATCTGGGTTGTCTATATTCACGCGATGGAAAATGTGACGGTGACATTGAAAGAAGAGTGAATGCGGGAAACAAAGTGAACGGAGCCCTACACCCCTTTATGGGCATCCAAAGTGTAACTGCAAAGGCACGATTGGCGGTTCATAGTGGAGTGTAGGCTTCTACGCTTATGTATGGTAGTGAATGTTGGGTTTGGCAAGATGAGCATCGGAGTAGAGTGAATGCAGTGGAAATGCGTCCCTTACGGAGTATGTGTAGTTTGTCATTGAATGACAGAGTGAAAAATATCGACATAATCGTTGGGGCCTGAAAGAAGATGTAGAGATTAGAATACAAAAAGGAATGGTTCGGTGGTTTGGACATATACAGAGGATGAATGAAAGTAGAGTGACGAATGAAATTTATGCTGCACAAGTGGGAGGTAAAGCTCGACCGGGCCGCCCTGGAAGGACGTATGCTGACCAAATAGGTGACATACTGAAAAAAGGCAAAGTAAAACGTACCCGGAATAGAAGAGCTTGTATGACTAGATTGATGGATGTAGAAGAAGCAAAAGAGGTGTGTCAGGATCGTAGCAGATGGAAATCTCTAGTCTCTGTCTACCCTTCCGGGAGACAGGCGTGAGTATATATATATATATATATATATATGTATGTAAATTTTATAGTACGTATTTTGCTTTGACTTTTGGTTCTCATGAAAATAATTTCATGTCTGATCTTATACATAGGTAACACTAAAAGTTTCCGGAACTGGCCACTTACATAAACAATATTTATAAATTTATTGCAACATTTGAAAATAGAACTCTTTGGCTGTAGAATGCAGTTTGTTTCATCTGACTGTCTTTTGTTTTTACCTTGTGGCGCCATTTAAAAAATTGTGTGTCTGCATCAACATGGATTTAACTCGGGAAAATTTTCGTAGTATGATTTTCTACGATTTTAAGTGTAATTTGACAGCTCAACAGAGCATCGCTCGGCTTGAAACAGCTTTTGGCAATGAAGCACCATGCAAGACGACTGTTTATAGCTGGTTTGCAGAATTCAAGCGTGGTCGTATCAATCTCAATGACGAATCTCGCGATGGTCGGCCGTCCACCGCTGTGACCAACAAAAACATCGATGCTGTGCGCCGTATGATTGAAACAGACAGGCATGTGACCTACCATGAAATTCGCGCATCCTTAGAAATAGGCATGAGTTAAATACAATCAATCCTACACAACCATTTGGGTGTGAGAAAGCTGTGCTCGCGGTGGATCCCACACAACTTGACCGAGGCTCAAAAAACGGACCGCGTCACTTGGTGCAGTGCCATGCTTACCAGATTCAACGAAGGTGCGTCAAATTTGGTGTGGGACATAGTAACAGGTGACGAAACATGGATTTATTGCTACGATCCCAAAACAAAGCAGCAATCGAGCGTATGGGTCTTTCAAGATGAGCCGAAACCAACCAAAGTGGCGCGCGTGAAAAGTGCATCTAAGCGGATGATGGCTTCTTTTTTTAATAAAACTGGACACGTGGCTACTGTTGCTTTAGAGAATCGTCGTACCGTGAATAGTGACTGGTACACGACCATTTGTTTGCCGGAAGTTATTGACGAACTCCGTAAAAATAACCGTAAACGCCGTATCATCCTGCACTACGACAATGCTAGTTCTCACACGGCCAGACAGACAAACGACTTTTTGAAGACGAAAAATGTAGAACTCATGAGTCATCCTGCATACAGTCCCGACATGGCACCTTGTGACTTTTTTCTGTTCCCAAAAATTAAGAACCAATTACGCGGTCAACGATTTTCATCACCAGAAGAGGCTGTCGAGGAGTATGAAAAACACGTTTCAGAGGTCACCACAGGGGAGTGGCACAAAAGTTTTCAAAACTGGTTTGATCAAATGAAAAACTGCATAGACGCCAAGGGAGATTATTTTGAAAAACAATAAATTAATTTTGTACCTTTAATAGTATTTTTTCATATTCATTCCGGAAACTTATAGTGCTTCCCACGTATCTACCTATACTATATCCCTAGCGAACTGCCCGTCCCCAGGGAAAAAACTAAAGTGGATGTCTAATTTAAGAGTCTAACCAATACAACAAATAATGAATTTTCAAATTCGTTTGAGTAGTTCCAGAGATTTCCCGCTTCAATTTAATTAATGGCTTAAAATAATTATAATAATTATAACTATAGCTAATTTATTCAACAGGCCGTGCCCAAATAAGAAAACTTAAACATTACAATGCAGGAAATCGTTTTCAAAATCGGTTTAATAGTTCCAGAGATTACTCGAATGACTTAAATAATAGCTTTTTCCTTGAGAACTACCCATCCCCTCAGGGCCTAGCTCAGCAGATCATATCGAGCTTTAACCACTCAATACAGAATGTCTATCCCTCTCTCTCGAGAGAGAGCACTGTATCACGTGCTAACGAGCTTGATATGGTTTGCTATGCTAGACTAGCAGGACATAAACTATAACCTATAGCACTCAGAGATAACGTAGCTTCTTAATTGTAAAAGAATTTTCAGAATCGGAGTAGTAGTTCCCAAGATTACCCCTTACATCCAAACTCACAATCTCACAAACGTCAATTTATGCCCTCTTTATAATTTTGGTGTAGGTGATATATAATGCACACATATCACAAAACCCTAGGATTAAAGTGAAATGCCAAACTGTAAATCAATGAAGCTTGTCTAGTCAGGTTAATCAAATGTTACCACTATTGGGCTTAGGTGTATGCAGTGGGTACAGTCAACGATGAAATTGCTAACAATTGATTGATCATTGTATTTACAATTAAAAAAAGGAATGTTTGTTATGTTTTTATTTCCTTACAAATGAATTTTTGTGATTTTCACCCGACATCTATGTGCTGTTGCATTTACTATCCGTAGTAGAAGATCTGTTCAACGGCGTATTGGTACAGATACTTGCTTTTTTCCCAAATTTATTCGTAATTGTAATTTAAAATAACCGGTCTAGTGCGAGTCAGACTCGCATATTTAGGGTTCCGTAGTTCGACCGTTTTGGAAACGGTCAGCAAGAAGGTATTTAAAAACCTGTCCATAACTGTTTATAATAACTAAAAATAGAATTGATTGTACCACAAAAGAGAGACTCAAATATTTTTATACCGTACTCGAAATAAAAGTCGTGGAATAAAAATTTAATTTTGTCATTTTGCTATCGTGAATTTCTCACCCGCTATATTTTTCCTGTAATATTTACGTAATCCCAAATTACCATGATTTTGTTCATATTTTTCGGTCTACCAGTTTCGGAAATAAGGGGGGGGGACATACATATTTTTGGGATATTTCAAAGATTTCTCGAAATTGGTGGGAGTAAATAAAGTAAAATTCATACATTTTTACAATCAGCTCTTTAATATCTATACTTTGATACCCATATTGTATATTTAAGATTTTATTTTTTATTTTTCTCACTTTTGTTAAAAAGTTTAAATTTTAAAAAAGATAATTTCAAATTCAAATTAGGTAAAATGTGTGATTTTCATTTGTTTTTCTTACTGTTAAGATGAATGAACCTAATGAAGAAATTCGATACATTTTAAAATTTTACTACAAAAAAGGCAAAAATGCAAAGCAAGCCGCGAAAAAAATTTGTGATGTTTATGGACCTAGTGCAGTGTCTGTGAGAGTAGCACAAATTTGATTTAAGCGTTTTCAATTCGTAAATTTTGATGTCAAAGATGCACCTCGCTCTGGGCGCCCTGTTACGGATAAAATGGATGCTGTAGGCGACGTAATTAATTTTTTATGTATTTAATATCTACCTTGTTGTAATTTACAGTCCACTTTTAATATTAAGCATTTTTAGATATTAAATATTTTGTACCTGTGCTGCCATCTGTTGTCAATAAAGTAGGGATCGACGCGCATCATTTCGGTCAATCAGTCATTTTTATTTTCATTCAATTCAATGAGCGAGTCTCCAACGCGAAAACCGACTGCGCACCGATTCCTTTATTTCATAAAATCGAAAATTGTGGTTTTATTTCTTTCATCGTCTACAAATTGCTGGTCTTCGAGCCGAATCTTTGTGCCAATGTTTAAAACACCGCCACATAGCATTCGAACAAGAAAACAGTTGGAGAAGGAATTAATGATGGAGAAATCGCGCAGCGACCATGGCGTCGTTGGTGACTCGAACGTTCTGGAAAGTGATGCCAAAAGCACAAAATCTGCTCCATCACACAACAAGGACCTCATAAAAGAAGAGGCTATGAAGTCTAAATCAAATATTTTGCTTCCGGACCAACAAGAGAACAAAGAAACGTCCGTGATCTCATCAAGGGCGAAAAGGTCACACGTGTCACGGCGCTCAAACACGTCATCGATGGCTTTGCAAAAAGAACTGGAGCTTGCAGCTGCCGAAGCAAAGGCAAAAATACAAATGGAGCTCATTGACAAGCGTCTAGAGGTAGATATGGCACGTCTCCAGACGCCGAAAGCGGATACTGACCGCAGCAGTAAGTGCACAATGAAGGATCGCCGAATTTCCGACGTCGACAAGTGGCTGGAGCACAGCATGGAGCACCTACAGCGTCCACCAAAGGTACTACACGGGACGCTGCCACCGGCTCCAACGGTTCCCGCCCTTGCCACGACCACGCATAGTATGGATCCTCTAGACAGCATCAAGGTACTAGCGCACGAACTAAAGAATATAATGGGCAACTCATCACAACGTGATGATCGATTCATCACTCGCCTCGCCACGCCACGGGATTTGATATGTTTCGACGGTGACTGTATCGAGTGGTTGCACTTCAGGAATGCCTATTGTGAATCAACTCGTGTGTGTCAGTTTAGTGACAGTGAAAACTTATGGAGGTTACGTAAAGCGTTGAAGCGTTGAAAGGTGACGCCTTTTTAGCTGTGACAGACCTACTTATCGGGAACACTTCACCAGCAGATGTTATGGCAGCTCTGGAACTCAGGTTTGGCCAATCCGATAATATTGTTCAAAAGATTTCAAATCAATTGAAAAACTTACCTGCACTACCTGCATCCTACCAACAAGATATCATCAGTTTTTCTGTAAAAATAAGTAATTCCGTAGCTACAATCAGAGCACTCAACAAAAATGAGTATCTAAGCAGTCCAGAGTTAGCTACGTCAGTATTATCTAAGCTACCTAATACTCTGATCGGTAAATGGACGGATTATGCTTTTCAGCGAATGAGCACAGGTCAAACAAAACTAGAATTGTTAGCCACATTTCTCAAAGATGAGTCGAATAAACTGTCTGTTGTTGGTTTTTCTCTGCCACAGGAAACCAAAAAACCTGAAATTCGACGGCAAGAACTTCGAAGTCAGGTGTCCCGAAACCCTGAACCTCGAAATGGTATTTTTACGACCGGTTTGGTGAAGTTATGCAAATTTTGTAAGAAGGCAGATCATCCCCTCCCCGAATGCAAAATGTTCAAAAGAGCAATGCGTAAAGACAAATGGCGATTTGTAAAAGGACAAGGTTTATGTTATTGCTGCCTAATAAATCGCCACGACAGGAGTACATGCCCTGAGCCGGTATGTGACATAGAAAACTGTGGATACGCACACCATCGCTTATTACACTTCAAAAAGTCATCGAGCGAGGCCGCTGAAGTCAACACAAGTCAAGGTCATCGAGAAAACCCGCAGTCTTCGCCGAGCGCCACTGTGGCACACATCGGGTCAAACAGTGACGCCGTATCATCATCCCCGTCCGGTGACGTCATGCTGAAGGTTGTACCTGTTAAGCTACGGGGACCCAACGGTATTGTGCATTCGTATGCACTCCTCGATGACGCCGCTTCAGTGTCAGTTATTGATGTGGACATAGCAAACGAACTAGGACTAAAGTGCGAGCAAACCGGTTCAATGAAATTCGTAGATGCGTTCGGATTAGAAATGCAACAATGTGCCGCTAAAGTGTCTCTCGAAATATGTGGTGAAAATAGTGTAAATTCTTATCATAACATTATGATGCGTAAAGTTAATTTGAAATTGCCTGTACAAGATTTATCGATTGTCCATAATTTACAATGTGAGCACTTATTAGATGTTAAAAAATATGCCTGTAAAGAACGTGTTATTCCAAAGTTGTTAATCGGTGAGGATAATTACTTTCTAATGGCCCCCCTCGAGTTAAAACAGGGCCGTAAGAATGATCCATATGCGATATTGGGATGGACCATTCATGGGTATTGTGGTCGCACTCACTACAACGGTAACAACAACGAAAACGTAAGTACATCTTGCAATATAAATCACATCGCTCACTCTGATAACTTTTTGTACTCAGATGGTTCCGAAGAATTAGGTCAACTCAATGATCTGATAACAAAATCATTTGCTTTAGAGTCTATAGGAATTTCAACCTTACGCCGAGAAAATACAGCTCATATTCGAGCGACCGACATCCTTGATAGTACATCGAGGCAAGCTGGGAATCAATGGGAAGTTGGGTTACCTTTTAAAAAAGATAACTTCGCTATGCACTCTGACTATTCATACGAATAAGCGAATTCTCGGCTACAATCATTGTTTCGAAAATTTCAGAAAGACCACGACTACGTTGCAAGGTACAATCGGGAGATGGGTAAGCTGTTTGAAGCTGGGTACGCACGGGTACTTGCTGACGAGGAGCGCGCGGACCACATCTGGTATCTGCCACATTTTGGAATCCAGAATCCGAATAAACCAGGAAAGTTAAGGATTATTTGGGACGCGGCCGGCAAAGTTAAAGGTACCTGCTTAAACGATTACTTACTAACGGGTCCTGATTTATATAATTCATTATTCGGAATAATGTTGCGATTCCGAGAACAATGCATCGTTATCATCGGAGACATAAAAGATATGTTTTTACGTATTAAAATACGTCGAGAAGATCAACATGTACTTAGATTTTTATGGCTCAATTGGCAAGCGAACCCAGATGGCTGTAATGTAACGGTAACTAAGCCAATGGTTTGTGTAATGCAAAGTTTAATTTTTGGTGCAACCTGTTCTCCTTTTATAGCAGAATAAGAATGCATTGAAGTTTGAGGATTTGTATCCAGATGCTGTTCAGGTAATTCTTAAAAATCATTACATGGATGATTGTTTACATTCGTGTGATAGCACTGAAAGTGCAATAAAACTTGTTCATGATATCACGCTAGTTCATAGGAGCGGTGGTTTTGAGATGGGTCGATGGGCAAGTAATAGCAAACCGGTT
Organism: Ypsolopha scabrella; assembly: GCA_910592155.1. NCBI lineage: Eukaryota > Metazoa > Arthropoda > Insecta > Lepidoptera > Ypsolophidae > Ypsolopha > Ypsolopha scabrella. The sequence goes on along the minus strand of OU342961.1, from coordinate 14,741,924 downwards.
TTAGACAGCCTACCGACTGAAGCGCTCGCTCAGTCTGCTATACAGTTCAAACATGGAGCTACGAACACGACTGAGCGCACTCTGGGATTGATATGGCATCCGGCAGATGATTCATTTGGTTTTCAGCTTTCTTTAAACCGAGTGCCACAGTCAATTTTAGATGGTACAGAACCACCACCGACAAAGGCAAAAATGTTTAGTATTATCATGTCAATATATGACATACATGGATTTTTGTCACCGTTTCTAATAAGAAGTAAAATTCTACTTCAGGATGTGCATCGCAGCGGCGTCGACTGGAACTGCCACATCCAACCGGAACAACATGCATCGTGGGTGAGGTGGCTCAACGATCTGCGACAACTGGAGGCGTTACGTATACCGAGGTGGTATCACAACGCAGGTACGTGGACACAATGTTATAACGCGCCGCCCAACTCAACTGATAACGATGCAATCGTAGATACGCAACTGCATGTTTTTTGTGATAGTTCGCTAAAAGCGTACGCGACGGTCATATTTTGGCGCTTCACACGTGCGGATGGCAAGGTGCTTGTTTCCTTTGCTGCTAGCAAAGCTAGAGTAACACCTCTACGACCCATGTCTGTACCCAGGTTGGAACTACAAGGAGCACTAGTAGCCGCGCGCCTGGCTCGTACAGTAGAAACAGAACAAACAGGTTTAAAGTCAAGTAAACGTTATTTTTGGACAGACTCCAGTACCGTATTGCAGTGGATTCGAAGCGATCCTCGGACCTTCAAATCTTATGTTGCTGAGCGGCTTGGTGAATTAGACGAGCTAACAAAGATGTCAGAATGGCGACACGTCCCCTCTAAGCTGAATGTAGCTGATGTAGCCACTAAAGAGGACGCACTGCCACTTAAATTTAGTGACGTATGGTTTCAGGGACCCGATTTTCTTAGAAAGCCTGAGGAGGATTGGCCCAAAGACTTGAAGTCTCCAAAGAAGGCAGATGAGACAGCATGTGAAGATAGAAGCATCAACTTGGTGACGTCACGCGATATTTGTCTACCCAACGAAGCCAACGTCTCTTCATGGATGACTCTTCTACGTTGTATGGCGAGGATTTTGTTTTTGTTTATAAAAAAACAAGGTAAGAAGAGTCACATTGACGTTGAGCTGATGAAGGAGGCAGAGGAACATCTTATGAGAAAATGTCAAAATGACACATTTGCTGAAGAGATTCTATGTTTAAACCAAAACAAGGCTATATCATCCAACAGCCGTATCAAGAAATTAACGCCTTATCTTGACGAAAAGGGAATACTTCGAGTGGGAGGACGAATTGATAAGACTGTAGGGATCAACACCGCTTCAATGAGACCTCTCATACTAGACGGATGACACAGAATTACGCGTCTACTCGTTGAATATCACCACCGACGTGCCTTACATGGAGCCCACGAACTAGTCGTCAATGAGCTGAGACTGCAATACTGGATAGTGCAGCTCCGCCCTACTGTGCGAGCAGTAGGAGCGAGATGCTTATTCTGCCAGTATCGCCGCGTCATGCCGAAGCCACAGCGTATGGCTGATCTTCCAGCTGCACGTCTGCAACATGGTCGGCGCCCCTTCAGTTTTTCGGGCTTAGATTATTTTGGTCCTATGGAAATTACCGTGGGACGTAAAAGACAGAAAGTGTATGGCGTTTTATTTACTTGTCTCACCGTACGTGCGATCCACATAGAGCTGACAGACAGCCTCACTACTGATGGGACGATCATGGCGTTAAGAAGAATGGCTGCACAAAGAGGTTGTCCTGTAGTAATATATTCTGATAACGGAACGTGTCTAAGAGGTGCTGATGCAGAATTAAAGCGCAGTCTTGCAGAGTTGAATACAAACAAGCTACGTGATGATGGCTTAGCAAGAGGCATTGAATGGAGGTTTCATCCCCTGGGAGCACCGGAAATGGCAGGAGCTTGCGAGCGAATGGTGCGTTCTGTTAAGACTACACTGAAAGTGGCTTTAACATCACGCGCTCCACAGCTGGAAACTCTCTCCACTTTGATGACGGAAGTGGAAGCTCTCGTAAACAGTCGTCCTATCACGCACGTATCGTCTGACCCTAGCTATCCTGAAGCATTAACACCTAATCATTTTTTGATAGGTACATCTTCAAATGGACCACAATTCGGTAGGTATGATGAAGTTGACCTCTGCCTTAGGAAACGTTGGCGTATAGCACAGAGATTGGCAGACATGTTCTGGGGACGGTGGGTCCGAGAATATCTGCCAACCTTGCTGCCAAGACAGAAGTGGACCTCTGAGCGGAGAGCGTTACAGGTGGGTGATTATGTAATATTAGTTGATTCCAAAATAGATCGTGGTTGTTGGAGACACGGTGTAGTGAGTGCGACACACGCGGGACAAGATGGGCGCGTTCGTATTGTCGACGTCCGCACACGCACGGGGGTGCTAAGACGTCCTGTAATACGCGTCGCTCTACTTTCACCGACGGATTTTAGTGCTGACCTTCAAGTTTAGTTTTTTTTAGTGTAGTCAGCACTAAGGGGGCGGCATTGTAGGCGACGTAATTAATTGTTTATGTATTTAATATCTACCTTGTTGTAATTTACAGTCCACTTTTAATATTAAGCATTTTTAGATATTAAATATTTTGTACCTGTGCTGCCATCTGTTGTCAATAAAGTAGGGATTGACGCGCATCATTTCGGTCAATCAGTCATTTTTATTTTCATTCAATTCAATGAGCGAGTCTCCAACGCGAAAACCGACTGCGCACCGATTCCTTTATTTTATAAAATCGAAAATTGTGGTTTTATTTCTTTCATCGTCTACAGATGCCATTTTTGAAAAAGTGGAGCAAGACGGCATATCAGTATTTAAGATGTAGCTGAAGAACTGGGGATTGACCACAAAACAGTTTTGGCGCATTTGAAAAAAGCTGGGTACACAAAATAGCTAGATATTTGGGTGCCTCATGAGCTCTCTGAAAGAAACTTAATGAACCGTGTACTCATTTGTGATTCTTTATTACGACTTAATGAAACCGAACCATTTTTGAAAAACCTGATAACTGGTGATGAAAAGTGGATCACGTACGACAAGAACGTGCAAAAAAGGTCGTGGTCAAAGGCTGGTCAAGCTTCACAGACTCTGGCGAAACCCGGGTTATCTCGCAACATGGTAATGCTGTGTGTATGGTGTGATTGGAAGGACATTATTCATTATGAGCTGTTACCGCCAGGCAGGACCATCGATTCTGAACTCTACTGTGAACAACTGATGAGATTAAAGCAAGAAGTTGAGAGAAAGCGGCCGGAATTAGTCAACAGAAGGGGTGTGGTTTTTCATCATGATAACGCTAGACCTCAAACATCTTTAGCCACTCAGCAAAAATTAAGAGAGTTTGGCTGGGACGTATTAATGCATCCGCCGTATAGTCCTGACCTTGCACCTTCAGATTTCCAATTGTTTCGGTCTCTTCAGAATTCTTTAGGCAGTGTCAGGTTAACATCACGAGAGGACTGCCAAAACCACTTGTCGCGGTTTTTTGATCAGAAGCCCCAGAATTTCTATAGCATTGGGATCATGTCCCTGCCTACAAGATGGCAGAAAGTTATCGAACAAAATGGCACCTAAATACTTTAGACCAGGGTACAAGCCTTTAAAAATAATAAAAAGTGAAAAAAAATAATAGTAGGATGAAACCCATTTCAAAAGGAGGGAAATATTATAAAAATGAAAGGAAAAATAATTTACGGGCGATCTGAGGTCGGGAAGGGGATGGGGGTGAGTTTTTAAGGGTAAAAAACGGTTTTTCTCGATTTCTGGCAAAACTAAAAGTCCTATCGAAAAAAGTTAAATAGCAAAATTGTAGGTAATAAAAAGATCTAAAAATTTTGTATTCACACTTTTTTCACATTACCTCAAAATTTATGTGAAAAATCCAAAAAACGAAGTTTTTGGTTTTTTATTTTTATCTTTTACACAATTTTTTTTTTCTAACGAAATTTGGTGAAAACTTACCTTTTTATGTCCCAAATACGCTGTAATTTATTTGATTAAAAATATTTATTTTTTCACCTTATTTTGAATTAATATCGAAAAAACACCCTAATTTTCAATCGAAAATTCACCCGTCAAAATATCAACATTTTTCAAAAAATTGCTATGGTTTCTGTTCGTTGAAATCTCTACTTTCCGATGGTGAAAAAAAACAAATATGTTACCATAGTAAATCTTCTCAGAAAATGCAAAAAAAAAAAAAAAACTCGAATTCGAAAGCTTTTTTTTAATTATTATAAATAATTTTGAGCCATTTATTACAATTTACACTTTAATTACTCGAAAAACGTTAGATTACATGTGACATTGATAACAAAAAAATTGCAAATAAAAATATACTACTATAATTAACAAACAAATAAGTTAATAAAATTAATATTTAATAAGACATCTACAATATTTGGAGAAAGTTGTCGAATCTTCTTTAAATTAAATGCGTAGATGCCTATTTATAACTATTTTAAGATAAATTATATATACCTGAGTAGATATACCTGAGTGACCTACTAAAAATTGTAGCCCATCAAAAGGTATTTCGTGGAGAAGTGGGGAAGGGGCTAGGCGGGTCTGGGTCTTACTACATACATACCTACTATTATATTCTATATATTTCGTAGCAGCTGTTACAACCGTTAGCCTAACCAGTATTCGAAATACAGTACAGTATACAACATCGTTTATAAAAATACACGTGCACGCTGAGTTTCTTGAAGATAATTGTGACAAGTTAACTTAAAAAAACAAAAAAACTTTTCGATTCTGCATAGGAATAAATAAATACTATATCTACATGTAATTAGAAGTAGTCGATAACTTCGACCTTAGTGTAGATATCTAAAGCTGCGCCCAATAACGACTTCGGATTTATATATTGTTTGAACATCGTGACTTGATATTAACAATTCCCCGCAAGTACGGTGTCTAGTACTCGGCGGTACATAATTAGATAATTTCTATTATTTATATGCGATAGTGGGTGTATTTTTATCTGTATCAATCAACTCAAAGATAAAAATCGTAATATTTTCTTTAAAAAATAGTATGCTTAACGTAGGTAACATAACCTAAAGATTGAAATTAAATGATATTTTAGTACAAGATAAAAAAATAATAATCTCCTTAATTTTGCACAAACAAATTTAGTTAATCCCATGAAAAAAAAATATATTTCAAAATACATAAAAAATATATTAAAAATCTATAAAAAATATATAAAATATATATCGTATATTTATATTTTATATGTATATTTTTAATAACAAACTTTTGGCCGATTTCCATATATATAACCTACGAGGAAGTTAATGATTCAGAAGAAATTGTGGAAGAAGAACCAACGTAGTCTGGAAATAATGTTGGAGAGGAAGAAGATGATAGTCATGAATATTTCGAAGATCTACTAGAATCGGAGATGTTTGACGAATCTAACGATGAAGAAATGCCATCAAAAAGACAAAAACTAATAGATAAGTGATTAGAATTGAAGATAAGGTATTTATAAATGATAAGATTAATGTGTTTAAAAATATTGTAATGAATAACGTAATCAGAATAAAGCATCTACATTTAATAGTACGATTTACATTTATATTTATATATAATGAGATTTTCTATGACATAAATGTAATTAGCATTAAATAAATCAACTTTTTAATTGAAACAAATTGCAGCAATCACATTTTTTAGATGAAATTATTTATAATAATTAAAAAAAGCTTTCGAATTCGAGTTTTTTTTTATTTTTTGCATTTTCTGAGAAGATTTACTACAGTAACATATATAGTTTTTTTTCACCATCAAAAAGTAGAGATTTCAACGAACAGAAACCATACCAACTTTTTGAAAAAAGCTGATATTTTGACGGGTGAATTTTCGATTGAAAATTAGGGTGTTTTTTCAATATTAATTCAAAATAAGGTGAAAAAATAAATATTTTTAATCAAATAAATTACAGCGTATTTGGGACATAAAAAGGTAAGTTTTCACCAAATTTCGTTAAAAAAAATTTTTTTTTGTAAAAGATAAAAATAAAAAACCAAAAACTTGCTTTTTTTGGATTTTTCACATAAATTTTGAGGTTATGTGAAAAAAGTGTAAATACAAAAGTTTTAGATCTTTTTATTACCTACAACTTTGCCGTTTAACTTTTTTCGATAGGACTTTTAGTTTTGCTGGAAATCGAGAAAAACCGTTTTTTACCCTTAAAAACTCACCCCCATCCCCTTCCCGACCTCAGATCGCCCGTCAATTATTTTTCCTTTTATTTTTATAATATTCCCCTCCTTTTCTAATGGGTTTCATCCTACTATTATTTTTTTTGGTTTTAAAAATTATCAACCCTGGTCTACTTTAGTTAAATGTAAATGAACTTTATTAAAAATGTTTTTAATTTTCATACAAAATGCGAAGAAACTTTTTCCCCAACCATTATATCAAAAACTAGCCTTTGCCTAGAACTAAACTAAACTAGCTCCGCCAGCGTTTATTGAATCTATGCCCCGTTTTCGTCTTGGGCGTTATTTTATGAACAACCTTTATGTTCTATGTATTGAGTAGGAAAACTAAAATGATAATAAAGAAAACCGCATCCAAATCCGTTGAGCGGTTTTCGAGTTATAAAAGCGTTTATTCAAACTTTGCCTTATTTTCGGCTTGGGCGTTATTTTATGAACATCCCATATAGTCTATGTGTTAACCGGGGTAACCACGATGAAAATTAAAAAAACGCATACAAATTCAACGTTTAGGGGTTCTCAAGTTATAAAAGGGTTTATTTAATCGTTTTCAAGTTTCCGGCTTGGGCGTTATTTTATGAACACCCATTATATCATATGTGTTGATCAGGGTCACTAAGATGATAATAAAAAACCGCATCCAAACTTGTTGAGTGGTTCTCGAGTTATAAAAGCGTTTATTCAATATTTGCCCCGTTTCCGGCTTGGGCGTTACTTTATGCACACCCATAATAGCCTATGTGCTAACCAGGTTCACTACGATGATAATAAAAACCGCAAATCCGTTGAGTGGTTCTCGAGTTATAAAAGCGTTTCCGGCTTGAGCGTTATTTTATGAACACCCCTTATATCCTATGTGTTGACCGGGTCATTACGATGATAATAAAAAAACCGCATCCAAATCTGTTCAGTGGTTCTCGAGTTAAAACGGAACATACAGACAGACAGACAAACAAAAATTCTAAAAATTGTTGTTTCGACCTCAGTATAGTACCAATAACCCATTTCATTTAAAATTTCGCGAAAATATTCAATGTACAGACACGACTTTTTTATTACATATCCGTGATATATTTATATCCCTAGATGCAATCTAGTGATATAGTGATATAAAGTATCCTACTAAGCTAATCAAGTTAAATAGTTACTGCGACATATAGATTAGTGTACATAAAGTATAGATACGGAATGCTCATTCAACATATAAAATATAATGAAATATTAAAATTAAATAAATTAACATATCATACAAACGGGATTGTTCAAGTAGACTCGGAGAACTCGTTCGCTTCGCGAGAAAATTCTTTTTGCCTTATTTACTCACCTGCCAAATATTATGACATTCCGATCAACGATACTCGAGTTATCGTCGAACAAACATTCATACATATATGTATGTATGTATACATACATACAATCCCCGGATTGTTCAAGTAGACTCCGGACATCAGAGCACCTGACTGTAAGAGCCAATCAGGCGGGCCGAATGCACCTATTAAATGATCTACTCTGTTTTTCCTGACTACATTGTAGAGATCTGGGTTATTCTTCGTTTAGCCTTTTTACTGGTATATCTTAAAGTATATCGTCGGTGAGTGTACTCGTATAGTAGATATGTAATGCAAGCAGTAAGCGAGGTGAGATTCCCGACATACCGCGTGGGCTCCGGGCGTCAGAGCATCTGCTTGTGCGGGCCCAGAGCCAATCAGGCGGGCCTAATGCACCTTTGATCTGATTTATACTCTGGTATTGCTGACTAGATTGTGGAGACTTGGTTTATTTATTGATTTAGCCAAGGTTTATAAAAATATTAGAATTTTATGACAGTATATTTTGTGTTTGATTGATAAACCATGCACTTGTCGTAGAGTTCATAAAAAAATATTTAAGCACACAATTATATCAAGTATAATGTACGAGTAATTAAGCAAGAGATAAAAACAATAACCAGTATTCATTTTATTAATATATCAGTAAATTACAATACAAAACAAAAAAATTCCAAATGACAATTTTGTAAAATATATACATAAAGTGTACTTTTTACAGGTCAAAGTTAATCTTAATCTTCAATCAATATGGCAAGATCTGGGATAAAGTTATGGGAGAGAAATAAATAAAATAAACTAATAATAATAATCACATGTCATTTCCCGTCAAAACAAACCCGACAAGCAGGTAATAAAATCACAGATTTATTCTCTCCGACACAATTCTCTCATAAAAACGTATTTTCGATGACAGTGAAAAATGGCACTCATCATTTCAGAACCATTTTTATGGGGACAATTTCTTTGGCATGAAAATAAAAATCGGATCGTCCTTTATAAAAACATCTCTTGAATTGTCATTCATGGCGACGAGTCGCGTATTTGTCACCCGCCATGTCGGTCGTCGCGGATTGCGTTCCAAATATAAAAATGCAATTTTAAACAAAATCCCGGGACCGAATTCGAATTTCGAACCCTCACAATAAAAAATAAATGCATGGCAATCACAGAAACACGCACTAGCAAATACATTCGGTTTGATGCCTTTTTTAAATTTCTTTATTTATTAATGCTGACAGAGCTTGGATTTAATGCTTGGATCAGAAAAGTGCTTTTCATAAAAACATACTAAGCAGAAACTATAATCTATTGCAATTTTTCAGTTACATTAAAATGAAATACAAAAATAAATAAATTTATTTCTACACTTTTACTATAATTTAAAGTTTATAAAAATTTATAAATTAAAATTAAAGCAATACCGAGGCACGAAACAAAATTAAATTGAACATTTGACATACTGAAATAAAACAAGATAAATACACTTCAAAAATAAACTCTAAGAAATAAAACAATCTCTGGTAGACAAAGTACCGGAGTTACATCTAGATTTCACTGCGTTAAGGAGATATCAGCAAAGAGCAGGAAAATAATATAAAAATAAATTATAGTACCGGGTATTCCTGAAGAAATCCATTGTATACCGACTTCGGAGAATTTCATAGCTAGAGGTACCATACAGCGGGGGTGATGTTATCCTTACGATTACTTTGTAATTTAATCGTAATAGAACCATTTTTGCCAGCGACAAAGTGTCTTTACAGTAAAAACTATCATCGATAGTTTTCGGCTTGGTGGTTATATTATCAACAGGCCTGTACTTAAGGAACGGGCCCCTAGGCACTCGACATTTGATATTTTAGAAATTTTGCAAATAAAATGCACTAGTACATAAAATATAATTTTTAACCGACTTAATTTATTAAAAATAAACATCCATGCTATGCATGTCACTACCGTGAACGTCAACGGTCGTTATGCGCGGCGTATAATATGTTCGTATGATTTTATAACTTCTATAATCATATTTGAAAAAATGTGTACGATTTTTTTTTCTAAAACTTTAATTCCTCTTGACGGGCAGGCAAGCTACCTGGTCGGGGTAGCTGGGTAGGTAGGGCCCAATAGGCTGGCTGGGCCCCTAGTCCCGGGCCTTGTAGGCCTAGGCGTAAATCCGGCACTGATTATCAACTCTTCTTGTAGCATTTTGACCAGGGTCACTACGATGATAATAAAGAAAACCTCATCCAAATCCGTTGAATGGTTCTCGAGTTAAAACTTAAAGAGAGAATTTCATTTAAAATTTCGCAGACAAGACATTTTGTTACATTACTATTACAAAAAAATAAGCACTAATCTATTATATTTTTCATTTCATTTATTCAAGTCATTCAAATTAACTAGAGGAAATGGTGCGCGGCCTTAGCGATTCTTCGAGACGAGTGAGCCTGCGGATGAATTTGGATAAGTCCAAGGTTATGTCCAACCGTTACGTCATCCAACGGCCACTAACCGTCAACAATGTCAGCATCGAAGTTGTTCAAAAATATGTTTATCTGGGTCAAGTTATACAGCTGGATAAAAACAACTTCGACACCGAGGCTGACAGAAGAATATGCTTGAGTTGGGCAGCATTCGGAAAGTTACGTCACATATTTACGTCATCAACACCGCAGTGCTTAAAGCCTAAGATGTACAACCAGTGCGTCCTTCCTGTGATGACGTATGGCGCTGAGACGTGGTCTCTTACAAAGGACTTGATCCACAGATTTAAGGTCGCTCAGTGAGCTATGGAGCGGGCCATGCTTGGGGTATCTCTAATGGATAGAATCAGAAATGAGGAGATCCATCGGAGATCGAAAGTAACCGACATAGCCTGCAGAATCAGTAAGTTGGAGTGGCAGTGGGCAGGCCATATTTTGTCGCCGACATGATGGCTGGTGGGGCCAAAAGGCTTTAGAATGGAGACCACGTACAGCAAAGCGTAGTTTATGCCGACCTCGTGCCCACTGGACCGACGACCTGAAGGACGTTGTGGGTGGCGGCTGGATGAGGAGGACCGAAGACCGACATGAGTGGCGAAATTTGGGAAAGGCCTATGTCCAGCAGTGGGCGAACACGGGCTGATGGATGGTTTCAAAGTAAAAAATTTGTACAGATTTAATAGAGACTATTGAAGACAATCATGCGATGAAGTCGTGGCGAGTTGAGATTATAGGTTTGCAGCTGAGATAATTGTGTTAAATTATTTGTCTCAAAAATACATTGTAATATTACCATTACTAAAGACCTATCAGAAAATACTTCATCCTGGCAAGTTATTTACAAGTGCCCAGGAAATCTGAATAACTGTCCAGGAAATTTGAATGAAAATCTATTACATACCAAATGTTCACAGAGTTACATTTCATGTGTTTTCTTTTTATAACTATCTGTGTCTATGTTTTAAGAGACTAAGGAGTTTGGCGATCATAAGGTTTTAAGCGGCCAATTCACAAAGAAAAATAAAATGAATTACAATTTCATGTTTAGAATATAGAAATGTTTGCTATTTTTTATAATTGCAATAAAATAATTCATTTATATTGATTTTATAGACATATTTAAAATCATTGAATACTTAAAATTTAACCTCAATGAGCGTTTTTCTCGTTGTTTTTTTTCTTAGTTCTTAGCATTCCTCTAGATCAGGGTTTCTTAAACTGGGGTCCATGGATCTCTTAGGGGTCCGTGTCATGGGTGCCAGGGGTCCACAGCCATTCAGTTTAGTTTTGATACAATTAAATGAAATATTAATGTAAACTAAACAATAAAAGTGATTTTTAATATTACGTTTTATTTTTTTCTCAAAGTTTCACTTCGACTTGGTTTCGTGGAATCTTTGAAATTCTGAAAGTGGTCCGTGGCTATAAAAAGTTCAAGAACCAGTGCTCTAGATGGTGTTGTTCATGAAGAAGGCTTCAAGGCGGTAAATACCTTTGCCCAGCTCGCAATAATAAAAAAAGTTGCGTAAAAGCGGGAATTTATGTTGCTTTATTTTTATGGTTGAAAGTGTTTTGTGCAAATAAATTACAAAATGTGTTTAGAAGAGGGCTCTGATATAGATTTTACTCCACTAATGCTTTGCTGAAGAAATCAATAACAATAAACATGACTAATTGCCCAAATATGAGCAAGTAACTTTTAATGTTACCTAGTAAGTTTATTTTATTTTATATAACTTATTATGATGAAAAACATGAAATTGTCTCATTTCATTTTTGAGAAAAACACTATACTTGCTTCGACCATTAATTAGCAATCCTGGCTTTACTCTTCCAGGGTTGCTTAATTCCTGGTCTAAGCAGTAATGTACTATTAAAAGTCATAGACAAAATATAAATGTCTTAAAATTTATGTTTTTGGTTTTTTTATAAAATATGCGCCTAAAATAACAAAACCAGATGATGAAAAATATTGTTGCCCTGTTTTAAAATCAAGAGGCCTCAGTAAAATGACGACACAGTGTAACAGCACAACCACAAAACAGATAGGTACAGAAGGCCTGCTCCCTACAACCAGCGCTTTCGGGCACACGCACACATAGACGCGTACATACGACGATCTCGGTAGGATTCGATAGAATGCCAGTACGACTAGTCACAAGTGCATGCGCTTCGCGATACATTTGATGAGTAGGTATTTAAAATCAAGTCCAGCCGTAGCTGGCCTTCTGAACCCTATCTGTTTTGTGGCACAACTTCACACCCAAAGCCGTTGCATGAGATCGGGCCCGAATTTATTGCCCGTCGAATTGTCGTGTGCTCAGTTTTATTGCACCGGAGTTTAGACAAGCGCTGGTGAATGTCAAATAGAGAAGAACATTCATGTGTGAAAATCGCTTGCGGAAAATCTGCTGTGCATAATTAATTTTCCAAACGGTTAACAATCATAATCAAACTCCATTGTCCATCTGCTGTAATATGGGCAATGGGCATGCAGTTGAAGGTATAAAATCTTGGATGAACTTTTGTCTATGTATAAAATATATGGTTATAAAAATATACGTGTAGTTATGCTACTATAATTTTAAGGGAAATTTTTGAAGATGTACAAAAATTAATTAAGTAATTTTTTGGTGTTTTTCATAAACCCCTCGGTATGTTTGACAAGTTTTAGAGATCGAGCCGCATAATAATCAACTACCTGTATTGATAAGGTGACTTTCGTTTACTAAGCCAAATTTATATTGGAGACTTGGTAAGTGATCAAGCCAAGGTTCATATGAATAAATGAGATGTTCATGTAATAAGTGAATATGTTTAAAAGGCGCAAAAAATTACACAATAAGTTGGTTCTATTTCTTAAACAATTGTACTGACCAGCACGACAGTTACATGAAATAATTTGGCCAAGTGCGAGTCGGACTCGGTTCGGAACCCTACAAACTTTATGGTACAAGAACGTTGACAATCATCTTAGCGCCATCTATCGGCTCACTAATAAAACTCTGTACAAAAAGGTTGACAAGCTACACTTAGCGCCATTTACTGACAAGCTGTCAAACAAGTCATCGCTATGGTTAACACGATGTTTATTGTATGGGTTTTTTTTTTATTTGTCGTGATAGAGACTATAGTAACATGTATTTTGTAAAATTTTCAACTGGCTGCTTATTACGGTTGAAGCTGTAGACCCCTGTGACAGACGTGCGGACAGACAGACAGACAGTGGAAGCTTAGTAAGAGGATCCCGTTTGGCACACAAAAAATATTTGGTGCCACTAAGTCTAGCTGAAAACGTTGCAAATATATGTTTGCTCAAAACATGATAGATTACGTGCCCGTTTAGCGTACGGAAAATGACATATTTCGCACTCTTGCTGCGAGATTTTTGTATTTACTACTGACGCTATCTAGGGGAAACCGGCGACATCATTTAGTAAGCATGTTAACCTTTGTTTTACTTGTCGTTTTGTTGGTATTTCTGGAAGTAACCGGATACATTAAAACCATTTAAGATGAGTATTTTGAAACTTTTATAATTATTATTAAATAGGTATATTATATAATTTAAATTGTGAAAGATGTTTTATAAATTCAAAACAATTTTAGACGTCATGGTTTATATTATATTTTAACTATCTCAGAACTTATTATTATAAAGATGTTAGAAAAAGACATTGGTCTTTGTAGTACAGTTGGCGCCAAGACTGCGTTTTCTTCTGTCGACTTGTATTTGTTTTGATTTGCAACAAAATTACTTTTATTTTATTATATCATGTAATTTTCGCAGGTGTATTAAAAAACGTCGTTTGATACACGTGCGAAAGTGTTGACATTTCTCGTCCCGACTTTTTTTTTAAAAGTCAGTCGTGACTCTAAATATCAACCTTTGCAACAAAATGTACTAATTGTGAGTTCTGAGGTATATCTGTGACTACAGAGACCTAATATAAATAGGTTATTTTGTGACGCTACTTTTGTGTGGCTACGCCAAACTATTATACAATACAATACAATACAATATTCTTTATTGCACACCAAAAGAGAAATAAAAAACAATAAATTTTAAAATATAAGTTAACAGGGTACAATTGGCGGTCTTATCACTAAAAGCGATCTCTTCCAGACAACCTTTGGATGGAAGAACTCTTAAAAATGAAAAGGTGTATAGGCGGTGCACAGAATAACAGTTTTTAAAATAAAATAAAGCATTTTGATTAAATTGTAAATATATAATATACATAAACAATAAATAATTTTATATATATTTATAAATAAAGTATATATTATATATATATAAATATGTATTAATGTAGGGACAAATAGAAACAATGAACTTTAAGATCAAAGTGAAAGATAATGCTGTTTGACTAGGGTTTTGAATGACTGTAATGATGGAGCTTGTTGTATTGTGAGAGGAAGAGCATTCCACAGATGTACAGCTTCAACAGTAAATGAGTTACTGTAAAAGCGCGTAGTATGAGTTGGCACTGATAGGCGAAGATTTCCAGATGACCTCAGATTTAGGTCGTTCTTTTTAAGACGAAACACAAAGCGATCTTTTAAATAAGAAGGATATACAGGATTAAATAAAACAGAATAGAGAAGGAAAAGAATATGAGACTTGCGACGAAGACGGATTGGGAGCCACTCAAGCTGAGAACGAAATTGGGAGTTATGGTCATATTTGCGTAATCCAAATATGAACCTAATAGAAAAATTTTGAAGACGCTCGAGTTTATTAAGTTGCTCCTCGGTAAGATTTAGGTAACAACAGTCTGCATAATCTAGAATTGGAAGTAGGAGGGATTATGCAAGCGCAACTTTGGTAGCAGTTGGCAGGAAGTTTCGGAGTCTTTTTAGAGAGAAGGCAGAGGCAAACATTTTACGGCTAACCTCATCAAGTTGTGGACCCCAGGAAAGATTATTATCCATAAATATTCCAAGATTTTTCACTTTACTGCTATAGGGAACATGGGTACCATCAAAACTTATCTGCGGCAGTAAATGCCAATCAATCCTAGAAATGAAGTAAGGGCTACCAACTACGATAGCTTGTGTCTTACTTGGATTAACTTGAAGTCCATGTTGTTTACTCCAGGTAGATATTTGTGTTAAATCTTTATTTGTCATTGCGATAGCATACTGGAGTTCATCAAGTTTGGCCTAACTATAGATTTGAAGATCATCAGCGTAAAGGTGGTAGGAACATGAAATATGCTGAGAAATATTATTGATAAATAATGCGAAAAGTAGAGGTGATAAGACGCCACCTTGAGGAACACCGGCAGAAATATCGCACCAGTCGGAGAGAGATTCGTCTATACGAATGCGCTGCCGGCGTCCTTGCAGATAGCTGCGAAACCAGTTAATTACTGTTGGAGATATGTTAAGAGAACAAAGTAATCCCAAAAGAACATCAAAGTCAATGGTGTTGAAAGCATTACTGAAGTCCAAAAGGGTCAATACCGTAAGCTTTCCATGGTCCATTCCCAAACGAATGTCATCCGTTATTTTAGTTAAAGCCGTAACTGTGCTGTGACCAGGGCGGAAGCCGGACTGGAAAGTATTTAGGAGTCGGTTTTGGGTCAAGAAATGACTTAACTGCTGATGGACAAGACGTTCAAGGATCTTAGACAGGAATGAGAGGATAGAAATAGGACGGTAATCTGAGAATGATGAAGGGTTACTTTTTTTAGGTAAAGGAATTATTTGGGCATCTTTCCAGAGGGTTGGGAATGTTCCGGAATTGACGGATTTGTTTAGGATACCAGTAATCACGGGAGTATATCCCGTGATTACTGGTATCCTAAACAAATCCGTCAATTATACAATCCGATATCGAGGATGGGAATTATCATTTTACGACTGATATTATCATGACCAACCGCATTTGATGTAATCGAGATTATATGCTTCTTAACATCACAACTAGTGAATTTACTAAAGACAAAAGGAGGGTAGTCGGGTGTAGTAATTGAAGAAAGATTATTTAATGTTTTAGTTTTAGTCGTACTGTCAATAGTGGACGAAGAAGAGAAGTGTTGATTTAAGGAATTTAAATTCAGATCTTTAGGAAGGCTTGAGTCGCGACGTGGTTTGCCTACACCCAGTGTGTATTATTTAATTTTATGCTTTACTAGCTTAGGTAGGTGGTAGAGCTGATGCCGGGCTCGACTGTGGAGGTACCGCCATCTTACTCGCAAATCCTCCCGAAGTTATTCGGGGGAGAGTAAGAGAACAGCTCTTAGGCAAAACCAGGCGGCCCACCATTGCCTGGGACCGATGGATGGCGGTTTATCCATCCTCAATTGCCGGGCCTTATATTAAACAGACTGGTGACGGGCAGCGGCGTCACTGGTGCAAGGGTTTCGGCACCGCGCTCACCAACCCGCCTGCCCAGCGTGTGTGAGTATGGGCATTTCTTCCAAGAGGACCGCCAAGTTGGCGAAATCCTGGAAAGGCCTATGTCGAGCAGTGGACGAAACAGACTGATAGATGGATGGATGGATTTACTAGCTTTTGCCCGCGGCTCCGCCCGCGTGTTATTCGGTTTAACGACATACTTTTTTCCGGGATGAAAAGTAACCTATGTGTTAAGTTGGGGTATAAGCTACGAGTATATCCATTCCAAATTTCATCCAAATCAGTTCCGTCGTTTCAGTGTGAAAGGGTAACGAACATACACACACACGCAAACACACACACACGCACAAACTTTTGCACTTATAATATTAGTAGGATAGTAGGATTAAAAAATAGACAGTCGAATTAATGTCAGAAAAGGCTAACTGAAATGTTAATAACCGTGATTAGCTAAAAGTAAAACGTACCGGCCATGTGAAAATGGCAATTAAGGATGAAAAATGATTATTACGAGCGTTTATAATTAAAAAGCTCCTGCACGTTTGCGTACACTATTCAACGTTGACTTTGATTAATAATTGTCTGAGACAGCTGTATGGGAGGATAAGTACAATCACTGTGAAAAGCCTTTGGAAGTCATCTGTAACACAGGGTGAGAGTGTATGCAGTTTTTTAAGGTTCCGCAAAGATATTTTTTTTTATATCTTATTAACTCTGACATGCATGTCCGTCCGTCTGTCTGTCATAGCCATTTTGCCCGAAATAAATAAAGTTAATGAATAGTAATCAATTAATTAATAATCCATTTTTTTATACACCTTTCTTGTCTGCACTCGGGGTTTTTGACTAAAAATTTGGTAAGGAGCAAAACTTTTATTTTCCACCCCTGCTTACGGGGTGTTATTTGAAAGGGCATTATATTCCTCATAGTTTCGCAAACAAATGTTATTTAAACTATTAATAGAAGTAAATTTCTACATTTTTAAACACTTGGCAATTTATCCATCGCAAGGAGATAACAAACTAAATATATATATTACTAGCTGTACCCACGACTTCGTTCGCATGGTTTAAGGATAATTATGTGGTTAGTTGAATAAGTAATAACTCTTTTTAAACACTTATTAAATTTTTCCCTTTATTAACATGTTTATTTTAATCATTTTTCTATTCCAATATACCATCATCGTTATTTTATCGATGTATACCATAGACCGTTCGTGTCTTCTCTTCAAAGAAACTAAGCATTATGAAGACAAAATTGTATAATAACTACCATTTTACTCGACCCTTGCCTTGTAAGAGTTTCAATTAAACTGTACTCTTAGCGATAACTTTTGTTTTCAATGAGATATCCTGATAATTTAAAGCCTATAGCACTTCTGCGGCACTACGCTATGAAACAGTCAAAGTTTCATTAAAATCCGTTTTGTAGTTTTGACGTGATCCTCTTCCATACATACATACATACAGACAAAAATTCCAAAAAGTTCTGTTTCGGCATCTATAGTGTTAGTAAAATACACAGCATTTATTCTTTTCCAAAAATATTGGATGTACAGTTTCGATTTCGTTACAACTTTATTAAATAACATAATATACACATTTATTATGTGATTTAATTATTTTTTTGTCACGTTCTTGTTTTTTTTTAACGCTTGACCATTAACTGAAACTGGGAGAGTGACGACAGGTGAAGCGTTAATCAGGCTTTTACGGAATTCGGTGACGGACTGATACTACGCAACTACTTGCAACTACTCCCCGGTATGGCTACTCATGACGTCATCCCGGAACACGGCGAGTCGCTTGGTGGCACTGTCACGTCATGAGGGCGGTGATAAGCCACGGGCGAAGCTTAATTTTCATACTTGCGATCGTCGGCACTTGGTGTAACTTGGAAAAAATCATGATCAAATTAATTTTACTTTGCTTCACAGTTTTATTGTCCAACTCCCATTCTCAATTCTCATTATTTATTTTATTATTTATAACATTTCTAACAATTAAAAAATATTTATTTACTTACCTCAAAGTTACCTTACCTATGAGTTATACAATTGGCACCTCAAATTTGTACTTTGTTTTAGTTTTATTTCACAACTCTCGAGCGGTTTCGGTTATTATGTTAGCAATGTCCAAATGATAACCCGACTAAATGTAGCTGCTAGTGAGAACACGACTAAATATGAAAAAAAACTTATTCTTTATTTTCCACCACCTTCCACCTAAAGGTTATCTGGAAGAAATCGATATAGAATAAAACCACCGACTGTACCATTTCTTTTAAATATATTTAAAATTATGCTTTTATATTGGTACAAAATAAAAAAAAATTATGTGCGTGTTTAATCCGATATATTTTTACATTGTTTCAACAATAAATGTAGTCATAAGACTTAAATTATTAAAATAGGACGTAAACAAAAGTCAACGTGTTTATGCACTGATACCATAATCGTGTTTCACTACCCTCGAGGCAAGCGGACTGCGGACTGAGGTATCTCCCTACATTGCCAGCTTTACTGCGAATATCCCTTAATTTTAGGATTCATATTCAAGCTAAAATTTGGCTTTAATTCTGCGACAAAATACCATATGACAAAAAAATGATAATTTATATTTGGGTGACAATTACCCGGCACTCTTAAAATATTTTTACATAAATAAGAATTGTAATAATTGTCGGTAAAAAGAGGGTGCAGTGTACTCTGACAACCCCTCGGGTATTCACGTCGTGATTATAAGTTGTTGTATTAAGAACCGATAAATTATTTTCACGATATTAGTATGAGTCACTTTCAATATTAATAATTTTTACATGAGTCGGAAAAGTAAAAAAAAATCCTAAGAGATATCAAGAAAAAATAATTAGGGTATTTGAAGGAGGACTACTGAAAAATGACAATATAATGACCATTTATACGATATCATTTATATTATTATAATACGTAACTTTGATACGAGTATCCTCGAGTGTCAAAGTTATTTCCGTATATGTACTATTGCTGTATCTAACAATAAAAACTATGGCGTTTTTCTTTACCGTTCAGCAAGTGCACAAATATAATGCACATAAATTCCAATAAAAACCGGTCAATTGCGAGTAGGACTCACGCCTTAAGGTGCAAGCCACAAAGAAACAGCGCGCGGGCGTCATTCAAATTTCGTACAAAACGCATGGAAATTAAGTCGCAATTTGAGGGATGGTACGGACGCCCGTTCCACGCCCGACACCGCCTGAAACATAGCATTCGGTGTATTAAAATTGTGACCTTATTTCCATGCGTTTTGTACGAAATTTGAATGACAACCGCGCGCTCGATGCACGCCGCGCCGCTTCTGTGTGGCTTGAACCTAAGACTTAGCGTTACTAAACTATACTACTACAACAAATTTAGATGCCAGGTCAAAAAGTTCACCTTATTGTAAAAAATAAAATATTATCACAATAATACCTAGAGTTTTGACAATGATTTCACTGCTGAGCAAAGGCCTCTCTCCCCGTTTACTTAGGAAGGCAAAAAAAAATGAAATTTTAACTGGAATTGAATAGATTTTCAAAGTTCTGTAAACAGCAATACCGCGAAGGGCGACACGACGACGCGACATTTCTGTAAAGCCACCCTGACATTCACTTAATTACGTAGATTACAACTTGACATTTTCCTCTAGCTCGGTTTAAACTGACTGCTCGGATTATAACATATCCATTTGATACCCCACTCGGGTATTGTTTTGAATAAACGGCGCGGAGCGATGTGGCGCTCAATAAATTTGACGTTATTTTAAACTTTATGACGGCAATTCAACATAAAAATAAACTTTAAAATGCATACCATACCAGAATTGTATTTTCATGCAATTTATTAAACGCAATAAAATTAAAACTACATCCATCCATCCATCACCCTGTTTCGTACACTGCTGGACGTAGGCCTTTCCAATATTTCGCCTTCTCCTGGATAAATGCCCATATTGCCCATACTCACACACGCTGGGCATGCATCTGGTTAAATCAGCTTCCTGACTGGATGCCTAGAATGCTAACTAAATAGCGGCATCCAACTAAATGCCTAGGCTTCTAGTTATTTAAGCAAAGATACCTCAACGTTTAACGTGATGGCTTGTCGAAAGTTAGCCCTTTGGACACGGCTGAATCAAAAGCCGCTGCGTCATTTAAATTTAGTTCATGTCAAAATCAAAATCAAAATATTTATTTTTGCAAAATAGTTACATAAAGTATACTTTCTACAAGTCAAAGTTAATTTTAACAATATAATATATCTTTAGAATATAAAAAATATATAATAATACGGGAAATAAAATATACACCTGCATAAATAAATGATAGTCGCAAGTTTTTGAATAAATAAATAAATAAAAAATAAATAAAATAGAGGAATCTAGGAATAAAAATATAAAAATATTATATATACATAATGCAATGAAGAAATACGTTCATAAATAATACATTCAAAAAATATTATGGTTGGGCTACTAAAATGTAATAAAGTTATACACCTGCATAAAATAAAGAAATATAGGAATAAAAATATTATATATACATAATGCTTAACCATCCGCACCATTCGATTAGTATTGCTAAGAAGAAGGGCAAGAAACTTAGCAAACATTCCTTTTTTCAAAATAAAACATATGATACAAAATCATATACATACCTACTCAAGTAAAGGCATAAAAAAATATAAGACTGCAGGAATTAGTCACGAGAAAAAAAATATATCTTAGTCAACCCGTCTTATATTGTCTATTACCTTTAACAAAGTAAGTTTACATATTAATTAATTTTTAGCCTTTATAGGAATCATACAGTATTAAAATATGCTAATTATTAATTACAATATTGAATAAGATTATTATTATTTATTACACCATGCTTCATTATCATCCAAATAAATCATTGATTTTATAATAAGCTTTCTTAAGTAGTCCCTGCTTAATATATAGTTTAAACTTATTTTCAGGCAAACTAAGGACCTCCTCTGGTAGCTTATTGCTTATTTTACAATATCTTATACCATGTCCTACAAAAGAGATACCTACTTTGGCAAGTCCTAATTTTGGAAAAGCTATTTTATGTTTGTTTCTGGTTTCAACAGAGTGGTGCACACCAAGCCTCGGGAAATTATCAATATTTCAAACTTGATAAATAAATTCACATGGGACTGTAAATATATTAATTTCTTTAAACTTTTCTCTTAATGAATCTCGGTACTTCATGTTATAACTAGACCGAATTGCTCTCTTTTGCAAGACAAAGACTGCTTCTATATCCGTGGCTCTACCCCACAACATTATGCCATATGACATAATGCTGTGAAAATAACTGAAATATACTAATCTAGCAGTATTTTCATCAGTAATCTGCCTCATGCGTCTAACAGCGTATGCGGCTGAACTAAGTCTACCACAGAGAGCTTCTATTTAGGGACCCCACTGAAGACGAGAGTCTATAGTAATACCTAAAAACTTAGTTTCGTTAACTAACTCCAGTTTGGACCCCTGCAAAAATAAACTGACATCTACTTGAATTACATTTGGCAAAGTAAACTTTATACATTTCGTCTTTTTTGCATTTAGAACTAAATTATTTGCAGTGAACCAATCAAGAATCAGAGAGAGAGAGTTGAATTCGCGTCATCAAGAATATCGTTATATCGATTCACTTCAAAAATAAGTGACGTGTCATCTGCGAATAGAACTATCTCAGATAAGTCTCTAACTAAGTAAGGAATGTCATTTATGTATATTAAAAACAATAGGGGCCCCAATATGGAGCCCTGCGGAACACCCATTTTGACTAATGCTCCAGATGACTTTACTCCATTAATGACTACCTTTTGAATCCGGTTACTAAGGTATGACTTAAATAACGCCAAAGATTTACCCTTAACTCCATAGTGATCTAATTTACATAAAAGTGTTTCATGATTAACGCAATCAAAAGCTTTTGAGAGGTCACAAAATACACCGAACGCATCCTGCTTTGCTTCCCAAGCGTCAAATATGTGCTTGACTAAAGCAACTCCTGCATCAGTGGTTGACCTCCCTTTAGTGAATCCATACTGTTCACTGTGAAACAACTTATTTAAGTTAAAATGAGATAACAATTGATTAAAAACAATTTTTTCGAAAATCTTACTAAATACTGGTAAAACTGAGACCGGTCTATAGTTGGAAGGGTCTTCATTGTCGCCTGATTTAAAAAGAGGGATCAATTTACTCAACTTCATTAAATCAGGAAAGACACAATCATCTACACATTTAAAGCTTAAAGCTAAATATGGAGCTATTAAATCAATAATACAGCTTACAACTTTAACAGATAGGCCCCATAAGTCCTCGGTTTTTTTCAAGTTAAGAGATTTGAATGCTTTAATGACAGTTTGTGAATTAATATGCTTAAAAGCAAATACAGAATGGCACTGAGGCACGTGATCACTCAAAAGATCCTGTGCAAGTCATAGACTTGAGTTTTTAAGCCTTTAGTTGTCAAGGAAGGAATGTCAGTAAAGAATCGTTCAAAGGCCTTCGCAACTTCTTTATCTCCTGTAAGAACTTCATTTTTAATATTCAATTTTAGTTCATTATTCCATTTGTGACTTTTCCCAGTTTCAGTATTTATGATATTCCATACTGCTTTTACTTTGTTATCGGCCATTTTAAGTTTCTTATTCAGAAATATACTTTTTGCTTTTAAACACACTAATTTGAAAGTACGTGAGTATATTTTCAAATGTTCAATAAATTCAATATTATTATTGTAGGATTTTATGTCGTACAATTCGTATAAATGATTTTGGCTTTTGTAAATACCTGGTGTTGCCCAGTCACTAAAAGTGATTTTATTACTGTTAGAAACTTTCCGCAATAATAATAATAATAATAAATTGCTTTATTTCAGGCAACAAGGCCCATAACAATAAATACCTTATACTACTAATACATATATTTTTATACTAAAAACTAAGACTAACAATATCATTTTGGCAGAAATATAAATGTGATTAATTTAATTAATTTACAATGTAAACGTATTTTCAAATTCTTTGGAAACTATGTTAAACAGGTCTGCAAAGAGAGCATTTGGATCATCTTGGAGAAGATTAAAATGTGGTAATTTAAGTTCTCAGTTTGCTTGAAAACATTCTTGTCTGTGAGTTGTAACAGGCCTGTAAAATGCTTTTTTGGGCAATAGTTTTATACTTTGTATGAAAGTTACAGTTTGGCCCCTGTGATCAGACTGCAAGCGGTTAATAACTTTATTGTCTGAGTAGTCACAATCACAGAATATATTATCAAGACAAGTTGCTGTATTTTGGGTAATTCTAGTTGGTTCTAAGAACACATTAGACAAATTAAATGATTTGAATAACTGAATTAATTTCGTGGTCATAACCGACTTATCTAGTATATCGACGTTAAAATCTCCACTGACGATATTTTTTTTTCTTCGTATCAATAACTTTAGCACATCTTCCATTGCTTTTTCAAAAATATTGTAATCTTGTCCCGAGGGTCGGTAGACACAAAGAATTATATATTTATACAAGCCAATTCTACTTGGTGTTCAACAGAAAGTTTTACAATGTCTTTTCTTTCTTTTGACTTTATATTATTCTTGACTAGAATCATTGAACCACCTTTTTCTATAGTTAGTCTGTTATAGCAGCTAAGGACACTAAAATTATTAACATTAAATTGCATATTATGTTCCGGTAAATGGTGGTCAGTTAAACACAAAATATCTGTTTTTGATTCCTCTAGGAACAACTCTATTGAAAGTATTTTGCCGAAGAAGCCGCCTTGTATGTTTTGATGTACTAGTTTATATACAGAAGGCTTTCCCGTTGTCGTTAAATCTAAAAAGGATTTGGTACAATTTTGTTAGTACTTGTACTTTGTCAATAGGGACAAAACTATGAAAAGAATTATTATTACAAATACCATCAATTATGACTGGTATTGAAAAAAATCCTGTCACACACATTGTAACAGATTCATTACGTGGTAAAATGCTAGCTAACTTAGTAAACAATTGTTTTTTTTTTAATTTGGAAGGTATAGAGTACCATTTGTCAAAACAAAATCTCGAATGTACGAATTCGTGTCAAAATATTCTATTTTGTCACTGTGACTAACTGAAAATTTGTGCATGCAAATATTTAAATTATATAAATTATTTTTTTGTGACCCCGTTAGTGATTCTGAGTAAGGGAATTCACAGAGTATGATTTTATGAACACTAAGTTTTAACATAAATTCAAAGTATTTTAATAGGTTACTTTGTGTTACATCAATACTATCTCCTATTAACAGAATAATTGTAGTATTTACATTGCTGTTGAATTTCATTTTCATCATAATATGTTCCAAAATTTGAATGAATGATGCACCAAGCATGCAAATATTAATGAAATTTTGCATCATATTGTTGCCCAATAAAAGTCCTAAGTTTTTGCCAATTTTATCAGAAAAAACAACGGTGCGGTGTTCCTTGGACTCCGAGAACTCATGCGCATCGACTGAGTTGCGTAGGGGGCCGAGGAGAAGAGTTCGGCATGTTCGGCATGTTTTTGCCATTATAGCGCTAGTAGTCCCATAACAAATATGGCGTCAACATAAGTTTGGGGATTTTGGTTATTTCAAAAAATGTACATTTTGAGAAAAAAAAAATTAAATTTGATGTTATATTTACATTGTTTTCTAAAAGCAACGGCTGCGGCGCTTAGAGCGTGGCGCCTGCCACCGTGCGGTGAGGAGCAGACGGACTAACGAAGCGGGAACTTCCTTCCTTCCTTCGACGCCTCCGATTTTTTATATACACTCTATGGACAAGCTAGAAGGCTGGCTTCGCTAGCCTAATCACCGCTACAGTCAGTCAGTACCGTGTCGTACTTCTACACTCTCACTGATTTTGCGGAGGAATTCATATAAACCATCTAACCAAAAGGCTTAACGTCGTTCAGCCCTCTCGTTAAACGTTGCGTTGAACTATTTGGCTGAGCAACCTTTAGCAATTTAGTTGGATGCTGCCATTTAGTTAACATCCTAAGCATTCAATCAGGAAGCTGATTTAACCAGATGGCGCCCAGAGATATTCCGCCATCAATCGGAGGGCCACCATCGTATTAAAATTGATTGTCATATGGCTATTCGGCTAAGCAAATTTAGCCCGTTTGACAATTGAAATCGTAAATATTTGGCTGTCAAATGAATACAACTGTCTTTTGTTTTGTAGTTGACAACCATTGAACCTCTGGTTGTGCCTATTTGAGAGCTGTCCTCTTGCTCTCCCGCGAATAAGTTCGGGGAGTATACGATTAAGATGGTGGTACCTCCACTGTCGAGATTGGCGTCGTTTCTACCACCTATAAAAAGAAACTCAAGAAAGACAAAAATGTACCATCTACTTAAAACAATGTTTTTACAAATTTTCTTATCTCATATGAAATAAAAATTCCCGAGTATTTTTAAGAACCTAACAAATCTGCATCAGCATATTCGAGTTGAGAGTGACAAGCAGCGCTGCTTCCGGAACAAAGCATATTTGAAGACTTTACCCACAGGCCCTACACCCGCGGGTTAATTTGCGCTAAATGAATTATTCCTCTCAGTCTATTGACGGAACACCAACTTCGCTAAATAGTTTCGTTCCCACTGCTATTATGGCTACACAAACCAGTCTGTGCGGCTGACGCAGCTAAAAATAGTGTCTATTCCCTTGGTATAGTGAAGGCTCTTCATGAAAGTTTGCTGCAGTCATATTCTGTCCTGCGAAGCGAGTTACTGGAGTAATCATAATATCAAAAAAAAAATTACCGTGTATATCTGTCGCCGTAAGATGGCGAAAACTGCTTTTTGCAAAAAAGTCGCTTTTTCGTTAAAAAAATACTAATTATGGCGTGAATTCCGCTTTTTCGCAAAAGGTAAATATTTTGCGAAAAAGCGAGATTAAAACAATTACAAAAGCCTTTAGCAAAAAGTCAAAAATTTTAGGTTTACATGTAAATGGTTACGTCATAATGTACGGATTCCGTAAAAGTAGGTAGTTTTCTGCATCCAAATTGCATACCGCCAAAGAACCACACCGAGGCAACACGATTTGCATTTGAATTTCTTGATGCAACCGTAGAAAACGTAAAACTGCGTGAAATACCTAACCAGAATACGTGTGTAAGTACAATATATTGTCGGCAACTGTCGCTGAAGTTGAAAGTTGCTGGCACATTGTGTCTGCTTGCACAATAGTTAGAAGTTGCCACGACTTGCCGAGTGACAGCGGGATGTGATTTATCGAGTAGGTGCTTTTGTTGAATTATTAATGTCACCGTTTATGTGAGTGTTTGGATTGTCTTAGTAGTGTGACTCTGTTGCCAGTGTATGAATTCATTTTTGTGTGAAAACATGTTGTTAGTTCTAACGAGACGTAAGTTTTTGTTTCCAAAACCACAAAAATTTCACGTTGTATAACATGGTATATAATATACCTACTTTTTTCTGTTATTCTTAAATTTTACAAATTTGACTTTTCATCATCTATTGGTCAAGATAGAAAATACTTAGTTGGGACTATGCAATAAAGTACAAGAAACAGTTTACTTTTTTTAAATTTGTTTCTTTTACTTGTAAAACTTAAATAACAATTTACATCAAAACTAAACTAATTAAAAATTAAAATTACCTAGCAATTTAAATATTATACAAATAAATAAAAGAAAGGGAAATTTTGGACACCTATTTAATGGAATAAATAAAATATGCTGGCCAGATCGCTACCGTCGTTGGGCAAGGTACCCAAAAGGCTGGTGGCATTGCCTCGCTGGATCGCGAGGCTAATCCGCTGACCAAAATATGCCCCAGCCCTTTGGTTACCTGAAGCGTCGATCAGGCGCGACGAGATCTCCTTAAAGAGTTGTCGCACTTCTGGTCCCCATGGCCCGAGAGTCTCTACGCCGAAGGGCACAAACATGTAGCCCTCTCCTAAGGCCGCATATTTGCGCCTCTTGGAGCCCTCTGCAGATGCCGCAGCCGCGCCCGCTCTGACTGAGGTCGCTTGGAGATGAGACGCTGCCATCGTGTCGACACATGTAGCGTCCCATACCAGCGACCTACCATGCTTCCATGGTATGATCGTCATTCCGTCGGGCCTTTTGCCGTCTTCACGTATGACGCCATTTGGTTCCAAAATGGCCGGAACACTGCCACTGGCTAAGGCCCTACGGATGACGTCATTAAGAGCGGCATGACGCGGCAAGTGACCAGCACTGTACTGGCACGAAAGGCCATGATGACCAAGCTGATCGACTGCTTTACCACAACGGCAGCGATGAGGCTCATTTGTCCGTGCACCCAGTCTCAGACAGGTGGCCAAAGTAAATGTTGTTTTGTCAAGTAGAGTCCCTATATTGGCCGAAGGGAGAGCGTTTAACCAATAACCTGACTCTGGTTCGCTGGACGCCAAAAGACGAGTTCGGTCTGCAGGGTTTAATGAGGTATCCAGAAGGTTCTTTTGAACCTGGATACAGAGCGGCTCGTCCCATGACCTCTGCGAAGACAGAGTCATCGGGAGGTTAGTACACGGACCAGCAGTGTCAGTCCATGCACTCCTGGCCTCAGCCAAGCACGCGACCTCAACATCACCAAGTGATGGGTTTATAATTCTGCCAAAGAGGTCCATCGTGCTGTAAGCTGAGGACAAGAATGCAGGGAGTGCCACATTGGACACCCTTCGGATTCCTAAACCGCCAAATCGGATCGGTAGACTGGCTTGGGTCCAGCTCCGGTCATTTAAAGGGCAATTTAGAATTTCCACTAAAGTTGTTCTAATTATTTCATCTATATATACCAAAAGTGGGGAATGTTTCCAGAGGGTGCTACAACGTAGCACGTACGTGAACTTTGGCGTAAAGAGACAGAATTTAATTATGCCGTATGCTATATGTGGACTGATCATTTTTAGAAGACTAGATGATTCCTGAAATTTTGAAATTTGTTCCGAAATGAAACAGGGGAGGGAATCATCCAGTACTGGGGCACCTAGGAGGCGAAGCGATTCTTCGTTTATGATTTTAATGTTTGGAGCCAGTGTATTAAATTTGGTTATAATGTCATTTTTAACGTGAGGAGACAAAGAGTTACTCAAAAATAATTCGCATTTTGAAAAGTTTAAATTTAGTCCGATAGAGTGGAAATTTTGAATTAATTTCTTCAAGTCTGTTAGAACCGAGTCCGCTTCGCCTCCCAGAGTCCCATCGTCCAAATACCAAACATTAAATTTAGATTTGAGGCAGGTGATTTGTGGTTGTATGGCCAAACTGAAAATGGCCGGTCCGAGTGGGTCACCCTGCTGGCAGCCAACGGCAGATTGCAACAAATGGTTTTTATATACGAGTTTGGAGGGCGAGCTGTAACACTGCCATAAATAATGAAATACTGCAGGAATATTCTCCCTGACTTGTGTCAACAGGGCGCCCCTATCTATTGAGTTAAACGCGTTCTGCACATCCACTTTCAGCAGAACCTCCCCTCCGCCGTGTTCAAGGAAGGTCCGAGCCGCGTGCACGGCGGCTTCACACCCTCCCTTAGTCCCAAAGCCTAACTGCACAGGCTGAAATTTGTTCACTAAATCTGGTTGAATATGTCTACAGCAGATCTTTGAGACCACACGACGGATGGTGTTCCCAACTGCGATCGGCCGGATGCCTCCGTCCTTTTTTTTGAGTGCACAAAGATTAGCACCGTAGAGAATGTCAGTAACGTCATCACACACTTTCCCGGCCAGCATAAGGTTCACAAGCCGGGTCACGTCTTCCAAGAGGGCACGACCAGTCTCACCCGGGACGCCGTAAATGAGATCTTTGAAGTGCTGTGGCGTCAGCCCATCAAGACCACCAGCCGAACCATTCCTGAAAGACGCGATCGCGGCTTGCACCTCCTCTGGTGTTGCTTCAGGAGTACGCTCAGAGGGATCAGGGGCATCAGGTAAATGCGATGAGGTTGCTGGCAGTGGATGTTTCGACTCTAGGGATGAAAGGGTCTCCGAGGTGTCAGGTGTGACTGCATCACTTGAGAAGAGAATCTGGGCAGCTCCTCTTATATCTCCATCGTTAATTTTAGTTTCGACCCTTTTACCAATATTATGAGTGTTGTTTAATTTTCTTGTGAGATCCTCTGCTTCTTTTAAATTTACTGGTTGCTTACAGTTTTTCTTAATTTCTTGTGTTAGGGAACTGCCATTATCTCTTCCTTTAGGCACGTGCAGAGTCCGATATGAAAAAGTGAGCAGATCCTCCCAGCTGGATTTATCGTTGTTATCAAGAACTTTCCGTATACAAGAGGACAGAGAGGTAGCCACCGTATTTCTGGCCCCTCGTGGGATCCTTTTAACCGTTGGAAGAGATGACTTATATTTACTAATCTCTAACCAAGAAGGATTATCAGTTGATCTAGAAGTGCTTAGATCGTCGACAGACACATTTTTGTGGCATTTTGATTTATGAATGTTTAGACCTCTCTGTCCTCTGTATACGCGAGACGACTGGGGGCAATCCGGACAAAGCACGAAGTCCTGTGACGCTGCCGACTGACTCCTCGATGATGGGCCAGCCGTCTGAGACATCAAAGACAATAAATAAAATTTTAATAAATGTATGTCGTTGGAATAAATAGGTGCCAAATTACAAAACTTAAAAGGTACAATTTTATAATAAAAACATGGAATATCTACAACATGGGGCTAAAATGTACAAAGAAAATAATACGAATAATAATATGTAAAATATAAAAGCATCCTTGGTTATATTGCCTTAAAAAACTAAAAATAGATGTCCCAATTAGTTTATATAGTTCAAATCACTCACTATCTTGTTATGAAGTCCTTTCATTTATTCTGTGATATGCGATACCTTAGTTCGTAGATTATATTACCGATATATCTGATTTAACTGTCTCCTAGTGGGAACGAACACAAGTGGCAACTGAAGACTTGTAGTTCGCGTAGACTGCGTACTTCGTCGTAGCTTGTGTCTAATCCGTGGGCGTAGCAATCTTATTTTCGAGTAAAAGATAATAATAAAGCTTGAGGTAAACACTGGTGTCCAATTTATCGTCTTTTTGAATGTTTTGATCAAGAAATAAAATTATTTATAAAATAAAAATATATGTTGACTTTTTCATTGACATTGACCATAGACTTCTATAGAATTTTCAGTTTTATTTAATAAAATACAGTTTACTTGGTATAGATAGAACATCTAAAAGCTTCCACCTCACACGTACTGATATCATCTCCATAATAAGTACCACGTCTCTTAGGCCAAACCAACCATACATTATCAACTCTATTGCCAGTTTGTAAGAATCCATTCTTGTGTGAAAACATGTTGGTATTTCTAACGAGACGTAGTCTACCTTGCACCTTGCATCCTCGAACTCCGTCAAATCGGATCTGCAAGGAGCCTTAAATCCACAATATTCAATTAATATGTAAATGTCGCACCAACTCCGGAATGGGTGCAAGATGCATTACATTTTGACGTTGACATGGAACCCTGTTTAGTTATGTGGAATTTCATAATCCTGATGTTTTGAAAATTATGCTTCAAATAAAATATATTTTTTATTGACTTATTTGGTCTTTCAATTTATAATTAATTATTTTTATATATTTACAAAAAACACGTTAAATGACCAAATATATTTTGTCAATTTTCAAATGATTTGAATATTTTATCACATATTATTATAATTTATTTTTATTTTTATTCCACTGATGCCGACAATTGTCGAAAATTATGATCGTCATTAAATATTCGTTATTGCACAAAAAGAAGTGTATGAATTGCATAATTTATTGCACAATATCATATGAATGTACACAGGCGAACTTAATGCTATTTAGCATTATCTTCCAGTTAACCTGGGGCTTTGCAGAAAAAATGTAGGGTAGTGTATTTATATAGTAAATCTATATAAGGATATATATATATGTGTATATATATATATATATATATATGTACCTATATATGTATACAACGTGATATTTAAGTCATTTTGTTAACGAAAACTGGTGATAGTACTCGTCCATATGAACAACTTTTACTATGGAGCCAACCCTGAAATCGTGAAAAAAATATCAGCTGTTCTATAGAAAAGTTAAATACCTACTCGACCCAAATGACTACAATAACATAGACAATGACTCTTGTGACGATGACTCTAACCAAAACGATTTGATATTGTTAACAGGTATTTAACGATTTTGTAATTTTAAGTAATGCAGGTAAACTTGTGTACTTAGGTGAGCTTAATGCTAGGTAGCATTTTCTTCCAGCTAGCCTTTGGCGTTGTGGAACTTGCTTCGATGAAAAATAGTATGTTGAAAATATGTAAATGGATTCTTTCCTTAAAAAAAATTTACCACCTTAGAAAATTTGATGAATAAAGAAACATTCATACTGGAGAGTCGGCAAGTGTTCAGGATCAAGGTTTAGTGACCCTGTTTGCGAAATAAGAAAAATATTATTTTTGCTTCTACTTCTTCAAGAATAACCTCGGCTCAAACAACTGTAGTATAGGAAGTTTATATATTTTATTATAATTTTCATGTTATTTTTCCATCAGAAAACATAAAAGATTAACATTTCTTTTTTAAATACGTATGATATACGTATTGTATATAAGTATCTTAAGGCGACAATTACTGCTTATGATCCCGGGTGCATGCGTCTCACTCACTCGTACGACTCGTCCCGTATTGATCTTTCCGTCGCTCGACGGTGAATCAAGTTGCGAACGCAGTAATATGTATATACCTAAATAATTAATTACAATTATAATAACTAAAATTCTTCAAACATAATTAAGGGAAATCATTTGTTGTTATAATATCTTCAATTTAAATAACTTTCAATTAGTTTCTTTGCAAACTTAATTAATTAAACCGAATATTAGTTATAAATTAGACCTAGGTTTGATATTTATTTAGTTAAATATTTTAACGAAATTTAAAATTCTAATCAAAGCACATCATTCCAGATATTCATATAGTTTATCATACATATATTGTATTATTTTTTTACTTTTATAACGTCTGATTAAAACCAGCTACCAATTTCAACTTTCAAGGTCACCAGCATGTATTGCCATAATAAGTTATAAAATTTCTTTCGTCGTTTTAACATAAGGTAAAAACTTATTTGTCTCATCCAAAAATATGTGATAATTCAATAAATATTATTTATTTGTCTACTGGAGTCTTTAATTTAATGAGATTTAATAACATATATATATATTTATCTATATATACAAATAAAAAAACTTTTAAAATTACTCCATATATATTTCGACCAGCTTGTGGTCGTCGTCAGTCGAATGAAAATATGTGTGTATTTTTAATTATTCATACGCGTATATGATAAGAGCATTAGAAAAATCCAAATAAACCTGACAGTGTTGCCACCTTAGCGACTTTGTCGCTAAATCTAGCGGAATTGTACTCGATTTAGTGACTTGATAATTTTGTCAGACATTTAAACAGACATTTTTAAACTGGTTTTCCATACATTTGGCGACATTTTGATAAAATTTTAGGTAATCTGGTGACTTTCTTATAAAAATCTAGCGACAGAAACAAAATTGAGGTGGCAACACTGAAACCTGATAGCTAGGTAACAATCTACATTGTTTTTGGTGTTTCTATGGCTGAAAGGACACCGGAAACATACTGGTCTCTTTTATAATCACCCCGTTTTTATATAATCAAAACTAACAAAAACGAACTATAAAATACTAATCCATCCAATATATAAAATACTCTTTACGATATTTTCATTGCAACAATTACTCATATAGAATACTTATCTATAAGAAATCAGGCCAACATTCAATACAAAGAACAGTAAGCATACAGCCAACATAAAGTCTTGCTTACACTTTCAGCAACAATTTTTGATTTATGGCAGTTCCTAGTGCATGAGACTGAATTGACTGGCTATAACCCAGGAATATTGAACTTTTTTGGTTTCTATGCATTGACATACCAAACCATGGACCTCGGGTCTAGTATAAAATTTACCAAAAAAGTGTCCATAGTGAAGTGTCAAAATATTAAGAAACAAAACATTTTAATTTTAATCGTATGTCATTGCTGCACAGCTTAATTTTGATTGGCATGTGATTGACACCCTTTTTTAATTTTCAATGGTTTTGGTTCGGACACTTTTGAGCACAGACCCGATGTCCACTTGGTAATACGTCAATGTTTTTATGTCACTTTTTTGTCAGTATGCTATACTTCTACTGTGCGTTCATTTGTAAACAAGCAAAAATTGGATCACTGACGCACCTTTCACTAAAGCGACGCAAGCAAAATGTAGCATCGTTGCAATCTCGCCATTATGCCAATGTACTTAGAACTTTTTACTTGATTTAATTAAACTTATGTCAGCAGTACCACTTATATTTTAAAACAGTTCTATAATTTTGCTTACAGTAGCATGCCTTCGATAGCTCAGTTGGTAGAGCGGTGGACTGTAGCTGGTTTCACTTGTCATCCATAGGTCACTGGTTCAAATCCGGTTCGAAGGAATCTTTTTTGGCTTTATTATTTTGCTTATCTTTAAACTTCACTTCAAGTTACCGTTATCTACATGTAGGTATCACAATACCAAGATTAGATAAGTAGAAGATTTCAAAGACTCGTAAGTAATTCGTATATATTATTTTTTATTTTCAAATATTTTTTTAACATCTGAACTCAATCATCGCTATCAGTAACATTGCTAAACGATAAGCATTTTGCAATATGTCTGCCAAGTTCTGACCTAATGATTTTCATTTTACATTACTATATAGCGGACGAACCGTAGCGGTCCTCGCGTTGGTCAAATTTCTCTTGATGTTGTGGGAATTTCCTGAAATCCTTTTTTAGTGGAAGGAAACAAGAATACAAGGAAACTACAGTCAAAATTTAATGTTTCTAGGTCCAGTCGTTCGGTGTATAGGCGTTGTCAGATCAGTCAGTCAGTCAGGGTTTTTTTTTATATTATAAGGTATATTATTTTGATATAGGTATGATGATACCAAATTTAATATCAATAAAGATAATATTATTATTAGAGTGCATTACAAACCAGAAAATATAAATTAGAAACATATTTGAATTTGAAAAAATTCCTCGAGCCTCTTGTTTCCCAAACTTGTTCGAATCTTGGCCCGAGGAATTTTTTCAAATTATTATCTTTACATTTGTTTCTAATTTATCTTTTCTGGTTTGTAATGCACTCTTATAATAATATTTAGAGTATTCCAAACCGATGCCGCGATGGATTTCGCAATAAAAACACAATAAAGATAATATTAGCTTTACTGAGCCTTTTGTCTGTGGATGGTAGGAGAGTGTTTTTTTTATATTTTACGAAATATTTCGATCTTTTCAAAAAAACAATACAGTTCCATATTTTATTTGTAGTTTTTTAACAGTCCTTATTATGACGTAAGCAAATTTCAGTTTTTTATCCTAGATGGATTTTAGTCGCTGCTGCTTCTTTGACGATTTCAGGAATAGTTCAATGAAAGTTAGTCGTATAGGCGAGTACTGTCTCTAGTTTCCAGCTTCTCAGCGACTTAAATAAATTTAAATTTATAAATTTTTACGCGAAATGTTACCATTCTGAATTAAACTCAAATCCGCATTTGTCAAACATTGATTGGAATTCTGGTACTGCTTTGTTACTAAGCAGTTTTTGTAATTGTTTGTATTCAATTGTAGTTCAAATTGTACCGTTATGGTCCATACTCATAAGGTTTATTTCGGCAACGCCTGTAATGGGCAAGGAGATTGATGCGATACAAAAATTCCGTTGTGACATAGCACAACACAACTTACTTTTATTATATAAGTATTCGCACACTTGTACATGCTATCACGATAAACGGTTGTGTTCACTTTGCATTTTTAATTGTTTGTTGTTACGAGTATGTGGCTCTCTCATAAACACGGAGATATTATTTGAGAACATTTGTCAAAAAAAAACACAAAAAGATATTTATAAATATAAAGCTTCACATTGTATATACACCAACCATATTATTAGCTTCTCGGGAACCAAATGCACATTATTATATTGTCAATTGTGTCCCCAACTATCACACTCTAACATTAAATCTACTATGAACCAGTTAGATAAAATTACCCATCACAAAATAGGTATTATCCCTTCTTTATTGATTATTATAATTATAAAATCATATAATTTGCATCTACGTACCTACATACATCTATCACACATTCAAAAATGAATAATCGCAAAGGTAAACGTTTGATCATAGGATTACTTAATGTCAGATCTCTCAATACCGGCAAGGACGAATTCACTGTTACGATGGAGAAATATAAGCCAGATATACTGGCACTAAACGAAACGTGGCTAAAGGAAGGACAGGACACATGCGCACCTAAA
The DNA here is from genome assembly GCA_910592155.1 of Ypsolopha scabrella. NCBI lineage: Eukaryota > Metazoa > Arthropoda > Insecta > Lepidoptera > Ypsolophidae > Ypsolopha > Ypsolopha scabrella. The sequence continues at coordinate 14,705,970 of OU342961.1, read as the reverse complement.
ATTCCCGGATATACATTGAAGCTTCTCCCACGACCAAGCGATAAAAGAGGCGGTGGTGTAGGTTTTTACATACGCTCAGGAATTCGCACCAGAAATCGACCTCACCCTCCATCTAACTTGGAACAAATGTGGCTCGAAGTGAACATAGTTGGCGTGGGACGTATAGCTATCGGCACCGCATATCGTCCAGAGTCAGGTGTTACAGTTAGCTGTGCAATTGACGCCTTAAGTCAGTCTATTAGCACATTCGGCTACTGCAATCATATTTTCCTTATCACAGATTTTAATGTTGATCTTTTGCTACCTTCCAAGTCCCCAGCTCCCGAAGTGATCACTTTTTTCAACCAACAAAACCTTTCTCAACTAGTAAATGAACCAACTCGAATAACAGAATCAACAGCCACTCTCCTTGACTTATTTATTACAGATAGCCCGGAATTGGTCTGTAAGATAGATGTCCATCACAATCGGGCACTTAGTGATCATGGCATTGTTTTGGCGGAACTGCACATTAAAAAACCAAAAGAAATCCCCCAATTTGTATTCAAGCGTCTCCTAAACAAAATAAACTACGATGAATTTATGTTAGACTTGAACTCCTTACCATGGTTCTCTATTACTGTACTAAGTAACGTGGATGAGATGCTAAATCTGTTTAATGAATTTATAATCAATTTATTTGACAAACACGCGCCACTGAAACGAATTCGCGCCTCACATAAGCAACATCCATGGATCACAGACGTTATTAAAATAATGATGACATACCGGGATGAAGCACTGAAGCGAGCTAATAAGACTAAATTAGATAGCCACTATCAATACTATAAACAACTAAAAAACTTAGTTAATAGCTCTTTGAAAAAAGAAAAAGTTGCTTTTTTCAAAGACTATGTCAATAAAAACATCAAAAAACCACAGCACATGTGGAAATATCTAAGGCGCTCATCTGTTACATATAAACCCGATCAGTCACACATACCTAAGCATTTGAATAGCCCGGACGAAATTAACAAGTTCTTCTTGGATGTCCCTGGAAGCCCAGATACTCAATCAGATAAAATGCAATATTACGCTCACAATAGATATACGTTCAGTGAATTTAATTTAGAATTATGTTCTGAGGATCTGGTAAATAAAATCATTCAATCAATAGGTACAAACGCTTCTGGATTTGACACAATCTCTATAGACATGATACGTATGACTCTCCCCTGCACATTGCCAATAATAACATTAATAATTAATAAGTCTTTAGAGACAAATACCGTTCCCAAAGCGTGGAAGTTGGCTAAAGTAAAGCCTTTGCCAAAAACGAACGTAGTGGAGCAGGTCAAAGACTTAAGAGCTATCAGCTTACTACCAGCACTGTCAAAAATTATTGAAAGGGTGGTAAGTGTGCAGCTAACCAAATATTTAGAAAAGGAGAAGATTCTCCCTATCATGCAATCTGGCTTTCGCAGCGGAAGAGGCACAGACACATCACTAGCTCACGTCACCGATGACATTCTGGCAGCTTCAGATAAGGGCCAAGGAAGTATTCTCGTACTTCTAGATTTTTCCCGTGCATTCGACTGCCTTAATACCAAGTTGCTTTTAGCTAAACTAAGGTACTATGGTATATCAAAAACAGCTTGCTCATGGTTTCAGTCATATCTAAACGATAGACAGCAGTATGTTGAAACTATCGATGAGAACGGGAACCTGAAACAGTCGAGAATCCTTGATGTACCGAGAGGATGCCCTCAGGGTTCCATTTTGAGTCCGCTATTATTTATTATATATACTGCTGATCTGCCTAAATGTCTAAAACATTGTAAAGTGCATCTTTATGCGGACGATACCCAAATATACCGCTCATTTGCCCCACTCCATACAGATGAAAATATACAAGCGATAAATGAAGACCTTAACTCCATAACAAGTTGGTCAAAAGAAAATTGCCTTGTAATAAATCCTAAAAAATCCAAATTTCTGGTACTAGGTACCAAACATCAGTCTAGCGCAATCACAAAACAACCACCTATTCTTAAAATAGATAACAATATAATAGATATGGTAAAATCTGCTAGAAACTTGGGGCTAATTATTGACAATGAATTAAGATTTATAGATCACATAAACTACAAGATCAGAAACGCTTTTTATAGGCTCAAAGTACTATATGGATATCGAGAATTTCTATCCGAGGAAGTACGAATAACTCTAACTGAAACACTTGTATTATCGCTGTTCAATTTCGGGGATGTCGTATATGGCCCGAGAATATTTGCTAAGACAGAGCGCGCAATTCAACGCGTACAAAACGCATGCGCTCGCTTCTGTTTCTCAATACCCAGTCGAGCTCATATCACACCATTCCTCAATAAAAAAGGTATCCTTAAAATGGCAGCACGCCGACAATTGCATTTAACTAATCTTGTACATAAAGTTGTGCATAAGCAAGTACCAGAATACCTTCATCAAAAAATAACTTGGAAAAGGGATATTCTCACGTATAACACAAGAAACAGATCCAATAATAAAATAAACATACCCATACATAAAACTGTCGGATATAAAGGAAGCTTCAGTCACGCAGCATCCAAAATTTGGAACGATTTACCTCCGCCCCTAAGAGAAATAAGATCCCCAAATACATTTAAAACTAAATTGCGTTATTTGTTACTACTGAAGCAACAACAAGATCCTGCATATCTATAAATATTTCTTTTTTTACGAAACATATAAATATTTCATGAAAACATCTATATATTACAAGTATATAAATATGATATTTTATTTAAGATTTCATAAACACTTTTCATATAAACACTTTTTTATTTTATTTTTTAGGTATTATTCTTTTTTATTATTTATTTATTTATTATTTAATTATATTTTTTAGTGTACTGTTACATACAAACATTGCTGTCTTTCTGTTTATTATCTGTAAATTAATTGTGTAAAGCGCTCTTATATAGATGAATCCGCATATTATAGAAAATTATAAGATGACCTCCACTTTAATTTTATTGCAGAGTATTCATCTAATATTTTTTAAGTTTAGCATAGTAAAAGGGGCAGTCTGAAAACCAGCATTGCGTTGTTGCTACACAACACGCAACATGTCTGAGATTGTTCCTTTTGCCACATTAAGTGCGGAGGAATACTATTATTATTTTTAGTTAAGTTCTCTAGTTTAACATGTATTTTCTGTATTTCTGTGTACATGTTGTGGCAATAAATACTTTTTGACTTTGACTTTGACTTTGACTTAAATCCAGCCAGTATTAATTTACAAACTCGTAGGGATATGTGTAACATGCATATCGTCACGATTTGAATCCCCGAGGGGGCGTCAGAGGTGTGAAAATCAAGTCACAGTCCAAACTTGGCGCATCTCATTTTCACCAAGATTATTACGTCCCAAACGTGATCGGTGGTGAGCCCTACTGCGGGCACAAATGAACCTACCGAAGTGCACGACTTCTGGGCCAGCGGCAACAGGGACACACAGGCGGTAATTATTACAACTGTAAATATAATAGGTCGGGGAAAAAGTAATTTCGTATTTTCTATGCATCAAGTTGTAATAAAGTCTCTTTGGTCGTAATGTTTGTATCTGACATTTTTGAAGAGATATTACTGGTGATGAAAAGTGGATCCCCTACGACAAGAACGTGTGAAAAAGGTCATAATCAAAGGGCGGTCAAGCTCCATAGACTATGGCAAAACCCGGATTAACAGGCAATAAAGTGATGCTGTGTGTATGGTTGGATTGGAAGGGCATCGTTCATTGTGAGCTTTTAACGCCGGGCAAAACCGTCGATTCAGATCTCTACTGCCAACAGCTGACGAGACTCAAGCAATAAATTGAGAAAAAACGGCCGGAAATAATCAACAGGAAGCGTGTGGTCTTTCATCATGATAACGCCAGACCACAAACATATTTGGCCACTCAGGAAAAATTGAGGGAACTGGGTCGAGAAATGTTAATGCATCCACCATATAGCCCTGACCTTGCACCCTCAGATTTTCACCTATTTCGGTCTCTTCAGAATTCTTTAGGTAGTGTAAAGTTAACATCAAGAGAAGACTGTCAAAACTACTTGTAGCATTTTTTAATTAGAAGTCCCAAAATTTCTATAGCAACGGAATCATGTCAACAAGTTATTGAAGAAAATTTTATAAATAAATGTAAATAAACTTTGAAAAAATGTGTCTTGAATATTTATATAAAATACGAAGAAACTTTTTTCCCGATTTTTACATTACTGTTTAAAGTTAACTCCTTTAATTTACAAATACTTTTTTGTGTAACTTTTCATTGTATCACCGAGGCAGTACTCAGTCTTAGTACTTTAAATGAGGTTGCACTACTGAAAACTTAGCCTTAACGTGTCATCTCGACCTTAATACAAACAAGGATTTCTTAGATATTTCAACTACAAATAACTCCTAACAAAAATCCTGTCTCAAATCCGACGAGTTGTAATTACTTCCATCCATCAGCCTGTTTCGTCCACTGCTGGACATAGGCTTTTCCAGGATTTCACCACTCTTGGCGGTCCTCCTGGAAGAAATGCCCATACTCACATACGCTGGGCAGGCGGGTTGGTGAGCGCGGTGCCGAAACCCTTGCACCAGTGACGGCGCTGCCCGTCACCAGTCTGATTAATATAAGGCCCGGCAATTGGGGATGGATATACCGCCATCCATCGGTCCCAGGCAATGGTGGGCAGCCTGGTTTTTTTGCCTGAGAGCTGTCCTCTTACTCTCCCCCGAATAACTTCGGGAGGATTTGCGAGTAAGATGGTGGTACCTCCACAGTCGAGCCCGGCATTAGCTCTACCACTCTACCAGCTTACTAGTTGTAAATGTTCAAAGTAAAGAAGCGTCATCTTTTTCAATATGTTGTATGTCATATCGAGTATGTATTATTTAGTATAAAATTATATAAATATATATATATATTCTTTTTCTTTTGTAATAAATTTCAGGATTTAATTAAAATGTTAAAAAAAAATGGTAATGACAAAAATCTCGCATATTATAATTTAATTCATCATCATTTGATAAATTTTATTTAATTTGGCCTTGCAAATAGAAAATGTATTTGATTTCAATTTAATTTTAAGATAAATTTCTTGTAGTATACTTCTTTGTACATCTAGCCCATTTGTAACAATTTTTGCAAATCTCTGTTAAGACTCCCGCGTTTCAAGCTCGACTTAGTTTGGGGTCTGTTATTAAACGGGTGAAATTAATTCAACGCTCAAACGTACAAGCTCCACTTTTTTACTACACTGTCTGCGTACTGTGTACAACTACTTCCGCATGATAACAGGATTATTATTTTTTACGCTACCCACCTATATTTTTGTTTTTTGTGTACTGATTATTTGTTTGTGTTTGGGTCTGTAACTTCTTATTTTTCTTTTGCATTTGCATGTACTTTTGAGAAAATAAATGTTTTTGTATTTGTATTTGTATTTGTCATCAGGGGTAAAAAGGATTACTCCCGAAAAGTCCGGCCCTCTTATTGTCTATTTTAAATATCCATCGCTCTAGCCTTCAAAAGCGTCGCGATTGGCCAAAAATGATGTGTGATGTCATTTCTAGCCAATCACAGACGCGTTTGAAGCCGATAGCGATGGATGTCGAAGTTAGACAATAATTAGGCCCCTGATGATGATGAGTCATAATCCATCGAAAGCTCGACCTGTTTTTCCTTACACAGTAAAAAAAATTGAGTCCTGTCCGTTCTTAAAATAATCGTAAAAAGGATTCTCATTAAAATGTAAACAGTTGATGCTTTCTGTCAGTCCTTGAACTGAAAAATCCCCTTTATGTTATAAATGTGTATTTCCTCTACATAGCCGTTTTAAAAAGAACACTAGATCCATTTTGTTTCATGAAAAAATTTGAATCATGCAAATGATGTCAAAATTATTCAAGTAAATTCTCCAGCACATTACCGGCACCTGCGTTTTAATGTTGCGCTTAGTTTTTATCCAGTTATCAAAACATAATAAGTACAAGATTTTATGCTTTGATCGTTTTGAAACATTTGGATTTTTTTATTATATTTTCAACTAGCTTTTTCCCGCAGCTTCGCTCGGGTCTCTTTCAATCATTGGAGGTATATTTTAAACCTATTATCGAAAGTTTTCGGCTTGGCGGTTATTTTATTAAGGCGACGCATTGGAAATTTTGGCGCATGGATTTCCATTTTTCTCAGCAATAAAAAAACATTATGTCATTTCCAATTTATTATCTAGATTAATCATTTCATTGACATCATTTTGCCCAAAGATTGAGTTAGGCATAGCAGAGAAAAAAATATTTAGAAGACCTCTTTTAAAACAGAGATTTCTTTATTACTGACAAACGGGAGCGAATGAAGCCTCTAAGTTTTTTTATTTAAATTAGTCTACAAATACACTTCAATATGGCCTATTGGATTTATTAAATTACTTATAGTTGGCATTTTAAATGAAAAATACTGTTTTGCCGCAAACGACCTTACGGCATAAGCTAGTTCATGAGCGCATATTTGTATGGAGTAAGTCACTCCACTCCCCTAAGGCGCCGCCGCCGATTTGAAATTATAAGTTTTTCAATGCCTCGCCTTAACACTCCTTATAGCCTATATCAACCAGGGCCATTAGTTATATCCAGAGTTAAAACGGAACATACATACAGACAGTCAGACAAAAAATCTAAAAACCGGCCAAGTGCGAGTCGGCCTCGCGCACGAAGGGTTCCCTACCATTATCTATAAAAACAAAAAAAAACATGTCTGTTGTATGGGCCCTCTTAAGTATTAATTTTACTTTAATTTAATTATAAATTTTTAAAGTGAATATATAACTAAACATTCTGTGAATATGTGAAGCGTTTACCTGTTGCCGTTATCAATATCGAGCAAAAAAATCACGTTTGTTGTATTTGTTGCTCCCTTTAATATTTATTTTATTCTGTTTTTTAGTATTTGTTGTTATAGCGGCAACAGAAATGCATTATCTGTGAAAATTTCAACTGTCTAACTATCACGGTTAATGAAATACAGCCTGGTGACAGACAGACGGACAGCCTCATGACCCGTAATAGTTAGACAGTTGAAATATTCACAGGTTATGTATTTTTGTTGCCGCTATAACAACATACACTTAAACCAGCCAAGTGCGAGTCGGACCTGCGCACTCCCATACAACAGACATGATTTTTTGTCGTTTTTATTGATAATGGTACGGAACCCTTCGTGCGCGAGTCCGACTCGCACTTGGCTGGTTTTTACATAGATAGTAAAAATATAAATAGCTTATAATTTAACCAAAAACAACTTCCACTTAACAATTTTAAAAACAAATAAATCTAATGCCAGTATACAAATAGCATGCTCATAAATTCCCAAAAACTCATTGGTTCATTTTGCTGGACCGGCAAGACTCGAACCCGGGTCTAAGCTACAGCTGCTTGTGTAGTAAAACTTCCTATAAATACCACCTTGATAACCCTTCCACTTACAAATGCACAAAGTGGTTATCCGAAAATTGACGGGCAATCATATGAAAGGGCAGCTTTTCAAAGATCAAAGAGAAATTCTTGTAATAATTCAGGGGCGGCCTGCCACTTAGCATAAGGTCAAACTGACATTTCGGAGCAACATTACATCGACGGCTTCGTACCTACCTAACATCAGGTAACAATGGAAACGCGACACGCGAGTCCGCTTTAGGGGTGGGGTCAAAGGTCGATGAAAATTTTGACAAAAAGAAAATAAAAAATAAACTTATCGTACAAAGTCGACCTTAATACTAAATGGTATTTTTTACCAGATAACCTATACCAATGGAGATGTTGTTGAGGGTAGTACAAAACGTAAACTTTCAATCATCGTGACGATTTATTTATTTATTTAATACGATTTATGTATTTTATCTAACCTCATATCGTAAAATCCTCATTACGAACTCAAAACTACTGACATAATAAAAAAAATTTTCATGAACTTCTCTAAACCACAGAAAAGTTAAATTATAGTATAGGTCTCCGAACAACATAATGCTATAAAAAAACATTTTCTGAGATTACAGTACATGTGATACTAACTAGGAAGACAAAGGGAACTTAGCCCATACAGCCATGTCTGAGGTTTAATATCAAATACCAATGAAGTTATTATATAATATTCTCTAACACGTACTAAATAATATTGCGGCGTGACAAAGGAGGTTGAAATTTTATTTTATTTTCGGCCTGCATTGTCTATGGCTGCCGTGCCGGCGCACGCAACGCGTACACGCATGCGTGGTGGACTGTTGGATTTTGGCGCCGTAGCTTACGTGGAAATTACCTATTATATATTTTATGGGTTAAATCAAAAGTATTATTTTACCCTAAAATTACTAACAGCGGTGATGGTGATGATAATTTGACTCCACCTGACATTCAAGAAATAACGACGGAAATTACCAACACTTTTAGAACGAGCTTTTACAATAAAAATAAAAAATGGCTAACGACAAATTTTTTCAAGATTATGAAAAAGGTTGTTAGGCATGAGTTTAGATAAAGTCGTGTTAGAAACTATACATAACTAGGTATTAAAACACTCGTGTACTATTAAAAAACTCATCTTCGCTAGGTTACGTAACTTTTTTATGTTAAAACTAAATGCAAGTCCCAAGTTTATTTTTCATTTCTTGCCTTTTATCTGAACGTGTTAATTATACGTATTGTAGATATAAGCTGAGTTTGTATACCTTATTTTTGTATATGTATGTTTTATGGTGGTTAATTGATGTTTTATCTATCTTTCATCTCTCTAAAATTGTGTGATTTTATTGTTTGATAGAAGTTTTCAAACCTTTGTTCAAATAAAAAATTCGGTTTTCAAAAAATTCCTTCGAATCGGATTTGAACCAGTGACCTATGGATGACAGTTTGTACCAGCTACAGTCCACCGCTCTACCAACTGAGCTATCGAAGGCTCGAATCTCGTGCCAAAAAAATGGACTAGTTTACTGATTATGAAGCGCAAAATGCAAGTACGAAAGTGAAAGTTGTGTCTCTCGAAACTGTGACGTCGGAATGGTCAATGTTATTTAGTGATGTAAAAATGTTTATAATGATTTAAATCATTAATGATAATATGAAATGATAACCTTCGAAAGATTGCTTATACCGTCTGGAAGAGGATGGTCGAAGTTAAAGTAGCGTAGCGCACAGAAATTAAAATGTTTTCAACATTAAACTGCTACAAAGAGAATTTTAATACAGGGGATTTTAAAGAACTGTTCCAGCGTGATTTCATGAAAAGTCATACCGGGAGAGTGATTATTGGCAGTTGCTTAGATACAGCTAGTATTTCGTCCATGACCACAGACTGACTAACGCATCACCTACTTTCACTCTCCCACATTCTGGGCCAGCACGCTTTATCCTATTAGGTCTCATCGACGTTTTAGAAAAGATCATGTTTCAATAAAACCATGTCAACGAGTTTAATTAATCCTTCCTAGGGATGAATTTAAACCCTTATTCCACACGAATAAATAAATTAGCCAAAAAAAGGCGAAAAAATTCCTTCGAACCGGATTTGAACCAGTGACCTATGGATGACAGTTTGAACCAGCTACAGTCCACCGCTCTACCAACTGAGCTATCGAAGGCATATGAATGTACTGCAAAATACAAAACACATACTACAAAATAACATATGCTAAGTAAATAAAAGTGAAAGGCGCACGCGTCGTCTTGCTACAGTTTTTTGCTTTTAAGGTCAGGGTATTAATTTACGTCACGGCTTGTCGTTAAATTACTAGGTGTTTCAATTTAAAAAGTGTAGGTTTAAATAAATTCCAATTACCCCAGGCAAATTCCAACATTTTTAAATTTTAGGGCTCCGTACCCAAACGGAACCGTACTACTAAGCCTCCACTGTCTGCCTATCTGTCTGTCTGTCCATCCGCCCGTCCGTCTAGCCAGTAGCCAGTCGAAATTTTCACAGAATACGTGTTACTATGGCCTCTATCACGGAAAATAATCAAAATATCAAGAAATCAAAACCTAATACTCCCATAAAAATACATAAAACCTCAAAAAAATAGCATTTTTTCAACTCTATTTTTTCTGCTCTATCTTAAGAATACAAGTTTAAAATTTTGTCACATTGTAACACGTACTCTAAAGTAGAACGAAAAGTAATCAAAATAAGGGTTTGTTACTCAGAGGGTGTGGAATTATTTGTCAGGGTTTCCTATTTTAGCGGCTTGTTTTTTCGGCATATCATATTTTTAGGATTGCATACCCCTATTTTGAGGTTGTATGGAACAATACGCACTGGACCAAATTTTTTCCTTACACTTTTGTATTATTAGTTCAGCCACTGATATGCTGCTGTATAAGCATCTACTTTATTAGACTACTTTTAGGGTTTCGTACCCAAAGGACAAAACGCAGCCCTATTAATGCCACTGTTGTCTGTTTGTTCATATGTCACCAGTAGACGGAATGAGTAACAGACCTGAAATCTGGATATTTTGTGTAGTGTTCGCCCAAAACCAAATATTTAATTAGAAATGCCTATATATAAAGGGAGCAGAAAATGCTACCATGTGAGGTGTCATTGTCAGGAGCTCATTCAGTACAGTAAAAATATATAGGTATACTGTACAGAAAATCATCACACTATAATATTATAAATGCGAAAGTTTGTGTGTGTATGTTTGTTACTTATCACGCTGAAACGTCTGAACGGATTTAGATGGAATTTAGAATGAATATAATATAGGTTATACCCTAACTTAACACATAGGCTACTTTTTATCTCAGCAAAAGCGCACGCGGTTGGAGCCGCGGGCAAAAGCTAGTCAGTAGTATAATTATAACCCAGCAATTTATCATTTATTGTCTAATTGGTTTCGGCTTTATACCATATGGCATTATCAAAGAAATTCAAATATTCTAGATATTCCCTGTAAATTGCCATAAGGGTGAAACCCGACAGAAACAGTAAAATTATTGAATAATACGAACGCCAGCATGATAAGCTACCTATAGGCAGTTCTTATTGTAGCGTCATAGCCTAGAAAATAATAGTAAATAATAATAAGTAGGGAGCTTGAACTGCAGGCAACTGTACATGTACACAACTGTACAAATGATCAAATTTATATTAAATTAAATTTATCCTAAGGTTGATCATATGCCAGCCATTTGTTTATTAATTCTACATGTTTATTTTAAGTATTTTTGTAAGTTATTCTTGTGTAATAAAAACGAGCAAGACACAGTTACAAAGAAGACCAAAAAAGAAAAATGCATTATCCAAAGCTATATGAAATAATAAATATTTGAATAATTTTAGTGCTGGGATATTTGAAGACAAAAAGGTAAGATCTTTATTTAATTTTAAAGTTGATTTAGAGCTGAGGTTTCTAATTGGACGAGGAATATTGTTCCAGCACTTAGTTGCACGATATCTGAAACATCCTCGAAAAACTGCAGTTTTGTGGGATGACACAGATAGAAGACACTTGTTCCGGTTGTTGTATGCATGACAAGAACCAAGCCAAGTAAATTTATCATACAAATACTCAGATTCTGAATTTTTACTAGACCAAACAGCATTGTAGCAAAATATAGGTCTTTTGATCTATCAAATAACAATTTTATTATTAACTAGCCTTTTCTCGCGGATCCGCCCGCGTTTATTCCATATTTTCCCCATTTTCAGCTCGATGTGATAATAAAAAAACCGCATCCAAATCCGTTAAGTGGTTCTAGAGCTATAAAAGCGTTTATTCAATCTTTGCCCCGTTTCCAGCTTAAGTGTTATTTTATGAACATCCCTTATAGTCTATATGTTTACCAGGGTAACTAAAATGATAATAAAGAAAACCGCATCCAAACCCGTTGACTGGTTCTCGAGTTATAAAAGCGTTTATTCAATCTTTGCCCCGTTTCCAGCTTAAGTGTTATTTTATGAACATCCCTTATAGTCTATATGTTTACCAGGGTAACTAAAATGATAATAAAGAAAACCGCATCCAAACCCGTTGAGTGGTTCTCGAGTTATAAAAGCGTTTATTCAATCTTTGCCCCGTTTTCGGCTTGTGCGTTATTTTATGAACACCCCTTATTGACTGGGGTCACTACAATGATAACATAAAAACCCGACAGACAGACAGACACATAAAATTTCTAAAAATTTTAGTTTAGGCTTCAGTACAATACAAATAACCCATTTCATTTAAAATTTCTCGAAAATGTTCATTGTACAGACACGACTTTATTATTAGTATAGATAATAAATTAAAATGTTGTATTTTGAGTACAAAATATTCTTTAGTCAAAAATTCCTTCGAACCGGATTTGAACCAGTGACCTATGGATGACAGTTGAAACCAGCTACAGTCCACCGCTCTACCAACTGAGCTATCGAAGGCATATCAATATACTGCCAAATTTTATACACTAATACGACATGCTAAAATATGGTGAACGTCTTTTACGAGTTTGTAACCTTGATATGAGTACAACTTTGAGTTCATAACATTATCTTTTCATAATCAACACGATTGTCGTAAAAGTTATTAAAACTGTTACCCAATTTTATTTAAAAAATAAGTTATTCGCAAAGAGTGGAGAATAAGGAGAATTCAGCTTTTCTAAACATACCCGCAATATGCCCTGCTAACATGTTCCATACATGTACAAAATGGATTCTATATATATCATCTTTTCTAGGTTTTATCCAAAAACAAAGGCCTTTTTAGCGACTCGTCCGAGTCTATCTACTTATCATGAAAGCGGCATGTAGGTATGTTAATGACGATACATAAACATATTGGGATACAAAGAAGAAAAAACGTCTTCAGTGTCACGATATTAAAATACTAACTTAAAAACATAAAGTAAAATTGTATCGATATGTTTAGTAGCACCACTACTTTTCACCTTTTACACTCTAAACTAAAGGGTACGGCAACGAGAAACGGAAGCAAAATATCGTAACTTTTAAACTTTCTAAAAATGGTAACCTAATTTGAACTATTCGTAATAAAAGAATTTTACGTTTCATTACAATTCATTTATTTTTAGTACTCCTTGACATGAACGGCTTCAACACTGACAGTGAGGGTTGGTGGTTATAATATGGATTTGATTTAAATAAATAACACTTGGGCAACAAGTTTTCTGTACACAAACGATATTTTAAAATTCTTGCAGAAAACTGTATGCTGAATCCAAATCTGAGCTCAGATTTTTTCTATCCGGTCTCGGTTTTTGTGAATATTGAAATTTTACGTTTCTTTAATGCTTCTGAAAAATTGTTTTTACTTATTACAAATGTAATTTATAAATTTATTTTTCATTATGACAATTCCTTAATCAATACTATCAAGGTCAAAATAACAGAATTCGCGAAGGAACCTTATTTTTCAAAATAAATCATATTTTGTGGGAGCTTGTTCTGTCCATACATTTCATACCAAGTTTTTACTATGAAAAATTGGGTGTGATTGTTTTGAGACATTAAGTCAAAAACTAGGCTTGGTTACGTGCATCTTCATATCATATTACTAAAAACATTACTGAGAAGAGGTATTATTGAAAATTAAAGCCGAAAAACTAATTGTGCTAAACGTAAAGCCGCACCACAAGTAGTAAAAACACGCGATTTTTTAAAATTCAGTCAGTCATGGACAAATATTACGACGTGATCGAGAAAATCTGAGTTCATATTCGGATTCAGCACACAAATTTCTAAAATAATTTCATTAAATCGTTTCTGTGACAGAAATTTTCTAGAATTTTGTTGATTAGTGTAATTTATAGAGAACTGACCATTCGAGTTTATTACTTTTAGAGTTCCGTTGAAAAGGATATGCTTATAGGAAAGCCTCCATATCTGTCAGTTTATTTACCTACGGCTTAACTCAAGAATAGCTTTCCCGATTTAGTATAATAAATATTGTTACCATACGCAAGCTTTTATGTGAATGTACGAAATTGATGGATGTTAAACAACAACTACCAATTTCTATTGTGTAAGTCAGAAATTTAGGTGGTAGAGCTAATGCCGGGCTCGACTGTGGAGGTACCACCATCTTACTCGGAGATCCTCCCGAAGTTATTCGGGGGAGAGTAAGAGGACAGCTCTCAGGCAAAACCAGGCGGCCCACCATTGCCTGGGACCGATGGATGGCGGTATATCCATCCCCAATTGCCGGGCCTTATATAAATCAGACTGGTGACGGGCAGCGGCGTCACTGGTGCAAGGGTTTCGGCACCGCGCTCACCAACCCGCCTGCCCAGCGTGTGTGAGTATGGGCATTTCTTCCAGGAGGACCGCCAAGAGTGGCGAAATCCTGGAAAGGCCTATGTCCAGCAGTGGACAAAACAGGCTGATGGATGGAAGTCAGAAATTGTTTGAAAAATCTTTAAGACTCGTACATATGCCAGTGAATATTAACATTACTCAAGATGATTCCGTGAATCTTAGATTCAGCGATTTACAAATTACGTGAATGTGCCTACGCCAGTGGTTATTGGAAAAGATAGAATGTTCATATACCTACTTAGTGTTGTTTCTATTAACCACGCCACCGTCCGCCCGCCGCGCCGCCGCGACGTCGCTGCGCCGCTTACATTCCTACTAGTTGTACTAACTTTTAGTATGATGTCAAGTAGGATCCAAATACTCTAAAACCAACATCATACAAAATTGCGTAGTAAACATGTTTTTTAAATATTGCGTCATCATAATAAAATGTGACCTAAATAGTTCATAGACTACTGTTTATTTTCTAGTGGTCAATGGCAAAATGAAGAGTACATAACTCGTGAAAAAAATCACTTAGGCTCTTATATCCTTCGCTGGCCTCAGGATCCAATATTGTGCCTCGAAGGAAATTGCCTTTTCACTTGTGTAGTCTACTATTTACCGAATTACACAATTTTACTATGTACTTGTATAGTTTTCTTGTAAAATAATGCACGTAAAAACAAAAGGCAAAACAGAAAAAAATTAAAGCACCCACTAATATCTCACGACAACCTGTTCTTCAAGTTCAAGTTAAGGAATGATATTAAGTAATCATCATTGTTCATTAACGCGTCATTGCGTTTTATTTCAATTAGCTATTACTTTTAAAATATTTAATTTATGTATATATAATGAATAGACCTGATTAATGGTTCTTGAGGTTTTGTACAACAAATAAGTAGTGTGAAACCAGTTCAAGAAAGATTTTTCATTGTTATTTACGCACAATTATAGTCAACAAAATTAACAAAACTCTATTATTTCCTTGTTTTGGCGACATTCATGCAAATCCTATCTCTCTGGGTATCAATCAAAAATAACCCGCTCTAATTTAAGATGGTAATCAAGTCAATCTACCATTAAATCCCCCTTTCTTAGCGAGTTGTCTGTCGTCTCCCGAATGCTCGTTACAAACAAGACCTTCTATTGGACCCAAGATTTATTAATGTATAAAGATGGATTTTAGACGATAGGCGATATGATAGGATCCGTATCACATCGAGCTTGACAATGACTAGTCGTCGTTGAAAAATGGCCGTAAAATTATTTGACTAATCACTAATCGGTTGGTACTTGGATCACGTTTAAGATAAACATATTAAAAGATAACGAAGCAACGTGCATAATACTATAATAACAAATAAATTCAAAGGAAATTTCGCAACTATAATATTTTTATCCGTCTCTACATCAAAATTGAATTAGCTCGTAAATAATATCATAAAATATGATTCTGTCAATATTTAAATCTCTAAAATTAACAGTTTTATCATAGAAGTACAAAAAAAATTGAAGGAATTTCGCCACCCAAAAACTGAAGCGCCCATAGATAGTTGAAAAACCGAATTATGGCTAAATTGCTGACCCATTATGCGAATATGTTTCATACGAAATTGTTCCACTTTGTCTATAAATTAATATTTCAGATTATTTTATAGTACTAGTTATATATACATTTTTTTTATATTTACATACATATTTTTATATTTATATGTATCATTTATATATTATATCCGTAATCCGTACTAAAGAAAGTCAATCATGATCGATCTCGCACAAACTGTGACAAACCGAGAACAGAACAATAAGTATCCAGAAAGGATTGGTTGATGACAATAACAAGATATAAAAACAATGTATCTAAAATTATACGAGTACTATAAATTGATAACTATAAGCTTGAAATATGTAATAGCATGTTGCACTGAGTTTACCGAAACACTGTCATGATCAAACATACATTTTATTAATATTATTAACTTGAAATTTTCAGTTGTCGTTTAAATGTCGAACGAGACCAATTTTCTCAAAGCGAATAAAACGCGCGAAAACCTAATGCCATTTCACGCCGGAGCAAACCTTTCTCTCGGAGTTAACGTCTATTTAAACTCGGATTTAGTTAATCGATCGAGAAGGCCCTTAATTATGGCTTTATCTTAGAGTGAGGAGGTTCGAAGCTGGATTAAAGTTAGCTGGAGTTTGCAGCTTACTGAGTTCTGAGTCTGGGCTAATTATTTTGGAGTACGGCAGATTTGATAGCTCACGAAAAGTTTGAAAAATCTTTATAGCGTAACAGAACACTGAAAGCAAAAATAATATAAACTTAAATTTACCGTAAATATCCGTATATGCTTAAACTTCTCACATATGGTTGTAAAATAATTTGTCTAACATTAAAGTTTTAACAAACTGCTATTGTTGACCTTTAAAGAAGCGTTATCTTTTTATTTATTTTAAAATTAGTAAAACCATTAAAAATATGACACAGAAAATATTCAGATAGTCTTGAGTGTCGTGATAATACTTGTTAGAGACAATCATAAATCTTGAAACAAAGCTTTACTTGCTCATTCACATCACTTGGCTAAGTCAAAACATAGCACGCTCATTAACATAACAGACTTAATCAATTTCCTTCAACATAATCACCTGAAGATAAAATTACTTGGCCCGAAACTTGAGACAACCTGACTCTACCAAAGAATAAAAAAATTGAGCAGATACGACGGATGTTGTCTCCCTGTTCCAACCACTACATAAATACATAGCCTTCATTTTAGGGAGCTAAGCAAGGTGAAATTATTTCAACTGACCAGAATAACACACTCGAGACTGTACCGGAAGTAAATGCAGCTTAAATGTTTTCAGAAATGGTACATTCTTGCAAATTGCTAGTAGCAATCATACTCTACAACTTTTCGCGATAAACACTCTTATAATTTTGCGACCGGTGAAAAACAATTTAACCCAAAAAAAAAGAGCCAAAAAACAAGTTTTTTGGTCATTTTTTTTTCGCCATCCATTTTACATTTCATGCACAAAATCAAAGTACCAGTAGATAACATATAGGTTACTTTGTATCTGTTCAGCCCCTAGAAAACATACTATCTTAAAGATATATCATTCAGAAGCCGAATTAAACCATTTGGAACCAAAATAATTATACATTCTTAAATGCCAATTAAATGGACTATGATTTATGTTAAGTTTGTGCCTTTTGTAGTAAACGTGTAAAAAAAGATACATATATAACAGTCTTTAGTTTTAATTTTCTTAGAAGTATTGCTGTTCTGTCTGCGTAATGTAATCTCTAAAACGAAACTAGACGTGTTTCGCATGACGTGCCGGTAATCTTAACCACTGGAGAGGAAGGTGGTTTGTCTATACCGGTTAACGTTAGAACCGCTAACTGGAATTGTCGTCAGCCATATTAATATTCATAATCGACGCTCCTTTAAGATATTATTTCAGACGTGAAGCTATGAAGATTCGTGGACGCGCAAGGAAAACTAAAAACTAAGGCACTATGAAACAAAAGTATATGTTAAACTATAGAGGTAGTAAAAACTTAAAATAAGTAACGGGATTGATATGTTTTAAAGTTTCTACTACACAGAAGTAAATTATGAAATCACCTGAACATACAAAATCAGTGGTCATTGTGAATTTGTTTGTACACGTGTATCAATTCTAACCATGAGCCCAAATCAGTATTTGTCAAAAATATTATTAAAACAAAAAGGAAAGTTTTTTATATATCTGCTTTTTACATTTTCTTAAAAGTCCATATGTCATAAATTTTTAGAAGCAGTGTAAAATCTGCATGGCTCTCCGAAAGCCAAGAATAGCCAACTGCAAATAAGCTCAAGAAGCCCATAAGAGCCCCTAGGCCCTTGGCACTAACTAATACTATGTATGATGAATAGCTACGTCACTAGCTGTCACCGACAAATTGATAAGGCAGGCCTTTGAGTAGTTTAAAGGTATTTATTTAGAATTTTATGTTAAAACTTAACTAGCCAATAAAGATGCCAAACGATGAGAGAAGTAAATTTGAATTTGCTTTGATGTCTAATACATACATAAAGAACCAATTTACAAAATGATGGCCAGCATCGTCGACACTAGCCTCAGTGAGAAAATTAATTTAAAAGTGATTCAAATTCACTTTTAAACAAAAGAATACCGCCACATCTAAGAAGGGTGTTTTCATTATCCCTGAAATAATTTCACCTTTCGCGGCGCGATGTGTCGTGTTCTCTACAAAGTGTTTACTCGAGGCGCCGCCGAGGGCTCTTCAATTTGATAGATGACGTCACTTGATTTATTGAATGTCTCACTACGTCATTTTGTTATATTGTGATCGTATTATAGCAACAATATGCATAACATAAGACACTCTATTGTATGCACAAGGACTTAATGACATAAGTGGCTTTCTATGAATATCGTCCCGTTTTACAAATGCGAAAAAGGTTTTTCTTGCTCGACTACGGCAAACCAAAAAGCAAGGTAGTGAGGTTGACCGTTATTGTGTTTATGTATGTATGCAGGTATGTATGTGTGTAGCCACTCGGATGTTCGAATTCATCTCGACAGCCGATCAACCAATTTTCACAAATGAAAAATGAATTCATCTTAAACATAATTTTCCAAGTAAAGTCGGCAAAAACAATACAATAAAAAAGACAGATTTCCCATCCCATTTCATAGACTATTCGAAAATATCATCAAATGAAAATCTAAAAACTCAGAATACGGAAATTGCATTAATTCTGTCAACCAAACTACGGCTACTAAAGGATATTTGTATATCAAATACATTTATTGAGCTGAAATATAACATAAACATTTAACAAAAAATATTGTTTGATGTGTTAATCCAAAATAGAGACAGAAACCTTTCAAAATCTCAGTAATTCAATGACTTGCATCTTTCGAAACCCTCTCGCCCGGTGGGACTACAAACCCTAATTATGCCTGAAACAATACCGGGTTTTTACCCATTTTGTGCTCCATCATAATTACGAACGCTACCCAAAGGGGACGCTGTTTATAGGAAATCATCGCCGAACCTTTCTGTCGTTACATTTTATTATAATGCGATAAGACTGGTGATTTTTTTCATTAATAGCAGCAAATAGATATACCCCATTGTATATTTTTCTGTATGTTATGTTAAATCTTAATAAAAATTATTTAGGCTGCATTACAACTAGAAAATATCAACTGAAACAAATTTACCTCAGCTCTAAATTCCTGAAATCGCACAGTGCAGCGCATTTTTGATGAAAGCAAGAGGTCGTTCTCGTGGGTTCGAATCCTGGCCGAAGGCAAACATCTGTTTCCCTGGAAATGTGTTTCAATTGATATTTTCTAGTTTGTGATGGACTCTAAATATTTTTTAGTGTTCAAAGCGATGGATTCACTATAAATTATACAATAGTAAATCTTAATGTTTTTATTTTATCCTACTAAACTCATATATTTTTTAAGAATAATGTTTTCAGATTTATTGTAGAATAATAAAAATAGATAAAAGTTTATTTAAGAACTTTACTGCAGTTGGAGTCTCCGTTTAAGGGGGATGGTCCAAAGCCGCTCTAAATACAAACTTGTCGGAACCAACAACCACGACAAAAGCATTATACTTAATTTCATTGTTACTTTTATATACACGTTCCATCAATTCCAAACCCGCGAATTATGTGTTTTTTCACAAAAAACTCTTTTACTATCAAGTTTTGCTATATAATAGTTTCATACATTTTTTAAACAGCAATAATTTTAATAACGTTAATGTATGTTAACATTATGTTATTGCTGTAGAGAAAAATAATCTAGATGTGAGGAGCTCTGAACCGGGCTTTGAACCCAGAATCATTTTATAAATCGACAAGGTGTTTAGCATATAAAACCACGTAATAAAAAGAAAAAAAATCCCCTTAAAACAAAAACAAAGCTAGTAAAAAATACTCGAGTTTATATCGTTCATGTAAACGGAATAAAGCCTTTTGGAAATCAAACAGTCTCACTGTTTGGGCGTATCTATAGCTCGTTGGTTTGGGCTCAATAAAAGCGTTCACAACTCTCATATTTATCTTTTTGAACAATATAAAATGCTTTGTGGCCCCAAACAATAGCTCCGGGCGGGCGGGGAAGGAGGAGCTTTATAATTTTTTAATTAACGAAAATATCAAAGTCATTTGCGCGCTATGCCTCGTGCTCAGCTATTTATTTTTCGAAAAGTTATTTCATAAAAATTCCTCTTGTTGTATAAATACCACAAATATGCAGTTTAATTACAATGTTAATAAATTCCGGCATGCATTGATTAAAAATTAAGAGAATATTCGTTTTTCGAATGCCTGTATACAAATATTCCATGTAATTAATTTTTATCTGTACTGTCTTTTGTAATTAATATTCAAGAGTTTTGAGTCGATGGCTTGCTAAATTCATACGGGTTTTTCCAATCATGCTCATTAAATGTATTATTTTATAACCCCTGGTGTTGAAATCGTTTATTAGTCCTCATCATTACAAGAGTATCTATGTATGCAAATTGTTTTTTTTTTCTTTTGGCTTTGTTGTAATGGCTTTGGGTGCTGCAGCAAAATTTCGACTTTGTTGGGGATCTTAATTTTCAAGGAACCCTACACAGTGCAATAAACCAGGTGAATAAATGCTTATTATATATTACTGACGAGTATGATTGATTTTGCTGACCAAACTCCATTTATTAGCAAATTACAGTATGTCAGAACTTCGTGCTTAGATAAGAAAAACCCGAAACCCTTTCTTTGTGGCAAATGAGTTTATTCTATTGGAAATTCTGTCATTTTAGTCCTTAGGGTGACTGACTACCCCAATGGCAAACCACGCGAGAAAACCCGAAGTAAAACGCAGGTTTGAAGGCATTACTCGGTTGAGAAAATTCGGTAATTATTACACATTTTTCGAGTCAACGAGTGTGTAAAGATTACATTGTCTCTTGTTGTCTTTGTTTGAATTACGGGCATTTATTTATTTTGTTTTGTATGATATTGTTTAACGCGTTCACCGCCACCGTTTGCTTTGTCGTAGCGAGCACTACAACTTCATAAACATGTTGCATTGTATTATTTATGCTTCACAAGACACAAATATTTTTTTCGTTTTAAGGCTGTACCTGATCCTAGAATATGAAAAAAGCCAGATTTTCGAGGGTTCTTCTGACGAAAGTGGGACTATCTTAATACTGGGAAAAATATATTTAATTTATTGATCTTTTATATAGGGGATCTACTTATAAACAACGTACTAAAATATGTATTTATGTCAAAAAAAAGGTTTTGCATCCTCTTTTTTTTGGTGTTCAAGTGTTCGTTTCAAGAACGCGTTTAAGAGATAAACTTGTTTTTTTTTTTCATTAAATAGTTAATAGAAATATAAAGGTTTTTTATTTAAATCCGGAATTTTTACCAACAAAATATTTCAGTATTAGCTAAAAACCCTCCGATCTGCTGTTTCGCGCGTAATTACGTGTCCTAGACAAATAGGTCAATTAGCTAACCAATAATCGCCTCTATCAAAAGCTAATAAAGTATTTGACATTGGCCCTTTTGTGTTGGACGCGTAATAACATTTTTTCCTTGGGTATGCCCTACTCTTAACTTTGTATTAGCATACCTATTAATCCATCCATCCATCAGCCTGTTTCGTCCACTGCTGGACATAGGCCTTTCCAGGATTTTGTCACTCTTGGCGGTCCTCCTGGAAGAAATGCCCATACTCACTCTCGCTGGACAGGCGGGTTGGTGAGCGCGGTGCCGAAACCCTTGTACCAGGGACGCCGCTGCCCGTCACCAGTCTGTTTTATATAAGGCCCGCCAATTGAGGATGGATATACCGCCATCCATCGGTCCCAGGCAATGGTGGGCCGCCTGGTTTTGCCTGAGAGCTGTTCTCTTACTCTCCCCCGAATAACTTCGGTAGGATTTGCGAGTAAGATGGTGGTACCTCCACAGTCGAGCCCGGCATTAGCTCTACCACCTTTAATACTATTGTTTAATTGTTATCGTAGACATACAATACACAAAACAAAAATTCTATTGTGAAACAGTTTGCGAATATTGGTTACAATTATTTTTTCCTAGGTCTGTCATTTATATTTGCTTTCAGCATAGGTCCCAATTATCCAAAATTTGCGCAATCAAACACCACTAAAATCGCCATTCAAACACTGATAAAATTTTGCTACCAGCGAGCGGTTCCGGCTGTTAGCGTTATTAGCCCTTCATGAATTGTGCCTCCGATATGAATTTTACTGTAATTGATTTAATAGGATCTTCTTTGTTAAATACGCTATTAAGCGAAATGGAAGGGATTTGCGTAATTTCGCTCATTAAATCGAATGGCTGAGAAAATTTTCACTAATAAATGGGATACCTTTAAAATAAATGTAGCGATTTATTGTTGGTGCAAATATTTTTAATTTATAAAATAATAACTGTGCGTAGTAATAATATTGTTTTTAAACTAAACAGCAGCAAGGTAAAATTAAAACCACAACTTACAGAATTTTCATTTCTTTGTAACCCACAAGTTTTCATTCCTTGTTAGATAAACAAAATCCATTGAGATATCTTTATATTCTTATTACGAAAGGCAATTACAATATATGTATATATATTTTTCTTTATACATAGAGATATTTTGAAGAAAATATATATTGCAAGGACATGGGCCGAAGAGCTACAAATACCTTTGCCTAGCAATAAAAAAAAACACTAGCTGTCACTGACATTTGGTATATTAAATGTTAAGTACCATGATATTTATATTATTTTTATTTTCTATAACACCTAATATAGTTACTGGCATAGGTACGAGAGTTGCCAGATGCTAGGTTCTTATTTAAAAACCCATGATAATATAAATCATTCAAGTAAGTAAAAATCCAAATTTTGAATAAGGGAACTATAAGAGTCCCTTATCTTTAAGCCTGTCTCATATTAGCTATTAAAATTATATTTGAAATGTAATACATAGTTATCATGTGAAAAAAGTTTCACTTTGAATTCTCACACCATGCAGATTTACGAGTCATTTTAATTCAAAGTGGCCAGTACGTTAAATGAGATTTTCGGAATTTGTGTGCATAGTACGAGTATATACTTTAATAAATTTAAAAAGCGATGTCTTTCATTTGACCTTCAGTGACGTTATCATCACACATTTCGATAGGCATATTTATTTTTCTTGAACGCATCCTAAAGTTTGACAAGGATCCAACATTCAACTTAATATGGTGACGTCACTTCCTGTAATTACTAAAATAATTATAAAATCAATTTTAAAGCACGAAAAAATGTATTATCAACATTACCTTCATAAATTGATAATTTAATCCAAAAAAAGTTGAGAAAAATTGTACATTCAAGTTTAAAAAACAACCCAATTCTTTTCTTCGTAGTTCCGCTACAAAAATAATATTTACGGGAAGTAACACTAAAAAACCACTTTTAAATTATCTTAAAAGGAAACTTTTAGTTTCTTCGTATAAGCATTCTTAAGGGTAATAGTTTACTAAGCAAATTATAATCATCGCAATTATAGAGGTAATTATCGCAATTTGATAGATATTCAATTAAGGAATTAAGGTCGCACAAAAAAATCATTATCTATTAGTTTTCAAAGAAAACCTTATGAAATATCAGCGATAATTTTATTAATACATAAACATAATGTCATCACAACATGAATGGCCGAAGGAGTTTCAGACGTGTTACTGTTACCAAGTGTGAACTTTGAAATGCAAGTCACAGTCCATACCCGCTTTTCACCGACGATTATTATGTCACTAACGTTATGTTGGTGGACACTATTGCCGTACTCGACTCGGGCACTACAGACAGCTTAACGTGCCGAACACAAATAATCAATATACCTCTTTGAACATCTATGCCTATACCTCCCTAACTTAGGATAACCCGAAAATACGATTTTTTTTGTGGACCTCTATAAATTATTCCATTTTAAAAAGGCATACTGAAAACTAAAAGCACAAAAAGGGTGAAAAGCTTGTGACGCAACATTTTCAGATAAATAGGCGAAGATAAGGTGTCGTTGCAAGTTAACGAACTAGCGCCTGTTTAATGATTATGGACACGAAGGAGCGAAAGATTTCATTATTACGTATTTTGCTGTTTATTTTCTGTAAGATATCTGAACTTTACAAATTACTGTGAGCCTCTAAAAACTAATCTTCTTGATTACTTCGTGAAATAAACGTTATAATTTTCTTTGTTTTGTTTTACCAGGCAGATATGTAATTAATAACAATGAAATAACAAACCACTGTGGGATGTTATAACAAAACAAAAGGACCGCCAGCAAAGGAAGCGCGGTTGTTTGTAAGACGGAGTGCGAATCCGGGCGTTATCTGTACCCTTTAATTGTGGCTTAGAGATATAGCGTAAACTGGAATTTAGTGAATTCTGTTCCATTGGCTGTCTGAGATAAGTACCAGCATTGACTAAAATATCCTGTCGTTAATGTGGCGCCATTGACTCAGCGAAGCTCGGTCATAAGTAAAATCCGTTTTTACAATACTTCGGTATCTGGACATCATCGATTTATGTGTTTGTCTATCCGAACGCGGCATATCTTATGAACGAGTAGGCCAATTGAGCTGAAATTTAACACGTAGGTCTATTAAAAAAAGTAAAGTAAATACAATCATATTTTATAGTAAAAATATTTTAGATATGACTATGTAGGGTGACAAGTATGAGCCGTATTCTAAAACACACAACATCTACGTGCACTTTCGTATTATCTCAGAGTTGGTAGGTGGTAGAGCTGATGCTGGGCTCGACTGTGGAGGTACCACCATCTTACTCGCAAACCCCTCCGAAGTTATTCGGGGGAGAGTAAGAGAACAGCTCTCAGGCAAAACCAGGCAGCCCACCATAGCCTGGGACCGATGGATGGCGGTATATCCATCCCCAATTGCCGAACCTTAATAAAACAGACCGGTGACGGGCAGCGGCGTCACTGGTGCGAGGGTTTCGGCACCGCGCTCACCAACCAACCCGCCTGCCCAGCGTGTGTGAGTATGGGCATTTCTTCCAGGAGGACTGCCAAAAGTGGCGAAATCTTGGAAAGGCCTATGTCCAGCAGTGGACGAAAGAGGCTGATGGATGGATGGATTATCTCAGAACCAAGTTTGCACACCAACAAAAAACGTCTGTTATTTGTACGACAAAATTCATTATTTAAAGGAAGAGTTTATTTATACCAGTTGAAAATGAAACCTCTAGCTATAACAAGGGAAACTGTTCTATGCTCGAAATAAAGAATACATGTTTTGTTACTTTTTTCATTATTCATAATTTAAAAAGAAGATATCGACCGTTAAAGAAGCACTAATACTCCGGTAACAGAGACAAAACCTATGTATACATAGCCTATGTGCATTATTTACCGCCGGGAATATGTACGGTCTATTGTCAGTCACATGTTGCATCGCGTAGGTTTCCCATTTTTTAGAAAATTGGTAAATAAACTGACAAAAAAAAACATAATAAAAAGTTTTTTTTACGGTTTTGCGTTCTACTAGTGATACTGAACCATAGAGTTCAATAAAGCTAGTGACTTAATTTTCAACCTGTATCGGTCCTACAATTAAAAGTGAAAAAAATTTTACAGATGATAGAGTATCCCTAATAGGGCACATTCTAACGAAAAAAAATTCATCGAGCGTAATTTTTTTCTACATTTCCATAGAAATTTAGTCAGCTGATTGAACCACCAAATTTTTTTCTTCTAGAATTTAATCAGTTAACGATACATGATCTACCCTAGAATTGTTTTCACTTATTATTGTATGGAATGATCTGAGTGATAATAAGTTGCTCTAAAAGGAGATATATCCTATTTTTGTAATGTCTTTGAGTATCTAAGAAACCACTGAAACATCTCCTACTCTACGCCCTCGCAGTATCTCCCGTTTATACCTCAGCTTGAGGACTATCTCCCGGTTTATAACGCGGATTGCGGCCATAAAACGTTACGGCCCTCTTGTTCTGCTGTTCGCTCATATTTCGAGCTTGTCGCCGAATTGTCGCGGTACGGTGTTTTGGAAACTGAGGCAAATCATTGTAAGGATTTACATTTTGAAGTAGATCCTCTACTCAATTTTACCTGCACGCGCTGCACCCTGCCGACTAGAGGACAAGGTTCTGACGACCGAATGTTGGCGATGGAGCTAAAGTAGGTATATTTTTTGCACAAAGGAGGAAACTGATAGTCCGTGGTAGTGGGAAATACACTTTTGATTCCTATGGTGCATGAGCCATTTCGCATTCTCGCTAACTTTTGAATGTTGCAATGTGAAATAGCGCATGCATCGTAGGAGTTAAGAACGCATTTTCCACTAGCATTATTAACTGTCAGTTTCCTCTTTCGTCCAAATTATATAAAAATTATAAAAAGGATAATATTTGAATAATCAAAATCTCAAACTGTTGATCAAAGCTTAAAACTCCTTTCAAAAATTTCAACCTGTGTTGAGTAAAAAAAAATTGCCAAGCAATGCGTAAAAAGCTGTAGATTGTCTTATTTTAGATACATTTTTTCTGTCTAAAACTTTATAATCTTGGAGATATGATTGAGTCAACTTTATCAGACATCCAGAAATTGGCCAATTTAATAGATGACGTAAATTCACGATTTTCAAAGAAGCTGTCTTGAGCTGAGTCGGTTGATAACATAGTCTCTTTTTTGAAGAACATTAAAATGTATTTAAATATTAAAAAAAAATCGTTTGTCATATTATTTAGACTTAATGTTTTAAAATTAATAGATCTTGGATTGACAGGAGCGTCTTGGATATGAAAAAGTATATCCCTGCATACCAAATACACCAGCCCGTCTGTCCAGTTTGGTCAATACGGCAAACCCTCCCATTTTGGGAGCCTATGTCGAGCATTAGCCCGTTATACGCAGGTAATAAAGTTTAAAGTAGAATTTACTTATCGAGTTTATTTGCAACAATTTCATTTATACTTAGTATTGGTTAGTAAGGTCCCACAGACCATAAACATACCATTGCGGTATTGAAAATCAGAAAAGTAAATCTGGACGTGAGGAGCTCTGAGTCCCGGTTGACAAAAAGAAACATTTATGTAATAAATAACCAGAAAAGTTATACTTTTTAAGGTTTATGTATATTTATGTATGTCTATTTACCTATCCACATTGACATTTCCACAAACACAATGCATAAAATAAAATTCACATCAAAATTCCACACTTGTATCAAATCTCAACAGCAAGGATTTAGAATAACCACGCACCGTTCTATTCTGAATAATTTAGTTGATTCGTGAGGTTTTTCTCGCAGTTTCTCGAGACACCCTTTCGTACAAAATAAGCCTGATATGCGATACCTACGTGATAACCGCGATGTCTTTTCTTAAAAGAATATTTCACACACACACTTCTTATACGTGCAAAGCTTTTTAAGCCCCAAATATAAAAACTCGTGACTTTAAAACAATAACATATTATCACGACATAATAATATATCCCCAAGAGGGTATTAGAGGTGTTTTCCGAGTGAGGACCGTCACTAGAACAGTAAATATTTGTACACCCACTTTTCACTGACTTTTTTTGCCCCAACGTAATAGGGGGTGAGTCTCAATTCGCCGTACTTCAGACAAATACACAATTTTGGGGCATGCAAGTGTGATCCTTCTCTGTCAACAAGGGTAAGTGTCACAAATACAAGATGGCTTTCGTTTATATAGCCAAATTAATACTGGAGACTTGGTAAGTAGTCATAACCAGGGTTCAATGGCCCTTTATCTGATATACGCAAAATAATATTTAAACTTCCTTACTAGCTGAGTCGAGGTTGTTTTTGAACTAGTATATTATGAAGAGACACAAAAAAGATTTTTCGTATTTCACAAAAAGGGTTTTTGAACCTTGGTCTTAACCACCTACCGAGTATTCAATATGAATTTGGCTATATATATGAAAGTCACCTAGTGTAGTGAACAAAAATTCACTTATTATATTCATCCGTTTTTATTTTAACCCGATATTACTTTTTTGGCTGCTCCCACTTTACCAAATAAAACGAGTAGGCCAACGATAGGAAATTATATAAAAGGGGTTTTGACGTTTGGCAACCTTCGATTATGGAACCCTCAAAACATTACGTACATAATAATAATATATAGGTAGATGCCATGCCATAGCAATATTAAGACGACAGAAAACAAGGCGCTAAAATAGTCGTGCCTGAGAAATAATTCGGCACCCTCTGAATACGGAAACCAATCTTTTTATTCTTTGTTGTTTTTTTACTATATGTAGAGTACCTACCTATGTACATACTACAGTCTGCCTAGTTAGTCAGCGCTAAAGTAACTGCTTCATGTATATTTTGATGCAATTTTTTAGGTCTTTGCATAGGGTCCCCAATCGAATGACTGATCCCACGAAACTGCCTGTAACTACTCCCCAGTGCGGCTACTCTATGACGTCACGCCGGAGCACGACGAGTCATGAAGGTGGTGACAAGCCACAGCTGAGTCTACCCCCAGTAAACACGTGCCTACGCTGTCTCTGCAGACTCGATCCGATGATCCTATGACTCTCAATACTACAGATACATAGATTGTTGGCAATTTGGCATACTTTTTTATAATCCCTTAGTCACCTTTTATAGTGAGTTATATCTGCCGAAGAACCTACAACTGACGGGGGGAAAACGTTCACAAGTAGAGACCACGAACCGGTGGACTGGTTTAGGATGCCCGCCAGCTTGCTGGACTGACGCTCTTAAAATGATTGATGGTAGTGGCTGGATGAAGATAGCCGAAGATATGAGAATGTGGCGTTCCCTTAGAGAGGCATATGTCCAACTGTGGATTGAATCCTCCCCGGGGCGAAGTCCACGGGCGGCAAAATGTCGCCGGTGAGGCGGGTAGAGCAGAGATCATATGTTTCATGACAGAACGTTTACAAGTCAACAAACAACAATGACGTAAATTTGAAATTTGCCACCCTGCCTGTGATTCGTCATTGACGCTCTCGGCTGATTTCCGTGAATTCGTAAACGGTGAGTAAGGAGTAAAGCCGTAAGGGTGTATTCCGTTATTGTCGCGTGACTCGCGAAACTAAAACTGAACGTTCCAAAACTCTCGCGACACTGAAAGGGAGCGTTCCAAAACATATGAGTGCGAGTGCCGAGTGTGAATCCGAAAGCTACATTCGTTGCATGCACAAACTACTCACTCAACTTGGCTGGGGTACACGCTGCTTCTAAATCAGTGAATTCCGTGACGTTTTTTGGAACTCTGGAAAAGCTATTTGCCTTCTTTTCTACATCAACTGCTCGGTGGAACGCTTTGGTTGCCGTCACAGCTCAAGCAGTGAAACGAGTCACTGAAACGCGTTGTAGCGCTAGACATGAAGCTGTCAAGACGCTTAAATATAAGTTGGAGGAAGTTCTTGAGGTACTGGAAGAATTGACGGATTCATCTCAAACTTTCGAAACAAGATCGGGAGCCAGTCTTCTTCTGACAGCCATGCATTCATTCAACTTCCTTACCTTTCTTGGCTTTTGGGCTGCAGTGCTACCTGAAGTAGATGACGCACAGATTTACCTGCAGCAACAAGGACTGAGTGTGGATAAGTGTGCTCAGAAATTCTGCGCTTTAAAAGCTCTTCTAGTGGAAAGCAGAGACCGTTTCGCCCAAGCCGCAATCGATTTTGCTAAGATTCTCTGCGAAAAACTCGGAATTGAACTCAAAACGAGAAGAATTCGCAGGAAAAAACGCATGCATGGCGATAAATCCGCAGATGCATCTTTGTCTCACGAACAGGAACTCCACCGAGAGGTGTTTGCATCATTTGACAAGATCATTCAAGAAATGACGACTCGATTCCAGCAAATTCAAGAAATAGCGGACAAGTTCGGATTTTTGACGCAAGCGAAACTTTTGGATAGCAAGTACGAGTGTGATCTTTCCCGTGTATTAGAAGACGTCGACCAAGACGAGTTTCAGATGGATCCAAAGCGTCTCCAGCAGTTAGTCGCCAGTTCTGAATCTGAGGAAGATATAAGGGGCAAAGGACCACTGGAGCTCCTCCAGTTCATTCAAAATCTGAATCTGGGAATTTCGGTTCCAAATATAGTCATCTTGATTCGTATATATTTGACTTTGGCAATTAGTCTCGCTAGTTGCGAGAGAAGTTTTTCAAAGTTGAAGCTAATCAAAAATTATCTCAGATCCACTATGAGCTCTACTATCAAATTTGGCTATATTGTCGATCGAACAAGAATTAACTGCAAATATTGATTTTCACAAAGTTATTCCTGACTTCGCTGCTCGTAAGGGCCGTAGAATCCGTTTGTACAACCGCTGATCATATTTTACCTTCAATAAAAGATACTTCATTGTCTGTGAAATGATGTCTCGAAATTTAATTTTAAGTGTTGAATGGGGGCGGCAAAATGGGTTTTCTGCCCTGGGCGCCGAGATGGCACGCTACGCCACTGATGGAGTGCCAATATTCTTTTTAGATGACTTTGCCACACCACGCCACATAGTATTAATGTGCAAAAATAATCCCTTCATATTGCTCTATTATCACGCTTAAAAGGAGAAAAATTGACGACTTCAGAGTAACGCAACTATAAAACCCTAACCTAATCCGAACCTTGTGATAAAACAACTCGCATAAGTCACTTCCGTAGCACAAAATAATAAACTCACAATAGGAATTGAACAGGCTGCAAAAAAAACTCTCTGTATGCGACACGCAACGCGATCTGATTTGCTGCGTGCCTCGCGTGCTTTTCGCGCATGCATTCGGTAGTGACGTTCCTACTGGAAACTTTTTCTTTTTACTTTGATGTATATTTGCACAGGCGTGTTTACAATAGTAATAGAATTTTAGGTACTAAAGACTAAGAGAACTAAATTTGCCATGCATTTTACTGAATGTCCTTTACATTTTTATGCATAAACTGCTAACATAATGTAACGTATGAGCCAATTTTTCGGTGTCCTTGCCTAAACTTATCAAAGAAGAGTTGGCCAGCAAAATTTCAATATTATACATTGAAATAATGTTTGAATAAATTGTAAACCCACTCTCTAAACAAAGCAGTACAGTTAAAACTTCTTTCTCATCAGGCATAGTGGTTTTAAAGGTTATATACCGACAATTCATGGAGAAAAGTAATTTCGGTAACAGCTGGCCTCTTCATTGTAAGCTCTCTTAGCTAAAAAGCTAGAATTCTCTACTGTCCATTAAATATGTCAGAAAGTATATACTTCCTGCACCTAATTAAATAAAACACTATTTTTATTTAACTTGGTGCAAGGAGTTTTTTGCTACGTTATTTTATGATTTGTAGCCAAACCCATAGTTTGGAAAACTAAATATTATTACTTCTTTAAGTGTATAACAATACAGAAAATTTTACCTCCGAAATATGTAACTACATACTTGATACCAGTCTCGGATCTAGGATTTTTGAGGCGTGGCGGGGCAAAAATTAGACAGCCGCCTTTTTTGGACACCCACTCCCCTTTTTTAAAAGAAGTGGGGCCTAAGATTAGTAAGTTTAGTTCATACTAGGTGAAATTATTTATTTGTAATTTTTGGCTACAAACGCGGCAATATTAAGCTATGCAGATACACAGTACACTCGGCCCACACGATCCACTTACACTCCATATTGATCGCCGCTCCTTCTCTTACTAATGGTACACTGGGGAATTTTCTCGCTTGCAAGAATACGCGGTCATTTGAAAACTAAATGCACATTTTGTGCACTGTTGAGCAACGTAGCAGTAATGCCCCACGTTGTGGGAACCAACTACCACGACAAAAATATGTTACTTCGTTTTATAAAATAACATATTTAAATAATGTACCATGCTTAAATTTACCGCCCCCTGAGATTGCCGCCCGGGACAAGGGCCCCTCATCATCATGCCCCCCCCCCCCCCCCCTAGATCTGGGGCTGCTTGATACCAATAATTTGTTACTAAAGGGAACGAGACTTGTTTCTATTTTTACATATAATTTTCTTTTGGGGATTGATGTTTACACCAGTCGCCCTCTTTCTGAGGACATCACTACTCGCTTAAAAATGGCAGGATTCCATCAATAGCGAGGCGTGTGTCGCTATTTGCCCATATTTGCGTCGCAAACAGCGCACTTCCGTCTGAGTGAGCATGGTCGTGATTGTGGCGCGTTTTGTCAACACGCTTTTTGTACCATTGTTCATTTTATGCTGTACCATTGCAATTTTGTACCAAGATAAATGTTTAGTAGGGTCACACATGTCTAAATCACTAAGAAATCTAATACTTTTTATCTTGCTAAAGCTGTAATGATTCATTCTCGATAATAATTGATTTACAAAAGACATCCGGCACACATAAAAAGCGTAATTTTGTGAAATGACTCTTATGAAACTTATCTATATTTGTATTAGCGAATAACTAAGTTATTAGTTTATTTCTGATAAGTACATAGTGAAATATTTTACACAGTACATTATGATAACATTAGGTATATCTTAACTTATTCGTCCATCAGCCTATTTCAAGCTTTATAGCCTTTCGTTCGCGCTCCTCCTGAAAAAATTTGTGAGGTGCCAAAACCACCGCACCAGTGATATGACGCCGCCGCGCCGCTGCCCATATTTGGTCATTGTTTTGGATTTATTTATTAAACGTTCTTGAAAAATATATACAGGGTTATTCGTAATTAGATGCAATCCTTTAAAGGGGTTGTAGAAGAGAACAATTGCAGTCGATTCGACTATATAATGCCTATATCCATTTCTGAGATATTTTGAATTTAATCTTTGTTTCTAAAGTAAACTTTTAAAAAAATATATTTAAAAAACCAGCCAATATTTTATATTTTTTTTACTTGTTTCGCTTTGATAATACCTTGGCCAATAAATAATAACCCTAAAATGCACATTTGACGTAAACTTTGACACTGTGCACCAAAACAATTAAAAACTCTTGAAAATCGCAAAAGATTTACACAAAAAAGCTAGGTTAAAACAAAAAGTCTCTATGCAATTTTCTGTGCGTATTAGCTTGAAAACATCCGCATCTTACAGATTTGTCCATCAGATTACAGATATTCTGTAGTTTAATCACATTATTTATTTTACTAACTAACAACGGAATTAAACCAAGAACATTTACAGATACAGGCCCCATAAATAAAAAAAAATTCGAAGCTGTCTTCAAAAATATTAATAATTCCACATATAGCTTTTTCCAAATTTTAAAATCTTCATTTCTTAACCAGCAGATTACCTATATACATACATTACTAGAACCAATATAGGCAACGTAATAAGGTTTTGAACATTATTAAGAGTGCATTACAAACTGGAAAACAAATTTCAAGCGAGAAAAGTATTTTTTTTAAATACCCCGGGCCAGTATTCGGAGCCTGCGACCTCTCACTTTCACGGCAGCTGCGCTACCGCTGCATTTGTAATGACTTCTAATAATATCAAGAGTCTGATTACATAATAACGTTCTCTGTGTAATAGACGTTTTATTTATTCATCAAACACTTGTTACCGGGAAACTTCAACAAACAAAAAAAAATAAAAAATTAGTAGTGTTTCACTTAACAGTGTTTCACTAAATAGTTTGTCTAACCTCATATCGTAAAATCCTGATTATGAACCCTGGACGAAATTTATGAACTCAAAATCAGAGGATAATGAAAAAAAAAATCACATACAGTAGCTCACGAGGAATAAATACTCCAAATGAACTTTAGGCGGGCATTCTTTTTCTTTTTATTTGCACGCAAGTTGCCAACTTGACGGATTTAAGCTGCTTTCAGTTCGATGCGTTCGAAGGTTGTATAGTATGTATGACTGAAAGCAGCCTTCGAAGTAATACCTGTCCTACTGTCAGTGGTAGGCGGTTGTCGTCCGACGATCAAACTGAAACCAGCTCATTTCTGTCAAGTCTATCTTACACAAGATAAGGCTGGCAACTTCTTTCAATTAATAAAAAAAAATAAAAATACCTTTCCCTTCGCCTTCCTAGTGTAGGAGAAAAAAATCGAAAAAAAAAAACTAAAATATCACTACTGTGGTAAAGTTGACTTTGACAACAGTTTCAACGCATATAAAATAGGAGTTTAGGAGTGCTTTCATTGAAAATGTTTTTTTCTGTCATTACAGCATACTCGTATCACACTAAGTAGGAAAGCAAATAATACTTAGTCCATGCAATCGTCTGAGGTTTTGATATATAATACCAATGAGGTTTTTAAATAATATCGGCTAGTACGTTCAACAATACATTGCGGCCCAACCAAGGAGGTTATAATATGGCGGCGCGAGACCTCACCGCTATGAAACGTCCTTGTGGGTGGCTGACCTCATATGCGTGTAAAATTGCGGCCCAACCAAGGAGGTTATATGGCGGTGCGAGACCTCACCGCTATGAAACGTCCTTGTGGGTGGCTGACCTCACATGCGTGTAAAATTGCGGCCCAACCAAGGAGGTTATATGGCGGTGCGAGACCTCACCGCTATGAAACGTCCTTGTGGGTGGCTGACCTCACATGCGTGTAAAATTGCGGCCCGACCAAAGCGTTTTCGTGGCGGGGCAGGACCTCACCGCTATAAAACCTTCTTTGCCTGATGCATAACCTTACATGCATGCGTGGTGTACTGGCGTAATTTTGTACGCCACAATTTATATAATTAGTTATATATTAACTGTTTTTGTTAGTTAAAAGTTTTATTCTGGGCAAAAATATCTGACAACAATGGTCGAGTTATACTGAGCAATGAAAATTATGAACAATTTCATAACAGCAAAATCAAGAAAAGCTTACGACAAATTTCACCTAGTTTTTATGGATTGAAAAATAAGTAGTGTATGAAACTGTCAAACTGTACATTTGAAACACTCGTGTGAAACTATTAAAAAACTCGCCTCCAGCTCGTCCTTTAAACCCACACTCGTGTTTTAATTACCTCCTTATGTACCAGTTTCATAAACTACCTACTATTATTAAGTCTTCAAAAATAAATACTGTGTTCCATTCCCCGAGCGAGCAAGACAAGCGACGTAGCCGAACAATTACCTCACCCATTAGTCTCACCATACAAAAACAGGCACATTACGGTAGAACAAACGTTAGGATTGTGCCTGAGCGGCGAATTATTTGTCTGTATGTGCACCGTTCAAAGATGAGCTTGGCTTAGTAAATATTACACGCTATGATTACATCTTTTGAACGAAATCCATCTTTGGTACTTTATACTAAAATGGAGCATTACAAATTAGAAAATCAACCGGAATAATATTTAACAACCCACCCTCGACGATAAATGTTTAATCTTCGACGGAAGGGGTCAAATTTTCGTTTCCTTCATAAACAGTACTCGGATATTATAAAAATAAGTATATGAACATGTTACTACTAAAATACCTATACTTACAAAAAAAATATAACACTTAAAAATTATCCCCTTAATCTTCTTTATTTTTTATTGCATTTATATGAATTATACTATACTAATAGACTTTCTATTATAACTACATAAAAATATTAAAAATATAATTTTCAAAAAATTTTTTTAACATTAGTTAAGCCAATCTCCATTTTTAAGCAGCTATTACATTATTTGAAGTGAACTTAGAGAAAACTACAAAGAGCAAGAACATTTTTGATGTAAAAAGCCGAGACCGTGAGATAATTTTTAAACTTAGACACTTTACTCCGCACTCTGATCTTTGCCAGTCCCGTGGGAACTCGCCACGCGGGTGCTACATTCGGCTCCCACTAACGTCTTCCTCAAGAGGGGCTGAAACACACAAACGCGGGCCCTTAACGACTATCATTTGTTTCACTCCTGAATCTCGCACTGAGCACCGGTAATTATTGCCTTCGTTCGGGACACGCGCAGCGCTTAAGCTGCTGAATACTCAAAATTAAGCAACATATTTTCAATAAAATAATGTGTAAATAGGCGGGCACTTTGCAATTTGAAGATTTAATACCAATATAACCGGCCAAGTGCGTGTCGGGCCACGCGCATTATAAGATTCCGTAGTTGGCTGAGTACATTTTATAAGTTGGTCTACTAATAGAGATCGCGCCAAACTTCTAGTCCGCTCGAAAGTTGCTCTCCCGAAGAACGGCCCATACATTTTGTTGTGTTGGGAACTACAAGTTTGGCGTGACCTGAACCCATAAACCCGTAGAGCCTACTTAGCTGTGATAGTTTTACTTTTAACTTTAATATATATACTACTTCTGTGATTTTTTTCAAATATTTATAAGCAACCGTTAAGAATATTAAACTTTAATCTTTCCCGATTTCCACACATTATCAACTTTTTATTGGGGTCTTAACCGTTTAGAAGGCAGGGAGGGAGGGACATTCGACAGATGGGAGGGGAGGACACAAAAATTAGCACTTTAAAGCTTAATATTTTGCCAACGGAACCCTAAATCGAAAAATGGTTGTCACACACCCACAATGTTTTTGAACGACCTATCCAACGATACCCCACACAGTGGGACAGACGAGAAAAAATTCATTTACGTGTATGAGAGGTACCCTTAAAAACATTTTTCAAGATTTTATTTTACCACTTTGTCGGCGTGATTAAAATGTATCTATGCCAAATTACAGGTATCTGGTACTTATAGTCTCTGAGCTAAGGGGCGGACAGACGGACATGGCGAAACTAAAAAGGGTTCCTAAAAAGTGCAATAAAAATTCATCAAGTACATATTTGTAAAAGTGAGCCCTCTACATAGGAAGTTTTGAAAGCACAGCGCTCTTGATTGGCGCCGGCTTGTCAGCTAACTGACCTCGACGCCAAATGCGACGATTGGATCTGTAGTTTATCATATACTTAATATATTTTTTATTTTTCTACTTTTTTAACGTTTGAATAAAAACAGCCATTAATTTCGACTTTCAAGGTCACCAGCAGGTATCCATCCAACCATCCATCAGCCCGTGTTCGTCTACTGCTGGACATAGGCCTTTCCCAAATTTCGCCACTCATGTCGGTCCTCCGTCCTCCTCATCCAGCCGCCCCCCGCAACGTCCTGGTCGTCGGTCCAGCGGGCACGAGATCGGCCTACACTACGCTTTGCTGTACATGGTCTACATTCCAAAGCCTATCAGCCCCAACGGCCATCATGTCGGCGACAGCAGGTATAGCTCTCTTAAAAGGTTAAAAGCCCGACCATCTGCGGCCTTTCATTACAATTATGTAGATGGGTATACTCACGTACGCTAAATGCACACGGGGGTTGACTTAGAAGATCGGCTACTTTGAGACATTTTTGACTAAGAGATTCAAAGTGGTCACTATCATCGGAAACTGTCGGAGCCAATCACCATCATAATTTGTAAAAGTTGTTCAGTATGCATGATGAAAAGAGTATGTACTCTTCTTCACTAGAACTATTGTTTTATTGTAGTACTTTAAACTTTACAAGTTTACATTAAGTACATTAAACGAGCTTGTGCAACATCACATTAGCAGCTATATCGCTGCAAGGGTAGGCACGCATCTATTTCGTTACCCAGAAGAGGGTTATTAAGTTTTGGTTCGGTTGAAATGAGAAATGGTCGCATTTATTCGATGCTCAACTTGATATCTCGCTGGCGACAAAGGGTTGAAATTTAATTTCACGTGGCGGCATTATGGGATAATTAATTTTATCGTAGGTATTCGCACCGCTTTAGTTTGGTTTTGCAAAAGTTACATTCCATTAATTGGAAGTGTAAAATTCAAATGGAATTAATAAAATAGTGTAATATCAAAAGCGTTGAACACAACGCGGTTTTCTTGTAAATGTTTCAAACTACACTTCAAATACTTATTCAAAGTCACCTTATAACCAATAAACGAAATTTATCAAGACAAGATACACTCAATCGTGGGTAGAAGATGAATAGCCACTTGTTCACAGATTAGATCTGGACAAATCGAGCAGCTAATCACCAGCCCTAATCCAAAACAGATAGCCATCTATCAGTAGGCGATTGATACTGGTGCTTTGTTTTGTAAGACTTGGTGAAAACGATAAAATTTATCTTGCTTTTCGTAAAGTCGTATAAATGTAGATTTTTTTCCGTTTATTACTTACATATCAAGCCTTTGCCCGCGGCCTCAGCTGCTTTGATTTCGTTTTTGTGTAGTCTT
This sequence comes from Ypsolopha scabrella, assembly GCA_910592155.1. Taxonomy (NCBI): domain Eukaryota; kingdom Metazoa; phylum Arthropoda; class Insecta; order Lepidoptera; family Ypsolophidae; genus Ypsolopha; species Ypsolopha scabrella. Next base: position 14,667,396 of record OU342961.1, on the reverse strand, counting down.
ATGGCATCTGCTAATACTTTTGGACCAATAATTTTATATATAATAATATTTTACTTTGACATTTGGTTCTCATGAAAATTATTATAGATATAGTATCTATATCCAGAACTAGCTGCCTGTCGCCAGAAAAAAAACTATAGCCTGTGTCCAAGTGTAGAATCTCACATTAACAACTCAAAATCGGTTCAGTAGTTCCAGAGACTACCCACCAGAATTTAAGGCGCATAGGCATGCCACCGGCTTAGCACAAAATTTAATAACCCGTTTCTTTGTTGTTTTTGGTTATATAACAAATAGTATCCTATATAGCACTCGGGGCTAAAGGTAGCTTAAGGATTTTTAGAAGCAGATTAGTAGTTCCGGAGATTACCTCCGTCACCCAAACTCATAAACACCTCTTTATAGTGTAGATATAGTTATTATTATAGATCGATGTCACAACGCAACACAAATTTTTAGAAGCGGGTTGGTAGTTCCGGAGATTACCTCCGTCACCCAAACTCATAAACACCTCTTTATAGTGTAGATATAGTTATTATTATAGATCGATGTCACAACGCAACACAAATTTTTAGAAGCGGATTGGTAGTTCCGGAGATTACCTCCGTCACCCAAACTCATAAACATCTATATATATATATATATATATATATATAATATTAGTGTAGATATAGATATTATTATAGATCGATGTCACAACGCAACACAAATTTTTAGAAGCAGATTGGTAGTACCGGAGATTACCTCCGTCACCCAAACTCATAAACACCTCTTTATAGTGTAGATATAGTTATTATTATAAAAAGTATGCAAAAATGTTAAAAAAGTGTATTGAAAGATCACACAAAACATGTAATAAGGCTTACATGGACTTGTCGAAAAATAAATGTAAGGCTTCATGGGATATAATAAATGCAAACACTAAGGGTAAAGACATTAAACACAATGTAATTGACAAAATTGAATTTGACAACCAGGTTATTTTTAATCCTAATGACATTGCAAATATTTTTAATAATTATTTTGTTGACATATGTAAAAATGATATCTTAACACGTAATAATTATAATAATAATGAATCTGATAAAATTGAAATGAATAATTCCTCTATATTTCTTACGCCTATTTCTGTATGTGAAATAGAAAAAATTATCCATTCATTAAATAACACTAATTCAGTGGGCTATGATGGAATCTCAACAAAAATAATAAAGATTTGTACCATTCTGCTTGCTCCAATTCTAAGCCATTTGATAAATGAATCCTTTGTCCATGGTATATTTCCTGAGGCACTTAAGATTTCAATTGTAAAACCTTTGCATAAAAATGGTCCAAAAACCGATATACAAAGATATAGACCGATTACATTGATATCAATATTATCAAAAATTTTTGAAAAAGCTATGCATGTAAGGTTGTCCAAATTTCTGACAAAATTTAACATAATAAAAACAGAACAAAATGGGTTCCAAACCAACAAATCCACGAGTCTTGCAGTTTTTCATTTAGTAAAAAGTATATGTGAGAAAATAGATAAAAAAGAACCAGCATTAGTAGTATTTTTTGACATGACCAAGGCATTTGATTTTGTAAATCATAGAACTTTACTTCATAAAATGGAAAAATATGGTATACGAGGTCCTGCTTACGACTGGTTTAAAAGTTATCTTAGAAACAGGCAACAAAGTGTAGAAATAACTAACCTAGATAGGAATTCCAATACCACTGTGTACAGGTCTGCCTTAAGAACTAATAAAACGGGAGTGCCTCAGGGCAGTATACTTGGCCCACTCTTGTTTATATTATATATTAATGACATTCCGGACTGTACAAAGCATCAAACTGTCTTGTTTGCTGATGACATATCTTTGATTATGGAATGTAAAAGAGAATGCATCGAAAAAGAAACAAACGAAAGTATTCAATCTATCATAAAGTGGCTTAAAAACAATGACTTGGAGGTAAATCTATCAAAAACGACATTTGTACAGTTTCAAAATTATAAAAATGTACCCTTAAAACTAGAAATAAAGTATGACAACAACAACATTGAAGAATCCAACACAGTTAATTTCTTAGGGATCACTCTTGACAGAAATATGAATTGGAAAGCCCACGTTGACAAAGTCTGCAAAAAAATTAATAAGTTTGTTTTTGCCCTGTATAGATTAAGGTCATTAGCGAATGAACAAGTTGCTCTCAGTGCATATCATGGGTATGTTTTGTCAGTTCTTCGGTACGGTCTTATTCTCTGGGGAAAATCTACGGAAGTAAACAGAGCATTTATCGCCCAAAAGAAATGTGTCCGTGCTTTATGTGGCGCAAAACCCCTAGACTCCTGTAAGCCATTATTTTCTAAACTCAAACTGCTTACTTTACCATGTTTGTATATTTTTGAAATTTGTATTTTCGTCAAAAAGTATCCAACTTTTTTCAAGACGAAGCAAGAAGCAGCTTTTGGTGTATATAGGTTAAGAAATCCAAATAAATTGACTATTCCAATGAAAAAAAGTGTTCTCTATTCAGACAGCTGCTTTCCAATGGCCATTAGAATTTACAATAGCCTACCAAGTGAAATTAAAGATGTAGCCCCTCAATTATTTAATAGGAGACTATACAACTGGCTCGTTGAGAAATGTTTTTATAGTGTAACTCAATTCTTGACGTATAGAAATAAAATATAGTTAATGTGTATTGTGACATATAAGAAATGGTAATTTAAATTGTAAAATAAAAATTTCGTATGCAAATTTCTGTGACATTGTAATTTTAATTCTGTTCTAATTTATTTCCTTCTTGACATGTTAGTTTTTGAGAGGAATGTGTATATATTCTTTTTTTTTTTTCTTTCTTTGTGTGAAACTTTTAATAGCTTTCTCTTAATGTTTTTTGTGTGTTTGGTGAATTTAACTTCTACATACCATTTGTAAATATTTGCATGCCTTCTTAAGGTGAAATATGTTGGACATTTTTAATATAATATATCTTTAAGTACCATATTTGAAGCCAATAAAACTATCTTTATCTTTATCTTTTATAGATCGATGTCACAACGCAACACAAATTTTTAGAAGCGGATTGGTACTTCCGGAGATTACCTCCGTCACCCAAACTCATAAACACCTCTATATAAATATTATATTAGTGTAGATATAGATATTATTATATATCGATGTCACAACGCAAAACAAATTTTTAGAAGCGGATTGGTAGTTCCGGAGATTACCTCCGTCACTCAAACTCATACACACCTCTTTATATATATTATATTAGTGTAAATATATATATTATTGTAGATCGATGTCACAACGCAACACAACGGTATGTCATTCAACTTTGCAACTAACGGCTTAGAGCTACGACTGGTCATCAACGCTACGGCTACGAATAGCTACGAGAGTGCGAGAGTTCTCAGAAAACTCTTTTGACTGGTTCTTGAGCTTAAAATTCACCAAAATTCTTTTATTCATATTATGAATACATCTTCACGACAAAAATCGCCACGGATGTGTCAGAGATGTTCCCGACTAACGACTGTGGAAGTTTTTCCGACGATTATTACGTGAGGGGTGGTGAGCCCTGTCGCCATACTTCGGCCACAAAATATGGACCCACAATCCAAAATGCCTTCCGAAGCACGCCTACTGAACACAAACGTACCCTGCTAAATACCATTGGACCATAGAGGTCTATTTATTGATTTCATAATTGCAAATAACTGACTATACAAATACAAAAATAAATAACACACTCGTTACTACATCTGTATTTAAAAACTTCCAAAGCATGTGTCTAAAGATAATCACGTCAGTATCTCACTGTCGAGCTGCGATACAAGAAAAGCTCATATTTCGCGGTAAGCCCCGAGGCGTTTGCAAATTCCAAACTTTGTAGAGATAACGCTGGCTAAGCCTGCGCCGTTAAGCTCCTCCTTCGAGGCCTTCTTGTGTTTATGTAGGTACATATTTACTGGTAGAGTTTGTATTTTGCTTGGCTTCTTGTTTACAGTAATTTCAAGTCATTTTTCTGTCTACAGTGTCAGGTTCTTCGTAGCCTTACTAAAATAGCTATAAACTACATTAATAATTATGAAACTAATTAAATTATGTGAGTGTATTTTTTGCCTGGTATCTGCTTCTCAATGTGGATTGTAAACATTTTTCGTTTTTGCAAAACTATATCAAAAACATGTTTCATTCGGCCGAAAGTTTTACTGGTACTTTTGGGCAGCTGACTTAGGTTTTCTATTTATCAGACATATTTGTTCTCATGACATGTCTTTCGAGGCCTTTACGTTTCAGCTGAAAATTGATACGTAAGTAGTTTGAAGCCAACCCTGCACCCGTATTACAGCTACCAATCATACTAACTATTCCCAGCTTAAACAGCTTGCCCGTTCATAACTTATTGGGGCCCAAGTGTTTGTCCATGGCGCAGTATACCACCTCAGTATTATTCAGCGGCTGCGTCGCTAAAATTGAAATGCGCTTAGCAAAGAACCCTGCGGATGAACACAAATACTTTGTAGGGTTCCATGCCTGAAGGGTGCCAAATAGAACCCTGTTACTAAGCATCCGCTGTTTACCTGTCCGTCCATCTGTCACATCAATCTACAGCTTCAGCCGTAACAGGTAGGTAACAGGTAACTGGTTTAGATATACGCCTTTATCACGGAAAATAATAAAATAAAATGAAAATTGTTTTTTTTACAAATAATAAAAAATGGGTTCTGTATTCAGAGGGTGCCGAATTATTTATCGGTCGAAACCGTTTTACCGGTTTTTTTGTCGCCTTGGTCTTGTTATGGCATTTATATTGTTGTTATTTATCATAGTGTTTTTAAGGTTCCGTACCCGTATTGTGTGGTGGTACGTTATTCTTCTTTGTGCGCAAGTCCGACTAGCACGTAACCAAATATTTTTTTATTAGTTTCTGTCCTTATTTTGCATGTATACAAGTATGTATGTATGCATGTATACAATGTATAAAGAAATAATATGAAGAATTTATTTAGCAGAAACAGTTACCAAAACGTTATGGTTTACCATCGCAGTTCTTGCTACGCCTGCATAAAGGTTGACAGTCGTACCAAAAGTATGCACACACTTATTTTTCTAATGATAAGAAATAATTACTTTTATGTGCTACATTTGTCTTCATTACTAGCTAAAAAAGTCAACCGACATAGCCTGCCGAATCAGTAAGTTGAAGTGGCAGTGGGCAGGCCATAACTGTTAGAATGAAGACCACGTACACCAAAGCGTAGCGTAGGCCAACCTCGTGAACGCTGGACCGACAATCTGAAGGAGGTTACGGGTGACGGCTGGATGAGGAGGACCGCCAAGAGTGGCGTAATATTGGGAAGGCCTATGTCCAGCAGTGGACGATGATAGGCTGATAGATGGATGGATAGACTAGCTAATTTGTCCAGACATCACATCCAAATATATTAGTACATTACGATACGAGAGCGATGAAACGTTTTCTGACGAGTGTGAGTTTGCGGCACGAGCCGAAGCTGCGCTTGCGTAAAGTCGGCATTTCCGCACTTGTGCTATAAATATTTTTAATACAGTTAAACCTTTCAGCAATCTAGCTGCTTCTCGCTAGATTATTGATAAACGTACACCAACCAGCAATGTGTTATACAAACAGCCTCAGGTGAGTTACGGCAGCCCTTGTGTGCAGTTTTGCTTATTAACTAAAGCAACATGGCCGCCGTTTGATAAGATTTAGGTTTGTCTTGGCGTTCGTGCCTTGAGGCACTCTCCGGGCGTTTCTACTTGGTCCGGTACAGCTGATCGTGTCTTGTGTTTGAAGTGGCTCTACATCAAATAATTTATTACACATTGAAACCGATTCGGCCATGAAATATGGAGCAATAAAATCACCTATATAAAATTTAAAAAACGACAGCATTTTACTGGCCATAAAATAAATAAATGTTATCGTTCATTTTCACTGAGTCACTGCCCGGAATTTGGCAGAAAATATCGATGTCCACCAATTAAATATTTATTTTGCTAAATTAGTTTTGAAAATAGTTTTGGTAAAATAATATATCGTGCTGCAAATCATAAATTAAGCTCCGCCAAAAACTACAATTAGGAATAAAATAATATCTCTATCATGATCCCGAATCGAATGATGAATGCATTGAATAAGCTATTACGATAAAGAATACTAGAATGCAATTTTGAAACCAGCGGAAAACTGACCTCAAGCAGCGGAAACCTGACCTCAAGCAGTTAAGAAGGCGGTATACCCACGTGCGCTCAATTTAGTTTGTTAAAAAAACAAACAATAATTTCGGGTCTTAAATTGAGTCTTAAATTGAATTAGCAACTAAAAACTAAAGCCAAATTTAACTCGGTAAGAGAGAAAAAAAACTAACTTGATATAAAGTTGAGCATCAGTTGCTACGGTGCGATGTAGCAGAATTTCGTAGCGGTGTGTACGACGTCTACGGACACATGCTACAAATCGCTGACCTGTTCTGCATACCTTGACGTGTGCCCACGAATCACCAACTATTTCATATCAAAACCGCAGTTTAATAACTAATAAATAACTCAACTAACGTATTCTCAAAACTGTTTCAGTATACACTGCCAATGTGCAATGTTCAATTGTGTTCTCATTTCACATACAAAACGAAAACAAAAAAGGGTGGGTTTCGGTCGCAAATAAGCTCCTCATTGTTGCGAAGAAAAAAATTAAGAGTTAATTTACTGACACAAAAGGGGAACCCTTGCTTATGCTTTTTCATTCAAGGTTTTTCTTTTCTTTTTCAAAGACATTTATTAATTTAAGTTAACATTTCGAACAAGGTAGGCAATTTTTAAGGAATCTCTACAAAATTCCGCTAAAAATTCCTGAATAACTAATTTTAAGGAATTGGTTATTCTTAATTGTTCCAATTAAGTCGGCCGCTGTACGCAGACGATTTCGATTAAAACAAAATCGCGTTCGGCCCCTCGGGAGCTGTTAATTTCGTAGCAATTAGTTGGCTACAGACTACGGATTCGTCACAAGCGAATGGGTAATGGGTACCCCTTTGAAATGGTGCGTTTTATACCATACGATTGAGTCGACATGATTTTAAAAGGCACTTCATAATACCGAGCTTGACGCGGGAAAACTTTTTACATATTCTTGTGTCGAAGCAAACATCAGTAAAGATATGGCATTATTGTTTACCAAAAAAGCCAGTCAAATGCAAGTAGGACGCGCCTTGAGTGATTTTCATACCTTCCTTGTTTTACATTTTGTATGTTTAAATATTTATTACGGTAAAGGTGATAAAATATATGGGAAGCAAAGCGCCTGCAACTTTGTTGTCACGTCTACTCTCTCTCTCTCTCTCAGAGACAAAGTGCCTTACTCAAAGTTATTAGCAATAACGAATACTTGTACAAATTTCAACAAAGTTGCAGGTGCTTTGCTTCCCATACATTTTAGCACCTTTCACCAGCTTTATCTACTAAACGCACCAATGAATCACGTCAGTTTTATACTGTGCGTATAGCTACAGTGCGTAGATTATACTATGCTTGAAACAGGCGTACTAATTATTGTTTAATTAACAATAACGTGTTTACACGGCTGTAGCTACGAAAGGCACCAACTTCAGTTATCAAGACCAGCTCCATCGCATTCACATAAGTTATCTACACGTTATTGATACTAAATCAGTCGTTTAGTCAATTCGTTGTGGCCTCTTGGTGTGAAATTACTTGCAAATTTAAATCGTAATAATTTTACACGGGTTTTGAAATTCATAATTTTTATACTAATTCCGTCATTAGTACTAAGACACAAGGAAGTATTCAAGAAGTACCCCATAAGTTTTGATGATCGTCAGTGAGTGGCATTTTCGTATAAAAATACAATTTGAAGGGCCCTATTTTTTATTGCGTTAAACTAGCGACTTGATTATTTTACAGTAATATGAAGCTATTAAAATATTAACTTTGAGCCGAAATAACACTTTTGCCGACTTTTTACTTCCTGAAACAAATACGCACATATGTCGGCGCATTCCCTATGATACACTACAGCAACACGAAAACCAATATGAGAGCGTTTTTGGCAAAAGTTTTATTTCGGTACTATCAGTGTGACCTATTCTCGTGCAGCAAACCTTAAATTTAGAGTTGAAAAACCTAAAATAATACAAGCTCATTTAACTTTTCTCCAACTGCATTAAAGCCTCTTTTGCAATGAAAAGTTTTAGGTTATGGCAGCTCTAAATCTAATATTTGCTACACGAGTATATGTAGGTGTCACTGAGTATGTAATTATTTTAAACTTTTTAGTGATCTACTGTTTGTTACATTTGCAGTCGATTACTATTGTTAAATTTTATAAATTAATTTTATGTTAAATTATGATATAACTTCATGTCACCTTTTATGACATCCACGAGAAGATAGGTAGCGAAAATATTATTTTTGCATGACGTTTCCACGCGCTACAAAGATAAATAAGACAATACAACGAAGAGAAAAAATCAACTACCGTAACTTCATCATGTCAAAAATAACATAAAGTATAAAAGTACCCTGAAAAGAAACGACTAACTTACTCATCTAAACTGAGTTGTCAGGAAATTGGCAACAAAACGGCTATCCTCCGAACTTGGGACAATAAACATAGAGACTCAACTTCTCGTCGCGAGATAAGATACCCCCCCTCCTCTTTCGGTATGGGAGTTGGAGAATTGTTATGGGAATGTTGCAAGCTATAACGGTTCTCTCGAAATGTTGGGAAATCATAGCAGTTTATATTCTTATTACGCAACTATGAAAAAGCAAAGACATTTAGACAAAACGTGAGAAATTTCATTTAAAAATTTGACTTTTTTCCGCAAAACTACTGGGCTGTAGTTTGGGTGATTTCTAAACGGGTGTAAGAGAAAAAAAATAAAGCACAGTGTTCATTGTGTATACGAATAATAAAAATATTCAAAAAACCTGATGTTAGGCGTCTTTTTCTTCAAATTACTTATCAGATTACCATCGATCGAATTGCTACTGACTTACTTTTCAGTTTGATTTTCTTTGCAATACGAGACAATGCGGCTTGCAGATTTTTCATACAAAGTTCTTCGGCCCTTAAATTAGTTTTTGAATTCCTCATACTGTGTGGTTCGGTTCGACCGTCATAAATTTTTTGACCTAAGAGAACTGGCAACACTAGTTAGAGTTTTCACGTTGTTTAGGAACAAGCTTAAAGTGAAGCGATGGCGCGTCGGTATCACCCGCTTTTCGCTAAATAAAACAAGTTGATTGAGATAAAAAGGGTAATTTTCTGTCATGCTTTAGTGTTATTTTATTTATTAATTAATTTTTCATATATTCTAAAACAACTTATTTGTTTGTAGTCAATGATGAAGTCTTACTCAGTTTTAAGTAGGTATTGTACCCTATACATATATTATTGACACTTACGAGTATAATAAGAAATTACTGACACTTCTTACAAACATTTCGCTTGGCAAATCATTTGTATTTATTGCATACAACAGCAATACATACTCCCGCATTTATAATTACCTAGATAGCTATAAGACGCTACACGCGTTGAAAAAGTTACTCACACTATAGTTTTCATAAAAAAATTATATTATTCCTAGTTTTCGAAAAACAAAGAAACGTTAAATCCTTGAAGAGTTATTTTGAGCCCCGTAACCCCAAGCCCGGGCCACCGAAAGTTCGTTAAAGCAATGTCACTCTATCTATCTATACTCTATCTACAGAATCCCCTTTCGAAATGAACGAGACAAACATACTAGCAGAAACTGGAACAAAAGAAACAGAAATACGTTGAGATAATGCCGTATAATCACAGTTTTGTTTTCCAATCGCTTCTAACGATTATTGGCGTATTATTTGTCAGCCCTGTGAAATTGCTTTAGTGCCCCAAGACAAGTCGTTAGGAAGTGCAGTAAAAAGAAAAGGGCTCCGTGATTAGGACGGAACAAGGTGATTATGTGATTTGCTATTTAAGGAATTCCGCTTTTTTGTAGCGATTTCACTTTGTGTCGTTACATTAAAAAAAGAGCCGATTGTTGCTAAAAATGTTACATATTCATCCAAAATTACAAAGACTATCCTTTGTAAACAGAAGTTTTATGTTAACAACGTGCAACCCTCCAAATTAAGTCAAGTGCGATGAATATAGACTATTTCCTCGTAAGCGCGTCGTCGGGATGTAGTTCTTTCAGTTGTAAATTGGCAGGCAATCTGCATGTCCTTAGCTACGTTTATTGTGGCAAATACTTTATCCGTATTCATGAAATTGTCCATAAATTTAAAAACAAAGGATTAAAACGCAAAACACAATGGCGAGGCAAAAAATACGGAAAACAAAGCTTTTATATTTTAACCGAGTGTCAAGCTAATCCAATTTTAAAATGTTGCAGAAGCACATATTATAAAACCTTAACGAGAGTCTGTGGGAGCTTAGCGTTTTAAAATTAGTTTATCCCCCTAAACCGTAGCGCAACGAAGGGTTGCGAAATTTAAATTACAAATAAAAGCACTGAAAAATGTCTACGGGTAGTGCCGCAATAATGATGTCTTTTAATTAATGTGGGAGGGGAAACAAAGTGACTTACTTAATTCAAAAACTTATCTGAAATCAAAGGCACCCAGGAGTTTTGATAATGGTTTGTGGGTAATTCACTGCTAAGATGAAATAGCGTGCTTTATATTAATTATTCATGATTTACGAAGACAAAAACATATTGAAAAATTTACTTGTACGTTCCTTAAGACACAACGTCTTTTGTTTTCAAATTTAATGACGTCAGAATGCTTACAACTTTATTGGCGCCCGAATTTATTAGGAGTACTTTATTTTCGAAACCAGTCATGTGTAAGGAAACGGTATTTGGTATCTCCTCGCAATATGCCATCATAGCAAGCCTGCAGGCAAGTAAAGCAAATAACCTTAAACCTAGAATCCGGGTTCCAATTCCAATGCCGTCCGATTTGGCACGGTCCATGCTCGTCACGGACGAACGGACTGACCGATCATCCGAGAGAGATGGGACATATTGAAATATGTCGCCAGACCGGTCTGTCCGTCACAAGGCAACCGCCCGAAGGAATCTTCACCGTCTCCTACCTTTATTTGATACTCACGCTTCACTGGCTTTTGCCAAATATGCAGTGATATGAAAATTACTCCGGAAGCACCTAACTTTTTTTACAAATACTACATCTACATTAGATACAATATCAAAGTTTCATTAAATTACGGTACTAAAAAATTTGTAGGAGTGGAAAGAATTATATTTACATTCCAAAATTATATGCCAATTACCTGAACACTCCATCTAAATCAGGAGTGTCTTACACGTTTTGTGGCATCTATGTAAGTTATAGGTGAAAACGGTATTTTATTGTAATTTTAAAAATTCTATCCTAGAAACTTAGCAATACATACTTATATTTATATTTACCAAATTTTAGGAAAACTATCGGCTTGAACACTGACACAATAAAAATATACGTATGCTATATAGTACATAAACATAAAGTATACTCGTACCTACATATACACAGCCTGTCCCGGTGTCCCCCAGACGGGGAGGCAGAATCTTCAGATCTCCGCCTCATACGACATTAGTCGATACTAAAATTTGACAGATTTTCCGAAAAAATAAAATCTATGGAGCCCCAAAAGTAAGGGGGATGGTTCCTCTCCATACAAACTTGTCGGAACCAACCACCACAACAAAAGCATTATAAATTCGTTGTGTTACTTTTTTCTACACGTTTGTTCCATCAATTCTAGACACACGAATAATCAGTTTTATTCACCAAAAAAAAAATGCTTTTGCTATCAAATTTTGCTTTTTAAAAATTAATGAAAGTATTAAATAGCAAAATAAGAGTTTAAAAGGTTGTTTTTGTGAAAGGATTGATCCTAGGTCGTAGAATTCATTGAAGGAGTAGAAAAAAGTAAAATAACGAAATTATAATGGTTGTTGGTTTCAACAAGTTTCTATGGAGAGCGGCTTTGGACCATCCCCCTAATAAACACGTGCTAAAACATGACGAAATGGTAAGGGTATATTATCTGGGGTACGAACAAGAAAACATAACTTTGGAATTTTATTGATTTTATTGTCGTCTGTAGTTGTAAACTAATCTATTAATTTTGCTAGACTCTACCCCGCCTTGTCTCGATGGTGCGTAATAAGTATCATCATAGCTCGCGTATTGCTGAGAGCTTGGCCTGTATTCTAGCTGAAGATAGTCCCCTTCCTCACGTCTTAGTTGCCCTTTATCTTTCCCATCATATCTTGGATCTTCATAAATTGTTATCGTCTGTTTACGCTGCGCTACTACAGGAGCATTCTTCGGGACTTGAGCCACAGGATCAGCTCGAGACTCATCGTAGCCGTACCCGTAACCATGGTTCGGTCCGTAACCATAACCACCATCATGGCGCAGACCACGGTCATCGTAGTAACCGGGTCCACCATAATCTCGTTCCCAGCCCGGGTCACTTTGCCAGCCTTGACCTTTATCCCAACCGTTGCCCTTATCCCAGCCATTACCACTCCATCCTGTAGTAGGTCTTTGCCAGTCTCTCCTATCGTTCCACTGCTGCCAGTCCCACCCATCACGATGAGCCGGCTGAGGTTGGTGATAGTCATACCGATCGTGCACTTTATCTCTGTCATACCTATTGTGACCATTATGGTACTTGTTGTAATTAGCCGTATCATCTAGGTAGTACTTCTTCCCATAATCTTGGTGTCCGATGTGTTTGTTTCCATGGTCACCATATCTGTTATGCCCGCCTCCGTGGTAATTGTCTCGAACATATTCCTGTCCTTTGTTATGAGAGCCTTGGTAACTTCTGCCACCATGATTGTCATGGCTGGCGAATCTGCTGTTGTACGCTGCCTCATCCCCTTCGTCGTTTATGTCATCGAAAAATGTACTCTTATTGGAAGACTCATCTTTATGGTATGAGTTCTGGAATCCTTGTTTGTGGTGTCCCTTCTTATGCCCTTTTTTGTATCCAGTAGCTTGACTGTCCTCTGCTTTATCCTGCTGGGCATTGTATCCCTTGTAATCATCACTTTCAGAATGCGATTTCGTATCGTGATCCTTTTTCAAATACTTTGCTTCGTCGTTGGCTTTTGAGTACTGATTTTTATGGTTATCGTTGATTTGGCTTTCGATCTGATGTATCTTTTCGCCTTTTTGTTTGTCATGCTTCACTGATTCGGCACCTTCATCGTGAGCAATATCTTTCAAATGTTCTTCAAGAGCATCTTTTATAACTGATGAACCCACTGAAGATGTCAATAATACCACACATAGCAACACGCTGACGGGCACTTTATATCGAGAAACCATCTCATCACTAGATGTTTACACTCAGGTGTCCAGACGGGTAGTAAGTACGTTTTCGATTGCATAAGCAGTTTTATATTGATGAAAACCGTGTTGGTCTTCACGGTCATTTAAGGGACAATGACAGGAACCACAGCGGGTGACAAAGGCTCATAAAGCCGAGTTGGACTGTCCCTGACTCGACATTATAAAGTTTGGGTCACGGTAAGGTTCAGTTTTGTGTTCTGTTAGGTGATCGAGGTCAATAAAACATGGTTGAAGACGGTAAATTGATTTCAAACATGCTAAGTCATCCAAAATAAAATTGTCTTGAATATTTTTGTAAAGCTTGCAATATTTATGGGGTTCCATCATACTAAGCTTCCGGTGTTTATCTGGCTGGCCGTCTGTCATAGGGGTCTACAGCTTCAGCTGTCATAGATAGCCAGTTGAAATTTTCACATAATACGTGTTACTATGGCTTCTATCATGGAAATTTAATATCATAAATCTATAGGTACTAGTAAAAAACTAGTAAAAAAGGCGTGTCTGTATAGTGAATATTTTTTCAAAATTTTGAATGAAATGGGTTATTAGTTTTGAACTGATGCCAAAACGAAAATTTTTGTGTCTGTATGCATGTATGTTCCGTTTTTTCGAGAAATCATCAACGGATTAAGATGCTATTTTTTTTATTACCATCATAGTGACCCGGTCAACATAAATATACCATAAGGGGTGTTCGTAAAATAACGCCCAAGCTGAAAACAGTCTAAGCCTAATTAGAATGGACTTTCAAGTTTCTAAGTCAACTGGATTGTACCCTGTAGGTTTCCATGGTGAGCCAATTTATATGAATTTTTTTCCGCGTGAAGGTGGTAAAATCGAACCTCGGTGCAAAATGCACATCATAATATTGTTTTCCTTACTTTTGAACAAAAAGTATGCAAAAATTGCGTTTTAAAGCAATTAGCGGAAATTTAAATATTACCAATAATAGGGTTGCTCGCATTAAATTTATATAAAATAGCTTTGGCCCGCGGCTCCGCCCACGTGTTATTAGGTTTAACGACATGCTTTTTCCCGGGATAAGAAATAGCCTATGTGTTAAGTTAGGGTATAAGCTATATTTATCCTAAATTTCATCCAAATCCGTTCAGCCGTTTAGCGTGAAAGAGTAACAAAAATACACACACACACACACACACTCACAGACACACACACACAGACACACACACACACACAGACACACACTCACGCAGACACAGACACACACTCACGCAGGCACAGACACACACTCACGCAGACACAGACACACATACACACAGACACAGACACACATACACAGAGACACACACAATTTCGCATTTATAATATTAGTGTGATACGATTTTAAGTTTGTTAATCGAATGTAAATCATAAAATGATAGAATTTGAATGTGAAAACTTAATTATTACTAATAAATTTCTGATAATTGCTTTAAAATGCAATTTATGCATACTTTTAATTCAAAAGTAAGGAAAACAATATTATTGTGTGCATTTTGCACCGATATTCTGCTTTAGTCATCTATGCGTTTGAAGACGTTTTTGAATCGTTTTAAACTTTTATTATGATTATCAAACAAAAATCTAAATAAATATAGGTATGACATTTATTGACTGATGCTCCCCGTAACTATAGAAACGAAAAACCTTAAGCTTTGATCTTCATTACGTAAATAAATAATTACAAATGCGCAAATAAAACGAATAATGTGTTTAAACTTTTCAAATTTAAAAGAGTCTACGTTAAAAGTATATAGTCCACATACAAGCAATTGAAAAATCTAAAATAATGTACATTTGAAATTTATTAGTGTCAGCTTTTCTTTCATGAATGTGTTTTCTATTTCACTAGCAGCGGGTCCCTGCGCGGGGCGCGTGGCTCAGTCGCCCGCCTGCCCAACAGAGTACTTTGTTATAGCTTTCGTACGGGGAACTTGTGTGGCTGTTCGTCGCACGCGCACATATTTTGCGAAATTATTATTTCAATTTGACCGCCCAGTAAACAATCTAGTGGTCCGGTAGACGTCCTCGTCCCGTCTCCTTGTTTTATAAGGTCATCTTAGTGCTTGTAGCGAAAGGAAAATGCATAAATAGTATTAGGAAAATGCTATGCTATGCTAAATGCAAACAAATTTGCGTTTAGTCGTAAGTCGTAAGATACCGCTGCAAATCACATAACCTATGTGAGTGCGTCACGAGACTGAAAAACATCTAACACTGGAGTGCAAGATTTTGCGTTAGCACCCTTAAGGCCTTACCCCTGGTGCACGATAATCTTACTGAGCGATTTTGAACTTCAGTATGTTGTCAGAAAGTCGACATTAGAATGCTCGCTTCGCGCGCTGACCGCACGCAAAATTAGTGAATTCTAGAGGTATTTCTGGATTTTACGAAAAACTATTTGATGTAGGAGTTTTTCCACCAGACATCGGAAAATAAACCTTGTTTTCTTGATAGCAATAATTTCAGACATAAAACTCAAGCCGTTTAGACATACAGCGAAATAATAACTTAAAAAGGCATCATTTTCAAAAATAAAATCTATCGAGTGAAATGTTTCCAATTAGGTAACCGACTTGACAAGGGAAAGACAAAGGTCTGAAAAAACACGTGTCCAAGTTTTACATTGATCAGATAAGTAGTCGACTCAGCATATTAAAACAAAAACCGTTGAAAGACACAATAAAAGCCCTTAACTTAGAAGCCTGATTTTTAACAGCACTATAGGGACGTAAAACTCTGTAGAATGTATTAGTTTAAGCTTGGTATCTTTAACAGGGCCCGAGAAAAAAGGGACAGACAGACCGACGGACAATAAAGTTATCATATTGCGTTTTTTATTTTGACGTGCAGAACTTTAACATACTATTATTCAATTACACATTTACTTATACAAGGTCCTACAATTCAAAGTGAAAAAAATTTAATAGAAGATAGTGTCCCTAATAGAACAATTTCCAAAGAAAAAAAATTTTTTGCGCGAACTTTTTTTTCACCTTTCCATAGAAATTGAGTCAGCTGATTAAACTACTTTGTACTGGGAAGTGAAAAAATTATTTGACCAAAAAAAAATATTTTCTTATTTATTGTGATCAGTTAACGATACATGATCTACCCTAAAATTATTTTCACTTATTACTGTAGGACCGTATATATAAGTACAGTGAAGAACACATCAAGCTATACACATTGGACTTTTCACCTATCATATATATCCTTCACTATAGAGACTAATGGTGTGCTTACACTCAACAGGATCCTATGACGATTTTAGTGGTTGAGGGAGCTAGTTTCGGATTAGTTCTATTGAATCCAATCCAAATTTTAATTTGTTTTGTCAAAATGGATGAAGGACACGATTTAACAGGCGACTTCCAGCCAGCGGGACACTTTTTTTTCATGTGTATTTTAATTTATTTTGTAACTGATTAATTAAAGATAAAGTGTGCTGAGGAAAGACGATTTTTATCAAAACAAGAGCTATTAGTAAAAACAAGTAGTAAATCAGAGACAATCTAGAATGAAAAAGACATTTGAATTTTTGTGACACTAAATGTCTAAAGTCTTGTGTTTGCACAATTATGCTAAATATTACGATTAATAAAACTAATTATACAATACTTGCCACATTTTGTATTTTTCAGATGGCAGTTGTCGATAATTTTGGCCAACGCTTATTGGCTTAGAATCTCAGGTAAATAGTTGTTTTAGCTTTCACTAATATTTCACTTTCGCCTTTTTGTTACAACTTTAAAACTAGGCAATAAACACATAATTAAGAGTAATCATGAAATTTTAATTCAAATAAAACTAATTTGCGTCCATTGACTTTGGCCGCGGTCTGAATCTCTCTTTATAATATTCTTATTATATTATTCTCTCTCTTATCTACACTCTCTTTATTTTATTATATTATTAGTGTAGAAGTGTAGATAGTGTAGATAGTGTAGATAGTGTAGATAGTGTAGATATGCCAAATTGATAGAACATAGTTTATCCTGAGAAATAGTATAAATCTATACTAATAATCCATCCATCCCATCCATCAGCCTGTTTCGTCCACTGCTGGACATAAGCCTTTCCAGGATTTCGCCACTCTTGGCGGTCCTCCTGGAAGAAATGCCCATACTCACACACGCTGGGCAGACAGGTTGGTGAGCGCAGTGCCGAAACCCTTGCACCAGTGACGCCGCTGCCCGTCACCAGTCTATTTAATATAAGGCCCGGCAATTGGGGATGGATATACCGCCATCCATCGGTCCCAGGCAATGGTGGGCCCCCAGATTTTGCCTGAGAGCTGTTCTCTTACTCTCCCCCGAATAACTTCGGGAGGATTTGCGAGTAGGATGGTGGTACCTCCACAGTCAAGCTTGGCATCAGCTCTACCACCTAAATACCTAAATAATAAGGTAGTAAAAAATTGAATAAACCCTTTTTACTCGAGAATCACTTAACGGATTTGGATGCTGTTTTTTTATTATCATCGTAGTAAGGGTCAACACATACGCTGTAAGGGATGTTGGGGTGTTCATAAAATAACGCCCTAGCTTAAAACGGGGCAAATATTTAATAAACGCGGGCGGAGCCGCGGGCAAAGGCTAGTGATTCTATAAAATTTTAATGTGTTATGTTAGGTCTTCAAATACTGAATTCATGCATCCCGCTTACGCGAGCCTTAACACATTTCCGGTTGTTACTACCGAAATTATACATACAACTAGCTTATGCACGCGTCGAAGAGAATTTCGTGGAAATAAAGAAAACAGAGGAACATGATTTTTCAAACGACAATATGCAAGGAAGGACGACAGTTTTATTCTACCAATATTAGTATATTACTTCAGCGCCTCCGTGGATACGACATTCTTTGCTTTTCCATAAGATTGCTGTGGGAACTGACTTGCGACTTGCAATTGTTACCATACAATTGGGCCATGCAAAAAACATGTTGAGTGCAACTAACTTAACTCCAGCAATCAGGAAAATGGAGCTGCTTAAATTCAAACAGAAAGTCATTCCTGGTGAGTGGTATTCTGATAATCATATTTTTTCCTAGAGCCACAACCGGATATTATAACCATCTTCAAGATGTTAGTGCAGTTTCATTTTTTTATATAGGGTTGTACCTTTGTTTTTTGAGGTTTCTGAGAAAAATATGGGGGCATCGATTTTTTGTTTTGAGTGTGAAGTTGCATATCAGGCGGATTTAAAGAATTTGAATTCTGTCCGTTAGTGCATAGCTTTATCTAGACATACTACAGTATCTATAGAGAGATATTAGCGTAAACGGGATTTATTTCATGAAATATCATCTCGTTCATGCTGTCAGCTCTGTCATTCCTGGGCACTAAAATAACTCTTTCACTAAACCAGGATAGCTGTTAGTTTTGGAGAGACGTTATTTTTGGGTAAATTGCTGCGATCAGCTCTTGTGTATTCTTAACTGTGATATACAGATTATGGTTATCTAGAGCGATTAAACCATCCTGAGTTGGAAATGTTCCGTTTGCCAACTTGAGCAAGCTGTTTGCGCATTGACTTCTACTTACAAATAAAGATACTCGTATATTTACAGTTAGTTAAAGACTAACCCGAAACTCGAAGTGTCTGCTGTTGTCCGTTGAGGATATCCCGTATCAACCTTTTTTTCTACCCTCATTATCAGACCCTGGACCCAATGTCTTACCAAAATACTAATAAAGACCGAAGACCTGATAAGCCCAATTTTTAGAAGTCTGCTGTTGTCCGCTGAGGATTTCCCATATTCATGTTCCATTTCTAATATCAGACCCTGCCCAACAAACACACTAGTGAAAAATGCAGCTTTCCTTAAAGCTTCAAAGTCTATAAGAGTGGCATAAGGGAGTCAGAATTAGGCACGAGTTCTATAACGGCTAAAATTACAGCTTATGACCACAGCAGAAACCTAAGGTATTTTGTGACACCTTATGGCACCGTTAATTTCACAATATAGGTAGTTAGATTTGTAGCTTTTTTTGCCACTTTTAGTCGCATAAGGATTCGCATGGCATTTTTGACCACCATCGCTTGCATTGTAGTTATAATTGCACCTTCATTGGCACTTTCAGTTGCATTACGGTCCCGCGTGACAGACTTTGCCACGCTCTCCTGCATAGGATAGGAAATTGTGACTTATTTACTTCTTACAGTTTCTGTTATGCATTAGAGGTAAAATTAGCTCCTCAGCTCGTAAAATTCTTTTTTATAGATCTACTATGCATCCTGCAGTGCTTAATGATAGAAAATAATAGCTTTTCAATAAAATGGAGAACCATGTAAGCCTGGCCGCACTTTTTGTTTACCTATTGGTTGTTATTATATTAAATTTATTGTTGATTTTATTTTCTTGAAAACTAATATTTACAAATTTCGTTTTATTTGACTATTAATTCTTTAAGTGACAAGTTTACAACCTAGTCAACCTACAGGTACATTGCTCTCGAAGTTGATTTTCAGATCCTAAGTAGTTAAGTATAACAGAAGAATTTATTAGCATAATACTACTAGTTTTTCAAGCGAGGGTTTCTAGCAATGTTTTGCAGAACCCTAAATAATATTTATGTGTATGTGCTGCAATTCAGGTCCAAGCTTTATATCATATCAAATTCGCACTCTAGGTTATAATATTCACTCTATTGGAGGTTGAATTTCTAGAACAAAGAATTTAGCAGCATATATGAAACTAGGAGTTTCGGAACACTGATTTTTCTCACTTATTATTGCAAAAGGAGGCTACAGTATCGAAAATTAGAAACCAAAGCTGCAATAATATTGACGCCATTTTTTGAGACAATTTCTTTATTTTTTTCATATATTTCTGTTTATTTAAACACACAGCACAGTTTAGTATGATCAAAAAATCATGTTATCGATAGTTATCCATAAATAAACATAAATCAGCGTTATACTTATCAAAATTAAGACAAAAATTTTAGATCCGCAGCTACAAATTCATCAGATTTTCATAAGATCTTCAATAAATTGAGGGCCCAATAGTTTTATTCTGAAAACACCATATATATTTCAGAGTAAATTAAATTTTCCGATGTTTTTCACCTAAACAAGCCGTGTAACTCAAATCTTGTATTTACACTATAATTCCACCATTTTATTATTTCATTACACGCTGTCATTGCCATTTATCTACCACTTCATATAAAATAATATGTATTACATTAAAAGCACAATTTTGCGATTCGATGATTCAATTTACGACTCGGAGTGAATGACAAATTTGACGTTCGTTCATTCAATTAATGTCAATATCAGCTTTCAGCTGCTATTTTCACTTCTCAATTGTGCTTAAGTAGTGAAAATAGCAGTTTAGTGTGCTTAAAGAGTGAAAATAGCAACTCTAATGGATCTATTAAATAAGGTCTATAAGGCACCCCTTTAGTGCTATAGCAGCTGCAGAAGAGTTGGATAGCATGCTATGCAGCTTATTCTTGCAGCTTCTAACTGCAATTCTATACGATATACAGCTATTAAGCAACCTTTTTGTGGTAGTTGGGTGGTCACAAAGTCTTACAAAATTACTCATCTGGACCAAATAAATAGTCCCAACCTTGAGAGCTCTGCTGTTGTTCATTGAGAGTTCCCGTATTCAACTCCCAGTCCCATCATCAGACCCTGGTCACCTTGTTTTACTGAAGTGCTAATCAAGACCAACAAATACCTAAGCCTAAATTCTAAATTCTAAATTCGTAGCGGGGGCGATGAGTCCTGCACTGACTCTCCGTGATCGTGAGTATTGTGCACTTCCCCCCGGTCAGTCAGCCCAGCCAGGACAGCTCCTTGAAGTAGAGCCGAACAGCTTCAGCATGCTGACACAAAAACTGGTCCAGTGAAGGGAAGGTGGAGTTCGTCGCGATCCCTGCTTTTCGTCTTATGTCTTCGGTTGCAGAGCAGTGGAGTAGCACATGTTCCACTGTCTCGTCCTCTAGAAGGCACCCTCTACATAGAGGGCTATCGGTGCCACCTGTAGTGAAAAGGTGCTTATTCAGGTTACAGTGTCCAGTTATGATACCTACCATTTCACGTAGATCGGACCTTTTTAATTTTAGTAAGTATCGTGTTACTTTACCATTTGACTGCGGTACCATTCTTCTTGATAGACGGCAGTCGTTTCGTTCCGCCCACTTTTTGTTGTGTATGGTCAGTGTGTGTTTTCTGAGTTCCCCTCTGATTGCTTCCGCCGATGGTCGACACAGGTTAATGCCATGTGCCGTTACTTCCATGTGGGATGCTAATTTAGCAAGAGAATCTGCTTGTTCGTTACCTTCATTTCCGTTGTGTGCCCTGGTCCAGTATATATTTACCTTGCACATCGTTGATAGGTTTTGTAGTTCCCCATGACAATCTACTATGATTTTGGATCTACTTACAGGTTTGCTTAGCGCTGTTAATGTAGCCATGCTGTCTGTAGTGATTGTGACCTCCTGTATGTCGAAAGGCCTACTTGTGCAAATTGCGGTCGCTGCCTTAGCTGCTAGGAGTATACTTGCCGTCTCGGTTTGAAACACCGTTGTTAAGCTGTTGAGTGGAACTGCTTTACTGAGCCCTAGTTCCGGAGACACGTAGCTGCAACCAGCACTGCCATCCTTCCTTTTGGAGCCGTCAGTGTAAAAAGCCAGTACCTTTCGATTGGAGCTTGGTTCTCCCTGAGAGTGTATCTCGTATCTATGGTCCATTATGTAGGATTTCGGTATCCTATCCGTTCCTGTGACTGCCTCTGGTACAATCTCTAAAGCTCGTTCCAGGATTCGACAGTGATTGGTTTTTATATTGTTACCTTTCCATTGACCAGTGGACTTCACCCGAAGGGCTGCAACCATCGCCTCCTGCTGTATATGCAGATATGGCGGTGTGAGCCCTAGTAGGATGTCCAGTGCTGCGGAGGGTGTTGATCTCATGCATCCGCTAATCAGTGTACATGCCAGTCTTTGGAGTTGCTGTAGTTTGTTCTCGGCTGTAATTAACTCTGTTCTTGGCCACCACACCAATGCTCCATAAGTTAGTACCGGTCTTACCACTACTGTGTACAGCCATTTGCAGAGTTTGGGTGTAAGTCCCCAGTCCCTGCCCACTGCTCGCCTGCACTGCCATAGTGTGTTCGTTGCCTTTTTTATTATGTGTTCTACCTGCTTACCCCACAGTAACTTGTCGTCAAGCCAGACACCAAGGTATTTTACCTCCTTACTGAGAGCTAGCTGGGTACCAAATAATTTAGGAAGTTTTAGTTGACTTAACTTCTTCTTCTTGGTGAATAGAATAAGTTCAGTCTTCTGTGGATTTACGGATAGGTTATGCTTGCCACACCAGTCCTCGACTTTCCGTAACGCCAACTGCATCTTACTGCACAGCGTTCCTTCGAAAAGTCCTGATATCATGATAACTAAGTCATCTGCATAACCTACCGTGCAAAAACCATCCTTGTTCAGTTCTATGAGGAGGTCATTGATAACAGCTACCCAGAGCAGTGGTGACAAGACTCCTCCTTGAGGGCATCCCTTTGTTACCTGGCAGCGTGTCCGCTCTGATGTTTCAATGTATGCAGCGCGCTTGCTCAGCATATTGGTGACCCATTTGATAACAAGCTCGTGTACACCGTGGTTTTCGAGCCCGTGCACTATGCTGGGGAACGTGGTTTTATCAAAGGCTCCTTCTATATCTATGAAGGTTGCAAGGCAGGATTGCTTCGCTTCTATAGCCATTTCTGCTTTGTGTACAACCTGGTGTAACGCAGTTTCTGTAGACTTACCTGGTAGGTAGGCGTGCTGGTTCGGGTGAGGTGGCCGCTCTTTCAGCGGTCCTCCTCTAACGTATCTGTCACAGAGTCTCTCTAGTGTTTTAAGTAGAAATGGTGAGAGACTGATCGGTCTGTATGCTTTGGGTTGTGTGTAGTCGTCCTTGCCAGGCTTAGGGAGAAAGACTACTTTAACTTCCCTCCAGGAGACTGGGATATGTTTCCACGCCAAACAGCTCCTGAATATTACAACAAGGTGTTTTACGATGTGGTCTAGAGCCCATTGCAGTAAAGCGGGAAGGATACCGTCACCTCCTGGTGATTTGTATGGAAGGAATGTGTTTACCGCCCACTTAATTCTTTCCTCCGTAACTATGGATTCCGCTAGCTACCAGTCCTCTTCCGAGGGGCATGGGGACGGCGAGTCCATCCATACAGAGTTATTGCTTACCTGACAACCCGGGAAGTGGGTTTCCAGTAGCAAAGCATGCTGTTCTTGTTCATTTGCTGTATAGCTGCCATCGGGTTTTTTCAGTGTCCCAAGCTTAGTGTGGTTATCACTCGCTAAGATTTTTCTCAGGCGTGAAGTTTCACTTTGTGTTTGAATGCTGCTGCAAAAATTGTTCCAGCTTTCGCTTTGTCTAAAACGTACCTCTTTGTTGAATGCTAGGCGTGCTTTCTTGTAGTCGTCCCAGTCATTGTCAAGCTTAGTGTTCATAGCTCTGTTGAAATGGTGTCGCATTTTCTTTCTTAACTTATGAAGTTTCTTGCTCCACCACCCATGTTTTTTCTCGTCAAACTTACCCTTTTCCTTGATTAGTGGGCATGACGATTCGTAACTGTTGATAATGCACTTTGTGATGGCATTAACTTGTGTTTCTATCTCTTCCACAGTGAGTCTCTTGGATCCTGTAGGTTCAGGAAGTGTCTTTATGCCTTTCTCTACAAGTGTAGAGAATTTTGTTTTATTTGTTTTCCTCGGGTTTCTATATTTACGAGGTTCATGTCTTCCTACTTTTAGTACGTACCTTAACCTTTTATGATCAGATCCAGATGTATCCTTGCTCGCAACATGCCATCCGCTGATGTATTCTGTTACTAAGTTTGTTGCTAACGTTAAGTCTATGATTGTTTGACTTCGTCTCGTTACAAAGGTTGGCTCAGAGCCCCTATTTAAGATGTTTAGTTCATGAGATAGAGCAAAGTCAAGGAAGTCCTTACCTCTCGTGTTTGTGTCTGGGCACCCCCAGACTGTGCAGTGGGCGTTTGCGTCGCATCCTATGATGAGCTGGGTCTTCTGTTGGGCGCAGTGTTTCGCCAGCGTCTCCATTTCAGGTCTTGGGATTTCTAGCTCCCCGTCAAGATATGCAGATGCCAAGTATAGTTCTTCAAGCTCCCCTCCCAGGCCCGTCCGTAGCTTGATGACTGTGAGGTCATCAGAGCACAAATGGGTTACGAGAGATGCTTTGTAGAGTGCTGGAACATAAATACACGTTCTAGTTTTTGATTGTAGGGGTGAGGTAAAGATAGTTCCCTTTAGATTTCCATAGCCACTCACCCTTCCCCGAGTTAAGTACGGTTCTTGGACAAGTGCTATGGTATTGGGTTCCTCTTCCAATGTCCTCCTTAGGGCGGCAAACCCAGTGACGCTGTGTTGAAGGTTGACTTGAAGTATGTTTATGCAGGAAGTGATTTTTGGTTCCCTATCTAAAACTTCTCCCATTTTGTGAGAGGAGGGGATTGTAGGTTTTGTAACAAATGACATGATATTCTTGTGTGAAAGCATGGCTATAAATCATGTGGTAGGTTTGGCTTTTGAGGTGTCTCCGAGCTAATCAGCCTCAGAGAGCAGCAAGTCGTCCTCTAACCGGGACATAGGGGACGAGGCGACGTCCAGACCTGATAACAGATCTAGGACTCTTTCCTCGTCCTCCATTGTCTTTCCGACCTTTTTACTTTCGGTTCCTGGGTGTAACAGCGAGTGTAAGCTATACAATTAAGATGGGACTTGCACCCCCCAACTAGTTGTATAGCAAGGCCACCTGAGGCCTTAGGACCATCCATGCCTTTACGTGAAGGCGTAGGTGGCCCTCAAAAGACGGGGCATAAGCGATATGGGCACCGCTTATGACTCATGGGCCCAAATTAATAACATCTATGGTTACAGAGAAAGGAGTAAAGTAAATATGGAAAGTGCGAATAACTGTTTGATTGTGCCATGCGACCCGGCTAGCGACCGGCGTTCTGAGGTTTCCGGGCCTCAAAATGTGAAGTTGGCTACCGAAGGAGCTGGTGGTGTAGCGTCCCAGGCGCCACCGGTGCTTGATGTCACTGGACCTACTTATAGTGGAGACGACCAAGTGCGAGACCTCCCAACGAAAGAACTGCCAGAGGATGTGCCGAAGAAAGATGAGGGTGCTCAGGGCGGCATGGGGGGAGGTGACGTTGTGGGGGAAGTTGGCTATGGGGTGGCATCGCCTGCCAACGGGGCGGAACGAATCGCAAGACAGAATTCCGCTTTGGGGGTAGGTGGGCCAAGGAAAGCCAAACGCCGCAATAGACTGACGGGAGGCCAACGAAAAGTAAGAGCGAGGGCCTTCCGTAGACAAGAACAAGAGCGGCTACAAGCCGTCTACGAATTAAAAGAGGCGGGGGCTGTCATGTTGCCTGGCGCGGAGGCACTTGTGCCTTCTGCAGCCAGGGCAACGTGCTCAGCTACAAGTGGAGAGGGTGGATCAGGGCGCGCAGCAATGAAAGCGGGCCCTGATCAACTCACTCTGATGGCGCGAAGTCTGGGGGTGTCCGTACCAAAAATACATACACACACACAACACAAAACACTGGAAAAAAGTGCAGATGCTACAGTCGAGATCCCGGTTGCTATGGACGTGGTGGCCCACGAGACCGCCCTGTCATCCAAGCCCACTGCCACTGCCGCCGCACCTCCCATCAAAAAAGGTGGGAAACGTGGTGGTAGAGGTAAGGGCAAGGGCAAAAGAGCCATGGATGACAATCAGGGCACCCTCGATGATCGGCTGCTACAACCTGTCACACCTCTGACAACAGGTGAACGGGTCTCGACGGTGGTGGCTGACACATCACCTAAAAATACACATACACAACCACATTTCACCCAAACATCAAACAAGCAACACCACACAATAAACAGGAATCAGAAGAGACAGCGCAGCACGGACACTACCTCTCCGACCACTACCGTTGCGGGAAAAAAGGTCCGACTTACAGAGGGTGCCAGAAGCGCTGACTCTTCTGAAAGAAACGATACGGACACGTACGCGACAGCAGTCGCTACCCATCTGAAAGTGGTAGTACTGCAAAAAGATCAGTCCGAGATGGACGAGCTCCGGGCCAGCGTCCTGCGGCGTAGCCTCGAATCCCTGGTGTTCGCCAAGTTTATGGAAGCCCAGGGAGAGCAATCGCTGTGGATGCCAGCCTTTAAGGTGTTTCCTCGTCTGGCAAGCGGGGGTCTGAGAATTCTGTGTCAAGATGACCAGACCCTCGAATGGCTGACATCTCAGGTCGGCCAATTAAAAGGTTTATGGGAAGGTTGCCCGGGGTACTACCTCGTGCAGGAGAACCTCATACCCAAATACACACGGGGTATTGTCTGGGTTCCTGACTTCATGGAGGGGGACGCACGACTCCTCAAAGATTTCTTGGCTGCCATGAACAAAAGGAATCTAGACATGAACTCGTGGAGCCTCATTACGTCCGAGGTGCAAAAAGAAGGCCACACACAGAACATCACACTTATGATGGGTATTCCTCCGGCCGAAGTCAAAAAGCTCAAAGAGATAAGCTGTCGTTTATTTTATAAAATGGCGACAGTCTATGTCAATTTAAGGGGCGACAAAGACAACCAGCCTAAGGGGTCGGAAACACGTGGAAGTGCTAAGTCTGCCTCCAACGCTACAATTGGCAACACGCCAACAGTGGTGTCAGGGGGCGACGGTAACCCAAAAGTTTCCGACACACCCAACCTGGATGGTGCAACTCAGAGCACGGTTATGCCCGAGAGCACGCAGGTCGGAAAGACCTAAGCCTAAACTCTAAGGTTCTGCTGTTGTCCGTTAAAGAGATCCCGTATGCACCTTCCAGTCCCATCGTCAGGTTACCATGTACGAGTAGGATGCTAGGATGTATTAGAATATTAGTTATGCTGAGTGTAAAGTATAGTATTAGTATAGTATAGTTTTTTATTTATCAAAGGGGTTTGCTGAAAGAAATCTCTGCTTACAGACAAGCTCGCCTGTTTATATAAAGTATAAGTATAAAGTATTGAATAATCCCACGTGTTTCAAATCGTTCTCGTAAGCTACTGCCTCCTTAACGCACTTGTAGCGTAAACTAAGTAATTTCTTGTGTCTTTGGCAATGATAATATATTATACGTCATTGTTTTGTGGTAACGAGACTCGTTTTCTTTTTTCTTTTTTTTTCCGGTGTCGATTTTGGGTTTCGTTATGCAATCTTCGGATAGTGCCTTTAACAGGCATTGAAAATCTGGGAATCGAAGAAATCCTACTGCATGCAATATTTTATATACGATAACATGTCTATGGCACTCCGAATTCGAGATCCATCCAACCACCCATCAGCCTGTTTCGTCCACTGCCTTTCCAAGATTTCGCCACTCTTGGCAGTCCTCCTGGAAGAAATGCCCATAATCAAACACGCTGGGCAGGCGAGCTAGAGACCGCGGTGCCGAAACCCTCGCACCAGTGACGCCACTGCCCGTCACCAGTCTGTCTTTTATAAGGCCAGGCAAGTTGGGATGGATATACCGCCACCAATCGGTTCCAGGCAATGGTGAGCCACCTGGTTGTGCCTGTCTGCTAGCTGTCCTTACCCTCCCCCGAATAACTTCGGGAGGATTTACCACCACAGTCGAGTCCGGCACCAGCTCTACCACCGAATTCGACATTGTATGATTCCGTTCCTTTAGGTTGCCATCCGGTTAATAAGCCTACGTCATCTCATCGCCACTGTTCGTCACAGGGCTGTACTACGGTAACCATTATAGGTAGCCGCTTGAAATTTCCACAGAATACGTGCTTATTACAGTAAATAATAAAATACTCAACAACCCCCCGAGATCTCTATACAAGAAACATGTAACAAATAGACCGCCTGGAAACATATGTACAGCAAAGAATAAGAAATGTAAGTATAGCAAAGTTACACAAAAAAATATAATGGCATTTGTATAATACATGGGTAACACTAAAAGTTTCCGGAACTGGCCACTTACATAAACAATATTTAAAAATTTATTGCAACATTTGAAAATAGAACTCTTTGGCTGTAGAATGCAGTTTGTTTCATCTGACTGTCTTTTATTTTTACCTTGTGGGCGCCATTTAAAAAATTGTGTGTCTGCATCAACATGGATTTAACTCGGGAAAATTTTCGTAGTATGATTTTCTACGATTTTAAGTGTAATTTGACAGCTCAACAGAGCATCGCTCGGCTTGAAACAGCTTTTGGCAATGAAGTACCATGCAAGACGACTGTTTATAGCTGGTTTGCAGAATTCAAGCGTGGTCGTATCAATCTCAGTGACGAATCTCGCGATGGTCGGCCGTCCACCGCTGTGACCAACAAAAACATCGATGCTGTGCGCCGTATGATTGAAACAGACAGGCATGTGACCTACCATGAAATTCGCGCATCCTTAGAAATAGGCATGAGTCAAATACAATCAATCCTACACAAACATTTGGGTGTGAGAAAGCTGTGCTCGCGGTGGATCCCACACAACTTGACCAAGGCTCAAAAAACGGACCGCGTCACTTGGTGCAGTGCCATGCTTACCAGATTCAACGAAGGTGCGTCAAATTTGGTGTGGGACATAGTAATAGGTGATGAAACATGGATTTATTGCTACGATCCCAAAACAAAGCAGCAATCGAGCGTATGGGTCTTTCAAGATGAGCCGAAACCAACCAAAGTGGCGCGCGTGAAAAGTGCATCGAAGCGGATGATTGCTTCTTTTTTTAATAAAACTGGACATGTGGCTACTGTTGCTTTAGAGAATCATCGTACCGTGAATAGTGACTGGTACACGATCATTTGTTTGCCGGAAGTTATTGACGAACTCCGTAAAAATAACCGTAAACGCCGTATCATCCTGCACCACGACAATGCTAGTTCTCACACGGCCAGACAGACAAACGACTTTTTGAAGACGAAAAATGTAGAACTCATGAGTCATCCTGCATACAGTCCCGACCTGGCACCTTGTGACTTTTTTCTGTTCCCAAAAATTAAGAACCAATTACGCGGTCAACGATTTTCATCACCAGAAGAGGCTGTCGAGGAGTATGAAAAACACGTTTCAGAGGTCACCACAGGGGAGTGGCACAAAAGTTTTCAAAACTGGTTTGATCGAATGAAAAAGTGCATAGACGCCAAGGGAGATTATTTTGAAAAACAATAAATTAATTTTGTACCTTTAATAGTATTTTTTCATATTCATTCCGGAAACTTATAGTGCGTCCCACAAGTGCGCGAGTACAACTGGCACTTCGCTTAAGCTTTTTCAAATAAATTGCTTCAATTGTAGTTACTTAAAAACCGCATGAAAATACATCAAGTAATAATGAGATAACACAAAAATAAAAGCACTTAGTTTTATCTATAGCTAGGAGGTTTATTTTGTTTTCAATAAATACTATTTTTGCACGACTGACCCCAAAAAGGAGTGTATTGTTTTCATAGTTCATGTGGGTATTTTTCTTAATTCCACCATAACTTCTTAAAGCCTGAACCGATTTCGAAGTGTGTGGTATCGTCAGAATCCTTATAGCATCCTGAGTGGAATAGGCTATAAATATACATAAAAAGTATTAAATAAATAATAAAGAATTTAAACGACTGCCGGAATAGAGATTTAATTCTGATTTCAGTGTAGTTAGGGGACTATTACATTTGATACGAGTACGTGTAGTTTTGTATGTCCCCTGACTGCATTGAAATCCGAATAAAATCTCTATTCCGGCAGTCGTGTTTTAAAATATTTTCATTATTTATTTTTATTGTATTTTGGTTTGATATTCACATATTTTAATATCCCTACTAATATTATAAATGCGTAAGATAAAATCTATTTGTTTACTCTTAGCGTCGAAACCATTGAATAAATTTTAACGAAATAGTAATAAACACCGTACAGAAAAGTCCACAGACCGGAAAATAAATGAAATACTCGAAACTCTAAATAGTCAGGAATTATTTTTATTAAAAAAACCGGACGTTGGTGGCAACCCTGGATCCGGAAATGTAGTTAAATATTGAAATTGCCTATAACTCTTGGATAACAAGGAATTTGGTTACTAAAAAATACTGTAAATGCAAGCAGCCAAGACAAACATTTAATTATAATACCACCGACCCACCTTCACTTCCTTGCTAAGAAAAATTCATTTAATTTCATTACTTTTTTGTGGTTAAGTTTAGTGGATTCTTATTTTGCACTTTAGGAAGTGTTATATAAGGTGACTTTAATTTATACAGCCAAACTTATACTGGAGGCTTGGTAAGTGATCAGTAACACGGATTGATAACACTTTTTGATAATTTCGCAAAATAAAATGTTGACTCCACTTAGTAATTGACTCGGGGCTGGGCTTGCGTTTGTAAGAAACACGAAAAGAATAATTAACGAATTTGAGTGTCATCGAACCTTGTTACTGAGCACTTACCGAGTCTTCAGTAAGAGTTTGGCTGTATAAATTAAAGTCACCTTATATATAATGTAACTTTCGTTTATAAGGCCAAATTCATGCTGGAAACTCGGTAAGTGGTCAGGACCAAGGTTTAATTACCCTTTCTATGAAATACTATACTAATTGAATCAAGGTTGTTCTTGAGGCACGAAAAAACATTTTTCGTATTTCGCAAACAGGGTCATT
The DNA here is from genome assembly GCA_910592155.1 of Ypsolopha scabrella. Taxonomy (NCBI): domain Eukaryota; kingdom Metazoa; phylum Arthropoda; class Insecta; order Lepidoptera; family Ypsolophidae; genus Ypsolopha; species Ypsolopha scabrella. Next base: position 14,636,288 of record OU342961.1, on the reverse strand, counting down.
GAATTTTGGTCCTGACCACTTACCGAGTCTCCAGTATTAATTTATATACTCAACTGATGGCGGGTCCAGATCGGACCCGAAATATACAAATACAACAAATACAAATAGTTTATTGGACTAAACAGAATATATCTTGAGATTATTGTGATTTGTTATTTATATAAATTTCATTTAACTATGTATAATAAAAAATTAAATACATGATGAATTTGGCTATATAAACGAAAGTAACGTGGCCATTTTTTTTTACATAATCTTATTTATTTTGTGCCTAGGGAGTTTTACTCTGATGTTTTAAGTTGTTAAATCTATCGTAGTTTGGAAACAAAACACACAGAAATCATGCACACACACGCTAAATCAGGTTCTCTAACTAATACACTGTGGGAACCCCATGATTTTTAAGGTTTCGTACCCGAAGGATGCCAAACGAGATCCTAATACTAAGCCTCTGCTGTCTGTTTGTACGTCCGTCTGTCACAGTCACAGGGGTCAACAGCTTCAACCGTAACACGTAGACAGTTGAAATTTTCACAGAACACGTGTTATTACGGCCTCTACTACAGCAAATAATAGAAATGAAAAAAAATTAAACCAATGGGGGTCCCCATACAATAAACTTCAAAAATATGGATTTCTTTAACTTTATTTGTTTAAGCTCTTTCTTGAAGACGATAGTACATTCAAGTTTCAAATTTGGTCACATCGTTGTACATAAATATATATATATATATATAGCGCCTGACAAACAATTAAGCACCCTCTGAGTACCTACGGAACCTGAACTTTATTATTTGTTGTTTTACTTTAGAGTATATATATATATATATACTATAGTATATATATACCGCTACCGTTTTAGCGTCTTGTTTTTTCGGCGCCTTAATGTTGCTATGTTATGTTTGATGGTTCCGTAAACGTATTGTGTGGTGGTACGGAACCCTTTGTTCCGTATCGCACTTGGCTGAATTATTCTTCATCCAATAAAACTCCTGACTCACTCTACATTTGCAGCCTTCATTTTCAAAATTACATTTGAAATGTCTTGACAATGACATATTTTGACATTTCTCTCACATAAATAGACAAGGACGTCAAAAGACACATGCAAAAGGGGAGCGGTGAACTGGTAGCCACGGACTTGACATTGGATCTCGCATCAAACCAATTTCAGGCCAGATCATAGTATAAGTAACAAATAGTATTCTATCTCCATACAAGCGGGCCGAAACGAACCACCGCCAAAACATGTTTCAACTCGGTTTACGACAGTCGCGGTCGCACCGCAGTTACGTACGTACGTTGTCTTTGTGACGTTCCCGCGCATTTTCGTAAATTATGGCATGAAACTACAGAGTATGTTGTGAATTGTATGGTTGCTTAAACACAACTTTTATAATAATAATATAACATTATAAAATACGTAAACAGTCAGTTGGCAGCCCTAGGGCGTGTTTAGGCGCCGAGCGGCCGTAGGTATTGATTTCAATGACACCGCCTAGTTAAACTACTTTTGTTACATTTTTTGTTTGATAAACACTTGTATTTGTCCACTTATTTATATTAATTTCCCTTACCGGTTTCGCTGTTAAAGCATTATCAAAGGTTTGTTTGGTTGTTAACAACAAGTGTTTATCAAACAAAAAATGTTTCAAAAGTTCCACCAAGTGCCAACAATCACGAGCATCAACTACTTTTGTTACATATACTGTAGCCAGATCCGTTCGCAAGAACCACACCCCACATCTCCTGATGTTTATGGCGTACGTAATCAAATCAATCACACAACATCATACAAAAATAACACTCCGTCTCATCTTTTAAACATGGTTTAGATGCTAATATAACTTTTTGTAGATTTTAGGGTTCCCTTCCTGAAGGGTGCCCAATGGGACCTGTCTATCAGTCTGTCTGTCCGTCCGTCCGTCCGTCCGTCCGTCTGTCTGTCTTTCCATCTGTCACGGTCTACAGCTTCAACCGTAATAGGTAGAAAGTTGAAATTTTCACACAATAGGTGTTACAGTGGCCTCTATCACGAAAAATAATAAAATAAACAGACAAAAGGTGTCCCCCTACAAGAAACCTAAAAAGGTGGCTTTATGTAAACGTTATTGGTTTTGGCTCTTAATTGAAGATGGTAATACACAAGTTTTAAATTGTAGGACATACTCTAAAGTGAAACAAAAAAAAAAGTTAGTTACCTTACGCAGACGGCGCCAAATTTTAGTGGCTTGTTGTGGGGTGGTACGAAACCGACTCGCACTTGGCCAAGTTATTATTTTGCACGAAGTTTTAATTGTAAAATAAAGTTATTGACCTTAGGTTTAAAAATATATGAGTATTTTTGACTCCAAAACTGGAATGACGGGTATTACGTACCAAACTACGTTTACCTAAACTACATAATTTAATATTGAAACATTAACATGCATGTGATATAAGTACTGATAACTAGGATATTACTTATAAAGTATACTTTTAATTTTAAACCGTTATTACTAATTTTTTGCATAAATGCTATGGAACTCGAGAATCATGCGTCTAATACACACACTTGAGCAATTATTACGTTTCGCGACCGGTCTATTACGCATAAAAAAGTGCTTAGAAAGAGGGCAGTGATATTATATAAATATATAAATAAAACTCGAAACGGGGCTGCCAAAATCTTCAGTCAAAGAATGCTCTTTGATAAGTTAGGATGTTGTTATTAGTGGTGGTTTTGTGTTGCGCGTGCGCATGGTGGTGTGTGCGACATTGGCACCTGCAGCGACTGACCGCACGGGTCCCTACTATGCCTGGTGCGCTGCCATTCATCGGACATATGCACAAACTTTTTGGAAGTAGTAGAAGTAAGTATATTTATTAGAGCGTTCACATAAAAAGTTCCAATAAATACCAGCTGATAAGTTACATTTCATCATAGGTATCACTTGAAAGAGCTACTTTTAAGGAACGTGGAAAATATATTTTTAAAATTTTTGGAAGTGGCGTAGCTAGGTTGGGTGGCAACCCGTGTGGATAATAATGGTGTCACAAATATTTTTAAAATCAATAAAATGCGATAATTGTCAAGTATGATATATATATTTAATACAAATGGAGAGTTATTACGGCAAACAAGTTTCTGAAACAATTTTTTGGAAATGTTGTAGAAAATGGAATGCTGAATCCGAATCTGAATTCAGATTTTCAGAGCTGGTAGCAACTTTGTGTTTTTGTGACATCCACAAGTTTTACTTTTTTATTAATTATAAAGAGATTTTGAACTAATTATCATTTGCTTTATAGCTTTATTTGTACTTCTTTATAACTTATCAGCGTGTTTTATGCTATAATAACGGATTTCATAGAATTATTTTCCAGAAAAATGTGGATATGATGGTTTTGAGTTATCAAATTAAAATTACGCTTGGTATCAATATAATATATAATATTTCTAATAGGGCCATTTGTGGTAAAGTATTATTACAGTCTATAGGGGAAATTTACTTTTTCTAGCTGCAAAGCCTCACTAAAAGAAGTACGATTTTTTTTTTCAAAATTCTAACAATTCCTATTGCGAGGTAATAGAGAAAAAAACCGGCCAAGTGCGTGTAGGGCCACGCGCAGTGTTGGGTTCCGTAGTTCCCCGTTATGTATTGTATGCGGACTTAGAAGAGGGCTTTTTATTTGATACTATGAACATTTTAATTGAGTTCACTGTTTATAGGCTAATAACGTCTAAGAACGGCTCACATTTGGTTGACTATTAGTCGTTAAGTTGTAAAGCCTACTTAGTTGTGATAGATTTCCTTTTAACTTCGTAATGTATACTACTTCTGTGATTTTTTTCACATATTCAAAAACAACCGTTCAGCTGGCAGGCTGGGCACTTGACTCTAATAAAAATTATCACTTATATTATAAGCTTAATATTTCGCAAACGAATACCTGAATCGTAAAGTGGTGTTTTCACACAGCCGCAATATTTTTAACGACCCATCCAACGAGTCTCCACATCATGGGAAAAATGATAAAAAATGATCATGCCTGCTTTACAAGTTTTTTTTTTCAAAATGTTATGCTGCTATATTTACCTATGCCCAATTACAGCTTTCTAGTACTAAAAGTCTCAATCATATTCTCTCGCCAATCATATCTTCAAAATTTGTATTTTTGGTGTTCTATTGTTGATGTGCCAATATTGTTTGGTCTTTTAAGTCATTATAGCCAGCAAGTCAATTTTATATTACATAATTTTCTTTAGCTTAATTTAATTTTAAGGAATTCTTGTAAGTTTTTACTTTTTGCGTCCGAATGTTACCGTTTCCTACTAATTGAATATAAAATATCGAAAGTCTGTAGCTGTTATCTCACGTTTTACATAAAACTTAAAGATTATTCAGAAACCAATGAATGCTCTCTGAACTTATTAGACAACCACTGACAGTTTTTTTTTATTTTAGAGTTATGGGAATTTTTCGAAGCAATTCAAAAACACACAATGAAGGAAGGCGGTATTATGAAAGTTTGGGTCGGACCAGTTTTGGGTTTCGGTAAGTTGCATGGATTTTTCATAAATAAATATTTACAAATATGATGACAAATTACCCATATTTTAAATTTTACAGCTGTAACCGATCCTAAGCTAGCACTAGCTTTATTAAATGCAAATGAAAACAAGGTCTACGTGTATAAGTTTGGCAAATCGTGGGTTGGCGACGGAATCCTTACCGCTGAAGGTATGTTCTCACAAGGCAAAGAATAATTATGTAATACAGTCGAAATAATTAACTAGCAAGTTAATAATAGTTTAAGCTTTAAGTCCGGTAAGGAGAAAATTGCTTACGAAGACGATATGAAACACGAGCGGCAAGCGAGTGTTTTGAAGGTACAAGTAAGTTATTGCCCTTACCCACACATATCAAACTACGTTTTTCAATGCATAGTGAGAGTTAATAAATGAAACGTAATTGAAGAAACAAACAAACAATAAATACTCCAAATAAACAAATAAAGGCAGGTATTCTTTTTCTTTCCTTTGCACGCAAGGTGCCAACTTGACGGAAATAAGCTACTTTCAGTTTGATGCGTTCGTTGGCTGCTTTCAATTATATTATAACATACCTTGCTACTGTCCTGCTGTCAGTGGTAGGCGAGTGTCGTCTGACGATCAAACTGAACGCAGCCTACGACCACTTAAAACTGAAATCAGATCATTTCTGTCAAGTCTATTATGGTACACAAGAAAAGACTGGCAAGTAATAAATAAATAAAAAAACACTAGTGTGGTAAATTTGACTTTGACAACAGTTTTGATGCATATAAAATAGGTCTATAAGAGCACTTGCATAGAAAAAAAAAACGCATTTGTACGAAAATGTAGTTAATTTGTAGAAAATGGCAGTTTATATAAACAACGTAATATCGCACAAAATCGATTGCATTATGTTATTATATTGATGGATACATATTATATGACAATGTATGAGATGTAATTTGAGTAGGATGAATTGTTGGAGTCAAACTCTAATTATGGAGAGCACTCACAAACGGTAACACTTAGTAAAGTAGGAAATCTTGGGATTTTCTGAAATAACATTCAAGGTGATATAATATTTATATAAGCAAGTTCATACTCAAGACTTTGTAAATGCTCAGTAGCAAGGTTTGATTACCCTTTTTACGAAATTCGTAAATTGTTTTTTTCGTATTCACCACAAACTCAAGGTCAGCTCTGAGTCAGTTACCTTTTTTGCGAAAACTGTTATCGATCCATGACACTGATCACTTACCAAACCCTTGGTTTGAATAAAGCTGCATAAATTAACCTCACCTTATATACAAGCTATTACTATTACAATCTTAGGATTAAAAACCTAATAAGAAAAAAATATTGTGTGATGTTGAAAGGAAGTTCGAAGTTCCGTTTGTGGAATGATCTTCCTCTATCTATAAGAAGAGCACCTTCCCTAGAGACTGGTAAAAGAACACTACCTCTCACTCTGACCACTGAACTATTTACATTCCTCTTAAAGTTTATTTATTATTTATTTAATATAATATATTTATGTATGTTTATACTTATTTATTCATGTTATTTATTTATCTACAATACATTATTATTTTTCCATTAATTTATTCATGTAGATTTTGTAAAGTATATTTAAATATTATTTGAATATTAGTGCACCGCCTATTCATCAATCTCCTTTTAAACCAAATTCTACCCAAAGGTTGTCTGGAAGAGATCGCTTTAGCGATAAGGCCGCCTGATTGTACCTACGTTATTTGGCTAGTGTAATTTATATTATTTTTGTTTCCTTCTGTGTGGTGTGCAAATAAAGTTGTATTGTATTGTATTGTATTGTATTAATTTTATTCAAAATTAGTATTTACATACAAATAATTTCATTAATTTCTGTGATGTACTTATAGAAAATTTCCTACAACTTTTGTAAGAACTCTATTACCGTTTGCGAGCTCTGTCCATCATCAGTTTTTGTGTCAGTCTTAGGTTTTGGCTGCAATTCAAAAGGATACCCCGCATCCATTAACAACAGCATTCTCATGTTGTGTGTGCCATCCGCTATTTTGGATTTTATTGGTTGAAGTGGCGAAGTCGACTGCGATATTATACAGGTTGAAAATGAACCATCTAGCTTATTGAAATGTATAAATCAGAATCACTAACAAAACTGTAAAAAAAAAGGTTTGTTTTCCTAATTTCGACTAAATGGCCAACCTACATGACGCGACATGTGATTGACAATAGACCGTACATATTCCCGGCGGTAAATAATGCACATAGGCTATGTACACATGGGTTTTGTAGAGCGTCGTCTCCGTCACCGGAGTATTAGTGCTTCTTTTGAAGGTCGGTAACTTTTTTTTAATACGAATCATGACAAAAGTAACAAAGCATGTATTTTTTATTTCGAACATAGAACAGTTTCCTTTTTTATAGCTAGAGGGTTCATTTTCAACCGGTATATTCGTAGAAGATTCGTAAAAGTGTTATATATAGGTCTTATCTATGGTTCTGTAGGTTTCTGTAGGTTAGGGAGATGTTTTTTTCTGGGTTGCTTAGCCTGTCGAATCAGTAAGTTGAAGTGGCAGTGAGCAGGCCATATTTGATGGCGACATGATGGCCGTTGGGGGTGAAAAGCGTTAGAATGGAGACCACGTTTAGCAAAGCTTAGCGTAGGATGACATGCCCGCTGGATCGACGATCTGAAGGATGTTGCGGGTGGCGGCTGTTTGAGGAGGACGGAGGACCACAAAGAGTGCCCAGAAAGAAATGTCCAGCAGTGGACGAACACAGGCTGATGGATGGATGGATGGGTTAGTCGTTGCTTTAATAAGTAGTTTTGACATTCATTATCATTATTGAAAATTTACATTGATGTGGCATTCATAGTTGATTTATGACGTCATAGCGGAAAAATTAGTTACTTCACCAAGTAAGATACAAGACAACGTCGAAGAATTCCTAAAAAAAATCTCCCTGCGAAATCTTGTAAATATTTTTTTTTATTAATTTACCAGTATATGGCCTTAAATTATTGTAGTTTTAATATGGATATAGAGAAACTAAAAAAGGAAAAAAAATATATACGATATATTTCGACTCTTTCAATGGAGTCGTCATCAGTCTAATAAAAAAATCAAATTTAATCAGGAAATGACATAAAGAAAGAATATGAAAGATTTAAAACATCGGTAGAAGTTGAAGGAGGAAAACAGAAACTTTTTAATATATTTTAATTGGAGAAGTAGTAGATGATGATAACGATGGTGATCATGAGTATAATGACGGTGATGATGATGATGGTGGTGGTGGTGGTGGTGGCGGTGGTGGTGATGATGATGATGATGATGATGATGATGATGATGATGATGATGATGATGATGATGATGATGATGATGATGATGATGATGATGATGATGATGATGATGATTATGATGGCGGTGATAATAATATTTATGTGTAGTAGTCAGTATTTTGTTGTTTAATGGTGAGTCACGTCATGTCTGTCAGTTAGTGCTGTCTATTAAGTCCTGGTCCATAGTGAACACCAAGTGACAATATGTACGATGTTTCCCAAACTTAATTCAATATCGGTCTGTCTTGATGATGGGGCAGGTTTTACATCGACGCTAGGTCCTATTATGTAACGTTGTATTGGTTGCCAACTGATTGCCAAACACTAAAACATATATAAAAACTGAACTTTCAAAATATCCTTCAGTTTATATTTAACTGTTGACGAACTGTGACATCACTTTAAGTACGCACGTATCCTTAGATAATCGGATAATTGGAATTCGATAGTACATTAATATGTTTTCGATGTTGAAACCGGTTTGCAATCGACCCAAAGATACATAATCTAGAGGCTGGTCCTGTTATGTTTCAGTTGCTAAGTGGAAACGTCACCGGAAGATACTGATGCCAACGTTTAACCAACATCTCCTGGACGAATTTCTCGTTGTGTTCAACGAGCAGTCCTTGAGATTTATAGACATAATATCAGAAAAAGTTGGAAAAGAAGCATTTGATTTTTATCCTTATTTAGAAAGAAACTTTTTAGAAGTTGTATGCCGTAAGTAAAATTTAGTTATTATTGTTTTATGATAGAAATAAATTTCTATATTTGAAACACTTGGCGATTTATCCATCGCAAAGACATACAAATTGACACATTACTGTTATCGTAACGTTTATCGTTTCGAGAAGAGTAATGTGTTTTCTTCACTACCAAGCATCTACCATTTTGCACTAGAATCAGAATGTACTATTTGAGGCCTTTCAAATGAGCTCATAGTCGTCTGCTCGATGTCTGAGAGTCAAAATTCTGAAAATAAACTTGCTTAAATATTTAATAGAATCTTATAAATCATTTTCAGTTACCTTTGTCTGAGCCAAATTTGAGCTGTATTCAAACAAGGTCAACTGTATTCTGAAATTTGAAGGTTTCTTACCTAAACAGATGTCTTTGATTTTTTCAGGGACTGCATTAGGGCTGACAAAAACTGATACGTTGAATGTATGCAATGAAGAATATGCTCACGCTGCAAGTGATGTTTTGCGTATAGTATGTAAAAGATTTCAAAACATTTTCATGCATCCGTCTCTATTATATAATTGGACAAGGACCAAAACAGAAGAAGAGAAAGCAGTGACAATTTTGAAAAAGATGTGTTTCGATGTAGGTAGTGTTATAAAGTATGGATATTTTGTTTTTAAACTCATGAAGATTACTACACACGTTATTCTACTTACAGGTTTTAGACAAAAGAAAACCTGAAGAAAATAACAATATACCAGAAGACTCGAAAAAAAGTGGTCAGTACTTTTGTAATTCTTTATTCTGAAATTAAACCATTACAGCTAGATAATAGAATAGTAGTTTATGAAACTGGTAAATACAAAGTACTATTATCTAACCTCATATCGTAAATTTCCCATTACGAACTGAAAACTACTGGCATAATGAAAAATATTTTTCATGAACGTCTCTAATAAATTAAAATATAGTAGGTCTCCGAACAACATAATGCTATAAAAAACTTTTTCTGAGATTATAATACATTGTGATACTAACTAGGAAGGCAAAAGGAACTTAGCCCAAACAGCCATGTCTTAGGTTGAATATCAAATACCAATGAGGTTATCATATAATATTCTCTAACACGTACTAAATAATATTGCGGCGTGACAAAGGAGGTCACTATTTTATTTTATTTTATTTTCGGCCTGCATTGTCTATGGCTGCCGGCGCGCGCAATGCGTAGTACACATGCGTGGTGGACTGTTGGATTTTGGCGCCATAGCTTACGTGGAAATTATTTACTGTGGTTTTATGGGTCAAAACAAAAGTATTATTTTGCCCTAAAATTACTAACAGCAGTGATGATGATGATAATAATTTGACTCCATCTGACATTCTGGAAATAACGACGGAAATTACGAACACTTTTAAATCGAGCTTTTACAAGAAAAATCAAAAATGGCTAACGACAAATTCTATCAAGATTATTAAGAAAACAGGTTGTTAGGCGTGAGTTTAAATTAAGTAGTGTATGAAACTATACATAACTAGGTATTAAAACACTCGTGTTCTATTAAAAAACGGGCCGAAACTGGTACATAAAAAGGTTATTAAAACACGAGTGTGAGTCTAAAAAACGAGGTGTGGTTGAGTTTTTTAATAGTATCACACGAATGTTTCAATACCTTGCTATGTACAGTTTCATACACTACTTTATCTAAACTCATAGAATTTGTTATCAAATCCTTTTTTTCAATCAATAAAAACTTTGTAAACTTTTCTTGATTTTGCTGGTATGAAATTGTTCAAAATTTTCGTTGCTCAGTAACACTCGACCATTGTTGTCAGACATCTTTGCCCAAAATAAAACTATTAACTAACAGAAACAGTAAATATTGAATTAATTGTCTTAATTGCAGCGTAAAAAATCTAGCAGTTCAACGCACACGCATGTGAGGTTCGGCCACAAGGAGGTTTCATAGCGGTGAGGCCTTGGACCGCCATATAACCTCCTTGGCTGGGCCGTAAAGTATCGTGTTACGTATTAGCCAATATTATTTAAAACTTCATTGCTGCTAGATATTAAAACCTCAGGCATGATTGTATGGACTAAGTATTCTTTACCTTCTTAGTTAGTGATTGTACTGTAACATCATAAAAAAAAATATATAGCGTTATGCTGTTAGGAGAGCTGTACTATAATTACTTTTTATTTCCATATTAGATTTTTTTTTAAATTTCATTAATGAATTATTGTTGCGTTCATAATCAGGATTTTACGATATGAGGTTAGTTAAAATATTTTTTCTGCTATTACAGTACTGGTAACTAGGAAGGCAAAGGGAACTCAGCCCATACAGCCAAGTCTGAGGTTTAATATCAAATACCAATGAGGCTTTTATATAATATTCTCCAATACGTACACAACAATACTGCTAACTATGGAGGTTAGAGCTCAACTTTATTTTCGGCCGTGTATTTATTGTTTACTAGCTTTTGCCCGCGGCTCCGCCCGCGTGTTATTCGGTTTAACGACATGCTTTTTTCCGGAATAAAAAGTAACCTATGTGTTAAGTTGGGGTATAAGCTATATCCATTCTAAATTTCATCCAAATCCGTTCAGCCGTTTCAGCGTAAAAGAGTAACAAACATACACACACACACAAACTTTCGCATTTATAATATTAGTGTGAAGTGTGATGAGATAACATAGCCTTGTCTTAATTCACCATAAACGAATAAAGACCGCGCTAATCAGACACCTGATGTATGAAATAACAAAGCCTTGTCTTAATCTCCACAAACGATACGGACCGCGCTAATTAGACACCTGATTTTTCAATGATATTGATCTATCCTACAGGAACCATGCATTTTTCCGGGATAAAAAGTAGCCGATATGTTAAGATGGGTTATAAGCTATATTCATTCTAAATTTCAACCAAATCCGTTCAGCCGTTTCAGCGTGAAAGAGTAACAAACATACACACACGCACAAACTTTCGCATTTATAATACGAGTATTAGTAGGATTAGTAGGATAGGATGGCTGACGGCGCGCTAGGGCGCATGCGCGTTGGACTATTGTATATCGGTGCCATAGTATGAAGGGCATTTTATTAATTATTTTTACCTGTTTTGACTTAGTGGACATTAAATCCAAAGCCGTTAAAAAGATACTCAAAAAAATATATTATTTACTGTGGTTTTATGGTTTTATGGATCAAAAGTATTATTTTCTCATTACTTAGTCCTATAATTACTGACAGCAGTGATAGTGATAATAATTTGACTCCACTTGATATTCTGGAAATAACGACGGAAATTACGAACACTTTTAGAACAAGCTGTTACAAGAAAAATAAAAAAATGGCTTACGATAATTTTTACCAAGATTATGAAAACAGGTTAGTAGGCATGAGTTTTAGATGAAACAGTGAATGAAAGTAGGTATTGAAACACTGGTTTACAGCTCGTATTCTTCTATGTTGTTAGGAGACCTATACCTTAATTAATTATTTTTTCTGTGTTAGAGACGTTCGTGAATTATTTTTTTTCATCATGCAAGTTAGTATTGCATAGTTAAATGCGATAATTCGATAAGACTATTTGATAAAAAGTGGCCTAATAGAGACAAAGTCTGATTGATATAGTGTAGAGAAAATACTTATAAAATAAATATAAATTTGGCTTAAAATTTAAATTGCTGAATTTGATTCAAACAGCAAGTAATTAAAAGACTGTTATAAGCTGTGACGTAAATTATTATAGTGACCTCAAAAGTTACGAAATCTAGGCGACACGTGCGCCTTTTACTTTTATTTGCTTAGCACAAATGATTTTGTTGTATGTGGTTTGTATTTTGCACTCCTTTCATATGCCTTCGATAGCTCAGTTGGTAGAGCGGTGGACTGTAGCTGGTACAAACTGTCATCCATAGGTCACTGGTTCAAATCCGGTTCGAAGGAAATTTTTGTACCTTTTTGTTGCTTATGATTTCATTTGTATGGAAAATATATCGTCACGACCTTATAAGGTCACGACATGAATCCCCGAGAGGGTGTCAGAGGCTTTTCCGTGTGTGAACTATGAAACGCAAGTCACAGTCCACACTCGGTACATCCTCTTTTCAACGACGATTATTACGTCCAAACGTGATGGGTGGTGATCCCTATTGCCGTGCTTCGGGCACAAATACACGCTATTTACGGCATGCTGGTTTCCTCAGTGTTTTCCTTTACCGTTCAGCAAGTAGTAAGTATAAATACTACAAATAAATTCCTAAAAACTCAATGACGCATGCCCGACCGGGAAGCATATTATTATATTCGTAAACCCGACGCGTTTTCCGTTCGTTCGGGATATTTCGGCTGCACTCGGACCCCCGGTAAATACCTCACGACCGACGTCACGGTATGACGCGTCAGGTATTTATCTGTTATAATTAGTATTATATTCGTAAACCGACGCGTTTTCCGTTCGTTCGGGATATTTCGGCTGCACTCGGACCCCCGGTAAATACCTGACGACCGACGTCACGGTATGACGCGTCAGGTATTTATCTGTTATAATTAGTATTGTTTTCAATGGTCGTGCATTTTATTTAAGTATTTGTTCTTAACTTATACACTTATATTAAGCATATCTAACAATCAATATACGAGAAAGTTGCTTATATATTAATTTTTTATAAGTACTTGTATTATGACATTATTTTATTTTGCTGTTTGGCTCTAATGAAAATTTAATTTAGTTCGCAAAGTATTTAAAAGGCCTCGGGTACACAAATTGCAAAATAGTTTGAGGTTCCCATATTTATCAAACGAATAACCCATTAAATCTGCTCTAAATACATACTTACATATATTAAACTATTATTATCTATCCGTCAGTTATATAAATGTGTATAGTAATTTAAATGATATAAAATAGAATTACTGCTGACAGCTTCTTTCTTTTATTATTTAATATATTATATATAATTATCGGCATCAGTTGAGTATAAATACAAATAGACATTTGTCATGTAAAATAAACAAGGGTCCAGAACGGACCCGAAATATATCTTGTGAATAATTATTTATATACATATTATTATATTTTTATTGTACAGTGATAATTATATATGTTAAATAATTATAGTAATTGAAGTATCTCATACATTAGAAACTCCTTAGTTGCTCCGATAGTTACTTGTAAAATAAGAGAACTTCTAATTACATTTTCAGGTCTCACATTCAGAGCTTTCTTGGATCAATTATTGGAATTAAAGGCGCAAGGAGTGTTCACAGATGAAGATATACATGATGAAGTGAATACGATGATAATGGCAGGCTCTGATACAACTGCTCGTACAATGATATTTATCCTGATTCTCCTGGCAACAAATTCCGATGTACAAGATCGTCTATACGATGAGTATAATAATTATTACCTAATAACTTTAAACCTTAACTATATCAAATCAAATCAAAAAAATTATTTTTCAAAATAGATACATAAAGTATACTTTCTACAAGTCAAAGTTAATTTTAACAATATAAATATATCTTTAGAATATAAAAAAATATATAATAACACGGGAAATAAAATATACACCTGCATAAAATAGAGGAATCTAGGAATAAAATTATTATATATACATAATGCAATGAAGAAATAAGTTCATAAATAAAAACGGGAAATACATACAAAAAATATTATAAGGTTGGGCGGTTAAGGTTACTATATGTATACTCTAAGCTTTAAACATGTTTCATACATTTTCTATAAGTTTGTAATTTTTATTCAAATCATTTAAGGCGACATAGGTAGCATAAATGCGATTTTAAAACAGTTAAACCCTCATACTACAATAAACAAAAAAACTTGTCATAAAGTAGGCCTTTTCCAAGACGATAGCATAGCCCAAAACGTGATCGAAGAAAACTCGCTGCATCGAAAACAAATTGCAAACTTAAGGCTGTTTTTCTTAGTTCAAAACAGTAGTCCGTCCAAACTAATAAAGTAAAAATAACGATAATGACTGTTGTAAACATATAAATCTATTATCTAAAACATAGCATTGCGGTTTTTTTTTTAAAGCTCTCTTGTGAATTTATATTATACATTATTCGCAAAAAACAGCATAATCTATATTTTTCTTGATTCATCGCACTACTCGGACGAGCACTTTTTCTGATATGTTTATCTCTTTCGTTGAGCGATAGAAATATTGCGTTTTAAGTTTATTAACTTATTTGAATCATACGGAACCCACCCACAGCGTGCATTTAACCAGTTTTAATGCAAAATACATTTCTCATTTGAAATTTATTTCATTTGATCTTTTCCACTTTTATAATGCACTCCGAATAATATTTAAATTATCCAAAGCGACGGATTTCGCTATGAGTAATTATAATCTCACCTAATTACTTGCTAAACCTTCGTACCTAGGAACGGGAATAAGCCTAGAGGAAGTTTTCATTTTGGAGTAATTATTTGTTATCTAACCCAAATTTGTAATAGTAAGTTATTTGAACAGGAAAATTTGAGGTTTGCTGGGGAAATTTTTGTCTATTTTAATCCTGTAGTAGGCTGAGTTATGGTTTCATAACTTTGGATAAATGTTCTTCCAAGAAATTGAGGTCGCATCAAATAAATAATAGAAAATTTTCCACGTGCTAAAGCAGGGACTATATGTTTTTTCCTGAAGCGTTTCGTCGTATTTTCGAGCCCTCATGGCTTCGGTCTAGATAATGCTATAGAGAACCCAAATGCTCAAAGGAAGATTTAGTTAACAGACTAATAAAAAAGCTTAGTTTTATTTGTCTCACTTTGATTTTATTATTACATAAAATACGTCGATTTCGTCACTGACTCACTCATGTCATGATAATCAAAACCACGAGAATACTTCCTGAAGTCCCAGAAAGCTCTCATCCTCCAACCCCTCAAAAGGGGGTCCGGTTCTGTATTATATGTATAATAATTTTTATTCCAAACTTGCAAAAGTTCTAAAAAGCAGAAATTTAGCATGCAACAGCGAAAAACGAGGGGTGCAGGGCCTGCATATAACATTTCTTTACAAAAAAATCATGAAATCCCACCAATCAAACACCATACTCATACAGATGGTCATTTATTACCAATATTTTTTTCCAGAATACAAGAAGTACTCGGTGGATCGACAAGAGATGTAGTAAAAGAAGATTTGGCAAAGTTTGTTTACATGGAAGCCGTCATAAAGGAATCACTGAGGGTATTTCCAATCGTTCCGATTGTCTCTAGAAGAGTAGACAAAAATATGAAGATTGGTTAGTACTCGCATAAACGAATGCACGTTTGTTTTCGGAATAGTTTATTTATTAACAAATGTAAAATATTTTAACTACACAATGCAATTTTCAGGTGATATATATCTGCCTTCTGGCGCAGCAATAATAGTTTTTATTTCGGCGATTCACCAAAATGAATGTTGGGGCAATGACGCACATAAATTTAAACCTGAAAGATGGTTCGACAGTTCAATAACAGAGAAGTTGCCGGCATTCGCTCCCTTTAGCTTTGGACGACGTGGATGTATTGGTATGTAACGTAATGTTAATAAAGTTTGTCTGAGGAGGACGAGCGAATGAATGCCAGAAGGTCTATGTAGAACTCTGCAACATGACTTAGGCTGCTGCTTCAAAATGCGGCCTTATACATAAATTAACTAACGTCATGGTTTGGGCAGGTAAAGAACTTGTACTGCGGGCGTACATTGGAAAAGTTGGTCGCAGTGATCAATAGAATATGTGGTTACAATTAATATTTTGAGGGTAATTTACTTTTCTTCTAACTACCACATTATTATTAAAATCATTATAATTTCCACGGGGAGCAAATTTTTATGAAGATCCTTTATTTACCGCTTTGACATGCTTCAAATGGTCATAAAATAATTGTCGTAGTCGACCAAAGAGTAGTAAAAAGGTTTACATGCATTTGCATGGAAATTTTTCAACCAACTAGTATGAACTGTGATAATGAATTTTATTGGTTTTGTATTGTTTTAGGTAAAAACTACGCGATGATGTCGATGAAGGCATTTCTGGCGCACCTTTTAAGGCGATACCGATTAATAAGAAAAAAATCTCCTCTTAAACTTAAGTGCGACAGTTTACTGAAGCCGATCAAAGGACACCACATATCTGTAGAACTAAGATAAGTAGCTTATAAGGAACGTTAACTTGTTTGTTGTTTTTTTTATTAATTTAGATAAACTTTTATTCGAATTTTGTGATTTTTGTGTACCTGTTAAGTAATTGTTTTTTAATTAAATATAGATTCGCATTGTGATATATATATATGTACTTGTTTAAATTTTATATAATGTTATAAATGGATACTTAATAGTTGTATTTTTATTTAATAAAATCATTTTATTAAGATATATGATTTGTGTTTCTATCTGAGTTTTGTTCTAAGCACTAAGAATAACGCATTAAATAAGAAATAAAGAAATCCAGGTTTAATCATTAAGGCGCATAGGCACGCCATTGTTTTAGTACAAAATGAGAATGAAATTTACCTGAAAGGTAAAAGGAACCTTTATGGTGAGACTCCGTTGTCCGTCCGTCCGTATGTCACAGCCTCATAACTTTAGCACCGTTAAAAGTAAAGATTTGAAATTCGCTAAAAAAAATAGCATTCACATGCCTACACAATATGGTAAAAAAAAAAATTTCAAATTGTTTAAATTATTTCCAATACAAAAGTGAGAAAAATAAAAAAAATATCCTAAAAATACAATATGGATATCAAATTGTATATATTAGAGTTAATTATAAAAATATATACTTTTACTATATTTACTGTCACCAATTTCGAGAAATCTTTGAAAAACCACAAAAAAATGCATGTCCCCTCCCTTATTTCTGAAACTAGTGGACCGAAAAAAAATCAAAAAATTACGATTATAGGCCATAACTGGCCAATTACAGGAAAATTATAGCGATTTAAAAAAAGTTGAACACAAATGAGAAATCAAACTAATATTATAAATGCTTCGCTGAAACGGCTGGACGGATTTGGATGAAATTTAGACTGGATATAGCTTATACCTTAACTTAACACATAGGCTACTTTATGTTCCGGGAAAAAGCATGTCCGTAAACCGAATAAAACGCGGGCTAGTACTTATAAAAACAAATATTTTTTTTATATAAGAATACAATATGAGTATCAAATTGTAAATATTAAAGAGTTGATTATAAAAATAGGTATATACTTTTGCTATATTTACTGGCACCGATTTCGATAAATCTTTGAAAACCACAAAAAGTTGCATGTCCCCCCCACCTTATTTCCGAAACTGCTGGAACGAAAAAAATGAAAAAAATCATGGTGATTTGGGATTATGTAAAGATTATAGGAAAAATATAGCGGTTGAGAAATTTACGATGGTAAAATGACAAAGTAAAATTTTTCTTCCTGGAGTTTTAGTTCGAGTACGGTATAAAAATATTAGTGTCTCTCATTTGTGGTACATTTCAATTCTTTTTTTAGTTATCGTTAACAGTTATGGGCAAGATTTTAAATACTTTTTTCCTGACTGTTCCCAAAACTGTCGAATCACGGAACCCTAGGTATGCGGGTCTGACTCGCAATTTTTTTTTTTTTTTTTTTTTTTATTTATTTAACCAAAATATCATAGGTAGTTACAAATAATAATCTTCGCCAAACTACTGAGTAGTTTGTTGGCGACCACGCTCTTCCGATTTCACTATCCTACCTTAATATAATACATATTTTCTCTAAAACCTACCACAATATCTTACATTTTACTCTAACATGCATCGCTTAAGTTTTTCTTTTAGAAGTGGCAAACATTTCACCTTTTTTGAATCCAACAGCATCGCGTACTTATTACATATTTTTGGGATTGAGTATTTTCTAGTTCTTTGGCCGTAGTAATTATTAACTCCTCTCTGTATCAACTTTTCTTGCTTTTTCGACCTAGTACAGTATTTATAACAGATTTTTTCCTTGAACTCTTCACTATAGTATGTTTCTAATGCTAATAAATAATTCACTTTTTTTTTCAAAGTTTAAGACCTCTATCATCTGGTACTGATATTTTAAAAGTAACATTTTCCCAACAGTTTTAATATTGATTTTGTTATGAAGATATCAAGCTGGACAGATTTACATACAAAATTGTTTTCTTGCCTTAAATTGTACCTATCCCAAAATTTTATATTTCAGCCTGATAGTGACTTTGTAAATGCTGGTATTAAACTATAGAGATCTTTATCTTTAGTCTATAACAAAAAACAACCGAGAAACTGGTTATTAAATTTTGTACTAAAACGGTGGCATGCATTTGAGCCTTAAGTTTAATGTATTATACAGCCAAATTCATAAGTACTGAAGAATAGGTAAGTGGTCAGGACTAAGGTACAAAGACTCATTCTGAGAAATACGCAAAATAAAAATGTTGTTGTTGAAGAGGTATAAAGGCACATTATTGTTAAGTACATTACTGCTAAGACCAGGAAGTAAGCAATCCTGGACGAGTAAGTGAAAAGTCCGAGCCCGTAGGGTTTAGATAAAGACCTGAAATTTCCACAAAAATAGCATTCACTTGCTTAAATAACAGGGTACAAAAAAAATTGAAATTTTCAAAATATTTCCTACACAAAGTGAGAAAAATTATTTTTTTTTTTTTTTAATACAATATGGTTATCAAATTGTAGATATTAAAGAGCTAATTGTAAAAATATATACCTTTACTAATTTACCGGCACCAATTTCCAGAAATCTTTGAAAAACCACAAAAAAATGTTCCCCCCCCCCTTATTTCCTAAACTGGTGGACTGAAAAATATGAAAAAAATGACCATCATAGGTCAATGTTGTTGACCGACAAGGAACCCTTATAGTTCCGCCATGTCCGTCTGTCCGCGGCTTATCTCAGAGACTATTGGTACTACAAAGGTGTAATTTGGTGTGGGTATACATATCAAGTACGTAAACAAAATGGTGGGACGCACTATAAGTTTCCGGAATAAATATGAAAAAATACTATTAAAGGTACAAAATTAATTTATTGTTTTTCAAAATAATCTCCCTTGGCGTCTATGCACTTTTTCATTCGATCAAACCAGTTTTGAAAACTTTTGTGCCACTCCCCTGTGGTGACCTCTGAAACGTGTTTTTCATACTCCTCGACAGCCTCTTCTGGTGATGAAAATCGTTGACCGCGTAATTGGTTCTTAATTTTTGGGAACAGAAAAAAGTCACAAGGTGCCAGGTCGGGACTGTATGCAGGATGACTCATGAGTTCTACATTTTTCGTCTTCAAAAAGTCGTTTGTCTGTCTGGCCGTGTGAGAACTAGCATTGTCGTGGTGCAGGATGATACGGCGTTTACGGTTATTTTTACGGAGTTCGTCAATAACTTCCGGCAAACAAATGGTCGTGTACCAGTCACTATTCACGGTACGACGATTCTCTAAAGCAACAGTAGCCACGTGTCCAGTTTTATTAAAAAAAGAAGCAATCATCCGCTTAGATGCACTTTTCACGCGCGCCACTTTGTTTGGTTTCGGCTCATCTTGAAAGACCCATACGCTCGATTGCTGCTTTGTTTTGGGATCGTAGCGATAAATCCATGTTTCGTCACCTGTTACTATGTCCCACACCAAATTTGACGCACCTTCGTTGAATCTGGTAAGCATGGCACTGCACCAAGTGACGCGGTCCGTTTCGGTCAAGTTGTGTGGGATCCACCGCGAGCACAGCTTTCTCACACCCAAATGTTTGTGTAGGATTGATTGTATTTGACTCATGCCTATTTCTAAGGATGCGCGAATTTCATGGTAGGTCACATGCCTGTCTGTTTCAATCATACGGCGCACAGCATCGATGTTTTTGTTGGTCACAGCGGTGGACGGCCGACCATCGCGAGATTCGTCACTGAGATTGATACGACCACGCTTGAATTCTGCAAACCAGCTATAAACAGTCGTCTTGCATGGTGCTTCATTGCCAAAAGCTGTTTCAAGCCGAGCAATGCTCTGTTGAGCTGTCAAATTACACTTAAAATCGTAGAAAATCATACTACGAAAATTTTCCCGAGTTAAATCCATGTTGATGCAGACACACAATTTTTTAAATGGCACCACAAGGTAAAAACAAAAGACAGTCAGATGAAACAAACTGCATTCTACAGCCAAAGAGTTCTATTTTCAAATGTTGCAATAAATTTTTAAATATTGTTTATGTAAGTGGCCAGTTCCGGAAACTTTTAGTGTTACCTATGTAAAAAGGTATCTGGAAAAAAAAATGTTTAAGGGTATCTCCCATTCACGTAAATTGGGGATGATTTTTTTTTCGTCTACCCCATAATATGGGGTATCGTTGGATAGGTTGTTCAAAAACATTATGGGTGTGTGAGAACCATTTTTCGATTTAGGGATCCGTTGGCGAAATATTAAGCTAATTTTTGTTAGAGTATCCCCCCCTCTGCTGGCTAAACGGTTGCTTATGGATATGTGGAAAAATTCACAGAAGTAGTATATATAATGAAGTTAAAAGGAAAACTATCACAGCTAAGTAGACTTTACAGATTTACGAGTACAGGTCGTGCAAATCCTTTAGGCCCCTCTAAATACGACAATGTAAGGCCCGTTCTTCTAAATGTATGGGACTAGAAGTTTCGCGCGATCTGTATCAGTGTAAAACTTATAAAATGTATTGGGCAACTACGGAACCCTACACTGCGTGTGGCCCGACACGCACTTGGCCGGTTTCATTGAAGTTCTTTTATCTTGCCGATTTGATGCAAATGGGTTAATATTGTAGGTATGCTAACATCAAACCATGCCGCTAATTCCGTCGTCTTTATTAGTTGTATTTTGTATGATACTTTTAGTTCGTCTATAAACATGTGATGGTCCCAAGGGCTAGTTATTTCGTATATCGCCACCACCGCTAACGTCTTCATCATCAGAACCAACGGCGTCGACGTCAGATTCTGGTTTCGTAACTAAAGTGGAGGTTTAGGCGTAAAAGCGGTTTGCGGTTGTTAAATCTAGCCTAAAAAACCTGCTCAAGAACGAGTCAGCCTCGAACAATTAGGGTTCTGTAACCAAACTACAGTGAGTGATCAATCAGTCAATAGGCCAATTAATAGTATAGTTTATGAAACTGGTACATAAAAAGGATATTAAAAACACGAGCGTCAGTAATAGTACATTAGTGTTTTAATACTTAGTTATATATAGTTTCATACACTACTTTATCTAAACTCATGCCTACTAACCTGTTTTCATAATTTTTGTACTTAAGCCATTTTTGATATTCTTTTAAAAGCTTGTTCTAAGAGTGTTCGTAATTTCTGTCGTTATTTCCAGAATTTCAGATGGAGTCAAATATCATCAATTCATCACCATCCCTGCTGTCAGTAATTTTAGGGAAAAACAATTCTTTTGACCCATAAAACCACACTAAGTAATAAATAATATGGCGCAACTAGCGTTGCCATCCGTCCGGATAAAGCCGGACAGTTTTAGACTTTTTGGCCTCTTGTCCGGCCAAATTTGACTGCGTCCGGCCCGTCCGCCTTTTGTTAGGCCTTTTTATTACTTTCCACGCAACACGGCCGCGAATCTTAAAGGTTCCGCACTAATACAAAGACAAAAGTCACCAAACATTTTGGCTGGATGATTTTAAAAAGTCTTTCCAAATAGAGTGAAGTTTCCGAAACAATAAATATTCGTCAAATAAAATTAATGACAGCAAATTTTTCGACCAGTTGCAAAATTTGAGAAAGTTTTTGGAAGAGAAATAAGATCTTCATTTTAAGCAAGGTTGGCCCATAATAAATAGGTCACATATAGGGTGAAATTTAATCAACCGACCAAATTCATACTAGAGACTCGGTTGGTGATCAAGAACTAGGTTCAGTAATCCTTTTGGCCAATTTCGAAAAATATTTTTTTTTGCTCTCGTACTGGTTGGACTAGTTTAAGTACAATTCCTAGTGCAGGTTCTACGGGAAAAAAAATTTTTTTTTCGAATTTCACCTTGAGGGTCATTAAACCTTGTTCCTGATGACTAACCGAGTCTCCAGTATGAATTTGGTCGGTTGATTTAATTTCACCTAGTATTTTAAATCGAAGACATTTAACGTGTAAGAACTTTATAACGAAATTATTAAAGAAACTGAGCAGGTTTCTAGCAAAGAAAAATATGTTAATGATAAAACTGAACAAAACTTGTGTTTTAATAGATTTTTTTAAGTAAAAATTATTTTTTTGGCATCCGGCCTTGGGACTCAAAAGTCCGGCTTTTTTGCGGCAAAGTCCGGCTTTCTGATTTTTAGAGATGGCAACGCTAGGCGCAACAATTACTGTTTTGTACGTATTAGAGAACAATACATAAAAACCTCAGACATGGCATGGGCTAAGTTCCCTTTGCCTTCCTAGTTATCACATGTGGGTACTGTAATCTCAGAAAAAGTTATTTTGTAGCATTAGGTTTTTATATTGTTTTTGTTTTGGCTTCAGATAATGTGTTTAATTTCTAACACATTTAATTCCGCCAATGTCACGTCATAAGCCAGAGCACTAGCATTAAGTTGTTCGGAGACCAATACTAATTTAATTTTTTTTGTGTCGTCCATGAAAAATATTTTTCACTATGCCAGTAGGATTGAGTTCGTAATGAGGATTTTACGAAATCTATCCATCCATCCATCTATCAGCCCGTGGTCATAAGCCAGAGCACTAGCATTAAGTTGTTCGGAGACCTATACTAATTTTTTTTTTTTTGTGACGTCCATGAAAAATATTTTTCACTATGCCAGTAGGATTGAGTTCGTAATGAGGATTTTACGAAATCTATCCATCCATCCATCTATCAGCCCGTGTTCGTCCACTGCTGGACATAGGCCTTTCGCAAATTTCGCCACTCATGTCGGTCCTCCGTCCTCCTCATCCAGCCGCCCCCCGCAACGTCCTTCAGGTCGTCGGTCCAGCGGACACGAGGTCGGCCTACACTACGCTTTGCTGTTTTGTTTTACGTTTAAGTTTGTTTTACGATATGAGGTTAGATAATAGTAGTTTAAGTTTTGAATTCAATTTGATGAAATGAAATTAAAACTGTTTAGACGATATTTTGAGTAGGTGGGTAGTAACTTTACAAATTGAAAATTCTGATGAAACTTTATCAACCAATTCGCGCCTGATTTTTACTTTGATATATATAATAGAGTTATGATGCATAAATACACAATACCTTATAGTTAGATACACGCCGCAAAAACATATAATATGTCGTACCTAGAGCCATGCCGCAAAAATATACAATACCTCGTAGCTGTATATATACACACATATATATACACACATATATATATATATATATTCTTATTCATATTATGATTAAATGAGGTTACCTCCCAAGAAATTTATTTTAACCAGATTCAGATAAAAATATATATATATGTAACAAGAAGGATACTGGAATCTGGTTAAAATAAATTTCTTGGGAGGTAACCTCATTTAATCATAATATGAATAAGAACTTTTTGATTATAATGGCAAAAGACAAAAAGTTTTAATTTGCGAGTTCGAAAAATGATACTGGCCGCTTGCATTGTCTGTATATTATTTAAAAAAATACAATGTTATCGATCGGTCTTCCTTGTTAACATAACATTCTTTGTATCTAAAGAATATACCATTTCGGGCAGCCATGGTTGTTTACGTTATTGGAATAAGCTGGTGGAGTCGAATTTATTGTTATTTAAGACTGAAAGCAGCCTTCGAACGCATCAAACTGAAAGCAGCTTATTTCCGTCAAGTTTGCAACTTGTGTGCAAAGAAAAATAATGCCCGCCTTAAGTTCATTTTTGGAGTATTTATGATTTGTTTGTTTCATTACGTTTAATTCATTTACTCACACTATGCATTGAAAAATGTAGTATGTTACACATGCGTAAGGGCAATAACTTACTCGGTGTTTCAAATCGTACCTCGTAAGCTATTGCCTCCTTTACGCACTTGTGGCGTAAACTAAAAAAAATAAAAGAACAAATGAAAAGTTATTACCAATCCTATTGATATCTAAATTTCAGATTTGGAAACCTAAAAGAACATATTATTTAATTATAGTAATTTCATAGCTAATTTTAAGCTATAACATTAAAATCACATAAATAACAACATATTTTCATAATCCTTAGAGTTAGCTCTTGCAGATGACATCTGAAACGAAATAAATAACTAAAACATTTTTTCACTTGCTTGGAACCCTAAAAAATAACCACTTAAAACGTCGATTATTAAGAAGACCTGAGTTTTCAAAAGCCACTTAATTCTGTGACCTAAAAACTGAATTGCAAATGGTATAATTTTTTGCGTAATACCAGTGTTATAATTATGCGTGTACATATATTATCTTGCAATAAAATAGTACTTTTGTAGTCTGTATTGACATGGACGGACAGGTATGCTAATGTTACGGTTGAGCACTGTTTAATATACACTCAGCTGTTAGGGTCAAGACTCGTAACTTGGTGTTAGAAATGGTATTTTTATTTTATCTGTCAAGTTTCATACGTTTTAACCTGGCTTTAACACACTCAACGCCAAGGATATTTTACAAAACTCTCGTTCATAGGCCAAAATAGAAAATAAAGCCGACTTTGAAGGTTTTAATTTTAAGCTAACAAACTTATTAAAAAACGTAATTTTAAGTGTCAGCACTATATTTTGCTATTCTGAAGGGCACACCAACTAAAATTAGCAAGTGTTATAAACCTTCCTGAATCAAACTATTTTTTTTTGATTCAATCAAATGACAGCTCTAAAATGTGCCTTGAAATTACCGTTGAGTAAATTATGGCTTATTAAATTAATTATTAAAATTTTTGTTTGACGTTTATAAAATGGTGACTTGAAAATGGCTCTTCCTTCTAACCCTACATAAGTTTAATTTTATGTATGTCAAACTAAAACTAAAGCCTTCAAAATCGGCTTTAATGTCTTACGTATTTTAAACTCGTGATCAAGGTTGCCTGTTAATTCTAGTATCGCTAAAACAGTAAGTTGGATCGCTTTCTAAATCGTGGCTCGGATTCAGCTCACAGATTAATTGATTTGACTATAATTATCTCCTCGATGGCTAGCGCACTATGATCATGGTCACTCGGAGTTATGCATGCATACCACTCTATATGTGGGTAGTAACAAAAAGGTTAAGTATATTTCGAAAATCTCGAAAGTTTTTGAAACTTAGCCTTGAATATGTAAAATTTGTGTTACAGCAAGCAAATCCAAGAGTAAAGAGTGGTAGGTGGTTTAAAAGAAAATTAAAATCCTTTAGAAAATCTCGAATGTTTTCAAGAAAACTAGTCTGAATGAGGAAGATGGATGGATGGATGGGTTGGTGGTGGAGCTTCTTTGTTCAAAGAAATAAGAAATGGAAATGTGTATAGGTTTTTGAGAGGTTTATAGAAACTTGGTCCTTAGTGGGTGCGGTTGGTGTTCCAGTGCGAGCCCTAGTTAAACAGAGAGGGGGGGCGGCGCAAACTATTTAAAAAAAATCCGGTATTAAAAAAAGCTCGAGGAAAATTCAAAAATAAATTGGGGAAATCTTTGGCAATATTAGAAACTTTTCAATTAGGTCAATGTTTGATTATTATAGGAACATGAAAACACTCTTATTATAGGTACATAATATTTTATGTAACTTCCTAGGCCTCATAAATTATGTTCAACTAGGTTTTGCCCGCGGCTCCGCCCACGTGTTATTCGGTTTAACGACATGCTTTTTTCTGGGATAAAAAGTGGCCTATGTGTTAAGTTAGGGTATAAGCTATATCGATTTTAAATTTCATCCAAATCCGTTCAGCCGTTTCAGCGTGAAAGAGTAACAAACATACACACACACAAACTTTTGCATTTATAATATTAGTGTGATAAAAACTTTTTTCATACTTACAAAAAACAGTCTTCCAGATAAGATTATATTCCTATATTTCGACTCTTTGTCATCAGTGGAATTAAAAAATAAATGAAATTAAATAACCCACTAGTTCTATGACATAGAATAGTAAAATGATGGGGATGAGTCAGTTTCTATTGAGTGATATTTCGCTTTCATATAAAATCCAATATGAAAAAAACATTAAAAGATAACCATTGAGTACAGTTTTTTTTTAGCGCGAATTTTTTGTTTATTTTCTTCACACAAATTTACTAATTAGCTGATTGAACTACAATGTACAGAGAAATGAAAAAAAAAAGGTTTTTTCTTCTTGAATGTGATACCCTAGAACTATTGTAGTTTAATTATTATATTACTCCTCCACCGAAGGAGTCGAAATATTTCGTTAATTTTTTTAATTTTTTAGTAACTGTGTTTTAAATATAATAAAACTACAATAATTTAAGGCCAATACTGGTAAAATAAAAAAATAGATTTATTTACATTATACCTTAGAATTAGAAGTTATGTATGTATTCAAAATTAAGTTCTGGCCTTTCCATTGAATATATTAATTGTGAGCAAATTTAAAACAGATGGATAATAAAACTACAGCCGAAAACATTTACTATTTATAATTAAATTAGCATATAATCCTGTAATTTAATTCAATAAGAACAGATTAATTGAAAAAACTTGTTGAGTGTTCACCCACTTTTACTTTAACGGCTCAACTAATGAGGTATTTATCTTTGTTTACATAAGGTTAATGATTGACGTATGACGTAAATTTAGCCATGTTTTATACTGGTTATTCAAGGCAAGTTTAGTTTTTTGTTCCTCTAAAATATTGCTTAAAAAATCTTACTACCGAATTCATAATGACCATTATTACTTATAATTAAATGAATACAAATGATGTCTTAGATATCAAGATGCTCTAAAAATATCTGCCATTTCTGCAATGGGAGGCAGTATTGTGTTACAATAATGAAGAAATTTTGTACCCCGTAATAGTTACATAAATTTGAGAAAATAAAGGAAATAAATAAAAATTTACTTTATTCTGCGTAACGTGGTTCACAAACTAAGCGCTATGTGTCGTTTCGTCAATGAATATAATTTCTATTTCCAACTGTTAGTCTGTTGCTACGGTACAGTTTCACAACAAGTAAATCAATTCAACGAGTAACTTTATACACATATTTTTTGTATGAAAAAATGTATGATGTAAGATCAATAAAATGTTGTTACTATTGTAAGCTATATACACAACACACTCTCCCATTGCCGTGGCAGATATTTTGATAGCACCCTATATAAAGTGCTTACCACTTTATATTATGCATCTTCTTAAGTTTTCATGACCTATCTACATCTACACTATTATACAAAGAGGAAATATTTGTTTGTTTGTTTTTATGTTTGAGGTAATCTTTGGAACTGCTGAACCGATTCTGAAATTTCTTTCTTTTGTAAAAAGCTACACTATTGTTGAGTAACATAGGCTATATTTAATTTTAATAAAAATGAGTTTTCAGTTTGAAAACTCAATATTTGTGAATCAAGTCGGGAGAAAAAGCGCTGCTTAGCTGCTTTTTCGGCGTGCCTTGACCAAATGGTTAGATATACGTGATAATACCGGTTGTTTTTCCTTACGGGAAAACTGCTGACCACAGATTTCTATCTACAACGATCCTGACACACCTCATTAACCAACTTAAAAAACTTAAAATATAATTTGACCGTATTTTCTTACAGTTTTTTTTTTGGTTTGTTACTCCATTACTCCGTCATTTCTTAACCGATTTGTAAGATAATTTTTTTGTTTGGAAGGTTGGTCTTCCAAGTAGGTGTGGCTTAAGTTTGGGCTTGATCTAATGATTCTCTTTATAGATAGGCAGTGGAACTCCTCAACCGATGACAGCATATCGCTCGATATTGAGGCAAACGCTTTGTACCAGGATGCTGATTACTGGATGTTATTTTAAAATTGTCAATATCCATTCTAAATGTCATCCAAATCCGTCCAGCCGTTTCAGCGTGGAAGAGTAACAAACATACACACACACACACACACACACAAATTTTCGCATTTATAATATTAGTGTGATGTAATGATAGTATATTATGTACCTACATTACAGATGTAGTCATGTTCATTATCATTCTCTAATTGAAAGACATTTCCACGTGAGCGAGTTCGTCCACTGCTTGAGGCCTTTCCAATATTTCACCCCTCTTGGCGGTCTTCTTATAAGAAAAACCCATACTCAGCTCATACACGCTGGGCGGGCAGGTGTGTAAGCGCGGTACCGAAACCCTCGCTCCGGTGACGTTTTATGTAAGGGCCAACAATTGGAAATGGATACACCGCCATCAATTTGTCCCAGGATTGGTGGGCCACCTGGTTGTGCCTTTTCGAGAGCTGTTGCCTAACTTTCCCCCGAATAACTTCAGGTTCGTTTGCGAGTAAGATGGTGGCACCTCCACAGTCGAGCCCGGCTTTTTCTGGCTTCTTATAATGTGATTCCATACATTAGTTCCGCCAAAATGGAGTTTCGTGCGAAAAGACTCACTGGAGGTTGTTCAGTTAAAATTTCGAGTAAAACAAATTCTTAAGCGTGAACTACATACCTAAAACCCAAAATAAATGATAAGTAATACAATAAATATACATGATTTTTGTATTAATTAATACTGAAATAATATTAAGTAAATTATACAAGTAAAGTTAAGACTTTGACATTTCAAGAATATATTTGTGTTCTAATGGCCCTCGTCCAGACCACATTCACGGAGGGAAACGGAGTGATCCCTCACCCCGATTTTGGCCAGAAACACGGGAGTACGTGCATGACCTAATCGAAGGTGACAGAATATTCACGTAGTCAACTTATTGGCATCGCGAAATTTAAAAAACCAAGGCCCCTGTGGAATATCTGGTTGTATACCACCATAATATTTACCAACTAATTTCTGGGACTCTTTCCATGCACAAGACCATTGCTTATCCTTATCTAGTTTGGACCTCGGTACAGGTAGAAGGTCATGATGATAAATAGCAAAGTGTGTAGCAGTACCTATTTCGATTGCACTTTTAGCGCATGTATCGGCCATTTCGGTGCCCGGAATACCATTATTGCTTGGGATCCAAGCAAGGACAACGGCAATATTTTGTCATTTGCTCAAAAAAGTGCCTCTCTAATTTTAAAGATGATTGGAAACTGAGACTTAGATTTAAAATGGTTAGATAAAATAGATTGGAGACAACTCAGCGAATCTGAAAATTATAATGGATTTATTCAGTTTGTGAGAAACAGCATAAGTGATTGCTTCTAAAATTGCAATTGCTTCGCCGGTGAAGACTGAAGCTTCAAGGGGGCATTTAAAACTCAAAATAATTTTATACTTGGTGATCCAAGCCGCGGCTCCAACATTGCTTTCATCAGAAAGCTTATAAGCGTCGGTAAACATAGTTAGCCAACCCTGCCAATTCTTCTCCAAAATATAATTAAAGGTTTTGTCGGCTATAGTGGAATCTTTCTCAATACCAAAATTTGTTATGACTGACGCTTCAAGAATCAAGGCATCAAATGGAATATGAAACGGAGGGTTATTAAATAATTTAACTATCGGGTGACAAAATTTGGAAAGGCTAATGAAACTTCAAAACACGTGGAAGGTCAGATTCAGGTTCAGGTTCAGATTCTGACTTGGGCAAATTACGTAAGTCGATAACGGACAAGTAACTGATACGACCCAACGGCTACTCTATGACGTCATGACGGAACACGGCGAGTCTCTTGGCGGCATGGTTTCGTCATGATGGTGGTGACGGCTGACCCTGACCCTACATATCAGTTAAAAATAAACAATTTGTCGTTTTAAGACTTGGACGAATTCAATTTTGAGATAATTATTAAGAATATAGGATTAATGTGTTGAGCAAAATTGTTGCTACAAATTTGAAAAGCAATCAAACAACTAGTCTAAGACTAGGGACCCGTGCCCTGGGGGTTCCGTGCCGTTATCTATGTATACCTACGAATAATAAAGTAGTATAAGAGTCGTGTCTGTACATAGAATATTTTTTCAAAATTTTAGATGGAGTGGTTTATTCAGTATTGGTATATTCCATGGATTGTATATTCCCATCGATGGAACTTAATTATTTTACGAATTTATTCCGTCTCTTGTACCAAAAGACATCCCTTCGTACCAAATTTCAAAATTGAAGGGGTTCTTGGAAAAACAACCAAGGTCACTTTTAGTAAATTTTACCGGAAAGCACACTGTAGGTTTTGATTTAGTATGTGAATGAATACCCTTTAGAAGACAATATATTTTTATTGCGTTAGCCTAGACTAGACACTTCAATTTTATTATCTATCCATCCATCAGCCTGTCATCGTCCATTGCTCGACATAGACCTTTCCAATATTTCTCCACTCTTGGCTATTACGTCGGCGACAGATATGGTCTGTCCACTGCCACTTCAAGTTACTGATTCGGCAGGCTATCCAACGGATCTCTTCGTTTCTGATTTTATCCATCAGATACTCTGTAAGAATCCACGTCTCAGCGCCGTACGTCATCTCATCACAGGAAGGACGCAATGGTTGAACATCTTAGCCCTTAAGCACGCGGTACTGACGATGTAAATATAAAATATATTGAACTTTTTGAAACCGTTCCCGCGAAAAAGGGCTTGAAACACAGATGACAGCAAAATTATCCTAAAATTTTTCATTAATTAGGTGATAGCGAAGATTCTAAAAGGGTTCCGTTTTTCAATAATGAGTAACGGACCTCTAACATTCAACATTATATCACTGCGATATAGAAACGCAGAAGAAAAAAAAAAAACAAAAGTCAACTTTTCTTTATTTCCTTACATTTTTGTATATCAATAAGTTGTGGTTGTGGGTCTCTCCTTGTAAGTTTTGCAAAACCTGTAGATATTAGAAGAGCCCCTAAATCTGGATGCGAAAAGCTATAAGCCGGGATACTTTTCCTCTGTGTTTTTATACTTTAATGATATCTAGAAATAATACATAAATAAATATAAATTTCTATTTATGATACCCTAACAAATTTTCCAGAAATTATATTAATAACTCCACTATAGGTGCGAGTTGGACTCGCGCACAAAGGGTTCCTTACCACCCCGCAATACGAGTGCGAAACCCTAAAAAGATTATGGTAAATAACAACTATACAGGTTGTTGATTTGGTCAGTCGATTCCGTCACAGGGTAGGCTATATTCACGATACCGATGATGAAAAAAAAAATTTTTTTTTTCAAAAATAGAAGGTTTTTTTATATTTTTTTCATGTTCAGTATCGTGAATTATACAAACTAGTGTTTTATTGGTACTTCTATGCTTCGTGCGTGGCCAATGGCTATCCGACCGCCAGCCAGTCGCGCTTCGCGGGACGCAGTAACCATTTATCAAGAGACTTTTAGGACAAATGAAAAAGGGCATATCTTTTCCTTCAATTGGTATTTTTAGTTTGTATGCCGTTTTTTGGGATAAGCATCACGCATATTAATATTCATGTGACGCCCTATAATGTCCAAATAAACATAAGTACTATATACATGCAAAAGCAACATTAAGGCTACGAAAAACAATAAGCCTCCAAAAAGATAGCGCCTGACAAAAAATTTGGCACTGTCTGCGTACGGAACCCTACTTTTATATACAGGGTGTAAATAGAGTGCGACCATTAAATAAAACCACATACTCTACCTATCATACTGAATAACTATTCGAAAAAAAAAGATATTCAACTGTAACTCAAAGACTTAGGAGGAAGGTCTATTTTAGAACGCTGCACCGGAACAGCTGTTCACGGACGACGCTCTCTCGATACTCGCTCGTATGTCGGTGCGTTAAGGTTCACGCATTTTTGTTTGGAACTCAATTATTTCCCAAACTAAAGGTGGCCGCTGGTATAATTCTTGGGAAAAGTGGTTCATTAGGGTCAGTAGAATATGTGGTTTTATTTAATGGTAGCAGTCTATTTACACCCGGTATAAAGTGACTTTAATTTATTGAAGACTTACCAAGCCTACAGTATGAGTTTGGCTGTATAAATTAGAGTCAACTTATTTATAGACAAACTAGTCTATGGCTTATTTTATTATTTTCCTACAATCTGACTAAATTTAAAACTTATATGTATTATCGTATTTAAGTAACCACCGAAACCAATAACGTTTTAATTATGCAACTTTTTCGAGGTTTCTTGTATGGGGTCTCTCTTATTTTTTTTGTATTTTGTTATTTGTCGTGATATGGGCCAGAGTAACACGTATTCTGTGAAAATATCAACTTTTTACCAATTACGGTTGAAGCTGTAAACCCCTGTGACAAAAGAACAGACGGACAAACAAGTGGAGGCTTAGTAATAGGGTCCCGTTTGGCATCTTTCGGGTACGGAACCCTAAAAATTGTCAGATGGGATGTAAGCGTAACGCATCACGACGGGTTGGTTGAATCAAGTGGTGACTAAATACGCACGAGACTAGAAGATTTTAGAAGATTAAAAGATTTTCGCATTCGGGGGAGCATAATACGGTGCTTGTTAGCCATCGTTCTTAGGTATAACTGTCGAACTCGAAGTAGGTACTTTGCTCTTATGTGTATTTGATTTGTATGGAATCTACGCGGTTACTTCAACTTGACTTTAAGCACTGCCTTTTGGGCGATTTCAAGTTCTATCAGGTTAGTTTTTACGGCCCCTCCCCACACTTTAATACAATAAAGAAGTAATGATTGGCAAAGAGCTTTGTAAACTGACATGAAAGTATCCTTATGGGCACCTTTTCGGAGTGACTTCATTACAAATATAATTCTCCTCACTCTTGCTGCAATGGATGAGATGTGGTTCTGAATGGTCTCTGTTTGGTCAATTAATCGACAAGCACATGCATTTGTGGATTATGTATTTATTTATTTATTATAATTATTAATATAATATAATTATTATGATGTATTGTGCGGAGTAGTTACCATATCATAGGACCTCTTGTGTAACCTCAGAGGATATAGAGTATCAGGACGTGACGCTGCCGTTGTATGAAATGCAATATATGTTTAGTTTTTGTGACATTGAGCGAAAGAAGATTGTTGTTTAACCATGTTGCAATTAAGCTCAATCCCGCTTCGGCAGTTTTATACACCTTTTCCCGAGAAGTGTTCTGAAATAATATAACAGTGTCATCCGCGTAACAAATAATGTTTGCGTCCTATAGTGGAATCTGCAGAAGGTCGCTCATAATATGCAATAAACATCGTGGGACCCAGAACGCCGCCCTGGGGCACTCCATAACTTATAGGCAGTCACTTACGGTTTATCCTACTTGAACACATTGTACTCGACCAAACAAATAGCTCTGAAACCAGTCCAGTGCCAAACCTCTGATACAAGCTTTTTTAAAAGTATTGGCAGAGACACCGTATCAAATGGCTTTGCGAGATCGAGGAATACCCCAAGAAAACGTCTATTTTGATCCAAAACGTTGGATACTATACTAGGTGAAATTAAATCAACCGACCAAATTCATACTGGAGACTCGGTTAGTCATTAGGAACAAGGTTTAATGACCCTCCAGGTGAAATTCGAAAAAAAAAATTTTTTTACCCGTAGAACCTGCACTAGGAATTGTACTTAAACTAGTCCAACCAGTACGGAAGCAAAAAAAAATATTTTTCGAAATTGGCCAAAAGGATTACTGAACCTAGTTCTTGATCACTAACCGAGTCTCTAGTATGAATTTGGTCGGTTGTTTAAATTTCACCCTATATTGGTCAGTAGCAGAACCGCGTCCTCGGACAACCTACCTAGAAATTGCTTTTCAGGGATAACATTACTATTCTTAAGGAAAGTGACCAAACGCTTATTGACCACCCTTTCCAGGATTTTAGAAAAAATGCTGAGCAATGAAATCGGGCGGTAATTGCTGGGTTCAGTCTTGTCACCGTTTTTATGGATAAGAATCACCGCTGTCCAATATTATGGACAGATAACGCATCTTTGGTAAATGGTTGAGATACTTTTTTCTTAAATAAACATTTCAATGTTCGTTACTTGATTTCATTGAATTAGTGGCAAGAACACGAAAAGAGGCCTCCGGAGCAACTGGACAGATTCGCAACTGGACAGTTATCTATTATTATAATTTATGCAAACATTAAGCAAATTCAATTAATGTATAGTTTTAGATGCCAAAATACTGGTTCAAACTTCCTGTTCGCTTAAGAAACACATCTGATTTTATCTTTATGATAGCAACGGATTAGAATATTAGTGACCCAAAACTTACTTTTTATGCCTTGGCTCAAATGGCTGTGTCGACGCCGCAATGATTATGGCATAAAAAATTACGCGTTAAATTTGTACGTCAAAAAGATGTAGTGTAGTGAGTGGAGGACATAATGAGTCATTATCATTAGTTATATTATAATAATGCATTTATGTGGGTGATTTGAAAAAAAAAGAACTACCTACTTAACTAGAAATTCTCAAGTGTGAAATTGGTGGTTAATGCGTTATTCCATGATCTAAAGACCCTTTGATGTGGCAACAAACTGCCACCCGACTTATCATCTAATCTCTAAAATGTCCAAATGCCGCTTGTGAATTAACGCACATCTACGTAATGTTGGAGCCGTTGCATCACGGTTTTAGTGCTCCGTGATCACGATACTTGACGCTGCTGCAGGCACGGACCGAAAATAATGGACGAAGTCGAACAGGAACTTGATGAGCTAGCGCGACCTTTGTAATTGTAACAGCTTAAGGTGGTAACGGAGGAACTCGGTGCAAAATTCACATCATAATATTGTTTTCCTTTTGAATAAAAAGTTTGCAATAAATGCGTTTTATAGCGATTCGCGCAAACTCCGTGTTAATGGTTAGGTGATCACATGAAAATTATTCAATTTTATGCATTATACATTTCAGCTGCATTACATTACAACTGTAAACACGCTTTTAAGTTTGTTATTGTAATGCAAACAAAATGTAATTCATTAAAATGCGTATTTTTTTGTGAAGACTTTATTATTAATAAACTGTTTCCGCATGTTCCTTTAAAACACATTTATTGCATGCTTTTTATTCAAAAGTAAGGAAAACAGTATTATAATGTACATTTTGTACCGAGATAAAAATTTACCCCCTTAAGTACCTACCAAAGATATAATGCGCATACAATTCTTCGCCACTGTTCGGCAAAATTCGTATTTCCTGACACATTCTATAGAATATAGAATCAATGACAGACTTTGCACGTCGTCGAGTCGCTCGGCTATAACCTGCAATGGATATTGAACTATTTAAAAATTTGTGACGTCATTTCAAGTGCGAACGTATCCTTAAATAAGCGGAAATATATGTTTTCGACGATAGGCACTCGGTTTGGCAACTGATTTTACGATACAGAATCAGGGGGCTGCTGGAAAACAAAGACACTGAATTGAGCCAGATGCGCCCTATAGCATCCGCAGATTTTGTTTTGAAGTTGTAGTGTGTCTACCAAAAACAATTTCCCCTCCATTCCTCTTTCTTCGTAGTTAAGCAGCAACGGATATCCTATTAATCCGGCGTTTGTATGTATTAATGTTTGTTCTAGGATAACTCGAGTATCGTTGATCGGAATGTCATTAAATTTGGCAGGCGAGTAAATAAGGCAAAAAGAATTTTTAAGTTCAAACATGAGCCAAATCGGTCAACCGCGAATTGGGCGAGCGCGAGTTCACAGTTCGGGGTGAACTTCCATAAGCTCATTTTTAGCAGGCGCACGCGCCCCTAGTAGCATTTATTGTTGGCGCATGGTTGGCCCACATAGCTATCGTTAGTTGGCCAACAGTTAGGTTTGTCCACTATTTTTTTAGTTGGACCACTGGTTGCTTTGCATTGTAGGGCCTACGTATGTTACTGACAGTTACCCAACAATGGGTTCAATTG
The DNA here is from genome assembly GCA_910592155.1 of Ypsolopha scabrella. Lineage (NCBI taxonomy): Eukaryota > Metazoa > Arthropoda > Insecta > Lepidoptera > Ypsolophidae > Ypsolopha > Ypsolopha scabrella. Next base: position 14,599,812 of record OU342961.1, on the reverse strand, counting down.
ATTTTTATTGTGTCTGGGAATGTTAGCCTTTCTTTCTCTATGCCTCAAATATTGTTTATTACGCAATCTAATAGGTCACTCGGGGTTATTTATCCCCAGCTCTCAGGTAATATTAACTTACATTGTAATTTTAATACAATAGTGAGTGACATATGCTGTGACTATTTGACTTCGAAATCCCATTGTTAGACAGTGATAAAACGATATCGCGATGTAACTACCATCAGCGCCATCTAGTTGTGAGTTTTTGAACTTTTACATGAACAACCTATATGAATAGATACAAAAAAAATGTATTTGTATGTAATCACATAATACGTATAATTGTATATCATTAATTATATAAATACAATAGAATGTATTGCAATTACTCAGAACTAACCCAAGGTTGGAATAGCACCGAATGACTCAATAAATGGGTACCTAATTAATGGTAACAGAAAGAACGTGACGCTGTGAGGCTTGCTTGAGCACACGCGCGCGCGCTGCCTATGCCCTCTACCCCCGCATTTATTATTCTGTGAACGTAGGGCCTACATAGTGTTGCCAGCCATTTTTTTCGTATTGAACTGAGGAAGTGAATAAAATCATACATCGAAACAAAACGATCAGAATCAGAATCAGAATCAGAAATATTTATTTGTGAACATGGGTATAAATGTTAGGTACAAATAGTTGTTAGTAATATTTTATAAGAGCGCCATGATCTGCCTTACGGCATACAAATATTAATTTAATTACATTTATAATTATTCATACAGTGTGACAAAGTAATATAAATAAAGATCATAAAGTAATAAAAAATTAAATTACAGTCAAAATATTGTCATTTAAAAATTTGTCGATGCTATAATAACATTTTTGAATTAACATAAAGAATAATTTATGTTTAAATTGTACTAATTTTAAATCTTTTATGTCATTAGGGATTTTATTATAAATTTTAGGTGCCATACAATAGATACTTTTTTTCATTAGAGCAGTTTTTGATTTCCTTATACACAAGTGATGCCTAAATTGTTGTCTAACATCTGTAAGTTTAACTTCGGAAAGTTTAACAAAGAGCGAGGGGTTAGTCTTAGACGATAAAAGTGCTTTAAAAATGTGTCCCTATTTCTATTTAAATTGGTCAATATTTCATACGTACAGTTTATAAAATAGTCGTGTTAATACAAATAAAATTATACGGTTTACGACATTGCGCCTACGTCGTTAACAATGCTTTATCCCAACATTGTTCACCCAACGGTAGCAGAAGTTGCGTTGGCCCATTGTTAGTTATCGGGTGGCTATATTGCTAATATTAGTATCATTGGGCCAATGTTGGCCAACTAACTAACTATAACCCAACGGTTTGCTGATCGTTGGCGAATGAAGGCCAACGGAAAATGCTACGCCACATAGGAACTGGCGCGGGCGCTGACATGCCACGGGCGGTGGGCGTGAAACGGACGTCCGTGCCATACCTTCGGTGTGTTCAAATTGAGACTATATTTCCATGCGTTTTGTACGAAATTTGAATGGAATGGAAAGCGTACCATGTCAGCGCCCGCGCCAGATCCTACTGTGGCTTGCCGTTAGATCAGGTTAATCACAGCGTTAGACGTGGGTTCTCTCTGCTGGAAGTACGTCTTTTTCTGCCTTGTCTCAGTTTTCTCACACAATCGTTAGTCTCTATTAATCGTTGGATCTATGAACAGCCCTATTATTGTGTAACTTCATTATCCATCGCTATAGCTTCCAAAAGCGTCGTGATTGGCCAAAAATGATGTGTGATGTCATTTCTAGCCAATCACGGCGCTTTTGAAGGCGATTGCGATGGACGTTGAAGTTAGACAACAAAGGCCTCAGGTCGACAAAAAATCCATGAGATCACACTGTTTTGTAGGTTTGATCTTTTCTCCCCATCTCAAATCCCCGGGCAACTTCAGTTGAGGTCAAGTCGGGCATAATAATGAAGTTCTTGTGAAACTAGTACCCTGTGAACTCGCGCTCGCCTAATTCGTGCTTGACCGATTTGGCTCATGTTTGGCAAATTCTTTTTGTCTTAAATACTCGCCTACCAAATTTCATTACGTTCCGATCAACGATACTCGAGTTATCGTCGAACAAACATTCATACATATGTACATACATATAAGCGCCGGATTGTTGCCGTAGACTCTGAGAACTCGCTCGCTCGTTCAAAAAAACAAATAATACCGAATTTTAATTAGATATTTACGAAATTTTAAACCAAAACTATAAAATGATAGTTAAGAAATTTCGCTTGAAATTATGTAGATAAGTTCGAATAAAATTAAAACAATCGCATAAAAGGTGCACGTTCAATTGTGAGAAAACAATTTGAAGTAATTCGTTCTAAAATAAAACAAAACGAACCAGCCAGCTATTAACCCTTTTCTTATGTTTATTATATTTTCTAGTGTGTAGTAATTTTACGCGCCAAAATTAATGGTAATCAAAAATCAGCTATTACGGGACCAAAACTTTAGAAAAATCTAGCTAATGTCACAAAGTACTACAATACGCCAGATAGCCAGATACTAACGAAGCGTTGAAGAATATGTACCTAACAATTAGTTAGAAGTTCATTTCATACAATCAACGGTACTTCCTACTATTGTTGTAATGTTAAGGTCACTATTGATAGGGCAGCCAACCATAACTGAACAGTGAAACAGAATTACAATAAGGGGGTCCCCGCCCTAAATTAGCAACTCAATATCGACGGAAAAGGCATTGAAATAACGTTTATATCAGCGCGCATGGCAAAGTGGCTGTTACGACGATCGCTGCGTCTCCAAATAGCACAAAATAGGCGAAAATTGTGTTTTTCACATGGACGCAATTATTAATTCGAAAATTTTATTTGTGTAATATTTTACTTATCAAATTCTCTAACCATTCGTGTTTTGCTCGGAAATAAATAAAGTCAATTTGAGGTGTAGATGCATGAAATCAGTAAATATTTCTAACTTCAGTCATCATTTCGAAAGCAAATATCTTAAGGTATTCAAAAGTCTGAAAATAATTGATTAGTGAAACTGCACGGCAATTTATTGGAGATAAGTGCAGTATTTTTTATTTATTTTATGTCCATATACAAACGAGTTGAAAGGAAGCAAGAAAGGGCTACGCACAGCATTTTACTGTTGATTGCTGGCACTTGGTGGAACTTGGAAACATCTACATATATAATAATAAGATACTTGGTAAAAAAGTAGTGTCTATTCATTGACAGTCCTTTATGGACTCATGCCCGTACACCAGGTGGAAATATTTAAACGAAAATTTTACACATAAGTACTCTTCACTAATAATATTGATATGGTATCTATGATACCCTTCTGATCATTCTGAACAACTTTCCTAGATCATCACTCGCTTGAAAATTTAAAATAAGTTCACGAAATTTTCAGAAGGTCTTCAAAGTTTGTACTCGTATCGAGAAGAACGATTTTTTTTTATTTTTGCGGGCGTATTTTTGTATATAAGTTGTTCAATATGATCAGTAGAATATATAGTTTCATTTAAGGCTTGGCCCATGGTGCACGATAAACTTGCTAAGTGATTTTGAACTCCAGTATGTTGTCAGAAAGTCTACATTAGAACGCTCGCTTCGCACGCTGCCGGCACGCATAATCAGTGAATTTTCGAGGTTTTTCTGGATTTTACGAAAAAGTATTTGGTGCAGGTATTTTCTAGCTTTACATTCGAAAATAAACCATGTTTTCTTGCTATAGCAGTAATTTCAGAAATAAAACCATTGTCCTCTTATAAACAACTAGACACAGTCTCTAAGAAAAGTTCGTCAGAAAGCGTCCGAACGGCGACGTGCATAGTAGCAAAAATGCATTCAACCAAATACATAAGACGTCATAACGGTTAAATGAAATAAGATGCAATGTCGGTTGTACGCAATAGTCATTCGATCTTGTCACGTCGTCGCGGTGACAAGATGCATCAGGACGCTTTTTGAGCGAGATTGTGAGTCTAGTTGTTTATGAGAGGTCAATGCATACGAGTAAAACTCAAGCCGCTTAGATAAAAAAATAAAAACGTATTAATCACTTAAAAGGGCATCATTTTCAATAATAAAATCCATCCAGTGAAATGTGTTCAAGTAAAAATAACTGTCTTTAGAAAAGAAAGAAAAAAGTCTGAAAAAACATGCGTGAGTTTCACATTAATCAGGTAAGTATACTCAGCATATTTAAGTAAAAAGTATGAACATGTAGAAGACCAGAGGTGCAATTGTGTAAGACAATCGTATTCAATTACGATTGTCTTACACAATTGCACCTCTTTGTATTCAAATACGATTGTCATATAGCTATTCGGTTAAACAAATTAGCCCGTTTGACAATGGAAAACGTACATTTTTGGCTGTCAAATGAATAACAGTGTCTTGTTTTGTTGTTGACAACCAAAAACGTACAATTTCAATTGTCAAAGAATGGCGTATAGGTCAATGCGAATAGCCATAATATGACCTTCGAATTTAAATACTATTGTCTTACACAATTGCACCTCAGGTCTTAAAGAAAGCAGCCATATGTAACCCCGTATACTGACCAACTTTCCCAAAGAAATATGCGGAAATAAAATAATATTTTAAGTTCCCTTACCAATTTTCAAAAGCTAGTGAGTTTTGTATCGTCCGTAGTCCGACAAGGAACCCTTATAGTTTCGACATGTCCGTCTGTCCGCGGCTTAGCGCAGAGACTATTAATACTAGAAAGCTGTAATTTGGCATGAATATAAATATATATCACGCCGACAAAATGGTAAAATAAAATCTCGAAAAAACATTTTTTTAAGGGTACCTCTCATACACGTAAACTGGGGAAGAATTTTTTTTCTCGTCTATCCCATAGTGTGGGGTATCGTTGGATAGGCCGTTTAAAAACATTGTGGGTGTGTGAAAACCATTTTTCGATTTAGAAATCCGTTGGCGAATTATTAAGCTTTAAAGTGAAAATTTTAGTTAGAATGGAGTGTCCCCCGCCCCCTGCTGGCTAAACGGTTGTTTATAGAAATGTGAAAAAATTCACAGAAGTGGTATATATAATTAATTTAAAAGGAAAACTATCACAGCTAAGTAGGCTTTACAGGTTTAAGAGTACAGGTTGCGCCAAACTTTTGGTCCCCTATAATGTATGGGACCAGAAGTTTGGCGCGGTCTGTATTAGTAGACCAACTTTTATGTACCGGGCAATTACGGAACCCTACATTGCGCGTGGCCCGACACGCACTTGGCCGGTTTGTTTTTAATTTGCATGGTTGTTTCTTTGAGAAAATTACTTACTATAATTTACTAATAATCTATATATTAGATTACGTGATTTAATTTTATTTTATTTTCATTACCTGTTTACATATTTACTCATACATCCGGTATAATCAACTTAAATGACGTATTTATTAATTTTACATATAAGGTGACTTTTATTTATGCAGCCAATCTCATACTGGAGGCTTGGTACGTGATCAGTAACACGGATCGTTATCACTTTTTGATAATTTCGCAAAATAAAATCTTGACATCCCATAGTAATTGACTCGTGCCATAGACTAAATAGTACAGTCTATGGTATGGCGTACATACTATGGGAGGATGTTGAGCGTTTTTTTCTAAGCCAAATAACTTGTAGTAAAAAGAAATTTAGTTGAAGAGTACGAATTTTTGTGTGGGTTCAGTCGATTGGAAAACAGAAGTTTTTACTATTATTTAGGCCTCGATGCCATGCGCCGCGCCGCGCCGCGCCGACCAGCGTGCGACCAGCTGATTTGTTACCTACATATTTGCGATGCATTAATAAACTCTTGTAATGAATATCTTCGGAATGGTGCATTTAAGATAGTGCGTTTCTTTGGGAAAATTGTTCAGTATTATCAGCTGAATACATTATATGTTATAATTAAACAAAAATTTAATTTTCTCAAAATGAATTATTTCCTATGCAAAGAGGGTCTATTATTGACACACAATCATCCCCTAAAGTATTTTGTAGGACCTTATAGTTAAGTACATGTATAGGTACTGATGTAGTACCTATATCGTTTAAACTCAACTGATGCCGGATCCAGATCGGACCCGAAATAATATATTTTTTTTTTTGTGTTGTATTGATATATTATTTAAAATAAATAAAAAGCTTTGAAGAACGAAATATTTATTTATCAAAAAACTTAAATAACGTTGTAAGATAAAGGTGGAACAGTACCCGCTCCGGGCAAAGTGCACAGCTTAACTTTGTTTTTCTTGTTTAGAAGTATAAAATGAAAAAGATTTAGGTCTGTCGCAATTGACCACAATACTTCATCATTCGTTAGGTTAATAAAGCAACAGTTTGAATTGCAACGAACAATCGGTCATGTTCTTGTCCAAACTAAAAACATAGCATTAAAACAGCATTTTAAGTAAAGTTGGTTTTGCTGAAAATTGTGCGTTACATTTCAGACTGTAGTTTTATAAACCTAAACTAATGCTGAACTATTGTCGTCATTTGCCACAGAACAAAAACTTTTTCACTTTTAACTTCTAAACAAAAAAAAAGTAAGTTGTGCTCTTTGCACCGAGCGGGTACTGTTTGAACATTAAATCCTTTTTCATTTTAGCAATATTTCTAAATGGAATTATGTTATAAAGATGTTGATGGATAGAATAAAAAAGTTTTATTTAACTACAATCATAAGCAAATGTGGGTTTTATATAAGTACATATTTTAGAAAACCAAAGTGAAAGAAGCGATATGGTAGCTATAAGATATCAAAAACAAATATCAAACATTTGCCTAAATAAATAACTAAGAGAAAACAAAAAGTGTTTATTGCTCTCGGGTATTACTTATTATTTGTAGTTTACTTTACAGCCATTATTTTAAACTATATTTCTTAGAAATAATTATTTTAACAGAGCATCATAGCTAAACATAAACAAGCTAACAAACACAGGTATATTTAGTTTATTGTGAGTTCTAAACAATTTTTTAAAAAGAGGTATAAATAAAATACCAAATAATTTTGATTGTTAAAATAATTGTTTGCCCAAAAGCATGTAACTAATTGACGAACACATCTAAGGTTTTCAAGTGGAGTTAAATATTAAAGGTTTGTTAATACACACCAAGAGCATAAAAACATTATATAATTATAATTAACCTCTCGGAAAATATCTTTGCACCCAAAACGCCCCTCCTAACAACCTACCTTTGCGAGTAAATTGAGATGCCGTGGCATTTCCGACGAGGTATACCTTTAGAATATTTATGAAATCATATTTAGTTTTGTGGTATAGAATTGGTAATAGTACTGGTATATTTTCTGTTCTTTTTATATACATCAACTACTCTATAGATAACAAGACAGCACTGAAAAATTATAGAAATCCTTGCGAATTAGGCTGGTTACCGATTAATTCCAAAAAATTATAATCTGTACAAAACCGGCGAGTGACAACAAAAAATACTCTATGTTTATAACATTGAGGGGGTGTCTTTAAATCTGCTACTATGTACGCTACAATTCTTCAGTGGTGTGTCCGGCTATATAAATGCATTTATATTTATACGAAAATAATACTCACACATTGAACTTGGATAAAACTGCAATTATAAGTTGAACAAAATGCACTAACTTCGTACACATTAATTATTAACACAGGTTATGCAGTTTATTCTTTTATATATGGTTAAAATAAAAACTATATCACCCATGTGAATAAAAAATAAAATAAAAATATTTGAATAACAATTCACTTTTTGTAGGAACCCGCGTAGTAAAAAATGTGTAGGTATCAAGGGCCAATCGCAACTTTAGTGCCAAAATATATAGTAAATATTTATTTTACTTGGCGTACACAACAGGTTACAATCAGGATTAAGACAATATAAATAAACAAATTATTATAAACCGGTGTTCAAAATTTTTACAAAAATGTAAATATGAGATTAGCGTAAAAGGTCCGAAATGATAAGTTTAGCTTACAATCGCATAAATTTTGATGTGTAACACATAGGTACCAACCAATATTATTTATTTTGTATTTAAACACTGTATGCCCCAAATTCCGTTCACAGCCATAAAATGTATGTAATATTTTTTTATTATCAGTATTTTGGCGTAAAACATTTAGTTTATTGAACTTTTTCTTAATTTCATTTTTATTTGTTGTCTGTTTGGTTTATATTCTCTAGTTTGTAGCTTTCATGCATGCTTGATTTCCAACTTAGACCATTATTATAGTCTGTGATATTTGGTAACGCTGTTTTAATTCTGTTTGTATTTTGTGTCTTTCAGGAATAAAGATATTTGTACATTAACTTCTCACTAGTCCAAATGAATAAGAGTTTGCGTGACAGTATAAAACGTTTTCGTGAAAACAAACAATTAGCCCTTGTACCTTATAATCTATACGCCATTCACTTGTTTATTCCCATCTATCCTGCTCCTCAATTCACTAACCAGGTTGTCCCTAGGGACTTCGACCTCTTCCCTAGTGGCAATATCCCTGATTTTCACTAGTCCCCGCTTTAGTTCCGACTCGCCGAGGACAACGGCTAAAGGGATGCTGTTTTCTTCGCAGTGTTGAAGTTGGTTCAGCATTTTAGGGTTCTTTTTGTACGATTGTTCCGTCTGCAAAAGAAGGAAGATAAGGCTTAGGGAGTAAAAAGAAAATGGCAGAATGAAAACCTGAAAAGGTAACAGATTTGTAACTCCATTTAAAATGAAAGTGTTAAGATTAGACAGCTACGAGAACGCGCGTACCTACTCAAAACATTAAAGCGTACACCGTATTCGGCTGCCGTAAGAGCATACTTAGGTTCTGTTTCGAAACGAGAGAATTTTACTCAGAGTGATGCGAATTTCACCACACAGCGTTCAAAAATTGACACAAATTAACAGTAACGATACATTAACAGTAGCCTGACCAAGCCTGACAGTTGCACGCTTTTGAAATGCTTCCGAGCAATGCGAAAATCACATTGGCTAGTGCGATTTTTAACGCTGTCTGGATACCGTTAAATTTTGCCTGACAGTTGTCACTTCGAAGTTTTGCCGGGGGTTGGACAAAACTTTAAAAATTTATTCATCGTTTCTAAAGGGAAAAAAGTGAAAATTATTATTGAAAGTTACATTAAGATGTAAGAGCTCCATTTTCTTCTCTATTTTCATGTTTTTGTGACTACAAAAAGCAATTTCAGTTTCCCGCCCTTGAATTTGATTTGAGACTGACGTTTGTTACTCAGACTCGCAGGTGTTTCAAAACCAGTTTTTTTTATCTTCTCTTAGCTCTGTCTCTTTCTAGTAAACGAGTGAAATTTCGCACTATCACACGTTTCGAAACCTACCCTTACAATACAACACAAGAGCAAGACGCATTTCCGTCTCAAGTCGGCACCTGCATATGGATTTGAAAACTATACCTATACAACAAAAACATGAAAAACAACATATCCCCGGACAGGATCATTTCCGAGTATGTCAACTGTAGATGATGGAGCTGGTGCCGGGCTCGACTGTGAAGGTACCACCATCTTACTCGCAAATCCTACCGAAGTTATTCGGGGGAGAGTAAGGTCCACCATTGCCTGGGACCGATTGATGGCGGTATATCCATCCCAAATTGCCGGGCCTTATAAAAGAAACAGACTGGTGACGGGCAGCGGCGTCACTGGTACCGTACTAGCACCGCGCTAACCAACCCGCCTGCCCAGCGTGTGTGAGTATGGGCATTTCTTCCAGGAGGACCGCCAAGAGTGGCGAAATCTTGGAAAGGCCTATGTCCAGCAGTGGACGACACAGGCTGATGGATAGATGGATGTCAACTGTATCTATCATAACTGTATGCCGCCTCTTAACTCTCACCGTTATTTCTCACCCGCGTTGCTCGTTGACCTGGTGCGTATCGAGCTGTATCCCCAGTATTTGATGTCTTTCGGTCCACCTACCTTAATTCCAGCATCCCACAGCTCTGAGCAGATCTTCATGCGTTCTTCTAAGAAGTTTTTTTGAGCAGAAGCCACATAGACGTCGACCTCATTTGTGCGAACCTTCATCTCACCCGCTGCTAACTTCGCTTCCATCACTGAAAATATACGCTCTACGCCGATACTTACTCCTACACAGGGGACCTGGGAATTAATAAAATAATATTTAGGGATTTCCATACCACTGAGGAGGCTTAGATAAAATATAGCCTTAGTTATTTCTAATGCTGAGACTATGCATGAAATTACAGGGTCATTTAAGAAAACAGAATAACATCATAACTATTCTACGAATTTTGATTGGGTTTCCTTGGTTTTATAGCTCAATATTCCAGTAAACAAGACTTTATCATCCCGTTAAGGTAGATATCAATGATTATTATTATATTATTATATCACTTCATCAATGCATGACGTAAATGGTAAGTATTAATAAGTCCCCTCAATTGGTCTCGAGCAAACAAGCGGAGCTTAGTTCTTTAACGATTAGACTATAAAATGGCCACTTCTTAGCTCTTCGTATCCAAGACAATGAAAGTCGTATCTAAATCCGATCAGTGCTTAATAATTTACTGACTTCACAACAAGGTCATCAAATTTTGATATTGAGCACTTACAGTCTTCAGTATGAATTTGGCTGCATAAATTAATGTCACCTTGATACAACATATTAATTTTACGCAAATATTTATTTTTCTTTTTTCCCGTAAACACGGCCCCCTAACCCTCCCCCCCGCCCCTTATATCTACGTCCATGCTTAGTAGTAAAAATTATGTTACCTGTTTGTTCTTCGAATCAAACATCCCAACTAGGTTATCATATCTGCCGCCGCCAGCGATAGATCCAACGCTCTGTTCCTCTTTGCCCACTTTTATTGGTTCTGAAAATAGGTGTAATTTTATTCATTATTCGCCTATCGTCACGACCTGAATCCTTGAGGGGGGCGTCAGATGTGTCAGCAGGCGTTAACTATGAAATGCAAGTCACAGTCCACACTGTTACACCAGCTTTTCACCGACGATTATTACGTCCAAAACGTGATACCATTTTAAGAAAAAATCAGTCTGCCTGGATGTATGTTCCGTTCTAACTCGAAAACCACTCGACGGATTTGGATGTGGTTTCCATTATCATCGTTGTGTCCCTGGTCAACATAATAGGCTATAAGAAGTGTTGATAAAATAACACCCAAGCCAAAACTGGGCAGAGATTGAATAAAGGCGGGAGGAGCCGCGGGCAAAAGATCAACTTGTGGTAATTGTAGTAATATTACTTGTGCTACTCCAAACATCATATTAAGCCAAGGGAAGACTTTATTAGCTTTTGATAGAGGCGATTATTGGTTGGCGATTAGTCTAATTGCAATGGTTGGGTAATATAACAGAATAGCTCTGTTAAAAGCTTTTGCGATCGCAAACAAACTATAACTATGCTAACGCTTACAAGTTTCACTCTCGTTTTGCTTATATTTTAACGACTTCTTTGAAATAGACTTAATGGCTATGTTATGGCTTCACAAATTACTTATTTTCCTTGATTTTTTAGCCAAGTCAAAGTGCATTGCTTTCTTACACATAAAGTTTAAAAAATGTACTTACGCGTAAGAACCGCTTCATAAATAACACCTGTGTAGTAATCTAGACCTCTGGCTAAACTGAGATCGAACAGGACTTTATCTTTAAGGCCATAGAGTTCACAATACTGCAGCAAGAGCTTGATGCCTTCTAGACCCTCGACAGCCGCTTTCGTTTTAGATAACTTCTCATCTTTCAGTAGCTTATCGACTAACTCGGCTCTGCCGTTCAAACGTACGTATTCGCCGATTCTGTCCGCCGCATCAGGTGTCACTCCTTTCTCGTTTATCATTTCCGTTCTAACTTCGTCCCACGGAGACTGAAAGGGAAGGTCAGATTTGATGTCGTTCATAGGTTTGTCAATCATTTGTACGCTAATGCATAATATCGAATAAAAGTTTTATAGGTGGTAGAGCTGATGCCGGGCTCGACTGTGGAGGTACCACCATCTTACTCGCAAATCCTCCCGAAGTTATTCGGGGGAGAGTAAGAGAACAGCTCTCAGGCAAAACCAGGCGGCCCACCATTGCCTGGGACCGATGGATGGCGGTATATCCATCCCCAATTGCCGGGCCTTATATAACAGACTGGTGACGGGCAGCGGCGTCACTGGTGCAAGGGTTTCGGCACCGCGCTCACCAACCCGCCTGCCCAGCGTGTGTGAGTATGGGCAATTCTTCCAGGAGGACCGCCAAGACTGGCGATATCCTGGAAAGGCTTATGTCCAGCAGTGGACGAAACAGGCTGATGGATGGATGGACTAATAGTGTAGGCTACGATGACATAAACACCAAGGTGATAAAGTTTGTTGCTGACATAATTTCGCCAGTTATTAGCCAAATTATTAATTTATGTATTGAGCAAGGTATTTTCCCGGAAGACCTGAAATTATCAATTGTAAAACCAATTTTTAAAAAAGAAGATAAGGAGAACATAGATTTCTATCGACCAGTTGCACTTCTCTCAATATTTTCAAAGATTTTTGAAAAAGTCATTTATAAGAGCCTTTACGACTTCTTTGAGAAGCATGACATTCTTGTGCCGGAACAAAAAGGCTTTCGGCGAAATAAATCAATCAACCTCGCCATCTATGTCTTTCTACACAAAACTATAACTACCATGGATAAAAAATATACCGTTATGGCTCTCTTCATGGATATGACGAAAGAATTTGATTTTGTTGATCACCAACTGTTGATCAGAAAACTCGAATGTTATGGTGTAAGAGGTAACATTTCCAACTTGATTAAGTCGTATTTGAACAACAGACAGCAAAAAACACAAATTGATCGAATGTGTCAACAAACTAAGACAGTTAAATCGTACTTATCAGATACTAGGCAAGTACATCATGGAGTCCCTCAAGGAAGCGTATTAGGACCATTACTTTTTTTAGCCTACATTAATGACCTTCCAAAATCGACTTCTTTTCCAATGATTTTATTTGCTGACGACAGCACGGTTATATTTTGTAGCAAAACTAACCAAGAATCAGCAATAAATGACACCTTAAGATGTATAATTGAATGGCTACAACGTAATAATTTAAAAATTTATTTGAATAAAACTAAAATTATGCAATTTCAACAGAGACTTTCACCTATTTCACTTGACATCTCATACTTACATAAGTACAAAAATTGATAACACCGAGATAACTAAATTCCTAGGTTTACATATTGACTCAAAATTATCTTGGAAACCACATATTGACCACATTTGTAAGAAGCTTTATCAATTTTCATACGCATTGTACATGCTGTCGAAGGTTGTTAACAAAAAAGCAGTTCTCAACGCCTACTTTGGGTATGTCGACTCAGTGATTAGGTACGGTGTGATATTCTGGGGTAATTCAACTGACAGAGAAAAAGCTTTTAGAGCACAGAAGAGATGTGTAAGAGCGATAGAACAACTTCGGAAAACAGATCACTGCAAGGCTCATTTTATACAGCTAAAAATTTTCATCTTACCCTCCTTATACATTTATGAGCTAGCAGTATTTGTTAAAACTAATAAACACTTGTTTTTAAATTTTAAAAGTATAAGGCATCAAAATATGATAGCGTGTAATCCCTCAAAAACCGGCCTCTTAAAAAAAAGTGTTCTGGGTATGGGTCCTAAGGTCTATAATAAATTGCCAGCTGCTCTTCGTGACATTAACTGCATTAACATTTTTAAATCAACTTTGATGCATTTTTTATCACGAAAAGCATATTATACCATTAATGAGTTTTTAGAAGGCAGCATGACCGATTTATGATTTTATAAATATTTTGTGAAATTGTGACATTTCAAATAATTGTTTTTTGTAACTTTAAATTAGTTTTATTTGTATTTCTACTGTGTATATTAATTTTAAGAAACAATAATATTTGTATGCCACTAAGGCGCAACATAGCTGGACATCTCAATCTGTAAATATCTTATAAGACCTATGTTGAACAAATAAATGATTTGATTTGATTTGGTTTGTTCCTTTCATTCGGTACAAAATCGGTCTCCAGAAGTTACCAAAAAGTTTAACCATTCACGCTTAATACCATTGCAGGTGTGAAATCAGCTGTCAGCCGAACAGTTACCCGCGCGCACCACGCACTATAACTCGACTACATAACTATCAAGCTTCGACAAAATAATACTGGTTGAATACATTGTAAGCATACATTTACGCATTCCGGTTTTCAATCCTAACCCATTGTGGTAGACAAAGTTGTGATATTTAAAAGAGTAGTCACCGGACTATTATTTGGTACACCTTGACAGCAAGCGCTATACCACGCCTTAGGTAGCGTTAGGTGGTAGCAGTATCTGTAGCTAAGCGGGGAGAGGGAGAGGGGAGTCGAGCAGCTGTCATTTCGTTCGGCAACGTTTCCCCCGCCACGTCTGTCGCCACCGAAGGCGCGGTAAGGTGCAAGCCACACAGGATCGGGCGCGGGCGCTGACATGGCACGGGCGTCATTCAAATTTCGTACAAAACGCATGGAAATAAAGTCGCAATTTGAACACACCGAATGTCGGGCGTGGAACGGGCGTCCGTTCCATACCATTCGGTGTGCCATTTAATGACGCCCGTGCCCATGAAGATGCGATCTCCTCTATGCCCGTGCCTTTTCATCACCCGCGCTGCGCGCCAGATCCTGTGTGGCTTACACCTTACCGCGCCTTCGGTGTTACCATATTATGAGTCCGACGCCACTCCACTTTGCAAGGTAACACAAACATTACCTTGTCCAACTTATCGACAGTAGAGCAAGTACTCCTGAACTTATCGGCCGGGACCCCACAAGCCTCGAACATACCGTCGAGCAGTCGCCGGTGGTTCACCTTGAGCACATACTTGCCGATGTCGAGGCTGTCGAGGATCTCTGTGACCACTTTCAGACACTCCGCGTCCGGGACCATAGGGTCGTAAGCTCCGGCGATGTCAAAATCCTGGAAGTATATTAAAATTATATGTTAGGAAAGTGTCAACCACATCTATACTAAATAATATAGTAGTGATAAGGCCGTGTCTTCACATAATATTCTTATTCCATTCCAATAAGTCTTTATTTTATGCATGTGTATAACTTTAGTAGCCCAACTTAAATATAGTTTTTTTATACATTTCCCGTATCATATTTGTTTCATCATAAAATATTATTTATAGCACACCGTGCGTAAAATGACCACTTTACGCACGCTGCGCTTGCGTAAAGTCGGCATTTTCCGCACTTTTGCTATAAAATATTAAACGAAACTCGTGCGAGAAACTTTTTCTCGACTCACACTCGTCAGAAAACGTTTCATCGCTCTCTGTACTATTTTATACAGATTAGATTTGACATGTAATACGTATGCTTTATGTATCTATTTTACAAATAAACATTTTGAATCTTTGAATCTTAGATATTTTTTCAAAATTTCAAATTAAATGTATTGCACTGAAACAAAAACAAAAAAAAATTTTCGTATGGCTGTATGTTCCGTTTTAACTCGAGAAGCAATTAACTGATTTGGATACGGTTTTTTTATTAGCATCGTAGTGAGTCTTGGTCAACATATAGGCTATAAGAGATGTTCATAAAATAACGCCCCAAGCCGAAAACAGAGCAGGGATTGAATAAAATGCTTCCCTTTACCGACTCATAAAAAACCCGTCCCTATCCGACGCACAAAATTAAACACTATTTTTTTTTAATATTATTAGAATGCATTACAAATTAGAATTAGAGTGTATTATATAACTATATAATTTTTAACGCCTCTGTGGTTTAGTGGTTCAAAACGTATCGACCACTGACACGGAAGTCGCAGGTTCAGTCTGCGCGCTTCTGAATATTTGTGCCTCAAGTAGGTAGATAGGGTTGTCCACCCATCACGCTGAGACATTAATCGTTGGTGAAACGTGGATGTACAGGTGTGGACTCCGACTTGCGTTACACAGTCGGGAATTCATGTCGTAGCGACGTATATTTGTTGTTACCAACTCTGAGATTCAGAGTTTGATAACTAAAAAGACAAACACCCTTCTCCCACGTTACATAATATTATTCCACTCTTATATATATTGACACAGCCCAGATACATATATTCTCCTTTAAATTGGCATACTGATTTATATCACAGTATTTCTTTAGCGTTCGGCTAGGCTGCTTTTTAGGGTTTAATACTCAAATGGTAATTTTACTATAGGATTTCGCCTGTATTCAACAAAATCTCTTGACATTTTCTTCCACCACCTGTCCCTGTTGAACTAGCGTTAGACACAGCGCTACGATACATCCTTCCAAAAATGATAATTTTATTAGTAAAATCAAAACCCAAATATTTTTACGCTTTTACTTACACATTGATAAAACTCCCGATATCTGCCTCTCGTCATAGCAGGGTTATCTCTCCTGTAAACCTTTGCTATGTGGTATCTCTTTAGCGTGTTGATTTTGCTCATAGCCAGATACCGTGCCAAGGGAACCGTCAAGTCATACCTCAGAGATAATATCTCTCCCCCTTGGTCCTTTAAGTCGTAAATTAGTTTAGAATCCTCGCCATACTTCCCTGTGAGGACTTCCTGTAAAAACAAAAGTTTTCAATAAGAAATAATTTGGGCAGACTTGGGCCTGTGATGGTATTGCTATAAACGTACAAAAAAAGACGGTCGGATTCGCCGCTAATAAACAACTGAAGGTTTAAAAGTGTGTGAGTGAGCTTACTGTGATGTAAATGTGTGCGTGCCGGGCTCGTGCGTACACGCGAGTAGCCTTACTATGGGTGCTTCAGTTATTGGTTACCGAAGTTCCTACCTCCTTGTTTGTACTTCCATGGATATTTCTCGCTAAGTTTCAAGTTTTTAGGGTCTATATTACCGGGGATTTCGTGACGATCAGAATTTCGCTTTTACATTTAGGAAGCATTTCAAAACATGCGATCATAGTGCGAAATTTCACTCGTTTATTAGAAAGAGACAAATCTATATAGGAGATAGAGAAATAAAAATCTGGATGGCCCAGTGTGATTTTTGCGTTACTCCGAAGCGTTTCAAAACATTTCCGTGCAACTGTCAGGTAACAGTTCGTTTATCCTCAATTTTTCAATGCTCTAGGGTGAAATTCGCATCACTCCGAGTAATTTTCAGTCGTTTCGAAACGGAACCTTATACTAATAATATAGTAGAAGAAAAGTCGTGTCCGTAAAGCCTCACCAGAAAAATAAAAAACGCCATGTTGCGGAAAACCAATAGAAATAATTTCTTCTACTGGCAAACCTAACTTTAAAACGTCATTATGTCGATTGCTTTCGAAGTGTGTTTTTAGGTTTCTCTAGTCAACAAGGAACCCTTATAGTCTGTCTGTCTGTCTGTCTGTCCGCGGCTTAGCTCAGAGACTCTAAGTACTAGAAAGCTGTAATCAATAACGCCGACAAAGTGGTAAAATAAAACCCTTCAAAAATATTGCGTGTGTGGGAAAAAGATTCGTTCATTCAAAAATATTTAATGTTTAGATTTAACTTGAGTTTAGAAAAACAATAGTTATGAGTATGATTTTTTTACATAATAATAAAACTTTTTATGGCTCTGTAAAATTGCAAAAATGCTGGTTAGTCAAATAACTTTTTGACCGTCGATATATATCACACTAATATTATAAATGCGAAAGTTAGTGTGTGTGTGTGTGTGTATGCTTGTTACTCTTTCACGCTGAAACGGCTGAACGGATTTGGATGAAAGTTAGAATGGATATAGCTTATACCCTAACTTAGCACATAGGCTACTTTTTATCCCGGAAAAAAGCATGTCGTTAAACCGAATAACACGCGGGCGGAGCCGCGGGCAAAAGCTAGTAAATATATATTTTTTTTATTGACTAAATTATTTACATTTTACTGAAACCAAAATTTCTATTTTTAGAATTTTGGGTCCGTCTGTATGTATGTTTCGTTTTAACATGAGAACCACTCAACGGATTTGGATGCGGTTTTCTTTATTATTATCGTAGTGACCCTAGTCAACATATAACCGATAAGGGGTGTTGATAACATAACGCCTAAGCCGAAAACGGGGCAGATATTGAAACAAAACGCAGGCATAACCGCGGGCGAAAGGCTAGTATCATATAAAATAAGGGGCTCGTACTAAGCTAACCTAAAATAGTACATTTATATGCAAGTGTAAAAAGGTTGATATTTAGAGTCACGATTGACTTTTTTGCCGAGACGCAGTCGAGGCAAAAAACAGTCGGGACGAGAAATACCAACACTTTCGCACGTGTATCAAACGACGCTTTTAATACACCTGCGAAAAATAACATGAAATAATAGATAAAAGCAATTTTGTTGAAAATCGACTAAAGAACACGCAGTCTGGTTGGCGCCAATCTGTACTACAAAGACCAATGTCTCTTTCTTAAATCATTTTAATAATAATTTCTAAGATAATTAAAATAGTATAATGAATGATGACGTCCAATATCGTTTTGAATTTTTAAAACATCTTTAACAATTTAACATACATAATATATTTAATGATAAAAGTTTGAAAATACTCATCTTATTATAGAGTATCTGGTAAAACAAAGGCTTACATGCTTAGTAAATGATGTGGCCGGTTTCCCCTAGATGGCGTCAGTAGGTAGTAAAAACAAAAAGCACTAGTGCGAAATATGTAATTTTACGCACGCTAAACAGGCACGTAATCTATCATACGTTGAGCAGGTGTATTAAAAATAATATTTATCTTAAATTTATAAAAAATTGTTTGATGTAAGAGACTTATTAAGTAAAATGAAAGTCCGTGACAGAGAAATCAAGTCCCAAGTCTAACAGAGAAAGGCCATGACCATGACAACATTCCAGCTTGCCAATGACAGGTATAATTTTCGCAATCACTGAAGTATGGAGTAACATTAATTATACACCTCCAATTTAAACCTGTAGAGAAAATAAATAAGTAAGCAAGGTAGTAGAGCCATTGTTGAACTCAAAAAAACGATCAAGTTCCAGTACTTAGATCTCGCGCCCAGAGGGTTCCGTAGTATAAAAACGTTTAATCATTTACACAGTACACAGCACACAGAATTAAATAGTTACAATATAAATAAAAACAATAGAGAAAATTAATAGTATTCTTACAAGTTAGTAGACTTTAATTAAAATGTTAATAAAAATTACCTTAATTTGCAGTTTTGTTTCGTAAATTTACCTACAAAACATCAACATACAAAAAAAGACGGAAGGAATTTCGCTAACCAAAAACTAAAAAAAAATAAAAAAAATAGAGAAAATGAATAGTATTCTTACAAGTTAGTAGACTTTAATTAAAATGTTAATAAAAATTACCTTAATTTGCAGTTTTGTTTCGTAAATTTACCTACAAAACATGAACAATATACAAAAAAGACGGGAAGGAATTTCGCTAACCAAAAACTAAAAAAAAATGAAAAGAATAGAGAAAATGAATAGTATTCTTACAAGTTAGTAGACTTTAATTAAAATGTTAATAAAAATTACCTTAATTTACAGTTTTGTTTCGTAAATTTACCTACAAAACATGAACAATATACAAAAAAGACGGGAAGGAATTTCGCTAACCAAAAACTAAAAAAAAATAAAAAAATACAGAAAATGAATAGTATTCTTACAAGTTAGTAGACTTTAATTAAAATGTTAATAAAAATTACCTTAATTTACAGTTTTGTTTCGTAAATTTACCTACAAAACATGAACATACAAAAAAAGACGGAAGGAATTTCGCTAACCAAAAACTGAAGCACCCATAGTAATCCTCCGGCACTCACACATTCACATCATAGTAGGCCGATTTTCCATATTAAGTTCACTCGCATATTTTTAAACCGCCGCCATGGCTATGGTTCAGTTGTTTATCAGCAGCGACTTCTTCCGCCTTTTTTGTACGTTTATGCTACTACAAAATGTATTAAGGCGAGGATATCCAGAGAAATCTGTCCTACTCCAACGCTCTTTCATTTTACACATGTTTATCCTGCTCAGCGGAAGCGGGCCGCTCAGAAAACTCGTGTTTTCGAGGTGCTTTTATTTATTATTTTGTAATTAGAGGGATGGGTTTTTAATATTACGGCAGTTTTATATCACATTTTTCACGACGTTTATTTTAGTATAACTTTTATTGTCCAAAATTTAATTAAGCTCAAATGAAATGATATTTAGATCATAGTTTAGACCTATCTTTGCGATTTAATCGGATCGAGGAAAATGTAAGTAATTGTGTATTGAACAGCCGAAATATTAAGATCAAAGAGTGAAATATGACATACCTAATCGTCGCTTTTTATTGGTTTAAAATTAATTTGAAAAGACACATATCGGAATAACCCCCCCCCCTTAAAAAACTAAAAATTGGGTTTTTTTAAACAATGGTCTTATGCTTGGCCATTACCGCGCCAGATGAAAAGTGTCATAGTATCGATAAGACCTACGATAGAGCGCGCTCGCCCAAAAAGCAGCGAGCCTATTACGTATCTTTGAATCGGTGGCCAACTATCTATGGTTGCTATTCACCAAAAACAGATAAAAAAGAACTTCCAAAATAACCTTCAATGGGTATTGGACTATTCACGAATTGTGACGTCATTTCAAGTGCGAACATATGCTTAAGAGTCAAAGAAGGTGAGTTGCTTATTAGTCTGGCCAGAGACTTCTGAAATATCTACGGAAATCGGTAACGGACGGATAATGACTGTCACTACGCAACTGTCTGCAACCATTTCCCCAGTACGGCTTCTCATGACGTCAAGCCGGAACACGACGAGTCGTTTGACGGCATGGTTTCGTCGTGATGGTGGTGGTCACGGCCAAAGCCTACCACCAGAGAGGTATACACATATGTCGTCTCTGCAAACGGGGCCAAGATCCATATGAACCTTAATACTACAGACATACATCGTTGGCATGACCTTTTTATAATCATTTAGTCGCCTTTCAGGTGGTAGAGCTGTCCCGGGCTCGACTGTGGAGGTACCACCATCTTACTTGCAAAACCTCCCGAAGTCATTCGGGGGAGAGTAAGAGAACAGCTTGCCTGGGACCGATGGATGGCGGTATATCCATCCCCAATTACCCCCTTATATAAAACAGACCGATGACGGGCAGCGGCGTCACTAGTGCGAGAGTTTCGGCACCGCACTCACCAACCCGCCTTCCCAGCTTGAGTGGGTTATGGGCATTTCTTCCAGGAGGACCAGCGTGAGTGGCAAAATCTTGGAAAGGCATATGTCCTGCAGTGGGCAAATCAGGCTGATGGATGATGGATGAAGTCGCCTGTTACGACAGTTAAGAGAAGATATGGATGGAGTGACAATTAATCTTTTTACATGATGTTGTCATACGCCACAACTAAGTTGGTCAGTAATTATTCCTTTTATAACAAAATTTCAGTATTTGTTGATTAAATACTGTGTGTGTGTATGGTACATACAAAATATACAGAAATTCCTAACCAGCGGGTCTACCACGTAATTCGATGATCATGGTAATGGGCTTCGTTTTGACAGTTGAAGCCCATTATTGAGCTTCGTCGTACCGCGTAAAATAATTGTGATGGTCTTCAAGCCCATGTCAATTGAGTGAATGATTTTCATACATATTTGACGTTTGAACACAATTATTGGTATCGCGTAACAAAAAAAAAAAAAGAAACCAAGTTCATGACCATTTTGAAATGTCAAATGAAAGCCGGGCCATCAGAGCTCCGATGTTCATAATAAATTTGCACAATTTTGGTAATTTTCCAGCAATATTGTGGGGTACCTAAATCTACTATGCTTGGTTTTTCGTAGATATAACTTTTCGTGCCTTGTTTACGTGTTTTTTGTTCTAATAATCGAATGGCGAGAGCGTACTTGCTGTCTGCGGCAGGCGGAGGAGGAACACCTAAAAACCAGGGAAAGAATCCAGCGAAGGATGCAGAAAGATATTTGCAGGCCGATGCTTCTACCCAGCGACCTAATCTTCTACCAGAGATATCGTTCACGGAAAACTTTCGCCTTTCAAAGGTATGGCCTGTTGTTACCTACTAAATTATGCGAAATTTTTTTCATATAGTGCCCCCTTATCTACACCCCAACCCAAACTTATTGTCACATGCCAATTTCACGAAACTTTGCGACGAAAAAAACACTGCAGTGCGTCCAGAAATCAAGGTAGTTTATTGTAGTTTCAACCAAACCAAACAAGAAAATGTAGTGTTACTCATCTACTTACTTCAGTGTACTTCTGTAATCAAATAACCAAGCCTAACATTGAAGTTTACAGCTAAACGAGTAATTAAATTATCAAACATAACAGTGAAGTTTCTGACATCTTTTTTACAGATTCTGGTAGCATTACAGATGTATGCCAGTGTTACCAAGGCGACACACGTAGGGAAAAACAACTCCCTAAACCTTTCACAATCAAAATGTCTGATTGTCTGATGGAAGTTATGGAAGAGCTGAATCCACCACATATCTTGCAAAAATATATTCATTTTCCAAGATCTCAGTCAGAAGGGAATGAAACTTCAGAGAGGTAATGTTGATTTATAATAATACCTTCAATTTGTAGTTGTTAAAATCAAGTACAAATACTGGAATATTTCAAATATTCACACACAACATTAATATTATTTGCATTTTCTTTAAGATTTATGGAGAAGTTTGGATTTCTTGTGCATTTGCCCCAAGGACAATGAAGAATCATCCTTCAACATGAAGAGACCACTCACTCAATGTCATAGTGGTATTTAATACTTTCCAAAACATGAGATGAATTAATTTGGATGCACTGAGCATGGATCTTCAGCGTCCACCTCCACAAATTCCATTCCATGGAGACCATAAACGAATTGATGAGGGAAGAGTTGCTTTGGTCGATAGGCTGTGGAGGAGTTGACATCTAAATTAGTTATAGAATATGTTCATTATTTGTATACCATATTTTTTATGTTTTAACAAATTTTAGTGTAATTTATAAGAAATGTATAATTTGCAGCAGTCGCTGTTTGAACCTTAATTTTAAAAAAGGGTATATAATACAATAATACTATAGCTTATAGTCTTTCACAGGTGATGGGACTAATGCATGGTACATGTATTTACTAAATTTTGTAATTAAATTATTTATATTGATAAGTTTATTGTAAACATGACATGTAATTTTTTTTGGTTGTTTTTTTTTGTATTTAGACTTAATTTAAGTGTTGATTCTGCAAATTCTGCTCAATTAAATATATTATGTGGTCTATTTTAATATCTGAAGTATGAATAAATAGTATTATTGTATTATGTACCCTTTTCTGAAATTAATATTTAATGACTAGAGATAATTATGTACATAAAGCAGGTATTGATCAATTAACATTGTCAGTTTTAGATCACATTTAATGTTATTAAGTTAGGATGCCCACAGAATTTCTGGACACCTCTTTACTCTGCTTAGGATATAAGGCCTTTGGTAAATAAAGTGTATGTTAGGTTTTATCACTGTCAGAACAATAAATGGCGTCTGTTTTGGCTATGACTTGTTCTTTTTTCGTCCCATCATCTTCCTGAATGGATTGATTGAATACATAATAAGTACATAAGGCTTATGTCCAGCAGTGGATGAAACAGGCTGATGGATTGATACATACATAATACTTATGCCTGTCTCCCAAAGGTATAGGTGGAGACTGCAGATTTCCATCTGATATGACTCAGACCTCCGTTCACTGATTAAAACTTTCGTCAGGCTCCGACACTGACAGCAGGATAGAGTATACCGTTTTCAAAGCATGCGACAGATGGCATTGGAACCTGTGTGGTGTTAATTTATGAACGCGGCCCTGGCATACCCCTCACATAATGTCCTTCTAGGACAACCAAGTAGAGTTATATCTTCCACTTTCCTTACCATTCTTTTCATTTGTCATTCTACTTTCATTCATACCCTTTATATTTAGACCAAACAACTAAATGTTTTTTTCCATAGGTACTATTAGATTTTAATTCTTTTATAATCTTGTCAAACTTAGATACTTTTCTCAGAATAACATCATTTTGAACCTACATGGAATTTCAGAAATAAAACACTACTTTTGCACTGGTTATTATTTATGTAATAACACACTTATTTAGTAGTACCTACTGAAATTTCAAGTCTTACATATTAGATTTTTATCATCTATTTTAACAATTAACTAAAGTAATTGCTAAATTACCTTGTTAACAACACTGCATTCAAAATCACAATACATTCCCACTGTGACTTAACACATTGCCCGGTTAACATTGTACCAATATTGTTGACCATCTTCTCGACAGCCAAGTCCAACTTCATTCACAATCACAATACATTTCCACTGAGACTTTACATGTTGCTTCGCTAATAGTGCTGCAATGTTGTTCACCACCTTCTCTACAGCCAAGTCCAAGTTCTCCATGAAAATGTCTTGTCTCTGTCTGTGTGCTGGCATTCTGAAACATAATAAGTATTTGATTGTTTTAAGTGAAACAAAAAGAGAAACAGGCACTGTATTGATGATGTTGATTTGGGACGCCTGCTGGGCTCAGTCAGGCGGATGGTTGGCTCTCCACTTGGAGCTATTCCATCCAATTCCCATTGCATGAAGCTTTGGTATTCTAATGTCTATTTCCTCCTCAAATCTTCCGCAGGCACTGTATTATGTTACACTGTTGATTCTCCAAAACTTCTACAGATTTTGGTAAAAAGTAAAGAAAAATTGGCATTGCCTTGCCTTATGTTATGATATTGATTTCCCAGAAATTTGAAATTAAATAGAAGAAAAACACAACAGTAGGTAGGTATACTTACTTACTTTTATTTACAAACTTGAAATAGAAATGAAAACGAAACTTTTCGAGGGAGGTTATTTTTGTCCTGTGCGTTTGGTTATTCATTTCTCATTTGCATTTATTACATTAAGTGATAAATTTGAAAATAAAACAATAAGAAACATTGCAAAACTTCTTTTCAATACGAAAAGAGGATCAGACTAATTAAATAGGTGCTCATATCTACGAATAACTTGGTTTATAATAACTTCGAAAACGCATCAACCCATAACTAAATTGAATAAACAAAATGCAGATTTTCATTCGTTCATGATGTTCATTGTCATTGAAATTTTTACAAAATAGGTCCGATTCAGACTCTGGTAATGGTAATGAAGTTCAAAATGATGTTCAAACCCATGACAATCAGAATTACGTGGTAGACCTGCAGTTTGGTTTGGTTTTTTTCACAAATAAAATGGTCTAAAGCTGACAACTTTGGCAGCCCACTATTTCCTTATTTTTGAAGATAAAAAAGAAATATATAAATATATAGGTATAAGAAATATATTTGCACTCTAGACTATGAGAACAGCCCAAATGCCACAGTAAGAACAATAATGTATAAAAATTACTCAATTTGGGTCAACATTCTACACAAAATATCCAAGTTCCAGGTCTTTATTCTGTCTAAGAGCTAGAGACCTGTAAATATGGACGGAAAAACAGACGGACAGCAGAGCGACATTAAAGGGACTCCATGTTACCCTTTAGGGAACTCTAAACACTACTGAATCGATTAAACCAAAGTTTGGTATGGTGATGCAGAATTATTAATTATTTTCAGAAAAATATCCATAATTGCTTGTGTTCCTCATATAAATCAAGGGCTTCTTACCTTAAGTTCAAAAACAGGAGTGTCAATGCACTCAGCTCCGTGTTTTTTGAAAACTTCTATGATTTTGTGTAACACTTCATTTCTTATTGTCATCTGCTGGGGATTATAGTCCCGTGTTCCCTTTGGAGTTTTGAGAGTGAACTTTTGAGGAGCAGCATCTTCTGTGCCAAGCTGTGATTTTAATTCTAGAAGTTTGGATACTTCTTCTTGTATCTGTAAAGAGTTTGCATTGAATAGATCTAAAGATTACTGTTATGTACAGAAAAAACTTGTTGAATACAGTGGAACTCGGGCACTGAGGTTTCTGTACTATACTTAAATAAAAATATATACCAATCTACATTACAGCTCGCACCGTCTACATTAAAGTTTTGAAAGCTTATTTTTATATTCCAGAAAGTATCAAAAATATCTTATTCTCTATATCTTTCCTCACAATTTTTGATAAAGTTTTATATTAACCAACTTGCAAACAAGACAAATTTGTCTATCTTCCATTTTATCATTTAGGTAAATGTCAGATTTCATGAAGTAGTTATATAATTTTGTTATGATCTAGTAAAAAAAAACTTTGTTAGTTGATGATGACACGTTAAAGTGATTAATACATTTTCTGAGAATACATGCTAGTCGAAGTAGAATGTAGTATAACTTTAAATTTTATAATCAGCATTTAAACAAATAGTACTTTAAAACAAAAAAAAGTGAATGCTTTTTATAGTTTGAATTTCTAGTCTCTAGCTTATAGGGTTGAAAAGACATAAGACAGTGACAAACATACAGACAGACCAACAATCATAGTGCATGGCCTTGGATATATTACTTGCAGTTGATAAGTGACCAATTTCATGCCCCACTGCATTATAATAAGTAGCTACAAAGTTTATCAGAAGGTAAGTGAAGCATAAACGAACTTTCTATGCAATACCTTTGTACAAGAGGATGTTGCAATACTTTTAGCTAAATAATTGTTGATAAAGATTTTGCGCAGCTGCACCACAGATCTTTGCCTCAACATACTTAGTGCAATGTAAGCGGACATGCTGACCCTTAGTCTAGTTTGCTAGTTTCTGTTTAAATACGGTCTCCTATCACCACTGGTTTTTGTTGTACCCGGAACAAAAGAAACATTTTGATAAAATACATTAAAGTTAATGAAAAAAAAAAACCAGTACAGGTGATGGAAAACCACATGGGGAGATTCAAATTTGGCAATGTGATGCAACAGAAAATAACTGCAAAGCTATGTTGCAAAAGTTTTGGCCAGAATGATCATAAGGGGCCCGAGAAAAGTAATGTAAGACATGGCCATTTTTACCATTAAGTGCTGATAGTCAAAAGTACTTCTGCAATTGATATAATTGCTTAACCCTTGTATGTTAACCAATTGGGATATTTCATAGCTGCCATTGAAAAATGTAAAGATAACAACATAAAACTTTAAAATTATATTACATATGTATTATGTTGTTGGAAAGCTAGTGAAACAAGCTACCATTACATATAGACAATAGAAAAATAAATAAAATATATAAAAAATTAAATTTGCTGACCTGGATTTTGTACTTCTTTCAGTGTTTTTTAAAAATACTATTATTTATTAAGCAACAATATATAATATTTAGGTATGAAATAAAGACCAAAATTGGGCTTTGGGCATTTTAGCAACTAAAAATATAAATTAAACACAAATTCCTTGTACTTTTTAATAAAAAATTGCCATAGATATCGTAAGATGTATGAAACCTGCGCGAAAAAACGCCACACCAATAAATCACCCAGAATTCCAAGGGTTAAGTTCTAATGCTGCAAATCTCAGTTTTGATCATTCTCTACCTCCTAACTTCAAAATTTTGAATGTAATTTAAAATAAAAATACTCAATATTTTGACTTATGTGGTGTTGATGTTCTAGAACAGGGGTCACCAAATGGCGGAGTATCCGGACCGCAGACCTATTTGTGCGGAACCAGAAGAATCTGAGAATATCAATGTTCAGAGTAAAAAATGTAATTTTTCTCATTAGGTACTTACTTTATTTCTTTAATTAGATGTATCCATAATAATAAAGTATTATGATTTCTTTTGGTTATATTTTATTCATTGACATTTTAAATCTAGGTTGCTATTTAACCATTTATCATCTAGCAAACGGACCGCAACAGATTTATTTTTGTTATAATCGGACCCGCAATGAAACTAATTGCTGATCTCTGTTCTAGAACAACCAAGTAACTCATGGTCTACACTGAGTAAGTCAAGATATCAAGTGTTTTCTATTTTATTTATAATTTGGTAATTAGAGGTTAGAAAATGATTGAAACTGAAATATGCAGTGTTAGATCTTAAGTAACAATATGGTACTCACATGGCACTGCCCATGTCTAACAAATTCCATATATCAAACAAATATTAACATACTTCCACCCAAAATTGCAAAACCAAGGACATGCCATCTTTAAACTGACCTGGACTTGCAGAGTTTTGGAATCAATGTTTTTTAGGATATCTGGTGGCCGCTTTGTAATGAATAAAGATTGCTCAAAGTCTGTAAAACTCCGCATATGGTACCACCACCTCTT
Source organism: Ypsolopha scabrella (assembly GCA_910592155.1). Taxonomy (NCBI): domain Eukaryota; kingdom Metazoa; phylum Arthropoda; class Insecta; order Lepidoptera; family Ypsolophidae; genus Ypsolopha; species Ypsolopha scabrella. The sequence continues at coordinate 14,571,501 of OU342961.1, read as the reverse complement.
TAGGTTTAAATATTTGTTAAAGTCTATATCTGATCCTAATTCCTTTAGCAAGTTTGTGTCGACGTTAGTAGGGATATATCCGCAAATATAGCTATACTGAGCTAAGTGATGGTTAATTTCGTCCAGGTTATACACATTGCCCAGACAGTCTTTCGAGTCCTACAAAAGCAAGCATTAATTCATTGAGAATGATGCAATAATGGTATTACAATGTCACTGCTAGCTTACAAAATAAGTACCTTTTCACTTGATTCTTTTGCAGCTTTTAACTTTCTCACGATATCGCCTTGCTCCTTGATTTTTTGAAGCAAAATATCTTTTGTGTCGGCCATAGTATTCAAATAAAATTACGTTTCATTCAAGACTTTAAACTAAGAACTCAAGGCTAGAATCCCTAGCTCAAAAATATAATCGCCGCTTTACCACAGCCTTAAATTCAACCCTTTCATTTTACGCAAGCAGGCAAAATAGCAAAGAGAATGTAACAAAATAGTGAAAGTATCAAATCAAACGTACGTAACGCAAACGTCAAAAAAGTTAGGTTAAGATTTCGTTTGGAAACGAGTGAATTTCACTCGGAGTGATGCGAATTTCACCCTAGGGCGATCAAAAATTGATCCGAGTGAAACCGAGGGTAACCGAACTGTTACCTGTTACCTGACAGATGCACGAACGAAAATGTTTTGAAACGCTTCGGAGTAATGAATTGGTGCAACCAGATTTTTGTTTCTCTTGCTCTTAAATCTATCTGTTGCTTTCTAATAAACGAGTGAAATTTTGCACTATGATCGCACGTTCTGAAACGCATCCTAAGTAAGCGTTTCAGGGCCGCGTTCATAAATGAGGGGTCTCGACACGGGTTCTAATGCCATCTCTGTCGCACGCTTTGAAATTTGTATACGCTATCCTGCTGTCAGTGTCGGAACCTGACGTAAGTGTTAATTAATGAATGGGGGTCAAAACGTGCGATCATAGTGCGAAATTTCACTCGTTTATTAGAAAGAGACAGATCTATATAGGAGCAAGAGAAAGAAAAATCTGGTTGCACCAATCAGGTGGCCCAGTGTGATTTTCGCATTACTCCTAAGCGTTTCAAAACACTTTCGTGCAACTGTCCTGTCAGGTAACAGTTCGTTTACCCTCAGTTTAATTAACTCGTGTCCATTTTTGAACGCTCTAGGGTGAAATTCGTATACCTCCGAGTGATTTTCACTCGATTTGAAATGAAACTTAAGTTATAATTTTTTTATGTATGATTCCGTTTTGGTAGCAATAGCACAGAGCATTTGCGTATATTAAAGTTGATTCTGGAGACTTTAATTTTAGTTTTAGCGCTGTCAAAGTAATATAGCTTCTGTTGATAACACAAAAGAACTATATGAGAATAAAGAAAATTTAGTTTTGACAACACTAAATTAGTGACTGGTGAGTAGGCTACGCTCGAAGCTTTTATTTAACAGTAGACGCCATGGAGACGCACACCACACACACACACAAATCACTGATTGATAGTCTAGGCTGCGTTCGGTTTGAGCGTCAGGCGTTCTCCGCTTAATATGTCTTCTCTTATGAACGCGTTGAATTTGTATTTATGCTATCCTGCTAGTCTAGCATAGCAAACCATATCGAGCTCGATAGCGCTTAATACAGTGCTCTGTCTCACTCTGTTCATCTACTTAAAGAGGGACAGGCAGTGTATATCGAGCTGCCAAAGCTCGATATGGTCAACTAGGTACCCAGCTGTCAGTATTAGACGGATGTCGTCCAACGATCAAACTGAATGTGGTTTTAATATGCATCATAGATTTATTTCTACGGTGTGCATGGAACAAACCCATAGACATTTAACTGAGGAACAAGCCTAATAAAGATTATAAATATTTATATATATATAGGGTGAAATTAAATCAACCGACCAAATTCATACTGGAGACTACGTTAGTGATCAAGAACTAGGTTCAGTTATCCTTTTATCCAATTTGGAATTATTTTTTTTGCTCCCTTACTGGTTGGACTAGTTTAAGTACATTTCCTAGTGCAGGCACTAAGGGGCAAAAAAACATTTTTTTTTCGAATATCACCTGGCGGGTCATTGAACCTTGTTTCTGATGACCAACCGAGTTTTCAGTATGAATTTGGTCGGTTGATTTAATTTCACCTAGTATATATAATTTTATGTCTGTGGAAAAACGGTGAATACAAAATAGTAGTACCTACCTACCTACCTACTACCTACACATGGGCGTCACACAGTGGTTGGTCCCGATTTGAAATTTTATGGACTAGGGCCTCAAGACAAAATATCGACGTGATGATTTTTTATAAGACGGATATTTATAATTCAAGTGACAAATACGAATTGGTGAGTTTCTGTCAACATTATAGTTTTCAAGATAAAAATAAAAACTTTTTTCTTATTCCACACTAAAATGGCATGCAAAAGGGATCCCACACAAATCATCAGTAGAAAGCACGATTATTTTACTGTTTGTTCCATTTTGTTTTGAAAATTTATAAATGCAATAAAACGTGAAAATTTTGATAGAAAAGAATCTATATAAACAACTTATGTAATTGTAAGTTCAGTGTATATAATTATTATTTTTACTTGTCCGTTTTCACCAAAATTCACAATGTAGAAATTTCTTTAATAATTATTTTATTTGGTAACAACGACTCAAGCTATTAAACTCTACTTAAAATATCTTTAATGGTAATTTTGTTCAGTTTATTAATTAAAAACACTGTTATACCTTCGATCAGATAAAGACAAACACATTCCTCTTAATTTTGAAAGAGGTATGGGAAATGTTAAAATAAAAACTTCCGTATAGTTTAGGTGTGAAACGGTAGACTTGGTCGATTAAAAGAGAGATATAGCTTGAAAACATATAATGTCAGATCAGACCAGATCTGGTTTCTCCTTCTCCAGCCCCCAATATTTTTTTTTACATCTGTATCTGAATCCGACATTGAGAAAATTATATTTTCTATCCCTAGTAAAGCGGTGGGTCATGATGCTATTGGTCGGGATCTTGTTGTCCCAATTCTCAAAAAAAAACTCCCTATTAATACCCATATCATAAACTCCTCTCTCTCCTCGAATACTTTTCCAAACTCATGGAAACTTGCGTACATGATACCAGTTCCTAAAACTTCAAAACCCACACAATTTAAATATTACCAACCTATCTCAATACTACCCTTTCTCTCCAAGGTTTTGGAACGGGTAGTTATTAGCTAATTAACATTAACTTTAGCTCCTACCACATGTATGCAGATGATTTACAAATTTATATGACGTTTACACAAGACCTTATTTTAATAGCAATACAGAAGATGACATCAGACTTGAAACTTGAAACACATCAGCCCATGGTCAAAACAGTTTGGTTTAATTGTAAACACCTTCAAAACTCAGGTTATGAGCATTGAAGTACTGCACTTCCGTTAAAAACCTTGGGCTCTATATACAAAATAATTTGTCTTGGGACTTGCATGTGACGGAAATAAGTAAAAAAATGTTTGCCTCCTGGCACTTTCTTAGACGTATGCAAAAGTTTCTGCCTTATTCCGCAAAAGTAGAAGAATTGCTAGATAAACTCGATCGTACCCTCAATCTTTGCATATTGTAAATCTTCATTTGTTTCGATCAGAATCGACAACATTTCATTTTAGTTACCCATTTGTTTTTAATATCTATATTGAAAGGCTGCGTAAAAAAGAAACTTATCTATTTTTTAATTTTGTTTTATTTTACGTTTTTCTTGCATAATTTAACGTTTTCTTATTCACTCATTCTAAAAGGGCGTAAGTCGCATCTGAGGATTTCTAAAGACGATGTTCGTTGCTAATCGATTATTAAAAAAAGCCTGGTATATTCATGTCCACTGTCAGATGATATGACAGTTGTTTTTTTTTTAAACAAAATGAACTTCAAAGCGTACGAAATGGTTTTTAAAATCCCGTGTTTACCATATTTTTACTCTTTTTTTAAATATCTCTCCATTTAATCACGATTTAATTCTGAAAAAAAAATATGATGCTCAGAAGGCCCATATCTCGAAATGGTTTTTAGTTTTGCACCAATTATTAATTTGTAATGTTGTCGATTAAACTGGCTTAGTATACGAAATCGTTCTAACACCCATATTGTCAAAGTTCTTTACAATGTCCTCAATTATCCCTCTTCTCCCCCTTACCTCAAAGATCGGTTTGTCTGCCTGGAATCTCACGACCGCCTTCAGTGACCTAGTAAATCTCTGCTCCTTCGTACCCCTATACACAACATGAATATGTACTCCTATTCGTTTATAGTATCTGCAATCCGCCTTTGGAATAGTCTACCTTTGTATAATCGAGATTCGCCTAATATTGCTGGTTTCAAAAATAAAGTTTACCAGCATTACTTGAAATGACAAAATCTTTAAATATCTACAATGTACCCAATTGCTTTTTTTAGAGTAATTGTCACAAGAGTCACTGTCTATGTATCATATCTAGTATATTTATGTATGTATATGTATTAAAGTACATTCAAGATAGCATGATATGGGTGACAGTTCGTAGTTTTCCGTTTCACCTATACTACTCACACCATACTACATACACCCAGGTACAAAAGAAAATATTAGGCTTTAGAAAGAATGTATTATCATTATTTCAAAACTACAATAAATTATTTATCTATAAATCGAAACAATAATCACAGTGTATTCGTTAAATTTAACAAAAAAAGAATCGGAAAAGATTAATGTTTTTTTGCTACTTGATGCGTGGATTGGAACGTTAACCCATAGGTACAAACACTACATAATCTAAAATACATCGATGAATCGGTGCGGACATCTTAAAGGATCGCGTCAGTGATCTATGAGTTTATCTTGTATGTGGTTTGTGTTTTCGTTGCGGTTGCTTTGCGTGCTATTTGTTTTGACGTTTGTTACAGTTTTTGTTGATTTTTGTTTTGTTATTGTTGTTTGTTTTTGGTGAAATGCCGAAAAAAACAAAAAAAATGTTTGAACTCTCAAGCTTGTGAGTTATTGGGTCGTTTTATTTAATTAATTTAGAAATTAACAAAAAGCAGTTTGGATAATCAAATATCAATCAAATAAAAAATCGATTTGATAGCCCTCGTTAACGTTCTCGATACTTAAAAAAAAACCGATTCTATTTCGTTACGGCACATAACTATAACTGTCAACTTTGAACTGCCACCCATATCCTGATAACTCGAACATACTTTAGCCCTAGATTACCATATCTATGTATTTTTATTATACACGTATCCCCCCTCTATTTTATTGTATTATTTTTGTGTATCCATCCATCCATCAGCCTGTTTCGTCCACTACTGGACATATTTCCAGGATTTCACCACTCTTGGCGGTCCCCCTGGAAGAAATGCCCATACTCACACACGCTGGGCAGGCGGGTCGGTGAGCGTGGTGCCGAAACCCTTGCACCAGTGATGCCGCTGTCCGTCACTAGTCTGTTTTAAGGCCTGGCAATTAGGGATGGATATACCGCTATCCATCGGTCCCAGGCAATGGTGGGCCGCCTGGTTTTGCCTGAGAGCTGTTCTCTTACTCTCCCCCGAATAACTTCGGGAGGATTTGCGATTAAGATGATGGTACCTCCACAGTCGAGCTCGGCATCAGCTCTACCACCTACCATACTCATATTTATACTCATATTTTTGTGTATACATATTTATATTATATTCAATATGTTTATTATTTTGAGCACTACCCTAAATTTTTCTGCAACGCCCCAGGGTAACTGGAAAAAAATGCTAAATACCATTAATTTCGTCTCTGTACATTCATATAATATGTTATTGTGCAATAAAGTATTTTTCATTCATTCATTCAGATCAGATAAGGTAAAACTATTGTAGGTCACTCAGTTTAAAACTAAATAATCACAAAGTGTTGTACGCGCGGTGGGCTTGTCCTGACTGGAAGGAATCGGTTCGGCGCGGGAGCGGGACGTTACTCCCCGCGCCCCTCTCCACACCCCTCCAACGCATTTTTTCAAATACGTAGGAAGACGACCGTGGTGGTTTGAAATTCGCGGGCTTACGATAAAACAAAGTTGGTGTGTAATATTTCATCTCTTCCCTTGAAAAAAAAATTACATTCACAAAACGGGTAATTCGGGTAATTTCTGATTCGGTTTCGGACTTTTTGTAGTTTGACTACCGGCAATACTGACTTTTCCTTTGTCAGGTCAAAGAGTGAGTACCTACTATGAATATAATGTGTCAGGTTCCGACACTGACAGCAGGATTTTCCTGAGATTTTCATTTTCTTATATAAATTTTCAAAGCGTGCGACAGAGATGGCATTAAGACCCGTGTCGGTCGAGCGAGACCACTAATTTAAGAATGCGGCCCTGCTTAGAGGCATACATAGGTTATGTTTTTGTTTATTTTATGTTAGTGATTTTAGAGTAAAATGGATAGATTTGAGTATATTGAAGCCCGTTTATTTGAAGGAGAAGACTACCTCAAACGCGATAAAAACGTGAAAATTTATGACGGTGACGATAAGGTTAATTTAATTTTCATGTTCCAAGCTTGGTATAATTGAAGATGTTACCTATTTGTGTTATAGTAGCTTATGGCAAATTTATTTGTTTCAGACTCAATTCACTGATGGTGAAGTCGTACTTACGACCCACAGGATATTATGGGGAAAACCTGGTGATATCCCAAAAGGGCTTACATGTCTCTCCCTTCATTTATACTATGTTTTTTGTGTTGAAGAAGAAAACAGTGGAGTTTTTGGCCTTGGCGGGCCTAAGAGAATAATTTTACACTTAGGTCCTGCCCTTCCTGGTAAGGCTTTTAACAGAAATTATCAAAAGCTTAGTGTAAGAATTTTCATTATGGAGGTGGAATTTTGTCTCATACCTAATCAAAGTTCAGTAGAGAAGGCAGGTTTTTCAAAGGAATCGTAAACAAACATTCTTACACCATCCAGATATTATATTTTTTGGAAATTTATATTTTATTGCTTCTTTCCAAGTAATTGGAAATTTCCATTAGGATGCTCAAACTTTATAAACAAGTTGTGTAAGTATGTAGTTTTCATTGTAGTTTTTTTATTTGATGGAAGGAATTTACAATTTACGGTAACGAGTTAAGGGCTGGGAATTTTTTAGGGGGTGAAGGAGGGGGGCTGCTCAGCTGCCTTCCTAGATATTCAGCAGGCTTTTGATAAGGTCTGGCACGACGGACTCCTATGTAAAATCAAGAACCTTCTTCCACACTTATTTTTCCATCTGCTCAAATCTTACATGTCATGGAGAATATTTCAAGTCAAGACAGGAGACGCCTTATCAAAGTTCCACAATAATTAAGCTGGTATTCCACAAGGCTCTGTGCTGGGGCCAATCTTGTATTGTATCTACACTGCAGACCTTCTTAAAACAGAAGATGTTATCACAGCAACATTCGCCGATAATACTGCTCTCCTGGCAACAAGTCAAGACAAGACAGAAGCCTCCTCCAAACTCCAAAAGCAGCTAGATAAAACAGATAAATGGTTACAGGCATGGAGGATAAAAGCTAGTGCTGGTAAATCCATGCACATCACCTTTTCCCTGAAAAAAGGAGACTGCCCTGACAGGTGGTGAGGTACTCCCACATGCTGACACTGTCAAATATTTGGGATTTCATCTTGACCGCCGGCTAACTTGGAAGAAACATATCACTACTAAACGCAACGAAATGATACTAAAATTTAAAGGACTACAAGGGGTCTTGGGCAAAAACTCATCATTGTCACTAGAAAATAAGAAAATATGACATTGAACTGTGGGGAACAGCAAGCACCTTAAATGTTGAAATACTTCAATGAGCACAAAACAAGATCCTAAGGTCTATTTCGAATGCTACTTGGTTCTTAAGAAATATGGAAATCCATAAATATCTCAATATGCTAACAATTAAAGAGGAAATTGAACAATGTAAATGCAGCTACAGGCGACGGTTGCAAAGTCACCCTAATCAGCTTGCTGCTGGATTGCTGAACACAACATCTAATATCTATAGATTTAAACGCCTACCACTTATGGACTCCAAATAGCAAAGTAGTAAAAAGTGGAACAAAGGCACACAACTAAAGGGCAATGCCTAGTCTAGTATGAAGGGAAGCTGTATTACTGAATACAGTACCTACAAGTGAACTGACAGTCAACATATCTAATAAAAGTCAGCTCCTGACTGTTCGTAGATAAAAAAGGAACAAAAAAAAAATTTTGTATCCTACTCGGGGACGCCTCACTCCGCTCCGCTTCGCTCGGCTCTGTGTTGTTGCATAACGTTTAAACCTAAACTAACCAACTTTTTTCAAATATATTTCGACCTATACATATACCTTTTTAGTATCAGACTCGGGGATGCCTCGCCGCTCCGCTTGGCTCAGACTTGTTTCACGTTTAACGTTTATACCCAACCTAATTTATTTTTGAAATATTTCAACCTATGTATTATATTAATTTTTAGTACGTTTTTCATTATATTTATTGCATATTAAACAGGAGTAGGTACAAAAGATGCTCTCAACTGCAAGTACAAACACTGACTGCTGTGATAAGAAAGGGTGAATAGAGCATTGTATTCCATTTTAAGTAATCATTCTGTGATTTTGAATGACAACAACTTATAAATATGTTTTTTTTTTGCGAAGCAAAATGTAAAATACGTCAAAATCCCGATTCGTCATCAGTCGAGATTGTAAAAATGCTTTTTTCAAAAAAGTATTTCTCAAAAACTATGCATTTGCGCAACTTTTGACCTTAACAGAATATCTTCTGTTAAGCATAACTGTCCCAAAAAAAATCGGGAACCCTTAATCGTTACCGTATCTTGTAAATTAAAGCCAAACCCTTTATAACTTTAGTCTCTTACTTTTTGATGATAAGAATCTCAGTCCTAGGAGATCAGGTAATATAAAAAAAAACAAGTTCTCTAGGGGCCCCTTTATATATGTCGTTAAGAGATCGGAGAATTGGGCAGACTGTAAAGTATGAAATATAGGTGTGACGATGAGCAGAGCGAGGAGGAGCATGTTAGGTTGCTTGTGATCATAAATTTGGGGAGCTGAGCGAAGCCTCCCCTCAAGTTTTAAAAGTAATGTGCTGCTGTACAGTGCCGGATTTACCAGCAGGCTGAGTAGGCTGGAGCCTAGGGCGGCAGATTTTAGAGGCGGCGAATTTGGTACCAAATAAATATTTAAAAAACGGATTGGACTCACTTTTTTATCTGTGCAATAAAAAAGTGAGTCCAATCCGTTTTTTAAATATTTATGATGTCACCTCACTCTAATTTTAATGAATGGTACCAAATTGTTTTTCATGTCTCACAGAAATTTAAAAAACACCCAAACCTAAACGTTTATAGGTCCACACAAACAATTCACGGTGCTATGTATTTTAACACAGTTTGTGTAGTAATTACGAAAAAAGGTGGTGCAATTAAGACTATACACAAATCGTAAAGTTACAATTTTATTGTCAATTTTTTATTTATTTCTATGATTTTGAACTAGGTTAAGAGAGAAAAATTATAAATAAAAATATTATTAGAATATAAGTATATTCTGAATAGAGGCTTATATTATTATTATATAATAGGGAATTGTGGAGACTGTAGGGGCGGCAAGCCAACAACATGTGAATAGCCTACTGGTGGCAAATGTGTAAATCCGGCGCTGGTTCTGTACCTGGGGATATCATGATATGCCTAATTCTACAATCTGCTGACGACATATACACCTCTACCAAGATAATAGTAAAAAAATTATTGCCAGAATATTGCTGTTTTTTTAATATATTGCTCTGATTACAGGAAAAAGGCCAGGGCCAGCTGTCGCCAGCCCCTTTCACTATGTAAAATTTTCATTCAAAGATGGAATAGACACTGCCTTCTACAAAGCTTTAAATGAAGCTGTAACCAGTAAAGCTTGGGAACGCCCAGGGGTTTCCTCACCTGTCAGTTCAACAAGCCCTACAACTAGTCCTAAACCTTCAACAACAATAAACTCTAAAATCAGGTCAGGGATTGTTGGAATTGAGAGGAGTATAGAAGAACAACACAGAGCCACAGATGAGAGCATAAGTGTAGCTTTTCAGGACTTGACTAAGCTTATGGGAATGGCTAAAGAAATGGTTGGGATATCTAAGAACATTTCCATGAAAATAAGAGTAAGTATACAATATTCAATTTGAACTAACCAAGAAAGTGTTAGTCAATGAAACCTAAGTTGTGCTGTGTCATTAAGTAGGGGTGCTTGCAGGCGAAACTGACAGATAATACTACGCTGGTTGGCCCTAACTGTAACCGGTATTGTTAGAACAAAACTTTATATTGATTTGTCTCATTTCCGTTACATTTATCTACAAAGCTTACAGTTACAAATAAGGTAATAGTGTATGAACAAGAAAAAAAAACACAAAAATAGGTATATAAGCAAGTCGTTTGGTACACATGTACTTGTAACATCCAGAATTCTAACATTATAATACAAAAAAAATTAAATAAATTCCGAAAATTATTTTAACGAACTTATGGTACAGGAACTATACTTACCAGTAGCGAAGGGTTCATATATGTAACAAGATTCCCATCGGCTTCTTTAGGAAATAGCATCCATACTACATTTCTTTATTCCGTGCTCTTTGCTTTGTCAAACATTTCCATAAATCTCAATACAACATTATTTACAGTAATTACATTTGGCTGACAGGAAGTTGCAAAGTACAAAAAAAAGTTTTCCTTGGTTGCTTTTCTGAGAAAGGAGATTTTTTGCCTGGCTTCCCTTTTTAAAATGTTTACCCTTCACTGATACTTACTGTATTTTATATGCGTAAATTTATAAATGTAGGTAATTGACTTCTCGTCTTTTAGTATTTATATTATATACATATAATTTATTAATTACCATTTATAACAACAAATCATTAATTTTATATTTTATATATATGTATTCTATATATGTTACTGAAGCCAACCACATCAAGTGGTCGAAATATATCTTACAGAATTACCTTTGATTGTGTGTTTCCTTATGTATATAATATGAATTTTGAATGGAATTTTTAAAATTGTCAACATTTATCATATTTTTGTTTTCTTTATTTGATTACTTAAGTCATAAAGAAATTACAAGAGAACTGACGGATTTTCTTGTTTAAAAAAAATCTTTTAGCTATTTCCAACCTGGTTCAGCCCAAAGTTGGTAGGTATGTTTTGTTTTTTAGACCCCAAGTGGCTGAAATGTAATGATGTCTTATATTTGTACAATCAGCTCATAGCCTATTCATAGGCACACAACACGATAGCTTTCAGAAAAAGATATTAAAAAGGAATACTATCTATTTAAAGGGTTAAGGGTGGTCATACATAACTCCTTTCCCCTTTATGGATTGTTTTTAAGAATTGTAGCCTAAAATGATTGTTAGGGCCTCAAGCACATGTGTACCAAATGGCTTGCTTGTATACCAACTTGCGATCTTCTTACAAGTTTGTTACGTTTGTACACCATCCACTACAATCAGCATCAGGGTGCCCTTTTTTTTCCAGACCCAATTCTAAATCAACTAAATCATAATTAGCAACTTTATGGCGCTGACTTCCTCTAATATTGAGTCTAATTCTGTAAGTAAATTGCTTTTTAATACATTTTCAGGAGAAACAAGGGGACATATCAGAAGATGACACAGTGAGATTCAAGTCCTACCTGATGAGCCTTGGTATTGATGATCCGGTGACCAGAGATGCATTTAGATCCGACTCTGATTACTACATGGGACTAGCTCAACAGATTTCTGACATGATGGTTGCCGTTTTGATGGTAAGAGGATAATGTGTTAATTCCAATAGTTGCTTAGGAAAGTTTCACACATTTTTGTATAGGTACATGCCTAGTCAAAGTAGATTGAATAGGTATGAAAACCACATAAGTTTCTACCACATGAGTTTTCAGATTAACGCCTAGGAGACTAAAATGTAACTGTGGCGTTACTGGTTTGAATATTTTGTCTGCGTGCTCACCAACCTGCCTGCCCGGCATATTTTGACATTTCCTCCAAGAGGACCGATTAAAGTGGTGAAATCTATGAGAGGCCTTTGTCCAGCAATAGACGAACCATGATGATAGATGGTGTCAGTATAGCATTATACTTTAATAAATACAAACAAAATGGGTGTATCATCACGACATGAATCCCCGAGGGGGTGTCAGAGGCGTTCCCGTGTGTGAACTGTGAAATGCACGTCACAGTCCACACCTGATACACCCGCGTTTCACCGACGATTATTACGTCCCAACAACGTGATGGGTGGTGAACCCTATCGCCGTACTTCGGGTACAATTACACGCTTTTTAGGGCATGCAGGTTTCCTCACGATGTTTTCCTTCACCGTTCAGCAAGTGGTAAGTATTAGGTAAGAACACAAATACTTTCGGGGATCAAACCTGGATCTCGGGGTTCAGAGGCCAGCGTTTTTCCGCCTGAGCTACCGCTCTACTTCCCGAGTACTTGAGTATTGTATTATATATATATAGGTATAGTATTATATTCCGATGAGACAGAAACCCTACTCTCAGTAGTAAATTAAATGTAATTATTCTGCTTTAGTTTAAACAAATTATTTTAAGTGTAATATTTAATTAATATTATAGGCTTTGTACTCTACTTATATGACTTCTACTTTTTTCAAACATTTATTTAATTTTTAAGCTTACAAATTGTTATTTTAGTTTTCTTTACGTTCTGTTTATTTTATTCCTAAAATACAGGCTATTTTTTGTAGTTTAGTTTTGGCAAAACCGTAAGATCATAATTTGAATGTATTATTTCTAAGTTCTTTTACGAAAAATAAATAAATATTATATTATTATTATTATATCATTGTATATACATATACATTGATGGAGCTTCGACGAGAAAGGAGAGGTGAAATCTGAAAGCGCGCCTCCTTCATATGCCCAAACTGCCGTTATTTAAATTTGATTTTCGATAAGAAAACCTAAAAATTAGTATATAGGGTGAAATTAAATCAACCGACCAAATTCATACTGGAGACTCGGTAAGTGGTCAGGACCAATGTTCAATGACCCTTTCTGTGAAATACCCAAAATAAAATTTTTACTTCCTATACTAATTGAGCCGAGGTTGTTCTTGAACGACCAAGTGGGTCAGTGTACCTTGGTCCTGACCACTTACCGAGTATCCAGCATGAATTTTGAAATATAAACGAAAGTCACCTTATATTATAATAATAATAATATAATAATATTAGGTGACTTTAATTTATTCAGCCAAATTCTTACTGAAGACTCGGTTAGTGCTCAGTAACAAGGTTCGATGACCCTTTTTGTGTAATTCGCAAATTATTCTTTTCATATTCCTTACAAACGCAAGGCTAGCCCCGAGTCTACTATGGGACGTCAAGATTATATTTTGCGTAATTAGCAAAAAGTGTTATCGATCCGTGTTACTGATCACATATCAAACCTCCAATATGAGTTTGGCTGTATAAATTAAAGTCACCTTATATAAGAATTATAGCTGTTTTTTAATGTCAGGATTGTGGAGGAATCATGTCGTTGGCTGACGTCTGGTGTAGGGTGAACAGAGCTAGGGGACTAGAGCTCGTTTCTCCGGAAGATTTGTTAAATGCTTGCAAGTAAGTGATCATAAATCAAACTACATAATCAATACCTACATCTACAGGGTGTAAATGCAAAGTCAAGAATCCCTTTAGGGTATGAAAGTATACACGATTCTGATGTCATTACGACAAAAAAATATACACCTTGAATTTTCACCAAAAATTCCATCATTTTTCTAAGCTATGGCTACGCAGCTCACCGGCCTCTCCACACACCTAATTACACCCCGCTACCCGCACCCCTCATCCGAGTGGCCGGCGACCCTGAGGGTGTCCACGCGATTATTGTATTTTGAGTAAAGAAACTCGTCTTATTATGAGGTACTGGTACTTTACTTAGAGATCCCAGTATTTAAAATAATATCTTTACCGATCATACTAACACACCCTTAAAGGATTCTTGCCTTTGCTTTTACACCCGGTATATACTAATAACAAAGTAGTATAAAAATCACGTAAGTACTTTGTTTTTTATTTTACTTGACATGTTTTATAATTAATAGTGTTGTACTGAAGCTAAAACTACCATTTTTATAAGTTTTTTTCTGTGTCTGTCGGTATGTATGTATGTGTGTTCCATTTTAACTCGAAAACCACTCAACGGACTTGGATCCGTTTTTTTACTATCATTGTAGTGACCCTGGTCTACATAGGCGTAAAATAACTAAAATAAATATCTAAAATAGACAATTCTCCTGCGAAATAGAGTATTTAAGTTGAATATGTTATTCCCTAAAGATTTGGCGCAGGTATGTTTCTTTGTAAAAGTTGTTCAGTATGATCAGTTGAGTGTGTAGTTACATTAAAAGATCGCTGTCTATTTACACCGTATTATTTAATTAAATGGCGACTAATACCGTCTATACAGGGTGTAAAAGCAAAGGCAAGAATCCTTTAACGGTGCGTTAGTATGATCGGTAAAGATATTATTTTATATACGTGGATCTCTAAATAAAGTACCAGTACCTCATAATAAGACGATTTTCTTTACTCAAAATACACTAATCGCGTCGACACCCTCACTGGTCGCTGGCCACTCAGATGAGGGGTTCGGGTTTCGGGTTGCAATTAGGTGTGTGGGGAGGCCGGTGAGCTGCGTAGCTATAGCTTAGAAAAATGATGGAATTTTTGGTGAAAATTAAAGGTATTTTTTTTTCTCGTAATGACATCAGAATCGTGTATACTTTCATACCCTAAAGGGATTCTTGACTTTGCATTTACACCCTGTATAGACGGTATTAGTCGCCATTTAATTAAATAATACGGTGTAAATAGACAGCGATCTTTTAATGTAACACACTCAACTGATCATACTGAACAACTTTTACAAAGAAACATACCTGCGCCAAATCTTTAGGGAATAACATATTCAACTTAAATACTCTATTTCGCAGGAGAAATGTCTATTTTAGATAGCTGCGCGTGAACAGCTGTCTCAGGGAAGACGCTGTCTCAAAACACGCCCGTATCTCGGTGCGTTAAAATTCACGCGTATCTTGAAATTAAAATATTGCCCTTACGACGCGGACAATTTTTGATTTGCGCGGGTATGTTTGTTTGGAAAAGTTGTTCAGATTGATCGTTAGAATATACACTTCTGGACACATCTATTGGCCCACCTTGCATTTTCAGTTTCGTTTGCTCCTAGCTAAAAATTTATATTAGGTCGAGCAAAAAGTTTTTATGCAGTTTTGAACCTGGCACATTCATAATTTCATTCAATAGTCTTTTTTGAATTTCGAACACAGGGTTTAAAGAAACTGAAGAATACTAAACTAGTGAATCTATCTAGAAATCGTAATAACCTTGGCAGGCATAGAAACACGTCTTGCTTTAGCAACATTTAATAAAAGACAAAACTACCTACTACATACAAACGAGTTATCCCTGCACACAAATAATATGTCGCATACCCTACATTACACCTCCACCATAAATACACAACAAATATAATTTAATAAACAAACAACCAAAATGAACACTTACTTAAACTAACAGGGCCAGTTGAATTATTTTTACACAATAGATCTAATGTACATTGTATTAATCAAATTGATATCTTACAACTGGTCTGCGTAATCTCTGGGAATAACGTTTCACTGGCGACTGTACCGATGGTGGATGTATTGTTCCTGAATCAACTTCTTTAATCTGACCCTCAGTATTCTTCTCTCTCTCTAATTGTTGTTCTGGAACACTATCATCCACCATTGTTGCCGCTGGCAACGATACGGCATCACCACCCCCGTCAGCGACCGAGCTCCCATTAGCTACATCATTAGAACAAGTAACATCCGATAAACGAGATCTGTGCCTTATTTGATCCGTGTGCCTTGTCATAAATTGACCGCTTCCGTCACTCAGAATATACCTATGGCTACCTTCCCTATTGCCGATTACGCCCTTAATCCACTTATCGTGTATGCCATACCCTCGCGCCCAGACCGGTTCGCCCGCCTCAAACTGACGCGGCACTCCTCCAGCATGATGTTCCTGCCGCGCTTGAGCAGCGCGTACTCTATTTTCCACCGCGCGGTCACTACGCAACAAATCTAATCGTGAACGCAACGAACGTCTTTGTAGTAACGTTGCTGGCGATTCCCCAGTGGTACTATGAACGGTATTTCTATAAGCCAATAAGTACGTTTGTAATGCGGTGTCTATGTCCAATTTATCTCTAAATGCCTTTTTGATCGCTCGTTTACATAATTTGACTGCGTTTTCAGCAGATCCGTTTGAAGACGGATGATACACTGGCGAGAAAACCTGACGAATCCCGTTATTCTTCAGAAAGCTACTAAACTCAATGCTTGTGAACGGAGGCCCTTGATCTGAAACTAACTCCACCGGTAATCCAAATCTCGCAAACGTCGCTCTCAACACTTTAATAACCGCCGCCGCATTTGTTCGTTCCATTTCGAAAACCTCAAGCCATTTCGAACCGGAGTCTATCAGGACAAAAAACGTTCTACCTTTATATGGTCCTAAAAAATCGACATGAAGACGCACCCACGGCTGTGACGCATACGGCCAGGGCGTGGGTGGAGCGTGCGGCGGCGCATCCGCTTCTGCAGCACAGGTCTCGCAGCTTCGGCACACGCTCTCCACGTCGTCATCTATGCGTGGCCACCACACGTAGCTACGAGCTAAACTCTTTGTTTTGACTATACCCATGTGGCTAATATGCAATTGTTTTAGCACCGTGTTCCTTAATAAAGAAGGAATTATCATTCTATAGCCCCACATTATGCAACCACATTCTACATATAATTCATTTCGTCTATCAAAATATGGTTTAATTTCCTCTTGAGGACAAACTGCGGGCCAACCCGACTCTATATATAAAATAACTCGACTAAGCACAGCATCTTTTATTGTAGCTTTCTTAACATCGTCGTTCGCTACCGGTAAAAAATCCTCAACAAAATTAACGTAAGTGATTTCTTTGTTCGCTAATCGTTTTTCGACTACTGAAGGTAGCCTAGAGAGAGCGTCCGCACAATTTTTCTCCGACCTGACGTATTCTATATCGTAACTGTAACCCGATAGTAGAACGGCCCAACGTTGTAAACGTGACGCAGCCATCACCGGTATGCCTACCTTATCCCCAAAAATATATGTCAACGGTTTGTGATCCGTTCTCAACACAAATTTCCGGCCATACAAGTACTGATGGTATTTTCTTACCCCAAAAACGATCGCGAGAGCTTCTCTATCTATCTGTGCGTATGCCCTTTCCGCTTCGTTGAGCGAGCGCGAGGCATAGGCCACGGGACGCTCGCCTTCTGGTGTTAATTGCGATAGTACCGCGCCGACGCCCACGCTACTCGCATCTGCTGTCAGCAATAACGGTAGTTCCGGCGAGTAATGAACCAGCACCTCGCTACTCGCTAGCCGCGCGATCACCGTCTCGAATGATGTCTGGCACTCCGTGCTCCACTCGAACCTAGCTCTTGCCTTCAATAAATTGTACAGTGGTGCTAGAATGGTACTAATGTTTTTAACAAACTTTGCATAGTACATAATCATACCTATAAACGACCTCAGTTCTGATACGTTACTCGGTGCTGGCGTTTCTACAATGGCTTTGATTTTACTCGGACATGTGTGGACACCGTCTTTACTTATTACGTGGCCTAAATAGCTTACTGATTCCGCAAGAAAATCACATTTATTTTTCTTAATCTTTAAGCCATATTTTTGCAACCGCTCAAAAACCTTATGTAAATTTTCTATATGTTCTTTAGTAGAAGCTCCCGTTATTATTACATCATCTAAAAACACGCCTACTTTAGGTAAGTCTGAGAACAGCTGTTCTAATCGCCTTTGGAAAATTCCTGGGCTTGAGGACAAACCGTAGACTAGGCGATTGTACATAAATAAACCCTTATGCGTATTTATCACCGTAAACTTCTTGGACTCGTCGAGAACGAACTGAGCGTAAGCCTGTGATAGATCAATTTTACTAAAGCGCTCCCCACCGTGTAACTTCACTAAAAGGTCCTCTACCCTTGGCAACGGATAACGGTCCATTTCGATTACCTTATTCAGTGTTAATTTATAGTCGGCACAGATCCGAACGTTACCGTCTTTTTTCATCACGGGTACGATAGGCGTAGCCCAATCAGAGCGCTCGACGGGTGTGAGTACGCCGTCCCGTTGCAGCTGGTCTAGCGCGCGCTCCACCGGTTCTCGCAGCGCGTACGCCAGAGGGCGCGCGCGTAGGAAACGCGGCCGAGCCCCCGCACGTATATGGATGCTCACAGGTTCTCCGGTGAAACGCCCCAGTGACTCCTCAAACACGTCACAGAATTTGGAACTGAAAACCGACAAATTAAATTCCTCATCTGATGACAAACTATTTACCGTATTACAATGAACTTTTGGTAATTTAATATCTAACTCCGCTATCCATTGCCTACCCAGTAATACAGTTTTACCATTATTTATAACATATAAATCTAAATATTTAGTTTTATCCTTGTATTTTACCAAAGGTTTTATCATACCTACCGGCTTAACTAACTCGCCGGTATAATATCTAAGTGATAAATCACAACTCTTTATTTCTAAATCCCTAAATAGTTTCTCATACATTGCTTGACTTATACACGATACGGCACTGCCCGTATCACATTCCATAATAAGGTTTCTGTACTGAACATTCAATGTAATAAATATAGGTTTATATTGAGCTATCGATAAACTATTAAAATCCAGAATTACCTCGTCGCTGTCCTCACTTTTATAGTCCCTCCCGTTCTCAACGCTGACGAGGCTCGCGCTTGCCACATCCACGCAATGCTGCTCCACCAAGTTCGGACACATCTTACGTAAATGCCCCTGTCTGTTGCACACACGGCACACATAGCGTATGAATTTGCACGAAGTTGTGTCGTGCCCGGCGCCGCAAGCCCGGCACCGCTGCCTCCTTGAGTTGTCGGTCAATGCCCCCGCCGCCGCTGCTGAATGCGACCCTGTGCGCCCACGCTGCCTTGATCCTGTCGAGCTATTGGTGACGTCACGTGTCATTCTCTCTGCCGCCACCCCCATCCCAGGCCTGCCCCGCCACGCTCCCGCCATGGCTTGACAATTAACGATCGCGCTGTTTGATGACCTTCCATGACCTTCTACCATCGCTGCATCTTTTTCCGCTGCTTCCATGCTTACTGCCAAGGTGTAAGCTTTACCAAAATCTATCTTAGATTCCGCAAACAGACGTTGCCGTATGATTTCGCTACGAATTCCACAAACTAGTTGGTCTCTTAAACTTTGCTCTAACCAACCCCCAAAATCACAATATTTCGACATTTTCTTTAACACAGCAACATATTCCGAAATACTCTCTCCACTAGCCTGTGTCCTTTGTCTAAACTTGTACCGTTCCGCGAGCTCGCTTGGTTTTGGTTGAAGATGTTTCCCCATTATTTCCGTTATTTCTTTGAGAGTCTTTGTACTTGGTTTCACTGGTGTACACAAATTCACCAATAGTTCATAACTTTCAGCACCCATAACTGTAATTAAGGTGGGCACTTGTAGATCACTCGCAACTTTATTGACTAGGAAGTATTGTTCCAACCGTTCTACGTATAACATCCACTCGTCCTTGCGAATATCGAACTCCGGAATTTTGCCGACCGACATGTTTACGACACTTATTTATTTATTTATTTATACACACGTAATGTTCTTATTCTCGTCGCCACTGAAGAATACTAAACTAGTGAATCTATCTAGAAATCGTAATAACCTTGGCAGGCATAGAAACACGTCTTGCTTTAGCAACATTTAATAAAAGACAAAACTACCTACTACATACAAACGAGTTATCCCTGCACACAAATAATATGTCGCATACCCTACATTACAGAAACAAAAGACAATTTGGAGCCTGTTCGTTGATATCAAACAATCGAATACTAAGAAAACTTGATTTTAACTTGATTTTATTGGTTTACTTGGATTTAATTCTTGAAAGTGTGATTTTTCTCTTTGGTTTTGCAACAAACATTACTTATTCTTAAGATTAAGGTGAGGTTCTTACAATAATCTATGGATACTTCGCCTGAAGTCGCCGCCCAAGCTGTGGCACTTATCCAGACCGGACACAGCCAAAGAAATGTGAGTGCTCAACTTAATTTAGGTCGATCTGCGGTCCGAAATGTTTATCGGAGGTACCTAGAGACTGGCGGCTTTGTTCGTCGCCAAGGAAGGCCACGATTTCGGGTCACAACTGAAAGGCAGGATCGATTCATCGTGACGCCCTGCTTGTGAAATCGTCACCTTACCTCCATTGAGATACAAAACCAACTTCGCGACTTCCACGGAGTATCTGTGAGCGCTCGAACTGTTCGGAGAAGGTTAAAAGAACGCGATATGGTACCACACAAGCCAGCTAATGGCCCCAAACTAAAGCGAGCCCACCGAACAGCGCGCCTTCATTTCGCGCGCACTCATTCAAATTGGACTCAGCAGCATTGGAGCCGTGTACTCTTTTCTGATGAGTCTAAAATTGCGTTACATGGCAATGATGGAAGGAAGAAGGTCTACCGACGTAAGGGAGAGCGTTTTGCACAATGCTGCTTTGTAGAGAGGGTTGCTTATGACGGTGGCTCATGGACTGTCTGGGGCGGTATATCCGCGAGCGGCAAAACTCAACTTGAGATTGTTACGGGACCACGGCTGCCAACATTAAATGCTGAAAGGTACATTCGTGAGTGCTTAGAACCTCACGTGATGCCATATATGAACCATACGCGGACCATGTGGGCCCAAATTTCCTTTTTATGCATGATATGGACTGGCCAGCCAGAAGCCCAGACATGAACCTGATTGAGCACATGTGGGACGAGCTAAAAAGACGTGTTAGGGCTCGTCAGCCAGTTACCCAGACGTTGCAGGAGTTGAAAACTGCCATAGAAGAGGAATGGGAGATGATTCCTCAAAATTTCATAGAGCGGTTGATAAACTCTATGCCTAATCGTATGAGAGCTGTCGTAGATGCCCATGGAGGCAACATGCGTTATTAAATTAAACCTTTAATTGATTAAAAATGTTTTTTATTAAAAAATCAACTGCCTTCATCAAGGCGCATACCCGACTTGTTAGGCGTAGCTCCATGTCGTGTGGTATTCTGAATTCAAATTTAAAACAATACGATCGAAAAAGATGGTAAAATGTATCAGGTTTAAAACTGGATCAATAGTTTTTGTTCAATCTAGCAATCATATTTAGGTAGGGGCCATCGAAACCTAAACTCTAAGGTGGGCCAATAGATGTGTCCAGAAGTGTATTATGTGGATTCCGTAAAAGGTAGTGTCTGTTTAGACCCGGTATAGTGTAACTTGTGTAAAAAGACCTTTTTATTTGTTATTAAATAGTCCTACAATTGAATAAATAAATTCGCGCTAAAACTTAAGGGGGTAACTTTTTACCTCAGTACAAAATGCACATCATAATATTGTTCTCCTTACTTTTCAATAAAAAGTATGCAATAAATATGTTTTAAAGCAACTTGCGGAAATAGTTTATGAATAATAAAGTCTTCACAAAAAAATTACGTACTTCAATGTATTACATTTTGTTTGCATTACATTAACAAACTGAAAAGCGTGCTTACAGTTTTAATGTGATGCAGCTAAAATGTAACGCATAAAATTTAATAATTTTCATGTGATCACCTAACTATTAACAAGCAGTTTGCGCGAATTGCTATAAAACGCATTTATTGCAAACTTTTTATTCAAAAGTAAGGAAAACAATGTTATGATGTGCATTTTGCACTGAGATCCTCCGTTTCCACCTTAACTCGGTGCAACAAAAATTAGGTTTTTTCAATCACGTATTTATCAACTACTTTTTTTATAAATATAAGATTTAAGCTATTATAGTCATTCAAACGTGAATATTTCATTGTTTTATTTAAATAAATTTAACAAATCTATTGTGTTTCCAGGCTTTTACAAACCATAGGTGCTCCGATGTCGCTCCGGAGATTCCCCAGCGGTGCCTGTGTCATACAGCTCAATTCCCATCAAGATGAAGAAGTCGCAAGGAGCACCAGTGAACTGGTATGCATAAATCATCATTTAATTTTACAATAAATTAAGTGAATATCTGTCTAATACACAATGTCCCGTACATTGTGTCAATGTGCATTACTATCGGCATTTATTTTTAAAGTAATGGGGATTTGTGAACTTTTCTTCCACAAATCCCCATCAAGGACTCTATGAGCCGCCAATGGGGATTAGTGGAATAACCCCAAGATATATTTCGGGCCCTACTGGGCCCGGCATCAGTTGAGATAGATCATCTATCTGCCCGAAATGTATCTTGAGCAATTTTTTCCTATTTATTATTTTTTTTACGTTTATATAATACACAAATTTATACGGGAGACTCGGCGTCAGGACCAGGGTTCAATGACCCTGTTTGCGGAATACGAAATAAAATTTCCTCGACTCAATTAGTATAGGAAGTCTTAACTTCAGTCCTGACCACGTAATGTATGAATTTGGCTATAAACAAGTCACCTTATTGTTTTTTCCAGCTGGAGCAAAGCGAAGTACTGACTCCAGAGAAGCTGTCTCAGATGGCAAATGTTTCTATCCTGCTCGCACGGGAACGCCTCTTCACTACCGAGCGTCTAGGGCTCGCTTGTAGAGATGAATCTATTGAAGGATTGGCTTTCTATCCCAATTTATTCCTTAAGAACGCTTCATAGCAAGCTAGTTATTAATTACTTAATGTATTCACTGCTATAATTATTATGTTGAGAGATTATTGTATTATGGACAAATTATAATATATTTCTAATATAAAGCTTGGTATTATCACCCCATTCCAAAAGCAGAAGAAGTAGATATTAAAAGAAAAAGACATAGGTACCTACATTTTATAATAATTTATTTCAGGCAAGGCTCCAAAGTTGCAAAAGCTTGTAGCTTCTTAGGTCTATGAAATTATTTCAGTGAAATAGTATTAGTACTAGAAAAGTATAGAATACAGTAAGTAATAGACCATTTTTAAAACATCAATGCATACAATTCCTTTGTAAATCCATTCATAAAATATTTCTCAAGCCTATTAGATATTAGTAGGTATTATAGAGAAGAGATATGATTAAATTAGCTGCCACTATACATTTTAAACACCAAAATTCGCAATAATACATATGAAAATTATTTTAGAATGAGGAATAGCAAATTACCTACAATAAAACACCTAACCCTGTTTGGTGCAAAAATATTTTTTAAGACGACTCTTCTAAAGCCTTTCACTTCCCATCAATGAAACTAATTGCAAACTTAGGGTGTAGGTAATCTTGATTCTTTCTCTTATAATATAAGTTAGCAGGTAGCTGCACCTGAAGCTTCCAAGAATTAGGTTAAGTTACGACAATAAGCAAAATGGTTAGTAAGTATACATCGTTCAACTCACGAAGACACCAATCAAAACCCTTATTGCAACGTCTTAAGAACCAGCTCCGTATTTTTCGTCTATTTAATGCGAAGCATTGTATTAATATTTTTTATTTTAATTGCCGAGTCCATATTGGGCATCTAAATGAAGACCTAAAATTTCTCCTTTGCGCGTTATTTTGATACTTAGATATTATTAATAAAGATTCGGAGCGGGCTCGTAAAGTGGAATAAAATAACTCACAAACGAGAGACTTTTCAATCAAATAAATTCTAGGGCTTTATTTAGACGGCCAATATGAAGTGGTGTATGTCCCTAGTTTTTCCAAAAACATCGCAATAAAGGCCAGAAGAATATTAAACATATTGTTTTTCATCAAAGTTGTCGTCGCGGACCGGGCTCTTAAGACTTATAACGGCTTGATTTGTACGTCGTCGTGAGATAAACAACCCATAGGTACATAAAAATATTGCTTCCATATAAATAGTCCGTGATAAATACCTTAAATGCCTTATTTTATAATAAATGGACTATTTCTTAATCTTACATTGAACTGATTGAATACAAATACTTTACGATATTTGATCAGAGTGTCGATAAGGTTTTCTGTCATACTGCCCCCTTATCTACACCCCAACTGGATATATTTGACTAGCCTAAAAGCAATTTTTTTTTGTCACACAAAGCTAGATTTTTTATCATTGTAATGATTCTGTAGTGAATTGTTTTATCAGAAAGTGGTAAAATAATAGAAAAAAAAAGGAAACAAAAATAAAACCTACAAAATCTAGATTTATTCACTTTCAATGGAATGTGTCAGTCCATGTTATTTTTAATACTGGATTGCATTTTGAAATTCCTTTGGCATCTGATTTAGTTTTCCACACATCTCCCAAGCCTTAAAATCATCACAGGAGCGAAGATTCTCCACATAGCACTCTACTCCTCTCACAAAGGGCAGAATCATTTGATCATTAATTTCCTCTGAAAGACGGTGCAAATATGCAATATTCTTTGCAAGTGTGTCTTTTATATTAGCTGATAGTGGCCTCTCTGTGCACTGGACAATGTCGAGCTGAAATTAAAGAAATAGCCATAAAAACAGATATCTTAAATAAAAAATATGTCTTATTTTATTCCCAACTGAATATAACCTAGCGTTTATTCAATCTCAGCTGTTTTTTGCTTGGGCATAAATTATCAACAGCACCACACCTTATAGCCTACATGTTGAGCAGGGTCACTATGATGACAACAAAGAAAACCACATCCAAATGTGTTGCATGATTAAAGAGAATGGAACCTACATACATACAGACATAGTCAAAAATGAAAGTTTTGGCTTCAGTACTTTTAATATTAACACATTCAATTTAAATTTTGAAAAAGAAATTCAATGTACAGGCATAACTTTTTTACTGTACTTTATTATTAGTTTATATATACATATAATAGTTAAAGCCAACCCAGAAGACAGGTGTTACATTAGCATCTCTCTCCTTGTTGATGCTTCTAGAATGCACAGCTGCACCAACATCTGATTTTCCCTAATAGTCACAGAACTGGAAATCTATGGACACATTTTGCTGCAGTTTTTTCCACATAGTAAATGAAAAATAATCATGCCGCCATCAAGAGGAGCTGACCAGTGACCATGTTAGTGAAAGTGACTTAAAGAAAGATATCCATGTAAAAGAGGATCTAAAATAAGAATAAAAACCTTTTCTTCAATAGTGGATTGTGGTAATCCCAGGTAAGCATTAAGACACACTTGCAATGATTTTACTTCATTCGGCAAGCGGCCTCTTTTGTTCTTTGAAATAACGAGATCTCCAACCTTAAAGTATAAGAAAAAAATTAGTTTCGAATTACAGTGTAAAAGAAATAGAGTTTTATGAAGAATTGAAATCGGACCTGAGTATCAAATACAGAGCTGAGCTGAACATTGTGTTTGTGAGATAGACAGTCAGATAGCTTTCTACAGTCATGGATAATCTTTTTGGGACTAACACTTTCCAGAATGCTAGTCAAACCAGCATCGAAAGCATGATACTGCATCACTTGTATATCAAAGATGTATATTTGTTGTGGAGTAGACATCACCAGAAATGGCATTTTACATTTCCGTCCCATTGAAGCTCCATCAGTGCTTACAGCAATGTAGCTATACTGTTTTAAGTCTTCAAGCGCCTCATGGAAAGTGTTATCGACTTGATTGATACTAATGTACTTCTTTGAAATTTTTATGATGTCCTCTACTTCTTTCTGTGAAATCTTGAGATGCTTTTTAATGACATTAGCTACATCTGGGTCTTTCATTTTGACAATGTTACAGACTTCAGAGTCATAGTAATGGCAGATGCCTTCATTTTGACCACCTTCAGGGAGCTCCTTGACACTGTAAAGGGATATTCTGGACTTGTCACTGGTCATGCCGTAGAATCTACCTTCAACAACTTCGTTATTTTTGGTGTGGACTTGTAATAGTTCGCCTTTCAGATATAGGTTATCCATTTTATCTTATCAATACTGTACAAAAAAATAATATGATTCTGATGTATTTTAGTCTTTTTTGACTGGTTTTGAGACTTTGGTAGGTTTGTCTGTCTCGCTGTACGCTCGGAAGATGTAAAGTCCCAAAGTAACGTGTAAAATGACGACCGCAACTACAGCAGAGTAGACACTACTCGTGATAGGCTCCAACCGGAGCAGTCCATCGAACAAAATGATCTTGGCCACAAAGAAACACAGCACCGGTACAATGATGATGATTAAACAATATTTTATCACCGTCCGAAAGACCTGAAAATCTGGTATTTCCTGAAACGACAAACGGGTAGGTCGAAATCAATAATTTATTTGAAAATATATCAACATCATAGGTACTGCCCACGTTAAAGATTACTTACATTTGCTTGACCGTCAATCATCATAAAACAGAAACCAAAAAATAATTTACAGAATGCTGAAGAATGCCCGACTTTCCATAAAATTTCAATCAAAGAGAAAAGGAAGCAAGAATGTCAAGACATGAAGTGAAGTAAGGATGTCAATTTTAGATCGATTAATCGGGGCCAAGAAAAGCGATTTTAGATCGATTTTTTCGAAGCGATTCAATCTCTGAATCGATCCACACAACCGCAGAATCGTGAACACGATTTTTTTGCGGATTCACGGAAAATTTTGCTAACAAATGACATACAATTAAAAAGAGTAAATATATATTTTTTTCGAATATTTTTTCGAGATGTTGATGGTTGTGATTGTCGGCACTTGGTGGAACTTATTATACATCTTGTTAAATAAGACACTTGACACCTAGTCTTATTTAACAAGATGTTTTTTCGAGATGATTCGATTTTTGTATCTATCTACAAAACCGCAGAATCATGGACACGATTTTTTGTGGATTCACGGAAAATTTTGTTAACAAATCATATAGGGTGAAATTAAATCAACCGACCAAATTCATACTGGAGACTGAGTTTGTGATCAAGAACTAGGTTCTGTCATCCTTTTTCCAATTTCAAAAAAAAATTTGTTTTGCTCCTTTCCTCGTTGGACTAGTTTAAGTTTAATTCCTAGTGCAGGCACTATGGGGCAAAAAAAACATTTCTCGAATTTCTCCCGGAGGGTCATTAAACCTTATTCCTGATGACTAACCAAGTCTCCAGTATGTATTTGGTTGGTTGATTTAATTTCACCTAGTATACAATTAGAAAGAGAAAAAGATTTATGAAGAGCCTTACATTTGAAGATAGAAAGTTGGAGTAGGTAATTGAGACAATGCTAATTGTGTGAATTTCTGTTCCGATTTTTAATCGATCTTTGTGAATCGATCTTTTCTGTACCGATTTATATTGGATCGATTCTTTCAACACGATTCTGAATCGATCTTGAAATCGATCTTTTTTAGAAAGTTTGGACATCCCTAAAGTGAAGGACGGACAGGGACAGCAGTCAGACAAACTTAGACTTGTATTGCGTAATAGACTACTGGTGATGTAAATATGGTGAAACCAAAGTAAATACAAATATTGGTACAAAGTTTTTGATAAAAAGAAAGAACGATAAAGTTTAGGGTTTTGACTTAAACTAAAACACAAGAATCAAAATGTATCTCAATTTGAGATTCTCGAACTAATTAAATTAAATCATTATAAGAAACTACATAATCCGTTCAAAAATGACAATGTCGCTATACCTATGTTTTTCAACATCATCTCTGAGCAGGGTTCACAAGGTTCTTATAGGCACGTCAAAATGACAGTTTTAAATAAACAACTTTATAACATTATTTATTCAATTTAACGGATATACCTATGTCAAATGTCGTTTGTAGTGGTAGCAACACGATGAAACCCGTTCAAAAACAGCGTTGCAACCCCAGTGTTCCTAGCCCGCCTGGGGTTTTTTTTAATGAACGCACTTCAGGGAGTGTATTTTTTAATTTCAATTCGCATACGAATCCGCATGATTCGCATACGAATACAATACTATTTTTATGTTTTCGTATGCGAATCATGCGGATTCTTTAGCAAATTGAAGTTCGAATGATTCAAAAATACACTCTCAGGCCGGTAGAAGTCGCGTTTCTAAAAAAATGTCATTCGTAAAATGGTAAGTACCAGATACTCAAAAGAGCATACGGCTCCTGATTATTTCGTATTGTGGTGTGTGTGGCATACATACAGCAGCCATGATTGTTCGACAAATATTGATAGTGAGTGAACGTCATAGGAACCAACACAATTTTAAAGCATTAATCAGACTTCAAATGCAGGCACAACAATTAGTTGTTTAAGTTACAATTAATTGTAATGGGTACAAAATGGCGGTCTTATAAATAAATTATCTTTCTAGGTACTATATCATCTCTATGGAAATGTCACATGAATTGGAAAAAAAGCATGTAGGACGTGTCTATGACCGTTAAGCCCTGCGTTGACTACACGCGGTTTGCATAATCGAGTCGAATCGAATCGCAAAAAGTAGCGTCAACTAATAAGCAGGATGTCGTGCGTGTCCGTCAGAATGGCGGGTGTAATGTATGTGCCAAAATCGGATGCATTGAAAATGAATACCTATTCAATACTGTTTAATACCTTTTAATACCCAAGCACGTATCCAGGGGGTGAATAGATGGGATTTATCCCCCCCCCCCCCCCTCCCCGAAATTTGGCGTGACATACACGGGACCGGGAATGTTTATTCCTATGTTTTTATATTGAATAATAAATTAGGTTTATTCTTATATAAGACTTTGAAATAACATTTACAAAGTGTAAAGATAAATCCATTGAAAGAATACATACAGGTCAATAAGACTTAATAGGAGAGTCCCAACCGCCATAATGTTATCCTTGTAATTTAAATAAAGACTTTGTTTGTTTGTTTGTTGTAATTACAAAGCCTCCGCTGTCTGTCCGTTTTTCACAGGGGTCTACAGCTTCAACCGTAATAGGTAGAAAGTTGAAATTTTTACAGAATACTTGCTATGGCTTCTATGACGACAAATATTAAAATACAAAAAAAATCTTATAAAGGAGGGTATCCATACAAGAAACCTCGAAAGAGTTGCATTATTTGAACGGAATTGGTGTTGGCTCTAACTTAAAGACTGTAGTACATACAAGTTTTAAACTTATTTGATTGTAAGTACCATAGAAATGATTGTACGATTGTCCTACCCGCATTCCAAGTGATTCATATATTTTAAAGTTTTTAAACCTTTAAAAATGCTATAATAGCGGTACTTGAATCAAATAATCAAATAAAAGTTAACAAGTACAAGTGCATATCAATCAAAATGTATCGAAAGTTCCACCAAGTGCCAACAATCACAAGCATTAACTTCTAAGATTATAGGACAAGCTATAATGTATTTATTTATTTTTATTTTATTTATTATTAGGGAAACAAGCAGTTTATAAACAAATTATAGTAGCTTAAAAAAAATTGGTACCAATAAAGTTTTCACTGATAGAAAGACACATTGTTGACTTACATAAATAAATAATACAATTTTACAAAAAGGACAAATTTTTCAACTGATGCCAGGCCCAGAAGGGTACGAAATATATCTTTTTTAAATATGTATGTGATGGATTTTTCACTTTAATCCTTTGCTTGAGACTGTTATACGGAATGTATTTTTCTGGCCAAAATGAGATGCACTGTAAATGAATATTCAATACTGTTTTAATACCTTTTAATACCTACAGTGAAATAATCGACAACATTTCATTTTAGTTAACCATTCGTTTTTAATATTTATATTGAAAGTCTGCGTAAAAAAGATGCTTATGTATTTTTTCATTTTGCTTGATTTTATGTTCTTCTTACGTAATTTATTGTTTTCTTATTCACTCATTCTAAAAAGATGTAAGTTGCATCTGAGGATTTAAAAAGTTGATGATGATGCCAATGGATTATTAAAAAAAAAGCTCGGCATGTTAATGTCTGCTGTCACGTGGCATGACAGTTGATTTTTTTTTATACAAAATGACTTAAAATCAGAGGAAATTGTTTTTAAAATCCTGTGTTTACCTTATTTTTTAATTGAGAAAATTGAAATAGAAAATGATTAGACCAGATATAAAAATATACCCACTACATAATTCAGGAGTTCGGGTTTTTAGCATATAACGATATAACACTAGGTAAGATTATACAATACTTCCCTAGATCGGCACCGTTCTTATATAACACATTCCTTCCAGGCAAAGATAAATCAGCTTTTTATCATCGTATCCATTGTTGAGGTCTTGATATAGAATAATAAAAAAAAAGTCTCCACTGTGGAGAGTGCGCAGTAAAACACCTAACTGATTTTTTGGCAGTATAGTATAGCGAAGTTGAGTATAGAGTTTCTTTCTTTACTCATTATGGTTTTTATAACCGCAGAAATAAAATTCAATAAACTTTAACAACAATTGTTTTGATTCGGGAATATAGACTATTCCTCGCCCCTCTCTTTCCACACCACCCCTCCTGATATCAACGAATCAAACCAAAACACTGCAACTAAAAGTTAGTATTGGATAAAATAACGGACGTTGTTATGACAAAACACGGTAAGATTAGTTGCAGTGTTTTGTGGAATCAAGCTCTTATAGTTTTTGAGATACAGTATAAAATTGCTTTGTTATTTTTCGGAAATTATAATGAAATCTCAAAATTATTCTTTCCTTTACCATGTAAAAGGTCACTGAGAGCTCGTTTAGGTATGCCTGTTATGACAAAACACTGTATCTCGACTTACAGTGTTTTGTCGTGGCAGGCAGTGCAATTGAGATCCCGGAAAAAAAATAGTTGATGCTATAATTAGCAATTTTTTTGCACAATATTATACCTTACTCTATATTCGACCTAAGTAGTATTTTTAAGAGCCCGGTCTGCGACACGACGACGGCGACAACTTTAATAAAAAGCAATACCTATCTATGTTAAATAGGTATTTTTCTGGCCTTTAACGCGTTGTTTTTGGAAAAACTAGGAACATACACCACTTCATACTGGCCGTCTAAATGAAAGCCTAGAATTTATTTGGTTGAATTGTTTATCTTTTGCGAGTTATTTTGGTACTTACGAGCACACTCCGAATCGTTATCCATAATAGTATCTGAGTAAGTACCAAAATAACACGCAAAGGAGGAACAATGGAATCAAATAAATTTTAGGTCTTCATTTAGATGGCCAATATGGACTGGTGTATGTCCCCGATTTATACAAAAACATCGCGGCAATGACAAGAAAAGTATTTAAAATAACTGTTCGCAGCAAACGGACTATTGTATTTTTAAAGGATTAGAATTTTATTCTGACATGTTACACTAGATGACGAAAAAGCGCATTCCTAGAGCGAGACGTAGAGAGTCCGTTTTTCTAAAGCCGCGATTACACAATCCGATTTATCGAGTTCCTTACTAGGATCCTAATTAGGACGCACGAAGAAACAAACCGTCCTAACCGCGATTACACTGTTTCAAGTCCAATCCTTTCCTAGTTAGGATGCCGATAAATCGAATGGTGTAATCGCGGCTTAAGAAACAGCTAAATGAAAAACACACACACTTGAAATAATAGTGTTTGTAATATGAAAATATAATTATTATATCATTGATCAAAATCAAATAATCCTGCCCAGGCACGTATCCAGGGGGGTGGATAGGTGGGATTTATCCCCCCCCCCCCCCCGAAATTTGGCGTGATAATCATGGGACCGGGAATGTTTAATTGTTTATTCTTAACCCTGTAAAGTACGTTAAAGTAAGTTTTAATAAAAAAGTACGATAATTTGATACTTAACAATATTATAGTACCTACAGTAATTACGCAGGTTCCTTTCACAATTCACATTGTTGTTTCAATGAATGTCTCCCCCCGAAACAAAAGTCTGGATACGTGCCATTCCTGCCATATAACACTGGTGACAAGCTATTTGTACAAATCAATTAATCTATGATACAGAAAGTAATTGGTGAAATAGAAAATAAGCACTGGTACAGCGATAATAATTGCGCAGTATGTCATTGCCATGCGAAAATCATATAAATGGGGAAATTTCTGAAATATAAATAAATCATTATATGCAACACTAGCCCACTACCAACTCCACAGGCGCTTTGAAACTCTATCACAAATTCCTTTTGTGGGCATGTATGTATGACGCGTCATACTTAAACGAGTACACTTAGGCTGAGATTCAGAGTGCATTTTGAGTCCGAACTCAATCTTACAAACGTCAAAAAGCGACGTGATCTCATGCTGGAGTGACGTTTGTAAGATTGAGTTGGGACTCAAAATGCACTCTGAATCTCAGCCACAGTGCATTTGGAGTCCGAACTCAAGAGGAACTCAATCTTACAAACGTCACTCTAGTATGGGATCACGTCGCTTTTTGACGTTTGTAAGATTGAGTTCGGACTCAAAATGCACTCTGAATCTCAGCCTTAGAGCATCAATGAATTATCCGAAGAGTTATCCGAATTAAATTCTACTGTGGCCCTTCCTTGCTCACGCGTGCTCGCTCTGCCTCGCTACGGAACTGAAGGGCCGCGTCAAAATCCAGTTTGATCGCCCGCTCATCACTGACAGCAGGATAGCATGTACAAATTCAACGCGTGCAAAAGAGATGTCATGATAGCCGGGCGTGAGCGGACGATCAAACTGAACTCAAACAAGAAATTATTATGGTCGTATAGTGGTCTGTGCATATAGTCATTCGAAGGTTGTACCATGAGTTTGGAGTTTCGTAAGCGACTGCTAAACTAAACTAAACTCAAAGGGTCTGCTGTTGTCCGTTGAGGAGATCCTGTACCCATCTTCCAGACCCATCATCAGACCCTGGTCACCATGTTTTACCAAAGTGCTAATAATGACCAATCAAATTAGCCCAAACTCGAAGGGTCTGCTGTTGTCCGTTGAAGAGATCCCGTACCCATCTTCCAGTCCCATCATCGGACCCTGGTCTCCATGTTTTACCAAAGTGCTAATAATGACCAATCAAATAAGCCCAAACTCGAAAGGTCTGCTGTTGTCCGTTGAGGAGATCCTGTACCCATCTTACAGTTCCATTATCAGACCTTGGTCACCATGTTTTACCAAAGTGCCAAGAAGTGTGTCAGGATCGTTGTGGATGGAAATCTGTAGTCAGATTAAACTCGTACAGTTTTCTCGTATGGAAAAAAATCAATACATATACCTGGCTGTAATCACTTTTTCAAGCTAAATATTAGCAAGAGGTGTGTCCGGATCGTTGTAGATGTAAATCTGTAGTCAAATTAAACTGATATAGTTTTCCCGTATGGGAACAAATATTACTTAAACCATAGTATTTAATATATCTATGCTTAAACCTGGCCGTAGTTACTTTTTCAAGCTTAATATTAGCAAGAGGTGTGTCAGGATCGTTGTAGATGGAAATCTTTAGTCAGATTAAACTGCTACAGTTTCCTCGTATGGAAAAGCGCCAGATGTAGTGTCCTGCCACGCATAATATTGCACTATATCTTTTACTCCTAGCGGTATGCCAAAAAATGCTGCAAATGGTGTTAAAAGCATGAAAATCGGTAAAATTGATCTTAAGGACATACTATATAAATAATTTGAAACGTAGCAATAATTTTACAAAAAAATAAAAATATGAAATAGAAAAAAGTAAACCTAAAAAACACCAAACGTTTTTTAAGGATTATCGTGAAAAAAATATTCCGTGTCTACGCGCCCCCTGCCTACGCTACGCTTATGCCAGTGTGAAAGAGGAGGACGGACGTATCAAATGCAAGTCGGATTGCCAGAGACGGAAAAGACGTTTCACTCACGTGTTTTCTGTCGAGTCAACACAGTAATTGTGTGATATTTGCAACTTGCGGTAAATGAAACAAATATTATTAAAGCGACATAGTATTAATCTCTATCACCACTCTTATTAGCGGTCATCAACGATCTCGATTTTGGCATAGTTAAATAATGTTACTGTGGGTTATGCGGATGATCGGTTATCATAATATCGGGTCTATTTATAGGAACGCTGTGAGCAAAATGCAACAAGCTTTGCGTAAAGTCGAGGCCTGGTGTGGTAAGCATCAGTTATCTGTAAACCCACAAGATCTTATTCACAGAGAAAACGAAAATCAATAAATTAAAACATCCGAAATTATTTGGAGCCCAGCTCGACGACAAAATACTGTGGGGGAGTCAGATGGAACACCTAACAAAGAAGGCAACTAATACTCTATGGCAATGCAGCACGGCCGTAGCTAGGGGGGGGCATTGTGGGGCAATGCCCTACCTTAAAATCACAATGCCCTACCTTAAAAAATACATATTTTTGTGAAATAAATTCATATTTTTGTGAAATAAACGATTTAAAACTAATACTTTTTCATTGCAAAACAACAATCTTCTATTTTTAGAGGTTAGTTTTGTGCTGCAATAACTTTCCTGTGTATATTTCCATAGAAAATCAGCTGATTTATACGTAGATTTCACCCACACAAAAGGCCTATGTTCAGACACAGATATTTTATAAATGTGTGAGTGTAAAAACCACAAAGCCACAGGGCGCGTTCATTAACTCGGGGTCGCGACACGGATTCTATTGCCGTCTCTTTCTCACGCGTTGAAAATTGTATACGCTATCCTCCTGTTAGTGTTGGAACCTCACAAAAGTGAGTTAATGAACTGAGTGTTTGTAAAATATGTTCATTTAGTACCTCTGATGACAAAAATTGCCAGTATTTAAATTGGAATAAATCGGGAATAAAAATTGCTTACGCGTGCCATACTCGCGCTGGTCGATATGATCATTTGCGCATACGGGGAATCCCCTTTTAAACTAAAATAAACATAAACTAGAGATTGATTGTGATTGTTTGTAGTTTGCTTTAGTAAAGTGTACGGTAAAGAGTGTTTTAGTCAAAAATCGATACAGTTGTTATTTTAATTGCTATAAATTGAATATTTATTGATTTCGCGATGGATATACGGGCTTTCTTTGGAAAAAAACGAAGAGTTGAAGAGCAAATTGACCACGAAGAACCTCACTGCTCAAAACAGGTGGAAGCACAAGATACAATCGCTACTCCTAGTTCCATGGCAACAGGTTGGTCAACAAATGTTGGTAATGTTAGCTATGGTATTCCATCTGATATTGCACAAATCGGAGAACCAATAAAACAGGTTGTTTTAGACACATATCCAAAACAACATAACAGGGCCTTTGTTTCCGATTGGTTCAAGCGTTATAAATGGTTGCAGTATTCTGTCAACAAAGATGCTGCTTTTTGCTATCCATGCCAGCAATTTTTACCTCATGGAAGCAAACAGACTTCGTACACTTCCACAGGATTTAGAAACTGGAAAAATGCCACTGATTCTAAAACAGGTTTTCCAAAACATGAAAAATCAGTTTCTCATATTCAGGCTATGTCTATGTGGCAGGAGAAATTACAAAGAATATCTACATCTAGCAGTGTTGAAACGTTAATAAATCAAAATGTATTAGAAAAATATAGGTATTACGTGAAGTCTATCATTGAAGTAATACAATTTCTAATTGTCAACGAATTAGCTTTGCGTGGAAATTATATGTTGGAAGAAAAAAAAGAACAAGGATTATTTCAGAATTTATTTGAATACACATGTATGAAAGATCCAAATTTGAACGAGGTTCTCACTCATATACCACAAAACGCAACATATCGTTCACCTGAAATTCAAAATCAAATAATTCAAGCAATGGTTCAAGCAGTACGAAGTTCCATTGTCAACGATATTAATAAATCTGACGTGAAATGGTTTACTCTAATGGAAGACGGGACAAGAGATAAAAATAACCGCGAAAATATTGCATTAGCATTACGTTACGTCAAGGATGGTGTCGTCAATGAGTCGTTGCTGGTGGTTAAGACTACTGAAAACCTTGATGCAGCCACTTTCACGGAATTAACGTTAAATACCCTTACGGAAAATAACATTGACCCCTCTTGTATGCTTAGCCAATGCTATGATGGCGCAAGTGTAATGAGTGGGAAAGTTTCAGGAGTTGCGACTAGAATAGAAAATAAATTGGGCCGAAAAATTCCTTACGTCCACTGCTATAACCATCGCTTGCACTTAATAGTCATCAGGACTATCTCAGAAATGACTTTCATTCGTTTATTTTTTGACCAATGTATCATGTTACATGAATTCTTTCATCATGGCAAAATAGCTGCCTTGTATGGTGGAAAAAGGATTTGCCGACTCCTCGAACAACGCTGGTCTGGACATTTGGCAGTTACAAAAGTTGTATACGATAATTATTCATCGATTTTGCAGACTTTGAAAGAAATTAAAAATGGCAGATTCAACGGTGATGACGTCGCCAAGAGTATCGGTATTAAAAAAGTCATGCTTGATCTGGAATTCCGAATGGCCATGGTTGTGGCCAAAAAAATATTATCCACACTACAACCTGCAGATGCAGCTTTGCAAGCACGAACCGCAGGATTGAAAGACGCCATAACAATCATAAAGTGTGTCGAAGATGAAATTATTAAATTAAGATCAAATCAAATGTATAATCAAATTCTGGAAGAAGCTAAGTCTTTAACAAGTGACGACTGCGGCGAATCTGAAAATAGGACACAGACCTTGAAGAGGCAAATAAAAAAACCAAATCGGATGGATGACTATTTTACGTATGGCCCCTCCTGTTTCTCTGCCAGAAAAAATATAGAAGAGAACGACGAGCCATTTAAGTCTGAGTATTTCGAAACGTTGGACATACTAATTGCTGAATTACAAAGAAGGTTTTCAGACAACAATGATCTAATCAATTCGATTGCGAGTCTCGATGAGTTGGATGTAGATAAAATGGTTCCACTGAAAAATTTGGGTAAGTTTGAAACATTTTCATAACTAAAATAATTGTCGTGTTCAATTTACAATTTTAACAAATTTTTCAGGTCTGAAAATTCCATCAAGAGAAGAGGCTTGTGTGGTTAAAGCTTACTTGAGTC
Organism: Ypsolopha scabrella; assembly: GCA_910592155.1. Lineage (NCBI taxonomy): Eukaryota > Metazoa > Arthropoda > Insecta > Lepidoptera > Ypsolophidae > Ypsolopha > Ypsolopha scabrella. Next base: position 14,534,385 of record OU342961.1, on the reverse strand, counting down.
GTAACGAGGACAAAATGGAAAATACATTGCAAATTTTGTACAGGCAACGAGAGGCGTTCAAAGATACATATGAACTTTTTGCTTCTGTGGCGACCATAGGATGTAGCACTGCAGTGTGCGAATCTACGTTTTCAACTTTAACTGCAATCAATAGGCCTCAAAGGCTGTCAATGGGTCACGAGAGAATGGCTGGAATGGTATTCCTGGCCTTTGAAAAAAAAAGAACAAAATCAGTTGATTTGAACGAAGTTCTTCGCATTTTTAATAACATGGCGAATCGTAAAATTCAACTTTTTTAAATGTATGTTAATAATTGTATTAAATTTGTAGAAAAAATAAAATCTAAATGGTATTTTTGGTAGTATCTATTTACTCGTATCAACTCACCCAACAATTAATTATTACCTCACTCTCACTCAGACGTGGATGGATCTCTACATCCAAATCTGGAAGTTTGACCATCTTGTTTGCTTATTCTTCATCATTGAGGATTTAATAGTTATTAGATCTATGCTCATGCTCTTTCAGAGGTCAGTGATATACATAGTGATTGATTTAGGAGCCTGTGCTTCGTGGGATCAATTATGGTAATTTTTTTACTTCCGCCCTACCTGTAACCAATGCTGCCCTACCTCAAATTCGGCTCTAGCTACAGCCCTGCAATGCAGACGAGGTGTTGGTAAGGACTAGGTAGGAACTCACTCCAAAACTCTGCAAATGTAATCGTAGCAGATTGCAGAGCCTATCAATAGTGTGCAAGGTAAAGTTATCATGGACCAGAGCACATAGTAATGACGAAGGTAACGAACAAGCAGACACCCTTACCTAACTAGCAACTAGTATGAAGTTATCGACACAGGGCAATAGTCTGTGTCGACCATCAGCAAGAGCTATCAGGTGAGAGCTCAGGAGATACACTCTTACCGAGCAGAACAGAAGCGGAGGTGGACAGCATGCAATAATGTTTACTTCGCCCTTGATGTTACTTATTTATAACAGGGGAGCCACACATTATTCTAATACACAGAAACAAAAAAAAAACAGTGGGACGAGCCGATCTGCAGACCTGTACCCATCTTACAATCCCATCATCAGACCCTGGTCTCCATGTTTTACCAAAGTGCTAATAAAGACCAATCTAATGAGCCCAAACTCGAAGGGTCTGCTGTTGTCCGTTGAGGAGATCCTGTACCCATCTTACAGTCCCATCATCAGACCCTGGTCTCCATGTTTTACCAAAGTGCTAATAAAGACCAATCTAATGAGCCCAAACTCGAAGGGTCTGCTGTTGTCCGTTGAGGAGATCCCGTACTCATCTTCCAGTCCCATCATCAAACCCTGGTCTCCATGTTTTACCAAAGTGGTAATAAAAACCAATCAAATAGGCCCAAACTCGAAGGGTCTGCTGTTGTCCGTTGAGGAGATCCCGTACCCATCTTCCAGTTCCATCATCAGACCCTGGTCACCATGTTTTACCAAAGTGATAATAAAGACCAATCAAATAAGCCCAAACTCGAAGGGTCTGCTGTTGTCCGTTGAGGAGATCCCGTACTCATCTTCCAGTCCCATCATCAGACCCTGGTCTCCGCATGTTTTACCAAAGTGCTAATAAAGACCAATCAAATAAGCCCAAACTCAAAGGGTCTGCTGTTGTCCATTGAGGAGATCCTGTACCCATCTTCCAGACCCATCATCAGACCCTGGTCACCATGTTTTACCAAAGTGCTAATAATGACCAATCAAATAAGCCCATACTCGAAGAGTCTGCTGTTGTCCGTTGAGGAGATCCTGTACTCATCTTCCAGTCCCATCATCAGACCCTGGTCTCCATGTTTTACCAAAGTGCCAAGAAGTGTGTCAGGATCGTTGTAGATGGAAATCTGTAGTCAGATTAAACTCATACAGTTTTCTCGTATGAGAAAAATCTATACATATACCTGGCTGTAATCACTTTTTCAAGCTAAATATTAGCAAGAGGTGTGCCCGGATCGATGTAGACGTAAATGTGTAGTCAAATGAAACTGATATAGTTTTCCCGTATGGGAACAAATCATTACTTAAACCATAGTATTTAATGTATCTATGCTTAAACCTGGCTGTAGTTACTTTTTCAAGCTTAATATTAGCAAGATGTGTTTCGGGATCGTTGTAGGTGGAAATCTTTAGTCAGATTAAACTGATACAGTTTCCTCGTATGGAAAAACAACCGGTTTCATCACGTAGAACTAACCATTTGGTCAAGCAGCGTTTTCTCCCGACATGGTTCACAAATATTGAATTTTCAAACTGAAAACTTACTTGTATTAAAATAAAATATAGCCTATGTTACTCAGCAATAGTATAGCTTTTTATAAAAGAAATAATTTTTAGAATCGGTTCAGTAGTTCCAAAGTTTACCTCAAACATACAAACAAACAAATCTTTCCTCTTTGTATAATAGTGTAGATGTAGTTATAGATGTAGAAGTGTAAATGTAGATGTAGATGTATATGTAGATAGTGTAGATGTAGATATAGAGTAGATAAGTATAAAGTATAAGTATAAAATTCGTAAATTATTCTTTTCGAAGTTTTACTTTTGACTTTTATTTATAGAGCAAAACCCATACTGGAGGCATGGTAAGTGATTAGTAACATGATTAACAGTGATTGATAACACTTTTTGCTAATTTCACCGAAATTTGTAAGGAACACGAAAAGAATAAGCCATCAAAACAAAATTTGGAAAAAAAACCAAGTCTTGCAACTTAGTTCTTCTACCGTAAAAAGTTGTGAGATCCATGTAAATCCAAGTCGGTTAATTTATTCAGTTCTGTCTTAAGTTATAACATAATTAGCTAACCCCTAACAACATCTTATATAGTGAACATGTCAACATTAAAAATCTTTTGTGTATTAAATAAATAGATTGACTTGGCCATCGCATGTAAACACAATGTATCTCACAAGTAATACATATTACATTAAATTAGATTATTTAGTGCGATTGCCAAGTCAATCTATTTATTAAAACATAAGAGATTTTTAATATTGATATGGTCACTATAAGATGTTGTTAGGTTAACTAATTATGTAATAACTTAAGTCAGGAGGTCCCATAAGTAGGGACTGAATAAATTAATCGACTTGGATTTACATCTCACAACTTTTTACGGTGGAAGCTATATTGCGAGACTTGGTATTTTTACAAGTTTTGTTTTTGATAGCATCTCATTTCTTTTTGTAAATAAATGTAATTGATTGACTTTTTTGTCTTTTAAATTATGATAGATAACATGAATAAAACTAAGAAAACACATTAACATTAATTATTGGGAGATATATTTCGGGCCATTTGGGCCCGGCATCAGTCACAGTGAAGTAATAAAATTCATGATAAAATTAAACAGATAAGTAAAAAAATTTTTACATCTAACCTATTTATAACAAATAAGTATGTATATACAAGTTGTGAGACACGTGGTGCCATCCCACCACATTGGTTTAGACTTTCGAGTTGTTCAGTTTCTAATCTTCTGTTGTGCAACGATGAAATGGGATGGCACCACGCAGTGAATGCCATTCGTGTCTATTTATTTGAGAAGAATAAGATTTTGACGGCAAAAACTGATTATTATTGATAGTTTTTCCTTGATTTATACACTAAACACTAATTGTATTCGAAATTTGAAGCTTCTATGTCTGCTAGAAGTTTTGATGATCGGTCAATCAGTCAGTGAGTGAGTGACAAAATTGAGAAACTTTGACTAGTTATAATTTCTTAAAGTACTGGTTCAAATTGAATGAAATTTGAAATATACCGTGTTATACAATGCCTGCTTGGTTACTGAAAATTCAGGCTTCTAGTTTTATCCACAACGAAGTTAAAGGGGGGTCGATAATGGCCTGAACTGCTTCGAGAAAAGGTTGGTACGGCCGGCCGTGCCGCTTTTTAGCTCGACTTGGCGGGGGCACTGCCCTACCCCCAGATTCACGAATTTCACAAAAAGGGTCATCAAACCATGTTACTGAGCACTTACCGAGTCTTCAGTAAGAATTTGGCTGGATAAAATAAAGTTACCTTAAATAATACAAGATTAAATAATAATATTCAGCGAAACTGAAAACATAGGTTATACTCATCTATATATGAACAACTTTTTTTATGGGGACTATGCAAAATCCTCAACAAAAAAAATCGTCTTCTCATAGTGAACCAGACGGCTGATAATGGGCAATTTGTATGAGAGGAAGTGAAAAAAAGTTGCGAATTTCGCTTAGCCCCGAATGAAAAAGTTGTCCATTAGACCTATTCGCATACGAAAACTTAAAATCAGTATTTTTGAAAATTCATTCCGTGAATTCTGCAACGAGTGGTCTGACCCACTCGTTTTCTGATTTCTACTAGTAGAATCTACGCAAGAATGACATGACTGACATTGAATTGACAAGTTAAAATGTTTTGATGCATATTTACATTCTTTATTCATATCCATTTGTTCTGAGTATCCATTATATTTATATCTATATCTATAGTTTTCATTTTATTTTTTATTTATGTAGAATAAGTTCTGTTGTAAAAATCTTTTCGTATGATTGCTGCCAACCTATTTCTTGAATTCTTTCACCACAGTATTGGTTGGCTGGAAGAAACATCTTGAAGAGGTAAGCTCACCTTTGAGCATATTTTTCTTTTTGTAACTGTGTGTACAATAAAGGATATAATAATAATAATGATAATAATAATAACCTAAAATAGAAGTAAAAACAGACAACAGAAACGAAAACAATCAAAAGGAAAGGAAACAACAACGTTAGAACGAAAACGTCGTCGATGAGAGACTGACATTATAACTTAATTTACGTTCCGTTCACCTCCATTCATTACCGGTATTTAAAATCAACGAAATATTGCTTTCCGGTTCTTATTTTTTCTGCGTAAAACGAAAACCGATTCATTGTTTTCTACTGATTCAAAAATACGTAAAATCTTGACCTATCGAATTGAATTTTGCACGTGAATTGTTTTCGTGCGTGAATATATGATTCACGGCGAGTGTTTCAAAAATACACTCCCAGTACTACCTATGTTTTGAGTTTCGCTGACTAATATATTATGTAATCAACGACCAATCTATAGCTCGTTGTATTTATTAATATTATAAATGCGAAAATGTGTATGTTTGTTTGTTTGTCTTCAAAGATTCAAATTTTGTTTGTCTTTTTGTATGTTCCATTTTCAGATCCAAACGGCTGAACCAATTTTCATGAAATTTGGAATGGAGATAGATCGAGACCCTGGGAAGGACATAGGCTATAAAGACTGTTCATAAAATAACGCCCAGGCCGAAATCAGGGCAAAGATTGAATAAACGATTTTAACTCTGGAACCACTCAATGAATTTGGATGTGGTTTTTTGTTATATTATTATTGTAGTGACCCTGATCAACACACAAGCTATATATTATTATATATACTTATATTGGATGTTCATAAAATAACTCCCAAGCCTAAAACGGGGCGAAGATTGAATTAACGCGGGTGAAGCCGCGGGCAAAGGCTAGTTAAAAATAAACTTAATGTGAGGTAATCCAGAGAAATCTGTCCTGCTCCAAGCTTTCGTTTTACACTTGTCTATCCTGTCCTCTTATTGTCTAACTTTAATATCCATCGATATAGCCTTCAAAAACGTCGTGATTGGCTAACAATGATGTAATGTCGAAGTTAGACAATAAGACCCCTGCTCAGTGGAAGCGGGCCGCTCAGAAAATTAATAATTAATTAATTATAATTTAATTTCACGGATTTTATATTTATTATTTTGGAATCAGAGGGTTGGGTTTTTAGAGGGAGGCCGTTTTATATCACATTTTTATAGATACTCTTTGACTATCATGATTACTAAAGGAAACTATTTGCAAACCTGAGTCACCCAAGGGGGAAAGTTTAGAGTTCAGTGCAAAATGCATAACTTATGACTGTTTATCTTATTTTTAAATAAAAAATAAAATGTATGAAATCAAGTACTCGTATGTAGCTTCATCTCATTTTGCAACTACCTAGTTGGTTACTAAGTTCTGTAACTATGAAAAACACTAATAATATTAAATATGCAAATAATAAAACGATGAATCATATACCAAATTAAAGCACATATGTATTAAAATTAATTAATTTCTGAGTAGATGAGAGATAACGAGCGGTCGAGGCCCGTGAAGGTCCCGTGAAGGTCATTTTTCGCAAGCGTTGAAGCGGTTAACAGATGAACCTTTGGTCTGTGGTAAGCATAAAGCCCAAGGTCATTATTGATTTAAAAAATTAAGGAACTCCTCTTTGCTCTCATCTGCATTGCCAACAATTTTTGCTTTCGGACGGGATTTCTTGCGATTCTTGCCTTCACTTCCTTAATCACGGCTGGCGTCCGAACGGTGCATGGTCTTCCAGATCTCTTTCGGTCATCGACAGTCAGGGTACTACTGTACCTACTGGTAGTGCGATAAATAAATTGCTGGCTGATTTTCAGCTTTTGTAGCAACTTGGAAATCATATTCGGTGGGTGCCCACATTTGTGCAGTGCAATTACAGCAACACGATTCTCCTTCAACCCCCATTCCATATATGGTATATGTATATGCAGTATATGGTGTAAGTGTGGTATGAAATTACAGCTTATAAAACTGTAAATTTTTTGTCATTTTTATTTTTTGTTTTTCATTTGTATTGATACCCAGAAATCGATGAAGAAATTCACTAACAGAACTTTTTGACCAACTAGGTATTGTTTATTAATGATCAGGGGGTTTCAGCAGAATTGCGTCATTTCATAGATTATAGTTAGCGTGAATGTCCATACCAATTGATTACTAACAGTAAGGTTCTCTCCACAGATATAGATCCAAATAGATGCCGCGAGTGTATGTACTTCGCGTGTCCAATTGCGCGCCAAAAGGGAGAGCAATGCTCTTCCTTCACAGATATTGACTCCTCCAACTTTGACTCTTATGTATTATGTCTTAAGTCTTACAATCCCTTCTAAGATTCAAACCGCTGTCAACCAATTTCATTGTAAAATGTGACACGCTTGATTTTAATAGAATTTGATGCACTTGCGTCATCTATTTAGATCTATATCTGTGGTTCTCTCATTAAAATTATGTTATTTTATGCCTTATATTTTGATTGCATTCGATTACAACGTTAAATACGCTTTTAAGTTTGTTAATCGAATGCAATCAAAATGTAAAGCATACAAATAATTTGAATGTAAGACCCTGATTATTACTACTTGCAAACTTTTTATTCAAAAGTAAGGAAAACATTATTATGATGTGCATTTTGCACCGAGATCCTCCGTTACCACCATAAGGGACAGGGACCTTTTAATTTTCTCTTTTACGTACAAGTTTACTATTTCTACTTATTAATTTACCATTATCAATAACTTACACATGTTTGACCAACTATTATCGACTTCAGGTTCCCTTCATTTTCCATCATAAAATAAGTACAAAAATATGATTAAGCGTGTTAAAAATATCAAAATTACGTATACATCAATGCAATTAAATCATGATTGTTTTTTGGCATTTTGTATTGCGTTCAAATTATATGATGTGTGTGTGCATAGATTTGGGATGTGTGACCTACTTTATTTACATAAATCATAGAGTTATCTAGATTTAGACTCAGAACTATTTTATGGATTTAGGATGTCCTATTGATTTCGTATTTGCGACCTACTTAGATTCATAATACGAGATACGAGTATGAATAAGTTATTTAAATTATTATGATATGATATGAGTTATGATTATGAGGTCCCCTAGTATATTAAACCATAGACAAGTATTGTTCATCCATGATTATACCTACCCAACGAGCTACTATACCATTGGTAGTAACAAATGGTATTATATACGGGTGTAAATAGACTGCTACCATTAAATGAAACCACATATACTAGGTGGTAGAGCTAATGCCGAGCTCGACTGTGGAGGTACCACCATCTTACTCGGAAATCCTCCCGAAGTTATTCGGGGGAGAGTAAGAGGACAGCTCTCAGGCAAAAAAACCAGGCGGCCCACCATTGCCTGGGACCGATGGGATGGCGGTATATCCATCCCCAATTGCCGGGCCTTATATAAATCAGACTGGTGACGGGCAGCGGCATCACTGGTGCAAGGGTTTCGGCACCGCGCTCACCAACCCGCCTGCCCAGCGTGTGTGAGTATGGGCATTTCTTCCAGGAGGACCGCCAAAAGTGGCGAAATCCTGGAAAGGCCTATGTCCAGCAGTGGACGAAACAGGCTTATGGATGGATGGATGGACATATACTACCGACCCTACTGAACCACTTTTCCGAAGAATCATACCCGCGGAAACAGCTTTAGGTTTCATGGACGACGCTCTCTTTAAACTCGCCCGTATGTCGGTGCGTTAGGGTTCACGCATTTTTGTTTGGAACTCAAGTATTTCCCAAACTAAGGGTGTCCGCGGGTATGATTCTTCGGAAAAGTGGTTCAGTAGGGTCGGTAGAATATGGGGTAGCAGTTCATGTATTTACACCCGGTATATAATACTAAAAAACCACATTTGTACTAGGTACAGTGGAGCCCGCATCAAGCTAAAACACTTTCAGTATAAGCAGACCTCTCACTGTATAGGCTTCCCGTACAATGAGAGGTCAGCTTATACTCAATGTGTATAGCTTGATGCGGGCTCCACTGTACTATCATTGTTCAAAAACAAAGAAATACAAAATTATAAATCCTTCCCGTCATCCGAGGAGGCCAGGATGCTGTACAGATTTTTGGGGTTTGGGTTGGAATGGCTTAGACAAGACTTGTTTTGTCAATTTATTTTCTAGTAGCAGAAAATATAACTTTTAGGTAACAGGTGTTTTTTAGGGTTCCGTAGTCCGACACCCTTATAGTTTCGCCATGTCCGTCTGTCCGTCTGTCCGCGGCTTAGCGCAGAGACTATTAGTACTAGAAAGCTGTAATTTGGCAAGGACATAAATATTAATCACGCCGACAAAATAGTAAAATAAAATCTTGAAGAGAATTTTTTTTTAAGGGTACCTCTCATACAATTAAACTGGGGATAATTTTTTTTTCTCGTCTATCCCATAGTGTGGGGTATCGTTGGATAGGCCGTTCAAAAACATTGTGGGTGTGTGAAAACTATTTTTAGGTTTAGAGATCCGTTGGTGAAATATTAAAATATAAAATATAAAATTTTAGTTAGCGTGGGGCGTCCCCCCCCTGCTGGCTAAACGGTTGTTTATAGAAATGTGAAAAAATTCACAGAAGTAGTATATATAATGAATTTAAAAGGAAAACTATCACAGCTAAGAAGACTTTACAGGTTTACGAGTACAGGTCGCGCCAAACTTTTGGCCCCCTATAATGTATGGGACCAGAAGTTTGGCGCGGTCTGTATGGTCCTAGCTGCTGAGCTGTCGGGCGAACAACATCAGTTCAGTTGCTGCGGAGCGGCTGGGCGAGCAAGACATCTGTTGCTGCGGAGAAGCCGAGCTAGCAACACATCCCGAGGATGCCTCGTTCAGAGGCGAAACACGTGTCGATAAGTTTTCTTGCATGTTATTTAAGATTGCTTTGCTTGTATTGCTTGCTTGTTGCATGTTTTTATGCGGGCGGGCGGGCGGTGCACGAGTCTGCATTTTGAATAGCACGACAAGAATTGTTTAGCGGAATATTGCAAATTATATTCATATATCCTTTACTTTCCTTTTAAATTCATTATATACCGGGTGTAAAAGCAAAGGCAAGAATTCTTTTAGGGTGTGTTAGTATGATCGGTAAAGATATTACGAGTACATATCTTAAATACTGGGGTCTCTAAATAAAGTACCAGTACCTCATAATAAGACGATGTTCTTTACTCGAAATACACTAATCGCGTGGACACCCTCACTGGTCGCTGGCCACTCGGATGAGGGTTGCGGGTTGCGGGGTGCAATTAGGTGCGTGGGGAGGCCGGTGAGCTGCGTAGCCATAGCTTAGAAAAATTATGGATTTTTGGTGAAAATTCAAGGTATTTTTTTTTCTCGTAATGACATCAGAATCGTGTATACTTTCATACCCTAAAGGGATTCTTGACTATGCATTTACATCCTGTATACAACTTCTGTGAATTTTTTCACATTTCTATAAACAACCGTTTAGCCGGCAGGGGGAGGGACGCTTCACTCTAACTAAAATTTTCACTTTAAAGCTTAATATTTCGCCAACTGATCCCTAAATCGAAAAATGGTTTTAACACACCCACAATGTTTTTAAACTGCCTATCCAACGATACCCCACACTATGGGATAGATGAGAAAAAAAAATCATCCCCAGTTTACGTGCACGAGAGGTACCAATAAAAAAAATTTTTTTCATGATTTTATTTTATAATTTTGTTGGCGTGATTAATATTTATATACATGCCAAACTACAGCTTTCTAGTATTAATAGCCTCTGCGCTAAGCCGCGGACAGACGGACATGGCGAAATTATAAGGGTTCCTTGTCGGACTACGGAACCCTAAAAAACAAGAAATTTATACACAGGAGTGATTGTCATGGCGAATACACGAAAAAATGAATTTTTGTTCCAGCTTCATCTTAGCATCTCGGTTATACATGCAAATTAAAAAATTTGTCAAATATATATGATACTCTACATACATATACGTACATACTCTATGATATAATATGAAAATTAGGGTTCCATGCTCAAATGTGGCCGAATAGTTCGGCCGGATAGGCGGTACCATTTCAGCGCCTTGTTTTTTGATATTGCTATGTCAGCTGTATTGTTGTTATTTACGAGAATGTTTTTAGAGCTCCATACCTATAGTTTATGGTAGTACGGAACATTTCGTGCGTGAGTCAAACGCGCAGTTAGCTAGTTTTAAAGCTTAACAATACCAAAACGAAAAAATATCGCTAAGAGTATTTGCAGAGAGACCAGCATATTAAGCACAATGTCATTGGTAAAATAGAAATCTCTGTTTTAAAAGAGGTTTTCTAAATATTTTTTTCTCTGCTATGAAAATTACTCAATGAACTAAATCTTCGGGCAAAATTATGTCAAAGAAATGCTTAATCTATTGTATAAATTGGTAATTACATATGTTTTTTTATTGCTGAGTAAAATGGAGATCCATGTCGCCAAAATTTCGTGGCGTCGCCTTAAGTATAAGCTGACCTCTCATTGTACGGGAAGCCTATACAATGAGAGGTCAGCTTATACTGAGGGTGTTTAGCTTGATGTGGGCTCCACTGTACATAGTGCTGACAACTTCATCCCGCGAAAATTTTGTGGTTTGTTCAACCCATAGGTGCCCCCACAAGAAAAATGTTTAATATGTTGTCCATCCTGGAATAGAAGAGCTTGTATGACTAGATTGATGGATGTATAAGAAGCAAAAGAGGTGTGTCAGGATCTTAGCAAATGGAAATCCCTCTTGGGAGACAGGCGTGAGTATATTTATGTATGTTTGTTTTCCGTTTTTAACCCAAAATATATTCTAGTTTCTACATTTGCTACATTTTACGGGAGTTTTGGTACCTACAATCAGCCAAAAAATCTTTCATATTTTTAAACTTCTTTTGTGATTAAATTTTACTAAGCTCTTTTAATTTTAAAGTAAATTTAATTTATTTAATGTTTTGGATTTGAAATATCAATAGATTCGACTTATTCAAACTTTTCAAGAGCATTTGAATACTTAGGTAATGTGTTTGTCATTCACAGGTTTGGCCAAACCGGACTAATTAGGTTTGACGAAGGTGGAATATTTTTTCACTTATGCAAAAGTCCAGTAAAAAGGTAGGAAAAAGGTATAAAATGTAAAAAAAAGGGCTGAAACAGCATCAATTCGCTGCCCCCACCGAATAAAACGGTAATATCAAAATCGTAAATGTTCGAGAAAAATAAAAAAACGAAATTGCTTGTAACTTGTTCTGTACATGAAGTGAAATCATAATATGGATATCAATATGTAGCTCATGTTTTTTTCTAAACTTATATCAAAAGATAAATATTTAGTTAATTAAGTATAGTATTGAAAATATAAAGAATATGGTAGTTTTAGCTTCAGTACAACACCATTAATTATAAAACATGTCAAGTAAAATAAAAAACAATGTACTTACATAATTTTTATACTACTTTGTTATTAGTATATACCGGGTGTAAAAGCAAAGGCAAGAATCCTTTAAGGGTTTGTTAGTATGATCGGTAAAGATATTATTTTAAATACTGGGATCTCTAAATAAAGTAACAGTACCTAGTAGTATTTTACTCAAAATACACTAATCGCGTGGACACCCTCACGGTCGCTGGCCACTCGGATGAGGGGTGCGGGTTACGGGGTACAATTAGGTGTGTGGGGAGGCCGGCCGGTGAGCTGCGTAGCCATAGCTTAGAAAAATGATGGAATTTTTGGTGAAAATTCAAGGTATATATTTTTTTCTCGTAATGACATCAAAATCGTGTATACTTTCATACCCTAAAGGGATTCTTAACTTTGCATTTACACTCTGTATATTACCGCATCAAACATAAGTTTTTGTTTTTGCAACATTGCTTTACGGCTTTGTTCGTCGTCATTCTGCAGTGCCGCCGCCTGAGTTGCAACAAGTCAGTACAAGGATATTCGCTAACAATTGCTCACAATCGTTGTTAGTAAAATAAACTCGTTGTTCTTGCTGTGTCGTTTGCAATAAGAATGTCTTGTTATAATAGCTAGACTTTTCTCTACGTGCCCCATCGTTACATCGTACCGTCTAATTTTGGGGGGGGGGGGGGGGGGGGGGGGGGGGGGGGGTTCAAACCCCTCACCTCACTATTATATTTTTAAAGATAATGCAGGGGTCGATACTGATGAATGTTTATGGAGATCTAGGGAACACATGTAAGAAGGAATTTTTCAAATCGGTGCTGTTCCACCACTTTTCCACATATTATTTCGGCTTAGGTATGTATCGAAAAAGAAAACATCTAAATACTATTTTTGTACATTTTTATTGTTCCATGTTTATATACACCAAAGGATGCCAAAAATAAGTGGATTGGTTATTGACTGTAATCTGAAATATCTCACTTCCGGCCGGGTCTGGAGTTGGCGACAAGCATTTTCGGATTCAGCGGGGTCGAATTAGATTTTAAAAAACCTGTTAGGTACCTAAAAGTTATATGTTTTGCTTCTAGACTCGTAACGGAAGCTGTTTTTCTTAAATGAGGTCTAGTTAGCTGTAAGAAATATATTATAACATTAATAGCCAATCAATGATTTAAACAAATGTGAACTTTCCTTAACTAGGTGTAGGTTGTTGGTTTAACATAAACTATTTCCGCAAGTTTATTTAAAACACATATATTATATTGCATACTTTTTATTCAAAAGTAAGGATAACAATATTATGATGTGCATTTCGTACCGAGGTAAAAAGTTACCCCCTTAAGGCGGAACATTTCGAGCTCGGTGCAAAATGCACAACTTATGATTGTTTTTCTTATTATTGAATAGAAAGTACTAAATAAATGTGATTTACGGCATTTCACGACCACAGTTTAATGTCAGTTGGGCTTTTCTACCAAAATTTTGTAATTTTAAACGTTACGTTGTAAAATGTCCACAACACGCTTTTAAGTTGGTATGGACATTCACGCTAAGTATAATAACAAAAAATGACGCAAGTTTTGCTAAAAACCCCTGATAATTATTAAACAATAAGTAGTTGCAAAATAAGATGAAACTATTTTATTTCATACATTTTATTTAAAAATAAGATATAAACAATCATAAGTATGTAATGCATTTTGCACTGAGCTCGAAACGTTCCCCCTTAAAATTAAACAGTCTCTTGTCCAACCGATTGCTCGACACCGCATTTATCAACTACGTAGGGCAGGAGTCTCCAAACTACAGCCCGCAGGCCATCGGCCTTTTTCCACTTACCGGGCAACGGCGACGGCGACGCCACGGCTAAGGTGGTAAAAATGTACATTCATACAATAAAATACAATTCATACATTTACGGCACCGGCAACGGCAACGGCGACGGCACGGCTAAGGTGGTAAAAATGTAAATTCATACAATAGAATACAATTCATACATTTACGGCACCGGCAACGGCAACGGCGACGGCACGACTAAGGTGGTAAAAATGTAAATTCATACAATACAATTCATACATTTTTACATAATGCATAATGCATGCTTGCAGATGAAATTGAACACTTTAATTGTGGCGCGACGCGACTAACAAACACAACATAGAGGTAATTTACGTATGAAATTAAACACTTTAATTATGATCGATACAAATTCAAATAATCTAAAGATAAATTAAAATTTACAATTTACTATTATATGAATTAAAATAAGTACGTTTAATTTACTTGTTCTTTACTTGGGCTAACGCGATACCAGTAAAGAATTCTTTGGTCGTGTTATGTAACACGTCATACGTCATATTGACCAGCAACTTCTTTAGCCTGTAATTAAAAATGGTTTCGGTAAGAGTGGACTTTATGTCATCTGAAAGAACATTATTATATACCTTCAGAATTATAATAACGTTTAGATTTTTGTTGGATTTAGCAAGTCTTGTCTTGGGCACGTGGCTTCGTCTGGTGCTTAATTTTGTGAATATCGCCGTGGATTTTGAGCTATGCAAGTGTCGTTTTGCGTACTTGGTGATTTCCAGTATGTATAGCAGAATCAGGGTAGGTGAAGTATTTTATAGTCTTTATATAAATCCTTAGCGTGATGGTCCCAGGGGATTCCTGCCATTATATTTATGTAAGGCGCGTTTTTGTTTAGGATTTTTTTCCGCGCTTTATTTGCGAAATCTACCGAAAATGGAGTCTCAGTTTGCTGACTGAATGTTTGGCATGTATTAAAATGCAGGAAATAATTTTTCCGAGACAAAAATTTGTGCGTAATTCAAAACTACAGTATTTTAATATGATATTAACCTAGGTCTGGCGTTTGGGACTTAGTGGTTAGTGGAGCAGTCAGTTTGGCCCTTAGGCTAAAAAGTTTGGAGACCCATGACGTAGGGTTATGGTCTATGCGCTTTCAGAGGAAGTGTGAATTTGATAAATGTTTTAGAATTGAACAACATCGCCACAACAATAACAATTTTGTACCTATTTATTGTGAAAGTTTATGCCACGAACAGTTTTTTTATAGTCTTCTTAGTTAGCAAACGTGTTTTAACAATGCAGGTAGCACGTTTGATCAAGCAAGTGATATATATTTTATAACAGTATGAAAGAGTTACATTATACTATATTATTTTTATCAATACTTGTAAGTAAATATTGTGACTGATTCTGAGGGCTTTTGTATTAGTTTATTTCAGTGTTAATAACATTACTTGAATTATTGCTCTAGTAATTTAGCTTTTATTATCTTCAATTAAAAATTCAGCTTACAGAATATACTAAATTGATTCATGTTATTGTATACATAGGTAACACTAAAAGTTTCCGGAACTGGCCACTTACATAAACAATATTTAAAAATTTATTGCAACATTTGAAAATAGAACTCTTTGGCTGTAGAATGCAGTTTGTTTCATCTGACTGTCTTTTGTTTTTACCTTGTGGCGCCATTTAAAAAATTGTGTGTCTGCATCAACATGGATTTAACTCGGGAAAATTTTCGTAGTATGATTTTCTACGATTTTAAGTGTAATTTGACAGCTCAACAGAGCATCGCTCGGCTTGAAACAGCTTTTGGCAATGAAGCACCATGCAAGACGACTGTTTATAGCTGGTTTGCAGAATTCAAGCGTGGTCGTATCAATCTCAGTGACGAATCTCGCGATGGTCGGCCGTCCACCGCTGTGACCAACAAAAACATCGATGCTGTGCGCCGTATGATTGAAACAGACAGGCATGTGACCTACCATGAAATTCGCGCATCCTTAGAAATAGGCATGAGTCAAATACAATCAATCCTACACAAACATTTGGGTGTGAGAAAGCTGTGCTCGCGGTGGATCCCACACAACTTGACCGAGGCTCAAAAAACGGACCGCGTCACTTGATGCAGTGCCATGCTTACCAGATTCAACGAAGGTGCGTCAAATTTGGTGTGGGACATAGTAACAGGTGACGAAACATGGATTTATTGCTACGATCCCAAAACAAAGCAGCAATCGAGCGTATGGGTCTTTCAAGATGAGCCGAAACCAACCAAAGTGGCGCGCGTGAAAAGTGCATCTAAGCGGATGATTGCTTCTTTTTTTAATAAAACTGGACACGTGGCTACTGTTGCTTTAGAGAATCGTCGTACCGTGAATAGTGACTGGTACACGACCATTTGTTTGCCGGAAGTTATTGACGAACTCCGTAAAAATAACCGTAAACGCCGTATCATCCTGCACCACGACAATGCTAGTTCTCACACGGCCAGACAGACAAACGACTTTTTGAAGACGAAAAATGTAGAACTCATGAGTCATCCTGCATACAGTCCCGACCTGGCACCTTGTGACTTTTTTCTGTTCCCAAAAATTAAGAACCAATTACGCGGTCAACGATTTTCATCACCAGAAGAGGCTGTCGAGGAGTATGAAAAACACGTTTCAGAGGTCACCACAGGGGAGTGGCAAAAAAGTTTTCAAAACTGGTTTGATCGAATGAAAAAGTGCATAGACGCCAAGGGAGATTATTTTGAAAAACAATAAATTATTTTTGTACCTTTAATAGTATTTTTTCATATTCATTCCGGAAACTTATAGTCACGTATTATTATCCGAGACAGGTTTGCTAAAAACATATATTTTAGTAAAAAATCCTCCCTATAAAGAAGTCACCTTATTTCTTTGGCAGGTTCAGATAAAAGGTTCTTTTTTCGATCTTGATCAAGTCAAGAATAATATATTACAATGGAAAAAGCTGGACTTACTTAATATTAGCGAGGTCAGAGATAGATAATAAAATTCTCAATTTTTCTACATTTCTCTATCTATAATATTATTATTAATAATTTCTGTACCTTACAAAGTTAGGAAAATAATGATGATGATGATAATAATAATAATTCTCCAAACATATTTTAGGTTGGTGCTGTATCTAATGGTATTTTTGATGTAAGTGATATCAAGAATAAAATTTTACAGTGGAAGAATCAGAAACTTGCATCTCTATGTCCTTCAAATGCGTAAGTAAAAAATAAAAAATTGCATTTGTAATACTTTTAAGGGTTCCGTACCTGAAGAGTGTCAAATGAGACCCTGTTACTACCTAAAAGCCTCCGCTGTTTGCCTGTCTGTTCATCTGTCCCAGGGGTTTACAGCCTCAACAGTAATTAATAGGTAGAAAGTTGAAATTTTCACAATACCTACTTGTTACTATGGCTACGACAAATAATAAAAAATAAAATAAAAAATTTAAGGGGAGCCCCTCCCTGTAGTAGTCTGTAGTACCTGATGATGATGATGATGAGTCATAATCTCATCGAAAGCTCGATCTGTGCCTCCTTGCACAGATAAAAAAGTGAGTCCTATCCGTTTTTTTAAATATTTATACAAGCGTGGTTGTAAAAAGCCTTTTCTGAATAAACGTTTTAGGTACCACTTATTTTTAATAAATAAAGAAAAGTTTCAATTATTTTGATGCGTGTGTGAAAGTAAAGATTATTACTACCTTACTATTACCATTACTATTGAAGAATTAGGTATGTAACCGACCTGACAACGGAAAGACTAAGGTCTGAAATAACACGTGTCCAAGTTTTGCATTGATCAGATAAGCAGTTGACTCAGCGTTGAAAGACCAAATAGACCGGGCGGTAGCGTTGCATTTTAGGAAGTTATTTTACGCCGATAGATTGCCATCCAATAGATCTGGAAATACTAATATAAGAGAACCAAGCGTCATAGTCCGGGAGGTACCGTTGCAAATAAAAAAGTCATAGTAAGCCGACTGATATTTGACATCGATCGTAGATCTCATATGACTGATATGTGAAATGACCGTCAGCTGCTCAAGTAGCGGTGGGTTTGGGTGTGAGTGAGAGGTTGCGAAAGTGGTAAAAAAAAGTAATAGTACGCCGGCTGAAACTTTTCCCAACAGATAGTCGACATCATACTGAGCTGAAAAAAAATAGTCAGCTGCACCGTGTAGGGGGGAGATGCATCAGCTACTCGCATGAACTTGTAAAAAAACACGTAAATTAAAGTAATAGTACGCCGCATAAAATTTTACTGGGTGATTCTTTAAATAATTAAAAGTACGAAAACAACAATCAACTGCACGGGTAGCAGTGAAAAGGCCGTCAGCTGACGCAGTAAAGTTAAAAAATATTTGAGCATTTTCCCTGTATACGCATATTTGGTGATTGATTTGGAAACTGCTTGAGCCAATAACACGACCTCCGGGCTACCTGGGCCTCTCCCCCTAAAATTCCAAAGAAACATCTAAGTGTGCGTCGCTTTGTCGTATTATGTGTAAAACGGAATTAGCATATTTAATCTGTATCTCTACTGCGTCAGCTGACGGTCTTTCCACCGCTACTTAATTATTTAAAGAATCACCTAATCTAATTTAATGCGGCGTACTATTACTTTATTTTACGTGTTTTTTTACAAGTTCATGCGAGTAGCTGACGCATAATCTCCCCTCCACGATGCAGCTGACTATTATTTTTCAGCTCAGTATGATGTCAACTATCTGTGAGAAAAGTTTCAGCCGGCGTACTATTACATTTTTTTACCACTTTTGCAACCTCCCACACCCACACCCACCGCGGGTGCGTCAGCTGACGTTTGGTTCTGTTATTAGTAATTCCAGATCTATTGAAAAAGATGGCAATCTATTGGCGTAAAATCACTAGCTAAAATGCAACGCTACTGCCCGGGCTATCAACCGACGCACCTGTGGTGGGTGTGGGTCTAGGAGGGAGAGGAAGTGGTAAAAAAAAGTAATGGTACGCCGGCTGAAACTTTTCTCACAGATAATTGACTCCATAGTAAGCTAAAAAAAATTGTCATCTGCATCGTGGAGGGGGGATGATTAGTCAACAACCTGCATGAACTTGTAAAAAAACACGTGAAATAAAATGATAGTACGCCGCATGAAATTTTACTAGGTCATTCTTTAAATAATTAAAAGTACGAAAACAACAATCAGCTGCATAGGTAGCGGTGGTAAGACCGTCAGCTGACACAGTAAAGATACAGATTATACATACTAATCCCGTTTTACACTAATACGACAAAGAGACACGCACACGCAGATGTTTGACTGACTGACGACTTTTTTTCAGCTCAGTATGATGCAACTATATCTGTGAAAAAAGTTTTAGCCGGCGTACTATTACTTTATTTTTTACCACTTTCGCAACCTCTCACTCTCACACCTACCGCTACTTGAGCAGCTGACGGTCGATTCGCATGTCAGTCATGTGCGATCTACGATCGATGTCAATATCAGCCGGCTTACGTGACTTTTGTATTTGCAACGGTACCTCCCGGACTAAAAGGCAAGCCCTTAAAATGAATTTGCAAAGAGAAAATATGGGTAGCCCTTAAACATACCTACTACATACCCGTTTGTAAGCCTGTCATGTCAGTCAGTTACTCAGAACAAATTCTTTTATTTATTTTGTCTGATTGACAATATGTGTTTTTTTCCGTTTTAAATTTAATTCGTTTGATTGTTTAAATAATATTGACTTGTAATAAGTGTATTATAATGATGTCCCCGTAATTCAAATTAAATTATCCATTCTTATATCCATATTAAATTTCAGAGCTTCATTACAAAATTTATTGAATCTAGTATGCACTACAGCTCAACCAACAAATGATACAGCAAGGAATGGATGTATTAGCTGTTTTTCAGCAGCTACTTCCGCACCAGAGGTAGGTATGGTACTTAATGTCATTTCTTGTAGGTAAGTAAAATTTATTAAATGTTTATTTTGTTGCCAAGGATATTTATTTACCCGTTTAATCTATTTTTAGGGACCACAAGAATTGAATGCAATTAGTGCGTGCGCTACACAATATTTTGCTGCTACTTCGTACGCAGGATGCGCCACGTCTCTTGCGGTAGGTGGTACTATACTACCTAATGTAAACTTTGGGTATGGTCATATCATGACATGACATTCAACACGTTGACCACGCTCAGCTATCGTTGTAAAGTAGGTTATCCTCAAACCGTCCAAGTTGACCCGCCTTTTTTAATTTTTTGATGATTTTTTCTAAAAAAAAAATATAGGATGTGGTATGTGGTATAATTTTTAATTTACGAGGATGTTCCACCTGATCATGGTATTTTATTTAACTTGAAACTTTTGCATAATTTTTTAAATTTCAAACCAATATAATTATTATAGTTTTGATGGCGGGCAACCTTACCTTCGGTTTCGTCCATGTTTGCCCAAGTTCATTATTTGCTAAACTATATTCTTAATCTAAGGACGGCTAAAAATTTACGGGAAAAGATGTCGGTCTAAAAAGATATATATTGTTAACTATCAAAAATTCGTCGTGAAACGAGTGGGCAAATTTATCCTGCAATATTATTTCGTTTTCATACAATCAACTTTTAGATGTTAGGTTAGGCAGGGTTGTCAATATGAAGGTGACAGCCTTAGGTACCACCTCTGTTCTAGTAGCTAAAATAAAATGTAAGAAATCAGATGCTACTTTTATTTAATTAAAAATGTATGTAGAAGATACCTAGTACTATAAAATTAAAATTGATAACTACATTATTTTAAATTTCTCGCGCACGAAGGGTTTGTGTGTGTGTGTGTTTGTTTGTTACTCTTTCGCGCTGAAACGGCAAGACGGATTTGGATGAAATTTAGAATGGATATAGCTTATACCCTAATTTAACACATAGGTTACTTTTTATCCCGGAAAAAAGCATGTCGTTAAACCGAATAACACGCGGGCGGAGCCGCGGGCAAAAGCTAGTGTATAATAATAATAATATTCTTATTCTAAAATGCATGTGTATAACTTAGTAAGTAGCCCAACATAAATTTTTTTTTAAATATATTTCCCGTAAGTATCATATTTGTTTCATCAAAAAATATTATTTTTATACAGATTAGATTTGACATGGAAAACGTATAATTTATGTACCTATTTTACAAATAAACATTTTGAATCTTTGCTTGCTTTCTACAGCTTTCAAAAGCTGAATGGTATATTTTAAATTTTAGATGAAGCTGACACTTGCTTCAACGGGCAAAATTACATTTATGGGCAGACTTGGACGGTTTGACGGTACGTAAACAAACTGTTGACATCGATAACAATATTGATGTGTCAAATTGCTAATTTTGTTCTTTTGGGGGAAGGCCCGAACGAACAGAACACGTTTTTCAGAACATCGTAGTGACGTCTGCTGAAGAAAATTTTATTAGCTGCCATTTACCATACTGCTTCGCTATTTTTATTATTATTATTTTTTCTATTTAGGCATTGGCTTGCTTTCTACCACCATTTACTGCCAATATCAACGAGTAAATTACAAAAGTAAGAAAGGAGGCGTCCATAAATTACGTGATGCTAATTAGGGGAGGAGGGAGGGTGGGGGGGGGGGGGGCAACTGAACTGAAAAACCACAACCAATCCGCGTTAAGCTCAGACTAAGGAACCCATTAGTAGTCCTACCATGGTCGTTCGTTGTGGCTTGAAGTTAGCTGTGCAATGACGTTTGAAAGCCAATTTTTCCTAACGATTTTTGACCTTTGATGCCCATCGTGACCTAAATGACCTATTCTTGGGTGTTTTGGGTGAAAACTTGTGGTTTTTGGTGGTTTCATAACCGCTTCCTTTATTGTTGCCATGGCATGAACGTATTATCCAAACAGGACTGAGTACTTGTTACAAATAACGTAAAGAACTCCGCTTTGTGCTTGAGATATTAAAAAATGCGCCCGGCCATAGCTACTTTTCCAAAAAAAATACATCATTTCAAAATAATTTGGTATTCGATCGGGAGGAGGCACTATTTTATACCAGGGTACCTAGCATAGTAGACCATATCGAGCTATGACAGCTCGATATACGCTGTCTGTCCCTCTCTAAGTAGATCAACAGAGTGAGACAGAGCACTGTATAAGCGCTATCGAGCTCGATATGGTTTGCTATGCTAGACTAGCAGGTAAAAAAATACCCAGAGCACCATTAATTAGGTATCACGGTTCAGGTACTTTTAGTCTAATGTAGAATTATTGTGAATTTTCGCAAATTTGCAAATTTTCTAGCGGGTTTTGTTTTTGGCTATATCTCCGGAACTAGTTGTCAAATTCTAATGCGGTTTTCTTTTTCTAAAACAAGATCAAATTTCCTACAAAAAAAATTGTTTTTCTTGGAGAAAATGGGGGGGGGACTTTCTCCTAGAAAAAGTCTTAATTATGTATATAAATATATCTATGTATACTATATATATATATATATATATCTATTCAAATTTAATAATATTGTAAAAAAATATAAAGAATAATTTAAAAAAAATTGGGCCTAGAATTAGCCACAACTTTTTTTTTATTAATAAAATATTTTTTTTTTTTTTTTTGTTGCTCATCTCCCTAGCTTTCCAATGATGCCCATTGTTCATTTCATTTATACATTCATTGAAAAAAAAGCTTAGCCTATTATACAAAAAAATCTGACTTCTATGGACTAACACAATATAGGTATATATTGTACCCAATATACACAAAGTGAACAAACAATAATCCAAACACATGAAAAGAAGTAAAAGATTAAGCTTATATGTAGCTTAAAATATATGAGCCCTGGACCCTACGCTAGTATAAACTGTTTTGTAGGTTTCACTAGATTTATAATATCTTAACTAACAATAATAATATTTTTTTATGATTCGGCCTAGGCGTGACGATCGTCACCTCTGTAACTCCCCGTTTAGTTTAACCCCGCGGTTCCGTCGGAGCCTTAGACCATTTAACGCGGGACTAGGCAAGCGCACATATCCCCCTCTGCCGAAGTACATGAACAATTTTTTCATGTAAGTTCGCTTGTGTGCACGTTTTGTGTCTGTGTTACAGCTTTTGATTCAGTGTGACATACATTTTTCGCAGGGGTGTGCGTGAATGAGTAAATGTGTGCTGTGCGTGTTTACCTCCCCTCCCGTGGAAAACGGCACAATAATTTCAGTACTAAGAGTCGCGCTATGCCAGGTCCCGTGTTAGGTATGGCGATATGGTCAAAGTCCGAAGTCGGTTAAAGTCCGAAAATAGGTAGCGACGACGAGCGAAGCGAGGAAGAGCGTGTTAGGTTGACATGTTAATTTAATAACACATTGGGTGCCGAGCGAAGCGGAGTGGAGCGTGGCGACCCCCGAAGTTTTGTATATTTAAATACCTGCCCTAATTAACTTCCCGCTCCCGCTCTTCTCTTTTATACAAATTACCGTCTGCGCATTCGATACTGTGTAGAATACATACCGAGGCAAAGTATAAAATAAATAATATTTTATACATTACCTGCACGTTTTGGGTATTGTATACATTGCCAAGGTATTATATAGAATATGGGATTATACAGATTGCCGGTAGCATATATATATAATTTATCTAAAAAAAAAAATTATGTCTTACTCGTGAAACAGTATTTTACAATTTTCTAAACTTTCGCTTCTACAATCCCTTACGCAGCATGTTTTCACAATATGTACAAAAAAGGTTAATTTAATAATTATGTTGCGCCATTTTGAAATAATAGGGTTATTAGTTTGCAAGCATAAAAGTTGACTACCATAATAAAGAGTGTGTTATCTTACATTTACGATTAAACCTAAATGCGAAACAAATAGAAACACTAAGAACAAGTATTCACAGACAGCTAAGTACTATCAACTCGTTGAAAAATTTATTAAATCATGAATAGTTAAAATCTACCATCACGATTTATTTTTTGTGATAGCAACTGTATGAGTGGGATGCCACTCTCTCTCTGGCTTGCGGCTCTCGCTCGGCGCGTTTTCTCTAGTTGGTTATGCCATTCATAAACGACAATAATAACTTTTAATCATGGTAAATTTAGTATATTTTTCTTTCTGTAATATTCTTCACTTCACTAGGTATTTAATCCAGTTTAAGTATAAATCTATGTGCCTTGGTGTAGGTAGGGTTACCAGATCCAGGTAAATCCCTGATAACTTTCTGTCAATTGTAATATTTCCTGGCAGATCAAGCATTTCAAATTTCTATCTCAGGAAAATTTCTATCGTCTGGTAACCATAGTTAAGAGCCCATCATGAAAACTTTAAAAATTCCAGTAATTTCAGATACTGTCTTCATCGGCGCTCAACGTTCCAACAGCCGGATGCTATAAAGGTTACTGTGACTTCGTAAGATGTTTAAGGAGAGTAAATTCGATAAATTTGGTAAGTTAATCAATAATCATAATAAAACACATTACTGCGTCCTTGTTTAGTTGCTTGTGCAATATAGATATTTTATTTTCAGATGATTCAGTGCACAAGAGAGGCGAGAACAGGAATCAATATAACATTAGACGCAGACAATGTGCGATTCTATACAAATGTAACATCTTGTATTTTAGCCAAATCTCGTTGTGGCAAATTTAATCCAATTACCGGTGATCCTCAAACACCTGGTTACACGTTGACTGGTGTACGAATAAGCAATTCCCTTCAAATAACTAATGCTGGAGATTTAAGAGTCATAGCCTTCTCGGCTACTACACCGGTTTCATCTTCCTTTTGCACTACGACCACAAATTTAACTCAGACCAACTGGCTTACAAATATTTGTTAAGATTTTTAACATCTAATTGCCCCTGTACATGTTGACTAATGCGTTGGTGCGGATTTGCCACTATGAGAGAGTCAAACTTATACCGGTAAGTGGAATACACTGCGCTCTACTCGGTAACACGCATAGCATATTGTCCCTTTCACCAACGATTTCTCCAACGTGTACAAGGGCTGAACAAAAAGTAGTACCTTAACAATAATTCAGCAAAAATTAATTAAAGTCATCTGTCCCAATATTATTGATTTGTTTTTGACCGCAACTTCGACCGCGCTGACCACCTTATTTGTTATTGTTATTTTTAATTCGAGAACTAAACATATTGTCAATGTGGTAGATACACGCAGGCCCGGACTTAGAGACACAGGGCTCCTAGTAACTTTATAGAGCGGCGGCCAATATCGGCGGGCGTATCGCCAGTGTTGCAGTGCTGGCTGCCAGATAGAGCGTAATCAGAACCAAATGGAAAGCTAAAAACTTAACACTTATTGAACTTATGTCATATGATACATAGGTCACATAACATAACTATAACCCATAAGTCAATACTGAATTTACGAACACTTTTACTGAAGGGAGGGCAGGTAATTATTTATATTGTATATTCGATTGTGATTAAACGATAAATCGCTATGCAGAGTCCGCACAGCGCCATCTATAGCCTGACCGTTACGCTGTGCACCGCCTTTGGGTGGGGGGAGGAAAAGAAAGTGAGTTCACATCATTCAAGTTACTAAGTACGATAAATTAAAATTATACCTTTTTATATTTGATTTCGATGCTGATTTGAATGATATGTTTAGTTTTTTAATAAAACACGACATATTGAAATAAAAATTATAATTTTAATATAACGTATTTAGCTACTTATTTCACTTACCTTATAGTAGTATCATATTTCCTAATAAATGTATACAGTTTATATCCTTCAAAATATTGTGATCCAATCTCGTAAAATCCGACAATATCGATCTCAGGTGAGATCTCCTCCCGCCTCGCCGCGCATACCTCAGAGAGTGCACAGCAGTTATGGCCAAGCTATAGTTTTAGTGATATATATTTACGTTTCAATGTTTGATGACATCTTAATGTATGATGATGATGGTTGTTTTATTTATTTATTATGGTTTTATTGGCTAGATGGTGGTATTAAATAATTCCTGTCTCGCAGACAGCAGATTTAAGTTGTGATACCGATATCAACCGTATGGTATACAAGTCAAATCGTTTCCAAAATATTTATAGCTCATGCGCTTAAGTAATAACCTCGGTTGAATTGAGACTCGTGAGCTTAAATCATAATGGTCTGTTATGGTCTAAGCTCACGAGTCTCAATTAGACCGAGGTTATTACTTAAGCGTATGAGCTATAAATATTTTATTGAGCTTATAGCGCTTTATCTATTATTATTTATATAGGGTTCCGTACCCAAAGGGTAACTAACGAGATCCTATTACTAAGACTCGCTGTCCATCCATCCGTCTGTCCGTCTGTCACCAGGCTGTATCTCATGAACCGTGATAGTTAGACAGTTGAAATTTTCACAGATGATGTATTATTTCTTTTGCCGCTATAAGAACAAATACTAAAACCGGCCAAGTGCGAGTCGGACCCAGCACTCCCATACAACAGACATGATTTGCCGTTTTTATAGAAAATGGTACGGAACCCTTCGTGCGCGAGTCCGACTCGCACTTGGCTGGTTTTTTATTTTATTTTTTATGGCAATATACACTTAACACTTAGGAATCGCATGCAAAGTTTCAAGTTCGTAGGTCTGCTAAAAGTACTTTAGAAATTTGATGGTATGTCATTCGGTCAATCAGTGACAAATAACGGAATTTCGACTTGAGATATTTCGGAATAAAAAGTCTAAAATTGAAATTTGGGGGTAAAGGTAGGTTCTCTTGGTAACTGAAATTTGAGACTTCAAGCTTTACCCCCAAAGAAGTTAAATACCCTGAGTTGCTTCGAGAAAAGCATGGTAGCCATTCCCCGTTGTTTGCTTGACTTGGCGGGGGCTCTGCCCCAGATTTAGCCTTCCTGTACTAATTGAGCCGAGGTTGTTCTTGAACAAGAAATATCAAAAATCGATGGGAAAAATTGGCTGTCAAACTTGTTGTGTGGCTAACTTCAGGCTGCAACGAACGACCCTGCTAAGGACTATTAAAGGGTTTTGTTGAATTTGTTTTGGTATTTCATCAAAAAACGCGCAAAATTTATATAAATCTTACGTTTTCATAAAATATTAGAAATTTAATCTTAGAGAATGTAAATGGAACCCGATATTCTATATTTCTTGAACTAAACCCTTTGCGCTTTCTATTTCAAACACACATACATTCTACTTCTGAGTTCTTTGCTTCTTTTTGGAATTTTCCCCCAAAGAATAAAACATCGGTTTGACATTTCAATGGTCGGTCACGAAGTCCGTATGGATTTGTAGTTTGTACATGACCGAAAAAAACAAGGTCAGCTCCTTAGGTTTGCATTCCAAAACTTACGCTTACTTCAATTTGAACACTGACAAGAGGTTAGCATAAGCATTTTTGCATGAGTGAGGAAGAGAGCTCGTATGGCTACACTGAGATTATCTGTCGAGCCAAGTCGAGCTTGAATATTTACTACGCGCTTCGCTCAACGAGACGTCATTTTATGAGCTTGGAGTGAGCTTGTACAGTGGAGCACACTTCAAGTTAGACACTTCGAACTCTGTACCTATCTTATATTCTTCTCCGTAGGGTCTAATGTCGTACTGCAAGTGTATAGCTTGATTTGGTCTCCACTGTACAAACATACATAGTGATTGGTGATTTCCATAGTAAATATATGATGACGTCATCTTAAGCTCTCGAAGAGCATACCTACCTTGTTTTCTTACACCATGAGTTTGTTTACGTAACCGACATTAAAACGATAGGCATTAGCTGAACGTAATTATTGTGTTGGAAGTCATAACCATACCCAAATTCTATGTGTATGTTTATCTCTCTCTTTCATCTATTTCTCTCTATCCATCTCGCTGGAGCTAACTTCACTCATTTGGCGCGAACAAATTATGACAACCTTATGTACAATTGTACAGGTAAACCACAAAAATAAGTTACCTACCTACCTTGTACATCGGCATTCTTCGTCGACGCAGAAGGGTGGCAACGAATGCCGATTAAAACCGAAACGCACCATTTCAATAAAGACCTTGTTCCACTACGTATACGGATAACAATCTAACAGCAGATGAACTCATTCTATCTCGCCTATGAAATATGTAGGTACATTGCGTGGCATTGAAAAAGATTCACCATGCTGACTACGAGGCATTAAATCATCAGAAATAAAATAAAATGCAAGAAGTTCGTGTCTCCTGTGCATTGAATATTTTCGCGAAATTTTGAATGGGAATGGGTTATTCGATTTTTAGAATTTTTGAGAACCACTCAACGGATTCGGATGCGGTTTTCTTAAGTAGGTATATTGTAGTAGCCCCGGTCAACACATAGACTATAATGGGGTGTTCATAAAATAACGCCCAAGCCGAAAACGGGGCAACGATTGAATAAACGCGGGTGGAGCCGCGGGCTAAGGCTATTTTCAATAAAGAAATATTATTACAATAATTTAAGAAAATATGTTTGCTAGGGTGTGTGTGTTTGTGTGAGAGGGGATATTTTAGGGTGTGTGTGGTATGAGTATAAAGATATAATATTGATATTATCATATCATAGTTACATAAACCACATGAATCAATGTAACACCTTAGGGTGACTTAAGAAACTATTATATTAATCGAAGGGAAGTATTCCTTAATTTTGCATTAATTGACACACATGTACAGTACACAATTTGTCTAGATTGACCTTTTTGTTTCAAGCGAAGACATTTGAAAATATGTCGACTAATGATGCACTTAATTTTGTCCTCAAGTGTACTGACACGTATTAACTCAGCGTTTGCACGAATGACAACTGACACTCTGCTAAGCAATTGCGGACGTCAAAATGGCGCAAATAAATTCAACCAATGATCGATGAGGAATGTACCCGCGCAAGTGTATTGCCTTGTATTGTAAAAGGCCTATAAAAATTCGCGCCTTTCAAAAAATTGCTTATTGCGCAGCACAGACTTGGGAGCTGCGCAGGCACATCGATGTAACTTATTTTTGTGGTACTACTGTACCCTGTAAAAGATAGGTACCTAGTCGAGGTAGAACAAGCGCAATGAGGTACGAATTATCTTTTCAATTTATTGCGTGCATGGAGTTGATGTATTTTAGGGATCAAGTTGTAAAAAGGTACAGACGAAACATGCGTTTATTATTATGTTAAGTCTGCTCTAAATAGTATTTATAAGACTGTGCTGTGCTGTGGTTGAGACCCCTAATATTTATGTATTTATTTATTTAACTACATTACACTATCTTAACAGCTAGGCCAATTCAATAGTGCAGTAAAATCTACAATGTATAAGTTACCACACAACGTGACACAAAAGAAACACAAGTATTTGCATTCTCACAAAATTACCAACACATAACATAATACAAGCAATAAATTTAAACATAACAAATAAGATATAAGGGTGTTCTTGTGAAATCACCCAGAGAGCAGAGAAAAAGGTCTGTGTGATCGAGGATCTTGCTGAGCAGTTGTAGCGCCCGTGTCAGGGGAGCCTTCTGGTGAAGGTTTGTCTTACTACTTCCTATAACGAATAGTCGGCCACTTCACACCCTTAGAAAATCCTTGGGAACCCTCAACTTACATTCCCTTAGTAAAATTGGATTCGTTTCTATTCCCCGACATAAGCCAAAGTAAGCTCCCGTCGAACCTCCAACTTATTGTATCCAACCATACCTAGCACGAATAATGTCGGATACATTAGTGGATATTTATGAACGTAGCCCTAAGATCTGAGTTCAGTTTGATCGCCCGGCGACGCCCACCTAAAGTGGCATCTCTTTTGCACTCGTTGATTTTGTATATGCTATCTTGCTGTCAGTGTTGGTTGGCGACGGCGGGCGATCAAACTGAATGCACCCCAGACATTTAATGAAGTGACTACGGTAAAGCTAGCGGTCCTTTGATTTTAAAAATTATTGAATTATTTGGAATATCTTCCTTTGTTGGAACTAATAAAGTTCAATTTGCAATATACAGTTCGGAAAGAGAAACGGTCTTTTAATTTTGTAAATTATTGAACCGGAAGTCATTGGAAAGGCTCGGAAAATGAAAGTTTAAAACCGAATTAAACCATTTTTTTCGGTTTTTAAACTGATGTTGTTGATGACTATCTTTTTTTTAATTATAACTACATTTTATTTATTTTACCGAGGTAGGGATATAACGTTGTCTCGTAGGTCTCGTCCCAAACTACAAAAATAAAATTATATTTTTTCTTCCTAAACTATTACATGTAAGAAAAAATATCATATGACTTTATTTCATATGATGATATGAATAAAGTTATATATCGATTGGCATTTCAAAAAATAAGGTCCGAGAAAAGAATCCTAGGTCCTCAGTATTGCAGTTTCGATCCACTGTGCGGCAGCACCGGTGTGACGGCATTGAAGACATAAAACGAATTAAAACGAAACATGACGTCAGGTGACCAAAAATTGCAATTAATGAAGTGAAAAACATCTTGATGAAGAACACTTGTACACTGTTTACACAACTTTATTATAACTACTTTAACGTACATACTCGTACAAGTAATTTTCAATATTTATCTATCATTAACTACTTTGAACATAACCGGTTTCGAAATTTAATTCATTTTTAAGGGCTTAACAACTCATTTTAATATTTTAAGACATATATGTAACCTACGTGCTGTAAATAAAATGTGAATTTTTGTTGTGATGAAATGTTATGTGGGTATGTTTGCAGAACTTTGGTTTGTCAGGGATACCAGTGCCATTAAAAATGGAAGTGACTAAAGGGCCACAAGAGGCCCTTTGATTTTTTAAATTATTGAACCGTAAGTCATTACTCAGCTGTTAAAATATTTCCCTTAGAATGAAGTAATAAAGTTCAATATACAATGTACAGCTCGGAAATGGCAGCGATTCTTTAATTTTGTTAATTATTGAACCGTAAGTCATTATTAGCTGTTACAATATTTTCCTTAGTGTCAACTATTAAAGTTCAATTTGCAATGTATTTTACTAGCCAACAAAAACATAACCTCTGTTTGTTTGGTGTTTAGTGTTTATTTGTGAGTTAAAATGAGTGAGAATTATCCAGAATTCTCTTCGTTGGAACTTTTGAACCAATTTATAAGAGACTATGATAGGTATCAAACATTGTGTTCAGTTGTGGAAACACAATAGCCGATTGATTGAAAAAATGAAACATGTGTGACCCGTAAAATTAAAAACCTAGAATTCATACAAACGAGAGGTCAATGAATACATAGTTAAAATACTACACCATTTCCTAGGCATGTAAACAAGGTGGACGGCAGTTTCAACCCCGAAGTAATATAAATAATATTACGTCCCAACGTGACTGCTTGAGCCATATCAACGTACTATGGGCTCAAATACACACTTTTCAGGGCATGCAGGTTTCCTCACGATGTTTTCTACCTTTCAGCAAGTGATAAAGTATTAGCAAATACTAAACCGATTCTGAAGGCTTAAATTTTAGTGTTGTCAAAATATTGCAAAAAAGTTCTTAAGTGTTAAGAACAGAAGCTAAATTACTTTGGAAAAAAATAAGTGTTGATACCACTAAAACTAAAATGAAAGCCCGCAGAATTTTCTTTACAATGCACACAAATTCCGAAAAACTCATTGGTGTATTGCCCTACTGGAGATCGAGCCTAGGCCTCATGTGTCAAGTCTTTATTATCTTTGGAATATGAACCAAAATGATAAGTTTAATACATCAGACTGCAGTTGTAGTGTTGACTCTATATCAGCGAAGCAAGTCACGTGACTTACGGTCGAATAAAAAAAATAAGGAGGCCGCTAATGGTTCTGTAATTTCCTTTACTATGGCCCACTAGTGGTCGAACAAATAAAAAACTAAGGTAACCACTCCACTTCAGCCAATTAGTCACTTTCTTAAAAAAATAGGTACCAATAAACTAGATATTTCATATCGTTGCGATGCGAGTCATTCAATTAATAAAATAAAGTTACTACATACAATATAAAATAAAAAAATAACTTGTAAAACACAAGTTCTTTTATTTTTGTAGGCGAGTTTTAAACCGTTTAGAATGGTTTATTTCGGGTTTAAATCGGTAATTTGTTTTACATACGAATAAAATTAAAACTAAGAGAGCCGCTAACGGTCTTCAGTCACTTTTTATTTCATTTGTAGTTAATTTTTAATTTTGTTGGTAAAAAAATACAATAGAATATTTTTACAATACCTACTTATCTATATTCTTACAATACTTGGGCGTCATATAATTAACTAGAAGAGATTACTGCGAAGTAACTGTGAAAGGGGTAAGTTTAATATTTATGTTTGTAAGATTGTCAATAGCCATCAGTCGGTATGTTTTGGTTAAAATAAAACTTTAGCATGTATTATAAATAAAATGAAAAGGTCACATATTATTTTGCCAATCGAAAATACGGTACGGTATTTTCTATGCATATTAGTGTTTTGATCCTTGTTAAATCTGACCATAAATCCCTATTATAGATATTGGTTAATTAGGTTGTATTGTAGATAAGGGGCACCGTGGGAAACTATGTGCTGATCGGCATGCCGAGCCGTTAGATTGTTGTATTTTTCTTTCACTCTCCATTCTGACTCTGACTTTTCTCTGCAACAATAAAATTAGGACATTTCCACTATGTCTAGATGTTTTTTGGTAGAAACCTGCCAACCAACTGCAGTGTGTAAAGTGTCCTAGATTGAGCCTAGCAATTATTAGATACTCAGTTCAAACCCGCAGTAAAATTTATCCTGGGTTATCCACAGGTACCTACAAGTTCCAAAATGTTTCAGAGGCAACTTTTCTTTATGACCAAAGTGTAGTTTCATCATGGAAAGTAATTATGTGAGGCCCTTTGTATGCTGTATGTAGCATTATTACATTTTTCATTTAGTAAAGATTTTTTTTATAAATTCCTTTCTATGCACAATAAACAGGATTAGTTTAACAATGGATCATAGAATCAGAATTATAAGAAATAATGAAAAATATTCAAAAGGGTCTTGGGGCTGATTTTGATAAAAACCAAAACTGCATTACAATTAATTTAAAAAAAAATGATTTCCCTATCTGGGAATTGAGCTCATCGATCGAATTTTTAATAAACTGACACATCTTTTTTTTGTTTTCATACATTACCCATTCTGTAACTATTCTTGGTGCTTACTTTTCAACACATAATATGTGGACTCGACAATTTTACCTATATGTATTTGAATCTTATGATGTTAAATGCAGTACAATCCCTGAGATGCTGAATTCTGCTTTGTATTGGAATAACGGGCATAATTTCAAACAAGTAATTGGTTAAGGTGAAGTAAGAGAAAATAAATTATATTTTCTTAAGGTGGTAAGCAGAATCTCGGTCCAAAATGCACATCATAATATTGTTTTCCTTACTTTTGTATAAAAAGTATGCAAAAATTGCATTTTAAAGCAATTAGTGGAAATTTATAAGTAATAATTAAGTTTTCACATTCAAATTCTATCATTTTTATGTTTCACATTTTGATTGCATTTGATTAACAAAGTGAAAAGCGTATTTATCATAGTAATCAAAATGTAAAGCATAAAATAAAATAATTTTAAGTGAGGAAAAACATAGTATGATGTGCATTTTGCACTGAGATTCGGTTTTACCACCTTAAAAATAAGACTTTTTCTTTAGTTTGCCATACAATTTAGAATTTAGAAATACAGTTGGTTTTTTTTTTAAACTCCGGATTCAATCCCTGGCTAGGGAAATCGGTTTTTCAAAAAAAAATTTTGTACAGTAACCATACATTTCTGCAAGTTTATGTTATGCAACTGTTGACCTGTCATAAACATCAATACACACAGTCTCAAAGAAAAGTTCGTCAGAAATTGTCCAAATGTGCGATGAGCAATGTAGCAAAAATCTTCAACCAAATTAAGACGTTACGTCGTTAACATAAGATGCAATGTCAGTTGTACAAAATCGTTATTCGATTTTGTCACCCCATAGTGGTGACAAAATGCATCACAGACACTTTTTGAGCGAGATTGTGAGTCTATTTGTTTATGAGAGGTCAATGTATGCAACTCATTTATATGTAGTTGTACCCGATCAGACTGCAAAGTTATAGGGAACGGTTTGTACTTCAAATTAGAAACAGTGGAGTTCATAATGAATTTATTTTTTATAAAATCTAAAAAATGGTAATGTTTGAAGTTAATTTTAACATTATTAGATTATCGCAGCAAGCCCCGCAGGACATTATAAATTAATTAACGTCAGTAATGAAGTCGAAGGCTTTAATTTTAGTGCTGTCGAAACTAATTTTATTCCAAAGTAATATAGCTTCTGTTCTTAACACTAAAGAACTATTTTAGAATGAAGAAAATTTAGTTTTGACAGCACTAAAACTAAAATTAAAGCCTTCAGAATCAGCTTTACTATTAGTATAAAAATATTTTTCTAAGTTTTTGGTTTATTTTCAGAATTTGTTTTGCGTAGCCTACTCCTTGAAAGTTTACTTTTCTTCTTGACTTTCTTGGTTGATTGTATTGAGTCTTCCGAATCAGAATCATCTGACACTACGGCATTGTTAGCTTTATTTGTTTTTTTATTTTGCACGGCTGTTGCTACAAATGCCGATTTTCTGAAGCGTATTTTTCCTTGTCTGTTCTCCTTGGGGCTTGCTTTTTGGGATATTGGTTGGGTATTTCTTGGTACCTCTGAGAAACTTGTGTTATTAATGTACGTTGAGCTTTCTGATTTCATGTGTTTTAATCTGAAATAGAGAAACATTCTCGTCAGCAGGTACAGTAAGGTTTCCATTGTCATTTCGATCAAACTCAAAACTATTTATTAGAGGCCAATCCAGTTTCAGTTTTATAATATATATATACCCATTTAAATATTGATATTTTGTTTTATTTTGAAGCCACATCGTTATTTGTCTTAAGAATTTAAG
This sequence comes from Ypsolopha scabrella, assembly GCA_910592155.1. Lineage (NCBI taxonomy): Eukaryota > Metazoa > Arthropoda > Insecta > Lepidoptera > Ypsolophidae > Ypsolopha > Ypsolopha scabrella. Next base: position 14,499,495 of record OU342961.1, on the reverse strand, counting down.
TCATATTACATTTTCTAAGGACTTCTTGTGTTGACTGTACATAACTACCTCAAATTTTCACTGTCGTTGGCTGGGTTGGCCCCCAATAAAATTGCTTTAATCGAAAAGTGTCAACTCGGCCACGAGCCCGAGTTTTATTGGGCCGAGATGACCCGTTGTTGTAAATTCTTCACAAAGTAAACTCGTCACATTTTTTGTACACGCCCATTTTTCGTACAGACAACAGAAAAATAAAACAAAAAGTAAAATAAAAATGTTATTTATTTATTTTTCATAATCACAGCACTTTTAAGAATTTAACCTTACGTCTTACATAAAATCACAGCTCTACTTACAACTAAAATGTACGCTAAAACTATGTGGTTGCAATTGACTGATTTACTAGCAACATGCCAAATAAATAATATTATAAGGCAATCGAAAAGCATATTACTTTCATGAATATGTTCTAATAAATCACAGTAATAATCACTTTTTTTACGACATACAATCAACTGATACGGCTAGAAGGAGATAGTCAGCGAGCGAGCGCGTGTTATAGCTTGAGCGCGTGTGCAGCTAGTCTAGCATAGCAAACCATATCGAGCTCGATAGCACTTGATACAGTGCTCTGTCTCACTCTGTTGATCTACTTAGAGAGGGACAGACAGTCTATATCGAGTTGTCGAAGCTCGATATTATGTTCTACTATGATAGGTACCCAGGAGCGCAGGGGCAAAGAGAAAGAGAGAGCAGTCATACAGGTTTTTTTCTTGTATAATGTCAAGCGCTGAAACCAATAACTTTGCTTGGTTTGTTACTTTACACAAAAATGATGTAAATTGAAACCTTATGAAAAATAAATATAAAATATTTAAATTTTAATTAATGTTTGATTTTTCTGCTGTTTGTATGAAAATTTACTTTACGGAGGAATTTACTTTGTGACGAATGAACAACAATCCTTCAAATACTTCAAGAAATAATAAGAAACAAATCCACTAGCTTCCACGGGCTATTAGTTACCTATACCTACTTACTATAAAATAATTACCTAAAATACCTTTCCAAATAAATTTATCAGTTCCGATAATCTAAGGAGTACGTTATACTAATAATGTACTAATCATATTTTAAACTAATACATAATTTCACATGCATGCATTGATCAGCGATATAAGGTACTTTATATCGCTGTGCATTGATATTACAATCTACGTGTGATATTGCAATTTAAGTGATCGCGAGTGAACAAATTTCTTTGGTAATAATATGGTTATATTAATACATACTTTCCCTTCTTTTTCCAAGGTTTCGGGAATTTGTTTATTGGTTCCAAAATATCATCCATGGAGTTTGGCACTTTCAGAGAAATTTTGCTCTTTATTTTGATTTTCTTTTTCTTTTTTTCTGTTTTTCCTTTCTTTTGCTCTCCTTCGAGCTCCTCCAGTTTCTTAGAACAAGATCTGCAAAGGTTGATAGAAAATTAATAGTTACTCTAAAACATATTTTATACCATAGGGCTGTTTTAATAAAAGTCAGCGTCAGAATAAAACACTGATCCAGACTCCGCTCTTATCAAAATTAATCTAATGCTGCATTTTGGTAGAATGGTTTACTTTGCAAAAACCATCCCAAACAAACATCACCCAATTAGGTATGTACCTAGTCGGTTCTTAAATACTGTCACTGGCCATTTATTTTAAAAATATAACACCTAGAAAAAAAATGGAATGGTGTTCGATTTTCAAATATTTTTTGATTAATAATCTGCCAAATCACAATTACATTCATTCATTTTTTACGATGGAGTGGACTCGCAAAGAGGACCGAGTAGCAGTAATTGCATTGCACCGTTGCGGCCATCCACCGAAGACGATATTCAACTTGCTTCAAAAATTAAAAATCACGAAGAGGTTCGTGTACCGTACCATCAAGAGGTACAATGAAACCTCTAGTGTCGATGACGAGAAAAGAACTGGCAGACCTCGTTCCGTTAGGACTCCAGGGGTCATCAAGGCAATCAAGGCGCGTATTGCAAGAAATCCCGTCTGCAAGCAGAAACTGATGGCTTTGGAGATGGGATTAACCAGAAGTACCGTAAAAAAGTACTCAATGAAGACCTGGGACTACGAGCTTACCGAAAAAAGAGTGGACATCTTCTGAACGCGCGTCTGATAGCTATGAGAGCCAAAAAATGCAAATTTTTGCTAAAGCGGTACGCAAGAAACAAACACCGCGATATCCTGTTTACAGACGAGAAAATTTTTAATATCGAAGAGAAGTACAACAAAAAAAATGACAGGGTGTACGCTACCAGCTCTGCGGCCGCTGGAAATGCCATTCCTAGAGTGCAGCACGGCCATCATCCATCATCAGTCATGATTTGGTTGGGATTGTCCTACTATGGCCCTACTGAAGTGCATTTTTGTGAAAAAGGTGTCAAAACCAGTGCAAAAGTGTACCAAGACACGGTTTTAGATCACATAGTAAAAGATCTGCCCCAGACACTCTTTGGAGGACGGCCATTTGTGTTTCAACAGGACTCCGCACCTGCTCATAAGGCCAAAACAACTCAGGAGTGGTTCGAGCGCCAGAATATCGAGCTAATAAGGCATCAAGATTGGCCCTCATCTAGCCCTGACCTCAATCCACTGGATTACAAAATTTGGCAGGAATTGGAGGAGAAGGTCTGTTCTAAGCCTCACAAAAATTTGAGCAGCCTAAAGTCATCATTGATTAAAGCAGTGGCCGATATCGACATGAAAATGGTCCGTGCTGCTATTGATGATTGGCCGCGAAGATTGCAGGCTTGTGTGAAAAATGGTGGCAATCATTTTGAATAAATTTTGTGTTTAATGTAAGATATTTAAATGACCTTTTCCTAAAAAAAAATGTTTTTTGAATATCATGACTAGTTTTCATTTTATAGCTAATTTTGTTTGTGACAGAATTTAAGCACCGACTAGGTACAGTCGCCTGCAGGTCAACATAGATAAGGGCAGTGTTTATGTCGTAGTCATAGGGGTTAAATGTCTTAGACCATTTAACACGGGACCTGGCAAAGCGTGACTCTTAGTACTGAAATTATTCTGCCGGTTTCCACGGGAGGGGAGGTAAACGCGAACAGCACACATTTACTCATTCATGCACACTCCTGCGAAAAATTGTTATGTCACACTAAAACTAAAGCTGCAACAAAATTTTTTTTTTCCCTTTCTCACATACCCAAATACTACTCACATTCTCTAGTAGTAACTATACTGATCCCAAGACCTGAGTCATAGGGCTAGGGAATTTCACCCTCTCATTCACACACACACCCTCACACTTCACACAATACACCTTCGCACACACCTTAGTTTATTATAAGCTTCCTATCTGGAAGCTGCATGCTTTGTAATCAAATATTAATTTTGTAAATTGTTTGTAATAGTAATATATATGCATATATATTTTTTATGTATTCATGTAATCATAAATATTGTAAAGGAAGAGCTTGCCGCCTATAGCACCGGTACATACGTCCTTGTAGGCGTCAAGGCAATCCTAACCCTTTTTTGTAAATTTTACCATGAATAAACCATATTCTATTCTATTCTAAACACAAAACGCGCACACAAGCAAACTTACATGCACAAATTGTTTATGTACTTCGGCAGAGGGGGATAAGTGCGCTTGCCTAGTCCCGCGTTATATGGTCTAAGGTTAAATGTAGATGTATGGAATTAAGTTCAAACTGCACGCCACTGTATATGCGCCAGCCTATGTTACTAAGTTCTGATACTATGAAATATAGAAATAATTAAAAATGTAAATGTTACGGGATGTTTATTATTATATAAATAAAAGACTAAACGTTGATAATTTTAATTTACAAATATTATACGAAATTGGCTGCCCTGGCATAAAGACAGGCCTTGAGATGCCAATCGTCGATGGCGGCACGCACCACATTCATGTGTGAAGCTGCCGCTGTTTTTCGATTTCTTGAGAGAAACCGCATTATGGCGTAAATACAGCCCCATTACGCGATAATACAAAAATATTAATCATTAAAGCTTAAAAAAAGCTTCGCTCGTCGTCGTCATCCGTCGTTGTTGTCGTGGTCATCGTCGTCGTTGCACCTATTTTGACGTTTTGTTAAAAGTCTTTCTTATTTTTTAAATCTCGCTTTTTCGTGAAATATGTGTTTATTGGTGAAAAAGCAGAATAATTTCGTATGATCGCGTTATGGGTCGTCCTTTGCGCCATAATTCAGTTTTTCACGAAAAAGCAGTTTACCCCATCACACGGCAACATGATACTTACCTATTATAGGTATAATACCGTTCGTTCAGTTCGAATCACGATCAAAGTAGGTAGGTATTTTATTTTAAGGTAAGTGAAATAAGGATACCATGACTTTTTAACGATTTGTGTCTATGAGTATCGAGGTCAGGTATGTGCAAGGTCAGAAAGGCAAGTGGGACGTATAAGTTACACTTTCTGAACGTAATGCAAAATTCATGTTGAACAATTTATTTTTGTTCTATGGGAGCGTAAACAACGCAGAAAATATAATCAATAAAATGTCGGCTTCCTCAGAAAATTTTAGTATAGTATAAATAAGACTGTATAAGTTATTTTTGCCTACCTGAGTAAAGCTTCACTGTCTGTAAAGTAGGAGTTCATAGGGAAACTGGAAATGCCCCACGAAAGTGGTCCTTTGTCGTCACCCTGGACTCCTGTCCACACATTCTTCTTTAAAGAGTTCAGTTTTACTTGCAGCTCTGACGGTTGATTGTGTCTGCTTTTGATTTCTGACAGATATCTAGTATCAGAACAAAAATTATCGTTATAAAAATATTATTATTAGATTGCATTACAAATCAGAAAAGATGAATTAGAAACGAATTCAAAGACAAGAATTTGAAAAAAATTCCTCGGGCCTAGACTCCAACCTGCGACCTCGACAAGCGCGCTAGCAACTGCGCCATGGCATTAAAAATACTATATACTCGTATATACCCAAAATTATAAGGTTTGTGCAAGCTCACTTGACTATGTAATGAATTTGAAGTTCAAAATAATTCGCAGTCGGTAGGATTCGAACCTACGCTCCCAGAGGGAATCTGATTTCTAGTCAGACGCCTTAACCGCTCGGCCACGACTGCTGATGCATTTATCTACGAAAATAGTGTTGAAACATGTCGAACTTTATTTCGAGCTACTTTCGCGTATGTATCGACAAGGTATTTCAATTATAATATTATTTTATTCGAGTATCTTAGCAACATTGACTTATTAGAATTTAGAAGTCACTTTTTAGCAGACAGAGAGATGATGATTATTGAAAACGCACTTTTTTATTGAATTTCGTAAAGACGTCATCTATTTTGAAGAGCTCTGTGTGTCCTAATAAAAGTCTTGATTTAAAAAAGACGGACTCTCTAGTAGGACGCGCGCTTTGAAGATTCTGTAGTATTATTACGAAAATAGATGAAAAATAAAAATTACTCACGAAAAATATATTTAAAGTAAGCTGACAAACAAAAAAAAAAAATTAAATGGACAAGAAAAATATTGGATTAATTACTTGTTAAGGAGTCGTATAATCAAATAAAAAAAAATCTTTTGAGGGGGCAGAATTTAATAATTTTGACCCCAGCTCATGGCGTATCATATGAAAGGGCCTGACTTGAGATTTCCATATCTACTTATGTTTTTGTTTGAATAAAATTCGAGTCATTCGTGAAAATTACCTTAAATACCTATATACCCGTATGCAACTGAAGTAAAAATTATATTATAATATTGAAGTGCAAACGATACTGTCTTTATATAAGGTCCTACAATTCAAAGTGAAAAAGATTTAACAGATCATAGAGTATCCCTAATGGACCACAACCCACAGTTTTTTTTTCACCGTACCATAGAAATTTAGTCAGCTAATTGAAGCACTTGGTACTGGGTAGCGAAACAAATTATTCGATCAAACATTTTTTTTTTCTTTATTACTCTATTCAGTTAACGATACATGATATACCCTAGAATTATTTTCACTTATTATTGTAGGACCTTATATACTAAGAAAAGAAGCTGTGTTTGCCTTTAAGAACATATAACATCTTTTTTGATTTTATTGATGTATAGTGGAGCCCACATCAAGCTAAACACTTTCAGTATAAGCTGACCTCTCATTGTATAGGCTTCCCGTACAATAAGAGGTCAGCTTATACTCAATGTGTATAGCTTGATGCGGGCTCCACTGTACATTACAGGTCATTTAAGGATTATACATCAGGTAATTAATTACAATGTCACTTATTTATATGTACAAACACGGAATTTCAATAAAATTATGTGCATTAATCATTAAATATTAAAAAAGGATAATTCTAAATAATTACTTTTTCTTTCATAAATTAATAAAGTTAAAACCCTTCAGAGGTAATTAGGCTACATCTCAAACCTACTTAATATGTCCTCAGATAAGCTATCAGTTAAGATGTATATCTGTTGGGAAAGCAATAATTAACTAGGTATCTGAGTAAAAAGGTGTTACAGACAGACAAACGAACCAAAAGATAAGGTTACTAAAAGCGTTATAAATGATAGATTTTGCTTACTTTGGAGGAGGCAGTCGTCGAAATTGATGCCACGAGGCAGGATTCAGCTTCGGCTTCTCTATTGTTTCATTAAACATCGATACGCTACGAGGTCGTCCAACTTTTGGAGACTTCTTCTCCCGGTCGGAATGGTATGGCGAATCGCTTGTCTGAAAATGAAAACAGACCAGAATTACCAAAAGATTTACAGAAATTATCTTAAGTTTGTCAAGTATAGGTATATAGGTACTTTGATACGAAACATACAGCCGACGACTTATAGATACCGTCGTAGCATACAGCATAATTTTCATGCCTTTTTCCCAATATTTGTCTAATTTTGCACATACAGCTCGGTTACTCCAGTAATTTTTAGGGTTCCGTAACTCAAAATCTAAAACACGGAACCCTTGTAGGTTCAATTTGTTGTCTGTCCATCTGTACGTCTGTCAAGACCCTTTTTCTAGCGCGTCGTTACTGATATCAAGTTAACATCCTCATAGTGTTGTTATTCAGGTTTACGTAATCAATTTCATACAAATTCGCTCACCGTGAAAATCTATAGGGTAGGTACTTCCAGTTGACTAAGAAATTTGAAATTTCGTTTACATTTAGATTTTCTAGTACACGTCTAGGAAAAAATCTAAACATTACCTATACTTAACTATTCATAAAGCAACCTAATTAGACCATTAGTTGAATACCTAGATCGTAAGTGTCAAGTGAAGTTGATGCTTAATAATTGCTCGTGGAATAAGCTCATGTTTAAAACGGTATGTACGGAACCCTCAAGGCATGAATCCTACTCGCACTTGACCATTTTTTTTGTAATGCTAGACTGACACCAAACAAATTAAATAAAGTGGATACTTGATATACGTGTATAGAAGTAAATAAAACTTACTGGTGCGGGTATGATTTTTAGTTCTGGTGGCATCTTCTTTCTTCTTCTCGGCTTGGGTTTGGAATTGGAATGTAGAAGTTTGTGAACTCTTCTTATGGGACTAAGGTTTTCTTCAAACGACTCTCCATCCGATGATGGATCCGTCATCGCATCAGAAGTCAGGTCTATTGTAGCTGTTGACACCTGTACGTTATTGGAATTACGATAACTTGAGAATGAAGCTAGACAAAGGTGTATAGACAAAATTGTTAAATTGCTACAGTTCTGTACCTGTAAGGTTTCTCTCTTCGTTTTCTTTTCAATTCTGCTTACTCTTTCTAGTTTGGGCCGTTGTTTCCTAGGTTTCTGCAAAGCCATCGTAAAAATGGCTGTATTTATCAAGTAACTTGGTTTATAATGAAGATAGATAAAGATCAGTAAGAAGAAATACCTCGTTCAAGCTTCTGTTGATATCTGGAAATATAGGAGAAGGCGGTGGTGCTGGATGTAGAGCATCGACCATCTCTAGTGGTGGCGCAGATTCTGAACTGCTACTAGATGTATCTCCTTCGTCACTAAAAAAAAACATAAAATTAAGCCGTTTTTTCTTTAATATCTTTACGACTTCTGTTAGTAATTATTTCCTGTACCTTGAATAATCTGAGAGCTCTATATTCGTAGGTTCATCAGCGTTGGAACCTTCTTTAAAAAGTCTTGTTACTATTTTGTTCCTCAACCTCTCTTTGCTTGGGTCTTCATCATAGAAGTCCAGTAACGTTTCGCAAAATGTTCGTCCAAGGCTCTCATAGTCTTGCACAGAGAAGTGTGTGGACATTCTGCTCCCTAATTCTGACCCACCGAAGGACGCTTCCATGGTATAGCTATTTGCAACTCCTAGCATCCATATAACTACTCGTCCTGTACCCTCCTTGCTCCGTTGTATTCGGAATTTGCAATTTTCGAAAGAGAACTGAAATAATATGTCAATTATACTTTCCGATGATATAGTTTCCGGTACAAATACACAATTTTTAGTTACCAAAACCACACAAGTATTATTTAACTGATTTGGCTAAACATTTTTCCAAAAAATAAAACAATAATATAGAAATAGACTAAGAAACGAGGTAACAAGTGTTTTGAAATCTTTCTTGCTGAAGTAGAAAAGGTATTTTGTATAACTGGTAGATTGTATGTTTTCAGTAAATATTACGTGGTTCTAGGGTAAAGAACTGTTTCTATACCTTATCTGCAGCGTTTTTGTGAAGCATCAAAGGAAAGACTTGTTCTTGCAATCTTCTATCGGAATTTCTTCTGCTTTCACAACCGTAGATAAACACATTATGTTTTCTTGAATGAGCATGTAAATCCACGTACATGGCTACTCCACATTCTTCCTGTAATCTGATGACCAATTTATTATTTTGATTGCTATTTTAATCAATCTTTCAAATAATACCTAAACTTACCTTCGAAGCATTACTTTAGTATGCCATACCGATGGATAGGTTTCTCTTATGACCGTTCTGTATTGCCTGTTTAGGTCCTTTCCGGTTAATGAACACCTATTATTGCCCACAATTACCTGTAATGATGGTAATTATTAAACAATTTTCACTAGCAATGTGTGAATTGTCGACCCAGTTATTACTTACACCATCCGGATTTAGCATGGGGACTAGTTTAAATATAAATTTCTCTCGCAGTTCGCGTGCCTGATTGGAATCTCCTGTTAAATAGTCCATGAATCCTTTCATCATCCATGATGACGGGGTTTCTCCTGGATGTACTCTTGCTGTTATAACTACTGCTTTCTTTTTCTGCAAATGGAACAATATTTACAACTGATAAAATACCCCAAGTGGTCTGTTGAACTTTTCAAGATTTACACTTACCTTTTGCTCAAGCTCATTTGGATTAGGTGGTGCAGTAACAGTCAAATAGTAAACATTGTTACCAGCTAGCGTCCGACATAGAAGCCTCAGTTTAGAAAAGGTTGATTTGACAGGATGAGCTTGTAGTTTGGACAGGTATTCTTGTAAATCTGAGTAGGTGTACGGATAGCAGTGTGCTATGTACACTGCGTCATCCCCATGAGGGAACTCGATGTTGAATGTTAGTGTGTAACTTGGAAATTGCTCCTCTTCTTCACATCTGAAATTAAAAGTTTCTTGCCAATATAGTATTGGATTTGATTATTCCGTCAGATTTTTCAAACGTTCAAAACTCAGACCTATTAGAGAATAATAAAAACTAAATCTTTACATAATATTTCATAGTTGACTAACCCTGAAAAGAGCGGTATCTATTCGTAAACTTACGTGGGATCATTCTTATAATATGCGATGTTTTCGCCACAACGTCGCCAGCCAATCGAATGCAGTTTCGCGTCCTTCGTCGAATATAATAGGGGTCGCATGCCCTCATTATATAAGCTTTCCGCTTTCGACAAATTCACTATGGAAAACCTGGGACATAAATAATGTGTTTAACCTCCATTAAAACGTGATCATAAAATGTATCTCCTGGATCTTTTGTATTTTCATGTTTATTCGTGCCCTTGATATTTTAAACTAAAGCTTGCACACTTTAAGGGTTGTGGCACTGAAAAAAACTAGGTTACTACCAGTAGTGGAATGTACCTGTACATCATTTGCTTCTTGGTATTCGTAACGCGGAAATAGAACCACTGCATGTGTCGGTTAGTATAAAGATCAGTTCGCAAATGCAGCTCGTAGTATGCGGACGTGATTCGAACAGCTTTGGCCAGGTTTCCGCTCTCGAATCTAGATTCGAATCGGAGCTCATCGTCTCCACCGGCGCTGGCACACGCTGATAAAAATAGTCGGGAACCCCCGACTGTGGATCGGCTGAACTGAAAACAGGGCGCTTGATTCACACGTCGTTAGGCACGCTTCTTATGAGTGTATCAATCGGAACTGAACTCTATGACGTTTCCTTTTTGCTTAAAATAGCTCGCTCTGAGCCGTGGCTTTTACGACAACTCAGAAAACCCACCCTTACGAAAAACTGAGGCTTAATACTTTGCGCCATCCATCCAGGTGCTAGAGCTGATGCATGCTGTTTGCACCATAAGTACAAATAGAAACTTCGTTTTTTTTATCGAGGCAATTTTATTATTTTACTTTCTGGACAATTTTGGCCGCTTGGAGTTAAATGCCTATATTTTTTTTTACAATTTTGTATTTAATTTTGTAGTCTAAATTCAAATTTAGTAATTTGTCTTCATAAGCCCTCTTAAGAAGTACCATGTGACACGACATAGCCCAAATTTTGAATAAACTTTAATGACTCACATAATTGACAGCGCTCATTGGGTAATATTGGAAGATGACAGATCCTGCTTCCTCGCCAACTGGCTGTGGCTTCAGCTCTTTTCCTGTTGCCATATAATACAGTTCTGGTGCAGCCGGACACCAAGTTATATGCGGTATTCTTTCTTCTACTACCTAAAAAAAATTGTGCTTTAGGGTGTTTATGGATTTACGTGTCGTGTAGACCAGAATTTAAAACACTATATCAAAATCATACTTGGCATTCTGTTGGCCATCTTGGAGCTTGTTGTGGACAATCCAGTTCTCTTGGAAGGGCAAAAAGGTCTCTTGGTTCTTTGAGCTTTGCTATAGTCCGAAATGTTTTGACATCTGTGTTGATTTCTAGTTGATTGGTCTTGATATTGTTTTGAAGAAAACTCGTAATAAATGTCCCTGTAAGTAGAAGTTTTTGTGGTTTTACATATAAGGTGACTTTCGTTTATATAGCCAAATTCATACTGAACACTCGGTAAGTAGTCAGGACCAAGGTTCAATGACCGTGTTTTCGAAATACGAAAAATATATTTTTGTGCCTCTATACTTGTTCAAGAACAACCTCTTCACAATTAGTATAGAAAGTGTAAATTTTATCTTTCGTATTTCACAAAAAGGGCCATTGAACCTTGGTCCTGACCACTTACCGAGTCTCCAGTATAAATTTGTTGTAGTTATAATATGAATAATAAAGAAACAAAAAAAATATATACAGGATGTAATCGTTAAGTGTGACCAGGCGATTATTCCGTAACTATTACAGATATCAAAAAATTTTAAACTGATATCGGAAGTACGTTACCCAATCAGTAAAATGACACCATTAACTTTTTGAAAATTAAACGAGAAGTATCTAAAATTTTGACATTAAACACTCCCATACATTTAGTATGAGATTAGTAGAAAGGTTTTAGTTTCCTTATTTTAAGTGGTCTTGTACTCATTTTACCTTAATCTCATTTTATGATTACGTATTATATGATAATAATGATTTTCAAGTACATACACGTTGAGGAAAGTTCGTTTAGAAACTAAATAGAGCTCGTCATTTTATCGCACACGCACAACAAGGACGTTACTGCTTTGAATACAAAATTTTGTACTTGCTAAGAAATAATAGTATCGTATAATATTTTATAGCACAAGTGCGGAAAATGCCGACTTTACGCAAGCGCAGCGTGCGTAAAGCGGTCATTTTACGCACGGTGTGCTATAAATATTATTTAATTAAAAGATAAATTTATTACTTTGTTGGGTTAATAAACAGTTTCCTTTGATATCAGTACTAAGCTAAAATAACCTTTTGAAATAAGGAAACTAAAACCTTTCTACTAATCTCATACTAAATGTATGGGAGTGTTAAATGTCAAAATTTTAGATACTTCTCGTTTGATTTTCAAAAAGTTATTGTAGTAGTTAGGTATAGTACTTTCGATATCAGTTTAAAATTTTTGGATATCTGTAATAGTTACGGAATAATCGCTTGGTCACACTTAACGATTACACCCTACCAACCCTGAAATCGTGAAAAAAAAATCATCTATTCCATAGAAAAGTTAAATACCTACGCGACCCAAATGTATGAAACAGCAGATTTTTTTGTCGATTTCAGGGTTGGCTTCATAGTTAAAGTTGTTCATATGGACGAGTACTATCACCAGTTTTCGTTAACAAAATGACTTAAATTTCACGTTGTATAAACGAAAGTCACCTTAGATATCAAGCATAAGGCAATCACGTTTTAAGGTGTATACTGGTTTGTCTACGAGTATCTATCTATTCTGTAAAAAAAAAAAAAAATAGTTTGCATATAGAATAGACATATATAAAACTTAACTAATAAAATATGTTGGATCTTTTTTTTTTGTTATCGTTATCTTGTTTTCAGTTTAATAACAAGCTTGTAACTCGAAATTAGTTCTCCTTATTTAAAATTTGTTACTTTCAGTTTGATCGTTGTCATTAATTTATTGCTCATAAAGTTCAGTTTAATAGTTCCGGAAACCAATAAACTGCGATAGAGGGTTTCAACACAACGTTGTTGTGTGAAATCAGAATTTGTATGCCAAAAACATAACCTACATAACATTCCGTGTTTCTGAGATTCATTGATAAGCACGCGACGGAACTTCGATCGATTGAACAGCCTCAAATATTTACATCAATCAATACAATACTCGTTTGAAAACTAAGCAAATAAAACTTTTCATGAAGCTAAGTAAGTTTAACTGAAGAGATTTAGAAATTTAAGGATTTTAGAGTATTAGCATGAAAACTTTTTAAAAGTTGTAACAAATCTTCAAAAGTGATTCCATAAGTCAGTTGTCCCCTATTAATCATTACCTTTGTTGCATATCGGAAAAAGCGAAGCCTGTAAGGTTTTCACTTGCTCTATATTAGCTATTAGCAAGTTGTCCTGCAGCACTGGATCTCTTGCGTTAGGAATAGCTAGCGTCACCGTCGTATTCTCACAATACTCCCTGTTTCTCTGTTCTTCTCTTTCTATCATCATGACATTCTCTTGCACGCTCTCCAGCTGCTTCCACCATAGCATTTTAGAATAACTTTTCGTGAGTAACATATGTAGCCAGTCAGCTAAACTTTTTGATTCGAACTAGAAGTCCTTTATCAGCTCTATCTGTGGCTTTTAATGCACGCTGTCTCCATGGCGATTCGATTTATTCTTTTTGTTTGTTGTCTGCATGTCTTGCTTGTTAAGCGAGATACCGGGTGGTGCGCGCGGCGGCGGCAAGAATGGAACTGATGGTATCGTGCAAGGCTCTGCTATTCGGGGGTTCGAAGACTGCTGTGTCAAGCGTCGATCGAACCGAAACTTAGACAGATGATCGGTGACGTCAGAGGGCATTGACGCAAAATATTAAGAAATGGGTATTATTTCTGATTGAGTGAAACTCGTATTTCTTCAGAATGTCACGCACTGCTGAGTTCAGCGAACTTACAGAAAAGCGACGATTTATTGGGTTTTATAAAGTATAAAATTAAGTTATAAGTTAGTGACATCCTTTTAGGTCACATTTTTTGTGTAATAATCCAATTAAGAGTACAACTTCAAGTGCAAGGTGAAAAAGTCAATGACTTACTTATAGTATTTGTAGGCTTCTTTACCAGGTAGGTCATTTCACTGCACGCTAAATAGTTAGGGCGAAGTAACTTTGGCAATTTTAACAGATATGCCCTCGAATACTTATAGGATATTACTTTTTGTTAAAGTCGGTTTTTGTGTAATATAATAACGTTATAATAACCGCTAAAGGTTAATTGCTAATAAAGCATACGTGTATGTGATATAATAACATGAAATTCGCTATGGGCTAGGTAAATATTTCAATGAATAATTTAATATTTATTTGTCAGGAAAATTAGAAAAGCACTTCCTTTAGTATGTATTTATTCCGAAAAAAAAAACGACCAATGTGGTATGAGATACAGCGTCAAGTTTAACGAATATTAATGAAGCTGTTAAACTACAGAGGAAAATTATTTTCCTCTGTATGTGAAACTTACCTTCCTCTCTTTCCCTTTCCTCCAATGTTAATGATTCTGGCACATCGCCAATGGCTTCTTCTAGATCTGATCTCATGTTCAAGTCTTGTCCTTCTTCATAACTTTTCTTAGCACTCCTGATTGCAATGGCTTTTTCTTTCTGCTTTTCGGTCCAATACTAAAGTGGCATTTTCAGTGCATTTCATATTTGTACGGTTCATTTGGTTTCACGCGTTAGACACCTTTTGTTTGTTAATCGTATATGTCTAGACTCGCAGTACGTATTATGTCTGTACCTCTATGTATAAATACAAGTTGTATGGGAAACAGTTTCTATTATGCTTGTAGTGGTATTCTTTGAAAGGTTATAAAGACTTATGAAGATATTTGTGCACGATTATATTCAAAGTAGTTCTCAGTTTACGTAGTGTGAGTTATTTGCCGTAAGTTTTTACATATCCATATCATTACTAAAAGTATTTCATTATTTTCATATTTTAACCATTTTAGAATTTAAAATATGCGCTTTAAATAGAAAAAAAATCAAAGATATTAGATTTAAGTACTTCCAGGTTTCTGTCCAATTTCCCGCCTTAGATAAAGTTCGTGAATCTTCCGGTATTCTGAGTAAACTGAACAGTTTACTCGGCAGCCTTTCACGTCAGGCAGGTGACTTCACTTCCACGTATTCTGATAACTTATGACGCGCCTGAAGTTCGTGTAGCAACACTGAAAACTTCCGTTCCGCACTTTTAATGTGCTTGGAAAACTCGGTCTTTACCATAGACTTATGAAGGGGCTTTAACCGGATAACTGTCTCTTTATGGCTTAAAAGTTTTTGTTTATGTGTTGCTTCATATCTTACTATTTTAGTGCTCTGAATTGTATGTCTGGGGGATTTCTGTTTATGGTATTTTAAAATACCTATCTTAATCTATATAGTCTTTGTGATGAGAATGTTCATTGCCGTGCTTAACTTGCTTCCATTTGAAAAGTATAATCAACATAGTTTGTTTTATTTGCGTTATATGTATTACTTTATTATGATTTTCTATATTATAGGTAAACTGTTACTATCATGTTTGCTTAAATTAATGTTTCTCTTCTCATTCCCTTATATTATAATAGAAGAACCGAGCAAAATTTTAAATTAGCAGCTTCATAAATTCTACGTTCAACACTTTATTGCTCTTGAAAATGCGTCGCATTTTTCGGAATGTAATTATAGTATTGAATTTTTACTAAATAGCAATATACTTCGTGATGATAATCTCGCCCTGTCTAATGTTTTCCATGGCAAGTCTATTTTTCCACACAAAGGAAATTACATGTGCAACTCCCTTAGAAATAAAATGATTATTGAAATAGTTTGGTTTTTAGGGCAATGACTCACTCATTCGTTATACTGTCACGTTTTGGACTTCACATTTAGAAGGAAATATTATGTTTCACGCGGCACTGCCTCGTAATTCACTCTTTAGGTATAAGCGTACGAAATCTTCAGGAAGCTATTCCTGCAAGTCCTTGTTCGTCTTTTCTATTAAAAACTCGATGTTTAAAAAAAAACTATTCTTCTGGATAACAAGATAAACTTATAGTGTGCCTATTGTATATACAATATATATATAGATATATGTTAGTAGTGTTGATTCCATAGAACATATTGATAAGGAGGTTGATTCATATTATTAAAGTAAATCAATAAATTAAAGTAGCATCTACAGTCAGGAAAAATTACATGTCTGTATGTATGCTGATTCATGTAAAAACTACTTAACGAATTTGGATGAAGATTTTGAAGGTGTATAGCTTGGGTAACCTATGGTACTTTGAAAAACTGTAAGTTATTATGGTAAATTTGAAATAAGCAATGTACAAGGTTTTAACGTTTAACTAGTCGATTATGGAGAAAACGTCTAGATAGCGCTGCACAATGGGTTATGTAGTTGGCGACCGTCGGCGTCGTCGTGGGTAAAGTTGTTGGCAAAAGCTTGGTCTTTCATATGTGTATGTATTAGTTAATATATATAAATCTTAATTATGTTTAGACTATTGTTTAAACAAAACATCTATAAAGATAAGGCAAAACATTTATCTCAGCGAAATAGAAATATCTCTGATAAATTATTTTATCATCATGGTTTACCTTTTCAGTATCAATTGCATCATTGTCAAAGCGATTGTGTTCCCCAAAGAACTTGTTTCCCAGGCAACACGTTAAATCGATATTGGTCCAAAGAAATTGAATAAACCACTCTGTTTTTTTCGTGATGGTGGCAAAACTTCATCATTTAAATATAAGGTAAACTATCTTGCACTTTTTCTCAAGTTACCATCTCTGGAGTGTTACTTGACCACAGATACGCTTACGTATTATAATAATACGTTACTACGCTTGAACTGCCTATCATATACATTTACAAAAACATCTAATTCTCGCGTTCGTCCTTACATTCATTTCATGTCATTCATTAATAAACATTTCGATGGGCTAGGTTTAATGGCATGTACTGAAACTGTTAAATTTATCAAGTCTCGGTTTAGCTCTTTATGCTTTTTTGATCGATACCATGTTGACAAAGTTGTTTAGTTCCGTAAAACGCAGGGAAGGACACAGAAGGCAAATCGGGTGTGGACAGGGAGTTATCTATCTCTAAATAAATAGGCCTACTCGAACCATTATATATAGACTTTATCACTGAAAGTCACACTCGAAATGTTGTGTTTTAGTCCCGTTTTAACGAGTTTTCAGATCTCTGTATATCTTCTAAAGCATTGTGTTTAAAAATATCAACAGGGACTGACGGATATTAAACAAATTCAAACTTAAAATAAGGTAATATGGAAGAATGAAAGAGAGAAGAGAGTTTTGTTTGGCGGAATCTCCTTACTTGATAAATTTATACCCGATACATAGGATGGGTAAATGTAAAATGCTGAAGCTATAAGTAGTACCTACTATCGTGGCAATTATGCAGATCCACATGTGCACTACATATGTAGTTTTAATAATGAGAAGTGGGTTAGAGAAATAACCCGATAGTATACTGTACTGCATTGATATTCATATTTCAGTAAGGGAGTAGGTACCTAAATAAATATTAAAATAGACTGTGGAAATAGGTATTCATCGTTTTGGAAATCTGAAAATCGTTTTCAGTTGAAACGCCAACTATACGACTCGAATTCCGGGAACAGCCGTAAGAAGTTTTTTTTTTACAATCATAGGCCTAACTCCAATTTGATTGTAAGTTTCGATTTCTTGAATACATTTTTCAGGAAATTGAATGTAACAATAGCATGCGATAGTATAAATTTCCATTAGCGAGGTTCTTGTCAAGAAAAGGAATTTCTATCAGTTTCTTTCTTTTGTCTATCCTTCCGTTCGTAGAGTTACAGCGGATATCGTTTAGGTTCAGTGATTGAAATCCTTCGAAATAACCAAGAACAAGCACCGGTCAAGTGCGAGTGGAACTCACACGCCGAGGATTGTGTACATTGACACTAATCTACATAGACTTCTACACTAATATTATAAAGAAGAAGCGTTTGTGAGTTTGGGGATGTAGGGGGTCATCTTCGGAACTAGTGATCCGATTCTAAAAATTCCTTCACTAATATGAAGCTACATTCCTTCTGAATGCAGTAGGCTATAATTTGTTCCCTGTGGATAAGCAGTTCCCTAGGGATATAGTCATTAATTAAATTGAAGCGGGTAATCTCTGGAACTACTTAACTCATTTTGAAAATTCTTCCACTGTTGTGTTGGTTGGACTCTTTAATTGGACATAGCGTGGCTTTAATTTTTTCCTGGTGACGAACAATTCCCCGGGGACATAATCATTAAGAATATAATAATAAATTCTTTATTTCAGCCCACTAAGGAAGGGCCGATATCATAAATAACTTAAAACTAGGGATACATATTAAAATTATTAACGAAGTAATTAAAAACTAACACTTCTAGCCTTTTGTCGGGATTTTATTCTGTATCGCTTCCCTAAAGCGTCGAAATATGATACCCTCAAGCCAGAAGTCAGCACTGAGCATAAGCTGCTGATACATGAACTTTGAAAGACAAAAAATCTTTTTGCCTTTCAGACTGGAGTGCAACGATCTGTGCACTCACGTTTGCCCCAGTACGACCGCGACCTGCACACGTTTTCTGTGACGCATTAGATCATCCAGCGTCACATCTGAGCGCACTCTCTCATACATACCTCATGTTTGTACTTTGGGCTTTGCAGCCTTCAGATCGAATGAAGCTGCAGGGGCGGTGCCGCGCTTGTTGCGATTTTGACGAAGAATAATAACGGAACCGATTTAAACCATAATTTTACTGTTGTAATTGTTAAATCTAGGTGGTAGAGCTGATGCCGAGCTCGACTGTGGAGGTACCACCATCTTACTCGCAAATCCTCCCGAAATTATTCGGGGGAGAGTAAGAGAACAGCTCTCAGGCAAAACCAGGCGGCCCACCATTGCCTGAGACCGATGGATGGCGGTATATCCACCCCCAATTGTTGGGCCTTATATAAAACAGACTAGTGACGGGCAGCGGCGTCACTGGTGCAAGGGTTTCGGCACCGCGCTCACAAACCCGCCTGCCCAGCGTGGGGCATTTCTTCCAGGAGGACCGCCAAGAGTGGCGAAATCCTGGAAAGGCCTATGTCCAGCAGTGGAAGAAACAGGCTGATGGATGGATGAATAGTTAACTCGTCACTTGGACAAAGGATATTGTTTATTTCCTTGGTACGGGCAGTTCCTAAGGGATACGGCTGTTAATTAATTCGCGCGTGTCTGTTCTCTGGAACAAATTTACCGATTTCGATTTTTTTTCAATTGAACATAGGCCATAATTTTTTTCGCTGGAGCTGGGCAGTTTCCTAGGGACATTGAATTCGCACGGGTAATCTCTTTAACTAATAAACCGATTTTGTTTTTTTTTTACTGTTGTTATGGTATGACTCTTAAATTGCACGTAGGCTTTAATTTTTTGCCTGGGGACGGGCAGTTTACTAGCGACATAGGTAGTCATTAATAACTACGGAACCAACTTTGAAAATTATTTTCTTTGCAATGATAAGATCTTCACTTGGACAAGAGATTATTTTTATTTGCTTGGTAAGGGCAGTTCCCTAGAGCTGTATAATAGCTAATAGCTATGTATTATTTAAATTCCTGCAGGTAATCTCTGGTCTGGAACTAATGAACCGATTTTGAAATTTTTTTCACTGACTTTTCCCCGGGGTCTGGCGGTTCCCTAGAGACTAAGTTATTTCTAAATAAAACACATGTACTGTCTGAAAAATTTTGTTCGAAGAATTGTTTTTTTATAATTCCTACCTAGTAAATTGTAGTATTTCAAAATTTCTAGACCACCTTATTTTTCCTATAATCCCTACGTGATTGGATATTAGCATGATATTTTTAATCATTTTCGTTTCATTGGTATTTTTAGATAACGCATTTTCTTCGGTCAAAGTTCACTCGAAACCTGCGTAAGTAAATATAACTTAAATATTTTTACTATCAGCTAAGTTGTGCGTCAAGAAAGAGACATTGAATCTTAGGAAAAAAAAGATTGTTTTGTTTTTGTTTTGCCCCTTTATGCCGGAAAATAATCCTACTAATATACAAAATTTTCAATTTTCTAGCTTATGTTTAATGTATAATGTACGGACGGACTTACAACGGAGTCTCAGTTTCACTATAATGGTTCCTTTTGTTTTGGATGCGGTACCCAAGTTCAGGTTTCTCGGTACAATGTTATCTACTCTTAACTTATTTGTTTATTGTTGAAATTTTCGTCACGAAAACCCACAACGAAATAAAACTTTTGTTATCTGCCTATTTACTGGCGTTGAGATCGTTATCAGCACCTTTGAACTACTACAATTAAAAGTTTACACAAAATTGTTGGAACCTTGGAAGTTACTTGTTCAAAGATAGACATTTTAGGTATCCTATTTGATGAAGTCGCCTATTAAGAATTCAGTTTATTAACCACGACAGAGCTCAATAAAACAGCAAACAACTTTGCTTTATAGGGCCTATTCACCAGCAGTTCTTATCAGTAATTTACCTTGCAGCAGTTTCTTATTAAAATTAGGAAGTTACGCACTAGTACATATTGGTAAGTAAGGAGTAAGGGCTTCGAGGTGACTAGCCGAGTCCTGGCACGAAGCGGCTCCATCGATCCACCCTGCGCTACAACGTCTACAACATTGCCTTTTTGTTGTCTTGTGCCACCCATCGACTGTGGGTTGACAGTTCAATAAGCGGCTGGGCGAATTTGTACCTGAATGAAAACACTCAAATTGAGCTAATCTTTTACCGATTTACTTAGGTGGGGTTTCCCTTTTTAGATACCTAAATTAAAAACGCTCGGTATTTTTGGTATGTTTTCCCCTTCGAAAAGTTAGATAAGCAAATTAAAAAGCTTGATATTTTAGCAAATGTCAAGTGCAGCTTTAGGTTTTGGGATTAGCGGTTGCTGATAAATTTCATGTGATTGATAAATTGGGACTCTAATTTTGATTGTTTGATAGATAATGCAAAATTTGTTTTTGCGTTGGTTAATTTTATTTTTTATTAAATTATGACGTTTTTCTACGTTTTACCAACTTAAATACTCTCACTGTATACTTAAATATGCTCATTTAATATAGTTGACACTAAGCTTGTCTAATCGTTTCTGAATTATTTTTTATATTCGCACAGGGTAATTTGTTTTTAAATAAAAACTCATCGCAGCCTGACACCACGAGCAGTTCAAGATTGTAATATTCATATTTACTCGTACGTGTGACGATTATTTGGGACCTCTCCAATTGGAGACATTTACGACAGTTACAATCTTTTTGTTTGATTTAAAATATACTTTAATAAATCAGGGTCCAACTTCACTCTTTGCATGCCATTTATTTACCAAAACATATTTAAAATATACCCCTAAGGTTAGCCCACTCGTGCCACCGGAAATAATATCTTCCGTGAAACTAATAGCAACAGTGTACTGCCAGTAGTCTAATCAGATAGTAAAATTTCCTATGACACCACTGGTAGTGCCAAGTAGTAGTGCCCAAGTAAAAAAAAACGGCCAAGTGCGAGTCGGATTCCGTACCTTTATCTATAAAAACGGCAAAAAAAACACGTTTGTTGTATAGGAGCCCCCCTTAATATTTATTTTATTCTGTTCTTCAGTATTTTTTGTTATAGCGGCAACAGAAATACATCATCTGTGAAAATTTCAACTGTCTAACTATCACGGTTAATGAAATACAGCCTGGTGACAGACGGACGGACGAACAGCGGAGTCTTAGTAATAGGGTCCCGTTGGTTATCCTTTGGGTACGAAACCCTAAAAAGGGTTATAGTCTAGAGTGAACGCCACGGAAGAAGTCTCCTGTCAAAGTACTTATTATGAGGGTTTCTTTCGTGGCGTTAAGCCTCCATTAGCATTTACATAATGAACAAATGCATAAATTAATTCCGCCCTCTTCTTATTTCAACCTCATAACTTTATCCTCAGATAGAATAAACCAGTACCATGGGACGGAAGGTGACTGTTGCGGTGTGCACCCTGAACCAATGGGCGCTGGACTTCGAAGGTAACATGAACAGGATCCTCCAGTCCATCCAAGAGGCTAAAGAGTTAGGAGCTCTTTACAGGACTGGGCCAGAATTAGAAGTATGGTGAGTTTTTGTTATACAAAAGGTGCGAACAGATTTTTGCAATCTTACACGTATCATTCTTTCATTTGTCAGATGCAAGAAAAGTACAAGACACCTAGCAGCTTTATTAAAAGACCGGCTGTGGCACTTTGAAGTCTCTTCTCGTCGACATTTCAACAAGCGGTTACTATCTTATGCCATCTGCGGTATATACTTCCGTGTACTCTGTACATCTTTGAACGTCACTTTTAACTTCTGCGTCATGTATTTCAGTGGCTACAGCTGCGAGGACCACTTCCACGAGCCAGACACCTTCCTCCACAGCTGGCAAGTTCTGGCTGAACTCCTCAAGTCGCCCACTTGCAAAGACATGCTAATAGACGTCGGGATGCCGGTGCAGCACCGGAATGTGTCGTACAACTGCCGAGTGGCGTTCCTTAACAAGAAGATCCTTCTGATCAGACCAAAGATGATGCTGTGTGAGGACGGAAACTATAGAGAGTCCAGGTGGTTCTCTTGTTGGACCAAAGTAAGTAATATTTTTAGGATTTCGATAAGTGTTATTATCGCTTACAGCAAATCTTCTGTGTTAGTCTGTCCCTGATCCGCAGCATATTTAAGGAACCTCTTGGCGATTGATATGTAGGCGGAAAATTAATTTGGGACCCCCAATAAAGAATACGCATATTCCATGTCGTCATATAGAAAAAATATTTTTTTTATTTATGAGGGAGTGTCCTACGTGCACATTGAATATTTTATAATATTTTGTTTCAGTAGTAACGATTGTTCGCAATCGTGTACAATGTTGGTAGAGATTGCAATTTTGTATGCATGGATCCACTAAGATCATCCATCCATAAGCCTGTTTCGTCCACTGTTCGACATAGGCCTTTCCCAGATTTCGCCACTCTTGGCGGTCCTCCTGGAGGAAATGCCTCGCACCAGTGACGCTGCCCGTCACCAGTCTGTTTTTTTTATAAGGCCGACAATACGGGATGGATATCCCGCCATCAATCGGTCCCAGGCATAAAGGCAAACATCGTGTCTGTACGTTGAATATTTTTGCGAAATTTTAAATGAAATGGGTTATTGTTGTTGCATTGAGGACAAAACCAAAATGTTTTAGAATTTTTGTCTGTCTGTCTGTATGTTCCGTTTTGACTTGAGAACCACTTAACGGATTTGGATGTGTTTTTTATTATCACCATGCTGACCCTGGTCAAGACACGAAAAAGAAAAAAATAAAATATCACGAGGAAGAATACAGCCTGCGCAATCTAGTTTGTTGTTACTTTGTATTAAGTCTCGTACAGCATACAAAATTCTGTGTTTGATAACCAGAAATATGTGGTAAATATATATAGTTACATATACTGAAATTCTGTTCATGTTACTACATATCTGCATTGTATTGCTTGTCAGAATAACGGTACAGTGAACTATTTTACTAGTACTAAGGTCTGATTTTATAGTTTACTTGATAACTAAATAATTAATACTGTTCATCATGTATTGTGCCCTAGAATTGTGTTACTAGATTATTCTAGCATTCATAAAAATACGAAGCTATTCTCGTGAAAATGATTAAGTACTGTTTCTATAACTAGATTGTTTAATACAAATAAATGTAATAGTTTTGTAAAATTGTTTTCTTTCCGTGTACTATACTTATTTAGTTACATATAAGTGAAGGTAATAAAAGCTAGATACTAATTCATAAACAATAATAAAAATGCACACTCGTTCTCAAGAATTTTGAGTAACATTGCCGTTTGGCAGAAATATAACATTGTAACTGACCGTTTTTTTATGAAAACCCAAAATCTTTGCCTTCCTATTGTAAAATTTCATTTTAATAACTCAACGGTTCTTCTGGTTACAGGAACGACAAATAGAAGACTATTATCTGCCACGAATGATCTCTGCCATAACCAACCAAACCACCGTACCCATCGGAGACGCCGTTATAGCTACAAGAGATACTTGCATAGGGTTCGAGATATGCGAGGAGTTGTGGAATCCGCAGAGGTACTACATTCATTTTATTTAATCGTTTTCGAGTTCCGTACTCAAAAATTACATAAAGGAACGCTTATGGTACATTTCGTGTGTCCGTCCGTCAGTATGTCTGTCTAACTGAAACAGTTATAAAGCTAGGTATCGAAAAATTTAAGGAAATGCATTTTTTATGTTTCTTTCATGGCCCTGTCTAAAGACGTATGCAATCCGAAATCTCCAAAAAGGTCAGGTAGAACAGATTTACCAAGTTATTAATTCCGATATCTCCCCTTACACAGATCACACTTTCTACATTCAAAGTTTATCGTTCTTACCACACCTGCGGGTCTATTATGTAACTCAGTGCCGGTTGCAATCTATGGTTGCTATTCACCAAAAACAGATAAAAAATTAACTTCCACAATAACCATCAATGGGTATTGAACTATTTACGAATTTTCACTCGGTTTAGCAACTGATTTTACGATACATAATCAGGGGGATGGACGTTGCTCCTAAAAATTGCTTGATATCACTAGCAGCTTTGTATAGTAGTAATAAAATCCTTGTTTGATTTTTTGGTATTCGAGATGAATGTTTAACTTGGGTGAAACCACCAATTTCCGTCTTGATTAACAATCAACTATTGTGTAGGTAACAAAACCTAACCTTCTAATTTTCAGTCGTCACATCCCTCTAGGTCTCGACGGGGTTGAAATAATCTCAAACGGCTCAGGAAGTTACATGGAACTACGCAAAGCCTATGTCACCGTGGATTTGGTCAAAGGCGCCACTTTCAAGAGTGGCGGCGCATATCTGTTCAGTAACTTGAGAGGCTGCGACGGTCAGAGGGTGTATTTCAACGGCTGTTCCTGTATTGCTGTTAATGGGAATATTGTAAATAGGGGGTTGCAGTTTGCATTGCATGACGTGGTAAGTAGATTTGTGTTTTGTCAAGCCAAATTTTTTAAATTAAACGTAAAACATTTATTCAATACTTACCACTTGCTGAACGGTGAAGGAAAACATCGCGAGGAAACCTGCATGCCCTTAAAAACGTGTATTTGTGCCCGAAGAACGGCGATAAGGCTCACCACCCATCACGTTGGGACGTAATAATCGTCGGTGAAACGCGGGTGTGCCGAGAGTGCACTGTGACTTGCATTTCACAGTTCACACTCGGAACACCTCTGAAACCCCCTCGGGGATTCATGTCGTGACGATACGTATCCCCGAGGGTGTGTCAGGGGTGTTCCCCGAGATAGAATTTCGTTCCTGGGTACCGGTGAGGGTACACCAATAAGTTCATCGGGATTTACCTTTATATATATTGAATTTGTGTACATTATGTACTTATCACTTACTGGAACGTGCATGGCTTAAATAGCGTGTAGTTGTGCTCGAAGTACGATGATCCCCCGTTACATTAGATCAACAAAGTCATCAGCGAAACGTGGGTTACCATTTTATCACAGTTAACTTTCGGTGAGAATATGTAATGCTCTGCACTGTTGAGGTGGTTACATACATTGCAAGGTTTTTATAACAAATATGATTAGGTATCCATTTTATCATGTTCAAATTTATCATGTTGTGAAAATACAATGTTTTTAATAATCTTTTGTACACACATACATACATGTACTCACGCCTGTCTCCCAGAGGGGCAGGCAGAGACTACACAGATTTACATCTGCCACGATCCTGACACACCTCTTGCTTCTCCTACAACCATCAATCTAAGTCAAACGAGCTCTTCTATTCCGGGTACTTTTTTCTTCAGTATGTCGCCTATTTGGTCGGCATATGTCCTTCTAGGCGGTCTTGTCGAGGTTTATGAAATTTCTTTCGTCTTTCTTTCGTTACTTTCGTTCATCCTCTCTATATGCTCAAAACACTGAAGCACTTCTCCTATTCTAGTCACTACATCTTCTTTCAGGCCGCTACGATCCCGTATGTCGATATTTTTTATCTTTGTACAGTTTGAGTTAACTAAGAATACAAATAGTGACGCAGTAGCGCATTCTCGAGGAACCTTGCTCAGCTTACAGCTAACTTCAGGCCCGTCTTCTTGTTTGGCCCGAATTTTAAAGTATAGCTATCTTTATACCCACCATCTTCCCGCCCGCTAATACCAAATATCCTGTAACATAAAGCTTTTCAAAGGAATATTTAATGATAAACGTCTTAAGTATTAATAAACATATCGTCACGACATGAATCCCCTTCCCAAGTGAGAAATATGAAATGCAAGTCACAGTCCACATCCGGCACACCCGCGTTTAACAGACGATTATTACGTCCCAACGTGATAGGTGGTGAGCCCTATCGGGCACAATTACACGCTTCTTAGGGCATGCAGGTTTCCTTACGATGTTTTCCTTACCGTTCAACAAGTGGTAAGTATTAGGTAAGAACACAAATACTATGCACATAAATTCCGAAAACCCATTGGCGCATGCCCGACAGGTCTGGCCGAACCTGGGTCTCAAGATTGAGAGGCCAGCGTTCTACCGCCTGAGCTACTGCCACTTCATCGTATTTATTACTATAGTAACTATATTTAAAATAATTAAATAATTTTTTTAATGTTGTATCATTAACCTTTTCCCAGGAATGTTTCCTGATAAACGTCTTTAGTAATGCTATAAAATAAAATGACAAATACGATTTATACGCAGGAAGTAATCCCCGCGACCATAGACCTCGAAGACATCAGATCGTACCGGACCAGCATACGTTCCCGTTCGCACTTGGCGGCGTCAAACCCGCCATTCCCTAGAATCACGGTGGACTTCGCGTTGTCTGATGATGACGACATCCACTTGACGACCAGTCCGCCAATGGAGTGGCAGTATTTGACAGCGGAGGAGGAAATCGCTCTTGGTACTTGCTTATTGCAAAAATTATGTACCAAAGCTTTGGTGTCTGTCTGTTCTTTCGTCCAAAACATTAAACATTTTGTTAAGACCGATTCATAACAATCTTGTTCAAAATCAACAACACCGTGTAACACGTAAATAGTACTCGCTCCCCTATAGGAAGGCGTTGGTCACTGTCTAACAATTTATATTACCAGTTACCAACGGCACATTTTTTATGTTAAATTTATCCCAATTTACAAATAGGTAATTTGTTTGACTTAAACATTTATGTACTCATAATATTTTCCACTGTTTTTTGTACAATTGTATATTGGTTTACACAATAAAAATAATATAATTAAAGAACAATCGACGCAATCGAGCGAAATTTGGCATGGAAGTGAGCATAATTTTGAAATGAAATTTGTAATTTAAAAATCCCCAAATGCACAGTAATTTTAAGGCACAAAATGGAGTGTTGGCTCCTACATTTATATTTGGTAGAGAATGTTGGAAACCGGTCGAGTGCGAGTCAGACTGGCGCACCTATGGTTCTACCTATATATTTCGACAGTTATTGAGAATGTCAGAAAATTAAAAAAAAATACTTTATGAATAGCCATTTTCAATATTTGTTGTTTAGATACAGTATATGGTATACAAAATCTTAACTAGTTTAGTGTTTGAGATAGAAGACTCCGTAACAAAAATGTTCTAAAACTGACAACTTTGGCGGCCTCTATATATTTTTTTAAATAAAATGGATTAAAAAATATATTTGTACTGGATGCACTTACAAAGGCATAGAACCTACCCTGAAAAAAAAACGAATTTCAAATTTAATCAATCTTGTGTCATAATTCTACACAAAATAAATTACAGGTCTGTAACTCATTCCGTCCACGAGCTAGAGACCTTTGACACATGGCAGACAGCAGAGGGCTCCGTTCTGCTCTTTGGGTACGGAACCCTAAAAATCTCAAAGAAGAGTGAATGCAGTGGAATTGCGTTCATGACGGTGTATGTGTGGATTGAATTCTTATTACTCCTGCTATATCCTCCATCAGGTCCAGCATGTTGGCTCTGGGACTACCTTCGAAGGTCAGGCCAAGGGGGTTTCTTCTTACCGCTGAGCGGCGGGGTGGACTCAACCAGTACGGCGTGTATTGTCTTCTCTATGTGCACGCAAATCTGTGACGCTATACAGAAAGGAGGTGAGCGAAAATGGTTCTTTCAGCTTTGAGATAAGTTTTAAGGATATCCTAACTTAATCACTACAAATATTCTAAGTTTCTTGTGTTTTTTACACTTACGGAACCCTGGGTCACAAGATGTTGAATAAAGATAGTAATAAAAAGAGGACAGTATCCATTCCAAGAAAGGGGTAAAAATCTCAATTTGTTTCTAATTTATCTTTTCTGGTTTGTAATGCACTCTAATAATAATATTTAATTTATTTATATTTTAGTTTCCCAATCGAATGATGTTGCTATAAATAATCCTACGAGTTTTCAGTGCTTGGCTAAGGTGATTACACATTCTGTTATTCTACTCGTATAGTTCGTTTGGGCAAATAGTTTGCACGCTTTAATACTCCAACACAAACTGCCTCATCGGCTACTTCAAACTCATGTCATAGTATGGTGTAAACCCGCAAAATCGCTGTGTATCTGTAAATTTCATTTTTTATTAATTCATGAATTTATTGATATGTCGCGCTTATTTATTATCACATTGTATCCTAAATGACGTGCATGCGTCTGTATTACAAACTATTTGAACAATCGAACTGTATGATTGGCCAAACTATATATAGTCTGTCTGGGCTCCAAGAGGGGACTGAAGCCATAAAAAGTGTGTATACTTTTCGTTGAGTGATCTCTACTCTTCCAGAAAGCCAAGTGTTATACGACGTACGGAAAATCCTGTGTCAGTCGGACTACACGCCCTCTGACCCGATGGAGTTATGCAACAGGCTGCTTGTGACTTGCTACATGGGAACTGAGAACTCTAGTCAGGAAACTAAACAAAGGGCTGTGCAGGTAGGATTCAGTTTTAGAAACATCAATGTTCTGGGTTACTGGTAATTCGATTTATCCTGACACACCTCGTTTGCTTCTTCTACATGCATCAATCTAGTCACACAAGCTCTTCTATTCCGTGTACATTTTACTTTGCCCTTCTTCAGTATGTCTCCTATTTGGTCGGCTTACGTCCTTCTCTCGTCACTCTACTTTCATTCATCCTCTCGAGTAGGTATATGCCTAAACCACCGAAGCAGTATATTTTTTTCTAGTCACGACATCTTCTTTCAGGCCGCAACGATCCCGTATCTCGATATTTTAACTCTATTCTCTTCCGGGGCTTAAAGTAGACGTTATGAGTAATAATTGAAACTTATATTGCTACTGCAAAAGTGAAAATATTTTGAAATAATTGGATTTTAACTTTTTAAATTTATTGTGTCAACAAGGCAAGCCTTCTCGAAAAATCTTCTATTAATTTAATCTGCAAATCATAACTATGTATCTTACATAAGGTGACTTTTGTTTATAAAGCCAAATTCATACTGGAGACTTGGTAAGTGGTCAGGACCAAGATAACACTTGCTAATATCGCAAAATAAATGTTCGCGTCCGATAAAAATTGACTCCGGGCTGGGATTGCGTTTGTAGGGAACAGGGTCATCTAACCTCGATACTAATAACTTATCGAGTTTTCAGTATGAATTTGGCTGCATAAATAAATGTCATCTTATATATATTTTTTTGTATGCAATAGTAAGTACTGATATACTAGGTGAAATTAAATCAACCGACCAAATTCACACTGGAGACTCGCTTAGTCATCAGAAACAAGGTCTAATGAACCTCCAGGTGAAATTAGAAAAAATATATATTTTTGTCATGTAGTGCCTGCACTAGGAATCGTACTCAAACTAGTCCAACTAGTAAGGGATCAAAAAAAAATATTTTTCGAAATTGGCCAAAAGGATAACTGAACCTAGTTCTTGATCACTAACCGAGTCTCCAATCTGAATTTGGTCGGTTGATTTAATTTCACCCTATATTCTTTTTAGGGTTCCGTACCCAAAGGGTAACCAACGGGACCCTATTACTAAGACTCCGCTGTCCGTCTGTCACCAGGCTGTATCTCATGAACCGTGATAAGTTAGACAGTTGAAATTTTCACAGATTATGTATTTCTGTTTACAAATACAAAAAAACAGAATAAAATAAATATTAAAGAGGGCCTCCATACAAAAAACATGATGTTTTTGCCGTTTTTATCGTTAATGGTACGGAACCCTTCGTGCGCGAGTGCGACTCGCACTTGGCCGATTTTTTCATATTAAGTTTTATTTTTGTATGTTAGGCAACTTTTTTACACGTGTTTAAATTTTTACTGTTTCCCTAATGGTTTGCTGTAAGAAGTCTCTTATTACAGACTCTGCCCGCAGCTTCGCCCGCGTTCAGTGAATCTTTGCCCCGTTTTCGGCTTGGGCGTTATTTTATTAACAACCTATATAGCTTATGTGTTGACCGGGGTCACTACAATGATAATAAAACAAAAAACCACATCCAAACCCGTTGAGTGGTTCCAGAGTTAAAGCGTTTATTCAATCTTTGCCCCGTTTTCGGCTGTGCGTTATTTTATGAACAACCCTTTTAGCCTATGTGTTAACCGAGTCACTACTATGATAATAAAAAAAACCGCATCCAAATTCGTTGAGTGGTTCTCAAGTTCTAAAAGCATTTATTCAATCTTTTTCCCGTTTCCGGCTTGGGCGTTATTTTATTAACATTCCTTATAGCCTATGTGTTGACCAGGATCACTACGATGATAATAAAAAAAATCGCATTCAAATCCGTTGAGCGGTTCTCGAGTTAAAACGGAACATACAGACAGACAAAAATTCTAAAAATTGTTGTTTTGGCCTCAGTACAATACCAATAACCCATTACATTTAAAATTTCGCGAATATCTTCAATGTACAGACACGACTTTTTTACTACTTTATTATTAGTATATATACACTTCTAGACACATCTATTGGCCCACCTTAGAGTTTAGGTTTCGATGGCCTCTACCTAAATATGATTGCTAGATTGAACAAAAACTATTGATCCAGTCGTATTGTTTTAAACTTTTTGCTCGACCTAATATAAATTTTTAGCTAGGACCAAACGAAACTGAAAATGCAAGGTGGGCCAATAGATGTGTCCAGAAGTATATATAGATTAGTATTATTATAGATTAGTGTTAGTATAGATGAGGTCCTGTGAATTATGTCAAGTTATGATTCTTATGATGTTTCACGTGACTCTTAATGCGGTGTGCTAGTTGTTATACAGTATTGGTGTAGTTAAGTTTTCTCGCAAAGAAGACAAGGAAATATTCGTAGGTTCATTGGCAAACAAGAACATACTTTGGATATAATGAGCATTAAAGATATTACAATATGTGACGAAAATTCATTTTTTGACAAATGTGTACTTAATGAGTTTTGCCAATCAAGCGACGATAATGTTATTTATTACTCATGCTTTCCTTTAAACCAGGTAGTAACAATGTATGTAAATTGTACTTCATACAATAGATGAGTTCATCAACGTAGATGCTTTTGTAGAAACGTAGAAAATTCGCTTCATTAATTCATACATTTTCACAATTCAAAATTCTGTATTTTCCCCGCTGATTTCCGAGATATTATTAACATAATAGACGCCAGGGGACGACACTGGCTGAAGCTTCAATAAAAGGAATTACCCACAGATATGTGGAATTACCCCTCACGGTGGAACCATTAAATAAAACTAATCATCCATCCATCTAGACATAAGCTCTAGCCTTTCCCAAATTTCGGCGCTCTTGGCGGGCCTTACGTCCTCCTCATCCAGCCGCTACGAATAAATTTACTTATTTTTTCAGCTTGCAAGTGAAATAGGCAGCTACCACTTCTCTATAGTAATCGACGTGGCAGTTAGCGCAGTTATTGGCATCTTCACTTCTGCTACTGGCCTCGTGCCTAAATTCCGGGCTAAGGGTGGCTGTCCAAGACAAAATCTGGCTTTGCAGAACATACAGGTTTGTGTCTGGTTATTATAAATGTTGTAAGTTGATAATATATCGCGATACAGCCACATTTTTGCTAGATTTTTTCACTTAAACTTGTCAGAACCTACAACAACCACGACAGAAGCATTATACTTTCGTTCTTTTACTTTTTTCTACTACTTCAATAAATTTTTTACCCGCGAAAAACCAATCATTTCACAAAGATAAGCTTTTAAAATGAAATTTTGCTATTTAATACTTTCAAAAATTTTTTAAAACAGCAAAATTTGATGGCAAAATCATTGATGATGGAACCTGTAGAAAAAAGTAACACAACGAAATTATAATGCTTTTGTCGTGGTTGTTGGTTTCGATAAGAGAGCGGCTTTGGACCATCCCCCTTAAAAGCAAACATTAATAAATGCGCAATTATGGGATCAAACTATAAACTCAGTTCTCATTTTATACTTATACGACTCACATTTACAAAGGTCGTGTAAAATTACATATTATATACTTTGATGAGAATTTTTAGCTAATAGTTCAATAAACTTTGTGCAGGTGGCGTAAAATATGCCAAATTTCATGCGAAACTAATAAATGAGCATTTTTTAAAACAAACAGCATACATTTTTGTTGAATATTATAATTTGACATTCTGATACTCGTACAAAAATGTGTCTAAAGTGAGGACAACGAGTCATGGCACCTTAGACCATTTAACACGGGACCGGGTTTTCCACGGGAGGGGAGGTAAACACGCACAGTACACATTTACTCATTCACGCACACTCCTGCGAAAAATTGATATGTCACACTAAATCAAAAGCTACAACACAAACACAAAACGCGCACACAAGCAAACTTACATGAACAAATTTTGTTTCCTGCTTTGTCAGAGGGGGATAAGTGCGCTTGCCTAGTCCCGTGTTATATGGTCTAAGCATGGCACTTACGACGTGAATGCCTACCTATCAAGTTCCGCAAATATTGAATTACACACGTCAAAAAAGCAACGCAATATAAATACTTCATGGTTGCAGGCGACGATAAGTGATTACATCGGCTATAATTTTATTGATTAACAGATTACCTATGAAAATATTGTAGTTTTTTTTCCTTAGTAAAATACTTAATACCGTTTTTATTCACTGAGCATTTATCTCCTAGTTGATTAAAAGGTTTTTATTTGGGACATATTACAAGATTCTGTTTAAATAACGGCATTGGAAGCTCTGTTATCGCTTGAAGAATATTGTTAAACATTTAAATGGCCACCTATATATTCTACCAAATAGTTGTATTTTATGTATGAACGTCGCCAACCGTCTGAAACAACTCATGTTGGCTTTACACAAAGGTTACAACTATCAAAACATACATATATACATAGAAACTAGTGTCAGTATCTCAATATTTATAAATTGAGGTTTGAAAGAATCCTTAGGTATGCTACAAATAGCACGTGTGCAATAAAAGCTTCACTTCAACGGTATTACCTCAATCGCTTCACCGATGACTTGAAAAACACTTCCGTTTTATAGCTATTATCTGAATTCTAATACTCGTTTCACAACTTTCGGAAATAATATCGGAAAATCCTAAGCACTTTAATATTCAATTTTAAATGTGTAAACTGTAAACATTTTATCTCGGAAGTCTATTCAAAAGTGCCGCCTAACGCCACCCCTAGATCCGGGCCTGCCCCCATGAATCTACTATGAAATATTTTTACAAATAAAAGATACGCACAATATCAAAACTCGTAACAAAAATAAACTACATTTATCACAATCAAGATTAACAATGCTGAACCACAGTCCATATTATATGGCAATGAAAATATTTAACACGTTACCAGAAAATATAAAATTGAACCTAAGTTGACCAGCTACAGTCATAAACTCAAAACATATTTGATACAAAAATGCCCATACTCTAACATGACATATGAATATCTAACTCACTCAAAATAAATAATTATATAAAAAAAGGTGTTTAAGATGTAAGGAAAAAATGTTAAAATTTACCTTATTATAAGTTTTTATATGTATCTACCAGATATTTGCTGTGCCTAGAAAAAGGCAACTAAGTTGTAAGATCCTATTTTTATTTCCATCTTTTTGTACACTTGGTTTGCAATAAACATTTGACTTTGACTTTGAAATTAAAATTACCCATTTTCACTAAGTATTTTGAAGCTAGGAATGTTGTTTTGATACAACCTTTATTTCTTGGTTGAGTGTCTAACGAAATTAATCATAAAACGTTATTTACAGGATTAAAAAAAAACTCATGCGCGAGTTCGATTTGCCTACCGAGGGTTCTGTATATAAACAGTGTTTCTGTAAACTCTGTTGATGGCAGAAACATCGCTGTGGTTTTTTTGTTTCATATCCGTACCCTTCTATATTCTTAAGTGTTTTAGTTACAATAGCCTTAACGCAAATTTTCTGAAAATTCAATTAAAATAATGTAGCACTGCGATTTCAAATAATAATTTTGGGGTATCCTGGGCTGGAGTTTTTTTTAATGCTTTCATAGTAAAATAGAGAATATATATTTGTGAGGAAATAACGCAACTAGTTGCTTTGTAACTATTCCAAATCGTAATCCGTCTCGGAGAATAGAAGTTTGTCTGAAGGATACTCGTATCACAATTTCCGGAAATAATATCGAAAATCCTAAACACTTCATTTTATTTTATCTCGAAAGTCTACGGTCAAAGGAGATTTCCATTTCTAATTTTATATAAAGATTTCCTTTTCTAATTTTTAAGTACGTTACCCTAAAAAACTCCTGTCCACCAAAATTTGTCCACCAGCAGGCCTAACATAAATTCCTAGAATTTATTGTCAAATTGGCAACTTGTAAAATGGCAACCATGTTAGGCCTGCTGTTGAACATTTTAACTGAAATAAGAATTTAGGAAGAAGGAAAGAGAGAAAGAATTAGAAGATGGATATACGAGCAGAATGTATACTCCAAGGCTATTATTTGTTTCCCAGGCTCGTCTCAGAATGGTCCTATCGTATTTGTTCGCACAACTAATGCTGTGGGTCCGCGGCAGGCCCGGCGGCCTTCTGGTCTTGGGGTCATCGAACGTGGACGAGGCTCTGAGAGGCTACATGACCAAGTACGACTGTTCCAGTGCCGATATCAACCCTATCGGCGGCATCTCTAAGACGGATCTGAAGGCGTTCTTGCTTTTTGCTAAGAGCCGGTGAGTGATTTTTGTTTTCATTAGTATAAATATTATATACAAGGTGAGATTATATTAACCGACGAAATTCATACTGGAGACTCGGTTAGTGATCAGAAACAAGCTTCAATTACCCTTTTGGTTAAATACGATTTTTTTTTTCTTTCTTACTGCATGGACTAGTAATTGTACTTAAACAAGTTCAACCAGTAAGACAGCAAAAAAATTTTTTTTTTATTTGACCATAAAGATTACTGAACCTAGTTCCTGATCACTAACCGAGTCTCCAGTATGAATTTGGTCGGTTAATTTAATTTCACCCTATATACTATACTAGCCATTGCTCGCACCTCCGCCCACGTTCATTAAATCTTTGACCCGTTTTCGACTTGAGCGTTATTTTATGAACATTCCTTATAGCCTGTGTTGACCAGGGTCACTGCGCTGATAAAAAAAACACATCCAAATCTATTGAGTGGTTCTCGAGTTAAAAGCGTTTATTCAATCTTTGTCCCGTTTTTGGATTAGGCGTTATTTTATAAACACCTTTACAGCCTATGTTTTGACCAGGGTCACTACGATGATAATAAAAATAACCGCATCCAAATCCGTTGATCGAGCTAAAATTTAACAACGAGTATATACATACAGCCAAAGTCAGCCAGACAGACTGACAAAAATTCAAAAAATTGTAGTTACGGCCTCAGTACAATTCTAATATCCTATTTCAAATCAGCCTGACATATTGTTCAATATATTGTCTCACCGGGAATGAACCGGCGACCACGATGTGAAAACAAACCTGAAGAATCGCATCAAGGACAGCTATCACGCGCAAACACTAAATTATGATGTGTCTATGGAATGATTTTATAATATTTTAGGCTGAGTCCATTGACATTATCTAGTCTATGCCAAATTCAATCTCATCTTAACAATAAACCTCTAAAGATGTTTTTTGAAAAAACCCATCATTTTCATTTCGACTGTGTATCAGTATTAAAAAAATATACTTATGTATAATATGAATTTGCCGATGGGCGAGAAAAGGCCGATCTTTACCCACCTCCTTTAACGGTTTTTACCAGAAGTAGCCGTCGTCGTATATTTAAGAGCAAAGCTCTTGTCGGTATAGCTGTCTTCACTGAGTTTTACTCATTCCCAATCCCTTCAGTTCTTGCTATGATACGACTCCAGCCTTTTTTAGGGCTCCGTATCTCAAAACAAAAAAAAAGGAAAACTTATACGAGCACTTTATTTTCCGTCTGTCCTATTGTCAAGACCCCTTTTCTCGGGCCCCGTTAGATTTACCATATATATTATATCTTAGTTATGAAAATTATTGTCTTTTATTATTGCTTTATTATTGTCGCTTCTTGGTGAAACTTATATTTTTTTAACAGCTACAAAGGTCTTATTTCAACATGGATTTCAGTAATGGTAATGTTGACAGTCTAACTAATTGTCAACTCTGGCTGAACAAACGAAAACCTTGGGCCCTAAACTCGCGTCGCCTTCGTTATATAAATATTTAGATCAGCTAACATTATTCAAAATTCAGTACTCAATACCGAAACCATGTGGTTAAATTTCTTACCTCATGTGTGCCTAATTTATTACACAAACACCTGAATATTTTACTGACTTTTGAATATTACATATGTTATTGTTTAATCAACTAAGTGCGTATGTAAATACCGTGGCAACAGTTGAAATTGTAATCGTATATTAAACGGGTAGCATACTTTGTTGAAAAATTTCGAGAAATCTACGTATGTAATGTTCATTGCAATTTAACCATTAGGTCAAAGTAACAAGATTGGTCCGCAAGACTACCTTCATAATAGTAGCCTGATGATATAGCTAAGCACAAACCTCCGCGATGTTTTTCTGGGGAGAGTAAGAAGACATTGAGAGCTGTCCTGCACAAACCAGGTGGCCCACCATGCCTGGGACCGATTGATGGAGGTAAATCCATCTTCAATTCTCGGCCCATATATAAAACTAACTAATGACGGGCAGCGGCGTCACTGGTGCGAGGGTTTCAGCGCCGCGCTCAACAACCCGCCTGCCTAGTGTATGTGAGTATGGGCTTATCTTCCAGGGGGACCGCCAAGAGTGATGAAATCTTGGAAAGGCTTATCTTCAGCAGTGGACGACCCAGGGTGATGGATAGATGTAATGGATATAGCTAAAGGCAGAGATGGATAAGACATAGCCTACTTTTACTTTATATCACTATTGTGCTGACCGAATTTCAATGCAGTGCTAATTTCATGTATTTTTCATTTCTTCTTAGAAAATAGGTAGTTTTGAATAACAATAAAAAATTATACTCTGGACTGTGCGGGGAGGGGGGGGGGGTGCACAATACTAACGATCACAGAGAGTCAGTGCATGACTCATCACCCGCGCCCCTGCTACGAATTTAGAATCTTCGAACTATTAGGCCCTTGCCTGCCTTGTGTGTCTAAATATCTCGCGTCGTATTATCCTTTGGTTAGCAATCTAGGTACATAATGGTGTCGATTCCGTGCAACACGACTTAACTTATTTAACAGGACTAAACTTCATTTAAACATTCTGTCTTTTTCTTTCTGTATCGAAAAGACAAGAACAGGACGCTTAAAATAAGGTTAGTCCTGTCAGATAAGTTGATTCGTGTGACACCGAATTGACACCAATATATTGAGTTCTTTTTTACGATTTTAATATTTTAGCGCTATTAGAAATGCGGATATATTAGAGGATTTTTGTATTTTACCAATAAAATCGTCAGAAAACCCGCAAATAAAGTCGCCGTCAATAGAAATTGTGGACTATGTAAACAAACCGTTTTCTCGATTTTTCTCAAGGTCACGGAGTCTCACTGAACATTATTCCAAATCATGAGGCATCAAGTCTTACCTGCTATTCGCTGTATTTCATCATGAAATATTCAATAATAAAATACTCAATAAATCATAGAATCAATAGTCAATTCTGTACTGCGTCGAGATTGCTGTCATATTTTTTTCTCATCGAATCTGTATTGTCTTTGAAAATTAGTGATGTACGAATCTATTTGAATATAAACCTATTTTATTCGTGATGCTATTTTATTCCGTCATTTGTTTTTGACAGCGTTACTTCATAATCTTTGACATAAACGTGTGTGTGATTCTATCGAGAGCTGTGTGATCTTCCAGCGTTGCTCTAAAATCTTTTGTGTTTTCGGTATTCTAACGACGTGGCTTCTCTTACTGAATTTATCGTAA
Organism: Ypsolopha scabrella; assembly: GCA_910592155.1. Taxonomy (NCBI): domain Eukaryota; kingdom Metazoa; phylum Arthropoda; class Insecta; order Lepidoptera; family Ypsolophidae; genus Ypsolopha; species Ypsolopha scabrella. Next base: position 14,461,151 of record OU342961.1, on the reverse strand, counting down.
TAGTAATGGACAATGCCCCATATCATTCGCGTCAAATCGAAAAGGCGCCCAACATGAGTTGGCGGAAGGTGGCTATCCAAAACTAGTAGCGCGAAAAAGAAATCAAATTTCAAGAAACCGAAATCAAAGCGAATCTCATAGTTAAAGTAGACAAGCAAAAACATAAAAAAATGTATGTAGATGAGTTGACGGCATAAAAAAATGTGACAGTTTTGCGCCTTCCACCATATCATTGCGAGCTTAACCCGATAGAGTTGATATGAGCGCAAGTAAAAGTTTACGTTGGAAGGAACAACAAAACATTCAAAATGGACGATGTGAAGATTTTGTTGGACCAAGGTTTGGCGAGGATCGGGCCAGAACAGTGGGCGAAATGTGTAGCTCATGTCCTAAAAGTAGAAAAAAAATGAAAGAACTGGATGGGATAATAGATACGGCCACCGACTATGTGACGGAACCATTTGTAATTAACGTGGGCGATTTGACTAGCGATTCATCAGAATATTTTAGCGATGAATCAAATAAAGAAAATCAATTAAGCACCTAACATATTTTGATCACATACTTACCCATCTCTAGATAGTTCACCTATTCATAGACAAAGAATAGACAAATGGCGCTTTGTTTACATAGTCCACAATTTCTATTGACGGCGACTTTACATCATGATATCATAAGGTGATTTTAATTTATGCAGCAAAACTTTTACTGGAGGCTTGGTAAGTGATCAGTAACGCGAATCGATAACACTTCTTGCTAATTTCGTAAAATAAAATCTTGACATCCCATAGTAATTGACTCGGGGCTGAGCTTGCGTTTGTGAAGAACACGAAAAGAATAATTTACAAATTTCACAAAAAGGGTCATCGAACCTTGTTACTAAGCACTTACCAAGTCTTCAGTGAGAATTTGGCTGCATAAATTAAATACACCTTATATTTAGGGAAGTCCTGAATCGTTCACTGACTGACTCATCAACGTATTTCAAACCCTTGGACCTAGAAAGCTGGACTTTGGCGCGGAAGTTCCCTTTGTAATGTAGACAAGGAACAAGAACGGATTTTTACGAAATTCTCACGGGATCGGGAAAAACCGTCGTCGGGTCGCGGGCGTCTGCTGCTAAAAAATATATTCATTAATTTCCACGGCGGATCCAAGAAATATTGCATGCCAGGGAAAAAATATCTTTTGCAGCTCCCTTTTCATATAAATATTTAATTGAATTTAATATTCGGTTCAGGGTCAACATTCTACACATCATACACAAAGGAGACTGGAAGATTTTCCTTTAACCATGGGCCTGACAGAACAAATATGAAACTACTGTAATTTTTTTAGTATAAGTCTCACTGATCATGTGTACAAACTTTCGAATTTCTCTACAATGGGAAATAGTACATTACGATACGAGAGCGATGAAACGTTTTCTGACGAGTGTGAGTTTGCGGCACGAGCCGAAGGTGAGTAAAGTTAAAGTTTTGCTTTTCATAGCAAAAGTGCGGAAAATGCCGACTCTACGCAAGCGCAGCGTGCGCAAGCGCAGCGTGCGTAAAGTGGTCATTTTACGCACGGTGTGCTATAAAATAAATTATTAAGATTTAAACATGTCACGGTTATATGTCACATTTCATAAACAATGTTATATTTTATTTGGTATGTAAGTACACACCGTATCCAGATGTAGAACAGTACCACAAGCGGCAACGTGTCATCTTCTAATGGCAGTGTATACCGGTACATAAATCGGTATTTTTATTATCATGCCTGTTTCCCATTAAAAAGGAAAATATTTTAAGGGAAAGATGTACAGAATCTTTTTTTGGTTTATATTTCGTTCTTGTTCTTAGCCCAATTCTGCCAGTCCACTTTCAAGTCTGTAACTCATCCCGTCATACCGTCTCTTTCACACCCACGAAAAAGCAAGGTACAACGTTGTGTTTCGTGACATTAGTCTAAGAATTTAACGTATTCCACAGATTCTTCTTACCATCTCTCTCTGAGATCATTCAAGCGCCACCGACCGCTGAACTCGAGCCGCTAACCGACGGACAAATCACGCAGACAGACGAACAAGACATGGGCATGACATACGCCGAGCTGTCGCAGTTTGGAGCTTTAAGGAAGACCTACTACTGCGGCCCGTATAGCATGTTCCAGAAACTGGTGCACACATGGAGTGACAAGTGCGCACCGCAAGAGGTACCATACTCCACTGCAATACATAGGTAACACTAAAAGTTTCCGGAACTGGCCACTTACAGAAACAATATTTAAAAATTTATTGCAACATTTGAAAATAGAACTCTTTGGCTGTAGAATGCAGTTTGTTTCATCTGACTGTCTTTTGTTTTTACCTTGTGGCGCCATTTAAAAAATTGTGTGTCTGCATCAACATGGATTTAACTCGGGAAAATTTTCGTAGTATGATTTTCTACGATTTTAAGTGTAATTTGACAGCTCAACAGAGCATCGCTCGGCTTGAAACAGCTTTTGGCAATGAAGCACCATGCAAGACGACTGTTTATAGCTAGTTTGCAGAATTCAAGCGTGGTCGTATCAATCTCAGTGACGAATCTCGCGATGGTCGGCCGTCCACCGCTGTGACCAACAAAAACATCGATGCTGTGCGCCGTATGATTGAAACAGACAGGCATGTGACCTACCATGAAATTCGCGCATCTTTAGAAATAGGCATGAGTCAAATACAATCAATCCTACACAAACATTTGGGTGTGAGAAAGCTGTGCTCGCGGTGGATCCCACACAACTTGACCGAGGCTCAAAAAACGGACCGCGTCACTTGGTGCAGTGCCATGCTTACCAGATTCAACGAAGGTGCGTCAAATTTGGTGTGGGACATAGTAACAGGTGACGAAACATGGATTTATTGCTACGATCCCAAAACAAAGCAGCAATCGAGCGTATGGGTCTTTCAAGATGAGCCGAAACCAACCAAAGTGGCGCGCGTGAAAAGTGCATCTAAGCGGATGATTGCTTCTTTTTTTAATAAAACTGGACACGTGGCTACTGTTGCTTTAGAGAATCGTCGTACCGTGAATAGTGACTGGTACACGACCATTTGTTTGCCGGAAGTTATTGACGAACTCCGTAAAAATAACCGTAAACGCCGTATCATCCTGCACCACGACAATGCTAGTTCTCACACGGCCAGACAGACAAACGACTTTTTGAAGACGAAAAATGTAGAACTCATGAGTCATCCTGCATACAGTCCCGACCTGGCACCTTGTGACTTTTTTCTGTTCCCAAAAATCAAGAACCAATTACGCGGTCAACGATTTTCATCACCAGAAGAGGCTGTCGAGGAGTATGAAAAACACGTTTCAGAGGTCACCACAGGGGAGTGGCACAAAAGTTTTCAAAACTGGTTTGATCGAATGAAAAAGTGCATAGACGCCAAGGGAGATTATTTTGAAAAACAATAAATTAATTTTGTACCTTTAATAGTATTTTTTCATATTCATTCCGGAAACTTATAGTGCGTCCCACGTATAGTTGACTTTAGAACAAGACATAGGCATGACATTCGCTCTGTCAGTACTGTGGTACAAGTTCTCCTCATCTGTAGTGGGTCACTTATGAGTATTATATCCATGTCACTGTAGGTGGGAGAGAAAGTGAAGCACTTCTTCCGTTGCTACGCGATTAACCGGCACAAGATGACAGTGCTGACGCCCTCCTACCACGCCGAGAGCTACAGCCCCGATGACAATCGCTTCGACCATCGACCTTTCCTGTACCGCGTTCATTGGAACTGGCAGTTCAAAGCTATTGATGACGCTGTGAGTGGTATATCGAAACCATTTTTGTTGCTATAATTGCTTTACTTCCCAGAATTTTCCGTATCTCATTGCTTCCCAGAATTTGATCCATGTAAGAGACACTATCGTATGATGCAAAAGTATGCAGTTTTTTTTTTTCAAGTTATCGGCTCCTCTAACGTGGAGGACCATATCGAGCTCGATAGCGCTTAATACAGTGTACCATGCTAGGTACCCAGGTTCAGTTCTTGGCTAGGGATAATTTTTACAACAATCTAATGATTTAGTTTTGCAGCAGCTAAGTAAAACCACAGTTAAATATCCATACAGTTGTCCAACGAAGTCGTTCGGACGAAGCGGTTGTGCGGGGCGAGACTCCGAACTGCTGGTTCAAAAATTGTATGTAGCTCTGTGGCTTACCTCCCGCGTCTCGCCCCGCAGGCCCTCTGAGCGGTTTCGTTGGACAACAGTATGGATTTTTAAACTGTGGTAAATCGTTTACAATTTAAGGCTTCGGTCGTTAAGTGGAAGTATTTTAGCTAAGTGAGAGTCTGTCCACCGTCGGTTTATGGCTGAAGAGCAGCTGTGTTGATTCAGCTTTACGCAGAATGGTCGATGACATAACTTTACTATGTTTTCCAGGTGGTCCAAATGTCGAAGGATAAGCGTGTGTCCACACGCGACTCGGATCGTCCGGCACAAACGAAACAGGTGCTCAACAAAGTTAACAATAGTAGCGCTAGTAACGCACAAGCTACCAGTGTGAACGCACCCTATAATATGAGAGGCGAGAGAAAAGGGGTTCTTATATAGCTTTTAAGTTTTACTTTTCTTACAATTAACGCCATTGAGATTGTTAATTTACACAAATACAATGAACTTATATGTAATTTTCATTTTGTAAATATTTATTTACATGCGGAGATTTTTTTTGTTTTCGCTAGACTAACCATAGGAAAAGGTTTTACTGTGGCAAACTGTGTACAGACCAAATTCAACTGTAACAGTACTATTTTGTTTATGGTTAGTGACTACCGGCATGGTATAGTCTTACTTATTTTATCCTATCAACATCCAGTAAATTAGTTAATAACTCGTGTCATTAAACATTCTTCAAATGTAAGGTGACAACGCACATTAAGACGACGAGGTTTTTATCCGTGAATTTATGCGGTAAATTGTATTCATATTATGACCGTGCTGCAAATCGAGTATGCATTAATTAGCAGTTCATATAAATACAGATAACGCGCGAGATAAATGCAGAGCTAAGGAATGCGCTATATATAGGTAAAACACGCACACAGCCGTTTTCTCTACGCACACAGCACTACACGTGCGAGGGAGGTGTGCTCCCGCCCTTCGCCTCAGCCCCCGTATGCATTCAACTCGCGCGCTATCTGCATAATTTACAGGATGACAACGATCTAAATGAACGTAGATGACAGCGATAACTGGCGCTGGTACAGCGCGGCGAACTGTCAAAATGTGACGTTTTATATGAAGGCGGTGTTAGTTCTGCTTTTCTCTACGTTCATTTGGATCAGGTTGTCTGAAAAAGATCGCTTTAAGCGGTAAGGCCGCCTACGTAATTTGCTACTGTAATTTATATTATTTTTGTTTTCTTTTGTGTGGTGTGCAAATAAAGTTATATTGTATTGTATTGTATCGTTGTCGCACTGTATACTTATTTATCACGGTCCTGTTGAATGTTTCAGGATAACCTGCATGCCTTAAAACGCTTGTAAAGAAACGTTGGGACGAAAATATCGTCAGTGATACGTGGGTAACGCCATAATTAGCTTTTGCCCGCGCTTCGCTCGCGTGTGTCTTGGACAGTTTTAGGCTTGGCGGCTTTTTATCAGCACCCCTTATAGCCTAATATGTAGAAAACCGCATCCAAACCCGTTCAGCGGTTCTCGAGTTAAAATGAAACGGACAGACCCGTAGTTTTGTCCTCAGCAGAACATTAACCCATTGATTTAAAATTTCGCAAAATTGTTCAATGTACAGACGCGACATTTTAATTACTTTATTATTAGTATAGATATAGAAAATAATAACAACGCACGCTTATAATTTGTCGTCTTGATGCGTGGTGTGAACTGGTAGTGTGGCTAATTCTGTATCAGACATTCCCTAGAACTCAACGTCTGTGTTGAAGGTGTAAATAAACTTATATTACTCACTTGGCTTTCATTTTTATTTATACATGCGAGTATTGTTGCGGCCTGATATAAGATGTAGAGTCTAGAATAGAAAAAGGAATGCTTCGGTAGTTTGGACACATAGAAAGGATGATTGAAATGAGTGACAAAGTAAATGTATGGTACGCAAGTGGAAGCTCGACTGGGCTGCCCTAGAATAGAATATCCGGAATAGAAGAGCTTGTATGACTAGATTGATAGATGTGGAAGACTTGAGAAAATTGTATCAGGACAGTAGCAGATGGAAATCTGTACTCTCTGCCTAGCCCTCTGTGAGACAGGCGTGAATGTATTAGACCTAACATTAATAATAAACGGATAGAGCCGCCGCGTGACAATTTAAGCTCAGTGAACTACGGGCTCTTAAATATAAATATTACTTGTTTCCAAACAAAATATACCGGATGTAAATAGAGTGCGACCATTAAATGAAACCACATATTCTACCGACCCTACTGAACCACTTTTCCCAAGAGTCATACCCGCGGAACCCCTTAGTTTGGGAAATAATTGAGTTCCAAACAAGGGGTTCCGCGGGTATCATACCCGAGTCCTAATGACTCTTGGGAAAAATGGTTCAGTAGGGTCATGAAGCCTAAATGTAACTTATTTTTTCTATGGAAACTTGCCAAGCTATTTAATCCTTATGTTTGGTCTGCTACTTAGTAATAATTATATGTCTGTGGTGAATGCCTGTACGTACAAACGAGTAGGTATCTAATTTATTTAATTTTCTTTTTGTTCAAAGTGCATAAAAACAATCCCTAATGTACAAAAGTACATCTTTTTTATTTTGGTCCCACAAAATAACATGAACTCGTTGGGAAACCCGTTGGTACTTTTTTATTTTTATTAAACTTAAGCTATCGTATAATCGATTTTTATTGAATGGAAAAACTTTCATTGTGGATGATTGTCCTTACATCATTTGTGATTGGCTTACAGCTTCGCCCTTCTTGTGAGGCTGAGCCGGCAACAAAAAGATGTCAACGCAACCTTCTGAAGTACTCGCAGAGAACGGACGCATAACCAAGTTTGACTTACCTAAGCATAGTAAAATACGTAAACAAGGTTTGAAATTACAGTGTCAACATTTTATCTGCAGCATTTGGTAAGACATCAATCAATAAAAACTGGTCAGGTGCGAGTGGTAGCTGTTTCACGGACGACGCTCTCTCTAAACTCGCCCGTATGTCCGTGCGTTAGGGTTCACGCATTTTAGTTTGGAACTCAATTATTTCCTAAACTAAGGGTGTCTGCGGGTATGATTCTTGGGAAAAGTGGTTCAGTAGGGTCGGTAGAATATGTGGTTTCATTTAATGGTAGCAGTCCATTTACACCCGGTAGGTATAGTTATAAATAAGATAAGCCATAATAGTTATAAAACATATTTAAAAATAAGGGAACTTACAGACAGACACACACGAGAAAATAGATTAAAATGTAAACAATCAGGATAATATTATTATAATAATTATAGAGTATCTATTGGCGTACAGCGCCACCCACCTTTTGGCAAAGTTTACAATACAAAGTATATATAAGTTACAGAAAGAATAGACAATAAATAACATTTTCGTTCGGAAATTCATTCGATTCGTAAATCGTTCCAAAATAATCGGTGTCGGCTGGTGGCTCCACGTCTCGATTCGATATACCGGGTGTAAAAGCAAAGGCAAGAATCCTTTAAGGGTGTGTTAGTATGATCAGTAAAGATACTATTTGAAATACTGGGATCTCTAAATAAAGTACCAGTACCTCATAATAAGACGATTTTCATTACTCAAAATACACCAATCGCGTGGACACCCTCACTGGTCGCTGGCCACTCGGATGAGGGGTGCGGGTTGCGGGGTGCAATTATGTGTGTGGGGAGGCCGGTGAGCTGCTAACCATAGCTTAGAAAAATGATGGAATTTTTGGTGAAAATTCAAGGTATATTTTTTTTTCTCGTAATGACATCAGAATCGTGTATACCCTAAGGGGATTCTTGACTTTGCATTTACAGCCTGTATACATATCGTCACGACATGAATCCCCGAGGGGATGTCAGACGTGATCCGAGTATGAACTGTGAAATGCAAGTCACAGTCCACACTCGGTACACCCGCGTTTCACCAACGATTATTGCAGTGAGCCCTATCGTCGTACTTCGGGTACGAATACACGCTGGCATGCAGGTTTACTCACGACGTTTTCCTTCACCGTTCAGCAAGTGCTGTGCTGTGTGAGTTACCCAATGAGATCCGTATTGGCGATATTTAAGAGGAATGTCAGATCTCACTGAAGATTCTCTAGGTTGGTAGTCTAGGTTCTTATTACACTCGTGGGAGGTATATCAGCATTAGATTACAGAAGCTATTGGGGCATAATTTTAGTGTAGAATCTTTTGTTAAGCCTCATGCTACTCTAGGACAGGTTTTGAGCTCGAGTAGCTCCCTTTGTAAGGATTATACAAACCTGGATTATGTAATTGTAATGGCAGGGACAAATGACAAAGATCCTCTTATCCTGCAGGCAATGCTGCATCATCACCTAAGTCAATTAACTCATACTAACGTAATAATGTGTGATATTAATGAAAATAGATACATTGATAAGATATTAATTAACAACATGTTTGACCTCTTATGTTCACGTTTCTCAAATGCCATTTATTTGAATATGTCTTATTACTACGGCAGAGAAACTGGGGAGCTCTCTAAAGTGGTTAAGTGTAGAGCATTATTAAGGGAAATTTTGAGCATTGAGTACCATAATACTTACTCGAGCTATGTACAGAACTGCACCGAATCATTCTCAGATACAAACAAGCCAAAATTAAGTGTTGGATCTCAAACGGAGTTGGCGTTTTTTCGTGAACACGGTAGAAAATGAAGTTCCTGAACCTGTTCATATTTTACCGTTTTTATCCTCTGAGAAAATGTGTACTAGGATGAACATTTTCCACCAAAACCTATGTGGAGTACTTAACAAAAAGGATGAACTAGAGCTGTACTTGGACAGCCATGAGCAGACTTTTTCGTATATTTGTATCGGTGAGCATTTCTTGAACAGTAGCTGTGCTCCGCTTTTTGGACTAAATAGTTATGATATTGCTGCCTTTAACACTCGTACAAACAAAACAAGGGGTGGGACCCTAATATTACGCTCTCAACAGACTAGGTGCGAGGAAATACAAATCTGTAAGCAGCTGTACAGAGTTAACTATTTCGAAATATGTGGAGTGAAAGACATCAACACGAATCTTTATATTTGTTGCTGTTATCGAACTCCAGATACAAAAAACTTTGAAAACTTCCTCGAGAAATTAGAAAAATTGCTAGAAAAATTATTTGATAAAAATTGTATAATAATGGGTGATTTTAATATCGATATTTTAACAGACTCAAGATATAGACGTGAATTTTTAGGATTACTGACATGCTATAATTTTAGAACTCTAGTAGATTCCGTAACTTTTGTAAGAAATGACTCAAAGTCATGTTTAGACAATATTATCACAAACATTCCACACGACGATGACGGATCGATCTCTAGTGACGTGGACCACAATAATTTGGCAGATGGTCATGCTGGGTTAATTTGCAGTGTTGAGATAGAAAATACGAATTCCATTAACCAGACGGAAAGAGTAATATTTAAAAGGTTACGGTCGCAAAGTAAAAAAAGCAAATTAAAGTTTAGGGCCAACTTGTTAAAAGTCGATTGGGGTATCTTGGGTATCAACTCTTTCCTTTCCAAACTATCAACTTTATATCACAGCAGTTTTAAGGAGTGCAATCGAAAAATCAATCTGCTAAAAGTGAACAAACTCGCATGGATTACAAAGGGCATTAGGACGGCTAGTAAAATGAAACGATTTTTGAATTCTTTTAACAAAAACCACATTGATGCCAGCGTCTTACAATATCGTACAAGCTATTTGAAATTATACAAAAAAGTTGTTAGAAATCTGAAAAAAGCTAGTGTTCAAAAAGAAATTTTGAATGCAAAAGACAATACAAAGGGTATCTGGAAGGTGGTAAACGAGCACAGAAATAAGAAAAGGACTTGCTTGAAAAATGAATTATTGCTTAAGGTAGACAACAAAATTATATGCCAACCTCAGGAAGTCGTGCAAGTTTTTTCCGAAACTTTTGATGTCAGCAAAAAAAACAAAAATAACATATCATGTCATACGCTGGAAGCCTCAAAGTTAGCACAAGACAATACAGATAGAGTAAGTAACAATATGACGTGCGATCAAACAACATCTTATGAAATTACAAAAATAGTAAATGGAATGGTAAATAAAAGGTCTGTTGGGCATGATGAATTACCAATCGCCATTTTTAAAGAAAACATAGATATTCTAGCAGAACCATTAGCAAACTTTTTTAATCATTGTTTTATAGCTAACACTTTTCCAGACCAACTTAAAATTGCTAAAGTCATACCTATACATAAGAAAGGATCAAAAACTGACCCCGAAAAGTATAGGGCTATCTCACTGCTACCAACCATGTCAAAAATGTTTGAGAAACTTCTAAAAATTAGGATTTTAAGACACTTAAAGAAAAATAGCGTAATAAATAGTCGTCAATTCGGTTATCAAAAGAACTTAGGCACAGTAGACGCAGTTGACGCATTAGTTAATGACGTTGTGCTTGAAATCAGTAAGGAAAACAGGGTGTTAGGCCTTTTCTTGGATCTGAGTTCCGCTTTTGATACTGTTGATCATGATATCTTGATTAAAAAGCTAGAGCATTATGGTATACGAGGAGATGTTTTGAAACTTATTCAAAACTATTTCCAAAATAGGTATCAATTCGTAGAAATTGAGTCCGTCCAAAACAGACAAGCTAGATCTTACAAATCCAGCATTGTAAAAGTAACAAGAGGTGTTCCACAAGGATCCATACTGGGACCAATACTTTTTATTGTCTTCACAAATGACCTTATAAATTACATTAAAAAATCAATTTCTGACATTAATCTTGTTGTATATGCAGACGACACGAATGCAATTATATCGGCAAAAAATATAAGAGATCTGAACGATAAATGTAACGTGGCCCTTTCAGCTTTCTGGGATTGGTTTAGAGTCAACAATTTGGAAGTTAACACAAATAAAACAAACGCTATTTTGTTTAAATCCACCTCACAAAATAAGGATGCGCTTAATATTAACATGTCTTTAAATGGCAACGGCATACAACTGGTTGAGGTTGTTAGGTTTCTAGGTATTAATATTGACAGCTGCTTAAACTGGAAAGAGGAATTGAGTGCTGTAGAAAAGTCAATTAGTTCAGCATGTTACGCTTTGCGTAGTCTTAGGGATGAAATAAGTCTGCAACAACTGAAAATCGTATATTTTGCGTTAGTTGAATCGAAACTGCGCTACAGTATTAAATTCTGGGGAAATAGTTTTGCCTACAACATGAATAGGGCTTTCATAGCACAAAAGCGGAGCATCAGAACCATGGTTCGCACACCACCTTGGACATCATGTCGAGAATTCTTTAAGAATCTTAAAATATTGACTGCTCCCTGTCTTTATATTTTTGTTTTGCTTTGCGACTTAGTGAAAAATTTACATAAATTTGAGAGCAATGACACTAATAAAAAACGCTTACTGTCAAGAAGGCAAGACGTTTATATAGAAACACCAAAGCCACGGCTCAGAGTAGTTAGTCACTGCAGCCGCTATCAAGCCGTAAAACTGTTCAACAAATTGCCCACTGATATGAAAAATATTGAGAATTTTAATCTTTTTAAATGTAAATTGGAACAGTATCTGCTGACAAACTGCTTCTACTCAATGGATGAATATTTAAATAAGTGACTTTCTTTATATTACGGTTGAATTTCTCTTTTTTTTGTATGTGACATGTTTATTTATTTGCTAATATCCTTTGATTATCTGAACATTTTCTTTGTGTTTTTAGTTTTTAAGTCTAACATTTTATAATTTTTTTGTAATTTCAAATACAATGTAAAAATTGTTTATGAATAAATAAATGAATGAATGAATGAATGAATGACTCAGTATATTGATATAGTATATATTATAAATATGTATTTATTTATATATTCTTGTTGATTTATATATGTTAGTTTATGGTATTTATTATAGTGTTAGTTAAATACAGTAGGTAGTATAGGTATTTGTATAATATACAATTTTTAGGTGAATATTAATATTTACGCTTTGTATTTTTTGACTTTATTTACTGATTCTTTTTATTTCATTATCGCCTATCCCTATTTCATTTTCGTATTATTATAATTTCTTCACCACCCAAAGGTTGACTGGAAGAGATAAGTCCGCCTTTGTACATAATTTTGCTAACAAAACTCTGTTCTTTTTTCTTTTTAATGTCTTTTATTTTGTGTACAATAAAGTGTCAATTCATTCATTCATTCAAGTGCTAAGTATAAACTTTACATAGATTCCGAAAAACTCATCATTCCTTTAAAAAAATATTTTATTTAAATAATATTTGATTTATGAGAAAACAAGTAACTTTACTTACAATAAACTCAGGAAAAATTAACGATTATGAATTTTTACCTATATTACCAACATAAATAAAAAATAATTCTATTTGTGTGAATTTCTGTCCGAATTTTGAATCGACTTTTGTGAATCGATCTTTTCTGTACCGATTTTTTCACTACGTTTCGAAATAGATCTCAAAATCGATATTTCTTAGAAAGAATCGACATCCCTAATAGCGACATTTAAAAAAATTCCTACTAAGTACCTATATCCTGTGCAGTTTTATGTTTAAACCCCAGTGAATTTAACGAACATACCTTATTTCAGATTCGCGTGAATCGTGAAAACTTGTGAATTTAGGTCACTTTAGAATTATCTAAAATGTACCTATTGTTTAATTAAATGACATGTAAATAAATTATCATTAATTTGTTAAATGTTGTTTTATTTAACTAATATGTAGTATTTCAAAAATACAATGCAGTAAGGCTGGGCTATAATACATGAGGTATACCTAGGTATATGCCTGTGTAGGTAGGTACAATAGCGAACTAAGTCCGTGGTTACCCACGAGATGTCGCTAAACCGAGATAAAACTGATGACTCTATTCCCAGTTTATAAGTTACTCTATGGTCCGAGCTTATATATTTTTTAAATTTTTTATTTTAACATATTACATAATATTATTATACAACTGGGTGCTAGTAGCACTAAAAAACTCCAAAGAGTTTATCTTAGAACTATGATCCGGTAACCAGTGTGCATAGTAAAAATAAAAATCAGCCGCGCGCGGGGGTATGACGTAAAATGAGCACTTGATGCAAAATGTGCATTTCGCAAAATGAGCACTTCTCATAATGTGCACTTCTCATAAAGGGCACTTCTCATAACGAGCACAACTCAAAATGAGCACTTTGCAAAATGTGCACTATGCAAAATAAATTATGGCGCCTCAACATTAAGTTATGTATGTTTATGTTGTTATGTGGATGGAATGATCCATGGGCGTCGGAAGATGAAAGACTAGGGTGGGGCAACCTTTCAAATATCAACGGGATTCATAGTAAAAAAATAAAAATAAACTTACTTTTGTGCAAACGAAAACTGCCGATCGGTCTTGTCTCTCATATGTCCGCTGTATGTGTACTTTAGTCGTGCTACGAAATCCTATTTTTTACCGTGTCATTCCGTTTTCAGGAAGGGGGGGCAGCTGCCCCCCTGCCCCCTTTCCAACGCCCATGGAAAGATCTATTTGAAATAGTGTTTAGACGCCATAATTTATTTTGCATATCTTGGTATCCTAAACAAATATTACAAAAAGTGCACTTTTTGCAAAGTGCTCATTTTAAGAAGTGCTCATTTTGCGAAATGCACATTTTGCGTCAAGTGATCATTTTGCGAAGTGCTGATTTTGCGCCAAACCCGCGCGGGAGCTTAAATGATGCAACATTAAAGCCGATTCTGAAGGCTTTAATTTTAGTTTTAGTGCTGTCAAAACTAAATTTTCTTCATCCCAAAATAGTGTATTTGTGTTAGCAACAGAAGCTTTAATACTTTGAAAAATTTTAAGCTTTGACAGCACTAAAACTAAAACTTCAAAATCGATTTTATTGAAAAACACCCTACATTGTCATAAAGCCTAAAGTTGTTATACAACGTGAAATTTAAGTCATTTTGATAACGGAAACTGCCCCCCGATTTTGTATCGTAAACTCAGTTGCCAAAGAAAGTGCCTGTCGTCCAAAACATACATACCCGCTTATCTAAGGATAAGTTCGCACTTAAAATTACTTCACAATTCGTAAATAGTTCAATACCCATCAAAGGTTATTTTGGAAGTTCACTTTTTATCTGTTTTTGGTGAATAGCAACTGTATCTAGCAACTGACACCGAGTTACATAATAGCCCCCCCGTTGATAGTAGGTACTCGTCCATATGAAAAACTTTTACTACGAAGCCAAACCTGAAATCGTGAAAAAAAAAATCAGCTGTTTCATACATTTGGGTCGAGCAGGTAAGGTAAGTATTTAACCTTTCTATGGAACAGCTAATATTTTTTTCACGATTTCAGGGTTGGCTCTATAGTAAAAGTTGTTCATATGGACGAGTACTAAGTATCACCAGTTTTCTTAAATTTCACGTTGCATAAATTTAATGGAAGCTCTGATTCGAAATTATAGCCGAAACCCATGCGAACGAAGTCGCGGGCAAAAGATAGTGAAAACATAGGTTTATTTATGTTATAAGTTGTTTATTTATTTCCACATTGGTGATAATTACACATATAAAAACGTTTTTTTTTGTCTTTTTACTTGTGTGCTATCAGGGAAAATTACGCAGACCCCTTTTCATTCTTACTACAACTTTAAAAGATCTAAGTATAAAAATTTCACTGGTAGTACAAAAAAAAGTACTTTTCTTTCTATGAGTGTACAACTAGATCGCTCATTGTAATTTCTTAGAAACCAAACAGTGACAAAATTGTCCTTTCCTGTAAAAGAAAAAAATAAATTATTATTTTTTATTTAAGTAGTTGCAAATATTTATTGCACAATAGTAAAAAGAAATTTTCATTAGTATTTACTTATATAAGCATTAAATTAAGATCTGAATTCTTATTACAATTCGAGCAATTTGTACATAAAGATTAAATTCAAATTCTCGTAAATTCGCTGGGAAATATTATCTACCTATGTGCAGAAATATGAACTTTTACCAAAAAATTGGTAGTGACCAACTTCAAATTTAACAACTGACATTCACATAAAAGATTAAAATAATTGTATACTACCTACTGACCGATGTATCAAAACAACCTTACGAGTATGCTTACATACTTCTCTCAATGTTCTCTAGAAGTCTGCGCTCTCGTATTGGTTTTTGTTTTGATACATACATAATAGAGAATGTGCCGACATTTAAATAACATGTTTCAAGAAGAAAGGAGTCGGTAAAAGTGTGATTTAGATAGCATCGGTCAGATTTAATTATTTTCAACTTCATACTGAATGTTTGCTGTTATATTTGAAGTCGGTTTATGTTTTTTTCGTTCAAAGTTTTTTTATTTAAGATTTTTTAGTGTTGACGAATCAAATTGGAAACTATGGGTACCTAGGTAGGTCTTGCAAACGCGCTTTTAAAAACTTTATATGAAACGAAGGTCAACTGGGTATTATGATAATGTTTAAATACCTATGGCATCCTATACTATCAGCACCCTGACACAAAACGACTTTTCGCGGGATAGGTGGGTGGGTATAAAAACTGTCTTCCGGTAAGCGTCGATAATATTCACGATTTATTTATTTATTTAATTGGTACACCAACAGGATACATATTAAACATTGTTTGTTATATTCAAGAAGGTTGTGCATCTGATACGTATCCCTTTAATAGGTATACACATCATTCTTGAATTAAAAATTTAACTAAAATGTTAAAAAAAAACAAAAATAAACTTTTCTCAGTAGATAAATAACATAACAGTATTATTAGTAGGTTATTTATAATATAACAGTTAAAAAAATTAACTAAAAATGACAATTTAAAGGTGCAATAGATTTAAGCAGTTGATGTTTATATTTGTTGAGCGAATCATTAAAAATATCTATGTTGTTTTTTAAGTTCACTTCGTTATAGGTCTTGCAAATTCTAGTAAGAGGAGAGTTCAAACCTATGTTAGTTTTAGAGAAAGGGACATTAAATATGTTGGTAATAGGACATCTTGGATAGTTAAAGGGAACTGTTAAGTGAATACTTTCAATGAGATAAATACGATCAAAAATATTGATTGCTAACCTGTTTGCCACTCCTCTTGATGTGGAGGATGTGCTGGATACTACTGAGCAATGTGCGGATCTGAAGCCGTTACAGTTCACACGGCAAGATATTGCAAAAGTAGTACGTCGCATGAAGCTAGGCAAGTCGCCCGGGCATGATGGCCTTAGGCTGAGATTCAGAGTGCATTTTGAGTCCGAACTCAATCTTACAAACGTCAAAAAGCGACGTGATCACATACTAGAGTGACGTTTGTAAGATTGAGTTCCTCTTGAGTTCGGACTCAAAATGCACTCTGAATCTCAGCCTTAGTGTCGAGCACATTCTCTATGGTGGCGACGAGGTATTTAGAGTGTTAGCTTTATTATACAACATGTGCCTTAAACACAGCTATCTACTCGTACCAAGTGGTCTTATGAAAACTATCGTGACTACAATAGTTAAGAACAAAACCGGTGACTTGTCTAGTGCTAATAACTATAGGCCCATATCGTTGGGTACTATAATTGGCAAGGTGCTTGAAAGGCTTTTGCAGCCCGAACTGATGAAGAATGTGAGTCTGAGTGATGCATTTCTTGAATGGTTCATCGGTTCGGGTTGTGAAGCAGTTCCGGTACTTGGGACATATTCTGACCGAAAACCAATGTGATGACGCCGAGTGTGTTACGCCAGCGGCATGTTGGCGCTTTTCAGGATTTCAGCTTGACAGATAATTAGAGCGTCATCTCGTGTAATTGTGCCCGAAATAAAAAAATAGTGCTTCCAGCCGATCCAAAGATATTCACGAAAAACAGATTCCGCTGGAGTAACGTTACCCCAGCGGCATGTTTTTTATCCTGTGGTCGTAGCTAAATAAAAATTAGCTACTTAATGTTCAATTGTGTGGAATGGACTTTTGTATAGGAAAGTAAATATTTTATTTTGTAATTTGTATTAATAACTTCTTTGATGAAACATTATAATTTGATCAAATTTGATAGGTACTATATAAATCATGGTGACCAGGGTCTGATGGTGGGAGTGGAAGTTTGAAATGAGAATTCCTTAACGAATAACAGCAGACCTTTCGAGTTTGGACTATTTGATCAGTCTTGATGAGTAATTTTGTAAAAAATGGTGACCAGGGTCTCATGATGGTACTGGAAGGTTGAAATGGGAACTCCTCAATGAACAACAGCAGACCTCTTAAATTTGGACTATTTGATTGCCTTAATGTTTAATTTTGTAATATTAAAAAAATATATGAAAAGCCACTTCCATATGATGTTAGCTATTCGTTCATAAGTACCAAAAAAGCATCGGGTTACAGGATATGAGGCTGTGATATCATGGTGACCAGGGTCTGATGGTGGGAGTGGAAGTTTGAAATGAGAATTCCTTAACGAATAACAGCAGACCTTTCGAGTTTGGACTATTTGATCAGTCTTGATGAGTAATTTTGTAAAAAATGGTGACCAGGGTCTCATGATGGTACTGGAAGGTTGAAATGGGAACTCCTCAATGAACAACAGCAGACCTCTTAAATTTGGACTATTTGATTGCCTTAATGTTTAATTTTGTAATATTAAAAAAATATATGAAAAGCCACTTCCATATGATGTTAGCTATTCGTTCATAAGTACCAAAAAAGCATCGGGTTACAGGATATGAGGCTGTGATATACGGACGGATGGACAACGGAGTCTTATCATTAAGGTTCCTTTTGTACCTTTTTGGTACTACAGAACCCTATAAACAATAAATTATAACACCTTTGTGCGAGACTGTTTCAAAAAACGAAATGTTGTTCGACAAATTTGAGAAGGTTGGCACAATATACGGTGCGGCCGCTTTTATGTACTCATTTGAATTTGGTGAGTTAATCGTCTGATTTGCTTTCCTGTTGTTTTTTCCTTGTGTTTCAGTAGTTAGCAGGTTGTTTCAGCTGAAATTTTAAAAATAAATAATGTGATAAAAGTACTAATTATAAGTAGAATCAAATATACCGTCACTTAATAATAACTCATGTATTGAAGCTTTACATTACAAAGTAGCCAGATTTTAATAAATATGGAATAACTCTGTAAGGAGTTGAAGTAGGAACATCTAATTTCACAAGGTGCTTTGAATTAATAAAAGGTACAAACCACTATAATTGGTAAGTTTCTAGGTATTCTCATTGAATCGCAAGAACCGATTTTAGGGTTTTTGAAAGAAAAAATATAATTGACCAACAGCGTCGATTAGAGAAAAAATAAGTTTGCACAAATTAGGAACTAATTAAGACGCACTTTAGTAAAAAAAAACGTAGTTGTATGTCATACCGTTTAAGATTTCAATTGGCTAAACGTTACCCCAGCGGCATTTTGAATAACTATGAAACCTCTGTACGCACTAATTTTCTTTTTTGGGCACAATCAGGCACTATTTATATCTACCTAAGTAGCTAATTTTTATTTATCTACGACCACAGGATAAAAATCATGCCGCTGGGCAACGTTACTCCAGCGGAATCTGTTTTTCGTGAATATCTTTGGATCGGCTGGAAGCACAAATTTTTTATTTCGGTCACAATTACACGAGATGACGCTCTAATTATCTGTCAAGCTGAAATCCTGAAAAGCGCTAACATGCCGCTGGCGTAACGCACACGATGACGCCGTTAAAGAACGTGAGAGGCGAGCCCTGGCGATTCGGTGTAACATGCTCGCTCGTAGGTTCGCGAAGTGCTCTAGGGACGTTAAACTCCTCTTATTCAGAACATTACCGTAATAAGTTTCTAATCCCTGCATTATTTATCGCCTTAGTGGGAAGTGAGATTCTATTTCTATTTTTATTGTTCTTGCTATAATTTTACTTTCATTACAATTTAATTTAATTTTACGGTTTTAATACATTTTTAATTTTTGACATGTTTATTAATACAATTTTTACTTCATTTGAATCTTACTTCCTACAATTGATTATAAATTTTACTGTGTATTTTGTAATATTATTAATATTATATTGTATGTTAATGGTGCCTGAAATAAAGTTATTTTATTTATTTATTTATTATACTGTAAATCTTGAAGTAATGACCCGCAATCTGCATCCTATTACAAAGTGATTGCCTCGAGTTATGTGCTGTCATTCGTTGAGTAGTTCTACATTATGAGACCAGCGGGCCTATTACGTATCTTTAAATCGGTTGCCAACTATGGTTGCTATTCACCAAAAACAGATAAACATGAACTTCTAAAATAACCTTCAATGGGTATTTAACTATTTACGAATTGTGACGTCATTTCAAGTGCGAACGTATCGTTGGATAAGCGGATATGTATGTTTTCGATGATAAAGGATGAACACACGCAGCCCGGGCAAGATCTGGTATGTCCTACCCACCTGCTGGACAGGCCAAGAAGCAACAAAACAAGACAATCGTATTTATTTGACAGCCAAAAATGTACGATTTTAATTTGCTTAGCCGAATAGCCATATGACAATCAATTTGAAGAATAGGTACGATTGTCTTACACAATTGTACCTCAGGTAGGTTACAGACAAAGTGATGAAATAGCGATTGTACATAATGGCTTGATATTAATTATACTATATGCACCCTTTTCTTGTATATGCTACGACACTCTATATTCATGCATATACTCGTAACGTAAGTCATGCACTTGCCCGATGATTATTATTAAGTATCTAGATAAACTTACTACTTTGATAGCCGGTTTTACCATTCTCTTCTCAAATGTTTCCATAACGGTCGTCATTAGGTTTGAAGCTGCAAAAAAAAATTGGCATTTAGTAAACAACAATGATGGAACGGGCGACATAAAACCATTTTCAAAATACACTGGTGGACAAAAAAATCGACTCAAGCATTGTTGTCCTACATTCAAGGGAATAACCCAATCATACAAACATAAACATATGAAATATATATGTCATTTTAAAGGTATAGGCCTCCACCTTTGAATAAATGCATTTTGGTTTAAAAGTATTCGCTATACAGGACGTGAAATTCATTTACCGTATTTGAACAGTTTTTACCTCGTACAGATACGTACGCGTTAAGCTCCCTTTATCCCGTTAAAAGGACGTGCAATAATTTTTTTCCTCACTTGCTTACACAATTTCAACCTGTTAACACCTACCCTAATTACCCAGTGATTACGTCATCCGAAAATGGACACCACGCCATTAGAGGCCACTCAAGTGCTTGCCCTATTGCGATTGGGGCGGAACCAACGAAGCGTGGCTGCAGAATTACACCTAAGCCAATCAGCTGTCTCCAGAGTCTTCAGACGCTTCGTGGAGACCGGCGGCGTCATTCGGAGGCCAGGGTCTGGCAGAACAAGATGCACTTCTGAGCAAGATGATCGCTTCATCGTTTTAAGTTCTTTAAGAAATCGTCACATGACCGCAGTTGAGATCCAACAAGAACTCAGACAAGTACGAGATCGGGCTGTAAGTCGGCGAACGATCGCTAGAAGACTAAAGAAAGCTAACCTGACACCAAAAAGACCAGCAACCGGGCCCCAACTGACCACAGCTCATCGGCCATCTGCCCGCAATATTAGAGCCTAAAGGGATCGCACGAGATGATGGTAAACGGCCCGACGGGATGACGCTCATTCCGTGGCAGAACGGTCTGTCGCTGGTGTGGGACGCGACGTGTGTCGACACTCTCGCTGCGTCCCACGTCCAGTCAACTGCAGCTACGGCTGGCGCGGCGGCAGCACCGGCCGAGCGCAACAAGCGGCGCAAATACGCAGCGCTAAGTGGGAGCTGCATGTTTGTGCCGTTTGGTGTTGAAACTTTCGGACCGTGGGGACCCGAAGCACACCATCTCTATAAGCAGGTTGCCTCTCGCCTCGTCGACGTGTCTGGTGACCCACGAGCTGGCGCATACTTTGGCCAACGCATCAACTTGGCCATGCAACGCGGAAATGCAGCCAGTGTCTTGGGCACCCTGCCGCACGACAGCGATGACCCAGACGGTATTTTACCTTATTTAAATATATAATTTTGTATTTTTCTTAGTGTATTATTTATTGTTTGTATTAAGATAGTTTAGGTATTTATTTCATACAGTTAATTATGTTATTTAAGTTTTTTTCAAGTTTAAAATTGGAAATAAAATTGCTCTAAATTTACTAATAATGAGGTCAGAAAGTACATGAACGACATAAATATATTGGTCTACCCTTGATAAGTATGAAAGTGTCTTAAAATATTAAGGTTACTCGTTTTGAAGTTACGCTATCCCCTTTCGACCTGACAACAAAAAGTGCGCAGAGAAATTTCTGCATTAAAACTAGGTACCTCACCTTTTTTGTCATCCTTTGGTTTCTCGGTAGGCGCTGAAACAGTTGGCATATGGTTTAAAATTTAAAAAAATGTAGGTATTTGTCTTATCTCTACACTTGCAAGTATGAAAGTGTCATTAAATATGAAGGTTACTCGTTTTTAAGAGGCTATGTAACAAATAAACGGATGCTTTGTTTCTGTGTAATTTATGAATTACACGGAAAATTGTAATTTATTTTTAGTATATGCATTTTGACTATATAATCTAGGGTTTTGTTTTTGGAAAACACGTTTGAATAAATTTTCCTCGATAGAAATAATTAATGAAATAAGGTCTTCAAACGCACTTTTTCTCCTCGTTTGACGGATAGGGATCATGTACAGAACTGAAACATATTTTATTAAATGGGTTTTAACAATATCTAGATATTTAATTTTGGAAATTTTGCCAGGTATTTTAGTTTTTTCATAAAATTAAAAGAACATACTTTTTATTTTTTGCGCTGAATCCGCCCCTTTCTCACTGGGCGTTTTTTCGCTTGGAGTGAGAGTGACAAAAATAAAATTAAATATTACTCGTACGTTACGCTATCCTTTTTCGACCTAGCAACAAAAAGTGTGCAGAGAAGTTTCTTCACCAAAACTATTTATGCTCCCTCTTACCTGAGTCGTCCTTTGGTTTGTCGGTGGTTGTAGTCTCCTTTGGTTTGTCGGTGGTTGTAGTCTCCTTTGGTTTTTCTGTAGTGGATGCTGCAACCCAAAAAATCGTTGAATGAATTAATTATAATAACTTATAATTAAAAGTGTTGGGACATAGTCGATAAAATGTAAAAATCTGGTCAAGTGTGAGTTGGACTTACGCACCGAGGGTTCCGTATACGTTTCAATTATAATCGTGTGTTTAGTTTTTACAGATTTCATGATATCGCGATTAGATCAGACGTCGAAATGATCAATCCTACGATATTGCCACGACATAATATATTATGTTTAAGGTGACTTTAATTTATGCAGTCAAATTTTTACTGAAGACTCGGTAAGTGCTCAGTAGCAAGGTTCGATGATTCTTTTCATGTTCCTTACAAACGCAAACCCAGCTCCGAGTCAATTACCTATTATGGACGTCAGGATTTTATTTTGCGAAGTTAGCAAAAAGTGTTATCGATCCGTGTTACTGATCACTTACCAAGCCTTCAATATGAGTTTGGCTGTATAAATAAAAGTCACCTTATATTTACTTGTGTCCTAATTGAGCTGTCCATCTGCCACCGTAGCACGATAACGTGCAACTTTGATATGAGCGATATAGCTACCTACTACCCCAGTAGTTTGCGCGGGCGCGACATTATTCTAGTTAGACAATGGGATTCATAGATAAGAGTATAAACCGGGGTTCGAGCACGACACACACACGCACGGCATTTCATCGCGCAATTTGACATTTCCTTACAAGATATTTGTCATCATCTCCCGAGGTCACGACTAATTATATTTTTCTTTTAATTTGGCTATTATTTTACATATTTTGAGGATGATGTTATTTTTGCAACTTTTTTGTGATTGGAATCTACTTAAATAGGGAAGTATTTTTTTTATAGTGTATAGTTCTCTCAGATTAATTTTATTGTATCTGGGTAGTTCTCTATTTACCGATTCAATGTTGCCACGTAGAAAAAAATACGATTTCACGCTGAAAGATCATGCGTTTTGTTTTGCGCAATAACTTCATGCGATCTGTTTGTCTACATCAACACTTCTACACTAATAATAAGAAAAGGAGGTTTTTTTGAGTTTATAATTTGTGAGTTTGGATGTAGGAGATGGTTTCCGGAACCACTGATCCTATTCTGAAAATTCTTTTACCAAGAAACTATGTTATCCTTGAATGCTATAGGATACAGTTTTTTCCCTGGGGATGGGCAGTTGTCTAGGGACATATCAAATCAAATCAAATAAAAATATTTATTTTGTAAAATAGATACATAAAGTATACTTTTTACAAGTCAAAGTCAATCTTTACAGTATATATCTTTAGAATATAAAAAATATATACTAATAAGGAAAAGACATACAAAAATAAATAACACTCACGCGGGCTATCTCTGGAACTATACCGATTTTAACAACTCACTTTTCACTGTTATAATGGGTAGGCAGCCGACCCCCGGCAGCGCCTGTGTGCGAAACCTATGAAGCGCCTCTTTTTTAACGAATCATCATAAAAAACGAATTTAATTTTTGATTGAATATTTTTAATTGTTAATTTTGACTGAAATAAATGTTCTCCAGTTTTACAGTACTTAGATAATACTATCATTAATATCTAAGTGTACAAAACTGTGTAACATTTAGGAATTAGGATACTAAATAGGTAAATCCCGTTCGCTTCTGCTTGCCAATTACAGCAATTAAGCCGAAACTCGGCGCCTCTATGGTTTAAAATAACTAGTACTTTTTCTCTGGTTCAAAGAACTGCCGCCGTTTTAACGTTGAGCTCGTAAGGAATGTAAACTAAAACCCTAAACGTAAAATGAAACCATAAACATTAAATATTGAGAGACTTGTTCAATAAGCGTTATAGATGTTTTGTTGTTTACAAGGCCTATGTTGCGCCTATTGTACCTACTTACTTGTCGATACTCCACTACAAAAAACAATCATATAGGTAACAAAAATAATTTAGGTGGCAGTGGCGGCGCGGCGCCCCTATTGTCTTGGTGCCTGTGTGCGCCGCACATTTCGCACACAGGGGCGGCGCGGCCCTGCCAATATACAATTGTACAAAAAACAGTGGAAAATATTATGAGTACATAAATGTTTAAGTCAAACAAATTACCTATTTGTAAATTGGGATAAATTTAACATAAAAAATGTGCCGTTTGTAACTGGTAATATAAATTGTTAGACAGTGACCAACGCCTTCCTATAGGGGAGCGAGTACTATTTACGTGTTACACGGTGTTGTTGATTTTGAACAAGATTGTTATGAATCGGTCTTAACAAAATGTTTAATGTTTTGGACGAAAGAACAGACAGACACCAAAGCTTTGGTACATAATTTCTGCAATAAGCAAGTACCAAGAGCGATTTCCTCCTCCGCTGTCAAATACTGCCACTCCATTGGCGGACTGGTCGTCAAGTGGATGTCGTCATCATCAGACAACGCGAAGTCCACCGTGATTCTAGGGAATGGCGGGTTTGACGCCGCCAAGTGCGAACGGGAACGTATGCTGGTCCGGTACGATCTGATGTCTTCGAGGTCTATGGTCGCGGGGATTACTTCCTACCGTAGGCTCTTCACTAAGATATAGGCTATTGTTTGTTCCATAGGGACGAGTAGTTCACTAGGGACATAGACATTAACATTAGACAGAGGGTCTAATGTTAATGTCTATGTCTCTAATCTATTATAGATTTAAAAAAAAAATTCATGAGAACTAGAAAGTTCAAGTGAAATACCTTTTGTGAAATGGTTGGTCCAAAAAATATAAATAAATTTGATAGGACTATCCAAAAACTAATAAACGCGGGCAAAGTGGCTGATAAAAGCTAGATAACAAAACAATTCAACGAATGCAAACACCTTATTAAATTTCACGATCTGCGTATAAGCCGATGCGTGTGACTGATGCGATTTAATTTGACAAAGTCATTCAATTCTGAAGCCCATGTGTGTTGTTTGTAAAAAAAACTGTACGAATTGCATCTGTTCATGTACTAATGCGATGTCTTATAATCGAAACCACAACAATATACTGCTTTTTCACAAAGAAAACTATGGCGGCGATTTGGGTAAAATTTGACAAAATTTGTTTCTATTTATATGCATGAAATACGTCAATGCGGTTGGACAAATCAGAACGATCGAATCACGTCAATACCTCGATGCGTAAAACGGAACGCTCTCAGTCTCAGAGTCACATTTTAGCGTCGGTCGCGATAAACTCATGCTACCGGTGCAGCGGGGCTATTATGTAACTCAGTTTCGGTTGCTAGCTATAGTTGCTATTCACCAAAACAGATAAAAAATGAACTTCCAAAATAACCTTTAATGGGTATTGAACTATTTACGAATTGTGAGGTCATTTCAAGTGCAAACTTATCCTTAGATAAGCGGATATGTATGTTTTAGACGATAGCCACTTGGTTTGGCAACTAAGTTTACGATACAGAATCAGGGGGCAGGTCTCAATGAAACTGTAGAACTTATTCAATGTAAGGTAAGTCTGTCGAATTACGCCTAGACGCTAATTACGCCTATGATAAAAAAAACCTTATTCTAATATCGCCAAAATGAATCTTAATAGCTACGCACTAAGATTAACACGTCTAGTCGCAGTCCCAAACCCCGCCAGCGGCGTTCCCCACCCCGCGAGCCAGTAGCGCACCGACTTTCGGCGTGAGTGGTTCTTGTGACATTTTTACTAACACGTAGCACAATATTCGTGGAGTTTTTTTTTGTTAATGGGTGAGTTTTGCCCTCAAACCTAAGCGCAGTCGTTAAAATAACTATTTTCTCGTCAATAACCAGTTTGTACATTAACATTATGCAAACGGTTATTGATTTTATGTACAATCTTGTTAAAATGTATTACGACGGGTAATAACGCCTGGGCGGTATTACCCGTACCAAATACTACCGTAGGCGTATATATCCATCACGTAGGCGGATATAACCATCACATACGCGTATTTAACCATCATGTGTCGCATCTAACTGCTCGTGTTTATAATTTCATTTGTATAAGTCTGCAAGTAATTTATCCTATTCTTGGTAAAAATGTATAATTTATCCGTTTTAAAACATGATAATTAGCCCCTTAAAATAATAATGTAACATCGTTTTTTAGGTAAAAATGTCAACTTCAAAGAAAAAACGCTGCCTTTGGACACAAAGTGATTTAGAAAAAGCAGTCACTGCTGTTCAAACAGGCAGGCTGTCCAGTTATAAAGCAGCTGACATGTATAAGATCCCAAGAAGGACATTGCGGGATTATGTTAAAAGTGGGAAATCTAAACAAGAATTAGGCAGAAAATCAGTATTAAGCAAAGAACGAGAGCAAGATTTTGTGAAACGAATTATTAGATTTGCGGATTTGGGAATCCCACTGACAGCCAAAATAATCCGAAAACAGGCATTTCTGTATTGTGAAAAGTACAACATCCCTAACAATTTTAATACGCAGTTAAGACTTGCTGGACGAGACTGGCTTAAGCTATTTTTAAAAAGAAATCGCGTTGTGGCGAAACGCAAAGCCCAGTTTATGAATCAAGCAAGAGGTCAGAAGCTTAACAAAGCAATCGTTTCACACCATTTCAAAGAAGTTGAAAAACTGTACGACGAACTTGGGATCCATTATAATCCAGAGAGACTGTATAATATGGACGAAAAGGGTTGTCAATTGACCATGCACAAACAACCCTATGTAATTGCCCAGAAAGGAGCAAAAAGAGTACACATACAAGCATCAGAACATGGCGAAAACGTTACCATCGTGGGTTGTGTAAATGCGGCGGGTAATCCCATACCTCCAATGATTATATTTAAAGGTGTTCGAAGGAAGCCTGAGCTGGAAGCCAATTTGCCTCCAGGTACAATAGTCAGAATGGCCCCGAAGGGCAGTATGACTTCGGAGCTATTTCTTGACTTCCAAAGACATTTTGGCAAACACAAGACTGCAGGAAACTGCCTGTTGATACTTGACGGGGCAAAGTGTCATTTGGATTATAGAATTGCAGAAGAAGCTGACTTGTTAGGCATCACTCTGTACTGCTTACCCTCAAATACCACGCATGAGTTGCAACCACTCGATAAAGCGTGTTACAAACCTTTTGAGAGTTACTGGGACCAAGAAGTGATGCAACATTTCTATGAAACACATGCTCAAAAATTGTCTCGTCCCGACTTCAACAAGATTTTGTCCAAAATTTGGTCTAAATGCATGTCACATGCTAATATCACAAGCGGTTTCCGCGAAACAGGACTATATCCATTTAATCCAGATGTTTTGCCTGAAAAAGCTTTTGCACCCTCTGTTTTAACTGAAAAACAGGCACCTCTAAACGAAGACAGGAATGAACATACTATAGATGACAGTGAAGAATTGCCATGCCTATTAAATGTTCATCCAACAGCTCCAAAAGTTACGAACGAAGATTCGAATGAACCTTGTGACTCGTCTCCAATTATAGTCGACAGTGAAGAATTGCAACGTCTGTTGAATGTTTATCCATCAGCACCAGAAGTTACTCCACCGCGTTCACTAGTTACGGGTAGTCTTGCAAATAAACTTGTCTGCAATAGCTCGTCTTCAGATGACTACAACGATGAAGACGATACTTCTCACAATTATAAAATTACGCGTCTTGATCCAGAAATCACTCCACTGCGATCACTTGTTGAGGGCCCATCTACAAGTGGCTTGCAACCTGGACAAGTAACTCCACAGCGCTCAGTGGATGTGATTCCTTCAACAAGTGGCTTGCAGAAGTCTCGGTCTACAACGAGTCTCGAGTGTTTATTGACTGATACTTCTGACGATGAGGATGTGTCTGAAATGATGGCTAGATTCATCACAAGACCCCTCATTCAGCCATCTTTGCGTATTTATTCTGATACTGAAACAGATAATGATCGTGAGGATATACCGTTGGCTGAGTTATCTGAAAAATCCCAGTTTCATCAATTTATGCCCACACCAAACTATGCAATTACAAAAAAGAAATTCCATCGAAAGGCTTTGAATTACAAAGGCACAATAATAACAAAAGATTTGTTTAACGATAACAAAAAGACAAAAGAGAAGGAAAATTTGAAAATGAAACCTGAAAATGAAACTAAAAAGAATGACACAAATGATATAAAAAGAAAAGTAGATGGTAAAACCAAAACTGAAAAAATAACCAAAAGTAATGACGTAAAAAAAACAGTAAAGAGGGGAGATAGTATGACCATAACGGTAAAGGCTAAAAGAAAGGATCTTGTACGTGAAACAAGAACGAAAAAGAATAAAACAAAAATAAGCCACAAGGGAAAAGAAAACAAAAGTGGTGTTGATCACTGGTATTGCAACGCTTGCTATGAGGATCGTGTTGCTGATATGAGACCATGTGCTTATTGTATGAAATGGTATCACGAAGAATGTGTCGGTCTGACAAAAACAGACGTAGAAATATTTCAATGTCCTGGTGGCTGTAACTAAGGATTGTGATAGAAAGGTTAATTTTGAAGCACACATTTTGACGGAGTTTGATGATTCGTAAAAACTGTCATTAATTTGCATTTCTCCTATGAACCACGTACTTAATGCGGGCTCTCTTTATGCAAACTGTCCAGCGCTCCGTTAAATAGTCTGCTTCAACTAAATAGGCGTTAATAACCCAACTGGGTTAAATAACGCCCAAGGCTGATTTGGTTTAAAAAAAAATAAAAACATTAGATTACTTCTTTAGAGAAGCGTTAATTAGGTTTAAAAAAAAATCCGTTGAGAAAATACAATAATGTATGTTATTACCGTAGTAATAAAGAGTTATTGTTATCTATTCATAGATCTTAAATAATTATTTCAATAATAAAAAAAACTCATAATTGTGATACGATTTCTAAGACTGATTATGTTCCTAATTAAAAATAACTACGAAAACACTCTAGTAGAAAGTTATGATAATAGATTTTACATAGGCGTAATTAAAACTCAGTAGTTTAATTTTGCCAAAACCACTGTGTTGCAATTTTGTAGTTATTTGTTGGTTGCTTAAAAACAGCGTTATTTTTTATTGTTTATTCCAAAGATTATTAAACAACCCTTTGATTTACACACTGTCTTTTTCTTTTTTATTATAATAATATGATAGAAATCAGTTTCAACCTTAAGTAGGCGTAATTCGACAGACTTACCTTACCTTTATAACGGCAATGATAATGTGAGTAATAGATACTCACTCACTTGAGCCACTTGACGACGCCAATCTATTCAAAGCAATGATATTATATACCTATTACCTCATTGATTCAAAGCTAGTACCTACAGGAGTTATGCACCATTTAAGTAGACGCTGCATCTTTGGCGCGTGCTAGCTACACTGGACCATTATACCCGTTTCTAAAGAAGTAATGTATATGTCACCGGCAAATCGTAGAATTCGGCATTATCATGATTTGCCTCGGCAGATCGTAAAGTATGAAATCGAAAATATTTCACCAAATGTAAAAAATTGGTGCGACGATGAGCGGAGCGTGTTAGAGGTTTATATTATACATAACTTATATAAATTTAGGGAGCCGAGCAAAGCGGAGCGGAGCGTTTAAACGGAAATACGATCTGCCTTGATTATGATATGCTGAATTCTACAATATCCCGATGACATAAAAATGTGGTGTTTCAGTAGCGTGATAACAAAAGCCCGTTGATTTTGGCCAGGTACTTGGCCCAGCCGCTTGGGCTTTTATAGTAGACACTCTCACTTTAATTCCCAGAGCGTTTCAGCCAGTCAAGGAGCCGAAACCAACAGGTAATTAAAGTCGGCGTTTTATAAAGCTGCCACTACAAAACACCGAGAGGCAGGTTGAGACGGTTTTATTGAAAGAAAACAAAGCAAATATTTCGGCAGGTTTATAAATTTAATGTAAAACATCAACTGAAGTCTACATAAATTAAGAATTTAAAGATAATTTTGCACTTTTATAAAAAAATGTCAATCTACTATCAAACATACGAATGTTATTAATTATATTATGAGAACAACTTAAATAACATAAATAATACTTAATTCAATGATATAAAACGTTAAAAACTATTTAATCTAAAACTAAACTCGTTCTACAAAAGGTAAAAAATTTTGTCCAAATCGATGCCACCGGGCAGTGTGCCAAAGCTGGCGGCATTACCTCGTTGGATGGCGAGACTTGGCCGAAGTATGTCCCCGCCATCTTGTCACCCGAGGCATCAACCGGGCGCGACGCTATCTCTTTGAATAGACGTCGCGCGTCGGGTCCCCACGGCCCGAGGGTTTCAATGACAATCGTCACAAATATGTACCCTTCCCCGAGGTTTGCATATTTGCGCCGCTTGTTAGACTCTGCCATCAGCACCGCAGCGCCGGCCTTGGCTGCGGTCGCTTGGACATAGGATGGGGCCAACGTATCGCAGGTCGCATCCCATACCAATGACCGGCCGTTCTGCCACGGAACGAGCGTCATCCCGTCGGGCCTCTTGCCATCGTCGCGTGCGAGTCCATTTGGCTCTAAAACTGCGGGAACGTTGGCGCTGGCAAGGGCGCGACCGAGGACGTCGTTGATGGCAGCGTGACGTGACAGACGTCCAGCGCTGCGGAGGCATGACAAGCCGTGTCGGCCCAACTGGTCAACCATTCTCCACAGCGGCACCGATGTGGTTCATTAATTTTTGCTCCTACCCGCAGGCCTACAGCTAAAGAGAAAGTTGTCTTATCCAACAGCGTCCCAAATTAATTTTTGCTCAATCCGCAGGCCTACAGCTAAAGTGAAAGTTGTCTTATCCAGCAGCGTCCCAATGTTGGAGGATGGGATGGCATATAGCCAATATCCCGACTCCTTTTCACTTGTAGCTAAGAGACGAGCACGCTCTGCAGAATTTTGGGCACTTTCTAAAAGGTTCTTCTGAGTTTTGAGGCAAAGCGGCTCATCCCAAAGCCTTTGTGCTTTTGGAATCACGGGAAAATTTTGATCAGGACAGGCATCTGACCAAGCGGTTCTGGCCTCGGCCAAGTACGTGAAATCAACATCACCAAGTGATGGGCTAATGATACTACCGTAGAGGTCAAACGTACTATTGGCCGATGACAGGAACGCTGGTAAGGCAACACGAATGTAATTATTTAAGTTTTCACTTTTTTACTTTTTTGCGCTAGGCTGTCCTAAATGAATATTCAGGCTTATACTATGAGGCCTTTTGCGAGCTCTTTTGTCTGTTTCTTCATTAGAAGGGCGTCCAGCCAGACTGAATTCGATTTACACCTTTCTGACCTCTTTGAACTCAGCTTCCAATAGAGGTTGGTTGGACTCTTATCTTTTTCACTTTTTGGTGAAATATATTCACTCCACGAGCAATCTTTTTTTAGGGTTCCGTAGTCCGACAAGGAACCGCCATGTCCGTCTCTAATAGCCTGTTGGCTTGGGCCACAATGTTGGCCCAAACGCTGTCATGAGCGTGTCTACTTTAAAAGCCCGAGTGGTTGGGCCAAGTACCTGGCCGAAATCAACAGGCTTTTGTAACATGCAGTAAAACTTGAAGGACCTAGGTACCTATTGATACCTTCCAACTTGTGAATAAACTTGGTTCTTATCAAAAGTTGTTCAGTATGATCGGTAGAACATAAGGTAAGCATGTCTCTAATAGAACTTGTTTGTACAATTCGGCTGTGCCATTTCAAAACCTAGCAAGGGCCTCTGGACAAATTTTACACGGGAGCCAAAAACGGTTTGGTCACTTTCATTTGATGTTTAAAAACTATAAGACACGGCTGAACGAAAGTAAGCTCAAAAGAAGCGGCAGATCCTTGGCTTGCCATAGAATACATTTTATTGACCGATATCGTAGGTGTAATGCACATATGAATGCACGTACTTGGTAAGAAATGGTTGTCTGATACGTAAACGGACGTCACTGACCATTTTATGATCTAGTAAGCGCTGTTACAAGCTTGTTGTACTAGGTTATAATTTAGTTTTGTTAAACCACAAACCCTTGCAATTACATTTTCATAAACCTAGCAACTACAACCTGATTAAATTTACCTAATATATAGGATGATTTATTTGTAAAATAATTTAGATTTTCAGTTTATCTACCTACACTGACAAGGTTATATATACACATACAGGTGACATTTAATTAACTGAGGATGTTTTGGGGAATGATAGTGCCTACTGAATATGAATAACTTTCCTAAAAACAAATACATAATGGTCGGAAATAAAATAAAAAATCTCTCGGTACATTGATCCGATCAGCTGATTATAAGTTACCATGGGAGACCCAAATTTTTTTCGTTGTTTCATGGGAAAATTTGTTCCTAATGATGGCTACTATCATTCCATGAAATATCGTCCGTTTATTTAATGTCACCGTGTATTATTAATAAAATGAAACCAGTTTAATAATTAAAATTAAGTTTTTATTAATAAAAGACAAACAAACTAGCAATCAGTCACAAAGAATTTGTTGACCTCTTGTTACCAACTCAAAATGAAAAGACCTTTTGTTTCACTCACTATTAGAACTTTTTTGCAACCACGCTATATATTTTTCATTTATTTATAAGCCAATTTATTCTTTACTACTAAGAGATTCGTGGTTTAGATTCTTATTGATATTGAAACGGCTCTCACGATTTTTATACAGAATGTAAAAGCAAAGGCAAGAATCCTTTAAGGGTGTGTTAGTATGATCGGTAAAGTTTTTTTAAAATACTGGGTCTCTAAATAAAGTACCAGTACCTCACAATAAGACGATTGTCTTTGCTTAAAATACACTAATTGCGTGGACATCCTCGCTGGTCGTTGGCGATGGTTGATTTTCAAGTAGAGAGATCGATCGCGGCGCAATAAAAATGAAACAGAGCGACGCCGACGTGCACTCACCGATAATCAAATTAGTAACTATTTTTTTTTTGTTTGTCTACTGCATACCCCGAAGGCGCGGCGGGGCGGCGGTCACGAGGGATGCGGGTTGCGGGGTGCAACTAGATGTGTGGGGAGGCCGGTAATTATTAAATTTCGTTGATAAGAATGCGTAGCCATAGCTTAGAAAAATGATGGAATTTTTGGGAAAATTCAGGGTATTTTTTTTTCTCGTAATGTCATCAGAATCGTGTATACTTTCATACCATAAAGCAACGACCTTTATAGACTCGCAGTTCCCTGTTAAACTTATGTCACAGTTAGGGGTTTGTTCCGCTTAATGGTCGGATCTCGCCCACTTATCTTGACATCTCTTTTGCACGAGTAGAATTTGTATTTGCTACTATCCTACTCTCAATGTAAGGCGGGCGTCCTCTGACGATGAAACTGAACGCGGCCGGGGAATTTACGTGTAAAATGGATGAATATGCGGGCGCATTGTTTCCTAATTTAACCATTAATGATTTTTTTTATTTAGAAAAAACATCATTTACGTTTAAATATTAGAAACAAATCTTATGCATACAAAGTGTAAGTTTATAATCCATTGTTTCCTAATTTAACCGTTAATGATTTTTTCTAGCTGCTCGTATATTGTATTGGCAATATTTTTATCATTCCTCTGTCAATTATTACTTATGAAACGTTACGCCATCAGATTTTCTTGTTTTCCTAGAATAGTTTTTGCAGTATCGAAGAATGCAATTTGTCATTTTTAAAAGAGGTGATTTCTATCTGACATCTGAAATAATAATAATAAAATAATGGCGTATGCCAACGTTATGTAGAAATAATTGTTTATCAATTTTAGCAAATAGAGCCCAAATACGACTGCCTTACTATTCCTAGTTCCAGTACTGTCTCTTGTCTAAATTTTATTATTCGCCGTGATAGAAGCCGTACGATACGTACAGTAGTACGATTATTTGAAATTTTCAACTGGCTTCTTATCGTGGCGCAAAAACTAAAACCCTTGTGACAGATAGACAGACAGACAGCGGAGGCTCAGTAACAGGATCCAGTTTGGCACTCCGTCGGTACAGAACCATAAAAAGAGGCAGTTCTATCTGCATTTTCAATATTTATTCCCAACGTAAGTTTGTCACATCTGTAATACATATTTCTTTTAATCTGTGAGAAACTGGCAATTCTACTCGCTCTAATATGATTCTGGTAATGAGTAAGCGAGATGGATATACGAAATGGCTACTAGCGTTTTTACGATAAAATACTGTTTTATTGGAAAATAAATGCGAAACAAATTAGTAACTTACCCAAAATAAAAAAAAACTGACTATTTTAGTTCTTGTGTTAATTTTCACCGGTATTATTTCACAAAATAATTCGTATATTCGTACCTTCAGCTTTGGTGGCGTTATCAAAATAGCGTCCACTTCTCTCGCTCGCTTGCAAGCGACTAAACGAGGTTCAGTCACTTATCCAAACTTTAAAGCGCAATGTTTCAGTGCCGAACGCCTTGTCTAGTGAATACATTAAGGTCGTTGCCCTAAAGGGATTCTTGAGTTTGCATTTACACCTGTATAGTCAGATTTCGCCTGACTAGTTTCACTGTATTGGTACAGTTTCTTCGGAGGCAAACATGGTTACGCGGCGGTTCCCCGACATTCCCCGCTTGACACTCAACTCAAAAAATTGTCAAAACCTTATACAAGAATAAATTGATAATGATATTGAACCGGCTACTCACGATTTTATATAGTCAGATTTCACCTGACTAGTTTCACTGTATTCTAATACTAATAAATACAAATAATATAATTACAAAAGCTAAAATAAAAATCACTGAGTATAGCACAAAAAATTGAAACAAAAAATAAACTAGGTCCATATTACCTTGGCCTCCCTCATCGTTTCTTTTGCTATTCTGCAGGTTTTTCCCAGATTTTTCCATTTTTCTGTCTAATGCAATATTCATCCAGTCTGTACCTGGATCAACACAATTTCGTCTTTCCAGCGTCTTTTCTGCCTTCCTCTTTTCCTTTTGCCGATTTGTGGTTTCCAGCTGATCAGGATTTTTGTCCACCTGTTAACTTCAGAAATTATTGCTACATGACCTGCCTAATGCCATTTAAATTTCAGAATGTAATTTATTTCATCGATTAGTTTTGTTTTGCTTCTTATCTCTTTAGCTGGTATTTTTGACAAAGTTTGACGTTGTGAAAGCTACGTTAAATTCCTCTTTGACATACTTTGACATTTTGGAGGATCTCTTTTGTCAATTGGCAAGTTTGTGGCAACCATTAGGCAAGGTAACAGACAGCCGTTAAGGTATAACAGGGAGTCTAATTTTAAAAATGTCTTTCGTCGACCAGTATCTCTTCCATGTGTTACCGATCCTTCTTTCTTATTCTTTTTGGTGCATCCTAGGTATATATTAGGACCTTGTTATTTTACACTTATAATTGACTGCTGAAATGAATTTAATACATCTTACACCAGGAGACACCCATTATGTCTATAAATCAGTGTGGTTGGATGTAGAAGTTTGGTGCATAGCACAGTGCAGTTTGGATCCATTATCATTGAAGAACCGCGTCGAGTTGGCTAAGAGCCATCAGGAGATTATCCTGTAGATTATCGGCTATCGCAGGAAGACCTCCCTGTACAGCACAGCACTGCCAGGCTGTATTCACTAAAAACGACGATCTGGTAAAATATTATTAATCTCACGCCGGCAATTTTAAGGTTTATAGAGTGTTAAATCCTTTAAAATCGTTATTTGTTGCGGTACTTACTAATGTCGGCAGTCTGCATTACTCCTGTTCACTTTAATAATCATCTTCGATGATCTATAAAAATGTTTAGGCGTGACGGAACTAAATTTATTGAAATAAACACGAGAAACGATGCGCACGCGGCGGCCATTTAGTGTCATACTAAGAATAGCCGGCGCAAAATATAGCATGTCACATGGACCATTTTGTTCCTTGCTAGGTTTAAAGTGGTTGATGCGTCTTACTAGGTTGTATACATGTGTCCCTTTCTAGGTTTTAAAATGGCACATGGGCCTGTCCAGCGTGTGTGCGAGTATGGGCATTTCTTTCAGGAGGAAGTCGTGGAAACGCCTATGTCCAGCAGTGGACGAAACAGGCTGATTGATGGATGGATGGGCAGCGGCATCACTGGTGCGAGGGTTTCGGCACAGCGCTCACAACCCGCGTGTCCAAAGGAGGACCATAAAGATTCAAGGACGAACCGGGATGATGGATGGATGGACTTAAATAAGAAAATACTCATTTTAATTACTTACAAGCATCATCGGCGGCACTCTAAAAAAAAAAAAAAATTGGTGGTTAGGAGTTTCGATACGTCCTCCTCGTTTTGATCAAAATTTACCATATGTGGTTTACGACACTCCAGTAGCCTTAGCATGAAAACATTACGGTTACGTTATAGTTTGAACGTAACTCGATTTCGTATTAAATCTAAGACCGCCCCAAGCGGACAGTAGCGGAACTTATCAGATTCCATACAAAATAGAGTTACGTTCAAACTGTAACGTAACCGTAATGTGTTCATGCTAAGGCTACAGGAATCCATAATGTGAAATGATATTATAAATATTTGAAATCATTAGGTTGAGACCTAAAACCTAAACTTTAGCTAAATGTCAACTTTATTAATTTCTCATACCCTCACCCTCACACACTAACAAACCCTTACTCTTACCCCTAGTCTTAGGTCTTTTAAGTCCAAAATAGTAGCTTAGCTACCTATATATAAAAAAATAAAATATAGGTAGTTAGATAATATAATTGTTAATAATTTGCATGTTTGTTTTAGTTTTAAATTTATTATTGTAAATTTTTGTAATAGTTTCTTTTCATGTTTAAAACTTCATAATTATGGTGTTACTTATAAATGAATATTACAAATATTGTGCACACATAGACCTAGGATATACAGTGCACATCTGTCATAGATATAAGCACTAGAGGTCTATAGTCTTGATTTTAAAATGTATTTTATTTGTTTATATCATTGATGTGCCTTTTTAAATAAATAAAATAAAATACTCTTCCTAACTCTTAATAATCATGCATAACAATTAAGAACATTTTGTCAATTGTCTTTTATTTATCTTTCACTCACTTCACTGTTAATTGACTACCACAATTAACTTTATTTTACTGACTACAGAGTTCGCGGGCAAAATTGTTGACCGCTATAGATTTGTACAGGCATTTAGAAAGTCACTAAAGCCGATTTTGAAGGTTTTAGTTTGACATACATAAAATTAAACTCAAGTATGGTCAAAACGAAGAGCCATTTTCAAGTCACCATTTTATAAACGTCAAACTAAAATTTTATTTTGACAGCCATAATTTACTCAACTTCGTGATTTTAACTTGTTTTGGTAATTTCAAGGCACATCTTAGAGCTGTCATTTGATTGAATTTTAAAAAAATTGTTTTATTTAAGAGCATTTAAAATAATTGCTAATTTTAGTTGGTGTGCCCTTCAGAATAGCAAAATATAGTGCTGTCACTTAAAATTACGTTTTGTAGTAAGTTTCTTAAATTAAAATTAAAACCTTCAAAATCGGCTTTAATATCTGCCTCAAATGTAAATTTTTGGTATAGGTACAATTTAAGGCAAGTAACAACTTCAGCTTGATATCTTTAAAACAAAATTAATATGCAACATTTTGACAAGATGGTGAATTTTAAAATATCAGTACCAGATGATTGGAGGTCTTATACTTTGGTCTTTAACGAAAAACAACTGAGAAATGGGTTATCAAATTTTTTTCTAAAATGGTGGCGTGCCTAAATGAGAAAAAAATAGTAACAAACCAGTCAATCTCATCCCAGTGAAAGTTCTTCACGCACAACATAAAATTTTCAAGTGTGGCAAAACATTGAAATCAAAAATATAATTTTACAGGGGCATTTCCTTTTTAGAAATAATAATTATATAATAATAAGTTTATTGATCAAAAAAATTTGGTTTACAATGAGATATAAAGTAAAAACAATTTATTAAATAATTAAAAGTATACAAATATGAATCCGAGAACTAAAACCGAAGGATTTGTATTACAGGTGCCAATTCCTAATCACCTCGGTAAAACATTTAAATAAAATAAATTAATAATTCTAACAAATCCACTGTATGTTTGTAACTTAAGCTCAAATCTACACTATTATATAAAGAGAAAAGATTTGTTTGTTTGTATGTTTGATGTAAACTTTGGAACTACTGAACCGATTCTAAAAATGATTACTTAAGAAATCTTTCTTATTTATTCTGTCTATAATGAAAAAACAACAGAGAAACCAGTAGCCTTAGCATGAAAATATTACGGTTACGTTTAGTTTGAACGTAACGCGGTTTTGTATGAAATCTCATAACCGCCTTATCATTGTAACTTATCAGAATTCCATACAAAACCGCGTTACGTTCAAACTAAACGTAACCGTAATGTTTTCATGCTAAGGCTGCAGTTATAAAAACGGGTTACAGGTTACGGTTACGGTTTGTACAAAACGGTGGATTTAAAGTTTAATTTTGGGTTTTACAACCACTTTTGTACGGGTATCTAAACTAAATCTGTTTTGTTGCGCCTCTTTATTATATTATTGTATTTTTACAACTAAGAATAATTAAGAATCAACTATACTAAAATCACTATACCGATAACTTTGTTGTCAATATCAATAACCCTTCACCGGAAAACTTACGTCTGTACCTAATTTGATTTTACACATATACCTATTAAACTTATTTATAATTTTATAAATTATAAGTATAACTATGAATAAAGTAAGAAAAAGAATCGTGATTATAATATCTTTTTGTTTTATATCTGCACAAAGAATATTTTTTCAAAATTTTATATGATATGAGTTACTTATTATATATATATATATATATATATGTATTTATTATGTTTAAAAAAAATATATATATGATCGAAACGTGGAGCCACCAGTCGACAAAGATTATTTTGGAACGAATTACGTATCGAATCTGTCATCGAATTAATCTCCGAACGAAAATGTTATTCGTTGTCTATTTTTTCTGTAACTTACAATTTGTTAGTGTTGCCAACAGATGGCGCAACATGCCAATAATTTATCTCTGGTGATATTTTATTTTGTTTTGTAAAGTTGGCTAGACTGATTGAGTTACCCAATCAGATTCGAAAGATTTGTTTTGTCTAGTTGGTAGACTGTACCGAATTCTATTTGATCGGAGGGAACGCAAGCGTTTGGTTTTACCGGGCTTGGACATGGCTCTTGGCTTGGCAGAGTTACAGGAACAGGAAGTTGACTTGAGAAGAAATCCGATTTTTGAAATGGAATTAGCTAGTCACTTATTTTCGAGACTTTGACTTTGGTTTGGTGCGTGGTCGAAGTAACTGAGTGCGAAGAAACTTGTCTGTTCCCACTACGTGGCTTTAGTTCTTGATTGTGTTCTTACTGTAATTTCATCATGTCCGATATCCATGATATCGCCTTTTATCTAGTGCATCGAGTGTGTAACATTAGATTGTCAATACAGACATTGTGAACCATCTGGCTATGCGAGATCGACGTATCAACGACCACGTGGCATGTGACTCTAACCATCGGCATCCTCACACCGCTCCCATACCTCTGAATTCCTCATATATTTATATATTTTTTTTTAATTGAAAAATGTTTCAACAGTCCCAACACAAGTAATAAAAAATGTATT
This sequence comes from Ypsolopha scabrella, assembly GCA_910592155.1. Lineage (NCBI taxonomy): Eukaryota > Metazoa > Arthropoda > Insecta > Lepidoptera > Ypsolophidae > Ypsolopha > Ypsolopha scabrella. Next base: position 14,421,252 of record OU342961.1, on the reverse strand, counting down.
ACAATACATCATAAACAGACCATACAAGTGATACAAAAAGTTTGAAAATATACTCAGACAAAATTTAACAGTTAAAACTTAGATATTAAAACACATAACACTTTGTTATTCAGTTTTTTTCGACAAATGTGTAAATATATGCTTTATTTATGTAGTATATTTTTAAAAACTATAATTACGCATTAAAAAACTTTATTCCCATACATTTGCATCCAGATCAGAAAATCTTGCTTTGAGTATTTTCCTAGAGTAATTCCTAAATAGAAATGTAAGTTTCAGTCGTTGGATTGCCGTCTAGATTGAGCTATCAAATCGCAGATATTTTAATTAAGAATATATAAGGTCCTACAATAGGCATGATGACAAACATTTTTCAAGTAAACAAAAAATGATGAAGATATAGCCCACTGAATTTCCGCGTGACGTCACATCTAAGTACAATTTTACTTAGAAGTGACGTCATTTTCCCCCACTCCCAAACTTTGACGCGCTTTATCTCTGTCATTTTTTGTTTGTAATAATTTTTGATAATCTAAATGACGGACTAAATAGAATAATATTTTGTTTACCCTATCTACAAGCCTATTCTAATGGTCCAGAATACCATAACAGCACCTAATTCTCGTTTTTTTTTAATTTTTTGACTTTTTTACGGTCATATAAAAGTATAAATTTTTTTCTCCTTGAAATACAAAAGATATACATACATGAAAACATTCAGGAACTGAATAAACAGCTTTTGATGACATTTAGGCATTCCAGGAAATAGGCCATTGCCCTCAAAAAAAAAACAGTAATGTCAAAACCGACGTCTGTTTTTTTTTATTTTCAGTAATCCCATCTTCAGGTTTATCCCCTATTTTTTTTTTTATTCTTTCTTTACTTTAAGGAACTCTCCCTATTGAGCCTAAACGGTATGACTATTACGTCAAATTCCCATTTTTCCAAATTGATTTTCAAAAAATATTTTCTTTATAAAAATACCACTTCATGATTTAGCCTATATTTCCAGAAAAAATATATACTAAAGGGCCTGTTACAATTATGGTTGGCTCGAAGTTAACTAATACTGTAGCATTAGCATGAAAAGATCACGGTTGCGTTACGGTTGCGTTCTCTTGAGATTTCGTAAGGAATCAGAGGTGGAATTGTGTAAGCCAATGGTATTCAAATTTATTGTCATACTATGGCTATTCGGTTAAGCAAATTAACCCGCTTGACGGTTAAAATCGTACATTTTTGGCTGTCAAATGAATACAATTGTCTTATTTTGTTGTTGAGAACCAAAAACGTACGATTTTATTTGTCCAACGGGCTTATTTGCTTAGCCGAATAGCCATATGACAATTGAATTTGAATACCATGGCACCTCTGATAACCGCCCCTAGCGGACAGTAGCGGAACTTATGACATTCGATACAAAATTTAACGTGAACGCGACTATAGCGTAACCATTTTCATGATGAGGCTACTGATTGATGACATCAAAAGAAGAAAAAAATGTTTTTAGTCGTTTTTTAGGGTTCCGTACCTCAAAAGGAAAATACGGAACCCTTATAGGTTTACTTTGTTGTCCGTCTGTGCGTCAAGACCCTTTATCTCAGGAACGCGTGAACATATCAAGTTGAAATTGAAACTATACCTATACTCAATTCTATAGTCCCTTGAAGCTGTGAAAGAATCAAACTTCTAAGTTAACGTTAAAAAAGATATATTTCATTTTATTTTATAAGATTTATTTTGACACTCAAGGGAATCAAAATTCATAGGGTATTTCCAGTTGACCTAAAACTATACAATTTGGCAAGTAATACCGTCTAATACTACAAGTATAGCGAAAAATCTTAAAACTATTCATTTGTAATTAAATCATAAGAAATCACCGAGATTAAGCAGTCATCAAATCAAATCAAAATATTTATTTTGTAAAATAGATACATAAAGTATACTTTCTACAAGTCAAAGTTAATCTTTACAATAAATATCTTTAGAATAAAAAAATATAAAAAAATAATATGTATATACTAATAAAGGAAATACACACAAAAAATATTTAGGTTGGGCTACAAAAATTTAATTATACACCTGCATAAAATAGAGAAATCTAAGAATAAAAATATTATAAATAAATGATGCAACGCACAAACAAGTTGATAAATAAATACTCCCGTAAAAATAATAAATAAAAATTCCCGTAAAAAATACATCCAAAAAATATTAAGGTTGGGCTACTAAAATGTAATAAAGTTATAAACCTGAATAAAATAAAGAAATATAGGAAAAAAAATGTTATATATACATAATGCCTAACTATCCGCACCATTCGATTAGTATTGCTAAGAAGAAAGGCAAGAAACTTAGCAAACATGATTTTTTTCATTTGTAACATAAACTTAATCTATACAATTTTCTTATACCTACTTAAGTAAAGGCAAATATAAAACCATAGGAATTATGTCCACGAGAAAAAAAAAATTGATCTCAGTCAATCCGTCTTACATTGTCTATTACCTTTTACAGCAAAGTCAGTTTACATATTAATTAACTATAAAGGGCTTAAGATTAGCCTTTAGAGAAATCAAACATTTCGTATTAAAATTTGCTAATTATGACTTATAATTTTGATAAAGATTATTATTATTTATTACACCATGCTTCATTATCGTCCAGATAATCATTGATTTTATAATAAGCATTCAGCTTTCAAGCTTCCATAGTTGTACATGTGACCAAATCTTATTGTAATTTTTTTTAACTTTTAATAATTTGTACGGAACCCTCGGTGGGCGAGTCCGACTCGCACTTGTCTGTTTTTTTTTCACCTCCCAGTACAGAGTGGTACAATCAGCTGACAAAATTTCTATGGAAAATATTTCTTTGCAAAATAAATCGATGGGAAGTGGTCTATTAGCGATACTCATCTCTTAAATTATTTGACTTTGCATTGTAGGACCTTAGATATCTTAAAAGTTTTGGAATTGTTAATTCTTCAACACCGTAAAATCAACTGGCTAAGCGCTATTACAACTTGGTGCTGGTAATTATAGATAGATTGACTCACCACTTGTCCCACAACAAATGCTGTAACGAGCAATAAACACAAAACTTTTGTCGACATTGTGATTTTCTTATTACAAGTTGTCGTATTGAGTTTTCCAAATACTGGATGTTTTCTCTTTACCGCAAGTCTTTTATACAAAATGTGTTCTTTGTTAAAATTATGTAAATTATGTACTCCTATACACAATTCAGCTAATTAATACTTATGTGCGTGCAAAAACTTGTGTGAAATATCGTTAAAATAGTAAGTAATTTAAGCCAGTATGTATAGGTAGGTATGTACACTGAAAGAAGGCCATTTCGTTGTAATTTTTAGGGTTCCGGAGTCCGACAAGGAACCCTTTTAGTTTCACCATGTCCATCTGTCCGTCTGTCCGTCTGTCCGCAGCTTAGCGCAGAGACTATTAGTACTAGAAAGCTGTAATTTGGCATGGATATAAATATTACTTACGCCGACAAAATGGTAAAATAAAATTTTGAAAAAAACTTTTTCAACGGTACCTCTTTTTTTAATTTTTATTTATAACACTTTTTGCACATTTACAAAAATTATATGGGAGACAGATTAACGAAACAAACAAATATGTTGTACAAAGGCGGCACTTATTGCTAATAGCAATATCTTCCAGGCAACCTTTGGAAGCATACAGAGAGATAGACAAAGAAATTACATGGAAGGTGTAAATGGTAATTATAAAATAGGAGACTAAGAAGAAAATACATAACAAAAAATTCCTTATCTAGGGTATAAACTTACATATACTTACAAATTCATGAACCTACTTAAATTAAATTAATACTTAAATTAAAATATACACATATAAACACATAACTATAAAAAATAAATAAACATTAAATAAATATACATAATACTGGATATTCGAATTCTACTATGATGGGTACTCTGTTGAGAAAAATTGTTTTAATTTTATTTTAAATGAATTCGTATTTTGCAGTGACTGAATTGACACAGGTAAGCGATTCCAAAGTCTTGCAGCGTGTACAGAAAAAGAATCGCTATAAAATCCTGTTCTGTTTTCGGGAATAGCCAACCTTTCACTGTTGCCCGAGCGCATTGCACGCCCGCGCTCTGTAATAAATGTAAAACGTTCACGGAGGTAACTAGGAGCAGATTTATTGTTTAAGATACTATGGAGAAGATTAAGGATGTGAGCATTTCTGCGAAGACGAATGGGGAGCCAATTTAACTGCGAACGGAACTGTGAAACATGATCGTATTTACGAAGAGAAAAGATGAAGCGAATACATAAATTTTGAAGTCGTTCGAGTTTATTGAGAAGCTCCTCAGTGAGATCTAAATAACAGGAGTCCGCGTAATCTAGAATGGGGAGAAGAAAAGACTGTGCTAGCAAAATTTTGGTTTTCATTGGCAGAAATCTCTGCATGCGTTATAATGCGTGAAAGGTACCGTACATCTTTCTGCTTAAAGATTCCACGTGTGGAGCCCAAGACAGCGTTCTATCAAACGTCACACCCAAGTTTTTCACTGTATCTGTGTAAGAGATTACCGAAGTATTAAATACAAGCCTTGGAATTGCGTCGATATCAATCTTAGACCGCATACGCGAACTACCAATAATTATAGCTTGCGACTTACTGGGGTTGACCAGCAAGCCGAAGGCCTTAGCCCATACTGATATTGTACCTCTCATACACTTAAACTGGGGATGATTTTTTTTCTCATCTATCCCATAGTGTGGGGTATCGTTGGATAGGCCGTTTAAAAACATTGTGGGTGTGTGAGAACCATTTTTAGATTTAGGTATCTGTTGGCGAAATACGTAATAAGCTTAAAGCCCTGCCGGCTAAACGGTTGTTTATAGAAATATGATAAAATTCAGAAAAGTAGTATATATAATGAATTTAAAAGGAAAACTATCACAGCTCAGTAGGCTTTACAGGTTTATGAGTACAGGACGCGCCAAACTTTTGGTCCCCTAGAATGTATGGGACCAGAAGTTTGGCGCGGTCTGTATTAGTAGACCAACTTGTATGTACCGGGCAAGTACGGAACCCTACATTGCGCGTGGCCCCACACGCACTTGGCCGGCTTTTTACTTTTATTTTAAAACAAAATAGTGGACTTCCCATGTCTGAGGCCCTGTCTCTACATTGTTATCTACTAGGTGAAATTAAATCAACCGACCAAATTCATACTGGAGACTCGGTTAGTCATCAGGAACAAGGTTTAATGATCCTCCAGGCGAAATTCGAAAGAAAAATTTTTTTTACCCGTGAACCTGCACTAGGAATTGTACTTAAACTAGTCCAACCAGTACGGGAGCAAAAAAAAATATTTTTCGAAATTGGCCAATAGGATTACTGAACCTAGTTCTTGATCACTAACCGAGTCTCTAGTATGAATTTGGTCGGTTGATTAAATTTCACCCTATATACTAATAATAAAGTGTTAAGTAATGGTTTGTGTCTGTAAATTAAATATAAAAAAAAAAAATATTGGGTTATAGTATCTAGAAGCCAAAACTACCATTTTTAGAATTTTTGTCTGTCGTATGTATGTATAGGTACATATGTATGTCCTATGTTCCGTTTTAACTTGAGAAATGCTCAATAGATTCAGATGCCACATTTTTTATTATCATCGTAGTAACCCTGGTCAACACCAGGCTATAAGAGGTGTTCGTAACATAAAGACCAGGCCGAAAACGGGGCAGTGATTGAAACGGCAAAGGCTAGTTTGTAATATTATGAAGGTCCGTACGTAGGGATTATTTACTGTGAACTCTTTATAAAATAGGGTAAACGAAACAATAAAACATTTTTGTAATTTTATTTTAACTATAAAATATAAGGTTTCTCTGGGAGCATAGAGCTATGTATTTGTGTATTACAATATCTATGGTAACGTGCGAATACATGAGGTCATAAACTTTGGCGCTGTACATTTAAGGGTGTGCTGACCAAAATAAGCTAAATCCGTAGTCATGGTTAAGTTGATTTAATGAATAATATTTCATTAATAAAAATTTTAAAAATATATTTAGTATGACAGAAAATGTATGTACACTTTATCCGAAGCAAAGATTAAAAATAATTTATATTTCATAAAAACAAACTATTTAAACTAAGCCCAAAATGCAACAAAGGCGTATTGGGGTTTAAGTCATTTTAACAACTTAACTGTGGAATTTTATCTCAAAATTAATTTCAAACAATCAACAAAGTATAAAGTACAATTTGTCCGACTTACATTTTAGAAATATTGCCTGGGAATTTAAAGACGATTTATTGGGTTACGGTACCCACCGTACCCCTAGGGGTATCCGCCAGTGGTACTGTGGGTCCGGCACGCATTTTTAGTATGGCCGGGCAGCATTTACCACGATAAACACGACCACGAGAGTACAGAGCGAGGTGTCTAATTATAGTATATTAGGGTCACAAAACACAAAACACATTATTATTATATCCTTTATTGTACACACACAGAGAAAAAATAATGCACAAAGGGGAGCTTACCTCTTCAAGAGGTTTCTTACCAGCCAACCAGTACTGTGGTGAAAGATTACATGAAATAGGTTGGCAGCAAGCATACAACAGGATTTTTACAACACAAAACTTATTCTACACAAATAAAATGTAAAAATAATGGATATAACTATAATGGATATGAATAAATAATGTATAAATACAAATATATAATTATTACATACCTACTAAAATAATTTAAAATACATACTTAAAAATTACTCATAAGAAAGGAAGTGCTCTTTTAATTTACGTTTAAATGAAGATATTGACGGACTATCTGTTAGAATCTTACGCAGTGTGATCCACATTGGAGCTGCTCGAACTGTAAATGATTTCGCGTATGAGTTACAATTACAATGAGGCACTTGTAAGGTCCTGAGGTCACACGATCTTTGAAGCCTGTCACGAGGGGGAAGAACACCGAAACCTTCGCGAAGATACGGAGGGGCATAGGGGGCATGTGCATATTTCTGCGAGAGCGAATGGGTACCCACTTTAGATTGCTATCAGTAGGTTCCCTACTTATTAAATGTCAATTTGGTGTTTTGTTCTACCTTTTACACATACAATACGTTTAGGGATATGAGTTTACAAACGACTGAACCCGATGCATTCGATATGGCCTATATGATATTAAATTAACGAATGATGAATACTACATATTTTGTTGAAATATGTTGCTATAAATTTGTCATTGATGACGTCAGTCTGACAGAAGTTGTTTTGTTTGAATTTTGTTTACAAAAACATGCGTAAGTTAAGGCTGTTTGGGGAAATAAAGAAAAGTAGTGTCTCAATAAAATCAGGACACACCCAACTCCACATTAAATAAAAAGTGTAGCAACATGATTGTGGGAAATCCTCCAAAATTAAAGAAATACAAACCACATTTAATATTTTATTCCGCTGATCATCCATCCATCCATCAGCCTGTTTCGTCCACTACTGGACATAGGCCTTTCCAGAATTTCGCTACTCCTGGAAGAAATGCCCATACTCACACACGCTGGGTAGGCGGGTTGGTGGGCGCAGTGCCGAAACCAGTCTGTTTTATATAAGGTCCGGCATTTGGGGATGGTTATACCGCCATTCATCGGTCCCATGCTCCTAATTCTACTTATAGTACGAATGCACCCTTTTGCGCTTTGAAAATTGTTTCCCTATTTGTTGCGTTGCCCCAAAACATAACCCTGTTACGTAGGGTGGAATCCACTTAACCTTTATAGGCAGTAACTACCCCGTTTTCACTACATAACTATTTTAGTTAAGTTGTGAAGTGCATATGAAAATGTATTTAGCTTTGAGCATTTTTGGTAAATTTGGGCTTGCCACGACATTTTCCTATCTATGTGTAGACCTTGAAATTTTATTGTTTCAGTTCCTTCAACTTTATTGTTAATATATTTTATGTCAATAGGATCTGACATGCTCTAACTCTTTCTCCATTGGCCGTCTCAACACGTGCAACTCGGGTATAACCGTCAGCGCCTGTGTAAACCTCTTTAATTTCACCTGGAGGCCAATGAATTCTATTTGTGTCGGACCCAATTAAAACTATATCTCCAACATGAGGTTCATTCAGCTTGATATTGGTTTTGCTGGTCAGTAAAGATAGATACTCACTTCTGAAGCGTTGCCTAAAATCTCCGCGAAGTTTTTGTAAATGTTTATAGGGAATATTTAACCCATTCGAGTCGATTTGGTCTAAGTCTGGTCTCTCACTACTTGACAGTCCGTGTAAAAATAAAGCAGGAGTTAGAGGTCTGATCGAGTCACTGTCTGTCGTTACGTATGTAAGCGGGCGACTGCTTATTACCGATTCACAGTCACACAGTATGGTGTATAAGAGATAAACATTTTACCTAAAATTCGTCGCAGCATCTCTTTTACAACCCGCACCAACCGTTCCCACCAACCTAACTCCTAACCTAACTCAGGCTGCGGAAGGTGTTGAGCCCGCACAGTTTTGTCCTCACTTTTCAGCTCTTTTGGGAATTAAACATGGACAAAAGTTGTGTGTGTACTCGTTAACTGTGTACTCGTGACTTTAAATCTATTGAGTAAATGGTTAGTAGGTACCTGCTTTTGCCACGCTATTCACAGAATCGAAGTTGTTATTCTGAAAGAAAATATGTAGGTTGTACTAAGGGATTAATTTTTAAAATATGTACTGTTCGAACATTAATATTTATTTTCTAAAGTAGTTGATGGAATTGCGAGATTTAATATTAGGTTTGTTGGTACCTAATACGTCTTAATATCTTAGTAATTTAGTATCGCGGTTTTATTATGTAAATTAGTAAAATTGTAATTTTAACTCTTCCTTTTTAAAATACCATTCCTTTAGGTACTTACGTGAATGAACGTATTTTTCTTAAAGTACCTAAATGAGAATGGAATGTGCAGTTTTTTTTCATTTGGATTTTGTGTAGATAGATATTATCTATCTACATACACAAGATAGGCACAAGATTCTTTCGTGTACTAACACTGTTGTATGGGTTCGTAACAAATTACGGTTGTTTAATACATTTGTGTCTAGTTTTTCTATGTTGTACAGTCAAATATTATACACAATCTTGTCATCAGAAATCGCAGATTTATATTATTGAAGTAGGTTGTATACAAGAAAACAGTAAGGCTGGTTATTTAGTGCTACAAAAATCTTCATGTAGTGCTTCTACACTTTGAGAAAGACAATGTGCGCGTTTCTTATTTTCCTTTTCCGCCAGCCATAGAGAAGGATGCTCGTAAATTGCATGAACCAAAAGGTATCTCAGTCGCTCTACTACTAACGCACGTTGGAGTAACACCTTACGCACATAAACAATCATACTGTTGTCTCGCTGTACACGCACTGTAAGCGACTAAGTAAGCGTCCGCATTGTTATTGTCGATGGTTTCAGTCATGCACACGCGTGTCAATGCGCAACAGATTTTGGCTCGTCGATTCACGCATTTTGAATTTATTTTAGGGGCCAATCATGTTGCGCTCCATCGCCTCCTCTTACGTAGAAACGCGTTAATAGCGAACATGATTGTCCCATCCTCGATTATGACCAAGCCAAACTATGTTGCGTAAAAACTGAACAACATTAGGCGTTGATGCATACACAGATTTTGTTCAATCGGTGTGCCCATAAGTGAAGTTCTGTCTTTAAGCTTCCTGTATAGGTATTTAAAGAGAATCATTATGTGTTGGCCTGTTTTCGAAGCACACTTGCATGAAAACCTTTATCTTTTCCTAGCCTTAACCCACGGTTCCAGTCGCGTTTTTTTTCAATCTTTGCTCCGTTTGTGGCTTAGAGGTTATTTTATGAACACTCCTTATAGCCTATAACCAGGGTCACTACGATTATAATAAAGAAATCCGCATCCATATCTGTGGAGTGGTTCTCGAGTTAAAACGGAACATACATACACACATACTTAAATACAGATAGACAGACAGACAAAAGTTCTAAAAATTTTGGACACAGAAAGTTTAGCGAAACTAAAAAATATTGTTCTATAGGTACATTTTTTTAAATCTTTTCAAAGTACTCTCCACCAGCCTCTATACAAAGTTTCATGCGTCTAAGCCAGTTTTAAAAACACTTTTTCCAGTCCGCCGCAGACACCTCGTTTACAGCCTGCTCGAACGCAGCCAGCGCATCCTCCAGCGACGAAAATTGTATTCCTTTGAGCTGATTTTTTATTTTTGGAAATAAAAAGAAGTCACACGGTGCTAGATCAGGGCTGTAAGGAGGGTGACCCAGGAGTTTGACTGGCGTGCTGTCCAGGAAGTCCTCGTTTTGAGTGCGGTGTGCGCAGGTGCATTGTCGTGGTGGAGCAGTAGCCCGCGGAGCCCTGTGTTTGGTCATAGTATACCATTCGGCATTGATGCTTCTTTGATCCCGTAAGGGGGTTGATACCAAGTGACTAGTCAAATTAAAACAGCTAGCGATCAAAATCTTCCCCCCGCTTCTGGATCGCTTCACTTTGGTAGGCATTGGTTCATTTTGAAACACTCAAACAGTCGACTGGCGCTTGGTTTCTGGGTCGTATTGATAAATCCAGGACTCATCACCTGTAACGATGTCGTAAACACGCCGAGACGAGCCTGCTTCAAATTTGTTTAGCATATCACGGCACCATTCCACCCGGGCCTGCTTCTGAGCATCGGTGAGGTTGTGCGGCACCCAGCGTAATCCTCACGCAAAGATGGCTGTGTAGAATCTCGTGAACGCTTCGCAATCCAATCTTCAATATGTGTTGTATCTTCTGACATGTAATTCGCCTATTGTCTTGGATTACATTTTTCACTGCCAGCACGTTTTTTTCGGTAACAGCCGTCAAATGGCGACCGCTTCTTTCTTCATCCCCCAAAGTTGGTCGACCGCGCTTGAATTCGTTATACCAACGATACACGGTTGCCTTGGAAGGGCCTTCATCCATGAATGCCATTCGAAGTCTATCGTACGATTCATCCGGTTTCAGGCGACACTTGAAATCGTAAAAAATCATAGCTCTAAAATGTTCCCGGCGCAGATCCATATTTCAGCGAGACACATAATACTTTTAATTAGCTCGCAAAAAATGTGGACGGAATTTTTGAAATTAGAACATACCTATTTTTACTTATAAATAGTCTCCCATATATAAAAACTTTTTTTCGCAATACTTTCTGAGGGGGCTGGTACATTACTAATAACCTATTTCAATAAAAATTTTGCAAATATAATATAATATAATATATAATAATAATAATTATATAAAGAGGAACGATTTGTTTGTTTGTTTGTATGTTTGAGGTAAACTTTGGAACTACTGAACCGATTCTAAAATTTTTTTCTTTTATAAAAAACTATACTATTGCTGAGTAACAAAGGCTTTATTTTATTTTAATAAAAGTAAGTTTTCAGTTTGAAAATTCAATATATGTCAACCATGTCAGGAGAAAAAAACGCTGCTTAGCTGCTTTATCGGCGTTCCTCGACCAAATGGTTAGTTATACGTGATGAAACCGGTTTTTTTTCCATACGAGGAAACTGTATCAGTTTAATCTGACTAAAGATTTCCATCTACAACGATCCTGACACACTTCTTGGCACTTTGGTAAAACATGGAGACCAGGGTCTGATGATGGGACTGGAAGATGGGTACAGGATCTCCTCAACGGACAACAGCAGACCCTTCGAGTTTAGGCTTATTTGATTGATCTTTATTAGCGCTTTGCTTAAACATGGTGTCCGTTGCATATAGACGTTAAAAAAATCATATTATTTTGTTTTCCTTATTTCCATGAAAATCTCTTCGACGCGGGTGGAGCCGCGGGCAAAAGCTAGTATATCATATGGATTTTAATCTGCTTAAACATAAAAACACAAGATCATATACGTTACAAGTATGTTTATTTATATTCACATCACAATATATAATTATAAACAATTTGTGATAATTATATTAAATCGTAATATTTTTTGGTTTCTTTTTACTTGTTTACTATCGGATACAATTGCGCAGACACACTTTTACAATAAAATGAATACAATTTTCTTTCATCGACAGTACATAATAAAAAAATACTTTGTGAGTGTAAAACTGGATTGTTCGTTGTGGTTTCTTATTTACCCCACATGCTAATTATTCCCTTTCCCTGTAAAAGAAAAAAAAAGTTTTTGTTTTAGTAATTGGCAGATTGTTATTGTACAATAATACTTAATAATAATAATAAGAAAAGTTTATTTGAATTTACTCATTCATGCATATCATCTAATAACTGATTAATACGAGCAATTTGTATATCAATATTAAATTCAAATACCATTTTCTAAAATTCGCTCAGAATTATTATTTGAATTGGCAGAATAGTGAGTAATTTCGTCACTAATTCATTTTACGAATATATACTGATTTATGTAAACAGTTTAGGTAGTTTATGTTTTTTAATATAAACCTTAGCGTTTCTATAAATATTTATTAGTGTGAAGTCTAGTTATTTCAACTATTTAAGTACTGTTTTACTTTTCATTAAACTCAACAATTTCCCCATCGCCAAAGATTAGCTGGTAGATAATACTAATTAGCATTAGGCCAGCCTTTGTACAGATATTGTTTTTTTCTGCAATAAAGAATTTTATTATTATTATTATTATTAATTCGAGCTTGTACCTTTTCCCATAATGTAGTAAACGTGTAAAAACAAAAAAAGGAAACGTGAAAATCGATCCAATTAACCTAGTTTCACAAAATGTGATATTTCAGCATGCGACTAACTCTTTTTAAAGTATTGTGTACCGCTAAAAAATTACTTAAACCATTTTTAAACTCCGATATTTTTAAAGATATCGAAATTCTAGTTAAAAAATGTAATTTCAAATCTCAAATTTTATGTAAGCAATGATGACTCGCTTTCACCTTAGTGAAATAATAATTGGTCAAGTGCATGACTTACATGGACGCACTATAAGTTTCCGGAATGAATATGAAAAAATACTATTAAAGGTACAAAATTAATTTATTGTTTTTCAAAATAATCTCCCTTGGCGTCTATGCACTTTTTCATTCGATCAAACCAGTTTTGAAAACTTTTGTGCCACTCCCCTGTGGTGACCTCTGAAACGTGTTTTTCATACTCCTCGACAGCCTCTTCTGGTGATGAAAATCGTTGACCGCGTAATTGGTTCTTAATTTTTGGGAACAGAAAAAAGTCACAAGGTGCCAGGTCGGGACTGTATGCAGGATGACTCATGAGTTCTACATTTTTCGTCTTCAAAAAGTCGTTTGTCTGTCTGGCCGTGTGAGAACTAGCATTGTCCTGGTGCAGGATGATACGGCGTTTACGGTTATTTTTACGGAGTTCGTCAATAACTTCCGGCAAACAAATGGTCGTGTACCAGTCACTATTCACGGTACGACGATTCTCTAAAGCAACAGTAGCCACGTGTCCAGTTTTATTAAAAAAAGAAGCAATCATCCGCTTAGATGCACTTTTCACGCGCGCCACTTTGGTTGGTTTCGGCTCATCTTGAAAGACCCATACGCTCGATTGCTGCTTTGTTTTGGGATCGTAGCAATAAATCCATGTTTCGTCACCTTTTACTATGTCCCACACCAAATTTGACGCACCTTCGTTGAATCTGGTAAGCATGGCACTGCACCAAGTGACGCGGTCCGTTTTTTGAGCCTCGGTCAAGTTGTGTGGGATCCACCGCGAGCACAGCTTTCTCACACCCAAATGTTTGTGTAGGATTGATTGTATTTGACTCATGCCTATTTCTAAGGATGCGCGAATTTCATGGTAGGTCACATGCCTGTCTGTTTCAATCATACGGCGCACAGCATCGATGTTTTTGTTGGTCACAGCGGTGGACGGCCGACCATCGCGAGATTCGTCACTGAGATTGATACGACCACGCTTGAATTCTGCAAACCAGCTATAAACAGTCATCTTGCATGGTGCTTTATTGCCAAAAGCTGTTTCAAGCCGAGCGATGCTCTGTTGAGCTGTCAAATTACACTTAAAATCGTAGAAAATCATACTACGAAAATTTTCCCGAGTTAAATCCATGTTGATGCAGACACACAATTTTTTAAATGGCGCCACAAGGTAAAAACAAAAGACAGTCAGATGAAACAAACTGCGTTCTACAGCCAAAGAGTTCTATTTTCAAATGTTGCAATAAATTTTTAAATATTGTTTATGTAAGTGGCCAGTTCCGGAAACTTTTAGTGTTACCTATGTATACATAATAATTATTCCATCCATCCACCCATCAGCCTGTTTCGTCCACTGCTGGACATAGGCCTTTCCAGGATTACGCCACTCTTGGCGGTCCCCCTGGAAGAAATGCCCATACTCACACACGCTGGGCAGGCGGGTTGGTGAGCGCGGTGCCGGAACCCTTGCACCAGTGACGCCGCTGCCCGTCACTAGTCTGTCTTAAGGCCTGGCAATTAGGGATGGATATACCGCCATCCAGCGGTCCCAGGCAATGGTGGGCCGCCTGGTTTTGCCTGAGAGCTGCTCTCTTACTCTCCCCCGAATAACTTCGGGAGGATTTGCGAGTAAGATGGTGGTACCTCCACAGTCGAGCCCGAATATATAATAATTATTATTATTTTATTAATATAAGGTGGAAGGTGGAGTTGTGCTTTTAGGAACGAAACCTATCACTTCCACATTTTTTATTTTGCTTTATTGAAGAAACAAACAGACAAATTATAAAGCTTACAAATAAGGTACAAATAAGAGTCCAATAAAGTTTCTGTTGTTATACAACTAATTTCAGTTTTACAAAAATACTAGTCAAATCAAGATATACTAATATAATTTACATAAATTTATAATAATTACGTAGATATACTTACTGTTTTACCAATTTGTTCTACGATCTCCATCGGCCATTCGCCCATGGTCTTAGTTCCTATGTCTGATTCTGCAAAATAGATATACTCCACTCAAAATTGCCCGGCAATTTATCTATAGACGCCAAGATGACAGGCTACCTATTGGCAGTTCATATTGCGGCGTTATAGATGTTAAAATCGTTTACAAATAGGGAGCCTGAACTGCAGCCGAATGTTTTTGGTGGTCCTAAAGTACCTAATGTCGTAATTTGAATTGGTTCCCATTTTGTTATAAATGAAAAAAAAGAGCTCTGTTTTGATATAAAGTTTATTTTAAAGTGTAAAATGTATGACAATTATATCGCTCAAATGGCCACCTCCCGAGTTAGCATCTGCCTGTTAAGTTACGGTGGTGCCATCGGCGTCTTCAAAAAAATAAGAGCCAATTACTTTTTCACTGCAAATGCCGCACCAGACAGTCACTTTAAAGGGATGCAATGACTCTTCATGCATTTCATGTGGATTCTCTTCCCTCGCCAATTTGGAGCCAGATGTTTTGCGAGTAAAAATTTAGAATGCCGTAAAACGAGCGTAATTATGCATCAACTCGGTAGGTGGCTATTTGAGCGATATGATTTTTCTAAATGGTGTCATCAACTTTTCACTTTCAAATAAATTTTTTATGAAAGCAGAACTCTTTTTTTTTCACTTATCACAAAATGGCAGCCAATTCAAATTATGACATTACTTTTGCGCCACCCTGTTCTTGCCCTTGCCTAGTACGGGGCTGTCTCAAAAAATAGAGGTGGCCGTAAAAAGAGACGGTAAACACTGCTTCATCGCCCTTAGATCGATATTGGACTTGAAAAAGGCGAAATTTTATGGGTGAAACAGTTGGTATTTACTCAACAACAAGAAAACGGGCATCATAAAACCATTCTTCAATATATTCTAAACTTTTCTCTTCATAAATAAGTATGAAAATGTCATAAATGTGAAAGTTACTTGTATCTAAGCTATCGCTTTTCTACCTAACAACAAAAAGTGTACAGAAATTTCTTCATCAAAACTACTCACTCTTATTGTCGTCCTTTGGTTCGTCCTTGGGAGGCTCTGGCTCTTTGTCCTTTGGTTTGTCGGTGGTTGTAGTCTCCTTTGGTTTTTCTGTAGTGGATGCTGCAACCCAAAGACTCGTTGAATAAATTATAATAACTTATAATTAAAAATGTAGGGACATAGTCGTCAAAAATACCAAGATGCAATTTTTCTAATGTAAAAATCTGGTCAAGTGTGAGTTGGACTTCCGCACCGAGGGTTCCGTATACGTTTTAATAATAATCGTGCTCCATTCAATTATATGAATGACTGGAACACTGCTAACTCTTAAATAGTAATTAAAATAGTATCTATCTATCTATGTATGTATATGCTAGGAAAATTTTAGGTTTCTCAGGAGAACAATAGTTTTTACAAAATTATCTCATTTTATTTAAAGCACCCGCATTTTTTTCAATAAAATCTTTTTATACGGATTGTTAGAAATAAATTTCTATGTTTAGACACGGCATTTTTTTATCTATATCCATAAACATATAGTCGGCTACAGTCCAAGCTCCTTATTAAGGCGGCTCTATTCGCCCGAATATCATATCCTTATTTATAGGTATTTGCTTATAAATTTTTCTTTTTCAACATATCCCGTACGATATCCATAACGTGAAACTAAAACATTTATCAAAATCAAATACATACAAAAGTTACAAGCGTATAAAAGTCCTGGATTTTACACATATTTTGATGAATGTTTATGTACCGTAATGTCCTAGAAGCAATACAACAAATCAAATAATTTTAGTTTGACAGCATAGTATATTTTATACCACTCAAAAAAAAAATTGTTTTATTTCGATTTTTGGGATATTTCTCCTGAAATCATAGGAACCACCAAAACAGTTCTCGAGATTTTTCAAAACATGAATGTTGTCTCGCGTTAGCTTGCCCTCACACCGTGTTCAGTTAGTTCCGTACGAGCTCGGGAAATGAACGTTCGGGCCAAGCAATAACAGTCAGTCAGTGCTCTATAATCCGAAGTTGAATGTAGAATGAAATAACAAGCATAGCGACCCTGTGCCTCTTAACTGAAGATTCGTAAAATGTTTTTTTAATATTTTGATTTTCTTGTATGTTTATGATTTAACTTTTTGTTATTTCTATGTTTATAATTTTTATAATTTAACTTTTCGGTATTTCTATTGATATTTCTTGATTTGTATAACGACATTTGTATATGTACAATTTGTATAACCTGTAATGTTCTACAAGTTTGAAGTAATTAAATAAATTGAAAAAATTATAGGCCAAATTCTACAATATTCCGATGACATAATTATGTGGTGTTTCATTTCAGTGACATGAAAACTTGAATCAAAGTCCTATTGATACCTTCTTTCTTCTCAACAACTTGTGAATAAACTAAAATTTTGGTATTAATCAGTTAATTGTTCAGTATGATCGGTAGAATAAACGTTTTAAGTTTTTTAACACGTCTCTAATATAACTTGTTTGTATAAAAATTCATCATACTTAATAAAGGCAGGTGATAGAATTGATGCCGGGCTCGAGTGTGGATCTTACTCGCAAACCCTCTTGAAGTTATTCGGTGGAGAGTAAGAGGACAGCTCTCAAACAGGCATAACCAGGTGGCCCACTATGCTTGGGACAATTCATCACCAATTGTCAGTCCTTACATAACACAGACTGGTGACGGGCAGCGGCATCACTGAGCTCACGTGTGTAACTATGGGCATTTCTTCCAGGAGAACCGCCAAGAGTGGCGAAATCTTGAAAAGGCCTGTGTCCAGCACTGGACAAACCAGAGTGATGGATGGACATAAATAAGAAAATACTCATGTTAATTACTTACAAGCATCATCGCCAGCAAACTGAAAAAAAAGAACATTGTTGTGTAGTGATTTCGATACGCCGTCATCGGTTCAATCAAAACTTATGTATGTGGTTTACGAAACTCCAGGAAACCATAATGCAAAATGATAATATAAGCATTTGAAATTATTAGGTTGAGGTGAGACCTGCATTTTAGCTAAATGTCATCTTTATTTCGAAAAAGAAAATGACCCTGTAACATTTTATAATTGATGTTGAATTTGATGTTGTACATGAAGCACTAAAATGTCACTAAAGCATCGCACAGCAAGATTTTATCAATTTCGAAACAAGTTTAATTTATCAAACGACCGTCCGTTTGACGCCCGTCAAGCGCTTTTGGGATACTTCCTATCGCAAGTTTCCCTGAATTTTTTTTAAAGCTAAATCCTTATTTTTATTTTGTGACTGGTTTCTACCCTTTGTTAATTATTTCTACCCTTTGATCGATAATAAACCGGTAAGTATGAAAAAATAAAAAGTTTAAAACAAATTCCCGTTAGTTTTTGGGTCCCAGACCGAGGCTGGTTTCGATCATTAGAAAAGAGCGGTTACTCCTTAAACACAGGTTCTGCAAACTTAACAGGGGTGTCCGAAAACTGTGTCATATTGACTTTACATTTAAGAAATTACATAGACACAGGATGTTAATAACACATTAAAATGGTACTTAGACAAAATAAATTATAAAACCTAAATTTAAAGAAATAATAGTAATAAAATAAAATTTTGATTTGATTTGATTGACTCACCACTTGTACTACAACAAAAGCTGTAACGAGCAACAAACACAAAACTTTTATCGACATTGTGATTTTCTTATTACAAGTTGTTGTATGAGTTTTCCAAATACTGTATGTTTCCTCTTTACCGCAAGCCTTTTATACAAAATTTGTTCTTTGTTCAAGTTATGTAAATTATGTACTTCCATACACAATTCGGCTAACTCATACCTATGTGCGTACAAAAACTTGTGTGGTATATCATGACAATAGTAAGTAAGTCAGTATGTATGTAGACTGAAAGGAGGCCATTTCGTTGTAATTTTTTACTTTTATTTCAAAACAAAATAGGGAACTTCCCATGCCTGAGGCCCTGTTTTTGCACTGTATCTAAATTTTAAATGTGATAGGTTATAGTATAAAAGAAGGTGAAAATACCATTTTTAGAATTTTTGCCTGTCGTATGTATGTATGTTCCGTTTCAACGCGAAAAATATTCAACAGATTTGGATGCCATTTTCTTATTATCTAGTTCGTAATGACATTATGAAGGTCCGTAAAAGCTGACACCCCGATAGAATTAACTTTCGATATACATATGTATGTAGGTATTATTTACTTAAAAAACGAAACAATAAAACATTTTAGTAATTTTATTATAACTATAAAAAATAAGGTATCTCCGGCATCTATGGCAACGTGCGAATACATGCGGTCAGAAATTTTGCCGCTGTACATTTAGGTAAAGTAAGTAATGTCTAGAGAGACATTCATCGTGGACGCAGTCGCGGGCAAAAGCCAGTTCCTCAAAATTAGTAGGTTCTCCATTTATAAATGTCAATTTGGTGTTTTGTTCTACTTTACATGTACGTTTAGGGATATGATTTTACAAACGACTGAAACCAATGCATTTGGTATGGGCTATGTGATATTGAATTAATGAATGTTCAATACCATATATTTGGTTGAAATATGTTACAAATTTGTTATTGATGACGTCAGTCTGACAGAAGTTGTTTGCTCGAATTTGGTTTACAAAAACATGCGTAAGTTAAGGCTGTTTGGCGGATGTTTGGGGAAATCTTTCCTGCTCCAACGCTTTCATTTTACACTTGTCTATTTTGTTCAGTGGGCAGCTCAGAAAAGGTGCTTCAAGGTGTTTAACATAGTATAATGTTATTATACATAGTATAACTGGCTTTTGGCCGCGGCTTCGGCCGCGTGGATAAGTTTTTGTGTAATCCTATAAAAACTGTCAATATTTTTTTGGACCGTTGATTTTATGGTACCAATTTAACCAAACGATTTTTTGAATAGTTTTGATCCCCTAGTTAAGGCGAGGCCGAAGGCCAAACTACGTTTTTGAACGGAACTAGTTCTTGGTTTCTGAATTGATCCTCAGATAAAGTGTCTTTGACGAGGCAAAGTCCGAGCCGCGTTTCGGAACGAAATTATTCTCTATCTCCAGTTAAGACGACTCTATTCGCCCGAACTCCTATACTAGCGCAGTTCGCTGATCATATCCTTATTTATATGTACTTGCTTATTATATTTTCTTTTTCTACATATCCCACACAATATCCATGACGTGAAACTAAAACATTTATCAAAATCAACATACAAAAGTTACAAGCGTATAAAAGTCCTGGATTTTACACATATTTTGATGAATGTTTATGTACCGCAATGTCCTAGAAGCGATACAACAAATCAAATAATTTTAGTTTCACAGCATAGTATATTTTATACTATTCCAAAAATATTTTTGTTTCATTTCGATTTTTGGGATATTTCTCCTGAAATCATAGGAACCACCAAAACCATTCTCGAGTTTTTGAAAACATGAATGTTGTCTCGCGTTAGCTTGCCTCTCACACCGTTAGAGGTTAGTTCCGTACGAGGTCGGGAAATGAACGTTCGGGCCAACCAATAACAGTCAGTCAGTGGAGTTGATGCTCGTGATTGTTGGCACTTGGTGGAACTTTTGAAACATTTTTTGTTTGATAAACACTTGTACTTGTCCACTTATATATATTAATTTCCCTTACCGGTTTCGCTGTTAAAGCATTATCAAAGGTTTGTTTGGTTGTTTACGTACAATATATGAATCGTGGACAAGTACAAGTGTTTATCAGACAAAAAAAAAAAAGTCAGTCAGTGCTCTATAACCCGAAGTTGAATGTAGAATAGAATAGCAAGCATAGCGACCCGCGACCCCGTGCGCGACTGACTTCAAGCCGCCGACTACAGGCTTCTTAAGAGGCCGAAGGCCGAGCCGCAATTCCGAACAAAACTAAATTCACCCTTTACTAAAGAAATTTCTTGTTCTCTGAGTTGATCCTCTGGTAAATTGTCTGACCAAGCCGCGTTTCAGGACGAATTATTCTTATCTCTTATTTGATATCTGGTTAAAGTATCTTTGGCAAGGCTGAAGGCAGAGCAGCGTTTTCAAACGTTTTTTTCTAACCGTTTTGATCGCTTAGTAAAGTATTTTCGGCAAGGCCAAGCCCCGTTTCCGAACGAAACTATTTCTTCTTCTCTGAATTGATCTTCCGCTAAAGTGTCTTTGGCGAGGTCGAAGGCCGTTCCGCGTTTCATTTCTTTTTCGCATTCATTCTTGATCTCTTATTTGATCCCTAGCCAAGTATCTTTGGCGAAGCTGAAGGTCGAGCTTCGTTTTTTTATAACTGTTGTGAACCCCAAGTTAAGTATTTTCGGCGAGGTCGATGTCTGAGTCGCATCTCCAAACGAAACAATTTTTTTGTTTTCTGAACTGATCCCCTGCGAAAGTTGATACCCCATTTCCATCCGATGGAAACTGATTTATTGTACCGGGTGTAAAAACAAAGGCAAGAATCCCTTAAGGGTGTGTTAGTATGATCGGTAAAGATATTATTTTAAATACTGGCATCTCTAAGTAAAGTACCAGTACCTCATAATAAGACGACTTTCTTTACTAAAATACACTAATCGCGTGGACACCTTCACTGGTCGCTGGTCCCTCGGATGAGGGGTGCGGGTTGCGGGGTGCAATTAGGTGTGTGGGAGGCCGGTGAGCTGCGTAGCCATAGCTTAGAAAATGATGGAATTTTTGGTGAAAATACAAGGTATATATTTTTTTCTCGCAATGACATCAGAATCGAGTATAATTTCATACCCTAAAGGGATTCTTGACTTTTACACCCTGTATTATAAATATTTTTGTGCTTAGTTTCAGCGCAATCGATTCAGCAGGTACGTGAAAGAATAACACATTACATATTGGGATAAGAAGGAGCCTAAGAATGCCTAAACTATATATTTTACACGAAGGAGGAAACGGACAGTTCATGCTAGTGAAAAATGCGTTTTAACTCCTATGATGCATGAGCTATTTCACATTGCAACATTCAAAAGTTCGCGACAATGTGAAATGGCTCATGCACCATGGGAATTAAAAGCGCATTTCCCACTACCACGAACTGTCAGTTTCCTCCTGTGAGCAAAAAATATAGTTTAGGCATACTTAATGTTAGACGAGAAACTAATATTCAAACTACACTCAGATGCCCTTCACGGATCTGAAAAAACCAGCCAAGTGCGGGTCGGACTCGCGAACGAAGGATTCCGTATCATTATCTATAAAAACTGCAAAAATCACGATATCAGACTCCCTTTAATATTTATTTTATTCTATTTTTGTGTAAGTATTTGCTGCTATAGCGGCAACAGAAATACATCATCTGTGAACATTTCAACTGTCTAACTATCACGGTTCATGAGATACAGCCTGGTGACAGACAGACGGACAGCGGAGTCTTAGTAATAGGGTCCCGCTGGTTACTCTTTGGATACGGAATCCTAAAAATTGTTTCAGTGATGAAGCATCTACGTCAGGGAGCATCCATAGATGTGCTCAAAATGATTTATACATCCCTATGCCAGTCTTTACTACTTTACTGTATGGGGAAGTGAGGGAAAAACACATATCATCTCTGTAGAAAGAACACAGAGATCAATCTTAAAGGTAATGCTTTCTTAGAAGACCATAAGTTTGCCACATTGGATTTTAAGTGAAACTAACTTTTTAACGGTGACACAACTTTATATTTTTAACCGACTTCAAAAAAGGAGGAGGTTCTCAATTCGACTGTTTTTTTTTTGGTATATTACTCCATAATTCTGGCAAATTGGAACCGATTTTAAAGTTTTTTGTTTGTTTGATAGAATTTGCTTTCGGGTAGGTCTTATTTTGGTTTGGTCGTGATTTGATCATAGTCTTCAAAGATAGGCAGCAGAACTCCTCAATGGATGATAGCATATCACTCGATATTGCGTCAAACGCTTTGTACCGGGATGCTGATTGCAACCTGACCTTCAATCCTGGCCTCATCATCACCATAGAACTCCTAAATGGATGACAGTAAATAATTTGAGATTTCAGGAATCACTTTGTGTCAGTGTGTTCATTGCAGGATAAACTTGAAAATAGTAATTATGCTACCTGACCTTCGATCGTGACCTTATCACCATAGAACTCCTCAACGGATGACAGCACATAACACTCAATGGCGGCATTCGCTTTGTGTTAGTAGGCTAATTGCAGGATATTACTTGAAAATTGTCATGCCACGTGACCTTTGAATTTGAAACTCCTCAAATGAAGCAATCTGATTGCTCACCTCGCTGTAGTCTACCCATTTTTCACAATTTAATCCGTCAACACTAAAAAGTGTGAAATAAATACACTTCTAATAAAAAATAATAACCGACTTCAAATATTATAGCAGATAAGTACATAAAAAGTTTGAAATAATTACTGGAGACTCGGTTAGCCATCAGGAACAAGGTTTAATGACCCTCTCTAGGCTGAATACGAAAAAAAATTTTTTTGCCCCGTAATGCCTGCATGCCATGGAATTTTACTTCAACGAGTAATAGGAACAAAAATAGTTTCTTATGATTTCGCCAAAAGGGTATTTGAAGCTTGTTCCTGATCACTTACCAAATCTCCAGTATGAATTTTGGTGGTTGATTGATTTTCACTTTATATGTCTTTTTAACAAACCAAGCACGAAAAATAAAACGAGTTAATTTATCAAATCAACATTTATTCATTTCTAAAACCATGTTTTAAATTGTAGGACTTTGTTTTGGTGTTCGTAATAAACTAATTAATAAACAAGTTAAAATACCCTTTAATAGGTAATATTATAATAGTATTTACATAGGTCACATCCGCGCTCATGCAGGAAGCAATAAGGGTCGCCGTCGACGGATACGTCGAGGAGGACATCATCATCATCATCTACATAGGTACTACGAGGCATGCCTTTTAAGTTTTGTCGTTTGAAGAAACAAAAACAACTGAAACCTAATAGTACTTTTTATTGTTTTTCAAAGTATTCTCCACGTAGTTTACAACACTTTTCCATTCGCTCGAACCAGTTATTAAAACATTTATTCCACTCCAAAGTGGGGGTGTTCAATTTGGCTGATTTGAAAGCGTCGTCGTCTGCTTCTTCACCGGACTGGAACCTGTGACCACGAAGAGTTTTCTTAATTTTAGGAATTGTAAAGAAATCGTTAGGGCTTACGTCAAGACTGTATGGAGGATGGTCAAGAATTTCTACGTTTTCCTGCTTCAAATACTCAATCGTTTGATGAGCGCTGTGTGAGCTTGCGTTGTCATGATGTAGGATGATGCGTCGCTTTGGGCTAGATTTCCGAAGTTCGGCGATGACTTGTGGTAAACAAACTGTAGTATACCACTCTGCATTAACCGTTCTACGATCTTCAAGTGCAACTGTCACAACATGCCCGGTTTTCGCCACGAACGTAGCCACCATCTTCTTTGAAGTGCTTCGAGAGCGAACAACTTTAGTCGGCTTTGGTTCGTCTTTGAAGACCCAGATTGTGGATTGTTGTTTGGAATCAGGATCGTAGGCATAGATCCAAGATTCGTCACCACTGATGATGTCGTAGACGTGATTTGACTCTCCTCGGTTGAACCTTTGAAGAGTTTTCTTACACCATCTGACGCGGGCCCTCCTATGATCGTCGGAAAGCAAATGCGGGATCCAACGGGAAACTAGCTTAACAAGCACCTCATGCAAGATCTTTTGAATGGTTGTCCCTGAGATGCCTAATAACGCCTTTATCT
Organism: Ypsolopha scabrella; assembly: GCA_910592155.1. NCBI lineage: Eukaryota > Metazoa > Arthropoda > Insecta > Lepidoptera > Ypsolophidae > Ypsolopha > Ypsolopha scabrella. The sequence continues at coordinate 14,396,541 of OU342961.1, read as the reverse complement.
CCCGATATATCACATGACGATCTTCGAGGATTAGATCTCTCACCGCGACAATGTTATCTTCAGTGAAGGCGGATTTTGGACGTCCTTCACGACATTTGTCACTAAGACTGGTATATCTGTCGCAGTAAAGTAGTTAAATCAGAGAGTTAGTTGAATCTCTAGACAGTTAATTAAAGATCGACATTCAATCAAGTCGCTAAAGTTCCGTCAGACAAGTGAGTGAACGAAACGTTTAACGAGTTTCCTAAACGTTCCTAGGCGCATTTCAACTTTGGTAGGGTGACCTTTGTGAGGCGTCCCCGAGTAGGATACTAAATAGTCGCATAATGGATAGGTCGAAATGTATTTAAAAACACTAGGTTAGGTTAGGTTTGAACATTATGAAACAACTCAGAGCCGAGCGAAGCGGAGCGGAGCGAGGCGTCCCCGAGTAGGATACTAAATAGGTGCATAATGGATAGGTCAAAATGTATTTAAAAACAGTACGTTAGGTCAGGTTTGAACATTCTAAATGTAATCAGCTGTTGTCGTGACCGCCATCTTGTTTTACATTATTAATCAATCAACACGCTGGCTTTCGGTCAGACAGATAGTTAAACGTTTTCGACGCTGCTTTATTTAAATCAAAATGCTAGCGACTTGATTGAATGTCGATCTTTAATTAACTCTCTAGAGATTCAATTAACTCTCTGATTTAACTACTTTACTGCGACATATCCACGTTAGAATTCTAAATACCAGCGTTCGACAGTCCGCAGACATGGAGCTTCATCATGGAACACAGATATTAGCTCTTCGGAACACTGAATCCGTGTTAGGCCTCTTCGGAAGTTATAGAAAATGATTGCACGGACATTTTCCTTAGTAAGATTCATTTTCGTACGTGACCTGACAGATTCAAAACAACGCTGTGACTAAACAATTGCATTAATCCTAATTCTTTCAATTGTTTTGAAATTCTAAATTCACCAAATTTGAATATTGAGCAGTTCTAAATTCAAAATTGGCGGCAAATATGTAAACGACAGAACTTAAGAGGCATGCCTTGTATATTAGTATTTTATGTATGTATAGCAGTGGCATGTACAAATCTAAATATTTGCAAATAATGTTATAACAATTAAATAGTTATCAGATCTTTGTAACTCCATATGCATGCAGCTTTATTTTGCGATCAGAAATGTTCTATATAGAAACTTTTTGTGACGTGACGAAACGTAACTAACAGTTAGTGAAAAATAACTTAAAAGGTGTTCTGAGAACTCGGTGTTTCATTTAAACTTGTAACAACGCTGGTAGCTCACTAGACAATTGAACAATCTATACAAATTACATAATGATTCTTAAATCAGAACGACTTACCGTGAAAAAACTGATAATACGCTTTTTTGTAAAAAGTAAGTAAATTCCGTGGACAAAGCAAAACACGACTCGTTTTACTGAAAAAAATACGGCGCTGACAGCTGACCATCAGCCAGTCAGAAAGATGTTAATGCTGCTTGTGTAAAAAACTTACGAATGCATTCAGAAATTGAACAAGTAACGCTAATTCACGTTACTAAATAAAAGTAATGTAACAAAATTTATTTTAGGTGAGACGCAAATAGTTTATTTATTTTTTTACTAGGGAACCTTGTATAAAATAACTTTATTTTATATCATAAACTACATCACATAAGGTGATAAATAGAAATGCCATAAATTTTAAAAATGCGATTATGTCCACTACGAACGCGACAAACATGTTGAGGTATAGGTGCGCCAATTAAATTTTCATAGAACGAAAAAAATCTATTGTGGGAAAAAGACTCCTTTCAGAGAAAATAAAAGAAATAATAGTATTTAATGAATATTACTCAAACAATAAATACATTTCCTTGAAATAAGCACCAAAATGATGATCAAAACACAATTAGAAAAAAAAATACTGTTGTTCAAACACTTGAGACATGTTTTTTTTCTACAAAAGGACATCCAACTAAAAATTAATAAATCCGGAGGTTAAAAGAATAATTATTCTTATCCGGAAGTTAATAAGAATAATTATTCTTTTAACCTCCGGATTTATTAATTTTTGTAATCAGTCCTGGGTGGGTCCCACCGGACAAGCTAGAATAAGTGTCTCCTTAGATAAGGAGTCCACATTTAATTTAGAATTTAGAATAAAATTATGCTGCGCATGTAGTATAATTTTTTTTTGATAAATAAAGATATTGTATTGATGTACAAAATTTCAAGATGATATCCTATACAATATTTTACGTATATCGTAATATAAAATGTAGTCTTTTAATCTCTTAAATAAAATTACATGTCCTGACTGACTCAACATCGCACAGCCTAAACGGCTAGACCGAAGAACATGAAGTTTTGACAGTAGGTTATGTTTATAATGCAGACGCACACTAAGAAAGGATTTTACAATATTCAACCCCTAAAGGGGTGAAATAGGGGATGGGAGTTTTTATGGGAAATTGGTTAGTTTTGTAGTTAGAACCATAAAAAATCGTTTTAAGCCTTTTGGTTAGAAATAAAAATTAGCATATTCAGCGTTTTTGGAAAATCATCCCCTGAGAGGATAAAATAGGGGTTGAAAGTTTGTATGGGAAATTGGTTAGTTTTGTAGTTAGAACCATAAAAATTTGTATAAAGCTTTTTTTTGCTTAGAAATAAAAATTACGAGTTTCAGCTTTTCGGAAAATCATCCCCTGGGTGGGTAAAGTAGGGGATGGGAGTTTGTATGGGAAATTGGTTAGTTTTGTAGTTAGAACCATGAAAATTTGTATTAAGCCTTCTGGTTAGAAATAAAAATTATAAGTTTCAGCGTTTTTGGTAAATCATCCCCTGAGAGGGTAAAATAGGGGTTGAAAATTTGTATAGGAATTTGGTTAGTTTTGTAGTTAAAACCATGCAAATTTGCATTGAGCCTTTTAATTGAAAATTAAGAAAGACAAATTTCAGCGTTTCCGGAAAATCTACCTTTAAGGGGGTAAAATAAGGGTTGAAAGTTTGTTTTCGAATTTCATTAGCTTTTCGAATTTCATACATAAAAAAATGGCATTGAGCCTTTTGGTAAAAAATTTACCAAGATATGTTTCGAGATTTTTGGAAAATTATCCCCTGGAGGGTAGGTAAGGGAATGAAAGTTTGTATATGAATTTTTTAACATGAATACCATTAAAATTGGCAATAAACCTTTTTAAAAATTAAGAGAAACATATTTCAGGACTTTCAAAAAACAGATCAAAAATAAATTTGGTCGGAACTGCAACTAGAGGATCAATTTATTAAAAAAAGGCGGCTAGAGAGACACTTTACGAGGGGATCAAACCGTTATAAAAAAAGGGTTCGGAAACTCAGTTCGGCCTTCGGCCTCGCCAAAGATACTTTGCCTGGAGATCAAATAAATTTGGTCGGAAACGCAATTAGAGGATTAATTTAGCAAACGTGTTACTAGTGTGCTCATTAGATTAAGACTGGGTCATGTATGTTGCCCTGTCAAACTTTTTAAATTTAAACTGCGCAACTATCCAGTGTGTGATTGTCAAACTGAGGAGGGGACTGTGTACCATATTTTCTTTAATTGTCCTATTAACAATAAATGGAGAGCATTGGTTGAGGTACTTAGTTCATGCAATATTTCCAATATTAATAATGATGTGATGAATTTCCTGCTGTCATTCAAAAATAAAAAAGCCATTTTCGTCCTGGCGAAATTCTTAGAATTAAATGACATTAGGTTAGAAGTGTGTTGTCTTATCTGTATTGTATTTGTTTCAGGTATATTCAGCTTTTTTTTTGTTTTTTCCGTGGTCGTTTTTAGTGTCTAAATTGTGATTTGCTGACTACCTGATATTGGCAGAAAATGGCGGCAGAAAGCAATGGCCAAAAAGAGAAAAATAAAAGAAAAAATCGACGTTTGCTATTTAAGCAAAGTAAAGAAAAAACTGTTACAGGAACAAAACCAGAACTGTTATTTTAACAATAAATGTCCCGCAATAAAAACTTGGTTGTAGGGAAAAAAAACATTTTGCTATAGCATTTAATTAATTGGCTAGACAGAAATAATTTGATAGTCAACGCAAGAAAGACAAAATTTATGCAATTTTATCAAAGAACTTGTAGAATTGACGATATGAATATAAATGATAAGGGGCAAGCAGTGGACGAAGTACAAAGTACGAAATTTTTGGGACTAAACATTGATAATAAGTTGACATGGAAACAGCATGCTGGTTGGTGACTTACGTAACAAACTTAATAAATAATCTTATGCCCTCTTTAAATTGTCAAAAATTGTTGAACGAGCCGCCTACCAGTGCTTCTGTTCTGCGTTTTGGTATCATCTTTTGGGGCAACAGCACTGAAAAAGAAACCCTATTTAAAGCTCAAAAAAGGTGCATTAGAGCAATTCATTGTATTAAAACGTACGAGACGTGTGTATCTAGCTTTAAATTACTTAAGGTTTTAACCCTGCCTGGCCTTTTTATATTCGAGACTTGTATCTTTGTAAGAAACAATAATAACCTATTCACTAAGGTATCTCAGGGAACAGAATGGAACCTAAGAAACAAGGACAGGTTATGCTACGATAAGCATAATACAGAGCTCCTCCATAAAAGTATATCTCATCAAAAACATTTCATGTAAAGATCGCCAAGACACAGAAGCTCATAACGCTTTCACGGTTAAAAAGTTATCAGATCTCATGTAGAGCCAAGCCCTTAACTCTACAAGCCCTAACTCTACAAACCTACATCTTCGTCAAAAAGTATGGCTTCGCCGTTTCGCGGCCATTACACAGACACTCCCATGGACTTATAATATTACGTCATGCAATAGTTCCATGAAATATAATTGTGATTATAATCGTCGACGAAAAGCGGGTGTACCAAGTGTGGGCTGTGACTTGCATTTCACAGTTCACACTTGGGAACACCTCTGACGCCTCGGGGATTGATGTCTATAGGTACAATACCGATGTAGTACCATCGTACGCCGCGAATGAAAAACAAAAAGAACGTTCGATTGTGTCGTAGCGTAGGCGACGATAGTGTGAAAACGGTAACTTTTGACTCGGTTTCACCTTATTCATTCTTGTGACAGTGAACACTACTACTATTGTATTTTTGTGGGTCAGTCATAACGCGTCTTTCCTATATAATACATATTTCATAGCTAGGTCATCAAGAACACAATATAAATAACTATTAGCCTTTAACCTAAACTTGACTGTGACAAATGGATTTGTTTCAGGCGTCATTTACCTTATGCATTTCAGAGGAGCTGCGTAATAGCTGTTCCTATATCTATGAATGGAATAAAGAGTTAACTGACTGTGAAGAATTTGTCTTTTCAGCAAAATCAACAACGTTACCAACTTTGCCGAAGAAACTAAATTTCTTTCCATTGAGTTTGAGCTCTACTGACATAAGATTATGATTTAAAATCGGCGTGTTCTCTGCAAGTGTGCATATGTACCTATGTAGTTATTTGAGAGTTTGCATTGTTAAATTTGAATAATTGCGCTGTGAATGCTTTCTATATAACTGTAAAAATTTGCAGGAAGCTACGCAGTAGTAATTGTCTGAAATTGTACTGAAAACATCCCTTGGCTGAAAATGCAAAAGAAAATTTTTGTTTTCGTTTTAATAGCTGCCGTTGTGATTCAAGTCGTAAGTACTATTGTTTATGCACTTTTTACATAATGTTGATGTATTCGAAGGGTTAAAGATGTGAAACGATATATTTTGACTCAAAACCGAATATTAAAATAAAAAATTAAATTAAATTATTTTTCATGGGGAATCTCTCCCCATACACGAAATTGTTTTTTTTTTTGTTAACCTGTTATGTTATTCATTATCTTGAACTCATTGAGTACAAATATATTTTTCATTATTTGTTCTCCAAATATAAGGAAATGGGGGGCCATCAAAGTTGTCAGTTTTAGACCATTTTTGTTTCAGGGTTTAAGGTCAGGTCAGGGTCCAAACTAAACTAGTAAGAAATTTTGAATTTTCTGTATATTGCATTTAAACAACAAATCCTGAAAAGGCCGATTTTGCATATAGCTTTTGGGTTTTGTACCCGAATACCCAACCAACTTTATTTTGCTATTTTTTTTTCATACATTTTTAGGTAATGATAAATTTGAAAATTTTATTTAAATGGTACGGTCGCGGTCACTATATAGCGTCGAATGACGTCACTGAAACGTTGTCTATGAAAACAAGACGGAAACCATAGCTTAACAGGTCTTATGCAGATTTTATTTGACTTCAGTAATATTCACAGAATTTTTTAACAGATGGCGGGTGACGACGATGACGATGGTGAGTAATATTTTTGTTTAATTATAACATCTTTATACTAACAACAAAGTATTAAAAAAGTCGTGTCTGTACACTGAAGTTTTTTTAAATTTCAATTTGAAAACTTTCAAAATTTTTGTGTGTGTGTATTTTCCGTTTTAACTCAAGAATCACTCAACAGATTAGGATGCGATTTTTTTTATTATTGTCAAAGTGACCCTGGTCAACATATAGAAGAAACAGATGTGGGTGGAGCTCGTAAATAAATATATCACATTACCTATTTTATACAAACACACCATGTTTACCCAATGTTTCAGTACTGAGCAATCCATCTTATCTGAGAATACTTGGAGCATAGGTAACATGGATGAAAATTTGAAGGTTTGTCTCTCAAAGAAATGTTTGACTCAGGTAAGCTTTACCGCGTGATCATCGCCTCGACAAAACGACTTGTCCTGTGTGTTCATTGGTCAAGTAATTTTTCGAGAGACAAAATTTATCTATTCGTGTTATCTATGCTAGCTATCATCGATGCCTTCCCACTACGATGTTCAACTGCGAAGTCAAATTCTTGTAGTATCCATCTTGCTACTTATCCTTCTGAATTCTTGAACTGCAACAACAACTTCAATGATGCTGCATTCAGTTTCTAAATGGAATTTACATCCTAGCAAGTATTTGCTGAAATGCTGAAATATCTTCACTACGGCAAATAACTCTCGTCTCGAGACGCAATAATTCCTTTCCGGCTTTGACAAGGATTTGCTGTAGTAGGCTATCACAACTGCATGGTCACCCTTCCCTTGAGACAATACACCGCCAATCCCGGTATCACTTGCGTCTGTGTAAACTATGAATTCATTTTCGGTGTCAGGGTAGCCCATAATTGGAGTACTGCACAAACGCGTCTTTAATTCCTGAAATGCCCTGTCACTTTTCTCATCCTAACAGAACTATCTCTTCTCCTCTGTAAGTTTGTGTAAAGGTTTGGTAACGTCAGCAAAACCCTTGACGAACCGTCGATAGTACGAGCACAAACCCAAAAATGCTTTGATCTGCGTTTTATTTTTTGGATCTGGCCAATCCTTGACGGTGATGATCTTATTTGCACTTCTTATTTTGAAAACACGTGTCCCAAAAAGCTTATTTGCCGCTTGAAGAATGAGCACTTCTTCGGACTAAACTTAAGATTGGCTCCTCGGATTTTTGACAATTCACGTTCCACATTTTGGAGGTGATCTTCGAATGTGCGGCCCATGATTATAATGTCATCTAAATATACAAGACAGGCGTCTCCGATTAATCATGTAAGTACAAGCTCTATTAGTCTTTCGAAAGTTGCGGGAGCATTGCATAATTTCCTGTAGAGAATGCAGTCTTCTCCTTTTCCTTGGGGTCTATTTCCACTTGCCAGTAAGCACTTTTTAGGGCTAGCGTAGTAAACCACTTCATCCTCGACAGCGTGTCCATGGATGTGTGTCGTCGAGTGGATAGCTCTCTTTCTTCGTGATGTCATTTAGTCGACGATAGTCCACACAAAAGCCCAATCTGCCATCCTTCTTTTTCACCAGGACCCCATGGACTGGATGAAGGTTGTATTACTCCACCCTTTAACATTCCGTCCAGAATGGTATCTACTTCCTTTTCTCTTGCTACCGGTAGTCTTTTTGGTCGCTGACAAATTGGTAACTCATCTTGTGTATTAATTCTATGGTGAACCAATCCAGTTTTCCCTGTGTGAGCATCATTCTTAGAGAAAATGTTAGCGTAGTGGATTAGCATCTTATTGGCTTTCGCCATTTCTCCTTCAGATAAATCTTCGTGACACGTTAAATCCTGCACCTTGGACTTTATTCGCAGAAGGCTTCCTCACAAGCACCAATCAACGTACCCTTCTTAATTACTTGTTCCTTCTCACTCAGGTTCAGCACACGTACGTCTGCAACGTCCATTGTTCTCACTAAAGTCCATGCCATCTTCCATGGAGGGTTTTTGTTTAAACTTTCAATGAGAATACATATATTTTTCTGTCCAGAATTATGAAACCGGTAGCGTGATCATCCTTAATTAAATACTAGTGGAACAACGTACAAGTAATTTTAATATTTTTCTATTATTGTGAAAATGTTCCATCAAGAAGTGACAACATACAGCATCAATCGGAAGGATAATCCTCTTCAAGCAGTATACTTCCCTCGATGGTGCACCTTCCATGAAGATTTCTTCGGAACCACATTTCAAGACTCCTTGATTAACGTCGATCTCACAACAGTACTGTCGCATGAAGTCCAAAACCAGGATGTAATCATCCATTATGTCAGCGATGATGACGTTATGGCGGCAAATCGTGTCATCCAGTTTCAACTCCACCTCCTTCTTACCTTGGACGGGTATGTGCTGACCGGTAGCTGTTATTATATTTTCGCGGTCATGGTTACTGAAGTAGTCCCCAAGAAAATGATTCGCTGGTTGGGAACTGACAACTGTGCAAGAGGCTCCAGTATCCAATGTCAGCTTAAAGGGTCTTCCGTTTACTTCACCTTTGAAAATTAGGCTGTTTTCATCATGGGGTTGTGAAATCAAAATCCTTGGGGTTCTTCCAATACCAGCCAGCACCCGCCCCACAGTACTGGCGTTTACTCGTTTCCCTGCTGCTGGACGGTGACAGCGGCCACCCTTCCATTCTGAGTGTGGTTCTCTCTGGCGGTGCTACGCCTCCGGCAACTCATCCGGAGGTGGCCCCTTTCTCCACAAGTATAGCATCTAGGGCTGTATCTTAAACGGTCACGTACAGGTGACGCCACAACCTCCCTGATGTGGTGGACTTGATGATCGTGCCTTACTGCTTACACCTCCACCGCATGGGCTAATGCATCCTTCAGCGTCTCATGGTGCCCAAGCCTAACAGCAGCTCTAACTTTTAGGTCCCGTATACCGTCGATGAATGCATGGATAAGGTTTCCTTTGATGAGTGAGTGATATCCAGGGCCCATTGCTGTAGGTTTTCACCACTGCATTGCACACGGTCCTTCAACTGGGCACGAAAAATTGTTCCAGGTGTGCGTCACCATATCTGGACTCCGGCACCTCAAGCATCTACTCATAGATCACGTTCTTTTTGAGGGCTTCTAGTATATTTAAGGCCTAAGTGCGGTCATGGTCTGTGCTTTAGTCCACCCATTTGCTTTCATGACAGCTTCAAACTGGATTTTATATGCTGACTAGGAAGATGTTCCATCGAAGGGTGGCACTTTAAACTCATGCACTGAAGGTGCAGCAACTACAGCATCCACGGTCCCGTTTCCAGCCTTCAACGCCTTATCCATACCAGCGATCTGTGCGTTAGCCTTGGATATACGGTTCTCGTGCAGCTGAGCCTTCTCCTTGACTGCCAAATTTTACATGTAAATCTTTCATGAGGAGAATCTGTTCCTTCTGTCGGCGGGCCTGATCCTCCCTATCCTTCTGCAGCTGTTCCTCCAACCGGTGAGCCTGCTCCTCCTGTTAGCGGGCCTGCTCGTCCTATTGGTGGGCCTGCTCCCCCTTATCATGCTGCAGCTGTTCCTCCAACCGGCGGGCCTGATCCTCCTGTTGGTGGGCCTGCTCTTCCTTATCACGCTGCAGCTGTTCCTCTAACCGGCGGGCCTACTCCTCCTGATGTTGGGCCTGCTCCTCCTGACGTTGGGCCTCCTCCTCTTGTCGGTGGGCCTGCTCTTGCAGCATAACCGTCAGCACAGAAAAATCCACAACCAGTGACGCTGGAGGAACTCCAGATGAACCGGAAACTGACTCCGTTGTCGGCTGGTTAACACCCGTCGTCTGTGTCGGAGGACCCTCAAACCGCCTTTGATCAATCTCCTGCTGTCGTTGACTCATGGTACGGGTACTATCCTTCTTGTGTCTTCCTTCGGTAAAACTGGCATAATTTATCCCTTACTTCTGACTCCAAATGTTACGAGCTGAGGTTCGGGATAGATACATTTATACCAATTTGCACTATAAATACTAACTGTCTTTATTCGAAATCACACTTACTATTAAAACACAATTTTATACTACACTGAAACTGAATCACAAACTGGACTGGACTATCAACTGGAATCTCTAATTTAACCGGACTATATTCGCAATCACTTCCTAGAATCATTAGTTGTACTTCTCATTTTCTTCTGTATCGCATCGGAGCTAACAAAGAACTGTCCTCTCCGCTTTTTTTTTTTTTTGCGCCCAAGCAAAAGGCACCCTCCGGAGGTCTCGGTGGGAGGGAGGTGGAGAATGCTCATAGCATACCAACACAGCCGTCTGCATTGGTTATGTGGGACTCACTAGAAGTGCCTACCCACTAAACTCCACTTAGTAAGTTGGTTTGGCCCTGGGGGGTCTTAAAACCTTTATCTGAGCGACCCACCTTTGGGGGGAAGGGGGTGCTAGCGGGGTCCTAAAAGGACATCCGCTGGGAAGGATCCCAATAGGGATCTATACTAATTGGAGGGAAGAGCTAGGCTCTGTATGAGTGGCTCGAGCTTTTAGCTCATCATGAGCTTCTAGAAGCCTATTTAAAGCTTCTGAGAGTTTGTTAGGGGGATTGGTGAGGACGTTTCTCGGCCTTCGAACCTTGTAACGAGATATAGTCGGAGCAGTGTACGAAACTGTCTCGCGTACAGATTTGAAGAATGTCTCTGAAAGGGATTTCATGAATTGTTGGAGGGTGGGCAGCTCTAAGTCCCGATGGAGGTCCGCGCCGCGCACGTACCAGGGCGCGTTGGCCGCTTTCCGGCAGAATAGATTTTGGATTACCTGCATTTTATGCAGGATATTGGGTTTCGCATGAGCGAAGACGGGGGAAGCGTACGTTAATACAGGTCGGATGCAGACCTTGTGTAGTGTTCGTTTGTTCCTGAGAGACATCTTACTGTGTCTGCCTGACATGCTCTTCAGCCTGTTCAGATAGAAACGGGCTGTACGCGTCACTCTATTTATGTGAGGTTTGAAGGATAGGTGTGAGTCCAGAGTGACTCCTAGATATTTGGCAGTGTTTTTCCAGGGGACTGGGGTACCTAACATGCGGAGGTTGGGGTCGTCGTGATTCCTACGTTTGTGGTCAAATCGGATCGCGACGCTCTTTTCAGGATTCACATCGATACGCCATCGTGCGAACCACTTTCCAAGAGCGTCGATGGACTTTTGGAGTTTTTTGAGGATTGCCGGTACGTTTCGGCTTTTGGCATAGAGTGCAGTGTCATCTGCGAAGAGGGATAGCTGCACCCCGTTCTTGGGGACAGGGATGTCGTTTGTGTATAACGAGTAGAGAATAGGTGAGAGAACTGATCCTTGGGGGACTCCAGCTCTTAGGGGGCGTGGGGAGGAGAGCAGCCCTTCATGTCTGAATCTGAAAGTGCGATCTTTAAGATAAGATGCCACCAAGCGGACAAGGCGGTCGGAGAGGCCTGCCTTATATAGTTTATAGATGAGGCCTTCGTGCCAGACTTTGTCGAACGCTTTTGCTACGTCGAAGAAGACGGCAACAGAAGGGTACCGTTTCGGGTAGAATCCGCTTAGGATATATTCTACTATTCGGTGGACTTGTTGGGGGCAAGAGTGCTTAGCTCTGAATCCGAATTGGTAGGGGTTGATGATCGGGTCACCGTCTGTAGGGAAGAGGTGCCTTTTCATGCGGGAAAGTATAACCCTTTCGAGTAGTTTCCCCATTGATTTTAGGAGGCTGATTGGCCGATGGCTAGCGGGGAGGTTTAGTGGCTTCCCTGGCTTTGGTATGCCGTTCCTCTCCGCGGACTCGCTTCCACTTATATACTCCGTGCACGCAGTTCCCGTCGCTATATGAATCATCTAGAAAGGGCTATGACCCTTCTCCACAGATCGAGGAACCTGGATTCAACGCGTGTCAAAAACTCAAGTCCTACATTATCCGTCCCGCTCCATCTGTGAACGCCCCTTGCGCCAACTTTGCACGACGACACTTATTCCGAACGTCGAATAATTTCGAATCAGTCACTCGCAGTCTTGGTTCGGGAACGTGCACACGTCGGTCCGCGTCGAGACTATTCGCGAAGTTATTTACGAGAATTTTCGTCTCGTGCACTAGTATTACGTAACAATACATTACGTTACATGAATAGCGCGTTTTTTTTTGTATGACTTTTTTGCTGTTGACCTTTTGGCCTTTACCTTAATAAAGAGGGGGACAGAGAGTACCCAACCTCAACAATAAGTACCCAACCTCAATAGTACCCAACCTCAATAATAGTGCGGAAGTACAAACCACTGATATCTTTACTATCTATGCAGAAAAACATTGCTATCGCGATGCAGAAATCTGTACAAAAAAAACTCATTTTCCTTGTCTTTTGACTTCATTGCCATCTAGTGAGCAAGAGAAGAACTTCGGGAGAGTATCAACAGTGTTGTTCAATCAACGTTTAATGATTATCTCGGTTTTCATTTGTTGAGTAGTATTCTCATTTATGCTTAAGTAAGTTTTGCCCATTACAATACTAACACTCAACGGATTTGGATGCGGTATTTTCATTATCGTTGTAATGACCCTGGTCAACACATAAGCTATAATGAGTGTTCATAAAATAACGCCCAAGCCGAAAACGGGGCAAAGATTGAATAAACGCTTTTAACTCGAGAACTACTCAACGGATTTGGTTGCGGTTTTTTTTATTCTCATCTTAGTGACCCCGGTCAACACATAGGCTATAAAAAGTGTTAATAAAATAATGCCTAAGCCGGAAACGGGCATAGATTGAATTAACGGGGGCGGAGCCGTGGATAAAGGCTGGTTTGGTAATATATACTTTGTTAATAATAACCAAAAACATTGAGCAATGCTTGCTTATCAGCAAAGCTATATTGCACGTTTTATGTCTTGGTTGCATGCATCCCAATAATTTTTAAACAAGACAACTTGGCACTTTTCGGTGTAAACGCTCAACGAGACCAATTTATTCATCTGCTATCATTTATTACATTCATACAGTACTTACATCATTCGATATAATGTTAATAAAGTTTTTGATGATGACGTCACAGATACTTGCGACACCTGAACAAAATGTAAATAGTCTGGCAGGCGTGTTGTAAAACTGCAGTTTCAACCGCCTCTTTTCAAGTGCATACTTCCTTGTCCGATAATTTTTGTTCGCATCTCGTACCTATATGGGGCAATGTTCAGAACTTGAACGTAACTTCCGGTGAGCATTTTCATAGGAGAGGATAATTTGATTTTTCTTTATGGGTTATCACGTTTTTATTTGTTATTTATTTATTGTTCATGATAAGTGAATGCTTCTTTGATCGGAATAATATTAATTTTGAAATAACCTCATAGGCGAATGACAACACATATCATTATATTATGATGATATCTGTGCAAGCCACACAGAAGCGGTGCGGAACACATCGGGCGTGCCTCTGGCGCTACCGGCGGCGCGCTACCAGCGAGTGTTTGATTGATTTTGATCTGACAAGATGTGGGCAAGGTGATGACGGGGGGTGCGCGCCGGCGCGGTGGTGCGCCTTCGGTGTACCCGTGGCGTGCCTGCGTCGCAACCGTGGCGTGCCGTCTCGACGCCATTCCAATGTTCTTTCATACAAAATGTAGGAGAAGGACGTGGTGCAAAACAGATAGAAGAGGTCCGCTGAGGGCGTGCGCCCGCGCCGTTTCTATGTGGCTTGCGCCTATGGCTGCCATTGCTCTGTGATTGAATAAAGATTAAAATTTTACGGTTGTATTTGCGGCACAAGCAGAGCCCGCTGCTTTTTTGATTTCTAGCCCATGGGCAAGACGGAGCCCTATTAAATTAATGTCGCTCTGCTGTCTGTCTCTCCGGATATGTTATGAAAAATATTCACCAAAAACCGAATATTAACTTAAAAATTAAATTAGTTTTCAGGGGGGGTCCCATACACGAAAAAGAGCCGAAAAAGTTATATTTTCTTACTCTGCCATGTCTAGAACTTTAGACCAGTTTTGTCACGGAATTTATCTCAAAAACAAAACTAGTTTGAAGTATTCTGTAAATTATGTACTGTATTTAAGCAACAAATACACCGATTTTTAATTTCTTACCTGAATACTCGACCAACTTAATTTTGCAATTTTGTTTCACACATTTCGTAGTAACTGATAAGTTAAATGATACGCCTTATAGAAAATACTCGTAAACTTTTTAGAGATAGGCTTTAAACTCATTTCAGACGAGACGTTCAGGACGCGAGTTCAACTCGCACTTGACCGGTTTTTTTATCCAAGTTTACGAGTATTTTCTATACGGAATAGTAAAAACTGCCTTTGCATAGGTTCATTTGCGACCGAATATAAGTTGACCTTCGTTTATATTGCCAAATTCATACTGGAAACCCGGTAAGTGGTCCGGACCAAAGTTGAATTACCCATTCTGTAAAATAAGCAAAATAAAATTTGGACTTCCTATAATGAGTCGAGGTTGTTCTTGAACAAGCAAACAGGCTCAAAAATATTTTTCGTATCTCGCACACAGGGTGATGACCTTAGGCCCTTAGGCAATGAACTTAGTCCTGACAGTACATTTCGTAATTAATTCACATGTAATTAATTATCCTGGAAAAAATATTAATACCTATCATCATCATATCGTAGTTTCGTTATTCTATCCGTTTACATCATAATAAGACAGAATATATAACTATACTCACACTAACCACTCACTCTCTTACACACACCCTCTCCCTCACACCACGCATACACACCCCCCACACCAAAGACATTGTATAGATAACAAGACTGTGCACAACGATACGAAAAACGAGCCGAGCGAGATGGGTGTTGGCACTCGTTGGTCCCTTTCTAACACGTTAGAAATATATTTTATATTTACGGTGCCATTTGAATTTATTTATCAAGTTATTAGATATGTCAGAAAAAATATTGATACTCTCCCGAGGCTTGGTCTGCACCACTCTGTTGAAACCAGAAACTAACATAAACTAGCTTTTCCAAAATTCAGACTTGCCAAGGTAGGCAACCTCCTTTGTAGGACATGGTATAAGATTTTACAATAAACTTCCAAAGGAGGTCCTTATAGTTTGCCTGAAAATAAGTTTAAACTATACATTAAGCAGGGACTACTTAAAAAAAGCTTATTAAAAATCAATGATTATCTGGACGACAATGAAGCATGGTGTAATAAATAATAATAATCTTTATCAAAATTATAAGTCATAATTAGCAAATTTTAATAATGTTTAATTCCTCTAAGGGCTAATCATAAGCCCTTTATACTTAACTAGCTTTTGCCCGCGGCTCCGCTCGCGTCGAAGAAATTTTCGTGGAAATAAGGTAAACAAAGCGCTAATAAAGACCAATCAAATAAGTCTAAACTCGAAGGGTCTGCTGTTGTCCGTTGAGGAGATCCTGTACCCATCTTACAGTCCCATCATCAGACCCTGGTCTCCATGTTTTACCAAAGTGATAATAAAGACCAATCAAATGAGCCCAAACTCGAAGAGTCTGCTGTTGTCCGTTGAGGAGATCCTGTACCCATCTTTCAGTCCAATCATCAGACCCTGGTCACCATGTTATACCAAAGTGCTAATAAAGACCAATCAAATAAGCCCAAACTCGAAGGGTCGGCTGTTGTCCGCTGAGGAGATCCCGTACCCCCCTTCCAGTCCCATCATCAGACCCTGGTCACCATGTTTTACCAAAGTGCTAATAAAGACCAATCAAATAAGCCCAAACTCAAAGGGTCTGCTGTTGTGCGTTGAGGAGATCCTGTACCCATCTTCCAGTCCCATCATCAAACCCTGGTCACCATGTTTGACCAAAGTGCCAAGAAGTGTGTCAGGATTATTGTAGACGGAAATCTGTAGTCAGATTAAACTCATACAGTTTTCTCGTATGGGAAAAAATCAATGCATAAACCTGGCTGTAATCACTTTTTCAAGCTAAATATTAGCAAAAGGTGTGTCCGGATCGTTGTATATGTAAATGTGTAGTCAAATTAAACTGATATAGTTTTCCCGTATAGGAACAAATCATTACTTAAAACATAGTATTTAATGTATCTATGCTTAAACCTGGCTGTAGTTACTTTTTCAAGCTTAATATTATCAAGAGGTATGTCACGTTGCAGATGGAAATCTTTAATCAGATTAAACTGATACAGTTTCTTATACAGTTTAAACTCACAGTTTAAAAAAACGCAATTTGAATTTGACTACTTACCGAGTCTGCAGTATGAATTTGGCTATATAAACGAAAGTCACCTTTTAAACATACATATTTTTAGGACAACATACGAATGTCAACGGTCAAAGGAACCTTATATCTATCATATAAATATCTATTTCTAGATTTTTAGGGTGTCCTGTTGAGTATCATGTAACCTATGTTATTCGTTTTTATAACAGCCACTACAGAGAAAGCTGATACTACTACAGAAAAAGCGCCAAAAAAGAAACCAGCTATTTCTAAGCCAAAGAAGCCCAGTGATGATAATGATTCTGGTCATGATGACAAGGGCACCGGACCTCTTGGTATGTATTACGAGTATATGCAATATTCGGTTCAGCGAGTAGTTCCCAAGTTCAACCAAGAAAAGGAGAGTCATGATTATGAATTTATAATTAATAACTAAAACTTTTTTTAATTAAAATTCATGTAAAAAACCACGAATTTAATAATTTGTAATTTGGTTATCCTATAGGAGAAATGCAAAACACATGTCATAATTTTAAAGGAAGCGAAATGTCTTCGAACTAGAAAAGGGATTGCGTTTAAAAACTAAATACTTCAAAAAATAAGCAACAAACTAGAACATAAACATATTCACGCCACCTTTAAAGGGTATGTTTTTTTCATAAAATAAACGAATTTGTAGAAATTCGAGTTTTAAAAATATATATTGGCATGTACATATGTCTCATAAATTAAAGTGTAAAACCGGTGCTGTTTGACAGGTAATTTAATAAGTATTATTTTCTTCTTTGTGAGTTTTCATCTAACTCTTCCCGTTTGTGAGTAAAATTAAATTAAAACTGAAAATTACTTGAAAATAGGGTACTTTTTTATGGTAAAAATATACCTAATATACGTTTTCTTTCAAACCTTGTCAAAAATATCCCGTGAGTCAATATTACATTATTATGTATTTTTCTTGACAGATTTCATAGAGAAGCCTCTTGGAGCCTTTGGAGGATTGGTAAGTTTTCAGTCTTAGGTAGGACATCTAAGCAGTATCTTAATCTGAGTTTTTGATTTTATCAAAACAAATAAAATTGTCAACAAAAGCTGTTCGTCCCAGAGAACGGACAGTAAATGACAATTTAAGGCGCGTAGGTATGCCACCGTTTTAGTACAAAATTTGATAATCCGTTTCTCTGTTTTTCGTTATAGTTCAAGACCTCTACGTGGACGCACTATAAGTTTCCGGAATGAATATGAAAAAATACTATTATAGGTACAAAATTAATTTATGGTTTTTCAAAATAATCTCCCTTGGCGTCTATGCACTTTTTCATTCGATCAAACCAGTTTTGAAAACTTTTGTGCCACTCCCCTGTGGTGACCTCTGAAACGTGTTTTTCATACTCCTCGACAGCCTCTTCTGGTGATGAAAATCGTTGACCGCGTAATTGGTTCTTAATTTTTGGGAACAGAAAAAAGTCACAAGGTGCCAGGTCGGGACTGTATGCAGGATGACTCATGAGTTCTACATTTTTCGTCTTCAAAATTCGTTTGTCTGTCTGGCCGTGTGAGAACTAGCATTGTCGTGGTGCAGGATGATACGGCGTTTACGGTTATTTTTACGGAGTTCGTCAATAACTTCCGGCAAACAAATGGTCGTGTACCAGTCACTATTCACGGTACGACGATTCTCTAAAGCAACAATAGCCACGTGTCCAGTTTTATTAAAAAAAGAAGCAATCATCCGCTTAGATGCACTTTTCACGCGTGCCACTTTGGTTGGTTTCGGCTCATCTTGAAAGACCCATACGCTCGATTGCTGCTTTGTTTTGGGATCGTTGCAATAAATCCATGTTTCGTCACCTGTTACTATGTCCCACACCAAATTTGACGCACCTTCGTTGAATCTGGTAAGCATGGCACTGCACCAAGTGACGCGGTCCGTTTTTTGAGTCTCGGTCAAGTTGTGTGGGATCCACCGCGAGCACAGCTTTCTCACACCCAAATGTTTGTGTAGGATTGATTGTATTTGACTCATGCCTATTTCTAAGGAAGCGCGAATTTCATGGTAGGTCACACGCCTGTCTGTTTCAATCATACGGCGCACAGCATCGATGTTTTTGTTGGTCACAGCGGTGGACGGCCGACCATCGCGAGATTCGTCACTGAGATTGATACGACCACGCTTGAATTCTGCAAACCAGCTATAAACAGTCGTCTTGCATGGTGCTTCATTGCCAAAAGCTGTTTCAAGCCGAGCGATGCTCTGTTGAGCTGTCAAATTACACTTAAAATCGTAGAAAATCATACTACGAAAATTTTCCCGAGTTAAATCCATGTTGATGCAGACACACAATTTTTTAAATGGCGCCACGAGGTAAAAACAAAAGACAGTCAGATGAAACAAACTGCATTCTACAGCCAAAGAGTTCTATTTTCAAATGTTGCAATAAATTTTTAAATATTGTTTATGTAAGTGGCCAGTTCCGGAAACTTTTAGTGTTACCTATGTATAGTTCAATACAGGCATTTACAAAGTCACTATTTGGCTGCAATGTAACATTTTGGTATAGGCAAGAAAATAACTTTGTAGGTATGTAAATCTGTCCAGCTTGATCAATTAAACAACAAAATCAATATTCAAAATTATCGTAAGCCATGCGTTTTAAAATATCAGTACCAGATGGTAGTTCAAACGGTGCAGTGACTATGAGGTAAAATAAAATGAATCGAATGCAATAATGCACTTGAATGAAAATCTATATCTACCTACACTAGTCTGCATCTACATCTGCATTATTATATAAGGTTCTACAATAAATAGGTGAAAATAATTCTAGGGAAGACTGTTGAGCGTTAACTGATCGCATTAAAAAAGGAAAAGAAATAGTTTTTCAGTACTAAGTGGCTCCTAAATTTCTATGGAAAAGTGAAAAAAAGTTGGCGCAAATAAAAATTATTTTCGGTGGAAAGTGGTTTATTTGCGATACTCAATCAACTCTTATTTTTTTTACTTATTATTGTGTGACTTTATTATAATAGTGTAGAATACATGTTACCGGCCAAATCCGATTTTAGGGCAAACTAGTTGGTCTAATATGCCGAAGTGGTTCTGGGTTGTGATAAAAAAATAACCACAAAGGTAGAGAAGATTAAGTATTACTACGTACAAAGGTTAGTTATGGCGAGTCGCACCAACTGACATAGGAATATTGGAGCTCAAAAGTCGGACAAAAGTCCAAATTACAAACAGCATCGAGACGTCTATTGCCATGTTGTTCTGAATTTGTGAATTCTCGCCATTTTGTGTTGTAAATGTTCGAGTTTTTACTCCATTTAAAGCTAAAATTATGGCTCACTATGCTCTCATACCTTTGCACATTTAAAAGTATCTAATAATTATTCTATTTGTGTATAAATTACCAACAATATGTTGTTTTTAAAAAAAATTGAGCATTTTTCGATGAAGAAAATTAGTTGTATTTTTCATGTATAGGAAGTTCCCTTGAACTCCACTCTTATTTATGACGCTAAAGTTCCACAATAATAAGTGAGAAAAATATTAATCACATTGAGGAAGAAAAATATTTTTATGGGTCAAATATTTTTTTTCGTCCTTGGTACATAAGTTCAAAGTTCAATCAGCGGACTAAATTTGTCAGGAAAATTAAAAAAGAGTTCGCGCAAATAAAAATTCTTTCGGTGGAATTTATTTTTTGTTCACTTTGAATTGTGGAACCTTATATAGAGAGTAAAAATTCGTTTGTATGTAGGTGGTAATCTCTGGAACTACTGAACCGATTCTAAAAATAATGTCACTAATAAAAGGTACAACTATCGTTTAGTAACATAAGCTATATTTTATTTTAATTAGAATGAGTTTTCAGCTCAAAATCTCAATATTTGTAAATCAAGTCGGAATAAGAAGCGGTGCTTGGCTGGTTTATGTAAAAGAACGTATTTTATGTAAAAAAAAATACAGAAAAATGTAAGACGATCATTACTTGTAAGTGTTTATTATGTAACTACCTCCGTGGTTTAGTGGTGAGAGCCTTGGGCTCTCAATCCGGAGGTCGTGGGTTCAATTCCCGCGGGGAACACACATAGTGGAATGTCACTTTGTAAATTGTTCTCAGTTTGGTTAGGACATTGCAGGCTTGAATCACCTGACTGTCCGAAAGTAAGATGATTCCGTGCTTCGGAAGGCACGTTAAGCCGTTGGTCCCGGCCACTTTCTAGTAGAGTGGTCGTTACATAAACCACGTCAGAGGCCGTAAGGCGGTTTAAAAAATCTGACACCAGGGCTTGCTGGGCCGATAGGTCTTGCAGCCCACACGATAAGAAGATGTAGGTATCAAAGGAAATAAGGCGTGCACAGTGCATAGATATCACGGAAAGTGGAAATATGGAGATATATTTATCTCTACTGTAACTTCGTTAAGCTGTTAATGTCATTGTTTAAACCTAGCTTCTGCTCGCGTCATCGCATGAACTGTATAGCTGACGTGTCTAACTAGCCTAGCTATGTTATTCCAGCTTATTTTTTCTACACAGCTTCCAGTTTTATCGCAATCCGTTCAGTAGTTTCAGTGGTTCATTCAGTGGTAACAAACATCTTTTTACTTTCACCTTTCTAAAATTGGTGTGATGTGCAAGATACTCGTATATACATTTTACGTTTTGGGGTTACGAAGCCATAGACAAATTATACATACATTATGATAAGGTGACTTTCGTTTATATAGCCAAACTCGTATTAGGACTTGGTAAGTGGTCAGGACTAAGGTTCATCAATACGTAAAATATTTTTTTTAGCCTCTATTACTGCCAAGAACAACCTCGATTCAATTAGAATGGGAAGTCTTAATTTTATTTTGCGTATTTCACGGAAAGGGTATTTAAACCTTGGCCGTCTTTTCGAGTCCCAAGTATGAATTTGAAACGAAAGTCATCGAAATATACAGGATTAGCTTTTTTAAAGTGGGCGCGTGGATGGCGAAATCCAATATCATACATTTGCAACAACTTTGTGGATCCAATACTGAAATATGACGAATAATAATCACCCGTTCAATAAAGTTTAATATATTTTTTCGCGTTTGATGGCCTTAAACTTTGTTCGTTTAGGTACGGGTGTTGTCATCAGTTTTCTACATACGTAGTACAAAGATCAATTACGTACGTAATTACTATGACGAGATTAGCAGGGTCATGAAACAATTAGAACGCAACATTTTTTTCTCTAACATACATATTTAATTTTCCCAGGTTCATAACATATTCTTCGGAGGCTAAGAACGGATATTCTCAGATTTGCAGTTTTGGGGAAGCTGGACATAATTTAAATAATCTTTCTCTACTGCTACATCAACACAATAGAAGATTTGTAAAAAAATACATTTTGTGTTATTTACTACCTTTATTCCATAAGCATATTAATGTTTTGTCTACAATAATAATAGCAGTGAAATACCTTTGGTCTTTTAACGGCTTCTGTTTTATTTATTTTCTTTATTAGGAAAACCAGTAGTTACTAAGCTAATTTTAACACTATACATTGAACATAAATAACTGCTAAACTTTAATATGCTGAGTCAATCTGATCAATGCAAAGTTGAGGAAATATGCACTTCTATTATACCAACTTGCATTGCTGCATACAAAAGTACCGTATTTTGGTAAAGCTTGGGTAGACCCTCCACAACTAATGCTGTGTGTGAACTGATGTGTGAGGAACGATACTTGGAAGAAATGGACGTACTGTCAAGATCATTTTGTGCATGAACACAGTAGTCCAGTACGCTGTTGCTACCAGCGCGACATATTAACAGCCTTACTCCATATTATCCAGATTACGTAACATCATGGCATGACTTGTAACCGCACCGGTATCAGGTACGCCTAGCTTGATCTCGTTTACCATAGCCCGTAAGAACCACAACCTCTAACACCATCTCTTGGCCATCGTTACACTTCCTTATTGCATTGTCCTGTGTACCTTCACATTATTATCTGTCTGCTGCCGCAATCTATAAAGACTGTCCGCGACCTGCTCCATTTATTTACAGTTGATTGTGAAGTGAGCCACTGTTCACTAGGTTCTTGACGGGCGTTCATTCTTTTCCATGATCTTGTGAAACAGTTACCTCGTGCAATAGTACATTACGATACGAGAGCGATGAAACGTTTTCTGACGAGTGTGAGTTTGCGGCACGAGCCGAAGGTGAGTGCTGCAATCACACGAGTCGAGAAAAAGTTTCTCGCACGAGTTTCGTATAATATTTTATAGCACAAGTGTGGAAAATGCCGACTTTACGCAAGCGCAGCGTGCGTAAAGTGGTCATTTTACGCACGGTGTGCTATAAAAATATTTAAATAGGTACCATATAAGGTGACATTTATTTATGCAGCCAAATTCATACTGAAGAAGGAAAGTAATTGGTACCAAGGTTTTTTCTCCTGCTCCCTACAAACGCAAGCCCAGCCCTGATTCGATAATTGAAAAGTCAAAATTTTCTCTTTCAAACTACAGGAAAAGTATATTGATCCATGGTAGGTACTGATAACTAACTGAGCCTCCAGTGTGAATTTGGCTGTATAAATAAATGTCACCTTGCAGACTAAAACCGATATAGGATTATTATTTCTTCGTATCTTTCGTTTCATTATATATTTTAATTTATTTTATTTATAAACAAAAATCCACAGCAAGTACAGTTTTAAAGATAACATAAAAATGACATTAAGAAATAGTGCCAATGACGGATTTCATTACGCTAACAAAATCTTTTAAAACGCGAGGAACATAACTATAACTACTGAATAAATTTAAATAAAAAGACGCAAGCAAGACTCCGTATTAAAAACTAAAGGGTTGTGTGTGTCGAGTGATTAGTGTGCATGTATATGTGTGTGAGTGTGTGAGTGTGTGTGTGTCTCATCGTGTGGCTTTAATAAACAGGTTCAGAGTTTGGATAAAGGTGGGTTTACATGGAATAATTTATTTATTCTATTCTAATTAACTATAAAATATAATAATATTGAATATTAAACATAAAAGAAATGTTCATTTAATATAGTAGTTTACATTAGGTCCTTTATCTGCTGGAATACGTTGCGTTTAAACGTAATTTTACTTGTACAGAACAGATCTAAATCCGCGTAGCGCTTATTACGTGTATACGTTGTAGGAAGCCGGCGGCAGACACAATTCGACATGTAGTTAGTGCGCGAGAGTGGGGTGGCAAATAACTTGGTATGTCGAGTCCGGGTGAACGGGGCTGACAGACGTATATTATATTTACGACATATGTTTATATTTGGTCAGTTCTAAAAGGAAAGCTGGAATTGAACAGTGACGAAGACGAAGATTGCGGCAGCTATCTTAATTACCATGCCAGGATTGTAGATTCTTACATTGTAGATTGATATTCGCAAATCGTGTAATTCCAACGTCTTCAATATTGTTTTAGTCAATCTAAGTAGGCTTCCTGTAAAATAATAAAGAATTACTTAATAACGGTTGTAAGTGCTAAGGAAGTTTATTTTTGTAAGACAGGATGCTCGTGTAATTATTACTAAATAGATTTATTGAATGAAAAAGCTTTCTGCTCGATGTTACAGTGAAAAATAACAATAAACACAAAAAATAAACAAGCAGTAAATACATTAAAGCGTGATATATTATTGCTACGACATGTTTGCTACGCCGTAGCGCGTCCACTAGCGTCACAGAATAAATACTACAGGCGTCATCTATTTAAAGATCGAATGTTCAGATTTAGTATGAAATTACAACAAATAGCTCCTAGCTTTAAAATATGTGCATGCAGATAATGAACTACATATATTCAAAAACAGATTAAAACTAGTCCCATACTACACATCAAAAATCGGCCAAGTGCGTGTCGGGCCACGCGCAGTGTAGGGTTCCGTAGTTGCCTGGCATTTTCTAAGTTGGGATCACGCCAAACTTTTAGTCCGGCTTCTAGTCTAGAACGGCCCATACATTGTCGTGTTTAGAGGGGGCTAAAAGTTTGGCGCGACCTGTCCTCGTAAACCTGTAAAGCCTACTTGGCTGTGACAGTTTTCCTTTTAAATGTATTATATTATGTCACAGACATTTGGTTAAATCAGACAGAAGAGAGGCAGTAGCTTAGGTTAGAAGCCATACGTAACCTTCGTGGTTATTTTTTTATGACCACCATTTAAACCAAAAGCCTAGTCAATCAGTAAAGTCACTGAATTTAACCAGACGCCTGCGACATATATGTATATACTACTTCTGTAAATTCTTTCATATTATCTATAACAACCGTTTAGCCGGCAGGGGGGGGGGGGGGGACGCTTGACTCTAACAAAAATTAGCACTTAAATTATTCACCAACGGATCCCTAAATCGAAAAATAGTTTCGACATAGCCACAATGTTTTTAAACGACCTATCCAATGATATCCCACACAATGGAATAGACGAGAAAAAAAAAATCATCCCCAGTTAAAGTACACGCGAGGTACCCTTAAAAAAAATTGTTTCGAGATTTTATTTTAACATTTTGTTGCCGTGATTAATATTTATATCCATGACAAATTACAGCGTTCTAGTACTAATAGTCTCTGAGCTAAGCCGCGGACAGACGGACGGACATGGCGAAACTATAAGGGTTCCTTGTCGGACTACGGAACCCTAAAAACAGTATTAAAACTACCTCTACTGTTCGGCCGATGTTAAATAGTAATAATGTATTAATATAATAATAATAATAAAAACTTTTATTTCCAAAGAACAATTTTTACAATATATACAGTGCACCCCAAACAACATAGTTGTTTGTCGGGGTAAATACGCTCATACAACAGTAAGTATATAGTTATTAATCAGTGCAGCTTACGGTTGGTAAACATTAACAATGTTACAGTTGCGACAGAAAATGTTTTCTCAGTAAGACATTTCTAGATCTAAATTTAAATGGTAGTACATTTTTAGTTGAGTCAGGTATACTATTAAAAATTTTTGGAATAGTAAATTCCTTTGTGCGTTTTCCATAAACATTATTCACTCTTGCTGCCACGAGCCGTCCCTTATTAACTTGTCTTGTAATTATTTTAGCTTTAAGTTTAATTTTGTACCTATCCTGCCAGTATTCCTCCTTCGCTAATTCTAATAAGTATTTCTTATCTACCGGTAGAATATTACATTTTTTGAATAATATTTTATAGTTTCCTTTTGCCTGTTGTTTAGTTCCATTATCTACTAAAATCTTTAAGAAACGCAATTGGAGTTGTTTAATTCTCCCAATATAAGTTTTAAATGATGCACCAAATGTCACAATGCCATATGATAACAATGAGTCCACTAAAACATAATAAAGGCAGTAAAGGACAGATCGTGTCACAAAGTACTTCAGTTGGTGAAACTGTCTGAGCAATATTCTTAATTTATCTACTAAACGAATTATATACTGGTGGTATAACATTTCTGTGCTGTGATTGGTCCAATTTATTATAATATCGCTTAGTCAATAAATCAGCGACTAATATTTTTTTTTTGCTTTGTCTTGGTAAATAGTAATGCTGATTCAAATGCTCCTATAAAGAGATACTTCCAGATTACTTTCACTAAGGAAATCGCTGACAATTAGGCTGCATAAAGATACTTGCCTAAGGCTACAGAAATAAAAAGAGTTTATTTTTATCATTTTCATGAATTGTTGGTTGAAAAGTTTATAAATAATGTCACGCAATGACGATATTTTTGTTGGTCGTATAGATAAAGTATTGTGTCTAATTGAATATCATAAGCCATTATAGCACAGTGCAGAGTGCAGCCTATTACCATGGAAGCTTTGTTCGTTTCGCAAGGAAGCAGTGTCCTAATAATGGCTCTCATTATGTCGCAATTGCACAAAATACTGTTTTATAATACTATTGTCGGTAGGGTGGAGTGACAATAATAATATATACTACTCAAAACAAAATAAGGGCCACTTGTTATTTTTACATTTTAGTTTAATTAAATGAACATAACTAATTGATATGTAGCAAAACGTTGACGTTACGAACTCTTTTGGTTTTTAAACTCTTTGATGAAGTGCCTTAAACCAAATACTGGCCCTTAGCAAAAAAAAAATTCAATTTCAAATTTTCTTCTAATTTTGTGTTGATTTTTCTTTGAGATTTGTTTCGATTAGCGTCTTGATAATCTGAAAATTATCGTAATTTTGTTAAGTTATCTTGTCTAAACGACATTTAACGATAAAATGCCACAAGTACAAAGACATATGGACACAATTACTGCAACCAGAGCCGTTACAATGATCCGAGAAGGAAATTCTCAGCAGTGTGTGGGTTTGCACCTGGGTTTTTCTCGAAGAGCTATCCAAAATGCTTGGAATCGCTTTCAAGAGACCGGCAGTGTTGCAAGAAGACCTGGCTCGGGTAGAGTTCGCATTACAACTGCTCAGGAGGATCGGTTCATCCGGTTAAGTGCCCGCCGAGAACGCACAGTAACGGCTCGTAAGTTACAAAATCGCCTACAGTTGACAACGGGTACTCGTGTCAGTGATCAAACGATCCGTAATCGGTTGCGCGAAGACCAACAAACTTCAAAACGACGAGTTCATCGAATTCCTTTGTCCAGGACTCAACGTACAAATCGTTTAAGGTTCTCCCGTCAATATTTGGACTGGGGCATAAATCAGTGGGGCATGGTGCTTTTTACCGACGAGTGTAAAGTAAAAATTTTCAATGACGGTCGGCGCGTTAGAGTGTGGAGACGACGCGGCGAGCGATTTTCGAAAGCTTGCATACACGAAGTTGACCGTTTCGGTGGTCCCAACGTAATGATTTGGGGTGGGATTGGCTTATATGGCAAAACTGAGCTCGCTATTTTAAATGAGGGTTCCGTAACTGCTCAGCGTTAGATTGAGGAAGTTATCAGGCCTCATGTGGTCCCATTTGCCCAGCGAATGGGTCCTGGATTCATCCTGATGCAAGACAATGCCCGTGCACACACAGCTCAAGCAACCCAGTCTGTACTGAAAGACTCTCACATTCAAGTGTTACCGTGGCCAGCAAGCGGTCCAGACTTAAATCCGATCGAGCACATGTGGGACCAATTGAAACGAATTGTTAAAGAGAGTGAGCAAGAGGTCTACAACCAGCTGCAACTGATTGACGCTTTGAAACGTGCCTGGGAAGAGATTCCAGCTGAAAACGTCAGGCATTTGACCGAAAGCATGCATTCCAGGCTACAGGAGTGCATAGCTAAAAGAGGAGGACATATCCATTATTAACAAACAGAAAAATAAATCAAAAGTAAAGAATTTTCTAATTTTCAATGACCTTTCGTTGTTTGTGTTTTTTATTCTAAATTGTATTTTTTTATGAAAAGTTAAGTAACCATATTTAATGATAATTAATTTAAACAATAAGTAGCCTAAACGGTAGAAAATAACATTGTTTTATGTTTACGGTAATTAAACAATGTATTAATTTTATAATTTTCTTGGTACACCTTAAAAACCTAGTGGCCCTTATTTTGTTTTCACTAGTATATTTTTAAATTTTGAATTTCCTGTGTTGCTTACCTATGCGTTGGTGCAAGATAGTAAAGTAAACAAAATATCATCCTTGTACTTCGTGACATGTAATTATAACAATAATTAAGGGTGCAGGGAAAGTACAAGGAATGTCACGTAATTTCAACGTTGGGTTTTTCATTGGCTAAACATTTATTGTAGTCTCATTTTTTCGTACGTTTTTCAATTGGCCTGAATATGAAACAACGGGGAAATTTTATAAAAATTTTTGTGTATTAAAAATGTGTGAGACTACTAGAAAATTTGTTTCATATTTAAGTGATACTTAATTAATGTAAGCACGAGTATGTAATTTTCCAACTGTATTTATCCATCCATCCATCAGCCTGTTTCGTCCACTGCTGGACATAGGCCTTTCCAGGATTTCACCACTCTTGGTGGTCTTCCTGGAAGAAATGCCCATACTCACACACGCTGGGCAGGCGGGTTGGTGAGCGCGGTGCCGAAAGCCTTGCACCAGTGACGCCACTGCTCGTCACCAGTCTGTGTTATATAAGGCCCGGGGATGGATATACCGCCATCCATCGGTCCCAGGCATTGGTGGGCCGCCTGGTTTTGCCTGAGAGCTGTTCTCTTACTCTTCTGTATTTATAGTGTCATTAAAAAGATACTTTTAAACTGTAAAATGCGTTATCATCGAAACTTACTCAAATAGACATTTCCTGTTCTTGCCCTGTACCTTTGTATTTAAAATTTATCCGATATTTTTAAAGGTGACATTAAATAAGCGTATCCTCTTAAGAACCCGCTCCGTATTTTTCGTCCGTTTGATGCGAAGCATTATTTTAATTATTTTTCTTGTCATTGCCGCGATGTTTTTGTAAAAATCAGGGACATACACCAGTCCATATTGGCCATCTAAAATGTAATAGGCGGTTTTGTATATTTTTTCTGAAAATATAGGCATCATGAAGATACCTACTGTTATTTAACTCTCAGGTGATGATTTTGCCAACGAAAGTATTTTTTGAAAATCAGTTTGGAGGAATGGTAATGTCACGTAATAGTCATGCCGTTTAGGCTTAATACAGAGAGTTCCTTGACGTAAAGAAAGAATGAAAAAAAAAATTAGGGGATAAAACCTGAAGATGGGATTACTGAAAATAAAGAAAAAACAGACGTCGGTTTTGACATTACTTTTTTTTCTTGTGGGCAATGGCCTATTTCCTGTAACGCCTAAATTACATGACTATTACGCCATCAAAGCTATTTACTCAGTTCTTGAATATTTTCATGTATATATTTTGTATTTCAAGGAGAAAAAAATTTATAATTTTACATGACATTAAAAAAGATAATTCCTTTCAAAAAAATCGACAATTAGGTGCTGTTATGGAATTCTGGACCATTCGAATTGTTTCTCCTTTGCGTGTTATTTTGATACTTAGATATTATGAATAACGATTCGGAGCGGGCTCGTAAGTAATAAAATAACTCTATAAGAGGAACAATTCCATTAAATAAATTCCAGGCCTTTATGTAGACGGCCAATATAAAGTGGTTTATGTCCCCAGTTTTCCCAAAAACATCGCGACAAAGGCCAGAAAAATATTTAACATGTTGTTTTTCATCAAAGTTGTCGTCGTCGCGGACCGGGCTCTTAACGACGATTCTATTTCATGATTAATACGTTTTCCCTTAGTGCTGGGCTAAGTTAATGGTACTAAAATAAGCCCCGAGAAATTCTTCTTCTGATACGGTTTCAAACCGGACATTTCTGGTCGCTGAAATGAGGTGCGAAAGGCAAGTATCCACCGAACTGAATATCCTAACAAAGAGTACTTACCTAATGCTTCTCCAATAAATTTTATACTTTGAGCTGATGATTGTATATGTAGGTAGAAGTAATAAGAAACCGGAAAAGTGAGAGTTGGAATTGCCCACCGAGGGTTCCGTGCAAATTTGTAAAAGTTTAGAAAAATCTACAAAAAGATTCGGTCACCCGTACAATTATGACTGCGCCGTATGTATGTACCGTTACTTAACCTCGATGAATTTTTTATTATTTAATTAGTGATGTATTAGTTTCAAGATTTTTTCCTATACTTGTGGTATTAGACGGTATTACTTGCCAAATTTCATAGTTCTAGGCATGGATGAACAATTGTCTATGGTTCTAGGTCAACAGGACATACCCTATAAATTTTGATTCCCTTGAGAGTGTTGAAATATACATTTTTTGCGGCATAAACGGCCGTATCTTTTTTTACGTTAACTTTCAAGTTTGATTTTATCACAGCTTCAAGGGACTGCAGACATAAGTTTGTCATGGTTTTAATTTAAACTCGATACGACGCGTTCGACGACGGACAAACGGACAACAAAGTGGTTCATAAGGGATCCGTTTTTTCCTTTTGAGGTACGGAACCCTGAAAAATATATGTATTAACGCGTTGAAATTAAAACAGAGTTCAGACATTGAACATATTCAGATAAGTCACACAAAATATTCATATAATTAATTTATGTTTTTTATTGCATGTGACAATATTTGTACGCCCTGCTGGGCAGAGCTGAGAGGAGACATAATATTGTTATCTACACCTACTTTTATACCCTTGGTACAAAAATAAATAATTTTGAAAGTTGAAAAAAAAAACTTACCCAAGGCAGAGTTTATTAGGACCATGGAAGTACAAAAAAAGGCGAAAGGAATTTCTCTAACCTAAAACTGTAGCACCCATAGTAAGCTAACTTGCGTGTACGCACGAGCCTGGCACGCCCACATTCACATCATGGTAAGCGTATTTTCCATACCACTCATGCACTTGTAAACCGTTGCTATTACTATACTTCAGTTGTTTCTTGGCGGAGACTCCGTCCGTCTTTTTTGTACGTTTATGATTAGGACTTTAGATTCTTACCATCCATATTATATTTAAGTTGAGTGTAGTGACAAACAAGCTTGGTTTGCTGTGATGCCATAAACAACATGTTTGCAAAATGAGACATAACAAATGCAACATTCCAGTTTGTTGCTGTCCAGCAAACGACTATTAATATTCTTATTATGTGTTGCTGAGACATTGTCTGCAACAAATGGTAAAATAAACGATTCTATTTGGTTTTAATAACAACAAAATAGGTATTTTAGTAAATTTACCTGTACTCGGAGTAACTTAATATAAACAATAGTGTGATCAACTGCGACAAAATTTGACACGATTAATGCAAAGTTGCCAATTGTTAACTGAAAAAAGTACATAAGAAATGAATTACAGTCAGTCAGGACGTTGTAATAACTCTGACAATATTTTTAATATGCAGTTTTATGTTAAGTTACGAATCTGAACTTCCAGGTCCGTGTG
This sequence comes from Ypsolopha scabrella, assembly GCA_910592155.1. Classification (NCBI taxonomy): domain Eukaryota; kingdom Metazoa; phylum Arthropoda; class Insecta; order Lepidoptera; family Ypsolophidae; genus Ypsolopha; species Ypsolopha scabrella. Next base: position 14,365,125 of record OU342961.1, on the reverse strand, counting down.
TTAAATATGACATTTTTTTCCAGGAGGACCGCCACGGGTTACAAAATCTTGGAAAGGACTATCTATGTCTAGCAGTGGACGAAGGCTGTCAGTTGGATAGGATACGCATAAATTATTTCTATAAAAATATAAAAAGTACTCACCAAATAGTTAAAAGCATCCTGAGACAGATGTTTAAGTTCAGATATTAACCGGAACAAATGAACAATATCCTTAGCTGTGGCTCGCTTATGTAGATCAACCAACCCATTAAAGTGAGGCCTCCAGAGTATACTGTGGTAATGGTCAACGAGGTACTCAGGATTCATTTTAGTCAGCTTCACTAAAGTCACGTTCAAAAAATGCATTCTCAATGCTATAAATATATAAAAAACCAACGCAAATGACATATCAAAGTAAATGTAAGTCAGAAAAATTGAGTTGAGAGCTAGTGTCGCATATAGCGATGGAGGAAATTGATAATAAAGACCGATGAAAACTGCTATAATTAACGTTAGAACTGAAGATCCAAATAGTAACGAACGATAAATTTTTGCTTCGAAATCCCGTAGGAACATCGTTTTATTGATCTCAATGTGACAATCGAGGTCGATCATTCTATTTATCAGTGCTGCTCCAGAGCCGGTGTTGAAGATTCCTATGTTGACAAGGATGTTTAAGAAAGCTGATGTGAAAGTTACATGAACCAGGATTTCCGCAGTTAATAAGTAGTTTGTTTCAATAACATATACATAGAAAATGTGAGATGTTGTCATACTGTAGAAAATGAAAGGGCAAATGGTGTAAAGAGCCGAAGTGGCGGAATCCTCGACGAACCGTCCATTCCTCACAATGGTTCTTCGATATCCACCTATCTTCAGCAGCCAGTTTATCATCCAGTATCTCTCTATATACTCTCTTGTCAGTTTCTCTCTTGATGCTTTTAAGTCCATATTTAAACCAATAAACAAACTATCCCTACAGCGTGTATTAGACAAATGTGTAGAAACTAGGAGACAACAATAGAAATAGCATATTTTTCTTTTCCCTAGGTATTTTACTAATGAACGGTCTGGCAAAAGGCGATTTTATTACTTTAAAGTTATTTGACATTTTGGCTCCCCAAGAGAATTGTTTCAAGAGCGATTAGTCTTATCATGATTTGTTTTACGAAATTACTCGTGATTATATTGGACGTACATTGATTCCGAACATTAGCTAATGCTCAAAACTAATCATCAAACAATATTATTAGTCTTGTAGAACGTTATAAATTCATCAAACAAGAGATTTGACCACGGTAGGTCGGGTTTATGTGATTAGAAAACTATGCAATATTTACAATGTAAAATAGAGGGCTGTACTTTGTATGTAAGTTACGTTTGTATGTTAGCTAGATCCTGATTATATTCAGAGCTGTGTATCATTGCTATCAAATGTTGGTTAGGCGCGGTAGGTGGTAGAGCTGATGCCAGGCCCGACTGTGGAGGTACCACCATCTTACTTGCAAATCCTCCCGAAGTTATTCGGGGGAGAGTAAGAGAACAGCTCTCAGGCAAAACCAGGCGGCCCACCATTGCCTGAGACCGATGGATGGCGGTATATCCGTCCCCAATTGCCGGGCCTTATATAAAATAGACTGGTGACGGGCAGCGGCGTCACTGGTGCAAGGGTTTCGGCACCGCGCTCACCAAAGCGTGTGTGAGTATGGGCATTTCTTCCAGGAGGACCCCCAAGAGTGGCGAAATCCTGGAAAGGCCTATGTCCAGCAGTGGACGAAACAGGCTGATGGATGGATGGAGGCGCGGAGCGGGCGTGGCTTTGGAGTAAAGTATCTTTCGAAGACTGAAGGAGGCGGCCTTACATTGCTTGTAAAAGATTTTGAGGTACTTTGATTTGAACTTGTTATTACATCTTGAACTAATTTGGAGTTTCTGAACGAGTAATTTTGCAAAAATATTGCCTTTTAAATCTGCTCTGAAGAACAGAAAAGCGCATTAGTAAAAAAAAAAATCACTTCGGAAAAAAACAGCCGTTAAAGGCGTTAAATCCCCTTGTCGTTTTTTTTGTGATTGTGCACTGGGAAAAAAACTCGGTTTTTGTAATCGGTTCAATTCACGGTAAAAGAGTAGTCGGTTGCGCAAACAAAGAAAAACCAACCGATTCAAAAACCGTGTCTTGGTTAAGCGAAAGGACACGGTTATCATAACTAAGTTGTCAGTTCCAGCAACCAAACACTCGGTTGCACTTAACAGATTATTGGATTTAACCGAACAAGTCCACTTAGTTACAGGCAGAGTTGGGAGTGTGATGACTGAGTACTCGGTAAAATTAACAAAGTAAAGATTGCCAAGTTCAGTTTAAAGAAACTGATTACCCTGATAAAGGTTTTTCGCTGTGTTAAGTTAACCATCTAATAAGTTGAAAGATGTACTCGCCAAAAACCTCGGTTAAGGTAAAACAACCAGAATCGGTTGATGATAACTGAGTTCTTGCTTAGCAACCTCCTGGAGACTTATTTATGGGCAGAGATTGGAGTGTGATGACCGATTACTCGGTAAAGTTAAATAAGTAAAGATTGCCAAGCTCATTTTAAAGAAACCGATTACCCCCATGAAGGTTTTTTACTTTGTTAAGTTAACCACGTAATAAGTTAAAAGAGGTATTTAAAAAACAAACTCGCCTAAGTAAAAACACCAGAATCGGTTGATGATAACTGTTAAAAATGCTAAGTTTTATGTTCTAAAAAAAAATATAGATGGTGTTGTACGATTATAGATCGCGGTATCGATATTTCTTGTGCTAAATTGTTATAGTTTAATAATATTTTATTTCAGCAGGAATCTTTCGCCTCTACATAGAATACCAGTATTAGTGGGATATTTTAGTTTTTTTTTCGACAATCGGAAAAGGCTGCTAGAAGTTGACATTATACTTTCCAATCGGTACCGACTAGGTGTGTTTTACTGCCTATGGTGCTTTGAGTATTGGTTTATCCGAGTAACCTATACTCGGTTGCAAATCATTGACCGAGTTCATATCACTTAACGGATAACGTTTTTTTAACGAGTATACAATTTTACCCCGTTTAACCTAGTGCAGTTTAACCGTGTACCACTAGTCTGTTACCCGTAACTGAGTGTGATCGGTTGCAAATCGGGAACCGATTTTACACGGTTTATGTTAACCGAATTTAGACCCCATTTTTTTCCCAGTGTGACTGCGCTTTTGAACGGCTCGTTTCTGTAAATTTAGTCTTAGTGACAGTTTTTTTGAATGGAAACCATTTTTAGGGTTCCGTAATCCGACAAGGAAACCTTACAGTTTCGCCATGTCTATATTGTCCGTCTGTCCGTCCGTCCGCCCGTTCGCGGCTTAGCTCAGAGACTATGAGTACTAGAAAGCTGTAATTTGGCATAGATATAAATATTAATCACGTCGACAAAATGGTAAAATTAAATCCCGAAACATTTTTTTTAAAGGTTACCTTTCATACACGTAAGCTGGAGATGACTTTCTTTTCTAGTCTATCCCATAGTGTGGGGTATCGTTGGATAGGTCGTTTAAAAACTTTCTGGGTGTTGGAAAACAATTTTTCGATTTAGGGATCCGTTGGCGAAATATTAAAGTGCAAATTTTTGTTAAGAGTGTTTATGGATATGCGAAAAAATTCATGAAAGATTGATAATGGCTTTAAATAGTATATTTAAATAGTCTATTTCAGTTTTTGTAATTTGTTTATTTTTATAGTGGATACATAAAAGGGAATATTGAGAATAAAGATCGTATGTTGTATTGAAGGCGCTACTGTAGTTTGTTAGGGTCATGTTGTGTCTTATTATTGGTGGCATTGTGTGAAGCGGTATTTTTATAGTGGATACATAAAGGGAATATTGAGAATAAAGAACGTATATTGTATTGAAGGCGCTACTGTAGTTTGTTAGGGTCATGTTGTGTCTTATTATTGGTGGCATTGTGTTAAGCGGTATTTTTGTAGTGGATACATAAAGGGAATATTGAGAATAAAGAACGTATGTTGTATTGAAGGCACTACTGTAGTTTGTTAGGGTCATGTTGTGTCTTATTATTGGTGGCATTGTGTGAAGCGGTATTTTTATAGTGGATACATAAAAGGGAATATTGAGAATAAAGAACGTATGTTGTATTGAAGGCGCTACTGTAGTTTATTAGGGTCATGTTGTGTCTTATTATTGGTGGCATTGTGTGAAGCGGTATTTTTATAGTGGATACATAAAAGGGAATATTGAGAATAAAGAACGTATGTTGTATTGAAGGCGCTACTGTAGTTTGTTAGGGTCATGTTGTGTCTTATTATTGGTGGCATTGTGTGAAGCGGAATTTTTGGAATGAGCCCCTTTGGAGCTGCTCCAATTTCTAGGCATTTTCTTAGAAGTATTAGATGTGTGTAGTATTGTAATAATTTTTCGATTGTAGATTTTATTTTGTTATATACCTCTTTCATATCATTTGAGGTTTAATTAGTCATAGATAAGCAAATCTCAAAGTTTCTTTTAATTTTACTCTTTGAGTATAAGTGTCAATTTTTGACTATGACAGGGGTCTGATCTAGATTCTTTCTGACTCTTATTGCTAAGAACAAGGATGAAAAATTTAAAAATGCTAAAAAATTAAGTAGTTTACAAAGTAAAATGAGGTAAAAGGAGGAGTAAAAACCAAGACCAAGGTGCAATAAAGCGATCCACCTCTTTGCCGTGCTTGTCTTAGGAGTTATTGTCGGAAGATATTTTAGAAGAGTTCGATGCAACACATTTGGAATCACGCCGCGCGCCGCTTTGTATTCCTGAGTGCAGCAACCGCATCAAGCAGACCCCATCTTCGTGTAGACACTGATCCGGAGCTTCAAGTGGCAGACGATATCGATACAAGGAACAAGTTTCAGTGATAAGAAAGTTTATAGACGACATATTCATGATCTGGCCACACAGCAGGAACTCACTGACTACCTTCCTGGAAAGACTTAACAATTGCAGCCCATTAAAATTCACTCATTCCATCTCTGCCGACACAATCACATTCCTAGACGTTGACATCACCATTACTGACAATAACCACATGTACACTTCAGTCCACTTCAAAGAAACAAACAAAATGCAATATCTTCAATACCACAGCTGTCATCCACCACACACAAAAAAATCGATACCATATTCACTATCGCTCCGTGGTCGTCGAATATGCAACACACAAAACGCACTCGATATCTACCAGAACAAAATACACAATGGACTTCTCAAGAGACACTACCCTGATCAGTTCCTACGAAAGCAAAGAAAAAGCAACAAACAACAACAACAACAACAACAACAACAACAACAACAACAACAACAACAACAACAACAACAACAACAAAAACAACAACAACAACAACAACAACAACAACAACAACAACAACAACAACAACACTGTTCGTCATTCTACGTAGGTGAAACTCGAAATGAACTACACATCCGCATTAACGAACACAGGCACACATCAACCATCCACAATAACAATCTCCCCATCCCCATCCACGTCCGCTCCCATAACCAAACTTTTAATAACTGCTTCACCGTCAGAGTCAAAATCATTTAACCCACCATTGACAGACATAAAATTGAGAACATGGGAATTCTCCTTCATATGGTCACCTGGTGCGCACTACGGTCCAGGACTCAATAAACAACACTGACAGACTAAGACTACTTACTGACACCAGACTTAGACCAGACTTAAGACCAGGGTGCCATAAAAAGCAGCGCCATCTTGCGATTTTCGGTACGTCTTATCCCTGGTATTCTTAACAAATATCGGGATGTTACGGCCGGAAATAGCAAGATGGCTCTTCAACCAAAATTGTTTTTGTTTTCATTTTTTTATTTTTTTTATTTAAGAAAGTAGGTTAATTATTCATAAGATTGTATATATTTTTATGTCGTTTTTTAGATGTGTCATTTATTCGACTGATGCCGGCCCCAAAGTGGGCCGAAATATATTTCGAAAATACAATATCTTGTAATTATTGTCTCAAAATGAAAAAATAAAATAAAATAAAAATATTTTACAAAAATAAAATATGTGCATCAAATTGTAGATATTACAGAGCTGATTATAAAAATATACCACTTTTACTATATTTACTGGCACCGATTTCGAGAAATCTGTGAAAAAAGACAAAAAATGCATGTCCAATTTATTTCCGAAACTAATGAACCAAAATATATGAGAAATATCGGTGATTTGAGATTACGTAAAGATTACAGGAAAAATATAGCGGGTGAGAAATTCACGATGGTAAAATGACAAAATTAAATTTTTCCTCTATGAGTTTTACTTCGAGTACGGTAAAAAAATATTTGAGTCTCTGTTTTGTGGTGTGAACTGTTACGTGCATGATTTTAAATACCTTCTTCCAACTGTTCCCAAAACTGTAGAATTTGCAAATGGATTTTTGTCGTCGCGTTTAGAATTAGAATTTAATTTAGAATTTAATTTAGAATTTAAAGTGTTGCGAGCACCTTGATGTACCGGTTACTAAAATAATCTCCTTTTATAAACCAGAAAAAAACACTACACACTATGATACGCTTCTTCTGGTCTAAAGACGTCACAACTTATCCTTAATTTTTTTCTAGTATAATTTTCATGAAGATTCACAATAACCTTCTCATGTACTGAGTAAAAACCGTGAGAATATCAATTTCCTTGGAAAAACTTTCATAATGAAATCATGTTTCACCAAAGCTCCTGATTAATTCTAACAGCAATAATTAAAAACGTTAGTTGCTGTAGGCGTTTCATTTTTCTTGCAGGCGCTTTCAAATATTTTCAAGATAAGATCCTTGTAAAACGAATTAAAGAAAAAAAATTCAAATACTACCTAAACTAAAATTTCATAAACCACAGCTGAATACGAGGATTACTTCTGAATTTTATGGCGTTTTTGATGAGAAACGAATAAACGTTTTTGTTTTTATAGTTACTATAGCTTTACAATGACATATTTTATAAAAAATAAAGGCTTGGTATCTTAGAATATTTAAGGAACAAGGTAAGTTTATGCCCAAGTTTCAATTTCCCAAAACGGCAGGTTGCAACGTCTTCGATATTCTAAAATGTCGAATTTCACATTTTGACATGGATAGTCATCATAACTAAGTATTTGGTGACAAACCCAGCGATAAAACAACTCGCCTTTCTCGTAGTAATAACACCATCTGGAGTGAAAATGGCTTCTAATTAGTATTTTTTTAAATTCATAAGATATTTTTGCTAATTTAAGCAGAAGAAATCGTTGGCTCGACTCTTATAAGAGTATACTCAAAAAGGTACCGTCATTTTTTTTGAGAATAGCTACATATACTTATATTAGAGTTCTGCTCAGTCTTACCTAGAAAAAAAGTAAAAAAAAAACTATTCTCCCCCTTTTGCAGGGGCAGTACTCCCCCCCCTCCCCGCCTCAAATATATACACAAGTGAGTATAATGATATAAGAGTCCTTCCAAATCGTTTTTATCAGAGGTCTGAAACCTTTCCAGCGGTTATGAAACATATATGTACGTAATATTTTCCTCAGTTTAACCGCTTACACAAAAAGGTTTCCTTATGATATTTTGTTAAATCGTTATTCATCTCTTAAAACTATCCTCTTTTACTATAAGTAATAATTTTATAATGAAATAGTTACTCACATGTAATGAAGACTGCTTAGCAGATGTACTCACTCGCCCGCACTCCCGCTATGGCGCGTACTATACTTTATCAACTCCATAAAACACTACTGCTTCTAAAATATCCAAGAATTCATGATTTTAGAAAAACAGTACGTATTAGGGTCTTCTTGCCGTGACGTATATAGAGGTGGATATATAAAATTCAAGTCTACGCGTTGACAAGATACAAGAAATATTCAAGACGTTCTGTTATTCCTTTTACCAAATAAATCCACAAAACTTGTACAGTATCACTTGTAAGATTCTACTTGCAGATTTTTCAGCTAACATAATACGTTGGTGCACTACGCTAAAGCCTCAACCCAGATTGCCTCGAAATTTTGTTTTCAACTACATATTTTCATATTTTAATAGTACAATTACTTTAAAGCGATCTATGAAACTACAAATGAAAAAATATTGGATTAAACCTTCTACGATTCAAAGTTTTACAAAATATGAAAATAGTAAGTTGTTATAAGAGTGCAAAAAACGAGCTATATTACCGAGATATTTAGCTGCCTGAGCCTTGGCGAAGTTGGTGTGTTACCACAATAAACACCAAAAGATTTTTTCACTTCTCATGCTCTTAGAGTTCTTGTTTATGCTAGGTGTAAGCGGACTAAAACTACTTTTTTATGTTCTAGTGCATAAAAGTGTTTATCTACTTCTTCTAAGACTATGCCAATAGGCCTTACAGCCAAATACACAGTACAACTTCATTGACAAACATTTTCAAACTCAATAGTGTTCGCGCTAAGATTGTATCATTTTAGCGCGAACTGACAGGACAGCGATGAACACGGACTCTTCAGACGATGCTCATGCAATACAGTGTCAAACAAATATGATATAAAATAAATAAACCTCAGACATGCATGTACAATATCAATAACTAATTCCAGGAAAAAAGTTGTACGCACACTTCATTTCACTACTTTATTATTAGTATAGATACAGATGCTTACACTTTGCCATTTAAAAATTACTAGAAAATTGTAATCAGGTAAAATTTGTAAAAAATATACATTGGGATGGGACGGTTATAATTCAAAGAGCTCAAAATGGGTAAAGGAATGAAATTGCTTCGATAGAAAAAAATACAACAAGTAAGCTTTGACAGTTTCTTTATGGACAGTATGGTATAAACTACTAAGCCAAAAATCACTAACACGCTCATGTAAGCAAGAGCCCCAAAAAGCGATTTTATAACCATGACTGTATTTCTAGATTTTTAATAAAAGACCCTATTTTCATGAGTGCGGTTTTTTAGTTTAGAGCTCACTATTAAAAAAAAAAGATACACCATAGAGTTTAGTTCCGATTGATTCAAAATGAGATGCCTCATCTAAATTCATAATGTAAAGTAGTGGTAGAAACTCTTCAATAAAAAGGATTCGTGATTTAATCTCAGTAAATATTCCGTTGTCTTGCATGTTTGTCATCAAAGCCATTATACAAAAACAAATGTTTTAATTATATGGGAATTGAACAAAAACAAGTGTTTTAATCGTATATGTATATTGCTTACCAATACGGAGTAACAAAAGTTTGTTTCTTACAATATTGAACTACAGTTTGTAAGATGAAATCAAATGCTAATAAATGCAACAGACATAGGTTTCTTCTAAAAGTATCATGCTCGAGGCATTGCGCTATCACAATCATAATAACATCTCATTTCCAATTTATGATAAGCCAATATAAATACAGATCTACAAAAACTTACCGATTTGTTCAAAACACTTTAACAATTTAAATTTACTATTTAAGAAATCTCATGACCGCTAATTAGGTACTACCAATATAACTTATTATATTTTCTCATAATTCTACCGTTTCTAATTTAGACATATTTACAATGAAATTATTTTATTCACCGCCCTTATTGTGTAAGCATGTGAATGAAAAATTGAGCATTCATACATTTCTAATTCTCTTTTAAATATTTCGGAAGCGCTAGTCCATATCGATTTACATACATTTTAACGACTTAAAAGTAATAATATAACAAACGAAACATTAAATAATTCAGATACACGATCCTCATACACTCACAGCACAATCCGAATTTGATTTATATGTTTTATATATTTTAAACTATATAACTATTTCTAGAAATGCATTTAAGCTTGGTACGACATCTTGTGAGCCCGGTGTGGGTTGTCACGTTCAAATTAAAATTTAGACACCAAAAATAAGTACAAAGAACAAACATAACACTTTTGGTACGTACATAATATTGTGACATAGTTTGTATTATTTGAGAGATAAATTAGAAGCTAGTATCACTATAACGAGGAAGAAGATTCCTATCGTAGAGTTGAGTTATCAAAGGATCTTCTCTCCTCTGTAATGTTAATGAATGGGACAAGAAATGTCATCCGATTCATTGTTTTCATTTCATTCCAAGCCAGCGACTTTATGAGACACCTTAGCACCAAACGATTCTTTCAGACTTACAGCTTTTTACCGTGACTGATTTGAAATGAAACTCACGAATAATTTTATTTGAGGAATTAGTACGACTAATGCTAAACTAAATATAGTCTAAAACTTATCGCTAAACTTAGAGATAATCCCGTACCATCACCCAAGATTGCACATAATACCCGATACTTTGATTTTTTAATTACAGTCATGCCTTCGCGGGGCTGTAGCGTTTTTTTACATTGACTGTTAAAAAATTAAGGTATTTCTACCGGAACTTAGGTTAATATGTATCCGGTGACAAAAATAAACAATTAAAATGATATTTAAAAACGTTAGGAATGTCTAATCAATAGTTTGGAAGACTAATAGCGATTGCAAAATTTAACAGGGATTTTGTCTCAGTTAACAGATGGACAGTTACTTTTCACTGGTATAAGTCTACTAGAATAACAGCGGACGGAATAAATTCGTAACATTAAGTACATTTTTAAGAAGTCAGTCAGTACAATGTATACTAGTTGCAGTCAAAGGAATGTTCAGTTGTGGACCGGCATTGGCAACTGGCCCAGGAGCTGATTAGCGAAGGTTGCGTTTGTAAACTTGAAATGTCGTTTGTCGTAGAACTTCAGAAGAGCTGGTGAGTAAGGGTGCTGCTTTTTCAAATGCATGTAGTGCTCCTCCGGTTCTGACGTCGTGTGGCCGCATTCTTCACACACGTACATCTGTAAAGATAATTTTTGTCTATGAGTATAATTTAATTCGAATATACGAGTAGATTTAATCGTAGGTTATGACCCGATTTCTCCATACCCTGTTAGTTATTTCATAAATCAGACATTAACTAACGAGGGATTAAAATTAACAAGGACAATAAAGTCTCTGTTAATTTTGTATGTCCCATGTCGAAAATGTAAAAAGTCATCAGTAAATCAAACATTAAGCGAATGACTCGAAAATCATTCACTCATATTCTAAGCCAACCAAAACAAAATGTCATTATTTGTTTTGTCATTGTTTCGCATTCGCCACTTTTTTCACTAGGCGTATTATAAGTTTCATGTTTGGTGAGATGACTGATTTGAAATATCGTTTATTCTGTTGAATTCAATAGACATCATGTCAAACATTTCCAGTCTTCGACATAGCCATAAACGTCACAGTTGCTGGTTGCCATGACAACAATGTAAATAATGTGTAACAGCAAGTTAATCGTCTGTTACCAATCTAACGAACCCCTAGAGCAGTCATTTAGTTTAACAACTGATAAAGGAAATTAAACATTTGTTATAGCATGGTGGGACACTCACTAACTTTAACAGTCCGTTAAATGATATAACAGGGGTGTCAACTAACTAACAGAGCATGTGAAATCTTGTCTTAATATAGTATCATTACGTTTGACCCACAAAGTACAAGAAAAAAAAATCTGTATGATTTGGATATGCATGGGTTTGGCTAACACCCAAATAATGACCAAAAAACCGCTAAAATGCTAGATATCATGAGGTCAAAGTGTATAAAACAATTTTGAATTTACCAGACGATATCAAGGCTTTCCATTTTTAAAACGAAATTAAAATCATGGCTGATTTAGACGTCATTTTATAACTATATAACGAATTCTTTGTGTTCTATTGTATTTTACGTTCTTATTAATTTGTTTTCTCATTGTTATTCTTAATCATTCAGTGTGTGTATCATATAATCTTTTTAACTGAATGTATAATATTTATTATAAGAAATTGGAAAATTTATGAAAATATAATCTTTTTTTTGTCGTTAATTATCTTCTACTCTAATAATACTAAATAATTGTAAATGAGTACATTATATTAATCTGTGGCTATACCAAATACTACCAATAAAGATATCGCTATCTGTATGTAATAGAAAATCACCTTTGTCCGTCTCTCTTTGTAGGCGTATGTATGCTGAACACCGTGAACTTTCAGGCAGTGAGATTCAAGGGAACACCGTTGCGTGAAAGACTTTTCACAAAGGTTGCATTTATAAGGTCTGACTCCAGTGTGCGTCCTTGTGTGACGCTTCAGGTCGAACGTGTCGTTAAAGCCTTTCCCACAGAAGGTGCATAGGTATCTCTTCACATCGGAGTGGCACTTCATATGTCGGTTCAGAAGCCTCTGTAAGCTGAAGCTTTTGGAGCAAACTCGACAGACAAACTTGGTCGGATCATCTTCGCTGACTAAAACTTGCTTGTTCTTTTCTTCTTCCCGTTGTCTAGCGTTGGCTTCCGTTGCTAGTGGGTTCTTCACACCATGACCACCGTTGATAAATTCCAATGGTAGTTCGGCTGGTAGACCTAGCTGTAATAGAAGAAAGAACGGATTATAGATATGGTTTTGTTAGGACAGCTTACTGATAGTATTTATTTTTAAGAATTAAATGGACTTATTATTGAATTAAAGCTGAGCTTAATCAATTATAGCTGTCCCTTTTGAAATTCAGAAAAAATAAAACATAAAAGAGGCTGCAAAAAAGTTAAAGCATAGTTGATTCAGGCTCAGCGTTATAGAATAATGCTGTTTATAGTTTGTTTCGTTTACAAACTTCAATGTCGTCTTTTTGGTTTTATTCAAAAAGGCTATATTGAAGTAATGAAAAAGAATCAAAGCTTCGCCTTAAAATCAAATGCTTACCCTTTGTTGCAAGATGTGCACTTTGGCATCGCCTTTCTTGAGACTTACAGCAGCGGCCGGGCTGAGTGCTGAGCTCTCCAAGTGTGAGCTGCCATCTAGCGAGGAATTGCCGCCAGGAGAGGGCAGCGACACGCCTGATGGTGAATCCAGGTCCAAGGAGTGATTACTAGCGAAAGGGAATCCAGGTGATAGCATCTGTTGTCGCTGTGAAAGTTGCACGTGGATCTGTAATTGTTGCATTTGACCTTCATTGGGCGGTTGTAAGAGCGAAGGGTTCAGTTGCATTAGAAGCTCTGGACGTTCCTTCGCAAAATTATACGATGGACTCTGTTCAGGACCAGTAAAAGCCAAGAAGTTCTTTTCATAATATTGCCTATTTAAACCGGCTATCGATTCAATGTCTACAGGATTGTCTGGACTGAGTGACGAAGAATCTCTGAGATCTGAATCTGTCATGTGGTGGCTGAAGAAGCTGGCTAGGTCATCCGCTGATTCAGATAGATTTCCTAAAATATTTTCGTTATTGTTTCCAGATATATTTACTGAATTTAAAAACTGGGTGTTGTCTATGATATCTTCTCCGATTACCATTGAATCGTCAAAGTTACTGCCATAATTTCCAATAGAGCCAAGACATTCTATTTTACTGCCTTCATAATCAACTTCTTCATCTTTAAGAGCTAGATTATAATGTGCGTTTTGCATCAGGGAATACTGTTTGCTTTGTTCAGGAAAACTTGTAACATTTTCACCATTTTCACACTCCATGAATCCGTTGATGATATTGAATTCATTTGAAGAAAATCCGTTTGCATTGAAACCATTTTGACCTCCTTTGGTAGAAGGTCCTAATGTTTCGTAGAATGGTGGTAGACTGCCAGTAGGTGGGCTGTTAGGACCGTAGTTAGAGCGTCCATCTCGGCCATTTCCACCACTTCCTGATCCACCTCCTACAGCACCGCCACCACCAGAAGAAGGTGCGGCGCTTCCGCCCCCGCTGCTATAGTTTCCTGAGCTGCTGTTGCCTCCCTGCGAGCCACCACTGGAGCTGTTTCCTCCAGTAGATCGACCATGCCCTGCTGCAGCACTCAATATTCCTGGAACTTTACTACCTGGACAATTTCTTAATATTAGAACCGGTCTTGCTAAAATTCCGTTGGCAATTTTAGAGCTACTTGTTCGTCTTTGTTCTCTTATCTTCTTTTCTGTTTCTTCATCTTCAGTTTCACCTCGTTTTTTTGCTATCGCGTAGTCAATAGGCTGATCTTGTTCAGGTTCAGGTGTAGGCAATGTTGCTGGAATGCTGGTGTCTTCTTTTTTGTCGTCTCTGAATTGTGACTGTGAAGGTGTGCGCTGGATGACAGAAACTTTCTGGCATCGAATACTGTTGTCAATGCTAGGTGTGGGTGTTGCGTCAGGTGATGGTGAATTTCTGCTAGGAAGAGTAACGGGCTCGCTGCGAATTGGATCTTTCTCTTCTTTGATAAGTGGTTTGTTTTCTGCTTTCTTATCATCTGACACAACTGGTGTATATATTTTTCTTTCAGCCTGTGTGAGTACATGTCCTCTGTGACTGCCATAAGGAATGTCTCCCCCAAGAATAGATGAAATGAATCTTCTGGGTTCCTTTGTTTTTCTTTCTTGTGAATTTCTTCCATTGCTCTCACCAAACACGTCTCGATCTGAAACGATACAAAATGACTTGTTAATATTAAAACCGAATTTTGATTTAAAATAAATAGCTGGGTTTCTATTCGTCCTCGGTTTGTCATTAACGTATTCGAGTGTCGTCGGAGGCACGAAGCTCGGTTGACGTCACTGGTATGTGACTCCATAACGGTAACACTCGCCTCCGCATAACACACACCTAAAGCGATGAATAACATAAATGTGTGTGTGTCACATCATTGTAATTGGCGCGACAGCGGACAAAGTTACAGATTCAATCTCGACACAAATCTGCCATTCATTGACGCTGCGTATTCATGCCATGCAATGTCGTTTCCGCCCCGTTAATGTTATTTTTGAGCACAATTTAAAAGTAATTTGTATGTTGATAAAATACTTATAAATACATCCTAAATGAAGATTTAGAGCACAACATATTAAGATCGAGTGCATAGGTACTATTAGGTACTAATTTATAAAAAGGGTCAATTTCAAATGAAACTTGTTAAACGATATTTAAAGGACGAATGAGCTTTTCATATTCTCAAATTCAAAATCGAAGAAAAGACAAAGATTTTATATTCGCCTTATCAAAAAGGGCGGAAAAGTAGCAAAATGAAGCGTAGGTAGTCAGTGAAAGTCCCAAGGTTGGCCCAAACGGGTTCCTTTGCTCTTTCTTGGCTTTTGTTCGGGATCCAAGGACGAGGCCTGTATTGTTAGGACTCTTTTTTATGTGTTGCCCGTAATTGTATGCGTCGGGGCAGCCGGGCGTGACGGCGCAGGCTCGGAGTGGAAATATCTCTGTCCATAGAGCACCGCCTCACTTAAGCAAGCAGGCATTTTTAAAGGACATTCCTGTGAAACTGTGAAGTTGTGACTTTGCACATCCGTTGACAAGGTTTATAGCAGTACATAAACTTCACAAATGCAAACGTAAATATTTTATGTTTGGGTTTTAAATACAATTCGTTCGAAAGATTCTCGGAATCATCCGGTCAGGGGAGGACGGACCTCTATGTCAATATTACCTTAGTTTTGAAATGTTTAGCACTTCTCATTTTGACACTGCAACATTTTTAGTGTTAGATATTTTTTTACGTCTTTTGACATTCAAAACGATTACAAAATGGTAAGTAACTGTCAATTTTCAAGACCAAAATGTGTCCGTTTAGCAAAATATAATTAAATACAATTACACTGTCAACCCGTTTGCTCGGTTACATATGTATGTACAATTTCCTCACATGTTAAATTTTTATTTCAAGTCAGACTTGTCTGCGTTTGTGGAGGACGTTTTTTGTCGCATACAAAGTTAATACGGAGTTTCCTTTCCAGATAAGCATGTTGAAAACAGCCTTTGTCTTTGTCATAGGCAACTAACCATCATAATTTAGAACAGTTATTTGTTATTTATGCTCAATACCATCTCTGTTTTCTGCTTAAGTCTTGGTTGGATTTTCTTAAGGCGCTTATTTTATTGTGTGGAAATAACTTATATTTCGTTGATTCATGGGTAAACTATCCATAGATACCATTATCGCAGCGAAAAAGAAAAGTAAATCTGGATGTGAGGAACTCTGAACCGGGATTCGAACCGGGGACCTCTTGTTTACCGGGTGATTGCTCTACCAACTGCGCTATCCAAATTGGCGCATTGAGATGAGGCAGTCTGGGAAATTTTTAATTTAATAAACCATTAGTGGGAGAGAGAGATGCAGTCTCATTTATATTGATTTAAATCTTGCATTATTTTTATTGTTATAAAATAAATAATAAATATTTATACTTTTTGTATGTTTATTTTATCGATTATAAATTGAAATATATGAAGAAACAATACTTTCGATATATATTTCGACCCGCTTGAGGTTGTCGTCAGTCGAATATCAATATCATAAACACAATAGATTTTATTGTTATAAAGTTATGATATGAAAAGTCAGGCATGAAAAAAAATTCTATGTATCATCCACCAGAACTGAGATGTTAAATAAGACACCAAAAGACCAAAGCAAGGGACACAAAAAATATACAATGATAGCAATATGCAAATCCTGGCAGCCTCAACCGGTCATTATATCCATGAGAAGAAAATAAAACTTATAACATTGGAATACTTTTTGAATTTGGAATAAAATATGCAGCTAATGGAATGGAATGCGTCCCAAGATGGTTCTTTACCGAGTTATTTCTTAGCAGTTGAGGATGCAAAGCATGACGGAATGAGATACAGCGATGTTGAAGACATGCTGTAACCTAATGCAGGTTGCATTACCTTTATATGGCTGCCTATGTTTACAGTTAGGGTATAAAGCGAATAGTATGTAAATTATTGTGAGGTCACGCATCTTAAACATCACTTCAGTCATATTCTTGTACGTACAACATGTGATACTTTTTTAAATTAAAGAATATTTTTTCGTACACATTGATAATTAACGTAAATTATTAACAACAAAAAACCCGTGATTACAGTTGTAAATACTTAAAAGTCATTACAAAGTCTACGTTACATTTACCATCACCTTGCAAAAGGAAGGTTAATATCTCAATGCTTAACTTGACACTTCTTAGTAATTATCTTGGTACATAATGGAAGGTTTTAATTTAAACATTATTTAAAAGACGTGATACCCAAAGGGCAAGATTGAATGTGAAATAAAATCTTCATAATCGATCTTTGAAACATTTATCCGATTACAAGGATAATAGATGTAATTGGTAAGTTGTACACAATTAAGAGGCCTGTAGTCGGCGGCTTGAAGTCAGTCGCGCACGGGGTCTCTATGCTTGCTATTTCATTCTACATTCAACTTCGGATTATAGAGCACTGACTGACTGTTATTGGTTGGCCCAAACGTTCATTTCCCGAGCTCGTACGGAACTAACCGAACACGCTGTGAGAGGCAAGCTAACGCGAGACAAAATTCATGTCTTGAAAAAACTCGAGAATGGTTTTGGGTCTTCCTATGATTTCAAGAGAAATACCCAAAAAATCGAAATGAAACAAAAATATTTTTAAACATTATAAAATATACTATGCTGTGAACCTAAAATTATATGATTTGTTGTATCGCTTCTAAGACATAACGGTACATTAACATTCATGAAAATATGTATAAAATCCAGGACTTTATACGCTTGTAACTTTTGCATGTATTTAATTTTGATAAATGTTTTAGGTTCAAGTAATGGAAATTGTATGGGATATGTTGAAAAAGAAAAAATAATCAGGTAAAAAAATAATAGGTACTTGTACCTATCAACAAGGATATTATCAGCGAACTGCGCTAGTATGGGAGTTAAGGCGAATAGAGTCGTCTCAATGAAACGTCTTCAATTCTGTAGCTTGAAGTAAGCACGTTTAAAATATATAGGTACACACTCGTTTTAAACAAAAATCAGGCCACGGCGAATCTAAGCCGTAATAGCCGGTGACCGTATGAACTTGCATGTCTAACCCAACCATTCAAGGGCATAAGCACGACCATGCGTCACATAAAACCTCTTTGTTTCTTTGCTTTGCCTCTCTTAGCCAACTTTGCAAGAAAACTTAATCCTTACACCAAATATTATAAATGCGAAAGTTTGGTTCTCTGTGATTCTTTCTCGTCGTCTTATCGTGAGTTTTGTACAGAGTTATTTGGAAGGCCGAGAAATGACATGTTACTATACCGGGTGTAAATAGAGTGCGACCATTAAATGAAACCACATATTCTACCGACCCTACTGAACCACTTTTCCCAAGAGTCATACCCCCCACGGCAACCCTTAGCTTAGGAAATAATTGAGTTCCAAACAAAAATGCGTGAACCCTAACGCACCGCCATACGGGCGAGTTTAGAGAGAGCGTCGTCCACGTTTCACGGACGTCGCTTCACGGACGACGCTCTCTCTAAACTCGCCCGTATGTCGGTGCGTCAAGGTTTTTGTTTGGAACTCAATTATTTCCCAAACCAAGGGTGTCCGCGGGTATGATTCTTGGGAAAAGTGGTTCAGTAGGGTCGGTAGAATATGTGGTTTAATTTAATGGTCGCACTCTATTTACATCCGGTATATATTATACCCACGTGAGTAGAGTCAGCATCCATCCGGATTTGTCCGGACATTTCTGAACTTTCAGCTTTCCGTCCGGACTTTGCTCCGCTTTTTTATTTGTGTATTTCTACTTAGATGGAAAAAGTTAAGATTGAGTACTATTTGTGCATGGAATTATTCGAAAGTAATATACTCGTTTGTATTAAATCGATCATCAGATAAAAAATAGTATAACTTACATCTACTTCGAAAAATAACCCATTAACCAATGCCTATAAAATATATCGTTACTTGAAACTTTATAATTACCTATTATCACAAGGTTTTTTGTAACAACTAAAAATGATTTCTTTTAGGCGACTAACCCTCGATTTCTCATTTGAGAATTTTAAGGTATGCTACAACATGAAATGCAGCGCTATGATAGGCCCATTTGTGGTTTAAGTATCGCTTAGTGAGATTTTCCCAAATCGGAAACTACGGGTGGGCCAAGCATAATACTCGACTATTGAACGTAGATATTTGTGGTTCAGCGATTCGGACATCTCAACCACTCCGAGGTCAAGCCAGGTCTGCATGCTTCGGAAAGTTTTTGGTCCAAATTTGGTTAAACGCGGGTGTACAAGTGTGCACTGTGACTTGCGCTTCAAAATCCATATTTGAAAATACCACTTACGACAGCCCCTTGAAGATTGATGGAACCCATGTAATATGAATGCCGTACACTTTCCATACGTTTTTTATCATTATTGAGGAAGTTAACACTCGAAAGAATTTTAATCTAGAGATGACGCATGTCATGTGTACAGCTACAGACAGGTACGAAACGGATTTTTATAATAAAACAAAACCATCACGTCAGACTTGAACGGTGACAAAAAGCAATACAGATACGAATATAAAAAAAATGTGGCATATGAGTGGTGATTTGTATGCAGCCAGTGTGTTCGAGTGACAATGAATCAATATCCCTAGGCGCCTCGACGCGTTACAACGATCGAGGTGGGATCGTCGTCGTTACCGAAGAGGTTGTGGCGTCGCGGTTGTCACCGTTAGCATCTACTCTTGCGCATGTTTGCGTCATGTGCGACTGCAAGGACCATCTTACTTTGTCCTATATATACCCTATAGTACACATGCAAATACAACGCATTCGCAATGAGTATATTCCGAGAGGAATAGATGGCCAGAGTAATAATAAGAGAAGAGATATGCTCGTCAACTTTTGTGTCAGGATCGTATCTGATGGAAATTTGTGGTTTCGGAAAAAGACGATAGCTTATGTTATGACTTATGACCTTATGAGATTACACACGTACATGAAGTAAAAGAGTAATGATTAATTTGAAGCATCCGAAGCATAACCATATTGTACCACGAAATTATAAAATTTGGTTTGAAAACCCATTTGTTAAAGTTACCAGTTCAAATAATAAAAATCCCAATTATGATTGTGTTCTATTTAAAAACTACTCGGGTCTGTATTCTAAAACGGTAAGTCAAGGCCCCATAATTACTGTGTCCGTATCTATTCAGTTACTCGCGGTTTCTTGTCGACGAATACTAAGCTAACCTTGGTAGCACACTCATTATTTACCCATTAAAGGCAGCCTTTGGAATTGGTTTTTGGCAATGATAATAATTAGTGAATCTCGGTGCGAGTCTATCGCTTATTTGGACGATGTTCTAATACGTGCAACTTTAAACGACTGCTTGTTTTATGTTTGCTACACTATAAAAATAGTTACAAATTGTCGTTGATTTGTTGAGATATATAAGAGTTATATAACCGTTGTGCATTATATTGTACACTTCTGGTCAGTGTTGTCTTGTTTGGTATGGGACCACTTTCAGCCGTCACTTTAGATATTATAACCTTAGTACATTTTATGGGACCATTATCTTGTCACTGCAAGGTGTTCGTGACTCTAGTAATTATTGGTACATTAATCACCAGCAAAATGTTTTTCTGATACGCCGAAATGATTAATTGTACCTTGTCGACGTATGCATTGTACGATTATATTACATGAAATGGAAACGAATTAAACGGAGCTTAACCTCTAAATATATCAAAGTTGCAGTCACGTATAATTACTAGATATATAGATAGGTTTGGATTAAATAAATTCTTACTGGTTGATATATAGTTAGTATATTACAGTTTCAAACGACACATTCGCAACTACTTGCGGAAGAAAAAAGGCACATTCAATATGTTAACTCCGGAATACCTCTACATAACTGCCCGTAGAATATGTTTATAAAGTGGCCAGTAAAACTAGCTTCGTTATTATAAAAAGCTAACGAGTGTATATCGTCTGCGTTCGCGCCGCGCTAGCCCGTCCTTGTTGCGGTCGGGGTTATCGGACGCTCGTAGCATTTAAAAACATTAATGTTGACTCCGACAGCTCCATGGAACCGTTTCGGAACACATCAATTCTGTTGAAGCCTTTTTTTCAATAAGTACCGATAGCACACGGTACATGAGAACGCGCGCGGCCGTGAATCGGTTAAAAGGTCGTAAACCAAGGACATATTACGTTTCGAATTGCTATTGTAATTATTACCATATGTTCAGAATTACAAGACGATTTGTAGTGGGCGAGTTTAAAGCGCTCATTTTAGAGGAAATTTAAAGATTGTACAGTTAAAGGTAAGCGGAAAATTATGGATATTTTCTTCAACTTATACATAAACATTAAGATGTCTGGCATTGGAGCAACAAAGGAGTACAGCGTCAGTTATTATGTGAATTCCCAAAATTTATTCTCGTTTCATCTTCGTCATACAATCTTTTGAGCTTTGCTTCCTACACTGGTTCGCCCACAATTTGTATTAAGTGGTTGTTAGAGTCTTCCGGAAATTTTCAACAGCGCAATAAAAACTGTGAGTGGATAACTCCGCTCTACTCTAACTAAATGAACGCTCAGAAAAACTATTCTCCGCTTTATTATTATTTTAATTCACATCGTGAATCACAACTAGATTTGGCAAGGGTTAATGCCCCAAATATATTTGGCGGAGTGCTCAAGGCTAAGCCAAGTAATTTGGCTACACATAAAAAAAGCAGTATCTAAGCAGTTGATCGAATATCTTGTTTTAGACGGTCCCGTGTAGAACCTACCTACCTTGAATTTTATTATGAGTTTATCCGTTAAAAACCGTTACCGTTATTTGAATTTTGAAGGATACGAGATAAAAATTAAAGCTTTAAGTGCTTGAAAGCTTTTAAATTCTTAAGAGTAAAACAAAATCTTTTCATGTCCAATAACGAAACAAAATCCGCTGAGCAGGTAGTAGTTATCTCAAGTTGCTTTTTAGGCAACGAATATGATCGAGTAAAGCCTTTGGTTATCAAAAGTTATTTATCACACAGTTCTCACGATTCTCAAAGTTCTCTTGTGGGTTACAACTTACATTCGCAGAGCGTAAATAAAAAATATTGTTTAGACATCTTTGAACTAAAAGCCATAAAAAAACAGGAATTAGACAAGGTAAATTATTTGGAATATCGAAGACTTTCCTACTTCTATATACATATAAATGTCTAAGTATACTGATAATAATGTAGTAAAAAAGTCGTGTTTGTACTTGTACTGTGTTGAACAATTTGATGCGGTTTATTATTATCATCTTAGTGGTCCTGGTCAACAAATAAACTATAAGAGGTGTCTATAAAGTAACGCCCAAGCCTAAAACGGGCCAGAGATTGATTAAACACGGGTAGGCCCGCGGGCGAAAGCTATAATACGGCCTGTATAACAAGGTTCTTGGTGCTGTGCTGAATCACAGAAGAAATAATACTGAATCAGTAGGCCTACCATGAGTTTTGGTCACGATACACTAACGACTGAGTAAAATATTTATATGAGAAATTGTACAGCGCCCCTAGCGGCTTACGAGAGGAACCAGAGTTTCTCATATAAAATATTTTACGCAGACGGTTAAGTGTATCGTGAGCAAAACTCATGGTAGACCTACTGAATCTAAACTCGGATTTTCTCTATTAAGTCTCAATTTTTGTAGAATTCACTTGAATTTTTTAAGGGTTTCCATTTTTTAAGGGTTTACTTTTTTATAATTTTTGAAGAGATTTTGCATAAACAAGCATTTGTTTGACGGCTTTATTTTTATCTTCTACAACTCCAAAGTCAATATTTATTGTGGTGAGATAAAAAAACATTATTGAGCCTTAATTTGTAAATAAATCATATCTTTTTAGAGCATCTTTCTGTCAATACATTTAGAACAACGTTATTTCTATGAAAAAGCAGGTGTGATTTTATTACTTATTAAATTATTAAAATTCATACATATATAAACTGTATTATATATATATATAATATATACATAGTAAATATAAATATTACGATTGGTGTTTCAATTATTTTATCTTACTAACTAATAGAGCTATTGTAGTGTTATATTATGAAATAAGTAGGAAAAGTAAATGTCCCGTGGATTTATAAAGCAAAATTTTTCTTAGACTGCGGCGCGATAGGGAGGTGCTATTAGAATTCAGCGCAAAAATATCCATAGGAAATAAAAAAAGTTGTTAGAACACAAAAAACGCGTTTTTGTAGGCCTATGTAATTATTCGGTATCCTGCTATTTAGCATTGGACAGCTAGAATTGATTATGCATGAACAGTAACGGAAAATATTCAATGCTACACCATTAAACCATACATTATTTTCCTCTGGTTTGCAATAGAGTATTTAATCGTAAATTATCCTCATAACCCAAAGGCGACGTGCATGTAGGCGGTCTCTTTTAAGGTTGTATTAAATTGCTCCAAAATACACGAAAAGATTTATCTGTTATTGCAGTCTGAGGCACGGCAACAATGGAGCAGATGACCTTCCATTACGCAGGCAAGATGTACCCGTAGATGTGCTTGCTAGCTGTTTATATTAATTTTGTTTTACTACGCCCTTCATGATATTCTATATAATGAGGGCTAAAATCTGTAAGGTCGTATCTACTGCGATGATATCTTTTGTAGATACGGCCTTTCAGATTGATGCCCTCGGATGTATAGGTAGTATATAAAAGCAAACTACCATTTACGCGCTCATCACGAAATCTCCCGAACTAGTATAGTATTATATTATCTGTGCCCGATCTAATAATAATAAAGCTTACAAACTTGAAATGTACATAGCATTTCATAATACAAAGAAAGGATTTTTTCAAATTCAAAATACAGAGTGTTCAAGTTTGATACTCCTTTGTATCAGACTCTTTGCATTATGAATTTATATTATTTAAGTTCTTAAATTAGAAGTTATGAGCTACTGTAGTGTTATATCTTATTCAAGGTTTATCTTCCCAAAATAACTATTATAATTATAAACTAATTCTTAGAAACAGTACATATTCAAAGTGGTTGCTATTTAATATTAACGTCAACTATTCGTATATCAAAGGCAATAAATAAATATTGTTTGTATTTATGTGTGTTTTCTGTTATTTAGAAAACCACTAAACTGAACTGAAATTAGATTTTTATGTTAAGGCTTGGCCCATGTTGCACGATAATCTCACTGAGTGATTTTGAACTTCAGTATGTTGTCAGAAAGTCTACATTAGAACGCTCGCTTCTCGCGGCACGCATAATCAGTGAATTTTCGAGGATTTTCTGGATTTTACGTAGGAGTTTTTTCACCTAACATAGGAAAATAAACCACGTTTTCTTGTTATAGAAGTAATTTCAGGCATAAAACTTAAGCTGTTTAGACATAAAACGAATTAATAACTTAAAAGGCACCATTTTCAAAAATAAAATCTATCAGCTGAAACGTGTCCGACATGGCAAAGGAAAGATAAAAGTCTGAAAAAACACGACTCCAAGCTTTACATTGATCAGATAAGTAGTTGAATCAGCATATTAAATAGTTGAAAGACCAAAGGCAAACCCTTTGGTGAAAAGTGTGGAAAAAGCAGCTTAGGACAGAGATATTTTATTCAGTGCGGGCGCAGCCATAGTTAAAGGCTACGTGGTATGTATTTATTTTAAATTTCAGGTCTAAATAAGTGGTTAAGTACACGTATCTTACACTATTTATAACCTACGGTTATTGACATTTACGAACTTCCTATTAGCCGTGAAAAGCAAGTAAATAAGCAGATGCGTTTTCATAAATAGGCCGCGTGTTGCAATTAAATGCAGGCTGATCGGCCCCGCATCGACCAAACCGGTGTTTGCACGCAAAAGTAGAAGCATGTGCGGGGTATGTCTGGGCTTGGGACCAAGCATTCCTAGAATAAGATGGTCACCTCACGTGTTCAACATCTTGACTCAAGGACCGACAGAAAAACTGCCAACCTCTTATCTAACAAGTGGCGAACTGGCAACGTCGGATTTCGTATTTTTAAAACTGTAATGAATAGCCACACAAACGATCAACTCAAAACATTCTGAGAAGAGATTTTGCGCCTATTGTGCGTGTAATCCGTTTTTTTTGTTTCATGATTGGCAATCGCTAAAAAGGCAAAACTTTTAAAAGGTAGCTGAAACACAATGGGCAAACCCAGATACAATGGCCACCGAGCGGCCATATGGGGAATGTTTCTTTTCTTTTTGAATATTCAAAAAAAGCAGATTTTACTGTTCAAAATGGCAAGCGATAAGCCATAATGTTAGGTGGCGGTAAAGACCTCTTTTGTTTATACATAATAATTGATTTTGTATGGCTGATCAACCCAAACGGATCCAAAAAAAGAATCGTTTTGGAAACGAAACAAGTTATATTAATCCGTACGATGGATCCGGGCTACTGTTTTATCTATAAAGAAAGACAAAAACGAAGTTTGAATACACAAGGCTTCAAAGTAATTTTAAGCCAGTAAATTTAATTTTTAACAGTACATAGTACACAGTCGGGTCCAGCTCACGTTCTCTGTGGCCAATGGTAAGAACTGTTAATAGGCAGCCTGAGACGCTGGCGCGCGGCGTTCTTACTACCAAGTAAAATCAAATAGACTCATTGTTTGCGATAAGAGCGGAGTGTTGCAAAACTTTCCTCGATGGTACCATCAGCAAGTGTATACACACATTGGTAAAATAAAAAGCTGGGATCGCCACATGCAAGCAACAAAGTTTTGAAACTGGATAGATATCGCCACATGCAAGCAACAAAGTTTTGAAACTGGATAGGCGGGAATTTTGCTGATGGTCCGTGCCCGTCGTGGTTAGAACTACATACATAGTATAAAATACTCGAATGAACTTGCGGTTTCCCGTGAACGGACTTGGTCATTTAGAATAACATTTCAGTTAAAGTATAATATACTTCATGCACCAAGCAATAAGGATTATTAGACGAACCCAGTCAACGAACATCAAGAGGTAGTTGTAGACGTGGCTGCGTCTTGGAATATGATACTTGAGTTTGCGCACCTTGATGTAAAGTCAAGAAAACTATTGTTTGAACACGTCTTTTGATCTTCGCCTATTATTTAATTACCTATATATATTCAACTGGCAATATTTATATATTTGTAATCGCGTTCTAAGAAAGCGAGTTTAAGGATTTCGATGAAATTAATGCTGAGATTCAGAGTGCATTTTGAGTCCGAACTCAATCTCACAAACGTCAAAAAGCGACGTGATCTCATACTAGAGTGACGTTTGTAAGATTGAGTTCGGACTCAAAATGCACCTTGAATCTCAGCCTAACAGTACGAGGATTTTCGGGAGCGAAAAATCTAATTACTGGGTCTCTGCCTAGCGCGCAAGAGGTTCTGGTTCAAACTAAGCAAGAGTAGAAGTTTTTTTTGTTTCTTATTTATGTCCCCGAAAATTTGTACGTTTTTTATTATTTTCGTTATCTGCCAAGTATTTTGGTCTCCAAAATGTTTTAACGAGCAGAGCTCGGTCGCTCAGGTATACTGGATATTATAAACAGTAAACGTTTATCAATCAATTGGTCTAAATATCTTATAGAAATGGATTTACCCAAAGTTAAGGTATTACAAAAAAATAAAAAAATTTTGCTAGTCACTAGATTTATGCAAATTGAAAAACTTATTTGTTTTGCAAATTATGAACTACCCAATTGCCCACAGCTCTGTATGCGCTTGGGCTGACTTTCCACCAGAAAAATGCTAGGAAGCAGTAAGTATAATCCACCAATGAGAACGCTTAATTTTTCCTATCCTACATAGCTCAGAGCCATCCCATTGGTAGATTTCGCCGTAGCTTACAGCTCCGCTTCGTGGCACGGCTACTTTGTGTAACAAAGCTGAACATCTGTTTCACAAAATTCTTCTTATGGGCTAACGTCGTATAAGGCATCTACGAGCACCTGCCCAAGATAGATGGCTCATGATTTCATGATTAATAGTATTTCGCTTAAATATGTACATGTAACTTGTAGATAATATTCAAGTGATAAATAATATGCATCTTATCAACTTAGGTACATAAGTTTGTGTTGCAGATATTATTTGGGATCATATTTAAATTATTGCACTCTGAATTAACTAAGTGACGATTATTCCTGCTCTCGAGTCTATGATTGGCGCGAATATGCACAGGCGCATCTTGCAGTCGCATCAATGCTGCATTCTCGCATGCGATGTTGACGCACGCATTAAGGCCAAGGGTTCCAATGTTGACACACCTCTTGACAGATCGCGAACGGTCACGATTCAGATTAACAAATATGACTTATCAGATGACTGATTTTGCTTTCATTTACGAGTATATTTTATTCGTATTGGGTTGGGTTATACTTTAATCAGGCTAGCGACGAGGCGGAAGAAGCTTTGCACACAAAGTAAACTTGACTTCTTAATAATTGAACGAATCGTATTCTCGTGAAAAATTTATTGCATAATTCTATTATTTTATATCAAACAGTACCGATTGCAAATCTCCAAGTATTTATTCAAAAAATTCGTATTTGGTTGGGTTATACTTTAATCAGGCTAGCGATGAAGCGGAAGAAGCTTTGCACACAAAGTAAACTTGACTTTTTAATAACTGAACGAATCATATTCTCTTGAAAATTTTATTACATAATTCTATTATTTTATATCAAACAGTACCGATTGCAAACCTCCAAGTATTTATTCAAATCGATTTATACGCCTGTACTTTGTTTAAGGCGTTGCCTTGATATATCTGAATCTCAGTTTATGCGGCCTCGAATTTGATTTGGTTGTATCATAGAAGAAGTTGTCACTATCTTCAAACCGGTAATTAGCAAAAAGTGTTCTCAGTCGTTTGACAACATTAGTGAAGTTGTTAATCGAGATAGTAATTAAGCTATCTGAATTCACTCATTACTTTTGCGTTAAATAACAGGAGCGGTTCAACAATCTCCGTAATTAGTGGCTTGTTAATTATGAAAATAAAATGTATTTGCCAATTATAATTTTGTTCCATTTAATTTCAGGTAGTATAATTTGTAAAATTCATGGAATTAAAAATTTACGTCGTGCAACCCGTTGAAGTCTTTTGTACGGCCGCGTCGGCGTCGTAATTTATTGTAAAACTTGAATAACGGTTGTGACATCCATGGTCATGGCCATATTTGTTTGGAATGATTAAAATTCGTTTCATATTATGCAACATTGTCTTGACTGAATTCAATTATAAAATATGGTGCATATTTGTGGGTTCATTCAACGGAGCAACAATCTGTTTGAGGCCCCTTTATAAAATTCCCCTTAGTAAAGGTCCCCTATGTACTTGCACTTTAAGCAAGGGTCTAGTGACCTTCACTTGCTACGATGCTGCACATGCGCCCTTATGCACATGTTTGCGCCTCTTTGCCCACAGGTGCTGTGAAACGGGCTCACCTGTATATTATGCTTGATTATTTTATTCCACTTCCATTGTACGCCCTTTAAATAAGCGGACGATGAGAGTGCTTAAATGCATTCCGGTTACAGCATAAATATAAAAATGTTGCCATTTTTATTACAAATTAAGCTGTATAAAGTTTTTCGCAAAGAAACAAAGAAAATTATACATTAACAACATTAAAATTTAGCTTTTGGAAGACATAACAATAACGGAAAAACAACAGCAGACATATTAGTCATACATAGATGACTTACTTAAGCCGTTATTTCACGATAAATATATGGAAATAGGTGAATAACAAAACATTGACTTGGTGACAATTAATTGACATAGAGTTTATGCAAATTCAATCGTTGTGGAGTGTAATTGTATTGTGGAGGGATTGCGCGGTGACTAACCTAAATACAAAGCGGCGGCGATGAGCACTCAACGGAAGCACTATTGTACTGCAATCATTGACACCTCGGCTATCATCCGGTCAAATCCTAACTCAGGACATGGTGGTGACTTGCATATATATGACAATATTTATGGTAGCCGGTTACCTACAGCGGATGTAAAAAATTTCAGTACATTTTTTAGCATATAAATGCGAGTAAACATTTCAGGGAAACGCGAAAAAAACACGACAGTTACATCAGTGATTCACGTCCAGTCCAGCTACCTGCGTCTGCGCCGGTGCGGCGGACCGTTAAAATGGACATCGTGTGACTTGCTTGTTTATGGATATCACTGTTATAAACTTTAAATTCGCAATGGCTGTGTTATGAATTTAGAATATTAAGTATAAGGATATTTTTTTTTGATAAACGCACAATAAGATTCAGTTATATTATAATTATAACATATAAATACATATACATGTACATTGATAGAAATAATTTGTTCAATGGTCAGTTTAGGGTTGTGGTTAATAACCATGTTCAGATGTTGTCTCCTGCACAAATATAATTTTACTAGGTTTCGTGTTATTTTTGTTTAAACAAAACCTTTATTTTTTTCTTAAATTTATAAAACAGCAATCTAAGGAGCCGTTATCCGAGCTGCCCTGCGACAATGACAACCACAGATTAAGATCACTGAGTTGCCCACAACCAACCAGGTAGTCAAAGATACCCTACCTACCCAGCTAAATTATTTTCGGCCAAATCAGTATGGAATTTTACTAAATAACTGTTTGATTATAGGAGAGATTATGTAGTAGTGATGAATATTTAATAATCAACCAGCTGTTAATGATGCTGAGAAAGAAAAATAAATAATAAAACAGTAAGAGAAAAAGAAGACTTTAAGAAGCCTGTACGAAAGATACATCCAACAACAAAGTTAGCGATAAAGATATTGCAATGAATAGCTTCATTATGAATCAAATTTAAAAGGATGACAGCGAGGATTACGAATAAAAAGTTGCCTGTGGAGATGAATGGGGTCTTTGTGCAGGTTTAAGTTTCGAGACTTACCGCCGCATTCCTTGTCCCTCTTCGAAAGGAGAGCGATGGGGCCATCGTCGAGCGGCGAGCCAGGACACAAGGAGTCAGCCTTGCTCGCCAACAACAACTGCCCTTCCTGTAGCCCCAGCTGCTGCTCGTGGAGCCGCTTCTTGATTAGGAAGATTTTCGGCATCTTCTGGCTCCTATTTACACTTCACACGATCCTTCTGTGTCTCTGTCACTTGGTCCTTTAATTATCACTCCGTCCAAAGTCGTGGTGTTTCATCAACACTAGTTAGCATCGTACACTGCACGGTTAGTCAAGTCGCGTTGCTGTTGTTTATTTACGGGTAGCAGCTAGCGGCACGTGTGGTACCGTTTGCCGCTGTGAGAGGACTGAGCGTGAGTGCGTGCGGTGCCGGCGACACCGTTGCTCGAACAGGTCCGCCCCCGCCCGCGCGCCGCCCGCCCGACTTGACTGCGCCCGCGCACCTCCGACCGGCACCTCCGCACCGCACACCACTACACGCACCGGAGCTCATCATCAGTTACACAAATATAGGTTCCAGTAAAAGTGCTGTTTCGTGTACCGAACCGACATTGTCCTGTCGACATTGAACGAATACTTTCCCCGTATCCCTTATCCTTTGTTTGCCCTAGCCCAAGGTAATAGTCATAATTTTTATTGATCTGTTTCATTGAGATGAGTTTTGTCGATCAAAGAACAGAAATTGTACTAAAACGAAGATGTTATAATATTAGGGGGGAAACAGGATGTAACACTAATAAGGTGTGTAAAACCTGTTATAAAATAAAGTACCTTCTATCTAGTCTATTTTATAACAAAACTATGTACTGACTACCCTTAAACTAAACAAGTAATTATGTATGTACTTACAAAAAGAATTTGTTTCTCTAATATTTAGCAGTCTCACTCTTCTGACTTAGAAATATGTACAAGTTTCATGTTCAATGTCCAGGTAGTAAAGACCGCCCAAGTATTCAGGCTGTGTTGGCATTAAGTAAATTACAAGAACAGGCAAAATTGACAAAACAATGGAAGCCCAAACAGACAGCAAGCAATCAGTGAGTGAGGGAACATCCTAAAATAAAGTTATATTTTCAAAAATCCCGGTTACAACATGACTACAATGAAGTTTACAGCCTCTTTTGTTGGCAGACTAAGTTTTGACGTCCAAATTATAATCTTTTGTCTAGTTATCACAGAAATGCCGGCGTTTTTGTTGCTGGATCCTTTCGGTTATTATGACACAAGCACTGACGCCATAACGCTTTGCATTTTCTTCAGTTCGCCGTATCTGTTAAATCTTTTTGTTCTGACCGCTATAACATACAAGATCTTTGGATAAGTTTCTGGGACAAGATATTTTTGGATAATCTCCATGAGTTTATAGAAAATGCGTAGTACTGGATATTCGTATAATAAACTTCCTGCTTCATTTAAATTAATACTTCCGGTGCGCCCAATAAAGGCGATGAATGCCCACAACAAGTATCAGCGAGAAAAATTGCCGACCCTTCTTGTGGTCTCATTTTAATTGAAATAAGGGCAAAATTATTTCGTAAAATCTCCCCCGTTAGTACACCGCCTCAATCGGTTTGAAGTTAACGAAATACCATAATGGTATAGACACAGCATCAACAAATAAGGATGTTATGTTGAGTATTGAGAGACGAGCTGTTAAATTGTTTGCTGTGCACAAAGAAGGTCTGCAAACTTACCGGCCGCTTTGCAAAGAACAGATTATGTGAACCACTCGCTTACAAAGGCTGAAAAAACGATCCGCAAATCCGAGAAACGGTTTTCATGTTTTTTGTTATTTATCTTAATCCTAACCGCAAGTTCCAAGTAAATCTTAATTTCATCTTTCGTAGTCAGTGGCTGTTGTAACTGCTACGTAAGACTTCGAAAATGCAAAAAGAATAAGATTCACTGTTTTTATGACGACAGCAGAGTGTAAAGTGATATGAAACCCGCGGCCAGCTCAAAAATACGTAACACATATTCGAATAAACCCCCATTATAGCACTCATAAATCAATTTTACTCCGATATGCAGCTAACGAGTCTATAAAGTGCCAAAATGTTTTGCTAACACAAATAAAACCAAAGCGTCGTAAGCTACCGAATTGGTTTTGTTATTTTTTCTCTTTAACAAAAAATGGACGTATTTTTAACCCGTGCCTTTTTTTTGCGTCTTCTGCATATTGGTTAACAAAAAATTAAGATTATTTTTGATTTTTGTACACTAAAGTAAAATAAAAAGTTTCACTTCGGTTTGATTCTTTTGGAGATTGATTTGAAATATAAAATAAATTTGTAAATTTTTCAGAAATGCTTAAAGTTATCCAAGGATTAGCTTTATCTGCAGTTCCGCCCGCATTGAATATAATACTGACCTTTACTCTTTTTCCGACACATTTCATTATAATTGTAATAGTGACTGCTTCGCTTCCATTACGCATAGTGGAAGTAAACATGTTCTAAAAAACAGCTCAAAGAGTAACAACGAATACATTATATTAGCAATGCATTACTAATAAAATCAGAATTATTTATATTAGTCAATATAACTGATGACTGTGTCCATAGTGAACTGCCCGACCCCAGGGAACAAATTATGGTATATGTCCAAGTCAAGAGTCAAACCATAACAACAGCAAAATCATTTAAAGAAATTGGTTCAATAGTTCCAGATATTATTCCTTACACGAAAAACACAACAAATTTTACCACTTAATAATAGGTATTAGATTTGATACCTTTGAAAGCTTTTTATTTTATATATTAATATATAAATTTTATATAATGAATGACTTTCGTTTATAAAGCCAAAATCATACTGTTTAGTAAATAAATATTTCGCTCTTTAAAGCTTTTTAACTGATGCCGGGATGATCAGACCCGAAATATATCTTGAATTTTTATTTATTTGTGTGTTTTCTAAATATTGTATACGTGGGACGCACTATAAGTTTCCGGAATGAATATGAAAAAATACTATTAAAGGTACAAAATTAATTTATTGTTTTTCAAAATAATCTCCCTTGGCGTCTATGCACTTTTTCATTCGATCAAACCAGTTTTGAAAACTTTTGTGCCACTCCCCTGTGGTGACCTCTGAAACGTGTTTTTCATACTCCTCGACAGCCTCTTCTGGTGATGAAAATCGTTGACCGCGTAATTGGTTCTTAATTTTTGGGAACAGAAAAAAGTCACAAGGTGCCAGGTCGGGACTGTATGCAGGATGACTCATGAGTTCTACATTTTTCGTCTTCAAAAAGTCGTTTGTCTGTCTGGCCGTGTGAGAACTAGCATTGTCGTGGTGCAGGATGATACGGCGTTTACGGTTATTTTTACGGAGTTCGTCAATAACTTCCGGCAAACAAATGGTCGTGTACCAGTCACTATTCACGGTATGACGATTCTCTAAAGCAACAGAAGCCACGTGTCCAGTTTTATTAAAAAAAGAATCAATCATCCGCTTAGATGCACTTTTCACGCGCGCCACTTTGGTTGGTTTCGGCTCATCTTGAAAGACCCATACGCTCGATTGCTGCTTTGTTTTAGGATTGTAGCAATAAATCCATGTTTCGTCACCTGTTACTATGTCCCACACCAAATTTGACGCACCTTCGTTGAATCTGGTAAGCATGGCACTGCACCAAGTGACGCGGTCCGTTTTTTGAGCCTCGGTCAAGTTGTGTGGGATCCACCGCGAGCACAGCTTTCTCACACCCAAATGTTTGTGTAGGATTGATTGTATTTGACTCATGCCTATTTCTAAGGATGCGCGAATTTCATGGTATGTCACATACCTGTCTGTTTCAATCATACGGCGCACAGCATCGATGTTTTTGTTGGTCACAGCGGTGGACGGCCGACCATCGCGAGATTCGTCACTGAGATTGATACGACCACGCTTGAATTCTGCAAACCAGCTATAAACAGTCGTCTTGCATGGTGCTTCATTGCCAAAAGCTGTTTCAAGCCGAGCGATGCTCTGTTGAGCTGTCAAATTACACTTAAAATCGTAGAAAATCATACTACAAAAATTTTCCCGAGTTAAATCCATGTTGATGCAGACACACAATTTTTTAAATGGCGCCACAAGGTAAAAACAAAAGACAGTCAGATGAAACAAACTGCATTCTACAGCCAAAGAGTTCTATTTTCAAATGTTGCAATAAATTTTTAAATATTGTTTATGTAAGTGGCCAGTTCCGGAAACTTTTAGTGTTACCTATGTATGTAAAATAAATAAAAAACAAAATCATACTGAAGACTTGGTAAGCGGAGTCAGGACTAAGGTTTAATAACCCTTTCTATGAAACACCTAAAATAAGACTTCCTATGCTAACTGAGCCGCGGTTGTTCTTGAACTAGTATAGAGGCACAAAAAATATTCTTCGTATGTCGCAAACAGGGTCATTGAACCTTAGTCCCGACTACATACCGAGTCTTCAGTTCAAATTTGGCTACATAAACGAATCCATCCATCCATCAGCCTGTTCCGTCTACGACTGGACATAGGCCTTTCCAGGATTTCGCCACTCTTGGCGGTCTTCCTGGAAGAAATGCCCATACTCACACACGCTGGGCAGGCGGGTTGGTGAGCGCGGTGCCGAAACCCTTGCACCAGTGACGCCGCTGCCCGTCACCAGTTTGTTTTATATAAGCCCCGGCAATTGGGGATGGATATACCGCCATCCATCGGGCCCAGGCAATGGTGGGCCGCCTGGTTTTGCCTAAGAGCTGTTCTCTTACTCTCCTCCGAATAACTTCGGAAGGATTTGCGAGTAAGATGGTGGTACCTCCCGGCATAGCCCGGCATCAGCTCTACCACCTAGAACTACCACATAAACGAATACACCTTGTTTATATCCATTTCTTTCTATTACATTATAAATACACAGGGTGACTGGTAATTAGTTGCAATCCTTAGAAGCGGTTGTAGAAGAGAGAAATTGCAGTTGATTCAATCATATAATATAATGCCTTATGCAAAAGTGAACCATTTCTGAGATATTATGAATTTAAGATTTTTTTGTAAAGTAAACTTAAAAAATGTATATTAAAAAAACCATCCCGTATTGTGCAAATTTTTTATTTTTGTCGCTTTGATAACATCCCAACCAATAACTAATAGCCCTAAAATGCACATTATTGACGTAAACCTTGAAACTGTGCTCCAAAACAATTGAAAAGTCTTAAAAATTGCAAAAGATTTACACAAAAAAGCTAGGTTAAAACAAAAAGGGCTGGTTTTTTTAATATATTTTTTTTAAATTTACTTTAGAAAAAAAAACTTAAATTTAAAATATCTCAGAAATTATTCACTTTTGCATGAGGCATTATATGGTGGAATCGACTGCAATTGTTTTCTTCTACAACCCCTTCAAAGGATTGCATCTAATTACCAGAAAATCAGAGTGCACCGTCGTTGGAAAGTTTATGGGAGAAAATGCGATTATGAGATCTTTTCAGAGCTTCGTAAACAACAAAAAGATGCTCAAACTGCATGTTATGATTTGTTTATTTCACGGGCTGAAGAGAACATACGAGCCGATTCAAAGCATTTTTGGACATATATTAGGACCAAGAAAAACAATTCAACAGATTTTCCTGACTCTGTTCACCTTTTAGACCGCGTAGCTGATGATGGAAAGGCAATGGCTGAATTGTTCAGCGACTTTTTTGCGTCTGTATTTGAACCTGATCATCCATCCCCTAAATCTCTTGTATCTAATCAAAATCAAATTGTTAGTATTAATTCTGTAAAAATTACTGTCGATATTGTGGAAAAATATCTAAGAAACCTAAATTTATCTAAGGGAGTAGGACCGGACGGAATTCCCCCCGTATTTTTGTGTCGGTGTGCTGGTCAACTTGCCGTTCCACTGACAATACTCTTTCGTAGGTCTCTTCATACCGGTATTTTTCCAGAATGCTGGAAGCGGTCTTTTATTGTGCCTATTTTTAAAAATGGTAATAAACGTAACGTTGCAGATTAAATTATCCGTAATAGCTAAAATGTTTGAAAAAATTATATATGACAATATCTTTCCTTGCATTAGACGTTATCTAACAGAATACCAACACGGCTTTATAAGTGGGCGTTCCACAGAGACTAATCTTTGTGAGCTTACAGACCGGGTGCTCTCAGCTATGGACCAAGGTTTTCAAGTGGATGCCGTATATACCGACTACTCCAAAGCCTTTGACAAAATTTGTCACTCAATTCTTATTTGTAAATTGGAGAATTTTGGTATACATGGTGACCTTCTGCGGTGGTTAGAATCCTATTTAAAACACCGTACGCAGGCTGTAACCATTAAGGGCTATACATCTTCATTTGTTCCGATTACCTCAGGTGTGCCCCAGGGCTCTCATCTGGGTCCCCTTATGTTCAACATTTTCATCAATGACGTCATCCTGTCTCTTCATAATTCAAATGTGTTGTTATATGCTGATGATAAAAAAATATTTTCTATTATTAAAACTGAACTAGACTGCATGCTACTGCAAAGAGATTTAGATAATTTAAGTAGATTCTGTAACGCCAATAGACTACATTTAAACATAGATAAGTGTTGCGTGATTAGTTTCTCAAGAGAGATACTTGAATTAAATTATAACTACACTTTATTTGACAGAACACTTAAGAGAGTGACCGAGGTGAGGGATCTTGGGGTTCTTTTAGATAGTGAACTTTCATTTAGAATTCATATGGAAAAGATTGTGGCGAAGTCTTACAGGATGCTGGGGTTCATGCTGAGGCAGAGCAAGGAATTTAAAAGTGCAAGCACACTTATTAGTATTTATAACGCATTGACAAGATCTCATCTTGAGTATGCCTCTGTAGTCTGGAATCCTTTATATGTAACGCATATAAACTCTTTGGAAAAAATTCAAAACAAATTTTTAAAATATTTTAATTATAGACAAAGGAATTGTTCGGACTTTCATTTTCAGCGTGATACGATTGCTTCTCTGGAGGATAGACGTGCCTGTCGTGATATTTTATTTTTATATAAAATTATCCACAATATGTTAGATTCTCCCTACCTTTTAAGTAACATCGGATTTAAATGTCGAGCTTTCACTACTCGGAATAAGTGTTTGTTCAGTATACCACCCGCAGGTACAAACTACGCAAAAAATAGATTTTTGGTTAGGGCTTGTGATCTTTATAATAAAGACTTTATTGATCTTGACATATTGCATCTTTCGCTGGGACAATTTAGAGGTAGATTATTTAAAACGTTCGTGAAAAATAAGTAATTTTAAAATTGTAGACGCTTTTTCTTGTATTATTTTGTTTTTTAATAGTAATTTTTTGTATCTTGTTTTCCGTTGATTTTAGTAAATCGCTGTATGTGTTTTTCTTTTTTACTGGTAACTTGTGTTGTTGTAAATGTCCGTGCACTAATTAATTTTGTTGCTAAGATTGGAAACATTTTTGGTTTTATATTTTAGCTATTCCTGATTGTATTGTGTGATAAGAAAACTGTTTGTTTCCCAATAAATAAATAAATAAATAAATAAAAAATTACCAGTCACTCTTAAATCCGAGTCCGACTCGCACTTGGCCGGTTTTTTAGTATGTGTTGTTATAGCGGCAAAAGAAATACATCATCTGTGAAAAATTTCAACTATCTAACTATCACGGTTCATGAGATACAGCCTGGTGACAGACGGACAGACAGACAGACGGACAGTGGAGTCTTAGTAATAGGGTCCCGTTGGTTACCCTTAGGGTACGGAACCCTAAAAATAAATTAGCTCAAGATATATTTCGGGCCCTACTGGGCTTTGCTTCAGTTGAGAATATCATAATATCTTTAATACTTAAATAAATTCTTTGATCGAATGACGACGACGACCACAAGTGAGCCGTAATATATACTAAAAAGCGCATAATATTATTAGTGTGTATTGTATATGTATGAGATATTGTATACATATTAAAAAGATCACTGTTCAGCTCTTCCAAGTCACAACGGACTTATACAAGTTAGGAAGTTAGTTTTCTTCAAGAAATGCCTTCCGTAACAGTGAAAATCAAATTTAAGTCTGTTTATTTATATCCGCGTATATGTAAATATCTATGAAGATATAATAGGTAAGTAATTTATTACTGTCTGTCTGGACTGTAATAATAACAGTCGAAATATATTTGGCTAATTGTTATAATTTTTTCGTGTTCCCTACAAACGCAAGCCCAGCCCCGAACATGGGATATCAACACACACTTTATTTTTCGAAATAAGCAAAAACTTTTATCGATCCGTGACACTGATCATTTATCAAGCCTCCGGTATGAATTTGGCTGCACGAATTTATGTCACATTATCTAAGTAACATTAATCTTACAACAGAAATTGTCATCTTAGTCACAAATAGCCAAATAGCCAAAATATAATATGAGTTTTGAAAAAATATACATACATACTATACTCACGCCTTTCTGCTACGATCCTGACACCCCCTTTTTGCTTCTTCTACATCCATCAATCTAGTCATACAAGCTCTTCTATTCCGGGTACTTGGTCGGGTCTCGGTCGGCATACGTCCTTCTAGGGTGGCCCGATCGAGCTTTACCTTCCACTTGTGCAGCATGAATTTCTTTCGTCTTTTCGTCACTCACTTTAAAAAAATATATTGGTATAAAATCTGTTTAGAGGTACTTTATTTATAAGCATACTTACAGATTGCTAGGAATTTTCAACGGATATGGTTAAGACAAAAAGTCTCTGTATATTGTTTTAGTCAATAAACTTACAACCATATATCTCACCTCTGTGTATAACATATTTCATTTTTGAATTTGAAGTCGAAAACGCAAAATAATGTTTCATTCATTCTTCAACATACCTCAATCTGTTCTGCTATATTTGAGTTAATCCTCGGATGAACAGAGAATAAGATTTTGTAACAATCCCAATAAATATTTACATCAAACCAAAACTGAAATCCACAGTTCATTTCAACCAGTTTCAATACAAATGAACCTGCGTGACTGTGACCTCACATGGAGTAGTTTCAAGTAGGTCTTATTTGACCTAAAACTCGGATGCACGTGTTAACAAGTCGTGCGCTCTGCATCATCTCGTTCGTTCTTCAACTTCTACGAGATCAAGGTGGACGAGGATCTGTGAAAAGAATAGATGTGGCGTTATGTATCTGTGCACTTACTTAATTACACCGTTCACTTTGTCACAAAAGTATTATTTTCTCTTGCAAATTCCGCAGTCCTTATCAATATTAACTAAGTTAGAATAAGTAAAAAACAGATTTAAAAAAAAAACTTTCTTGATTTTTTTTATAATCCCCTCCCCAATTCTTAGAAATACTTCAAGTACCATATTTTTACAATACAAAACCATATATGAATTTAACATAATGATTGATTGCATTACCGAACATGCATATCACACTAATATTATAAATGCGAAAGTTTGTGCGTGTGTGTGCGTGTGTATGTTTGTTACTCTTTCACGCTGAAACGACTGAACGGATTTGGATGAAATTTAGAATGGATATAGCTTATACCCTAACTTAAGACATAGGCTACTTTTTATCCCGAGAAAAGCATGTCGTTAAACCAAATAATACGCGGGCGGAGCCGCGGGCAAAAGCTAGTTTTAACAATAAAATTTCATGCCCACCGACAGTACATAGTTGTTTGTATTTTAATAGAATTATTAAACGCATGGGTATTTTTCCATATCTATCTACGAAGATCTTTTTCGTCTTCCATTGAAAATAACTTCATATTTTGAAAATATACGACGCCTTAAGCGTATTTTCAGGCAGACTACATTTCTGTTGACGAAACCAGTACACTGTATAATACATTAATGCTTCTTAGGGTTCCGTACTTCAAAAGTAAAAAACAGAACCCTTATAGGATCACTTTGTTCTCCGTCTGTCCGTCCGTCTGTCAAGATCCTTTATCTCGGGAACGCGTGTAGGTATTAAGTTGAAATTAAAACCAAATACTCAAGTCTACAGTCCCTTCAAGCTGTGAAAAAATCAAACTTCTAAGGCCGGGTTCCGAATGGCGCTGACAACACTAAAAGTACCATCAAACTACTCACGCCCCGCACGGCCATCAGTGATTCGGAATGACGATAGACGATAGATGTAATCGATTATGCGTTGACTCGGAACGCACTATAAATTAACGTAAAAAAAAGATACGGTCATTTATGCCGCAAAAACGTTCATTTGGACACTCTCAGGGTAATCAATATTTATGTGGTATTTCCCGTTGACCTAGAACTATGAAATTTGGCAAGTAATACCATCTAATACTACAAGTATAGTAATAAATAAAAAATCTTAAAACTGTACATATGTAATTAAATAATTAAAAAAATCATCGAGCTTAAGCAACGGTATGCGCGGTCATAATTGTACGGGTGACCAAATCTTATCGTAGATTTTTTTAAACTTTTACTAATTTGTACGGAACCCTCGCTGGGCAAGTATGACTTGCACTTGTACGGTTTTTTTTTAGATTAGATGACTGCCAGCGGATCTGACATTCTCTTTTTGGTCAGTCACTTTGTACTCCTGTGGCTACCTACAATGTTCACCTAAAATAAATATTTACCTACGTCAAACAACAATTTTTTTTTCTATGTCCCACATCCATGGGCTTCATATCTCAAAGATGTTCGCTCACAGCTCCGCAGCGCATGGTCTTGCGCAACTATTACCGCCCCCAGTTCTGCGCCGGCGCATTGCCTCACCGACTCAAGTTCTCGGCTACGCTCGACTCAAGTTCAATAAGTGCACTCACTTCCTCGTAGACCGTCCATGTATGGGTGTAAATAAACTGCTTTCTTTAAATGAAACCATATACTTTACTGATCATATTGAACAACTTTCCCAGAGAATCACAACTGCGCAAATAAAAAAATCTGAAAAATCTGAAAAATTGCTATTTTACCTTGCTTTTTTACATATTTTGTACATTTTCCGACAAGTAAATCAAATTTTGCTAAATGTTTTGTATACCTACAGATACCTTTATTCTTCAACTTTAGGGTTAGAGTTTCTTTTTGCTGAAAAATGTCTTCTGTGCTGTAAAACAAATTTTCCTACCTTTTTCTTGAAAAAACAGCAAAAACGGAGTCGGGTATCGGTACCAATATCTCAATTACTGGAAATATTTGTTTAAAAACAAAAATACCCTGTATAGAAAAAAAAACTAAATTTTTTACGTAGCAGGAAAGAAAATTTAAAATGATTTAAACAAACATCCAAAATAAATAAAAGAAACTTCAGTAAGTTTGTTGTATCACGAGAATCTTATTTTGTATGGAATGAAGTCTTGTTGACTTAGTAATATTCTAAATTTAGTTGTCAACCTACGATAGCCAACGACTAATAGCGGTCATTACGTTGTCACTTTGTAACAGCGACACCTATTCTCGTGTAGCAAATATTAGATTTAGAGCTGCCATAATCTAAAACTTTTCATTGCAAAATAGGCTTTAACGCAGATGGATAAAAGTTAAATGAGCTTGTATTATTTTAGGTTTTTCAACTCTAAATTTAAAGTTTGCTGCAAGAGAATAGGTCACGATGTCCTTTTAGTATGTAGAGGAGAACAAATTTGTTCATTGGGTATGTTCAATAGGATAGTTGTTCAGTGTGATCAGTAGAGTATGTGATTTGATTTAAAGATAGCAGTCTATGTACACCCGGTATATTGATGTTCTAGATATTGTTACAGACCGCTACATTCAACACGGAATGGCTACGCCGCCGTAGAGATTCAATGTGCTACGGTGTAGCAGAATATGCGCAAGTATTACATACTTGTATTCCCTAGTAATGTAGCTTCAAAGATAACCATATCTGAGAATTAAGAGTAATTTATTATTATTTATTTGCTCTGGTGCGTTTTTTGGTAAAAAATACTTATGATCACTGGTTCATCATAGATGAGGAAAGTTGTGGTTTGAGTTATCTGTCGTTTTAAAATATACCTAATGCAGCATATAAAAGGTGACATTAATTTACGTAGTCAAATTCATACTGAAAACTCGGTAAGTATTCAGTATCAAGCTTCAATTACGCTTTTTGTGAAATTCGTATATTTTTGTTAAAGAAATGTTTTTTTCTGTTTTACAGATTATCAAAGAGTCTTTTCTCTGTTTACGGTTAGATATTGGAAGTGGCACTAATGTTGGTTTTAAAACGTTCGTGTACCTTAATAGCCTAAACAGCATTGACGGACTATATATCTACGTTACAAATTTACGATATTTAATTAGTACATTTATTAAATTTAATATTATTTTATTTATTTAAGACGATCTCTTCTTATTTTTATCGAAGTAATTGGAAGTAGGGTAGGACCACGACATGTGGTTTCAGCAAGGGGGAGGGGGTTTTGCCCAGCTGTGGGACACTTAGGAAGCCACATAAAAAAAAATGGAGAACTAGCAGCACTCTATAACAGGAAGTTAAATTAGTTAACAAAAGGCCAATTACAGGTTTCCACTATTAGTGTCAGAATATGTAAACATGAAATTATCAAGTTAACAGAACACATAACTATTAATTTGACATAGAAATATGTTATATTTATCATACACACATTTAAGATGACATAATACGAGTATGTTGGCTGGTTTTATTGGGATGTCGTCGGATGCCTAGCGGTAGTAATTTTCAGATTAAGTGGCTGATCATGGGTGAAGAGCCAGACTAGTCCACAGCCTTTCTACAAACTCACATCTTGTCACCACTAAGTTGGCTTGTGCGCTAAACCTCGATAATTCTCCGCACTTTGGCTGACAGACACTTCAGACAGACAACTTCCGCAAAGGGCAAGAATTCTAGCTTGGCAATTACAGCTGAAAAGCGATGGACTTTTTCAGAATAAGCGAGGCAGCAAGGCAAGTTAAAAGGTACGTACGTTTTGCTATTGAGGCTTTTACCAGTAAAACCCTTACAGCTATTCGTTCACTGTGTCTGAAAACAGCTGGGAGGCATCATCATCAGTTTTATTGGTTTCCGTCTTCAGATTTATGAATAACTTATTGTAACTTATTGCTTTGGCGTAACCTCGTTGTATTTATTTATTTGTTCCACCAACAGAATTACATACATTACATACTTGGCTTGCATTTACAAAGTTTTTGTTCTCATATGTATCCCAATTACAGGTAGAAACATCATTCTCAATTTGCAGGACAGAAAATAATGACTAAGTTGTATTCTCAGTTGATGCGGGTCCTGATTATGTTGAAAGTGTTTTGTAAAATAAAATAACTTCAAGCCTATTCATATGTGTAATTGTGTATGTTTATGTCTCCTTAACCCTAGCATAGTCTATGTACACACTGTTTGTAGCCCATACTAGCACGATATGAACTGACTCGTTA
Source organism: Ypsolopha scabrella (assembly GCA_910592155.1). Classification (NCBI taxonomy): domain Eukaryota; kingdom Metazoa; phylum Arthropoda; class Insecta; order Lepidoptera; family Ypsolophidae; genus Ypsolopha; species Ypsolopha scabrella. The sequence goes on along the minus strand of OU342961.1, from coordinate 14,321,940 downwards.
TGCAAAAAATACTTCCGAGATCATCAGTAGCTGATACACAAATATATACTAATAAACTACAAACTGCATTATCTCAGCTGAGTACGACTGTATGTGTGTTACAGTCCTAAAACATCTGAAGATTTACAAATTGGCACAGTTAAAGAAAATATAGGCTAAAGATGTTTCAACAACAACTTTGACCTCTCTATGGCGGCTTGAAGATTTTTTAAATCAAGCTGGTAATTGTGTTGATCAGTATCAAGGCTCAATTACCCTTTCCATGATAATCATACAAAATTATATTGGTTTCCTTTACTGATCGATTTGGTTGGATTTTAATATCTAATTTCCATCAACCGGGGAACGTCCTGCAGTGGCATTTTTTCGCTGCACATGACCTCATAAATACTTCATACACTTGATAGTATACATACTTATCTCCTGGAGATTTATTTTTGTTAATACGAAGTAGCGGTATTATACCTTGCGTGTTTTCATCTTAAATTCAAGCATTAACGTATAGGCATGTAATTTATCAAATTTATCAAATTTATAAGGAAAAGGGCATTGATACCTCAGTCAATAAGGATATTGCTTTTGATTTGGCCTTATATCGAAACATGGAGATGAATTAAAATAACATCAAGTGCTGCAATGAAATGGCAGCGATGATTGCGCAACATGATTATCATGAGTTGTATAAAGCTTATCATGTCTCTACGTTATAAAATAACGGTTTATATTGATTGCCATTAAAGAGTAGCTGCTTTTGAAATGGTTGTAATGAAATAAACGAAACGCTTAGTTCTGCGCATACGTTGTTTGATGATGATGTTCACGTCTACTTCCAGATTGAAGTTCATTTTATTAACCCTTATACAAATATTTCATAATTAATATTATTATTCTATCTATGCACTGATAGCTATTTTAGTACGATAATTAATAAGTTGCCTGACGATACCTGGCTTATTTGAGCCTACTTTAAAAGTAAGTAAATACACAACTAAGGCCTAGATAGTCCCAATAAAATCTGAACACATCCAGCACGTTCTAAATCTTGCAATTCCATCCAGAAATGCATCAAGTGCGTTCGTGTAGACCGCACGTGCATAGCATCGAAGATAGATGCAACGGTACAGTGTTGCAAATTTAGCATTTACTTCTTTATACACCTCTATTTCATGAACAATAAGATTCTTTATTGTTCGTTTATGTTTGGTGTTGGAACTATGCACATCGATGCCTGCAGAAATGATTGCGTTCGGTCGCCGCAGCATTAGCCATAACGTAACTAGACGGTGAATAAATTGCAATAATATTAATATTTAGAACCGGTCCGGTGAATGCTCATGCACCCATAGAGCGATATTATTCAATTGGTCCGGCCGCCACGCGCCTATTTGCTCACTTTGTATATATATACTCGTATATTGTGAGCTTGACGTACCATCAAAGAAATGGACGCAGAACTACTTTTCGCTCTTATTACTTGTCGCGAACTCATTTTATAATCCTTTTTATTTTATTATTTGTGTCATTTAAAAAAAATACTTTCTGTCATTGTCTTGTACATAAAAATATGTAGAATATTCAATTTTCTTGTACTTTTTAACAGATAATGCTTAACTAGGTAACATCAGCAAATACATTCCATAATTTCCATCCGTTTCATTACCTTTACAATACGGGTGAAAAGCAGGTCTGCGACCATTTCTCCGATGGTGCCATTTTTACAGATTGATAATAATTTATGTATATATAGTACACCTATATGTAAAAGAAGGGTGGCATTTGCTTAGGCTTCCCAGAATATAGCTTATTAAACATTTGCACTGACCTTTTGACAATTGCAGGGTTATGGTGTGTAATTTAATTAGAAATGAACAATTGATTAAATTTCTCACTGAGAGTCACTTGTGTAAGTATAAATATGTGAAGATGTAAATAACATGCATTAAATTTTTTTATCTCTGTTCCCCATAATTGCTTCATGTCTCTTTTAGCAAATTTATTGTATATTGTTTATCTCTGATTTCATTTAGTACTTTTGTTGACGCAAGAATAATAAATAAAATTTTCGTCTTATGAGTGGGTAATGCTGAATTATAAATTAGGTAGAAACAATATAAATAATGTTTTTAATTAATAAATAATTTAGTCACTTAGAAGCTTTTTATTTTGTATTTTATCTACTTCTCAACTAATGCCGGGCTCAGTAGGGCCCGAAATATAGCATGAGCAATTTTTTAACTTTTTGTTATATAAGCACATCTTTGTAAAATACAAAATATAAATTAACTACAATACAAAATCTGTATTGATACATTTCTGCCAATCCTAAGCCAGTGATCAAAAATCCATTACGAATGCTGCTGCTCTGCAACTAAATCGTTATCAGAAAGATCTTCCAGGCTTCGAGGTCATTGGATCCCGGTAACTAACGTTCCGACTAATCTGACTTTGATGAACAGCCATACAGAACCAGTATCTTTATCGTGAATGGCTACGAAACTGCAGCTGAATCTATAAATCCTTGACTTTGTAGGTAGAATAAATAATTAATTTCATGTTGTACAGTTATCATACGACTAATAAATTATTTTAGTTGTGTGTACCTACGTAAGATTATAAATTTCTTCTCTAACATTAAAGTTATCTCATGTACTCCTTACTAGTTTCAACTAAATATTTCGGTATATAGCGGCTAGTAATATTTCCATTACAACTCAAACTCCTTGGGAAAGATGTATGTCAATTTTATTATTTATATATTTTTTATTCTTTCAACAATTATATTATTATAATACTACTAAATTAGGTTTAAATTTGTTGCTGTTACATATTTTTGAATCTCTCTGTCAAGTGACCCGTTTTTTTTGTTTTGCATACTTATATGAGGTGACTTTTGTTTATATAGCCAAATTCATACCGGAGACTTGGTAAGAGGTCAGGATCAAGTTTCAGTGACCCAGTTTGCGAAATACGAAAAATATTTTCTGTGGCTTACTTGTTTGGTGGCGTACTTGTTTATGAACAACCTCGACTCAATTAGTATAGGAAGTCTATATTTTATTTTGCGTATTTCACATAGAGGGTCATTAAACCTAGGCCCTGACCACTCACTGAGTTTCCAGTATGAATTTAACTACATAAACGAAAGTCACCTTATACAGGTAGGGTTGATATGGAAACAATTTTCTATTTTACATATTTTTGGTATTCTGTCCAGCTGTGCGCTGAGTTAGATATTAAATATAATTTAAGTAATACCCAAAATATATTTCATCTGATAAGATATCATATAACTTAGTCTTTTGCAATCTCTATCCTCGACAACTTTTTTCCAACTTAGAGCATAGCGTAATACTTCACCGGTCCAAATTTTTACACAAATGCAGACATCTAGACGTAGCGTTTTATATAGATACAAGAAAGGAGGGAAGAAGAAAAATAAAAGAAAAGTATCTCAGGACAGATATGTTGCAGGGTTTCTTAAAGTGGGTTCCGTGAACCCCTTAGGTAACACGAGTCGCAGGGGAACACGACAATTCTGTCCACTCTTAACGCGCCTTGCCTTATCGTAGACAGTTCCTCACCGAGTCCAAACAACAGCAATCCTTCTCATTAACGTAGTTTTGATACAATTTTATTAAGTATTTTTGTAAACTAAGCAATGACCTATGTATCTATAAGTCGTTTAAACTAACCAATAAAATTAATTTTAATTTCTTTGTATTCTTTTTCTTAAATTTTCTATGACAAGGTTCCGTGACATTTTAGAAATTCTGAAAGTGGTCTGTGACTACAAAAAGTTTAAGAACCACTGGTGGAAGGGGCAAAGGAGACAGACAGACATTATATTTTGTACTATAATCGTAAAAATAAGGACACAGAAGTGGACACTGTGGAAAGAAAGAATATTCGCAGCGATTCTGCTTAACATTTTGATTTAATTAAATACTCTATTGACAGTAAGTTCTTATCCATGCAAATTTACAAGCACGAGGTCGAAAAAGTTGTTGGACTCATATGTTTCAATACAACCATTATTAATTAGATATGAAACATTTAACATGAACCGAGTTTTCTGCAACGGAAGAAAAATTAGAAGATTTGAAAGAAAGAACAATAAAACATGTGAATCGTTGTAACGAAAAAAATTGCTATTATTTGTGATGTGAATTGTAGAGGTAATTAACGAGTCGGAACAAATTAAAAATTCGAATCTGAGGTAACAACGGCCTTAGTTTATTACGTGAATTCGAACGTCAGAAAATTCTCAGGCGACTATATCCACGATCCACGTATACCGGTTGTCAAAAGGCTGCGCGGGCGCGGTGGAGGCTGGCGTCAGCGGCGAGGTGGTGGGGCGCGCGGGGGCACGGCCGAGTACAGCGACCGCAATAGCCCGGCGCTGGCACAGCCGCCATTGCCAAGATCACGGACCGCGCATGCGCGGCGAATGCCAGCCACGTCACGACCGAGGCTTTGTGCTATCGCGATTGGATCGTTTGAATTTCGAGCTTCGAATAGAATCACGATGCGATGTTTGAAATGTTGTAATGACATGGCAACTTGGACGCTTGAATTGATAGACATTGAAAATAGTGCGAAGCACGAAAAGACACTCCTGGCGTTTTACGATGGAAAGATTGTTTTAAAACATTATACAAACTTATCGTATTTTATGATGATATTCCCTGTTGTTTTCTATGGGTACACGTAGGCAATGCATAAAGTTGAAGGATGCTATTTTTGGTCGTTTTTCTAAATTGTTTTACATTATACATTTATAGGAGAACATAAATCAGTCATAAACGTCCCGCTCTGTTCCCCTAACAAACGGGTCACTATTACGCAATCAACGCCCATAAACTCTTACGTCTTTTTGCCTCAACTTACCTCCACGTCTCCCACAGAGGATCGCCTCACATCGCCCTGTATAATAGCCATTGCCCTATCTTTATATGGGCTGAGCCGTATTCTCCCGCAATCCCTATTCAATACACGTAAAAGGTAGCGGCCCTAAGGACCGGGTTTTTGTAATACCGCAACAGGTAGAAAGGATTGCGAGGGTCTAGAGAGAGACAGCGTGATCATCATCATCTTTCGTCTCACTCTTTGCCAGCACAGGAATGCTGCACGATTTGAGCTTGCGTTTACTGTATAATGCCGTATACGTTTGTGTATAGCTATGCTATGACCAACGCACACTGCCCTAATGTGTATGGGTCATATAGCGGGATCCACAGAGTTTAGCGAGTGAAATTATATCGAAACGAAAGGGAGTCTGGTGGTTTTTGGGTAATATGATAATATTTACAGGTGTATTGTTTTAATACATAACGTTTAGTTTAAATATTGGCATTCGGTGTCTAAGTATTGAATTTAACCGATGAAACCTGTACCCGGTAAGTAAATATCGGCTATAGCTAACATTGTTTTAGGTGATAATTCCACAACCTCTTGTTGATTAAATTTGCGAGACGAGAGACGCGAATTCTGAACTCGAGAAGAGACAAGTCTGTGTATTGTATCGGTAGGCGGGTGTATGTAAACGTATGTGTACTTGTGTACTAGAGTACGTACATAAGTACTTAAATACAACATCAAAGTATATGTCACTTGCTACAGTCCAACTAAAAAATAAAATCACGAAAAAGAAGAAGAAACAAGTTCTTGAGATTTCTTGTTTGGGAGTTGAATGTTAGTTTATAAGGATGTCTTTCGCAAGACCTTAAATCATTCTGTTGTTCCTACATTTAATGCAACTTTTCCATAGCCAACAAAAGAAATTTCAATAAATCAATTAAGTATTAAATATTTAGTTAGAAAGTAGGTAAATAGTTAATATGTAGTAAATATTTAGAGGTTGTAGAGCTAATGCCGGGCTCGACTGTGGAGGTACCACCATCTTACTCGCAAATCCTCCCGAATTTATTCGGAGGAGAGTAAGAGAACAGCTCTCAGGCAAAACCAGGCGGCGCACCATTGCCTGGGACCGATGGATGGCGGTATATCCATCCCCAATTGCCGGGCCTTAAATAAAACAGACTAGTGACGGGCAGCGGCGTCACTGGCGCAAAGGTTTCGGCACCGCGCTCACCAACCCACCTACCCAGCGTGTGTAAGTATGGGCATTTCTTCCAGGAGGACCGCCAAGAGTGGCGAAATCCTGGAAAGGCCTATGTCCAGCAGTGGACGAAACAGGCTGAAGGATGGATAGATGGATTTAAGTAATAGGAAATTATTATGATTCAAGTAACTTTTATGTTTCGTGTATTTCCTCAATATATTTACCTTGAAGCTGTACCTTCATGTAAGTCATGCCATGACCAAAACGATCACAATCTTCTAAATGCAATCAACAAACTTGGTCAGAGTCATCATTCGAGTACTAACACTTATTTTGTTTTTCGCATTAAACTCGATATTACCCTCACGTATGTATAATTTACTTGTTTGTAATGTCGGCCGTGCGTTTTTGGGTAAACATGCAAGTTGCGCATGCGACGTGGAGCTCGACACATAAAAAGTTTCCTCACTGATCCGGTCTCACTGGTTCGACCGGACAACGGGCAATGCCCACAGAGTTTAATTTCATATACATTATATCGATGGCCTAAACAAACTTGTGTCAAAGTATATAGGTGTAATTTATATTGTTATGTGAGACTTACTAAACACTAATAAAAGTCTTCTAGCACAAGTTCAGCTATTTATTTACTAAATTGCGAATAGTTTCGTCTATTTATGACATCGTTGGGGCCTAGGGTTGAATAAAAAATAACAAACGAGTTGATCAGTAAAGGAGTTACTTTTGTGCTTCTAAACGAAGGCAAGAGATACATAGGTTTTGATTCTTCTGATGCCCCTGTTTGTATGGGTTTAGTTTGTAAGGTTATGTCTGTTTTAGTACAAACCAAATACATCATCTCGACATGAATCCCCGAGGGGTTGTTTCCAAGTATAAGTATAAATATAAATTCTGTGAAATAATCTGTTGACGAAAATTGACGTGAGCTCTCTGCAACAGAACTATGTATAAGGCAAGAACAGGCTACGTGAACGACGCGTCCTGCACAAAAGTAGCGTTCGTCAAAACCGAAATTGGTTCGATGACTGCATAATTGTTATCATCACCAAGGGACGTACAAACTGTCCATGACGACTGGTGTAAATTGCATATTGTACACTGGGAACACCTCGCATACTTGGCCTTGCTCGAAGATATATTTTAAAAGTGATTTAATTTGCTGCATCAGAGTGGAAACCCCCAAAAGATCGTTGACCTCTCGCTGTTTGACTTATGGAAATGATTCCTCTTGCCACAGAGTCTGGCCTCTACTATTTAATGGATTTCATATTTTATTTATCTAAATCTAAGCTTAACGCATAATTAAACGATTCAAAAACATTCATTTCAGATATCGTTAAAAAAGGTGAGAAAATAAAAGAGTAGGAATCATTAGCTTTTTCATCTGAATATTGCTTTAATAATTTTAATGGCGGATATAATTAAAAATGGATTTGTAGACCGCGACACTTCGACCAGTTTTAATAAAATAAATTTATTGCATCGATGTATCATTTAAATTAAGTAATTAAATAATGACCTTTATTTTCAGAGCAAAGAATGGGTAAACAATTTTTTTTGACGTCAAAAATTAATTAACTTGTAGCTTTTTAGTCCAAAAAGCATTCACCCGCGAAATTCAACAATCAGATATAACCACCCTGTCCCATGTCATTAAAATATTCCATATTTTGAAAATGAATGAAAGCCGGCCGAAAACCAGCGACATGCAAAGGATGTCAGTAATAAAGGAAAATCAGATAATCTCAGAGAAATATTTAGAATTTATGAATTCATGCTAGGATTGGATTTACATATACTATGTTAAATATTGGAATTTAGTTCACCAGTTACCACACTGAGAAGAATACCAGGAAACTTAGTGGGGACATTTGTTGGTTATTTGTGCAACGAGATAGCAAAGTTCGTTTTTGTTACGAATTAACTTAACTTTAACTATTCAATTAACTTTGCTCTCGTTTGAGACACGCAACTTTTGACATGACTAGCGAGAACATACAAGATATAAGAAACAATGTTTTCGAACTTATTAAGACATAAATTCAAATCAATAAAAAATTCAATATATTTTTTTGATAACACAGCATAGAAAAATATCGCGGAATAAAAATATTAAACTAATATATTAACTTATACGGAGTTTATGAACCGTTCGTGAGCCAATAAAATTAGGTACTTCAATGATATCGATTTAAGTTTAATTGAAAAAAGTATAGCATTTTTGAAGTTTTGATAATTAATAGTGATAGAATATTGGATTAACCGCCATTAGCTGTACAGTTGTGTTATTTTACGGAGCAAAGGTTTTAATTTTTGCAAAGTTTTTTATTTTATAATGAACAGATATTCAAACAGGATTTCATAAGCATTTTGAAGAACTTATAAAAAATGAGACTGGTTCAAAAGGACAAGTTTCCAGAGCTGTAAAACGATATAATTATATAAGTTGACTTTAATTTATACAGCTAAACTCTTACTGAAGACTCGGTAAGTGCTCCGTAACAAGGTTCAATGACGGTTGTGAAATTGATAAATTAATATTTTCGTGTTCCTTACAAACGCAAGCTTAGTCCCGAGTTAATTACTATGGGACGTCAAGATTTTATTTTGTGAAATTGATCACTTACCAAGCCTCCAGTACAAGTTCGGCTGTATAAATAAAAGTCACTTTATATATAGTAAAGCCCGAAGTCCGGTGAAGGCCGAAAAAAGTCAAAAATAGGTGCGACGACGAGCGAAGCGAAGAGGAACGTGTTAGGTTGACACGTTAATAAACATTGGGCGCCGAGCGAAGCGGAGCGGAGCGAGGCGACCCCCGAAGTTTTGTATAAGATTACCCGGGTAAACCTAGGTTTACCCTATCTTCTAGTATAGCCCGTAACATATATAATACTTATGTATGAATTAGAAATGCCAATTGACAGCGTTCTAAAGGAAAAAAACTTTTTCACAAAATTAATTTTCACTCACTCTGCTTAAGCAGAAATACACGCTTTTTGAGATAGTGAGGTAAAAACAATTTGAATTGTTCATTATAAATCATAATAGACTACGGGTGCATCGTAGACAACGTTGCGTCATCGAATGAGAACCCTTTTATTCGCTCTATCGAACATAGTAGGGCGTAGGGCCCTACTTGTCACTTGCTGATGTAATTTTTGTATCAGTAACATTGCGATGTTTTTTGAGATAGTGAGTAACAATTTGAATTGTTCATTATAAATCATAATAGACTACGGGTGCATCGTAGACAACGTTGCGTCATCGAATGAGAACCCTTTTATTCGCTCTATCGAACATAGTAGGGCGTAGGGCCCTACTTGTCACTTGCTGATGTAATTTTTGTATCAGTAACATTGCGATGTTTTTTGAGATAGTGAGTAACAATTTGAATTGTTCATTATAAATCATAATAGACTACGGGTGCATCGTAGACAACGTTGCGTCATCGAATGAGAACCCTTTTATTCGCTCTATCGAACATAGTAGGGCGTAGGGCCCTACTTGTCACTTGCTGATGTAATTTTTGTATCAGTAACATTGCGATGTTTTTTGCTGATTGTACTAAAACGCTCTATGTTGCGCTCAGCCAACCCTGTCTATTTTGATACAGTTATTTTTAAAAACCACTACGTGTTTGCCATTTTAAGTTGTTACTCGATGACGTAACGTACGGTGCGGCTGTAGTCTATAAGAGATGCCATGCATTGAAAATGTTGGCGGCACGGATCTAAACTGTTCTCAGCCATTACAAAACATTTGGAACTGATATTTATGTATTTAATTTATCATGTCTTTGACATCATTTTAGTAATAATTTCCTTGATTGGTTAACTTTTACTGCAGAGAAAAAAATGTCAAAACTGCTTGCTCTTTAAAACCAGAGATTTTCATTTTACAGGGACACGAGACCGATTTAAGCCCCAAAACTCCCTGTACAGATTGGTCTAACTGCACACTTCAAAATGGTAATTGGGTTTTGTAACATTAGCGATAGTCTTTAATTCAAACGAGAAATACTGTTTTGGTGCATGCGTCCTTACCGTAAAAGCTAGTCCACGAGCGTTTATTTGTTTGGAGTAACTGCACCTCCTCAGTCCGCTCCCTTAAGGTGCCAATTTGAGATTAAAAGTTTACCAATTCCCCGCCTTGGTAATCATTTTAAATATACCGGCGGTCAATCGCGATAGTACTCCCGAAGAGTCCTGATGATGATGATGAGTCATTATCTCAACGGAAGCTCAATCTGTGCCTCTTTGCTTAATTAAAAAAGTGACCCCAATCCGTTCTTAAATTTTCATCAGATGTAATAATCACAATTCTGATATGATCAGGATGAAAGAAACGAGTCAACTGAAAGGTTATTTCATTCTTTATAGGCCAACTTTGTAAACAGTTCAGTTTTTTTCATTTGACGTATAGCTAATGCGTTTACCGTGGATAAAGATATAACTAACAATCTCGTCTCTTACCTCAGCCACCTCCGGGTCTGCAGAAGTAAGTCAGGCAATCCAACCAAGCCATCCAGCATTCTGAACCTTATGCCTCAGTGATAGAGTCCACTACAGTGACCGAGTCAGGTTCAACTTGCCGGCATGTAACCGGTCGCGCAAGCGCTGTAACGTTACCAACACTGATGTAAGCGTGCTGTTGTCTGTGTAGGCTGTACTGCGCTTGGACCGCTATTTATGTGCCGGCTGGATAAATATAGAAACATGTTTTGTGTAATCATATTATATTGTTTACTTCGTAAAGTGTCTGAATCCTTCAATAGTATGCTTTATATACGAATTTGTCTTCAATCAAATATGTTTCCCATAATTTTATTTAGGATTCACTTTTGCCCGTGGCTTCGCTCACAAGCAAGTTTCTTTTGATCAATGTGTCTTTTCGACTTAGTGGTTATTTTATCAACATCCCTTAAAGCCTATATATTGACCTGATTAAAATGTCAATAAAAATACCACGCTCAAATCTATTGAGCTATTGTCGAGTTAAAATGGAACAGACAGACAAAAGTTCCAAAAATAGTAGTTTTAGCCTCGGTATAATACTAATTCACCATTTCATTTAAAATTTCGTCAAAATATTCAATGTACAGAAACGATTTTTTTAATCTTTATTATTACTATAGAAGAAGTCTCTCCTTAAAACGTAATCCTTACATAATTCAAGTGTGTTTGTTTTTGTAGCCCCCAGATTACTAAAGAGGCAAAAATGAAAGGTCAGTTTCTGGATTAAGAAAATCTTACTAATCGATACTTAGGTGACGAATCAGCCAATCAAAGCGATTGATGTCTTGAAATTCTCAACTGTGAAATCGGAGGTAAGAAACTTTCGATCGAACAAATTATTTAATGCATTTTTATTGCAGAGCAATTCAGCAACCCCTTGAAAATGTTTTTATAGCGAAACCGGTTGGGTAAATGAAATAAATACAGTGGACAAGTATAAATGCAATTTCAATCAAGATGTATCGAAAGTTCTACCAAGTGCCAACGGGTAGTTCCACTGCGTTCCAAAACCCATTGTTCTCATAATTTTAATGTTCACACATTGATTTCACCACGCTCCAAGAATTTTTAGTAATCATATAACAATAAAATATTTTAATTCCACCGCGCCTCAAGAATGTTTTTGTAGAGTTAGCAACAAAATATTTTAGTATGAAACATTATTATTATTCTAACAGGGAAAATTAGATTCTGCGGATCAAGCAATCGAAGAGCTAATTTCGAAAAATTTTACACTTAAAAAGATTATTGAAGAGTATGTGACGAAAAATAAAACATTAAAGGATTTATGTGTCTCTACCCGCAAATCAACTCCTTCTTCCACAAACAAGAAAAAGAAAACTCTTGGAAAAACTCAGTTAAATTTCACACCAAATGATAAAAGAAGTTCATTAAATCAAAGCTGTGAAGATATGAACCTAAATGAAGAGCAAAAAAGTGATAACATACCACCAAACCATTACGAGAAGGACAATTTGAATATAAATCTGCATCATAATCATAAAACGGTTAATTCAATTTTAGACAGAAATAGTAAAACTAAAAACAAGATTTGCATGCTTCGCACAAATAATCGTAACAAAATGTTCAAAACTTCTGAGCATATATTAAGCGACAAATTTAATATCTGCCATTATCTAACCCCAGGGGTTGGAGTTAAATCTTTATTGTATAACTTAGAAGCGAAGATAACAGATTTTACAATGGACGACTGTTGAATATCAAACAATTTGTTGGCGAGAAGGATTTTGAAAAAACTCGGAACTACAACGATTTGGTTGTTTATATCAGACAAACTTTACTTGCTTTGAACCATACTAATATTGTAATTTGTGTCCCGATTTTTAAATACTAAACGGTTTATTGAACTTGGATATTCAGAAGTACGAGTACGCTTATTCACTGGACAGTAATCTAAATCTTACATAGGACCACAAAATGTTCAATTTATAAACTTGCCGGGTAAATAATTTTGGATGGAATATGATATTTATAGATGTACATGAACTTCTTACACAGATAGAGGATTACAACATTATGAACTTGGGTGCAACATGTATGCCTAACGAGAACAAATTAAAATCAACTAAGATGGATTTTTTTCGTTTATAAATATATACACTTAATGCATCAAAACATAGCCGGGTTGCGTAGTAAGTCTGATCAGCTTATGGTATGTCTATCAGAGTTGCAAGATAGGAATATGAATATTGATGTTATATGCATTACCGAGCACAACATGCGAATAAGTTCTAATAGAGATTCTGTATTAATACAATATTATAGAATAGCAGCCTCTTATGCTAGAAATAAAAGGAGAGGGGGAACTTGTATTTTAGTAAAAAATGGCCACTATTATAGGGAATTACCAGAAATAGCCAATTTGTCAATATGTGGAATTTTCGAATGCTGTGCTTTGGAGTTAACCAAACTCAAATTAATAATTCTGTGTATATACAGGATACCTAAGTATACAAAATTATATTTTAATATATTTTTTGATAGGCTTGAGTCTCTGTTGCAAAAATGTGTTATTAAAAAAACTTACAATATAGTTCTCTGTGGAGATTTTAATATCGGTATTTTGAAAAATAATAATACAAAACATGAATTTGAAAACTGTTTTAAAAATTATGATCTAGAATTAGTAGTAAAACAAGCAACTAGACTTAGGAGTGGCACTTGTATAGACAATATTGCAATATGTAAAACAATAAGTAAGAAAAGTAATTGTGACGTACTGGAATTTGCCATATCGGATCATACTGCCCAAATATTGAAAATGCCCATAAAAACTACATGTACCTATATTATTGATTCCTGGCGAGTAAAACAACGTGACTTTAGCAAACTTAATCTAAAAAAGTTTGGACAGTGCATGGACAATCTATCTTTTAATGATATATATACAATTAGTGACCCCACCAAAGCTTATTATCTCTTTATTGATAACTTTAAATTATTTTATGAATTATGTTCTCCTATATGTGATGTGTCAATTAAAGCTAACAAGACAACAAAATGGATAACTCCAGGTATAAAGCGAAGTAGTAAATTAAAGAGAAAATTACTATGGAAATATAGATAAAAATCAAATACAATTAATAAAATAAGGTATCAAAACTACACAAGAATATTTCAGAAAGTCTTAAAGCAAACTCCACGTGTACAGAATATTAACTTTATTAAAACATCTGATAACATTACTAAATCGGCATGGAAAATCATAAACATATCCAAACTTAACAAACCCAAGGATGAAATTTGCAAAGTAAAACAAAATAATTTGGCTATTACTGACCCACAAGAAATTGCTGAATGTTTTAATGAATATTATATAAATAAAATACAACAATTTCCAGAGGCAGATAAGAAAATTAATTTTAATTTTAATTCTAGTCTTAACTCTATCTTCATACCACCAAGTAATCCAAGTGAGATCATAAGTATTATAAAAAAACTAAAAAATAAAAATAGTTTAGGGCATGATGGAGTATCCGCTAAAGTTGTAAAATATGTTGCTGAATACATAGCTCCACATTTAAGTTACTTGTTAAATTTAAGCATTAGTGCAGGGATTTTCCCGATAGTATGAAAAAAACAGTTATTAAGCCTCTTTTAAAAAAAAATTACAAAGAACATATGTCAGATTACAGACCTGACAACATTTGCAAAAAAATTTTTGAAAAGTTTATTCATAAGAAACTGTATCTTTATATGGAAAAAAAGAAATTATTCTCAAATGAACAGCAAGGCTTTAGAAAAGACAGATCAACAAATACAGCAATATTTAACCTATTAAAAAAAATTACACTCAATATTGACAAAAGGCAACATGTTAGCGCGATATTTATGGACATGACACAAGCGTTCGATTATGTTGACCATGAAATTTTATTACGCAAACTTAACCATTATGGGATCAGAGGAAATATTTTAAAATTAATAGAATCTTATTTATTAAATAGAAAGCAATACGTTGAATTATCTAAAATCAACATTGATACAAAAAGAGAAGAAATCTATCAATCAAGTCATAAAATCGTTAGGTTTGGAGTGCCACAGGGCAGTGTCTTGGGACCTCTATTATTTATAATTTATATAAATGATTTGCCCAGGCATATACAGTACCCCATGACACTTTTTGCCGATGACAGTACAGTGATGATAGAGAATAATAATCAAAATCATTATCAACTTGAAATTAACAGCACTTTGAGTAGCATAATTTCTTGGATGAAAAATAATAACTTGCTAGTTAATCTAATAAAAACAAAAATAATGCAATTTCGACAACGTGTTCCAGCACTAGTAATAGACATAAATTACAAGGGTTCTAAAATAGAAGAAGTTGAGACTATAAAATTCCTAGGAGTAACAATTGATAAATCACTTACTTGGAAAAAACATGCTGAAATATTGTGCTCAAAACTGTCCGTTTCTTCCTATGCTCTGTTTAGGCTATCTCAAATAGTAGACGTTGCTACTGTCCTGTCAGCATATCATGGTTTCGTTGCCTCGGTTTTAAGATATGGAGTAATTTTTTGGGGTAACTGTACAGATAGAGAAACTATTTTTAAAAGTCAAAAACGATGTCTCCGAGCAATGTTTGGTCTCAAAACTAATGACAGTTGTAAACCTTTATTTAAAAAGTACAGTATATTTACGTTGCCTTCATTGTATATTTTAGAGGTAGCGCTTTTTGTAAAACAGAATCCTGATTTGTTTGAAAATGTAAAAGTTACAGCATTTCATGGTCGTCTTCGTCCACGCGATCTAACTAAAATCTGCCACAGACCCACAAACACTGCATTGCTGATGAAAAGTGTATTTGGTATGGCGCCAATGTTATACAATAAAATTCCACTGGAAATAAGAATGTGCCCTGTAAACCTATTTAAGAGTAAATTGAATAGATTACTAACACAAAAATGCTATACACCATAAAAGAATTTTGAATGATAATTTGTAATCTATACCGACCATACTATTAGGAATATTATTGTAAATATATATTAATAATGATCAAATCAACTTTCAATAAAAATTATAATAATTATTATAAATAGAGTTATCGAATATTATTTTAATAGATTGTACCTAAAATGTGTTTATTTTAAGAAGGCATGCAATGTGTGTAATTTCTATTTGTACGCTGTAAGGCAAACATGAAGAACTTTATGTGTTAACAATGACATCTGTATGTATTTCTACTCGTATTTTTACAAATAAATAATATTTTGATTTTGATTTTTTGATTTTTATATTAAATATCATAAAAAAGAATTTCAGTGGGATACGCGCCTTAGAATCCGCGGTAAAAAAATAGCTATTTGTGTATAACTAGAAACTCTCAAAATAATTTATGCTTTGCCTTTGATGATGACTCTACTTATTTTAATTTGGAGCGCTGTGGAACCATTTTGGTACTCATAATTTTTGAAATAATATAGGTAATAAAAACGCGGAGCGCAGTGGAGTGCATTTCTGGAGCGCAGTGGAATAACCCGTGACAACAATCACAACCATCAAGTTAATTATTTAACACTTATTTATACACAGACATATTAAGAAGACAATTTGGACTCACAAAAATAAACTACTCGTAAATTTAAAATAAGTCATTAATTTCTGCTCGCCTCTTTGGCCAAGTGGTTAAGCGTTCGCTCGCTAACTCAGAGGTCGTGAATTCAATCCCGGCGTGTATATTATTTGTATTCGGTCTTCCTGCTTTGTAAAGTACGTTAAGCTGTTGGCACATTGCCCGAAGTACGGCTATATTGCTCACCACCCATCACTTTTGGGACGTAATAATCGTCGGTGAAAAGCGGGTGAACCAAGTATGAACTGTGCCTCGTATTTCATGGTTCATACTTGGGAACACCTCTGCGAACCCTTATAGGATTTATGTTGTGACAATATGTTTTATGTCTTGTTTTAATAAAACGAATGTAGACCTTAGATCTAAATAAATGTAGAGCTAAAACTCTGTAGTCCTTAAACAAAACAAAATAAAAATACTTTGAAGTAATTATTAAGAAGATATCGGTTTAAAAAGGCTCATGTGCGACGTAAACTTCCACAACCTTTCACTGAATACTATTATTTCGCCTTCATTAGACTTGTTACCAAATAAAATGGTGTATTTTAGGATGGGCCAAATATACACTACAGATTCACTACCTAAACATACTCGTTTATATACTCCTTTTATAATAATAATGTTGGCTTCGGCCCCATGAATGCCTTTCAAATGACCGGGTCCCTATGGGCTCGTGACTGAAAAGTGTACCTACATAATAATAATAATAATAATCCATCCATCCATCAGCCTGTTTCGTCCACTGCTGGACATAGGCCTTTCCAGGATTTCGACACTCTTGGCGGTCCTCCTGGAAGAAATGCCCATACGCGCACACGCTGGGCAGGCGGGTTGGTGAGCGCGGTGCCAAAACCCTTGCACCAGTGACGCCGCTGCCCGCCACCAGTCTGATTTATATAAGGCCCGGCAATTGGGGATGGATATACCGCCATCCATCGGTCCCAGGCAATGGTGGGCCGCCTGGTTTTGCCTGAGAGCTGTTCTCTTACTCTCCCCCGAATAACTTCGGGAGGATTTGCGAGTAAGATGGTGGTACCTCCACAGTCGAGCCCGGCATTAGCTCTACCACCTTTGGAAATAATAATAATAATAACAGAATTCTTTATTGCACATAAAAACTGTACACAAGGCGAACTTAATGCTAATTAGCATTATCTTCCAGTTAACCTTTGGTGATGTGGATAAATTTGGGTAGTGCCGAAAGAATAAGATGATATTTTAATGAGTACCAGTTTTAACCTAAAATTTAAACCTAAATATTTGTAGATAAAATATATTATTCACACATTAAAAATAAAAGATTACAATACTTACGAATATAATTACTAAATATTTATGTAAATTTATATAATATATACTAAAGATCTATAATATTACTAGCTTTTGCCCGCGGCTCCACCCGCGTGTCATTCGGTTTAACGACATGATTTTTTCAGCGTGAAAGAGTAATAAACACACACACACACAAACTTTCGCATTTATAATATTAGTGTGAAGTGTGATGAGATAACATATAGCCTTGTCTTATTGCACCACAAACGATAACTGACCGCGCTAATTAGACACCTGACGTATGAAATAACAAAGCCTTGTCTTTTTTCACCGCAAACGATTAAGTACCACGCTAATTAGATACCTGACGTATGAAATAACAAAGCCTTGTCTTTTTTCACCGCAAACGATTGAGTACCGCGCTAATTAGATACCTGATTTTTCAATGATATTGATCTATCCTACAGGAACCATGCATTTTTCCGGGATAAAAAGTAGCCTATGTGTTAAGTTAGGGTATAAGCTATATCCAATCTAAATTTCATCAAAATCCGCTTAGCCGTTTCAGCGTGAAAGAGTAACAAACATACACACACACATACAAACTTTCGCATTTATAATATTAGTAGGATATACTGGGTGTAAACAGAGTGCGACCACTATATACGAGTATACTCGTAGCAGGAGAACTTGCGGCAATGGCGCGCGTTGATGTCTTTTAAAGCGACACCCATCAACCGTCGACCGCCATCGGTTCCTGTTTTCCTTTCCCCTCAAATACACATTTAAAAATATTTTTGTTAATAAGTGTATGAGGTGGAACACATAATTCAAATAATTTAATTCAAAATATCTGACGACTATGTGGGAAATAAGATCTGTGATTTTTATTTGGTAATTATAGTTTATGCATTGTGCAATATTGTGACGGTAAAATCATCAGTTGCATTTTGTTACCAGGACTTTTTAAAGTATATTACAGTACTTACCACATCCATGTTGCATTTCAGGACAACATAAATGCAATATTTACTGCAGAAATGTCCATTATAAACAAGAGAAAAACCAATAAGGACAGGATGTAATATTATTTGTACTCAAGGGTCCATGCCACCTAAACGTGCCCCAGTGCACCGTATTGCTCATGACAGAAAATATTTGTTTAATGAAAAATAAATAATCACACAAGTTGTCGAAGAGTTGTATTACAACCTAATTAATTTGATTTTTGCATAGAATCCTTAGCAAGCTAGAAAAAAATCTAAAGTCACTAAGATCACGTAAAACTGCTCTTCGCGTATTTCCCATTGACGGTTTCCCAGATGATTTTGGAAACTGAAATTCAGTCACCCGTAAGTTAAGAGTATACAGAATGGTGTGATTGGTTTAATTTTGCCAAACAAAAATTGTAACTTGGTGTATTTATCCAACGAACATAATAATTCGGCATCGAAACGTGATTCTTTAGAGCGCGCGATGTTTCGGTTGTCGTAACCGCCACGGCTCAGAGCGCGCTATTTTAAACAATAATGAAACGTCACAGAGTTCAGTTCTACTTGACGCTAAATGAGGTGCTTAATGTTAGGGAGAACGGGTCCTTAACTAAGATATTATTTATACAAATCACATTCATCAAGTTATAATCAAACCAAGTCATTAGTTCCTATAATGTTGTTATTTGTATGGTTTATATTGAGACAATTATGGCTTGTAAAGACTAAGCCAATAGATTAAATTCTTATGAAATAACTTAAATTATATTATATGTTTATGAAGGTGAAATTTACTGAAAGTGTGATACGTAGGTATAATACGAGTGTTTCTATTTTTCGACTGGATGATATAAAATGATTCGTAAGATTTGGGTTGAATTTGGTGAATTAAATATTTATTATTTTTTTATTTATTTTAGTTGCAGTCTAGCGATATGAGTATCGTACTAAACTAATTGACTTAAATAGTTATAAACATAATACCCGTAACATAGACGTACATTGTTTTCTATTGGTTGATGGCATTGGTGGCAAGCCTTTTATTAGTGCAGAAGAGAGTTACAAACAGTTTGCTTCACAAAAAAAAAATACAAAATAAGTTGCGACGACAAGCGAGCGAAGCGGAGTGGAGCAAGGCAATCCCCGATGTTTTGTATGGCACTAACTGGTTAAAACGCGTTCTAACTGATTTCGGGTTTTAACTGTAACATGTGTATAACTTTTTAACTAGACTAGTTTAGTACGATACTTATGTCATAGATTGCAACTAGGGATATAATTATATCACAGATAGTTACCTTACTGCGACACATATAATAGTTGGGTGCCAGTTAAGTCATTTATGTTTTTGTATCAATTTCTTGTCATATTTTGGACCACTCAAAAGTTCAAGCGGTTAATTATAGTAGAATTACAATTATTATTGGGCGTGTTTTTACCTGATGCTCAAATCTTGCAAAGTAATTTCATATGAAACTTGATATTTTATGAAATTATATCAACTTATGTCCTCAACTTATTACGTATAATTAAAAAAAGTCAAAATTTGTAAAAGGCGGGAACCCATCACGAATAGTGTATCTACCTATATAAAATTAGAATTTTTTGACGTCAAGTCGAAGCTCAAAAAAAGAACAATATCAAGCTGAGAATACTAATAATTCATTAATCGTACAGACATTATGAAAGTTTCAAGTAAAGTATCAGTAAAAATAATTTGCAACTAGTTGAAAATAAAGTATCGTTAGCGAAAACTCGGAATTTCTCAGAAGTTTTCTAAGTACGAGTTACCTATAACATCGACATGCTTGGTTGCATCTCGCCTAAAGCCATTAAAGTTAATACTGAATCACATTGAGAAAGGTTTTCTCGGCATTTTCAAAACAAGACTCAATGGGCTACCCCGAAGATGACGCCAAGTCGGTCCGAAGTACCAATATGTTGCAACTCAACCCAGACCCCGAGTTGCGGTCGCGCTCGGCGGTGCAGCACGATCTAGCGTTCCGCTTTGCGCCGGCGCAGCCCCCCCATCACCCCGCGCACCGCCGCGGCCGTACCCCGCCCCGCTACAGGTCCCTGTCCTCAAGATGGATTCGGTGCATTTCGATACAACGACTTCTTGTGATAGTCATACTTTATTATTTTTGTGTCGCCCCATATTAAGAAATTTATTTAAATAATTATGTAAACGTGAAACAATATGTAAAAACTAAAATTTATACAACGTGAAATTTAAGTCATTTTGCTAATGAAAACTGGTGATAGTAGTCGTCCATATGAAAAAAATATCAGCTGTTCCATAGAAAAGTTAAATACCTACTCGACCCAAATGTATGACATAGCAGATTTTTTTTTCATGATTTCAGAGTTGGCTCCATAGTAAAAGTTGTTCTTAAGGACGAGTACTATCATCAGTTTTCGTTAGCAAAAGGACTTAAATTTCACGTTGTATTATATTACACAGTCTATACAGTATGTTACCAGCGTTGGATAGACTCAGGTGTATCCGAGTAAACGCAAAATTTTCGGACTATACTAAAGGAGCTTGGGTAATTCTAAGTTTACCCGGATAAACCTAGTTTTTTCCATTCTTCTAACATTACTCGTGACATATTTATTAAATACACCTGGCCTCACATTATGTTATATAGATACTTTTTTGTACGATCAAAACCTTTACTTTACGCACAAGTGTGGTGAGAAATTGCCATACCATGACGTGGTTGTCAAAATCAAAATATTTATTTTTGCAAAATAGATACTTAAAGTATACTTTCTACAAGTCAAAGTTAATTATAACAATATAATATATCTATAGAATATAAAAAATATATAATAATACGGGAAATAAAATATACACCTGCATAAAATAGAGGAATCTAGGAATAAAAATATTATATATACATAATCCAATGAAGAAATAAGTTCATAAATAAAAAAGGTTGGGCTACTACTTGTAAACTGTAAACTCGAATGCGTAAAATATCAAATAAAGGAGTCAAAAATCTTATTATTTTACTAGCTTTTGCCCGCGGCTCCGCCCGCGTGTTTTCGGTTTAACGACATGCTTTTTTCCGAAATAAAAAGTAGCCTATGTGTTAAGTTAGGGTATAATATAAGCTATATCCATTCTAAATTTCATCCAAATCCGTTCAGCCGTTTCAGCGTGAAAGAGTAACAAGCATACACACACACACAAACTTTCGCATTTATAATATTAGTGTGATTACTCTCTAAAAATTACACAGATGTACTTAATAGATGAAATTAATTAGTTTTCGCACAACAGTGGTACGTTAATACTTACAAACCCAATTATTTAATTAAGCTGTTTTATAAGAAATACCTTGTTTTAACGTACAAGGTATCCTATGATTTTAGATTCGAAATTAACGTTTTGTCTATAGAGACTCAATAATGGTCGATGGAAGTGCATCTTTTGAAAACACTTGAATCAAGAGTCTGGCCCTGACCGAGACACGAGTGGAGGCAAAATATTACGAAATTGCCTATCCCCGAGAGAACTGGTTCCAGTTCAAAGTATGCGCTCGGTGCGACGTCCAAGATGATGATGTTTTTGTTGATCTGTAGATGTAGTACTAGATTAAACTACCTTTTAATAGAAATACTAATTTTTGTCACTAATTCCTCGCCTGGAATTAGTTTTTGTGCGGTTTGTACGAATACAGGCCGATTCCTTGGATTAAAAATAATTTATCAGTTAGGCCACTGCATAAGTTTGGTTATTACCAAAGCAACGAGCCAACCGTATTTTTAATATAATATTAGTGGTATCAATATTCTGCGGTTGCTTGAACTCTTCTATACCTGTTCGGAAGAAAATTAGATTCAATATGTTGTGGTTTCTCGATAGCAGACTGAGATTGGTTCTCAGCTTAAATCTGTATCTTTACGCACGCAACCTACTAGATACAAATATGTAGACGGTTTGAAAAAAGAACGCATCTCATGAAAATGTAAATACCACCCACGGTGTTTACATGCACTCTGTGTTACGACATAAATACTGAAGTAATAGTACATTACTGCTAAGACCAGGAATTAAGCAATCCTGGCCGAGTAATTAAAAATTCCGAGCCCCTAGGGCGAGGACTTTTATATATGAGGCCAGGATTGTTAATTAATAGTCGAAGCAGGTATAGTATTTTCCTCAAAAATAAAATGAGACCTTTTCATGTTTTTCATGATAATAAGTTATTTCAAATAAAATAAACTTACTAAGTAATATTAAAAGATACTTGCTCATATTTGGGAAATTAGTCATGTTTATTGTTATTGATTTCTACAGCAAAGCATTAGTGAAGTAAAATCTATATCAGAGCTCTCTTCTGAACTCATTTTGTAATTTATTTGCACAAAACACTTTCAACTAAAATATAAAGCAACATAAATTCCCGCTTTTACGCAATTTTTTTTATTATTGCGAGCTGGGCAAAGGTGTTTACCGCCATGCAGCCTTCTTCATGAATAACGCCGTCTAGAGGAACGCTAAGAACTAAGAAAAAAAACAGCGAGAAAATCGCTCATTGAGGTAAAATTTTAAGTATTCAATCGTTTTATATACCTATCTATGAGATCAATATAAATTATATATTTTTGTTATTATTATTGCAATTTTTTTAAAATATAGCAAACATTGCTACATTCTGAACATGACATTTAATTTTTTTTTTCTTTTTAAATTGGCCGCTTAACACTTTATGATCGCCAAACTCGTTAGTCTCTTAAAAACATAGACACTGATAGTTTTAAAAAGAAACCATATGAAATGTACTCTGTGAACATTTGGTATGTAATGGATTTTCATACGAATTTCCTGGACAGTTATTCAGATTTCCTGGACACTTTTAAATAGCTCGCCAGGATGAAGTATTTTCTGGTAGGTATTTACAGTATGTAATGGTAATATTACAATGTATTTTTGAGAAAATGTTTATTCCTAAAAGCTTTTTTCGAAAATTTATGACACAACTTGCGTAGATTTTTCTTTAGTTGTATTTTTTATATTAGCATCCTAAGTAAATAATTTGTTCCGTACCACCCCAAAATACAGGTCCGGAACCCTAAAAACATTATGGTAAATAACAACAATATACATGCCAAAGCAACATCAAGGCTACAAAAAACAAGGCCCTAAAATGGTAGCGCCTGACAAAAAAATGGCTTCGTCTGCGTGCGGACTACTTTTTCTCATGTTTTGTTTTACTTTAGAGTATGTCCTACAATCTGAGCACATTTAAAACTTTTATGTATTACCGTCTTTACGTAAGAGCCAAAACCCATAACGTTTAAATAATGCAACTTTTTTGAGGTTACTTCTATGGAGACCCCTATGTTTTTTAAAAATATTTTCTTATTTCTCGTGATCCTGTCAAAATTTCAACTTTCTACCTATTACGGTTGAAGCTGTAGCCCCCGTCACAGATGGACAGACAGATATCGAAGGCTTATTAAAAGGGTCCCGTTTGACAGGCGTCGGGTACGGAACCCTAAAAACGAAACATAAAAACCATTTTGTTCGCGACATATGCATACCCCTGAGGACGTGTGAGAGGCGTTTTTAGAGTAAATCCTGTCACTATAGAACACTTAACACTCGTAACACCCGGTTTTTTAACAGTTTTAACGACCCAACATGTAGAGGGTGTGCCTTATCTTATCACACACACATTTTAAGACATGCAGGTTGACCCTATCCTGTATAGGTACATTAAAACTATATAAATTCCGAAAAACTCATTTGTGCATGCTTGACCGAAATGATTTTTAAACCCGGGTCTCATATTTGGTTAACTCCTCAGCTACCACTGCTAATATAATTACTGTAGCTCAAATGGTTTTGTTTGAGAAACAATAATTTGTTTGAGAATACTTTGCAACAGTCAATTTGTCAAACGTTGATGAATGCTCCAGTATAATTAGGCAAAAACTTTCAAATATATTCCTGACATTTAATACCAGCTGCCGTAACTCGTTTTTCTTTAATTATTATTTGTTCATATTAAAGGTCCTCGCATTTTGATAATGCCAACACATAAATGTTATGCTTGTTCGAAGTTCCAGACCAATTTTATACTTCACTTCAAGACGTACAGTGTATTAGCTTGGTCGGTATTTGATGTAGAGATTTAGCAGTCTGTGGTTAGGCGAAATTTTAGATCAGTTAAAGTTATCAACTTTACAACCGCAGGTGCAGTCTTGAAATTGAACTGGGTTGAATTTTGGCAAGTGGCGTTTGAGCAGATTGCGTCGCTAATGATGAAAAGGCTGCATGTTTGAAGCCTTTGCCACCTGCAGCTAAAAAAATGTTATTAGAGTTTTATTACTGGAATGTTTTTGGGACTTAATAATATCACTTTTATAGCGCAATCAAATTATTAGGATTAATACCAGGTAAGTCTTGTACATGATTTTGATGGTGACCGACATAGCCTGTCGAATAAGTAAATTGAAGTGGCAGTGGACAGGCCATATTGTCGCCAACATTCGTTGGGGCCGAAAGGCATTAAAATATAGGCCACGTACAGCAAAGCAAGAGTAGGCCGATCCCGATCTGAAGGAGGTTGCGGGTGGCGGCTGGATGAGGAGGACGGAGGACCGCGAGTGGCGAAAAAGGCGAAAAAGGCTTATGTCCAGCAATGGATGAACACAGGCTGATGGATAAATGGTAAAATAGAATGTGAACTTGATAGATTAGTAAAAGATGTAGTTTTAAAACCTGTCGAGTACTCGAATTATGATAGCCCTATTGTGCCAGTACTAAACGGTGATGTTAGGAAATGTGGAGATTTTTCCGTATCTATCGACTTGTGTCTTATGTCTGAAATTACTGCTAAGCAAGAAAACAATAGTTTGTTACGAATGTAAAGCTAGAAAAATACATGCACCAAATAATTTTTTGTAAAATCCAGAAAAACCTCGGAAATTTTTCTTTCTGACTTTCTGACAACATGCCAGTGGCGAAGGGTCCATATAACATGATTCCCATCGGCTTGTATAGGAAGTGGCATCCATACTACAACATTTCTCTGTTCCATGCTCTTCGCTTTGTCAATAATTTACATTAATCTCATTACGACAAATACACATGGCTGACAGGGAGCTGCAAATAAAAAAAAAACACGTTCTTCTTTGTTTTTCGATCGATCCTCTTCTAGGAGAAGCAGGGATACAAAAAAATACTAATACCGTAATAAAATCACATAAGTGGATGACATCGTTTCCTACAGTTCAATTAAGATCACAAAAGTCAAAACAATTCCATACTAGTGGTTTTTCATCATTATGCAGATCAAAGAAAAGGTGCGTAACAGTAGCAACCACGCAAACTTTTTTTGAAGTCAAAAATTATCAAGATTACATGCTGCTGGGCTCCGAAGTAAAAATTACTGTAATTAATCACATACTGCGCTGAGATATAGTTGGATTGGAAATGGAGGTTTTGTATTGCTGTTTGAAGTTAGTTATTGCTGTGATTGGGGACTTGGGTAGCAGGAGTACTAACGGGTTTGGGTCTCCTACAGTAGCAATTATATTGCAATAATGTTTTAATTGTGTATAATCTATAAAATTGGAAAGCAGAAATTACACACTTGAGCTAGCTTTAGCTATGGCTCATACAAAAACCAATGTTTGGTTTAGATATTTTGATAATTGTTATATAAAAAAACAATAAAATCATTATGGCATTGCTCCTGAGAGGGTTTTACAGTTGTTCCTTGCGCCAAAAACAAACAAATAAATCGATAAAAAAGAAAGTAAATGATAATTCTTCAGTGTTTAGTCTTTTTTACTGTATGTATAAAATATATATTTTTAATATAACAAATAATAGTTTTAAAAATAAACTAAAATGTCTTAAGGCGTATACACTTGTTTATCCACTTTTCTACAAATCTATTACATTGTATGGACAATATAATTGGTGAGTTGAATATTCTATGAAACCGTGTCACCGCCATAACATTAGCTGTGACATTAGTGCTATGATGCTACACACAACTTTATGAAACTGATGCAATCCAAAATATACCGTAACATCTGGTGATAGGAGTGTAAATATAGCAAATTTAAGATGGTGCAGTAATGGGGCCGTTTGACGAATGAATATGTATGTTGTTCTTTATCACATAGAATTTTAGTGAACTATAGAACATGTATTATTCAACTGACTACTTTATCTGTACAACATAAGATTTGCTTTAAATTCGTATTAATTCATTTTATGTCAGTTGATCGATGCTTCAAACAATAACAGCGCGCGGCGTACTGATCCTAGATTACGTACCGTTGAGTCAGTTGCCAACTGGTTGCCAAACGTCATAAACATAGATATACTATTGAATTCCAATTATCTAAGGATACTTTGAAATGAAATGAAATGAATTCTTTATTTTGCCATGTAGGTACATAAATACACTTATCGCGCGTTAGAATATATTAAATAAGTAAAATGGTTAAATTTAAAAGAGGAAAATACAATATATTATATTAGGATTTGGGTAGGTGTATATACTTAATAAGTTAATACACCTACATAAACTACATTAAAGGTATATTTAATGTATACAATAATATGTATACCTACTATATGATAATGATAGCTAACCATATACTAAATACTAATACGTTACTTATCTAAATATATGCCTAACTCCGCTCATTCGATTAGTCTTGCTAAGAAGAAGGGCAAGAAACTTAGCAAGATCATGTCTTCACTTTCGTGTTTAAAGTGACATCACAGTTCGTAAACAGTCCAATATACTTACACTGAAGGCAATTTTTAATTCAGTTTTTATCTATGTTTTTAGTGTTTAGCAACCGGATAGCAACCGACACTTAGTCATATAATAGGCGCGCAGATCGTCAAAATTAAACAATACCAGTGCTACTTACAGACTCAATGCAAGACATACAAATAACCGACAGTCTGGAAGATATCGATGACTAGTATTGATTTAAAATACAGTTGAATAAGAAACGCATTTACTAACAATAAATTAATGCAGCTGCGTAAACTTCGAATAATTTGCGTAAATTACCGATTATAATTGTTCTGTTCGGCCAGTTAATGCAATTGCGCAATTGTAAAGTACAACACACCCTTTTTGATTGGGTCATTGACGTTCCGGAATACATTGAATTGAATCAAAGGATGATTTTGAAATTATAGGTGACTACAAATTGACCTTTGTTGTAGAGTAAATGCGTAAATTACCCAACCCTTTAAATTCGATATAAGTACCGCGCTGCTTGAACAGAGAGCAAGTCCTTCATGGAATATTTTATTGTTTACTTATAATTTTTAATCAGTTTACTTTTAAATGGACAAACTCTGAAGATGGCAAAGATAAGTAAAGGGCATAGTTAGTTGCAACCATCGATTTATGATAAATGTATTGTCTGTCACAGGGGTCTACGGCTTCAACTGTAATAGGTAGAAACTTGAAATTTTTACACGATACCGAGTAATTATGGCCTCCATCATGTAAAAAATAAAAAACAAAAATTAAAATTGATTCCCCATGCAAGAAACTTTGAAAAGTTGCATTACTTAAACGGTATTGGAGGGGGTAACTTCTTACCTCGGTATAAAATGCACATCATAATATTTTTTTCTTACTTTTGAATAAAAAGTATGCAATAAATGTGTTTTAAAGCAACTTGCGGAAAAAGTTTATTAATAGTAAAGTCTTCACAAAAAAATTACGTATTTTAATCTATTACATTTTGTTTGCATTACATTAACAAACTTAAAAGCGTGTTTATAGTTGTAATGCAGCTAAAATGTAAAGCATAAAATTAAATAATTTTTATGTGATCACCTAACTATTCACAAGCAGTTTGCGCGAATTGCTATAAAACGCATTTATTGCAAACTTTTTATTCAAAGGTAAGGAAAACAATATTATGATGTGCATTTTGCACCAAGATCCTGCGTTACCACCTTAAAGACTGTAATACATACGAGTAGGACCTACTCTAAAGTAAATCGATAATAATAAAAAGTAGGGTTCCGTACGCAGACGGCGCCAAATTTTTTATCAGGCGCTACCATTTTACCGGCTTGTTTTTTTGTAGCCTTGACATTGCTTTGGCACGTATATTTTTGTTATTTACCATAATGTTTTCAGGTCCAACTCGCACGTGGCTTAATTTAATTTTGTAATTAATATAATTGCTTTTGCAATTACTTTTTCAAAATCATCAGGATTAATTGTTTTTACGAACTACAAAGAACTCAGACGATAAATAAAGGATCTCGATTTAAGCATTAGGTGTATTTCAAGATTTTAAGCACTCCCATTAAAATCAAACTATATTCTACGGAGTAAAATTGTATTGTTTTTCATTACTGACGTTCAGAATCCAGAAAAATGTAGAATTAATTAATTTAATTATTTAAAAAGGACAAATTAAAATGTCATTATTTTTAATCATTCAAATTGAAATAAAGCAATAAATATTTAAACTGAACTGTTAGTCACAATCATAACATCGTTTGCAATAAAGTGAGTAAAACCTTAAAATTTTACTCGATGCATGCATGAAATATGTCACACTTTTCATCAATTCATTCAAACCTTCTGTCAAATGACATTCGAGTGGCAAAAGTTCATGCATCCCCAATCTATAATGAACAGTTGCAGTAAAAAAAAAATTAGAATATTAGGAAGACACTGCGTATTAATTACTAAATCTTCTACTAGAGTCTAAACTTTTCCGTACCTAATTATGACAAGTTTCTTGTTTGGTTACTACATTTGATACCCACATATTTTAGGTGAACGACTGGAAAAGTAAACTAGACAAATATGTAACTTAGATTTGAGGTGACCAGTCTGTTAGCAAGCTCTAATTTATTGATGCTATAGCCACGATCTTATTTTATAGTCTGTCAGTCACGATTGTATGACCTGTCAGTCACAACTGCTTTCTTACTCGTATAAGTGAAAAACCGGCCAAGTGCGTGTCAGGCTACAAGCAGTGTAGGGTTCCGTATTTTCCAGTACATTTTGTAAGTTGGTCTACTAATACAGATCGCGCCAAACTTCTAGTCCGCTCGGAAGTTGCTCTCCCAAAGAACTATCCATACATTTTGTCGTGTTTAGCGCGACTAAGAGTTTAGCGCGGCATGCCTTTTAAGTTTTGTCGTTTGAAGAAACAAAAACAACTGGAACCTAATAGTACTTTTTATTGTTTTTCAAAGTATTCTCCACGTAGTTTATAACACTTTTTCATTCGCTCGAACCAGTTATTAAAACATTTATTCCACTCCAAAGTGGGGGTGTTCAATATGGCTGATTTGAAAGCGTCGACTGCTTCTTCACCGGACTGGAACCTTTGACCACGAAGAGTTTTCTTAATTTTAGGAAATGTAAAGAAATTGTTAGGGCTTAGGTCAGGACTGTATGGAGGATGGTCAAGAATTTCTACGTTTTCCTGCTTCAAATACTCAATCGTTTGATGAGCGCTGTGTGAGCTTGCGTTGTCATGATGTAGGATGATGCGTCCCTTTGGGTTAGATTTCTGAAGTTCGGCGATGACTTGTGGTAAACAAACTGTTGTATATCACTCTGCATTAACCTTTCTACGATCTTCAAGGGCAACTGTCACAACATGCCCGGTTTTCGCCACGAACGTAGCCACCCTCTTCTTTGAAGTGCTTCGAGAGCGAACAACTTTAGTTGGCTTTGGTTCGTCTTTGAAGACCCAGATTGTGGATTGTTGTTTGGAATCAGGATCGTAGGCATAGATCCAAGATTCGTCACCACTGATGATGTCGTAGACGTGATTTGACTCTCCTCAGTTGAACCTTTGAAGAGTTTTCTTACACCATCTGACGCGGGCCCTCCTATGATCGTCGGAAAGCAAATGCGTGATCCAACGGGAAACTAGCTTTCTCACAACAAGCACCTCATGCAAGATCTTTTGAATGGTGGTCCCTGAGATGCCTAATAACGCCTTTATCTCCCGATATATCACATGACGATCTTCGAGGATTAGATCTCTCACAGCAACAATGTTGTCTTCAGTGAAGGCGGATTTTGGACGTCCTTCACCAGATTTGTCACTAAGACTGATATATCCACATTGGAATTCTAAATACCAGCGTTCGACAGTCCGCAGACATGGGGCTTCATCATAGAATACAGATGTTAGCTCTTCGGAACACTGAATTCGTGTTAGGCCTCTTCGGAATTTATAGAAAATGATTGCACGGACATTTTCCTTAGTAAGATTCATTTTCGTACATGACCTGACAGATTCAAAACAATGCTGTGACTAAACAATTGCATTAATCCTAATTCTTTCAATTGTTTTAAATTCACCAAATTAGAATATTGAACAGTTCTAAATTAAAAATTGGCGGTAAATATGTAATACGACAGAACTTAAAAGGCATGCCTGGTACTCGTAAACCTGTAAGCCTACTTTAACCGGGATAGTTTTCCTTTTAACTTCATTATATAAACTACTTCTGTGAATTTTTTCACATATTATGAACCGTTATTACCGTTATTAACCGTTTAGCCGACAGACTTGACTGTAACAAAAATTTGCACTTAAGCTTAATATTTCGCCAACAGATCCATAAATCGAAAAATATTTTCCACAGACACACAATGTTTTTGCACGACCTATCTAACAATACCCCACACTATGGGAAAGACCAGAAAAAAAAACATCCCCAATTTATGTGTACGGGACGTAACCATAAAAAAATTTTTCAAGATTTTATTTTACCACTTTATTGGCGTGATTAATATGTATACCCATGTCAAATTACAGCTTTCTAGTACTAATAGTCTCTGAGCTAAGCCTCGGAAAGACGGATCGACGGACATGGCGAAACTATAAGGGTTCCTTGTCGGACTACGGAACCTTAAAAAGACCCTATGCAAAAATGAGGAAGGTTTTTTTTTCAGCCACGATTACAAAAAATACAACAATCGTCTTTTTCAGAGCTGCGTATCTCAAAAATAAAATAACAAAACCTTATAGTACGAGTACTTATCACTGTATCACTTTGTTGTCCGTCCGTCTGTCGTTTATCCTGACCCTTTTTCTAAGACCCCGTGAGAGATATCAAGTTGAAACTGATACCCTAAACAGACGATCCCTTCGAAATCGAGCTTCTGACCTAACATAGTTAGAAGACCGATTTTATTTGATTAATTTTTTAACCTTGTTCTGAAATCTTTGAAAACTTTACTATTTGAATAGAGTATAATGTAATTCTTTATAAATGTGTTTACAGTAACATAAATAAAACTTAAAAATACTTAATTCAATAACATAAAACACTAAAAACTATTTAATCTAAAACTAAACTTGTTCTACAAAAGGTAAAAATTTTGTCCAAATCGATGCCGCCGGGCAGAGTGCCAAGAAGGCTGGCGGCATTACCTCGTTGGATGGCGAGACTAAGTCTTTGGCCGAAGTATGCCCCCACCCTCCTGTCACCCGAGGCATCAACCAGGTGCGACGCTATCTCTTTGAATAGACGTTGCGCATTAGGTCCCCACGGCCCGAGGATTTCGACGCCAAACGGCAAAATGAAAGTACATACATATTAAAATAACCTCTATACATTCTAGTTTCACAAACTACTCACTTTTAAACGCCTTTTAACTAAACACTCGCCAAATAGCAATAAACAAGGTTCCGTAAAAGTAATCTAGTTTCGCAGATACCCCAAAAAATTGTTTTTGATTTCTTCCCTGCAATTATTAATATTCTTAGTTACCGGCGTCTTATTTTTAGCCATAGGTATCTATTACCAGATGGTAGAGCTGGTGCCGGGCTTGACTGTGGAGGTAACCACCATCTTACTCGCAAATCCTCCCGAAGTTATTCGGGGGAGAGTAAGAGGTCAGCTCGCAGGCAGGCATCACCAGGCGGCCCACCATTGCTTGGGACCGATTGATGACGGTATATCCATCCCAAATTGCCGGGCCTTATAAAAGAAACAGACTGGTAACGGGCAGCGGCGTCACTGGTAGTGGGCAACGGCGTCACTGGTAGCGGGCAGCGGCGTCACTGGTAACGGGCAGCGGCGTCACTATTGGCGGGCAGCGGCGTACTGGTAGCGGGCAGCGGCGTCACTGGTAGCGGGCAGCGCAGCGGCGTCACTGGTAACGGGCAGTGGCGTCACTGGTGTGAGGGTTTCGGCACGGCGTCCATCAACCCGTCCAGCGTGTGTGAGTATGGGCTTTTCTTCCAGGAGGACCGCCGAGAGCGGAAAAATATTGAAAAGACCTAGGTCAAGCAGTGGACGAAACAGGCTGATGGATGGATGGTGTCTTAGTCGAATTTTAGGTCTGTAAGTCAGTTAGATTCTGAGACATACCTATAGTGTTACATACATATAGACATCACGTCATATAAAATCTGAGACTGGTGTACAAACCTTAAAATGTTGAGATTAGTTTTTGGATTCAACATACTTACATCTACACACCTGTTTATAGCAAACTTTTGGCCGACTACTTGTATTTTAAGGTTTACGTTTATATTTGTATCCATAGTTTTTTTTCGGTTCTTGTAATGAGTTGGACTTGTTTTTCCTCCCTGCTCATTGCCACTAGAGTCGTTGAACTCCAAGGGATTTTCATCTGAAAATAATTAATGATCCGAAGATGATATTTACGGGTAATAAATTCTTCTTACTGTTTAGCGAGCGGCAAGTCACAAACATATTCATTGGAGAGAGCCAAATTAATGGATGTCAGAGCATGAAATTAAGAAAAGTATGTAAGTTTGAGTATTTTATTTTATAAAAACCTGGTATCAGGTGCTTATGACTTAAGCATTAAGTCACAAATGGGCAAATCACAGGGCTATATTTCATAAGTATCGCTTAACTTGAATTTCTCAAATGTGAAATTGGCTATGTCTCTTCTAATAAAGTAAGATTGCATACTTTGACTTTTGTCTGCAATTTTACTTTCCTT